>OY998099.1:4754519-7154519 GCA_963921955.1 Aleiodes alternator | reverse complement strand
TCAAAAGTTGGAAATTCAGCAAAAAAAAAATACAAAAAAAATTACATTAAAGTCTTCAAAATTTTTGAAATTCAAAAAATCAAATTACTTCATTACAAGTAAATTCAGAATTTTGTATTTCATGAATCAGGTAGGGGAGACCGGGGCAAAATGGGGTACTTTAAAGCACTTTTCCCCCTACCTCATTATGCCCCGGTCTCCCCTACATTTGTTGCATTCATTGACATAATAATACTTATTTTTTTCGAAATACTAATGTGAGCGCAAGTTTTATTCTATGTGTCTATATCCGCATCCTAAATTCGTCTCCAACAAGATCTCGATGAACTCAGGACCCTGAAAACATTAAATATCACCACAGGACTATCACACACTAATACACACAAACGTATATAAATAAATGGCACGTGTCTTTTCCCCTTCAATTCTCGCACTTATTCCATAAAATTCCCATAAATCCACACTGAGCAAATTCAAACATTATGAATTATTGAAAGAGAAATATCTGCTGAGGACTATTTGCCTCAATATTTGATTGTTTTTACCATTTTTTTTTCTCAGTGCATGCACCTCTGATTATTCTTGCAACATTAATCCCATAATTCATAGAAAATAAAATAGTATTCTCACTTTCACCCGTTAGTGTAATTTTGACTTCGGGTCATTATAAAATTATCGGCTAACCTGAATAATCATAATGATAATAACAATAATAATAGAATAAAATAAAGCAATTTTGAATTCAAAGAGTGAAGTTACAAGAGACGCGCCCTCGGCAATTCCATGAAAAAATAAAACGCAAACTCCTGTGGAATTGTAATTTTTATACACTTTTTTTGCCTCGTAAATTCAACAAATTCTATTTCACCTCGTGTCAGTGCCAAAAAAAAAATAATAAAAAAATACATTAATAATTTGAATAATTAGGCTTCACGTGTGTTTCGTGACTTCTAGTAGCCATTCTATCAATATCGTAATACCGCCCGCGTTTCATGTAAGACACATATACATACATACAATCCACCAACAGACATACTCCCTCTTAAGCATTTTTTTAAATTCCCCCCCCCCCCTTTTCTGTCTAACTATGCCTCGAGTGAAGCTGACTCGATTCAGCCATGCGTTTCAGATCCAGGGAGTCTTGAAATTATACAAGTTGGGAGCGCAAATGCAAATGATATACCCTCAAGGGCTAAAAAACATTTATTTTATACTTATTGTAAATTGCGTTTTCTGTACTCTATTGCAAGTAGGTTTTATATGACGTTTCCCTTTCCGGATAATACACCAACGCACGTTTTACACTAATTGCATTATGATGAACGTCATTTTTATATAGCATCCTATCTTTTATAGTTTTATATATATATATCATGATGAGATGGATTTGTGCATAACATGCCTTTCTTGGATCCGTGATTTTTTGAGACACGTATGCTTGAGGTATGTGTAGCGTGTAATTGATTCACGGATGGTAAGGAGTTATTGAATATTTAAGGTAGTAAGCGAGGGAATTTCGAGTACAGTTAAACTCTAATTTTTTCGATGCTGTATTGAAGATGACAGTTTTTTACGTTTTTCTGAATTTTTTCATAATTTTTGACCGTGCAGTTTATGAGATATGAATTATCAAAGTTACTGAAAATAGCAGTGGTGGGGATGAAACGTCTTAAATCGGACGGAAATAATGAAATTACTCAAAAACCGCAGGATTGACCCATTATTTAAAAACAATTGGCGAAAAGAACAGCATTTTAACTAAATAATAGAAGAAAAAAATATTCAATTCACCGTATAGTTATTGAGAAATTTTAATTAGAAGGTAGTCGTAACTATTTGCCTCTCTCTCTGTCTCATGCATGTGATAGAAGATTGATGTAAAAAAGATTCGAGAAGAAAAAAATTATATTCACAAGCTGAAGATATGACTTTTGAATAGTTTAATCACTTTTTTCAGGTAAATTAAAGCACTTTTTCCCCGAATTATCAGCAATTAATTGAAAATTTACCTACAAATCCTCATTTTTTTCCTGTTTTATCAACCGTACTCTGGGATACTATCTTAAATTTCATGAAAATCAAAGCCTAAAACTCTGCCTCCTCCATTTCTCAATTCTCTCATGAAAAATATCTATTTTCCACTTAATTGGAACACGAGACAACTGAAAATTACGAAATTCTGGGTTAATCAAACAACTATGAATTTATGAATTTTCCTGATAAAATTCTTCCGAGTTACTTCACGCTTCTGTACTCTAAAACTAATGCCACACCATTTGAATAAACACGCAATAATATTCCACCTGCACAAGTGTCTAGAACCGTTGCAATAGCCAAAGCGCATGGGCGTTTACTTAACGAACCTTATTGTCGTACATATAGTCACAATAAATAACTCAGATCATTAAGAAATTGTGGAAGATTGTGAGTTTTTAGCTCACACGTTTTTACATCATTTTTATCATAAAAAAGAAGAAAAAACAATGCGTAAATTCTTTCACGCTCCCTTTCTGTTGGGAAATAAATATTTTTCGAATTTTTGGGGGAATTGTGGATAATGCGCTCGAAACAGAAAGTTGCATGCAACATTTTCAGGAACAATAATTATTACTAGGCTACTGGAGCCTATAAAAATCGTCACGCATACATAATCAGTGGAGAATAACGCTCGGAATTATAGAGAAGAGGGGGGGGGGGGAATGAATGCATTTTAATTTTAATGTTTTATATCATGAAAATCGTGGAAAATATTTGATATCGTTTTTTTTTTTTCGATGATTGCTTTAAAACATTGAGGAAATTTGGAGGAGAAAACATAGGTAAAAATTGATTTTTAGGAATTATTTGGAAATTCGAGTTTTTTAGGAGACAATTAATGCTGAAATTTGAAAATTTCACTTTCTCACAGATATTTCCAGTTTCATTGGTCGTAGCAACTTGCGGTTGCTCTCAAATGAAAGGTGATATCATTCATCATCGATTTATGGGGTTTCGAAAGGAAAATTATCTACTTTTGAGGTATTTAAGAGGGGAGGAAGCCTAATTTTCACAGAGTGGGCCATAAACACCTCAAAAATCGCTACTCATTGTTGAAAAACCTCATCAATCGATGGCAAATCATTTCACCTTTCATTCAAAGCAAACCGCACGTCTCTGGGAACAATAGAACCAGAAATATTCTTCAGAAACTGAATTTTTTCGATTTAGGAAAGATTTATTTCTTCAAATCTTCCCCAAAAACCTAGAATTTCCAAAAAATCAACTTGACACCCGTTTTTCACCGGAAATTTCCTCATTTTCTCAATAAAATCGTCATAAAAATTCTATCTCCAGCTCTTTTTCACCAGAATCTCCATTTTCCCTACGAAAAAACAAAAAAAAAATTGAAAAAATCTCAATTAAAAATGATTAAAAAAACCTCTAATCGGAAATGTATATATAGCACTGTGCACGTTTAAACACATTTTCATCGCATGTTTTAATTCTACAAAGATAGTTCATTGATCCTTCGATTTTCATTCATTTCGATTTCTTTCTATCATGAAATAAATGTCGCACCTCTGTTGACTCCTTGCAGTAGCTCACTAAAGCATGATCTCACACTTGTCACTACCTGAGAGACAGTGCAGACTCACTTGTTTGCACAAGAAAATGCTTCTTTCAACGTTCGCAGTGTGAAACTCTGCCTCTTCTTCTTCAGGAGAGGTCTAACCTCTTCTTCCCATCTTTCTCTTCCTTGTTCTCCTTTTCTCTCTCACCATGTCAGGCAATAGCAGTTTTGCTATTCTCTCTCCTCCGGGTATTTCCTATTCCTTTCGAGAAACAAATACAAGAGACAGGACGGCGATAGTCACCTGTAGAGACAACTGGCCTCAACGGGTGGCGAAGTAGACGGGTCTGACTGGTCTTTGGCATGAATTTAACACTTCGATATTTAAATATCATGGGTCATGCATGTGTTGACGCTTGAGCTCAAAACGATTGTTACTTTCACGCAATACGCAATTTTACAGTTCACTTCTTTAATTCAACAATTTATTGAAATGTATCGAAACATTTATCGAAAAATTTGAATTTCGAATTGTTTGAGATAAAACTGATTCTGAAGATTATTGGGAGGTAAAATAGGGGAAAAAAGTTGAATTCTTGTATGAAATTGTCAAATCTGATTCGGTGAATCTGTGAAGAATGTCATGAGGAATAAGATGAGACCTAGAAACAAAAATGGTAAAATCTTCATTATTTTTTAACATTTCTTCAAGTCTTGAAAAATTTGAAAAAATGTAAAAATTAATTAAATTTTTTCAATTTTTAATCGATTTTTTGTTTCTAGGGCTTATTTTATTCTTCATTTCATTTTTTACAGAATCACAGAAGCAGTTTTGGAAATTTCAGCTTATATAAATTGTTATTAACAATTTTATTCAAAAAATTCAACATTATTTCGAGAAAAATTTAGGAACATTTGGAAATATTTACCAAAACTCGAATTTTTAATTGTTTGAGATGGAATTGATATTATTGTTAGATAAAAATGAGTAGAAAAAAGTTGCTGGATCTAAATTTCGGAAAAGAAAGTGGAAAAATTTCGAAAAAAAATTGAAAAAAAATTAGAAATATTTGGAAACATTTGGAAAAATCTGGAAATATTTATCAAAACTCGATCTTCGAATTGCTTTCAAAACAATTGTTTTTCTTACTCACTCAATGCATTACCGCATTCGCCAGTTTTATTCAGTCTATGTGATATGAATTGATTAGGTTGCTTGAGAAAATTTGTAATCGTGCATCGTTTCCCCCGTGTATTCACAGGAATATTCACTCTAAGGGCGATGCTCTCAGCGGCATAAATTTGTTATGGAATAGGATAAAAATGTGGAAAAAGTAGCATGAAGCAAAACGATGAAATAAAAAAAAAACAACGAAAACGGATGTACAATGCAAATTTTCATGTAGTCATAAGGTAGTTGCAGTTTCTCATCTTGAAATTGTACGCGGAAAAAGGGGGATTGTAAATTTAGTACGAAGGAATGGTACTTTACCAAGTTCTTCGGCAGTTTATTGTCGTGTAAAACGCATTCGTTCATCTATTTGTGAGGAATATTATGAATTGTCGTTTGTACTTGTGGCTGTGATGTGCTAGAATCTGCGGCTGTTGTAATTACAAGTGGAAGCTTGAAATAAAACAATTACAGAGTTCAAATGATTGGTTTTAAGGGTTTATGGGCTGTCAGAAGGCTGAAGAAATGTAATTTTTTAAGTATTCCTACTGAAAATAATTTTTTCCTAAAGAAAAATATTCTAATTGATTAATGTGAAAATTAATATAGGGGAAATTGGGGCAAAATGGTTTTTTGGGGTAGTATCATCTAGGAATTTTTTTTTCATAATGAAGGACTTTATGGAAAATTCTGAAGAAATTCGAGAAAATGCTCAAGAATGTCTACAGTATTGGTGAATTTTTTCAAATTTTTAGATAGAGGACTTCATTCGTTTAAAAAAATCCTAAATCATTTTGCACCGCAGATCCATTCTGCCCCACTTTCCTCTGCAAAATGTTATGACTTCTAACTTTATTTCAATATTTTTTTTAATTATAAAAATGAAGATTTTCAAAAATTTTCAAATTCTCTGAAAAAAATCATTTTATGATGAGCACCTTATCTCTGGATTGGATCATCTAAAATAAAATGAAAAAATCGTTAATATCAGTCATAATCTAGTATTTAATCGGAGGAATAAGTAAAATATTCAGTTTTTATAAACGACAGCTTTTCAAAAAGAAAAAATAAAGAGTTTTATGGAAAGTATTGGCTTTAAATTTTTTATGAAATGGAAAACTGCTACAGCACCTCCTAATATCATGACTTTTAAAGCAAAAAAATTGTAGAACAAAGTTTTAAAGCTACGAAAATATATCCCCCAATTTTTACATGAATAAATAAAAATGTTCTTTCCACAAAAAACTATCAAAACATCGCCTTTTTCCATCTCTCGACTGCGTATAACTCTTCGAGCCATCAAAAAATCCGAATAAAACTGCCAAAATGAAATATTTTCCCTATTTTGTCATTTCATTCCCCCATTCATAACTCATAGATCCTATATTTACCGCAACGTATAACAACCAGAGGAAACGACACGACTGACTACTGGTATTTTCCCAATACCATGGTAGTCATACTATGAAGGCACCAGTTATCGGACAGTTAAGGAAATGACCCTAGTATCCGGCCAGTGAGAATTAAATTATTGAAATGATAAAAAATTTCACTCGAGCAAATCGAACAATTCGAGTGATTTTTATTTTGACACTTTGAGATAAATACCTATTTCTATCAATATTAATTGCTTCCAGTTCGAAATTACACCAGATCCATACTCATTTTTTGTTAGTAAATTTTGCTAATTGATGACGATAAATAAACAATTATTTGTCCAAATCTCCCTCCTGCATTGATCCAATCTCGATCACATTTGCCATAAATATTATCACGTGAAATTTTTACCAAATAATAATGTATTCACACGAAATAGGGAATCTTAGTCCAAACATAGCCCAATTCAGCTCAAAACCGGAATGTATTTTTCGTCAACTATTCTCTAAAAGGCTTATCTCATTGATTGATGTAAATTTATTCAAATTCATCCTAAATATGTACGAGAATTCGTCCAAAACATAAATCGTTTAAACGGAAAAAATCCACTGGCAAACTATTTTCCGATTGACATGAACTATATAATATTCCTAGAAAATATTTTTTCATACGCCGTGCGGAAAGTAGCCACTTTGCGCACACTACACAATAGTGAGTGGCCTTTTCCACACGTTGCACATGGAAAAAACTGTAACTTACACGTGCAGTGAAGATTTTCAGCCTCGTTTGATTACGAATCTCGCCTTCGGCTCGTTTTGCAACTTCACACTCATCAGAAAAGTACTTCACCGCACTCGGTGGGTAATGTACTATTCTCTCAGTGTATTGGAAGAGCTGGTATTCTCAATTGAATATTAATTTTCACTATATCTGGACGTTACGTCCATAAACTAGGGCATGTCCGGTAACTGGATCCACCATGGTACGCCTTATCTTCAATTCCTAACCACAAGCTAAAAATCAAACTCTCCTCGTGCTTCCAGCCACCCGACAATGATTTCCTATTTTCTTATAGTTAATGAGAAGAGTAATGGGATTTATCTTCCCCCCTAACCCTTTAAAAAAAAAAGAGGAATACACCTGACTGACGTGAAGACACGCTATAGCCCTGTCTCTCTCATTCACCTGCCCACGCAGATAACTTCAGATTCAGCAGGTGCAGCCAACGGCCCATTGTGGCTGACCGCAGACAAGAAGCTCAAAAAAAAATTATGCATGACTCTTTTTTTTCACCCAACAAACACCTCTCCAATATTTTTTTAATCACGAATTACGTAAATTATTCCATAAATTTTCAATATTTCCTGATTTTTATATTACTTTTTTTTTTTATGAAAATCATTCGGTAGGCCAAATAAATTATTATCTCACGGTGTACACACACACACAAGCATGTTAAAGATTGAGCAGAGCAATAAATTTTTATCGATGATAATATATCTCTTTAAAAAATCGTCTCTTCGGGGTTCCAAAAAGTCTCGAACTTATAATTTTATTTACAACCCAAACTACCACAGGTATCAGGTCCCCCTCCCTTTTTTTTTTCTTAAACATGTATTATAATGTCGGAGATGTACAGTTATCCACCGAACGAATCTCACTCAGTCCAGAGAATGAGAAGAGCCGCCAGTACTCTCTCATGTATATATGAGAGAAGAAGCGAGATAGAGCGAGAGATAGGAGGAGAGAATGAGTTCGGGTAAAGGAGGCCACACTGTGCGACCGAAGTCGTCACCGTTATAGCGGTGGGTCCATTCGATCTCTCCAGCATCTTTTGACTCACCTGAATTTCCACAATATATATATGTATATATATATACAAATACAAACGCACACACGCATTGAAAAAGAATAGACCTGTGGGCTTTTTATTATCCATGTTTGTTGTGTGTTTTATTATTATAGATATATAGATACATATAGATAGATGTAATTCACGTCCAGTGCCGCTGGCCTTTGAACCCAAACGGATGCCCATGGGCACTTATCGGCAGCTTGTTTAGATCGATACCTTTCTGCTACGAAGATAATTATTGAACCCTTCGAGAGACCCTTGTAATTGAAAATAGGAAAAACTGGAGGATTTTTTTTCGGAGTGAAGGACTTGGTAAAAAAATCTGAAAAAATTTAAGAATATGGTGCAATATATATACATTGTTCTAGAATTTTTTCAGATTTTTTTGGCTACTCCTTCGCTATTCAAAAAATTTTTAATTCATTTTTTATGGAAAATTTGAATAGAAAATGTGTTTAATTCGCGAGAAATAATAGGAAAAAACAGTTGTCAGTGAGATTCACGCTTGGCTAAACCCAATTATCAGTTCCGCATTAGATCAGCTATTGATATCCGTTGAATCTAACGTTATCAATCTAATGAATACACAGGTATAGCAACACAATTAATCTCTTATTTGTATTGTAGGTGAGAAATTAGTCATGGACAATGATTTTCACTTGAAATTCTGTGGATTTTCACAGAGTTGTGAGAGACAGAATAAAAAAGAAAAAAGAACACATATTTTCTCATTTAAATATTCAGCTAATGCAATTTTCAGTGTTGAGAGACACTAGCGTGCACTTTATATCCTTACTTTCTAGTCTTGGCCTATACCCCTGAGGTGATGCATATATATATATACCTATATACCTATATACACACGCGCTCAATTGCTTTTCACTCCTCCACGGTTTCTCGATACCACTGCAATTTGAATTGCACAAATATTCAGGGAAAAATCTCGGGAGATGAAATACAAAAAAAAAAAAAAAGTGCCCCTGGAGCCTAAAATGGCAGACCACCTGTTGGGATCAGAGCCCCGGAAATTCACGCTGAGTCAAACATAGAAAACGTGAGGATGTTCACTACAAACGGAATTGCAATGGAATTCAGGCGTAAAGGCCATGGTCACGACACCCCGACAATCTCCATCTCTATTTTTATTTCTTTTTTCCTTTCTTTCCAATTCATTTGTTTCTCTAATCCTAACCACGTCGAATTTTGCACTCCTGGGATGTGAACTAGTCTCGCGTGTCGCACGTACGTGAAAGAGAATTTCACCTTTTAAGAATCCAGGGATATACACACAAAACCACAGAGTTGCAGCATGTACTGGGGCTGGTTTCTGCAACCGTTATACCACTGATAAAATGTAAACGCTCGTGCAACGGTAGAATGCAAATTAAAAAAGAAACAGAGAGAAAAATGGATCGACTACCTGCTGCTGCCGCGCGAGCAACTACCGAGAAATGTGTTATGAGAGTTTACGTGAACGCCTTAATTAGCCCCGAATTTTCAAAAAATAATAACTCAATTTTTCAATGAAATAATCCATCAATCTTGGTTTTTTTTGAGAGAATTATTTATTTATTTGGTTATTGTGAACAACAACTCAACAGGCGGAACCAATAATATGGTTGAAAGTGATAAATATATATATATATACATATTTTCACCTTAGAGCTAAAAGGGCGTAAGTGTTATGCTCATACACAGCACTTACGCCCGTTTGTTCCTAAGGTGATGAGATGATAGTAACAGAAGTAAAAAATAGTGGCTATATGTCATTAGTACATTACCTAACAAGTGCGGTAAAGTACTTTTCTGACGAGTATGAGGTTGCAAAACGAGCCGAAGACGAAAGTCGTTATCAGACGAGGCTGAAAATCTTCACCGCACGTGTAAGGTACAGTTTTTTTTATGTACAACGTGGGGAAAGTGCCACTAACCATAGCGTAGCGTGCGAAAAGTAGCCATTTTTCGCACGGCGTACAGAAAAAAATGTACATAGGTGGCTTAAAATGAATTAACATTAGTGTTCAAGTGAAGAATCTTACCTGCGATTTTTTAACAATGTTATACATTTAAAAATTATCGAGTCAAGACTGTCATTGATAATAATCGAAGTATATTTGAAGAATTTTCACAAAATGAAAAGTATTAAAATGATTCAGGAATTTTTTTCAGAGTGAAGAACTCTATGAAAAAATCTGAAAAAATTCAGTAAAAATATCCATATGTAGCATCTTCTCAAATTTTTCCAGATTTTCCTACAAAGTCCTTCACTCCGAAAAAAATTTTTATTGACAACTCTACTTCGAAAATCTATTTTGCCCCAGTTTCGTTCATCATTATTCTTTGAACTGTTGAATTACTCACGATTGATCGCATTCTCCAATAATTATAACGCTGGAATTAATCTGATTTATTAAATTTCTGGTTCATTAAACACGCATTGTTACTGGTAGAAATATGAAGAAAAAAAATCACGCGTTTTATTTTTTAATTCCTCTCGTTTTTATCCTTCCGTCAGAGACATTTGGTCTTTGCTACCCATCGAGATTAATCACCAGAGTAAATTATTTATTGGAAAATGTATCAGAGCAAACGCTTTAGTGACACTTTGTACACATCCGTTTTGCATTCACCCGCATTTAACCACTACGTACCTATTTACAATGTATGTATGTGTGTCTGCGTGTAATATTTGCAGTCAAGTATGTGTGTTTATCAAATTAATTACGGATTTGCATGTTACTCTTGGTTGCACCAAGTTGAATGTGATTTTCCCGTGCCTCAACTGTAATCCGAACGCTCGTGAAAGATAAATCCTTGAATCTTTTTTTTTTTAACATAGTTCAGTCCACGTGACAGTCATATTCAAAAGTATAGTCCTGTGTATTGGTCGAGTAATTGGTGAATTACAAGAGTTAGGAAAATTTTTTTGCAGATCGTACATCAGGAGATGCGGTAGCATCTCTCGACAAGTACGAGCCCAACACTTTCTGTCAGGCAAGGGCTACCGCACTCCTATACAGCTAAATAGGATTCGAAAAATTTCAATAATTTTTTCTATAGTCAAAATTCCATCTCATGAGATGATTTTTCGGTAATATATTGCTTCTACCATTATCTTCGAATTTATGTAAAAAAAAAATTGAAAAAACGATATTTTATTATTAATTAAAAACGTTGGCCAGAATTCTTCTCCAATCGAACTTTCGTTGGGACATTGTAACTGTGGTAGTGCCTCACCGACACTACGTAGAAGTATGCGTCACACAAACGCACGCAGTAAACATCAAACGAGCTTGGCTTTGAATGGAAATATCTCGAAAACTATTGAAAATTTATCGAGACATGCTGCGAATAAAATTTAGGAGATAAATTAACGAATACAATAAGTAAAACCCCGTGCTTGTACGACTTGTAGTTTCCGAGATATTAATGCTTTACTGAAAAGTTTAACAATGACGTGCGTGACCTAAGAAAAAATTACAGAGTTTTGATTTTACCGACCGTGTATAGATTATTTTTATTTTACCGACCGTGTATAGATTATTTATTTTTCGTGATACACTTTTTGCGGCAATTTGTTCCTAAGAAAAAATAATTAGAGCCTCGCGCGTTATTTTCGAATTTTTCATTGGAAAAATCATATTTCAGAAACTAAGAGTCGTAGGATAATGGAGTTTTGCTCATTCTGTTCCTTAATTTTTTCTCTAAATTTCATTCGCAGCATGTCTCAATAAATTTTCAATAGTTTTCGAGATATTTCAATTCAAAGTCAAGTCGATCAGCACGCGTCTAGATTTGATTTAATCCATCTCTATTACATTGCTCATTTATAAATAAAAAAAGAAGTGAAATGGCAGAAAAAAAAACGCTAGCGCGTTTTAAAAAAACGTCGACAAGTACGCGCCCCAATTTTATTGAAAAAAAAATATATGAAATGAGAATAGATAGAATAGTACAAGTCCGGCGATCTACCTGTACATTCCTTTTTTCAAATTAATTCATCATCTCATTATTCGGGTACTAGATGAAATTGGCATTGTACAATGAATTTGAAAAATTGAATAGTAAAGAAATTAAACAAAAGAAACGTACTTGGTGTACCAAATGAAGACACAGATTACAGGTACACCAAGTACGTTTCTTTTGTTTAATTTCTTTACTATTCAATTTTTCAAATTCATTGTACAATGCCAATTTCATCTAGTACCCGAATAATGAGATGATGAATTAATTTGAAAAAAGGAATGTACAGGTAGATCGCCGGACTTGTACTATTCTATCTATTCTCATTTCATATATTTTTTTTTCAATAAAATTGGGGCGCGTACTTGTCGACGTTTTTTTAAAACGCGCTAGCGTTTTTTTTTCTGCCTCTATATAAGTCTATATTCATAGTAGACATATATACACTGTTAGAAAAAAATGGAAATTTCATAGACAATTTGATGGGAATCTTCATAAACGTGATATTGAATTTTTTTTCAATGGCAAGATGGTCATGAAATCTGTGAGTTACAGAGGAAATCCTAAGGAATCTATGAGTCTTAAGGAGAATTGAGACGGAAATTCTACAACTTGCTTGAATTGTCAACTGAACATAAACATTCAGAATCAAATAACTTGAATTATCAATTTTTTTTTTTGAATTTTTCCTGGTTTCACTAAATTTTCAAGAAACAATTAAACTGAAATTCACAAATTTCATTGATATTCAGGCGTGAAATTATTTGAAAATCGATGATGTGTTCATTTTTCAATGACGTAATTATCTGAAATTTCAGTAGAAATGTGAGTGTTTCCAAATTTCCTGGATTATGCACGAAAAATTCATACGGAAATTTTTAACAGTGCATTCGAAGAATTGAATATGAATGAAAACATTATTTCCAACGAATTAAGCCGAAAAAAAGATTTGATGCGTGTAATTCATATCGTCACGCCAGAAATAAAGTGACGTGAGTGCTGTGTATACGCATATAACTTACGCCTCTTTCTTTCTAAGGCGACAATATTAAATTCATTATATAAATATAGATTTGGTGAATCAAATATGAATCTGACATTTTTTTAAATTTTTTAAACAAGAGAATTATTGCGGAAAAAATATTTAAAAAAATTTTCATTTACAGTTTTTTGGATTTTCTACATGTATATATTTTTTATTTTTTTCTGAAAATAATTCATATGTTGAAAAAACAAAAAGACTGAAAATTGTCAGATGTTTCTCATTTTCAGTATCATTTAATTTTGGACAAAAATTGTAAGAACACTTCTCCAAATATATAGGAAACTTATGTTTTTTTGTACACAATAATTTTCTCACATGTTAATTAGACAGATTTTCATTTCTGAAATTTTACTTCACAATCGAAAAAAGAAAAAGAAAAATCATGTCTTTCAAAATTAAATGTAAGACACTTTTCTTTCTATCTTATACATCAATTTCATCAAATTTCTGGGAAAAATCATTTTTCCAGTGAACTACTTCAAGTTTTATTCATAATAGAAGGAAAGATTATGGATTTTCGATACCACGAATACGCTTTCATCTCGAAAAAAAAAAAGAGAAAAAAAAAAATGTATCAATCGTAAATTTTCCAAATAACCTCCAAGAATCCATTCATTCTTCTCTTTCCTGAAGATAATTCGAGGAATTTCAGGATTTTTCTCTGACGGAGGCTCCTTCAAAAATTTCTTTTCATCTTTACCTCTCGATTCACCGCTACAGATCTAAAATCCCGTGACGCAGGTAGCCAGGTGCAAGACGAGGAGTTTGATGAAACACATGACGCTCTGGTGAAAGAGAGAGAGAAAGAGAAAAAGACAGAGAGAAAAAAAATAGGGGAAAAAAAACAGGTAACTTCTTCTTGTGATCTGGCATTTCCGCGCCAGGTATAGAATCAAATGCGGACATTGTCAACAGGTATAGGACGTGTGTTTACCAATTGTGTCTCTTAGCCACCTGATGACGTGAGAATTAATCCTACAGGGAATGATCAGCATTAACTTCAGGATTAGGTGAAATACCTTGGGCTTTTGATGATTCTGTCCCATAAACACGTGACGAGTCACGTAAATTAATTTTTACGAGCGAAATAAAAATTCCTAGGATCTATAAAACCTTTTAGCTCCTAGTGGGAGAATATCGTTGGTATCTAGATCCAAAGTGGCGTAAGTGTAATTATTTTTACACAAGAATTACACCTTTTTGTTTCTGAGGCGACGATATAAAATGGGTACATGTCAGTTCTTATGGTTTTCGGGATAAAAATCAGGGGAAATAGGTGAGATAGGTTTTTCCTGAGGATTTTGTTGAAAAGCTGAGGAAATTTCAGTTGAAAAACATATGTTGGAATTAATAATTTTTATCATTTTTGGAGAATTTGAATTTTTAGGGGGAAATTGAGGAATTTCACTTTTTTTGGAGATATTTCCGGTTTTATTGGTCGTATCATAAAAAAATATGAATGAAGGGGGAAAGTGAGATCATTTCCTAACAATTCATGTAGTTTTGGAGACGAAAATATTTTTTTTTAAAGATATTTAAGAACTATTTCACCAAAAATCAGGTATGCTCTTTACAAAATCTCAAAAATCGTTATTTTCCCTTTCAAAACTCCATAAATTGATGACAAATGATCTCACCTTTCACCTCCATTCCGGATTTTTACGATACGACCAATAGAACCCGAGCTATTCCCAAAAAAGTGAATTTTCCCAAAAATTGCAAATTTTTCTAAAAAAACTCGAATTTCCCAAAAAAAAAATCAAAAAATTAATTCCAGCCCATGTTTTTCACCTGAAATTTTCTCAGCTTCTCAACGAAATCCTCCAGAAATCTCTATCTTGAACTATTCTACAAAAAATCCCCATTTTCCCTCTCTCTCTCCTATTTTCACACAACCACAAATATCAAAATCCATCAAGTTTCCGGTCCATAGCTTTGCAATTACGCTCCAGCACATTGTATGTAATCTCAATGCTCGAAAGGCCGTACATAACTCGTATTACTGCGATGTTCGCACGATGAATGCAAGTGTAACACCGGCCATTGGGATGTTGGATACCAGTTGTCCTTGATGTGTAATATTCACTGTCGCATTTGAGGGCTATTTGCTGATTCAAGGGTGATTCAGTGGACAATTTACCACGAGACTGAGTGCTTCGCCACCGAGTCAATTCATTCTTCAGTGGCACAACGATCAGTTTAATCCGAGTTTTCTCGTAATTACGAGTGAATGATTGAAGCTGTTTGGACTCTCTGCGGCCCCTGATTCATCTTTATTCCACACTTGGCTTCACTTTGAGATTCTAAACCAGTACAAAAGCAAGGAGAAAGAGAGAGAGAGATCACTGTTGGTATACTGATGATCATTTAAGCGTCAAAAAAACACTGGATTCTATTCATATGTGAAGCACGAAGCAGTCGCACGCGTCACAAACACAGAGAACCTCAATTCTATCAAAATTGAATTGAATGAAAATAATGCAACATGAGTAGAGAGAAAGTGTTTGTCGTGCTCTTCGTGGCATTGCAATTTGCAAACAGAGAAATCTCATTTAGAGAAAAAATAAAATGAGAATTTTTATTGAAATTATCTACCACAAAATAGAGGATATAGCATTAAAAGGGGAGATCACGGTGTAATTCAAAAGTCTTTGGTTGATGAAGGGAACCATCGAGTGACACTTGGCACACAATGGGATGTGTCAAGAAAGCTAAAAAAAATTTTAACGCAATCCATTTTGCCCCGTATTTTAAGATAAAACTTAATTGGTCGGTATTATCTTGATAATGCCCCATGGACCACAATTTTGATCCGATTCAGATTTTCTTTCGTAACTATTTGCCTCTCCCTCTTTCTCATGCATGTGATAGAACACTGATGTAAAAAAAATTCGAGAAGAAAAAAATTATATTCCCAAGCTGAAGATATGACTTTCGAATAGTTTAATCACCTTTTTCGGGTAAATTAAAGCACTTTTTCCCCGAATTATCAGCAATTAATTGGAAACTAACCTAAAAAATCCTCATTTTTTTTTGTTTTATCGACCGTTCTCTAGGATACTACCTCAAAGAATTCCTTAAATATTATCCGCCACAAAATAGAAGAGCGCATTAGACTTATTAAAAAAATTGATGCAATCTCATAAAAACTCCATTCAATTGCCATTCAAATTCCTAACACATGTAAATCCAAAAGCTCTGAATTAATGCAGATAGGATCAATAGAATCCCAACTCCTTTATTCTCTCGTTACTCGGATTTCCTTGGGTTCCAGGCCTCTCCTACATAAATAAATGAAATGAAATAGAAAAAAAAGGAGACTAAGAACATTCCGAAGTAACCGAGGGACAGCTAATTCAATACAACGTTCAATCTAAAATAATTCCATTTTTTTCTTCTTTCTTTACCTCCACTCACATCGAGTATGATCCTATAAAATTTTAATGACTCTGGATCAATGATCGTTGAACAAGGTACAGACACTACCATAGAAAACTTAATATCTCTTCAAATGGTTACATTTACGTGCATCTGAGGCATACGTTAGGGTGTGGCTGAAAGGTATAACACACGAATAAACGAGTATATTCCATGAGAGGAATACAAAATGTCTTCTTTTCTCTACTCATTTATTATACACACATACGGTATCATATGAGAAGAGTGTCTTTTTTTTTTTTTTCAATTTTTTATTTTTCTCTTCCTACATGTGACCAGATATCAATTACCCGTCTCAATGTTTACGCCTTCATCCTCCGGGAGAAATAACATTTTTCATTTTATTTTATTTTTTTTTTGAATTTTTTTTCATAAATTTCAGAGTTCTTATTTTTTGAAGATTCTGGACTCGATGCCGTCTCTTTATCTCGTGTTTTTATGACTCTACGGCACTAATGCAATTCGGAACTCTTTTCGGAGAAACAAGAAAACAAAAGTTTTAGTGTGCCACCATAAAGTTTTATTTTCTTATCTTGTAAAATATATATATATATATATATATATATATATATGTTTGTATAAAGTACATTTTGAGGACCTATTTGCGGATATAAGGTATACTTTGAGGACATCTGGCTGTTTTGAGGACGGTCCTCGAAGTTTTTTCTGTGTAATGCTGACTTTGAGGACCGTCCTCAAATTACATATTTTGTCTAAAGTGCATTTCGAGAACCCATAGCTTCTGTAAAATAAATGGGGACGGGGTCCTCGAAATATCATTCTGTCTTTTGTATGATTTGAGGACGGTATATGTTTCCACGATTTGTAATATTTGAGGACTTGGGCCTTAATTATACTAATCTGTACAAGACAGTATTCCGTATCCTGGCGTCGAATTTTTCGATCAACAACAATCGATTGTTAATAAAACGAACTCAGAGGAAAGAAAGAAGAAAAGGAAGGAACTCGAATACAGATTTTTCATTTTTTCCACGATTAAAGTTTCTTCATTTTTCTCTAGCGCATTATTAATTCTCCATACGAGAGAATTGAAATAGAGAAAAATGGAAAATGGCATTCTCCGCCTCTCGGAAAATGGAAAAATTTAAGATTTCTTTCATTCAGATTTGTTGAGTCATTCTTGAGAAATCTTCCATAGAACCTCGAAAATCAACAAATTCCTATGTTTCATCAAATTGAAAGATTTAACCGAAAGCGACGTTGCAGCTCCTTACATCCGCGAGATCTTTACAATCAGCGGCGAAATGTTTTTCCTTCTCCCGTTTTTTTTCGAAACCTAAAAAATTGTCAAAACTCCTGTAATTGACGCTTCCATGCATTATTTCCAATTTAAAAAGAAGGAATTTAATTCCTTGAAATTCTTTCCTCATCTCTAAATTTATCTTCTAGATTGACTCTATTTCCTTGCGAAGAAGAAGAAAAAGGTGCAGGAGGTTTTCCACCCACTGCCTTTATGCGTCCTCAAAAGTGACTTTACACAAACATATATATAGGTATATATACCTATGTGTTTGTGTAAAGTATAGTTTGAGGACCCATTTGTTGATGTAAGGTAATGTTCGGGGACATCTGGATTTTTTGAGGACGGTCCTCATAACAGCCGTCAATGCAAATTCCATATCTCTGTTGTCCTCTATTTCTTTTTGCACGATAAGTATCCCTGCAGAATCGACCTATTTCGCTTAGTTGGCATGGATATCTTCGAGAGAGGAATGAAATTGATTAAAAAACATGAAACAGAAAAAGTCAATTTTTTCGGGATTTTTGAGAATATCTCAGTAAATAATGCGAAATGTTTTTCTCTCTCCTCCTTCCTTTTCAAATGGTGAAAATTTGAAAAAACTACTGTGATTGACACTTTCCTCCATTGATTTAAAAAAAAAACGAGCATTTAATTTCTTGCAATTTGTTTTTGTCTCCAGATTCAATTCCTAGAATGACTCCATTTTCTCGCGGAAAAGAAAAAAAAAAGGTGCACCAATTCCCCCTTCTCCCCCACCCGAAATTTTAATTAGATTTACAAAACGGAATGTGATCAAATGAGAAAAAAGGGAGGAAGATCCAAAAGTACCATGTCCTCATAGTTACCATTAATCGAATTAGCTTGTCCTCAAAACGATCATTGCACGAAAATCTCTATATTCCATATGTCCTCGTAACAGCCGTAAATACAATAAAATCTACAAGTCCTCGAAACTATCGTTATATACTTGTAGATACAAGTCCTCAAAAAGAACGTTATATGGAAGTCCCCATAGTTTTTTCCATATCTGCATATACATATATATATGTCCTCATATGTGACAATAACGGGAAATTTATAGCAGTCCTCAAACTAATCGCTATATGAAAAGTCTCATATCATACATTATATAGAAATTCATTAAAAAAAAATAGAAAAAAAATAGTTAAAAAAAAAATATCTATTTTCTATAACATATAATGGATATTCCAAGGTTTTCCACTCATCCCCATCACATGTCCCCAAAATGTACTTTACACAAACATATATATATATATATATATATATATATATATATATATATATGTATGTGTAATGGTTATTCTGAGGACTTTTTCCACGGAATAACGTGTATTTCGAGGACATTTGTGTATTTTGAGGACCGTCCTCAAATTTCTTTTTAGTTTAAAGTACATTTCGAGGACCGTCCTCAGATTACCTGTTTATATTTATGGGATATTTCGAGGACCCACTAATATACGGGGGCCAAGTCCTCGAAATTTCATCAGATCCAATGTGTATTTCGAGGACTGTAATTTTCAGGACTGTAATAGGGGAGACTGAAGAAAAATGGGGTACTTTAAAGCATGTATCCCCGGACCCCATTTTGCCCCGTTCTCCTCTATAATCATTCAAAAATGTTCATTATTTCAAAAAACCTAAAAGGGAAGAATCAATCTTATAATTAATTAGTGAAATACATAGAAAACTCGATGAATGCTGAAAATCAAGAAATCTGATGAATTCGTGCCACCTTCATCGTGTCTTTGTTACCCCCTTTCTTATTTTTCATCACTCCTTAAATTAAATATAATTTGTTAATTTTCTCAAAATGGTCAGGAATTTTTGAAAAATTATATCATGACCTTGACCTAGTGTTTACCCTCTACACATAATCGTTACATGCATTTTCATAGGTCCCTAAAATGACCATTGGGTAGAAAATCTGTGTGTTTTTATAGGTCCTCAAAATTCACGATAGGCAGAAAAAGTTATACATGTCCCCAAAATGACCATTAAGTACAAAGGCTGTAGGTGATCATTTATGAATAATGGTCATTTTCAGTACGTATAGAAAAATTATTTAATGGTTATTTCGGGGACATATACAGAATTTTACATACAATGTGGATTTTGAGAACCTATATCAATATATATAATGGTTATTGTGAGGACCCGACCTCAAGGTCACGACATTACGCTGGCGTGACAAGATCTCTGAGACTCATTGATAATATTAGGACAATTAGTGTAATTACTGACTGGCTGGACTGAAATTATAAGACATCCAATGATTTTGTATTTTCAGCAGTTACACACCAATGGAAAAGGCCGACGAATAAATCTGTGTACTCCTATAGAAATTCTCAATAGGCAATCGATCAATTATTTCCTTAATGACACTCAATTTTGTTGTTAAAAAAAACATTCCCAGCATTTGTTAATATTTGTTATAATATTATTCTTCTTCAATCAGTTCGTCATCATTGTTGATTGTGTCATGTCGCGACCTTGACCTAGTGTCCTCGGAACAGACGTTATATAAGTTCCCATAGGTCCCCAAAATTCATATAAATTCGAAAATTATCATAAGAGTCCTGGGAATGACCCTCCTGTTGATTGCCTGTAGGTCCCTGCAATGACCATTATATTAGAAGTCCTCGAAATAACCAATATATGTAATATACATGTATATATACGTCCCCATAGTTCTCGGTTAACCAAAATGTATACATAACCTCAGAATGACCATTATACAGTTTGTCCCGAAATAACCATTAATTAGTTTTTTCAACATATCTCAGCCAAAAATGCATTAATAACAATCTATATTAGTGTATATCGATGTATAATGGATATATACATCGTTTTATCAACTTTATATTTTAGGTCCTCAAAATGACCATTACGCATACATATATATATATATATATATATATATATATATATATATATATATATATATATATATATATATATATATATATATATATATATATATATATTTGAATTTTAAGCATTTCATTTGGAGAATTGCTTGACACGAAAATTTAAATGTATGAGGCTTTTGAAAATCCTCAGTGTCGACATGTTAATTATGCTAAATTATCAAGGATAAATTCTTGCGAATGACAGGGAAAATTTTCAACTCAATCAAATGCGAGTTATTCATGAAGTAAATCACCTTGGTAATCGTCAACTTGAACTATTCTCAATGTGGGAGAGGAAGAAATGAGGATTTTTTAGGTTTTATTTCAATTAATTGCTGATAATTTGGGAAAATGTGCTTTAATTTACTCGAAAAAAGGGATTAAACTATTCGAAAGTCATATCTTCAGCTTGTGAATATAATTTTTTTCTTATCGATTTTTTTTTACATCAATCTCCTATCACATGCATGAGATAGAGAGAGAGAGAGAGAGAGGCAAATAGTTACGACTACCTTCTAATTAAAATTTCTCAATAACGATACGGTGAATTGAATATTTTTTTCTTCTATTATTTAGTTAAAATGCTGTTCTCTTTACCAATTATTTTCAAATAATGGGTCAATCCTGTGGATTTTTTGGAATTCCGTTATTTCCGTCCGATTTAGGGCTTTTCATCTCTCTCATTGCTATTTCTAGTAACTTTGATAATCCATATCTCATAAACTACACGTCCAAACACTCGGAAAAAATTCAGAAAAGTGTAAAAAACCATCATCTTTGATGCGGCATCATTAGAAATAAGATGATCCAACTCAGATAGAAAAAATCCATGTGAATCATGATAAAAGAAAAAAGAACCGCTTCAATGACGCGCACCACTCCTAATTCCTCCATTCAAAGAAAACCAAAACCCCCATGAATAAAATTAAGTAAATTCTGAAGACTTGCCTCAGGCTTACTATTGAGTCATCACCAACAAAAAAAAAAAAAAAAAACCAGACTGCCAGCATGTCGCCCACGGTTGTGGATATCCCCTGGATTTTGATTAACACTTCAAGAATCATGAAGATAAATCCAACGATCTCATTAACGTTCCCCTGACAAAAACCATAATTGGAGAATTCACATCATAGCTCCATGATCGTTTGACGCACATCTCCATCTGATCTTCAATCAGTGACAACTGGCCCGAACCGACACATGAACTTCATTACTAGAATCTAATTGAGTTCCACTTCCCATCACATTCTGCTTCAACTTCCCCTGATAATTCGACCAAAATCTCACAAAAAAAACCCCTTGAACTCCACTTTTTATCCGAAAATCGATGTTCATCGGCCCTGAATTTCAAATTAACACCGGGCCATGTGTTCATCCAAAAGATAATATTACACCCGAACACAGGATTCTCTCGCTCCAGATACACCTCTGATTGTCCTCACACACTATGTGCAGATTTGATTTTATCATACGAACGAATAAGCCAGAACAATATTCACAATTCTCCTGTGTCTGGATCGTGCGTCAACAGATTGTACACGTGATGGCTTTTGTGCTCTGTTTTTTCCGTGTTTGATTATATCATTTTTTTTTTGTTCCACAAATAGAAGCCGGTGTGCGGCTTTCTCCCAATCATTAATTCCAACCTCTCCAATCCCTCGCCCCTCCCTGCTCTTCTCCCGATTTCATACATTACGTCCAAAAGAAATGATCCACTTCATTTCCGGTGCAGAATGGACCGAGACAGATGAGGCTTACAATAATAATAAATAGACGTACAATTTCACTCTCTCAAATGTAACCGCACTTTGTTGTTGAAGGCTCGTGCTTGTGTATTACAACATACTATCATCAATTGCACTATTGCAAATTTACTTGAACATCAATTCATCGAAAATACACTAACCATAGTTTCCAAGTGAATAGAATGGTGTGCTTGAAATAAGACCACAGAGATATGAAATTACTCGTTTTTTTTTTCAATGATCATTATTGAGAAGAGAACAGAGAGCAGGAGAAGGCCACCACGCTTGGAAAGTACCTTTTGCCATTGCGTGTGTGTGTGTTTTGAACTCAAGGACAGCCAAAAATGGAGCACTTGTGTGAGAGAGAGAGAGCCCGATCGAATCGATTATATCCTGAGGACATATAACATCTGGATATTTCACCAGAGCCATACACATGCACAGCCAAATTTAGGTCCTCCAACAAGTTAGAACATTCATTAAACTTTGTGTATTTTTCCTCATTAAATTGTTCCGAAATAACAAATTTATCACACCGCTATTAGCAAGAAAATTGAATCAAACTCGAAACTTTTTTTTTTTTACCCAACTCTTTATCGATCAGAAAGAAGCACCACTCATATATCCAGGTTAAAACCATTTATTTTCATCTACTGTATGTTTTCCTATCTACTTGAATGCTCCACGATCCAATGGAATTTTTTCAAAAGAAGAGTTGGTATTTCCGCGAGGTATACGATTCAGGCCGGTTCTCTCAACGTTAAAGATAACGAGACCATTAGAAGTGGACACACAGAGTCAATGCGCCGCAGCGGCTTCGTAAAACGTATAAACATCACTGCTAAACTCGAAATAAAGGACTGAGCCACACCTCAATACTGTTAGATTAAAAAAAAAAGGCCAAAAGAAGCAGAAAGACTCAAAGTATTGGAACTTCCATTCTCATGTCGATTTCAAAAAGAATCCATCCATCTGAGATATCCTCTCATGTATTTCAATTATTTCATCATTCACATAATAGTAGCAAAAATCCATTGAATGTGAGCGGAAAATAGCCGCAAGTGTCTGCAAAGACGTCAGCATGACGCCATACCTATCTCAGAGTAGTTTAAAAAATTAATTACATCTGTGTGTGTAAGACACAGACAATAACTAATTAGCTTGAAAACTCAGGAGACAATCTGCACAGTCTAATACCCTTCGGGGGATGTTACAACGAATGAATCTATCATTCATTGCATGCATGTGCGCGCACGTGTACCTACCAATTAGATATAACTCATTCGTGAAGAAGCAAGGTGGATTTACAAATCCACGCCTCAAGGTGTCCTACTTCTCCTCCTTCTTTTTCATCTTCAAATCGTGGCTGATATTGAACTTTTAGCTGCATTGATTGTTGTTTATTTATCAATGAATGATTAAGCCTCTGATTTACGTGTGTTCTGAATATTCTGTATATTGCAATTATCATATTATATCTTGCTGTGTAAGAGAATGGTTTTGCATGATAAGCAGAGATGAGAATCACCTGTTGAATACTATCAGAATCAAACCATAAAGTTTCTTGGTTGTATACTGATGACATTCAAGATATTGAAGGCTGCATTGGTGCACAGATACATCTGTTAGAAAGCAGCAAGTAATTGATAATGATTTCATCTACGATTAATGTTCCATTGGTTATGGTCAATCAAATATGTAAATGATAGGAGTTCATTTTACTTCAGGCAGATCAATTAGCTGGGTTATGTTGAATATTGTAGAATGTGGGTGTACAACTTGAAGAGTCTCATTTTGCACGTGAATTGCATCTTGTTAGGCATTACATAGACTCATTCGTTACTTTCCACAGACGCATTTATCATAATTTTTTTTTTTTTTTTTATTAGATGATACTGATGCACTGTGTTGAGAGAGACGCATTGGATTATGAGTTTATTGAAATTGTAAGAGATTTAATAAATCAAATATAATTATTTGAATCTTCAGAGTGAAGCGTATTATTGGTGAAGACTATCGATGAACACTTGTGATGCAAAGAAAAGCACAATATTACACATTCAACTGGCGCCAAAATGATATCTTTACTGCTTTTGAAAAATGAATATCCCATCCAGTTAATCCGGACTAACTGGTATGGAAGTGGACGATCCGGTGTGTTTTAAAATAAACTCCAAGGGAATGGAGCAAAAAATGTGAAAATAGGGAATTCATTTGGTTGGGAGATCTTCGTGGTTGATTCAACATCGTTTGGGAAAATTGATCGTGTCATCGATAAATTTAGCTTGTTTTCTGTACTTCTATTATATTGAAAGTGTGATGAAATAATATTGTAATTGATTACACCTCATTACGTGTTTTTACGATGACGATAATAATAGAGGAAATTATTTTATCCTTTTTCAATAGATTTTTTATTCAATTATTATTCATCAGAATTCTCATCAAACTGTCAAATTAATTAGTTTGAAAATTAATTAACGAAATTGTGCATGTACTCACGATAATTATAACCATATGATGTAATTAATTATATTGTAAATTTTATGTTTTTATTGCTGAACATTTTAATTTTCACAATTTTTACGTAATTAAAAAAATTTACAAGAAAGTGAAAATGATGAGTTTTATATTATTATTCATACCACTTGTGTATTGGGGAAAGTTTTTAAATATCTGGAATATGGTGAAAGCATGGTAAGGAGAAGTGGTGTTAATTATTATCTTTCATTTGGAATCGTGAACGGAGAGCGGAAGTCTAGCAGTATGATTAATTGTAAATTTTATGATCTTAAGTGACGACAATATTATAATACATTAGATTGGAAAAATTTATAAACAACTTTGACAGTTATTTATATTTAAAATAAATATATAGATAATAGTTGAGTATGTTACATCATCGGCTGTATAAGAGATAGTTGTTTTTTCTGAATTTTTCCACGTTTAATTCATCGAATCTACATAAGTTTAGTATAATCAGATTTGCTCATGAATTAACTATAAAAATAATGTACTTTCTATTAGATGAATACTTCAGAAACAAAGGGGCGTAAGTATTACATACCACATTGTTTCTAACCTGACGGAATTAATACTGATTATCAATTTATTAATCGTTAAATACAATTATGATTCTGCATTAAATCATTATCACGCAATTCAGACATGAAAATCATATGCGTATGATTAATTGCAGAGTATAATATTGTACCTTTACGATAACTCGGCGGGTGGCTGATAGTCTCCACTGGATTACCATCAGTTCACTCTGTTTGAATGTCACTGTGTGGGCATTAGGTGCCCTTTTGCCTTTTATCACATCTTCTCATTTGTTCAGCTACATTTTCAATTTAAATAAATCAAATTATACGGTAATGCTCAGCAAAACTAGTTTTATTCAAATCAATCATTGGGCAATACATCGACAAGGACACTTAAAGTAAATAGAATCTTCAATAGGCTGATCCCTTATCTTCCGGAAGCAAAAAGTAAATTTTGACCGCTCCTCTAGGCGTTTTAACTATCTCCTCGTGTCTTATTAGTTGAGTGGCTGCGATGCCGTACAGGAGAAGAGGAATTCCTGAAATGATTCATCATTCTTTGGTGAATTTATTGAGGCTTATTTGATTTGGTATCGATCTTTGCTTGAATCGATTTTTTTGTTGGCAATTCTCGATTTTTCGGGTTGATTTTTGACAGTCGATGAAACGGTTGAATCGATTCTTTCGTGGCGGGAAAAATTCAATTCAGTAGTGAAAAGGTAAAAGAAGATAAATCTCTTTTTTTTCATCAAGTTTTTTGAGAATACATTAGAAAATAACCGAGAAAGAGCAATTTTGCTCTAAAACTCTTTTGTAACTCTGAAAATTTTCTACAAAAACAGATGAATAATATCACGATTTTCTTTATTTCATGTAATGAGTTTCTCGAAGTATTTCTTTATTCTGGGTATTCAAGGAAAAAATATCGAGTTTGAACGATTTTATAATAACATGATTCTATAGAAGAATCATATAAACCTCATATAATCCTCCTATTCTTCCAATTTTTTAATTCTCATTTTCTACAATTTAAGAAACCTGAATAATTGAAAAAAAAACGGTTTGACAAGAATCGATTCTCCAGTCATCGATTTAATTCAGGATTGATAAGCCACAGCTCGATTCGATTCACAAGATCGATTTTTTTGTCAGAATTAAACAACCCCATTCTGATCATCAAATACATATAAATAAGAGCACAAGTTTTCCCGGTTATGTCTGCCTGCACTCGATCCTGTTTACCCCCTCCCCCCTCTGATCATCTCCCCCCCCCCCCCCCTTCAAGACTATGCAAATACCAAGGTTAATTATCTTGATCGCCTTGAAGAACCGATCATCTCCACTAAGATCCTCTTTCGGGCGTTTTGTGCAGTGATATTTGATGTAGGGAAAGCATCCTGTCCGTAGTACGTGATAGTTCGAGCTACCAACTGGCCAATTGAAGTGCGACATGCCACGTTGATCATTGACAACATCAAAGTACCTCACGAAGTACGAGGTCCACGGTGGCTCCTTAGTTTCCAGTAGATAGAACGTCAGGACCTATTTACCGTAAATAACAGTCATGAAAAAGCTTCTTCACTGGATTCATCTACACTAAGACGTGTCCACTAAATTCCAACTACTTCAACTTCCTGATCAGATTCTACATCGCATAAAAAAATAAAGAGTTCATAAATAGAGAGGTTGGGAGTTTGAGAATTCCTCAGTAACTTACTTCGGAAGCCATTGGTTTTCCGGTTGAGGATAAATTTCTCACTGAAATTCCATAATGGAGAGTCTTTTGAATAACTCGGAAACTGCTGATCATTCAATTTACAGGGTGATTCGCCGAAACTGCGTCAGCAATTGGTCGTGATAGCAATAATCCTGAGGTAGTTCTGGAATTTAGAAATAGGGGAGGATGGGGTATAAATGGACATGTGTTAGTTTTTGTATTCTATGCTATGAAAATTACTCGGAATCGATGGAAATGTTGGAGATAAGGTTTCTCTGATGATTCTGTTGGAAAGACGAGGAAATTCTCCATAAAACTCATATTTAAAAAGTTATTTTTTTTAATTTTTCAAAAATTCCTTTTTTTGCTCAAGATTTGAAGGTGAAAACCTTCTGTCTTCGAAAAATTTCAGTTTTTCGGGAATATCTCTGGTTCTATTGGTCGTAGCGATCTGGGGTTGATCTTGAATGAAAGGTGAGCTCATTTCCCATTGATTTATGTGGTTCAAAAAGAAAATTGACAATTTTTCAAGTACTTATAGAGCAAAAACTGATTTTCAGAAAATGGACTATAAATATTTAAAAAATTGATTTAAAAAAATTTGAACCTCATAAATCGATGAGAAATGAGCTCACCTTTCATTTGAGCTCAACCCCAAGTCGTTACGACCAACAGATCCAGGAATATCCCCGAAAAAGTGAATTTTTCCAATTTTCAAAAGGAGTACTGCTTCAAAACTTGACCCAAAAAAGTAAAATTTTCAAAAAAATTTAAAAATAAATTTGAACCCATGTTTTCTACCTAAAATTTCCTCAGCTTTCGAATGCAATCATCAGAAGAACTCTATCTTGAACCGTTCGACTATAATCTCCATTTTACCCCACCTTCCCCTACCCCAATTCAAATTTAAGAATTCGAGAAAAAGGGCGGAATAGTGATTCTCCTCTTTCAATATTGCTCTCAATGATTACCTCTGTACCATTCCCTGTACCGTTAAATCTCCCCATTTACCTTTCTAAAATAAACGTGATCGCACGTTGAAACTAAATGTCAAGGTTATCTAACTCAATAGAACCGGCTGTTAGAGAATCAGGAGAGGCATTTTACAAAAGCCGTATAATATTATAACTCTTAACTACATAATTCAAATCAATTTGCAAAAGAAGAAAAAACAAAAACGAAAAAAAAAAAAATCTCTAAAATTGAATCATCAACTTAAATTAATTAAAATAAATATCCACTCGTGTGAATTTCTATTATGTTAATTAATTTAAATCATTTACAATTTCCAAGTGATTGAGTAAGTCCTGCATTTACGCAATAAAAAAGTAAAAAAAAAACTCGATTCATTTAAATATTCACGCAAATTATCCACTTTCTTTCCTGTGCAACGAGGGAATTAATTTTAAATTAAGTATTAAAACACGAATTTCATGGAGCACAGTATGAAACACGCAAATTTCCCGCTCACTTCATACGTGATGCGCACACTGCGCATGCGCGTGACACTTCATCCAATCCCCTCTATTGCAACTTCAAAACTCCATTTCCCCCTTTTTTTGCATCATTTTCACAATTTGCACGTAAAGCTTCTAAATACCTTAGTAAAGCGACTGACAACACGTGTTATGGAATTTTTCAATGGAAAATTGAAC
Organism: Aleiodes alternator; assembly: GCA_963921955.1. Taxonomy (NCBI): domain Eukaryota; kingdom Metazoa; phylum Arthropoda; class Insecta; order Hymenoptera; family Braconidae; genus Aleiodes; species Aleiodes alternator. The sequence goes on along the minus strand of OY998099.1, from coordinate 7,125,765 downwards.
TTCACAGGCAAAATAGAAGATTGCACATTTATTACTATAAACACTGCGAAATTGAGAGGTTATGAGACTTTAAGGAGTACTTTGAGGGGAATTTTCATGCCATCGATTTCTAACTGGCGCGAATTTTCAATCTTTTATCCTTCATTAAAACTTATAATGAGACTAATTAAACATTTTCCTTCATTTTCTTTTGTTTCAGGTAAGTTTGGAGTTTTCAAGGATACTCAAAGATGCTTTATCCGTAATTAAATTCAACTTCTTAATTAACATGCAGCAATTAGGTATTCACTGAATTTGAATGATCAATTGATATTCACAGAATTCGAACAGCTGAGAAATTCACAAAATTTCTAACAGTTGAGAAATTCACAAAATTCAAACCGCTGAGAAATTCACGAATATTCGAAATTCCATATAGGGAAAATCGCATTGAAATGGACTTACGGTGTAAAATGGATTGGGATTTTTTTTTTGGGGTCTCAGATAGCCATCAAAAAATTTGAAAAAAAAGTTTAATTTGAGGAATTATCAGAAAAATTCCAGAAAAATTTTATAAAAAGTTTTATAAAAGTTTCATGAAAATTTCAGAAAAATTCCAAAAAATTCCGAAAAATTCTGAAAAATCTCAAATATATTAGAATATAAAACCGTTTTTTTTCCACAAACAATACAGAAATATTGCAGCATCTTCTCAATTTTTTTTAGAATTTTTTGCAGACTCTTTCCCTAAAAAAAAAGATTCCTGTACCATTTCACTCAAAAGGTCCATTTTGCCCTAATCTTCTATAATACCAGTATTATTGTTTGATGAGAGCATTGTTCCACAATTCCTGTGAATGATGAATTCTCCAAAATTGAATGATTCAAAGTCAAATTCTTCTAAAAGTTAGACTCTCACTGATTCGTTTGATTCTCCATGATAATTTAGTTTTGCATCATGCGTAACATATGATATATGTATATTCAATAACGGTTTTCAAATAAACCGGGACTCCAGGGGTTTTCTCCAGTAAAAGCCTCGTTCCATCATTCGAACATTTTCATATGCGATCAATATACTGTGTTGGTTGATTCTCTATAAAGTTATAGAATATAAACCACAAAGGAATGAGGGAAAAAAGTGTGGAAACTTTTTCACTCAATTTTGCTCGAATATGAGGATTCAGTTTAGGGAAAAGAAAAAAAGAAAAACACAATAATTGCCTTCTTTGGAAAAAGTTTACTAATATATGAAGCAAAGAAAGAGTTGTTATTAACCAAAAAAAAAAAAAAAACTCAACTATGTTTTCCTGGCATATCTGCATGCATTGGAAGAATACACTGACCCACTAGTGATTAAACTTCCGCTTGAAGTGAATTTAAACCACAGAGTACAGTATTGTCGCACAATAGAATAACTTTTCTGGGGGGAGGGTGAGGACTTTTTTTTTTTTTGTTTATACGTCCATTATGGAATTGTCGGTTATGCCCGGAAAGGTGATAATGGCTTACCAGAAATACATTTTTCGCTCTAGTTGATTTGCACTAGAGTACTCTATTTGTTCCATAATTCTCATAGAAAATGAATATATACATATTTTATTGCGTGTAGTTTTTATACATTGTTCACATAATGATACTTTCAGCTGCGGCATAACATACTAGTCTTGTGTACTCTTTTTTTTTTTTTGTTGACAAAAGAAAAGAGAGACGAATAAGTTTTTATTGCAGTTTTCTAAATTGAGTTTGTTGAAACAAAGAATATTTCGGTCTTTTATACGCAAATTTCACAATAATATTGTTGTCCCGGAAGCAAAAGGGCGTAAGTGCCGAAGAAACAAATACTTTTCAACAGGAAAGGGGCATATGTGCAAAAAAGATCTCCAAATGTTTTTTAAGACATATTATAATTTTTTTCATTTGCCTGAAGTTTCTAATATTAAAAGGGTATATCTTCTAAATATACACACTTCGTTTATTATCAATGTTATATAACGAAATGGCAAATCTCAGAAATATTTATATGTATATTTAATATAAAAATGGCATGTGTGAGGGAGATACGCCCCTTTTATATTAATAACTTGGACATACGCCTATTTGTTACTTCAATTAAAAAAATGCTGTCAATGATAAAAAATTACGCTCTTCTGTTATTAAAAAGGAAAAAAAAAAAGGGCAATAATACCCTTTTGATATTGAAAAGCAAAAGAACATGGAAAATGGCACTTAAGTCCTTTTGTTATTGAAAATTTAAAAAAAATATGAAGAATGTCGATCAGGCCCTTTTTTCTAGTTAAAAAGCAAAAAAACAAGAAAAATAGGAACTTACGTCCTTTTGCTTCCAAGACCATAATATTTTCACTTAAAACAAGTCATTTCAATTTTTCTTTTGATTGAAGTGCATCGAAGGCTTCACGTAATAGTTTAAATGACAGTAGATACTGGGATAAAACGCAATTACAGCTTATCCGTTGCACAGTTAAATCGAGATGGCGAAGTGGCCTCGTTGAATTGGGGTCACATTAACTTGATAATCAAAAAATCTGCGAATCACGCGATCATTTATAGATATATATATATATATGTATTTCTCTCTCTGAACGTCTATTGAAAGCCAGTTAGGATTTTACCTTATTCGGTTAAAAAAAGGGAAAGATTGATCAGAAAACGATGTATTACATTTTCAAGATCTAGATATACGGAATTCACAAGTGTATGTATGTGTATGTGTGTGTGTTTGTGTATGCTGTAAATCCTGGCAATTGCATGCGAAGAAATCATGGAGAAGGTTTTTATTTTTTTCTTTTCCCAACGGTAGATCGCCGTTCCAGGTCATTTCATTGATAAAAAATTTATACAGAAAATTTTTCAGAATGTAGAGAGAAATAAAATTGACACACTCTGACGCCCATTGAATTCACTCAGGCGAAAAATAAAAGGTCTTAACCGATGAACGAGGCTAATGGAAATATAAAAATTCTATAGTGTTCATGAAAATTCACGATGGCTTTGGCAGAATATTTTCTTACAAATTCTACACTAATTTATTGCCCATTAATTTCAGCTACTGATTGGAGATATCCAAGTAGCAGGTCTAAATGATCTTTTTTTTTCTAAGTTATTACAAATATTCTAATTATTCCGATTTTTCAACATTTTACCGATATTACAACGATATCCGCAATAATGAATTGTTATTAGATAATATTATAAATATCCAATATTGTTCTGAATTGGTGGATCCTCGGATTTTAAATACCAATATTGTCGCCATTCATGTTTTCCTGTAATTAATTGGATCAATCGTCGCTAATTTGTCAGGTAACAGGCGTTTTTTTTATGATTCGAAAAATTAATAGACATTCTGACGAACAAGAATATATATAGTTACACAAGAAAAAAAATAGGTCTGTAACCATGAATCGCTGCAGTGAAACTGATACTAAATCTCGCTTATGAAGTTCTAATGTTAATTTAATTTTTTTCAAAAATTATTTTTGCCTCAATTTGTCCCGGTAACATAGTGTAAAGTGAATTTCAAAAAAATCTGCTCATCCTACTCTTTCGAAAGTGACCGAAATTGGAAAAGAATAAAATAGATTATCGGAACTACTTCCATATCCTTAAGCCAATTGAAAAAAGAGAAGATTCTCAAATAAAAATGGAATTTTATTTCACCAACCACTTAACCACGAAAAATCATTTGAAATTGAAAATAATGCCTTTCTCATGAATACGTTGGAAGTTAATGTTCGTTTTTCATGTTATATGGCTGATGCTCTCGTCATGCCTCAATTCTTTATGGTCATTTCACTCAATTCCATTATATTGTATGGTCTTCTGATGGATAATAATGGTAATGGTAATAGAAGTTGGCTAACTCGTGGTCACTAATGTTAAATATTGGGAATAAAATAAATTAACAATTGAAAAATATCGAATTACTTCGAATTCATCATCGTAATAGCTGATTTTTAGTTAACTCTAATGAAGACTATTGCAATATATATATATACAAATACATATATATAGGGGGCCCTGTGTTTCTCCTTGGGGGCAAAACAATCCACATTACACGCCAACTTCCAACGTTGTGATACCAGTCGTCAGCCCTGGAGCAGCAGTGGGCGAACGTTGGAGGATTCATGCATCATGTTTCGCCTTCGTTGAAGAAACACGAGCAGTATGCTGGAGGATATGCATCTTCTCTTATCTTCTTGGGACGATCATCACCACGTAATGCCCCGGCTTTCATCTCCCTGTGCCACCTGGACACGCGACTATTTTGTTGTTTTTTTTTAGATTTTATTTTTTTTCATGAGAAAGAAGAAATATCCAAGCGAAGAGAAAAATTGGTAATATAATACTTTTACTCTGCCAAGTAAAATTGAATTTTCAGCGGGTTTTCTTGAATTCTTCGGTGATAACATGATGGTTTCTGATTGATCAGAGTTCGATAACAGGATCCTAATTGAATTTTTCAAAAAAATCAGCCAACGTTCTCTGGAAGTTCTTAACCAATTGAATGGAAAAAATCATTAAATAAAATTGAGATTATCACCACGTTTTGCATAATCCGAGGTCATAACGAGGAAGTACTTGTGCATAGAATTGAAAAGGAAACTAGTAGGCCGAAAAATCTAGAGAAAATTGAGATTCCAAAACGGTTATTCAGTGGTCTATTGTTTATTTGGTTCATTTCATTGAGAACGAAAATGATAATTAAGATAATTGAATTTTTAACGAGATTTATTGATTCGATACGTTTATAAATTACTTTTTTTTTTGCTTTGGCTTATAATCTGTTCTGGTCGTTAGTATCATTTGCGTTTTAACCTTATATATCACTTCTATATGTATATGTATATATATGTATACATGTGAGTGTTTTTTTGTGTTTGGCAACTTCTTTAATGCACTACTGTTATCACACTTTCTTAACTAATTTCAATTTTTGAAGTCCAATTATCATTTTTCATCAATCTGAATTGTAATTTTTTGGGTTAGTAAATTTTACAATTCAAGCTAGTAATTTTTGAGATTGGTCAAGTTAATTTTTACAAATCGACTCAAATTTACTTGTTTTTCAAATAATTTTCGATCAATTTGTGATGCACTTTTCATTAAAGTTTCTCTATAATAAAAAATAGAAATTTTTTGCCATGTAGCCTTTAATATCATTACACAGAAGTGAAATATGCATCTCAAATTCAACCCGTTCTATTTCAAAATCTCAAGAGAAGCATTGAGACAGTGAAAAAGTAAACCAATACCGAGTCACAACCATAATCATTTTTTTTATTTTCATTCTTTTTTCTCTCTTCATTTGCTATCACATTGGCTCTATTTCATTTGTAAGAAACGTAAGTTTCTCTTTTGCGGTAAAATATCTGCCTCGTTGAATCAAATATGGTGGATATACTCTTTTGAATGTCGCATTGAGGCGAGCAAGCATAAAAGCATCGTCGCCTTTGAACCACAGCCAATTGTACGTTAAATTTTTCCTTTCTTCCGTTGAGACTTTCACGTTTCAATGAAAAAAAAAAGCAAAAAAAAAAAAAAAGAGACAAATAAAAATAAAGAGATACTTGCGAGTGAATTCCTGCAAAGCAGCACCGATAAATTCCCTCTCGTCTTTTGCACATTGAGATAAATATATTTATCATTTTAGAAGAGATGAAGGATGAAAAATATATTTTTTTCACAAGTAATCATACATTAAAAAAAAAAAAAAAAAGAAAGATGAGAAATATTATTGAACCGTGAGAAATGTGGCATGTCAGGCAGCAAATGTACAAAAATATATTGGGGGAATAAATTGTTGAGAATCAATGATACGACCAAGTCGTGTCTTTAGGCATCATAAATACTGAGAATCATGGGGCTTGAGAAAATGCTTGGCAATAATGATGGCATCGATTTTCCACGGGTAAATATTTTAGCCGGAAGGTTGTACTCGTCAAGGCGTTACTGAACACCACTGTACTCTGGCGCTTCACCAGATGGTCCAATTATATGAATCCTTTGGTTTTCTTCTGTTCATTTTGTTGGAGAGTCAAAGCACACACAACTTCCACGTTAATTCGCTTTTACTGAAGACACTAGATTAGGAGAAGATGGGGTTAAGTGGACATTCCAATTGAATGGTTCGAGATAGAGATTTTCTGATGATTCCATTGGACAGCTGAACAAATTTTAAGTGAAAAACATGCGTCAAAATTTTTTTTTCAATTTTTGCAAAATTTTATTTTTTTGAGTCGAGTTTTGAAGGTGTACTTTTTTTGAAAATCGAAAAAATTCACTTTTTCAGCAATATTTCCGATTTTGTTGGTCCTAGGGACCTGGGGCTGATCACAAATGAAAGGTGAGCTCATTTCTCATCGATTCATGTGGTTCAAATTTTTAAAAATCAATTTTTCAAACACTTATAGCTCATTTTCTGAAAATTGGTTTCTGCCCTTAAGTACTTGAAAAATTGATAATTTTTTTTTTAAACCACATGAATCGATGTGAAATGAGTTCATTTTTCATTCGAGATCAACCCCAGGGCGCTACGACCAATAGAACCAGAGATAATCCTGAAAACTTGAAATTTTTCTGAAACAGAAGGATTTCACCTTCAAAGCTTCCACGAAAAATGGAATTTTCAAAAAATTCCAAAAAATAACTTCTGACATATGATTTTATAGTAAAAAATACAAAAATTCCCACATGTCTATTGTACCCTTGTCCCTCCCCCCCATACCTAACATCCCCCTTAATTTTCTTTGCGCAAAAAACCCATAATATCCAATTGCCCAATCTCCTTAAACTCCTCAATTCTCTCAATACAAATCTGTCGCAACCACATCCAATTCCATCACTCAAATGAATTGCAAATTGCCTGAAGAACAATGGAAAAATCCATGACACTCAACATTTCACACTCATGAAAATGACGCAATAACTCGACAGTCTCGTCTACCAATTCCTTATGCCCCTTTTTTTCATTCTACACACACATTGTGGGAACTAAATCAGCGTTTGTGGCTTGTTATTATATACATGGTGTTATACCCGATCCTTTAGCACGCCAGACAACTAGGCTCTCCTCCCCCCCCCCCCCTCCCTCACCCGGTAATCATTAACCATCGGAGTCCTTTTCTATTAACAATATCTGCACAACTCCCCATAAGTTCGTTATGACGACCATTAGAACTGACAACTGCTGTATCATGCCTATTTCATTTCAGAAAAAAAAAAATCTCCTTTTATCCTCATTGTAGTCCACGTCAAAACCAGCTATAACTAACCAATTATTGTTTCCTCATGATGAAAAAAAAAATATCTTCCATTTTTATCTGAAAAAAAATAAAATGATCGTATTTTATTCTTTGAATCATTGAGATTTCTATATCAAGACTCAATTCATCTAATACGTGAATTGGCATTGGATTTTGCCAAGCAACAAGCAGCTGCTCAATCGTCAATTTCCTTTTTCACATTTCATTTCTTCGTTCACTTCATCCCCCCTTGCCCCCTTTTTTTTTCTTCATTTTATTCCTTTAATTTATTTTATCTATCGTTGCGTGTTGACTTCCATCGCGTTCTGTGTATACCTTGAAAACTGGTTTACGTCCGGACAGACGAGTACAGAGCCCAAGCGACATTTAATAGAATGGTAAAAAGGGGGGGGGGGAGGAGAAGGGAAGAAAGAGGAAAAGAAGTTTCCTGAAAGTCCTCTCATGTATGTGTCTACCAGTGTCATATGGATGTGTAAGAGACAGGAACACGAGGGCAATCAACTTTTCCTTCATTGCATATCGTGGAATAAGAATTATGGCATCATGAGTTTAAACAAAGATCCAGAACACAAAAGATATGTATATATAAGAATTGATATTATATCGTCATTTTAGAATGAAAAGTGGCGCAAGTGCTATGCTTATACATGAAAAAATAAAAAAATAAATCAGGTTAATGTTGAATAATTCGAGATTTAACCAGAAATTTTGAAATGGAAAGATTTCGAGATTTTTGGAAAATTTTATATGTTTTTCGAAATCTTTCGCAAATCTAACTTCTGCAACCTTTTTTCACCCACTTGAAACCTTAAAATCAGTTTTATCTCAAACAATTAATCAAAAATCTAAGAATCATCAGATTTCCAGATTTTTTGAGATTTTTCGACATTTTCGGTAAATTGTATATTTTTTTTATGTTTTCTCCAAATTTCTCTCAAATCTACATTCAGCAACCTTCCTTTGCTCATTTCCATCTATAACATTAGAATCAGTTCAATCTCTTCAACACTTACGCTCCTTTGTTTCTAAGTTGACGATTATAGTTTGAAAGTGGCGAATCAAACAGACATACAATTGGATAAGATCATTAAAGTGAAGAAATTGACGTTTAAATGGCTGACAGGAATTTTTTGCATTTATCTGAATCTTCGAGTGATGTAATACGTTCTTCTTGCATAAGGTAATGCTTTCTCCACTCGTGCAGACACCTTTACTTTACTTTACATCACTCTACTTGTAAAAGTGAATCCTCATTAGGGAATGGCTTTTCTGTTCAGTGTAAATCTAATCTTCACTCCTGATTGGGAAGCAAGAGGATTTGACTAAGAGGGATTCATTGATGCTGAGGCTAATGGACACTGGTACACCATCTAAATAGCCGTGAACACACACACTGAATATACAGAATTCCGTCTGACGTGCTAATACTGCAAATACCGGATAATGGTATCATGGGACTTCCTTGGATACTCCGATATCCTGTGTGGCTGCTTATAAGCACTGATATGCACTATAAATCTATCAGTTTACAGAGACGGTGACAGATATGTCATATTCATCTTGTTCTCTGTAATTGCTTCATATCCGTATTAATTATCCAATAATATCTCTCGATCCAGACAATATTGTCGTCTAAAAAAGAAAGTGGCAAAAATGCTACTTTTCCTATTTTTTTCTGAAAATGCTCTTTTTTCCGCTCCAATCGGTTTTCCTCGGACTTTTATGCAAGAGTGGTGAAAAAAGCTCTAACATAGAGTAGTACACAGAGAAAAATGTTTTCTTAATTTAAGAATGTGCAGTCACTTAATTTAAAAATGGCAGGTCACTTAAATTAAGTGACTTTTCTCACTTAAATCAAGTGACTTTTCCCTTCTTAATTTAAGAAAGTAAAACTCACTTAAATTAAGTGACTTTTCTCACTTAAATCAAGTAAATTTTCTCTCTTATTTTAAGAAAGTAAAGGTCACTTAAATTAAGGGACTTTTCTCACTTAAATCAAGTGACTTTTTCTTTCTTAATTTAAGAAAGTAGAACTCACTTAAATCAAATGAGTTTTCTCACTTGAATCAAGTGACTTTACTTTTTTAATTTAAGTGACCTGCACATTCTTAAATTAAGAAAACATTTTTCTCTGTGTAAGTGCTACTTACTACGAACAGAGAGACGTATCTCCGGCACTTACGTCTTTTTGTTTTTAGTTCTTTATTCAATTTTTTCTGATCTCCGAAAGAATACTAATAACAAATAGGACTATCTTTGGCACATACGTCTTTTCTTTATTTTGAATTGATAGTAACAAAAAGGCGTATCTCCAGTAAATGCCCGTGTTTGTTACAAGTAATACAAGACCTGCTTGTATTCCTTCCGAGCATGTTATGTGTCATTATAAAATTTTAAAAATAAATAGGCGCAAGTGCAAAGAGAAAATTGTAATGGAAAAAGTATGAAAACAAAAAGGCGTAAGTGCCATAATGTGGCATCTTCTGATAAAGAATTTCAGAAAAAAAAAAAAAACAAAAAGACGCAACTCCAAAGATTCTCATGTCATATAAAGAAATTATAAGAACAAAACGGCACAAGTGCCAAAGTAGGATTCCTTGAAATGAAAAATACAAATAATAAAAAGACGCAAGTCCAAGACATAGCCTGGAAAATAAAAATAAAAAACAAAGCGATGTAAGTGCGGAGATACGCCCCTTTCAGCCTAACATTAGCAATTACGCCACTTTGTTATTCTAATTGTCAGTTACCCAAATAACATCAAGAACATCACAAAAAACATTTCACCCTGATTTTATTAGGAGATACGGCTCTTTCACTCCAGAATCCAGCCTTTTTGGCATTTACACCCCTTTCTCTCTAAGCAAACGATATTATCCAGAGCATCAAACTAACGATCATCCCCAGCTCTACCCAACGAAAATATCCATAAACACCGCAGAACAAAGAAATTTCATAAAAAAATTTTGATGTTTGAAGAGTCGGTATGAGTAAAGTGTGCGGTGAACCAAACCTTCACGTAAGAATAATCTTGTAGACACCAGTGGCATCAACCCATTCCAACGATAAATGTCACGAAGTGTAAAATGAAAGAAGGCAGAAATGTATCTACTGGTAAGGTGCACAAACATAAATCGAGTTTGAAGATGTTACGGTAGAGATGAGTTCACAGACTCTATGTGTGTGTGTGTATGTGTTTGTAGACAGTGTGTCGACTTCTAGACTCACCTGCAGAGTAGAGCCCCCATGATCTATCCCAGTGAGTTGTGTATTCATCGAGTCGTGTTCTCCTTGGGTCTATCATTTACACAGCTCTGCAGGCAGAAAGGCCCTACTCCGCCCAGGCCAGACCGCTGGTGTACAAGTCTCTTTGCTGCATCGTTTTGCTGTGTTCGAAAAAATAAAACGGCTGAAAAGAATAAGCGAAAACTAGTTTCACTGACGCGACAAGTCGGCACAAATCTGCACTCAGAACCTCCAAAGTTCAAGGTGCTCAAATTATTTTGCGAGAAAATGATTTATTTTGTGATTAATTAAGAAATGGGCTTAATCACTGCGAAAACTAATGTTCGACATTAAGACACTTCCGTAGACACTTTTAGAACAATTCGAAGATTTCTTTGATAGTGACGATTCAGTTATCTCTAAATGTTTGAATCTGCCAAAGTGTCTTATTTTTCACTGATATGACCTGTAAATGTATACGTGTTCCATCATAGAATAGGAACTGAATTGAATGAATTTCTGGAGACTGGAAGGTGGAAAAAAATCGATTAAAAATTAGTATATTAATTTTTTCTTATTTATTCAATCCACGTTATCATTGTTCCCATATTTGAGTAGAAAACTACAATACTTGACTGAGACATGAAAAATGTTTTACACTGATTTGTCTGAATAGCGTTTAGCAACTGAGTTTCGCCATTTACCTTCAAGCTCCAATGACTGAACAATTGAAAAATATCTTAATTTCAAACATAAAAAGCAGCTCAATACATTCATCTTAATTTTTCAGATACAAAATAATGTCTTGTCACTTTTTAAAACATGTACCATTCCCCAATTTCAAACGTTCTCCATTTCAGTTACCCAGCTTTAAGATACTCTCAATTTTAAGATATTTTTCTGTAACTGATATCTTAAATTAAGACATCTGTGAAACATTAGTTTTTGCAGTGATCCATTTAGATCAAATCATCGCCTTAGAAACATAGGACTTACGCCTCTTTGACTTTAAGGCAACGGAAATATTTGACTCCATTGTTGAATTTTCAACATTTTGATCAATAGCTTAGATATGAATTCAGCTGAAAAACACATAAATTCCTCTATTGCAATGGCAATTGATCCAATCCACACTGAAATACCGAGAGAGATTCGTTACTTCGAGATCGCCAATTCAATGTGAGTCTTGGAATTTAACTCGAGACTAGATCTCTGAACACACACATAACCTCTCATTGGATGTTGTGATATAACGTTGCAATTCAATGGAAAAATAAGGAAAAAAGAAGAAATACAAGGAAAGAACGGAAATTGAAATAATGATTTCCTCAATGAGGGTTCATTTCTCGTAAATCAAGGCAACAACAAATTCTATGCTTCTTTTTTTTTTTTTTTTTTTTTCATTATTCATCATCAGAGTAAGGAGGATGAATATTCACGTTCGAGAATAACTTTTTAACAATCGGTTTTAGAGATGTAATTATATGTTAAAGACATTTGTGAGTCGATTTGCTGGAATTTTAAGGTGGTTTCATGAGAAAGGGATGTATAAAAATTGAGATATCGCGCGCTTCATGGGGAGGGTTCTTGGTCCATGTATTATACATTAATTTTTCTTCTGATATATCCAAAATTCAGTTATTCGTTATTGAAGTAAATTTGGCATCTAATTAGGAATTTAACGAAAATTATAAGATTTTTTAGCAAATTCTTGATATCCCACGAATGATACGGTGCTGTATGCACACAGCTAAACATTCATTGCACTTATAGGACAGTAGAGCACACACACAACTATTCCGAACCAAACGGATTTTTCATCAAAATTCTTGAAAGGGTTTTGAGCAAAAAAAAAGAAAACCTGCCGAATGTTACTGATTTTTGAAGTTACGCTGTTTACTCTGTATTAAATTTCCAACTTTGAGACTGAATATTTCATTAATTCCACGGTCAATAATTCTCAAATTTTCCACCAAAATCGAAAATAACATGAATAGTTATTTCCCAAAATTTGATGAAAATCTCTCCATGACATGAAATTTCATACAACTACCTTAACTAAAGAACACTGCCCCGGTATTTCCATATTATTTACGATAACAAATTAAATTCTCTCACTCATTAAAGATACTGAAATTAAACCTGTACGCAGTTAATTAGCAATTATCTTACGCATCTCTCCTTGCTCATCACTGTTAATATAATAATTTAGATTCTATTCTGGACCCACCGCAGTATCATGCCTCTTAAAATTCCCCTCCAAGTAAAATCCTCAAGATTGAAAAAAAAAAAAAAATTGAAGAAATAAATACGAAAACTGATTTTGCCCCTCCAAGGCACTGTAATAATTTCTCGTAAACGGTGGCACGGGGGGGAGAGGGGATTTCTTTCATTCGATACTCAGAGGCATCTCCTAACCATCTAATAAATTCAGTCTAGCTGATGTGATTATATACTAAATTGAATATATTTATATACATTTATCTACGATTATTTCAGTCATGAAGATATATTACTATCGTTCAATGATGAAATTGAATGGCTTGTAATTTTCATCACGAAAAATATATATATATATATGAAAATTCCCTTGCAGTTTCCACTTGCAAGTAGTACGTGTAGTACATGCTGCCCTTTTTTTTCTACAGGGTCAATGCAGAAATATGAAGGACGTAGGCATTTATTCGCCTCATATGTCTTTCATGCCGGCACCTTTTGCCAACGATCCGGCAATTATCAGTCCATATACAACCGCACTATTTTTCCCTTTGAGTAAACGGCGAATTGCATTGAAACATTTGAATGAAAAAATAATTTAATAAAAATTAAGACCCACCGGGGTGAAATTTTAACCATACTTTATTAACCGGAACCCGTTGTATCCCCCCCCCCCCCCCCTTCGTCTTTCTCCTATCCCTCCTCTTCTTTTCTATGACTCATTAATTAATGAGAAAACTCTTTTTGCTCGGACTGTATCCTGGATCGAAAATCATTGGAATTGATTTATTTCATCATTTTCATTTGCTATATATCGTCGCCCTAAAGTTAAAGAGGTATAAGTTCCAAAAATACGAAATTCTGGTGTGAAAGGGGCGTATGACCACTTATCACTCCAAAATGTTTTTTATAGCCTCTGGAACATTATTTGGATAATTGAAAATTAAAATAACAAAGTGGCGTAACTACCAATGTTAAAATGAAAGGGATGTATCTCCTCTTTTACGCCTCTTTGTTATTTGCTTTTTAATAAAAGGCCTTGGAGATCCTATTAGAGCAATAATAGTGGAGATACGCCTTTTTGTTATTTTGAAGAAAAAAAATAGGAGAAAATGGCACTTACGCCCCTTTAACTTCAAGGCGACGATATATATGTTTCACTGATAATATTGAATTATTGTGAATTTACATTTTGCCTAATTTGGCGTAATTGGCTGAAATTGATTATTATTTTTCTAAGAGGATTGAAAAATAATTATTCTTGAAAATAATAATTATTTTTTTCTAATAATAGAAATAATAAAAGAAAGAGTTCTTTAATTTTTCCTATTATTATACATTTATTTCCATTTTCTCAATCATTTTTTTTTCTAGAAACCACTCGATTACTAAAATACTATATATTTTTGTTGGCTATATATGGCCTGTTATGGCTCTAGTCATGATATAAATATATATATACATATATATTAATTGCTGACGGCATCAGAATTATCTTTTGCTCTCCGCCTATTGAATTCACCTTTTCTCCAAAAAAATGTTAAATAATCGTGAGAATCATTCCAATTCCTCACGATTTAACCCTTTTTTTTTCCTTCCTTCATCTCCGCCAATTTGTTTTCATTCGTGCAGCATATATATTTTTTGGCTGCTCACAAGCGACAGTCGTTAACGAGCTCCCGTCAATTAAACTGCCTCAATTCACCGTGTGAAATTGAGCAAAACTTGAATTTCGTAAAGCCAACGGGGGAACTTCACATTCAGACATTGAAAATCAAATAAAAGTTTAAAATGAAATTGAACGTATAATTTCCCTTTTTCATTAACAAAATTTATGGCTCATTTACCATATCTCTCCCTCCTCCTCCTCATTCTCCTCGCTATTTATCTCAATACTCATGGCCCAAGGACGTGTGCAATTAATGTCGATGTTTTATTACAAATTCCCAAGTTGCAAATCCAATTGTAGATAATACAAGAATAAATGAAAAAAAAAATATTGAAAAAGAAGGAAAAAAGTGCAGAATTTCGAGACACAAAATGAACGCAAATTTTCCACATGAAATAAATACGATGCTTCGTCTTTGTCCAGGTATTTCTCCACCCCCATGTATAATTTATAGCTATTCCCTTTGCACCATGGGAAAAAACAAGGATTGAGGCACCATGGACGTAGTGGAAACTTCCTCGTTATTAATCAACCACTGCATTTCGATTCTCTAAACTTATTTTCCCGCGCTTCCTCTCTCTCTCTCTCTCTCTTTGTACCGAAGAACTTCAAACAGTTAACTTTATTGCATTCAATGCAAATCTATTCTATCGATCGTGTAAAGAGGCCCTTCATTGACAGCCATATTGCGTGAGAATCGTTGCTGGAAATAGTAGCCGAGGCACAAGTGTCTTCAAAAAAAAAAGTTCTCGGATCGGGAGCCACTTTAGTAGTTTTCGGCTGTTTTCGTATTTTTTCCCCATGAATTCGTGATAATAGTCGCCAGAATGAAGTTATAAAAGCAACGAGATTCATGATCATCATTTTTTTTTGTTTTTTTTTTTAGAATGACAAATAATTGAATGAAAATGCTCAAAACCAAAAATATTCATATAATTAAATTAACATTGAAACTCCATAAGCGTGGTTCAGTTTCAGTTTTACTGTGAAAATTCATAATCACAGACCTATTTTTTCCTTATATAACCTTGTATGTTTTTTGTTCGTCAGAATGTCTATTAATTTTTGAAATCATGAGAAATGCATGTTAGCGGACATGTAACGACGATTAATGCAATTAATTACATGTACAAATCAATGGCGGGAATATTGGTATTTAAAATCCGAGGATCCTCCAATCCCAGTCTTAGACACCGGGACAGTGTGACATAGTTGGACATCGTTCGAGTATCGGTAAAATGTTGAAAAATCGAAATAGTCATAGTAATTATAATAACTAAAAGAAAAATAGAAAATAAAAATCAATCATTTGAACCTGCCACTAGGATAACCTTAAATTGAAAGAGTCATTCAAAAAAAAATCGGTTCTCTAAAAGTTAATCACGAAACTGTAAAAGACACGAGATTATGTGCAGCATACTCAGTATGCTATACACTGTTGCCCTCACAAAAGCTCAGTCTAATAGCTTATTTTTATTATTTCGTGACATCACTTTTTTTGGGCAATTTCGGTCACATATCTCGGGCATTCATTCATGAGAATTCTATCTGAATTCACAAAATACAAATTTGCTATTTTTTTCATTTTTTATTAGCTCACTCTAATAGCTCTTCAGTCCTCTAGTTTTTTTTCTTCTTAAATGAGTGGAGCTATTTGTAAAGAGGTAAATAATGTTCACAGACACTGATGTTTTTGTAAATAAATAAACTTTTAAAAAAATGGGCCAGTATTGCCAATTGGCACTAGTCCAAAGCATCAAATAGCTGAAATATCGGGGGTGACACCCCAAAACTTGAAGATTCTGAAACCATATCAAATGTCCTGGAATCTCTTCAATTTCATCTCATCCAAATGTTCCAACTTTTTCTCCCCCTCCCCCCTCCCCTTTTTATCCCGTAAATCAAAGCTATCTTCTGCAACGCTTGGAAGCAGAAAATCATTTAGAGAAGCCTCGATATAAGCCCCATCCTTCTTCACCTATTTCATCGCACAAGCGCATCTCCTCTTTTTTCATCCTTTTTCTTTTATCATCTCCCCATTTCTTCTTTTTTTTTTTATCACAATTGCCGGGACACATATTGCCTGAACTCAACCAACGCACCAACTGCAATGTTAGCGGCTGTAAATGTTCCTGCAGTACGATGTATTAACGTTTATTGCTCGTGGCGATATTTACGCTCCACCTGTGTTCTCAGTCCTGCATACATGGGTGTTCGTATGAGCTTGTGATAGTAAGAAGCTACACAGTACAGAGAAAGAGGGAGAGAGAGAGAGAGAGACACAGTGGCTTTGATACCTAAAAGCTAGTAAGCATCGTGAGAGATATTCTCTCTCAAGGCTAACCTCCTTTTGTATTTGCATTGTGTTTTAGAAAGATTTTTTCTTTTTATTCTTGAAGTGTTGTCTTGACTTTTATCTTTCGTATGCCGCTAAATTCACTTGAATCTAGGATTTTCTTTACGAAAAAATTGATCTTGTGAATCGAGTCGAATTCTTGTCAAAAATCTTGAGTTCTTGAAATCGATTTTTTTCTTCTCAATTCTTTAAATTTTTTAAATCGTTAAAAATTAGAATTGAAAAGTTGGAAGAATAGGAGGATTATATGAGGTGTATTTGATTCTTTCATAAAATGATTATAAAATCGTTCAAACTGGATATTTTTTCTTTGAATTCCCAGGATAATAAAATACTTTGAGAAACTTTTTTCTACAAAATTAATCTGAATAAAATGCTGAGAAATTCAATTCAATATCTTTATTATTTAATACTCATTACATGAAACAAAGAAAATCGTTTGAAGGCACGAAAAAATATTTATGTTCATCAAGTTCTCGTAAATTGTCACAGAATCTACCTGTTAACTTTGGTATAAAAATACTTTATATGATAATATAGATTATAAAATGATCAACAAACATCCAACTGCCAATCTTCAAAGCTGAAAATTTATATTTTTCAGCTCTGAAGTTAGCAAGGAAGAATTGAATCGATCTCGCCACGAAAGAATTGATTCAACCGATTCATCGACTGTCAAAGATCGATCCGAAAAATCGAGAATCACCAACAGAAGAATCGATTCGAGCAGAGATTCATCCTGAATCTAACAACCCTAAAGCTTCAATTCCTCGCTTCTCCGTCCAAAACTACTGATGCTCACTTGAACCATTGCGTGGGATCTTGCCCACTATAACTGTACAGTCATGCGTCAGACTTTTCCCATTTTTACCGACAACAATACGTAAGACTTCAAGCAGAAGCAATGAAAGAGCTGCATAAATGCGGAGTAGCCTTTGTCACTTTTTAATTATAGAAACCAAATTTAAAAAAAAAAGTTTTGATGCATTAGGAATGAATATCGAATACACTTAGCCAACTAAACTCTGCTCAAGGCGTTACGTTTATAATCGCTGCATGTGAAATTTCTTCTCTTTCCGCTTGCATAAGGTGTCTCCATGAAGATGCAATGGCTTTTCTCATCGTACACCACATGAAAAGGAAACAATTATGGGAGAATCTCACAGTTACAATGGAATACCACTACGATATATATATATATTTTTGAAACGGTGTAAATTTTCCAGTCCAATAAGAATTTTAGCTGGGGAAAAAAGGAAAAAGAAAAGTTTCAATACTTGTCACGTTTGGCTTTCTACATTATAAATAAAATTAAAATCAATGACTATGGAGGCTAGTGTGTGTACAATCTTGTGCGAGTCAAGAATAAACGATTGTCCTGATACTTATTTTTAAGATTGAACAAAAGAAGGGAAAATTCTTTCTTCTTTGCTGTTTGGCGACAATTTCTCGTAATGATCAGTGGAAGAGAAGAGTATCGTTATTGGATATATAAGATACGTATTTGCATGTCCATGCTATTTTCTCATTAACGTCGTCGGGGATGCCCAGTGGCCTTATTCGTACACCTTTAGCATATATCAATGGTCGTGCCCAGCCATTTACTCTCAATGGCCCCTGCTGTGGTTGAGCCTCGCCCACCTACCTCTCAAGTCTCTCTCTCTCACGTAGCATAAAAGACTACCCGCTATGGTACAAAACTGGATTTCATTTTGAGACCCATTACGATGTACATCGTCGCCTTGGAAACAAAGTGAAGTAAGTGGTAAGAACGTTTGATTCTGAAGGGAAAGAGGTGTATCTGCCAAAACGAGGGCGAAATGTTTCTTATGATGTCCTTGATGTTATTTGGGTAACTGATAATTAGAATAATGAAGTGGCGTAATTGCTGATGTTCAAGTGGAAGAGACGTATCTCTGCACTTATGTCGCTTTGTTTTTTTTTTATTTTTCAGGCTACGTCTGGGACTTGTGTCTTTTTATTATTTGAATTTTTCATTTCAAGAAATCCTAATTCAGCACTTGCGCCTTTTTGTTATTATAATTTCTTCATATGACATGAGAATATTTGGAGTTACGTCTTTTTGTTTTTTCTTCGGATTCTTCATCTGAAGATGCTATACTATGGCACTTACGCCTTTTTGTTTTCATAGTTTTTCTATTAAAATTTTTTCTTTGGACTTGCGCCTATTTGTTTTTAAAATTTTATAATGAGAAATAAAATGCTCGGAAGGAATACAAGCAGGTCTTGTGTTACTTGTAACAAAAACAGGCATTTACTGGAGATACGCCTCTTTGTTACTATCAATTCAAAATAACAGAGACGTATGTGCTGGAGATACGTCACTTTGTTATTATCAATTTTCCCAAAAGGAAACCACAGTCAGAGAACTTCTGATAAAAAACAGGCCTATGTGCCGAAGATAGGCTTATTCGTTAGTAGTATTCTCTCGGAGATCAGAAAAAATTGCATAAAGAACTAAAAACAAAAAGGTGTAAGTGCCGGAGATACGTCTCTTTGTTCGTAGTAGGTGACACTTACGACTAAATGTCTTAGCTTCTTCTCACCATTATTGCTTAAAAGTCCGAAAAGAACCGATTGGAGGCCAGCATAATTCTACACGAAAATCCATCGATGAACTTCTGTCTTCCAACAGCAGCAAAAATGAACCGTTAAAAAACCTGACGCAATCCTTCCCGTAATTCTTTAATGTAATCAAACACTATGCTAAAAAAAAATTCCAACAAAAACCCTGAAAATCGGCAGTGGGTAGTAAAAAATTTATGACCCAAGTCAAGAAGTTCAAGTTGTGCCAAAAAAAAAAAAAAATAACACAGTCCAAGTGAAACACAAGATTTCTTACCACGAAACTTCCACCAGAATGGCTCAAAGTCTCTGGAGACTGGTGATGTTACACACATCCACACAGAGTATAGTGCACTAAAATCCAACATTTACGACAAACGATTTTTCCACCGGTGTGCAATTGAGAGAGACACTCAAATGGATGCAACAAAACTCGTGTGCATCTGAATCTAAAGCACAATTTTTTTTTTCTCCTCCAAAGCATTGTGGCTTTTTCAACAAAAGACTCCACACATCGGCCTACCGACCTTCTTCCACCGATCTTGGATTTTTATTTGTTCCTGCTTATTTCTGCCTTATTCGCAGCTAACGAGAGGCAAGAAAAGGAGCGCGGGAACTCACCTGATTTACATTAACTAACATGAGGAAGGGAAGTGGACGTAAGAAACAAAAAAAAAAAAAAGATGCACAGAAAAGTACATTAATACAATGTTATTAACGTATGTATCATTAACACACAGGTTTTACGAGTTTTATGAATCACAAATGAATAATCACGCTTATCTCGATACAACATCTTTGCGCAATCAGAAGGGCATTGATTCCAAATGGTTAGAATTCAAATGCTCGCAATTAATGCACTCTGTTTAATTCATACACGAGAGAGCCTCTTTTCTACGCATCAAGTAACTCTAAATTTATACTTATTCATCCTTTAAAATAATAGTCGAATACTTAATAGTCCACATAAAACTCAGGTAATTCAAAATTAATTAATTTAACACAAAATTTTGCATGATATTATCAGTATTTACTCTAGGAAGTGTAGCTCCATATGTTGCATTTGATATTATTACAGTTAACCATGTTTTCCTCATTCTGATCTTTGTTTTCTCGAAATTTCTGGATAAACTGGATAATTTTCAACGCCAGTTGGCCAGATCAACATTGTGGATGCCTCGTAAAACCGAGTTTCTATGTTTTTGAGATTATTGTAGATACTGAATTCATTGATACTGACATGTGCAACAGTCGCATCGGGTATCACTGCATGAATTTAGGCGTTTAAATTAGATGTCTGGGTGTTTATGGCTAGTGTTGGTGCTGTTTCAACGTGAAAATCGTGCATCCTATTACCTTGATGATATAGTTGAGGTAAATCTAAAACAATGCAAGTTGCGAATTCGCGTGGCGTTGCTAAGGTAATTCATATATCTATAGATACGACATTTGATGAATATTGTCACCTTAGAAATAAAAGGGCGTAAGTGCTATTCTGTATGAAAAAAATATATGTGCAAACATATATGTTGTGTATTTAAAAAAAAATCATACGACATATATGTGTGGCAAAAAAATGTCATAATTGACATTCATTCAATGTATATATATATAATTATAGGGGAAGCTGGGGCAAAATGGGGTACTTTAAAGCACATATACCCCCGTACCCCATTGTGCCCCGGTCTCCCATACATGTTGCCAACATATATATATAAAATACATATATGTCAGTTATGCCATATATATGGAACATATATTCCACATATCTATTGTTTATATTCATATATATCGTTGCCTTAGAGTCAAAGGGGCGTAAGTCATGTCTATAAACATAGCACTTCCACCCTTTTGTTTCTAAGGCAACTATATAGATATATCTATCACATCAGCAATGTGACGCGAATTCACAACGAGTGTTATTGTAGATTCACCTTTGGGAAATGGAGTTTCGGTGATGCTGATTGCTTAATTTTTGAGATAAACAGGTGGCACTACATCAAAACATATGCAGTGTGCGTGTCTGCCTACGCTTCATTAGCACATTGCGTAGGACACTTGAGTTCATAAACCGTTATGAATGACGTTCGCTACATGATACTTCATTTTTTATTTATTTATTTTTTTTGTTTTTTTTTGATTTCCCAATTCTTCTGAAGTGGATGGGGAATTATTCATTTGTGGTTGGATCAACGATTAAGTGCTTTTTTTCATCTGGAAATGGATTTTCTGCAGCGAATTGATGATTTTCACCGCGTTCTTGGTGGAGGCGGGAATAGGCGATCATTGGAATGCAGAGAAAGTCAGTGTAACATACACGATACTAGGTTTTTTTCTTTTTATTGGAGGTAGGAGATGTGGAGGAATATTTGTGAATGAAATTTAGAAGGCATTCATGAAAGTGATGTTTGTTGAATTGAGACATTTATAGGTGAATGGAGATTTTTATGAAATAGTTGGAGATTTATTTTTTTTTATGGTTAAGGTGGAAAAATGAGGATTTGTAGGTTATTTTTCAATTAATTGCTGATAATTGGGGGAAAAGTGTTTTAATTTACCCGAAAAAAGTGATTAAACTATTCGAAAGTCATATCTTCAGCTTGTGAATATAATTTTTTTCTTCTTGAATTTTTTTTACTTTAATCTCCTATCACATGCATGAGATAGAGAGAGAGGCAAATAGTTACGACTATCTTCTAATTAAAATTTCTCAATAACTATACGGTGAATTGAATATTTTTTTCTTCTATTATTTAGTAAAAATGCTGTTCTCTCCGCCAATTGTTTTTAAATAATGGGTCAATCCTGTGGTTTTTTAGTAATTTCGTTATTTTCCTCCGAATTAGGGCGTTTCATCCCCATCACTGCTATTTTCAGTAACTTTGATAATTCATATCTCATAAACTACACGGTCAAAAATTATGAAAAAATTCAGAAAAATGTAAGAAAGTATCATCTTTACGCCATCACAAAAATAAGAGATCAACACAGTAGTTTATTATTGAAGTTGACGTTAAGAAAGAAAGGAATAATGTAAATAAGAAGAACAAGTAAGGGAAAATAGAAAAAAAAACTATTGTAACTAACGTTTCATTGAACAACGTGCATATTCACCAGTATTTTAATGTTATTTTCAATTCCAACTTCAAATTTTTAATTATGAATTTTGTATTATTATGATTTCTCGAACCTGAGGAAACCTTAATTAAGCAGGTGAAACGTCGTTCATTTGACGATTAATTAGTATTATTAAATTAATTTTTCCCAACGTCCCATGATCCCTACATAATAATTCACAGACATGAAAATGAAAAACACAATTGAGAGATCAACTGTCCTCAACTTCTCTGAAACACTACCTTAAAATCGATTTCCGCGAATTTTTAAGAAATCTAACAATTTTCATTCACTTATAATATTCATTCACTTGAAATATTCATTTACTGATGCTACCATTATTCCCAAACTAAAACATTCCCATCCATCAGCTACTTTTCCTCACCCATTCCCTCATAATCCCCACCTTTCAACACTCACCACCTCATGCGTACAAATTGATTAGAATTTTAATTGAACTGTGGCACGTTATCCACCGCTGTAGGTAGATAATAAACAGGCGATTCATT
The DNA here is from genome assembly GCA_963921955.1 of Aleiodes alternator. Classification (NCBI taxonomy): domain Eukaryota; kingdom Metazoa; phylum Arthropoda; class Insecta; order Hymenoptera; family Braconidae; genus Aleiodes; species Aleiodes alternator. Next base: position 7,102,821 of record OY998099.1, on the reverse strand, counting down.
CAACTATAGATCATCACCATCGAGTACTTATTCACCATGTAGGCGAATAATACGAGAAACAACTATCACCCGGCCTGCCCCAGTGACTCTGTAACCCCAACTTAGCGTGACTGATACAAAAAAACAAATCCAAATCCGGTAGAATACCACACACAATATATTTCTCCCTGTCGTGTACTTCATTATGTTTTTTTTCCTTTTTTCGTGTTAAACAACAGAAGCTGTTGTTCTTGAGAAGTGATTGTATCATCCGCATTTTTCTCGAGGGCCAATGGCGTATGAAAATGGCTTTCTCAACGCTTCAACGCCTCAACTTGACTCAAAAATATTCAATCTACACTGCTAAATATTTCCGTTTCAAAATCCCGGAATTTTCAAACTAGTCACATTTTTACTAAAATTTCAGATAATTACGTCATTGAAAAATGAACACATCATTGATTTTCGAATAATTTCACTCCTGGATGTTAATGAAATTTGTAAATTTCAGTTTAATTGTTTTTTGAAAATTTAGCAAAAATAGGGAACATTAAAAAAAAAAAAAACATTGAAAATTCAAGTAATTTTGATTTTGAATATTCATGTTCAATTGAAAATTCAAGTGAATTGTAGAATTTTCGTCTCAATTCTACTCAAGATTCACAGATTCGAAAAAAACTTCACAGATTCCTTTGAATTTCCTCTGAAACTCACAGATTCCATAATCATCTTCCCAATAAAAAAAAAATCAATATCACGTTTATGAAAATTTCCATTTCCTTCCAACAGTTGTAACTGTTGCTTTCCTCTTTTTACTCGTCTATTTTTTTATCACCCAATTTAATAGCCACTTTTGCTTCATCACTTCTTAAAACCACTTTGCCTCTATCACTCCGACATTTAAACATTCTTTTTCAAAAAACAAAAAACACCGCCGGGTGTCTATTAAAAAGAATTTCTCGATTAATGAAGAGAAGGTATAAGAAAAAAGAAAAGAACTCATTGGCCTTATTAAAAGTTCCGACGAGGTAGACAACCGGTTTTACAAAACGTGTGCGCTTTACTTTATAATTTCGTTGATGCTTGAGTTATGGTTACTATAGAGAAAAGAGTGCATTGCTGCATCGACCCTCGGGTAAATGTCCACACCTGTCTGCAGCCAACGCAATGAGAATTACAGAACCGTTCAATACACCGTCGATGTTGCATTGTTCCCAATCATTAATTAATTATTGACAATTCTGTTGCAGCAACTTCTGCTTCTCCAACAGTCAAATCCCAGTGGAAGTTAATCCCAATGGAATATCCGGCATATTAGCTATGTATCCCAATATAACAGCGAACTCGAGTACAGTTAACCCCTTATTTTTTTTTTTTTGCTGTATTGAAGATAATATTTTTTTCAACGGAATGACGTTTATAAAATACAAGTACATGTTAATACTTGTCCATTTCAACAAAAAAATTGAACACATGACAATTCGAGACATGTAATATCGATATGTTCAATTTTAGGGAACAAATTTATCTGAATTTTCAAGTTAAACTCTTGATCAATTATTTGAGATTATTTTTTTATATTAGTTATATTTTTAACAATTTTTCTTTCAAATTCTTCCCTTTCTTATCATATCATTCATCTTATTACATTAATTACATTCGTAGCCACTTCACTTAAAAATTCCCTCTTTACAATATTTTATTATTTGCAAATTTTCATTTTCCAACTATCCATTTTCCTCAATATCTTCATTTTTTTGTTTTTAAATATTCGTCAAAGTTTAATTTTCATATTTTGTATGGGTCTTGCGGTGAATTTGTTTTGTGTTATTTAAAAATGTAATTTTTTTGACACTTTTCTGAATTTTTTCATAATTGTCAATTATCAAAGTTACTGAAAATAGTGGTGGTGGGGATGAAACGCCCTAAATCGGACGGAAATAATGAAATTACTAAAAAACCACAGGTTCGACCCATCATTTAAAAACAATTGGTGAAGAAAACAACATTTTACCTAAATAATAGAAGAGAAAAATATTCAATTCACCGTACAGTTATTGAGAAATTTTAATTAGAAGGAAATCGTAACTATTTGCCTCTCTCTCTGTCTCAAGCATGTGATAGGAGATTGATGTAAAGAAAAATTCGAGAAGAAAAAAATTATATTCACAAGCTGAAGATATGGCTTTCGGATAGTTTAAGCACTTTTTTCGGGTAAATCAAAGCACATTTTCCCCGAATTATCAGCAATTAATTGGAAACAAACCTACAAGTCCTCATTTTTTTCTGTTTTATCCACCGTACTCTTGGATACTACCTCAATCAAAATTCATTACTATCTCTCATTTTCTCTCCTAATTCAAAATGATCGTGATCAATCATTGGTAACAAGGCACTCTCGTTGATCGCAGAAACGTTTTGCAAGGAAATTTTCAACTGTGCAAAAATCAACAAGACTGTGGGGTCATGGGTGCGATTACAACGAAGCCGACTGTAGTGATTAGAGTGCATTGAAAACTTTTGACTTTTCTATGCCACTTTTCCAATAGTCGGGAGAGTCATCAATTACGTGGGTGGACGTGGCTGATTCACTTGAGGGATTTAACGCGCTATAATGCAATGTATATAACGGTAATTGCCCGTATTTTACCCATTGAATTTATCGCAGGGTTAGGGTATTGTTCAGGCATGAATTATAGAAGAAAAATATTAAAAAATTCTGATTCTAATGCGGAATAAGAGGATTCAATTTTCCTTTTTTTTTTTTTGAATAATTCATTTGATTCTATTGCTTTCAATGAGTCCAATGCAATCTCCTTTTTTTTATTGGAATGGAAAAAATGCGAAAATCCATTGTATACAATCGTGTTTGTCGAAGTCTAATACATTCAGAGAAAAAATGTATTTTATTGAAAAATTCGTTCTTGTATTAAAAAAAATAAAAAGATTGGAAGTTTTAAATTCCATGGAAGCTTCGAACCGAGAATAAATATCGTCAGAATTAAATCAGTTAGGGTTTAATGGATACACTGAAGAAAAAAATGTTTCAAGAAATTACTTATCGGAAGTAATAATGCGTTACTTAGATTTAATATATTCAGATTGAAATGAGCTCATTTTCATTAATTATTTGAGATTTATTGAAGATTTCTCGAGCTGATCATCTCATCGCCTGTCTCAATAATAAATCTACTACTTTAAGATAAGAGTTTCCATATCAATTAATTAATTAATTGGTGAGAGACTCAATTGAAAAGAAAAATTGAGTTTCTTTTTAAACTAAACTATAGAAAACTGTTGACAACCATCAATCTCTTTCTTTTCCAATTCAAATATATTTCCAGGAAAATCAGACATTTTCCAACGAAATCTAACGTTTTCTACACTGAGAAAAAAAAAATTGTGAAAATTATGAAATTTTGTGAATTGTTTCAATTGTCCTTGCAAAATAATTTTTTCCAATAACCAATTCTGTTTTTATGTAAACAAAATTCACCTAATTCACCATCTGTTTTATGAGTTTCGAACAAATATTTGTTTTTAAAAATTGAACAATTTATTAATTTTAATAAATTGACCGAATTCAATGAATTTTCTAATCCTTTGAGACCAATATTCGTTGGGGACTATAAAAACAATTTATTTTATCATTTTTACTACAATTTTTTTTACAGTCCAGTTAAATCAACCATTTTCCACCTAAATCCTGAATTTCCCAGCTAAATCACACAATATACCTTCACATTTCAATTCATAATATAAATTTCTTTAAGTAGATCTATGCTTTTTCGCAGTAGTCGTTGAGTGTAAAGCAAGAAATAAACAGAAAAATCACCCAAACTTAATATTTATGATTAAAAACCCAGTTTTGGGTGTTTAAAACAGATTTGAAGAAAAATTTAGGAATTATATTAATTATTTGTAATTTATTACATAACCACTAGTATGCCATTTGACTAGAGTAATCACGTATTTCCCTCATGCTGAAAAAAAACAATCATTCATAACAAAATTATGAGACATTCAATCATTTCCATATTGGATCGTAAATTTTTTATTTTTTTCAAGACACTTTTCGGATTTTAATCTTTAACTTGAACTAAAAGTGCGAAAATCTGCATTAGCCCATAAGCCACGGTTTTGTTTTTATTTCGTTTTTATTTATTATTGACCAGAAAAGTGGTCAATCGATCAGAAATTTCCCGAGATACTTAAGATTTATAGAAATTTTCAGTTGAATTTTTTTTTCAGATTTCAATCTTTGAATTCACATAGGTATAGAACTACCTTAATAATGATTTTTTCTTTACTCCACTATATTCCAATTAATTTAATCTCTTACTCTCCGCAATTTTTCATCTCTATTTTCTCCAACTCAGCATTTATTTACTCTCAATATTTTTGATCTCAAAGGAAAAAAAAAATCTACGTCAAGCTGCATCATTACCAACCCCCAAGGGGGAGTTGATGATACCAGTGCTTGTAGTTTATACATTGGGTGCGAGCTAGTTATTACTACTAGCCAACGGTTGTAAAGCCCTTTTATACTCGTAAATCCGTTATCCACGTGAGGAATCCAAAAGACTAGTTTTCCCCTATCTACCTGAGAAAATAGTTGGACAAGTGGTATTTCTTTTCTTTCTTCATGAAATTATCCTTACGGGCAATGGTAAAATCAAGTTTTTCTGACGCCTTCACACACAGTCTTACGTTCAATGGCATCACGCTGTTAGAAAAAAAAAAAAACGAGAGAATGAGATGATGATTATTTCACAGCGGATAGAAATGTATCAATGCGTGAGAGTCGACTCGTTTAACATGATAATAAAGTATTTCGATGATATAATTCCATGCCATTCCGTGAACGTCCCAGAGAAAATACAATTTTTAATAAAATTAAAATATTCCTGGTCAAATTGAGACTTTAAATTTGAGAGGAAAAATCTTTGATAAACCGTTTCTATTCAGTTAAAGATGAATTTTCGAATTTCATGGTGAATTAAATCAATTATACGACGTGAGAGAATAAATTCCGTCGATGAGACATATAAATTCTATTTAATTATCAATGAATATTTAAAAAATGACATAAAAATTTTTTAATAATGAAATAGAATTTTATAGAAATAGAAGTTATTTTTAATTCAGAAAAAAGTTGATAATTACGTTTATCTCGGTCGACTAGTAACGATAGAAAAAGAGCCCTTACAATTCGTCAGCTCACCTTCCCCTCCCACTTTACATACCCCCCTTTTTTCCCCCACATAATTTAAACATTGAAGCAAAATGAACGTGATCAAATATCAAATTTAATTAAACGAAACATAATGAAGTTATTCAATCGCAATTATTTCATCATTATTTACCTCCAAAAAATAATTAATGAACATGATTGAACTTTCCTTCACTGAATTAAATGGCGGAAAATCATTGAAGCTTAAAAAAAATTCTATAAATAAATAACTGAAAAAATCACATCACGTAATATACTGATGTGAAAAATGTTTCATTTTCACTGGAAAATACACGTTTATATGTATATATATATATATATATATATATAAAATTCACGTACGTGATAACATTATAAGATGATTCTGTGTTGTGTATTGGTAATGCACTTGTGCATGAAAAGAAGTGAATCGAGTTGGGCGCCAGCCAGAGACACACGTAAAGGCACGTGCTTTAATAATCATATGTTTGTTTCAAGAAAAGGATAGGTTTCATGCGCTTGGCTAGGCGAAAAAAAACATCAACGAAACGGTACACATGGTTTATACACCGGTAACTTCGAGTTATTTTAGTTGTATCGCATTATCTATTCTTACGGGTTTACCCGTTAAATCATACTCGGGATATTCTGATTGTCGAGGAGGAGAGAAGGGGGGGGGGGAAGGGGGATGAAGGAAGGGGTGTTGTATATAAAGCCTTCGAGAACCGTTTTAGAAACAGCTGTTAAGGAATAGAGCCGGGAAAAGAGGCAGAATATTCGTGCGATATGCTAGACTGGTCGGCATGACCCCTTTGGGTTTATCGCTAAAATCCCCTTTCCATCCCGCACTTCCGGCTGAACTTTATCGAGTAAAGCCTCAGCTATGTCCCTTCCGTTCCATTAGTCACAATAGTGTAAAGTTTTTGAATTTTCTCATGCTCCTTCAACTTTCTCGGGCTCATGCTTCAATTTTAAGGGATTATACCAGTGAACGAGAGTATAGTCTCTGATGTAAATTTATGGTTATAGTTATGGTTTTTTTCTCATTCGTTCACTGGAAAATTGTGAAAAAATTTGAATTATTATTTAATTGAAATAAGATGACGGACAAGTAACAAAATTGTCACAATTGGCATGGAACTGTTAGATGAATACATATCTTCGATGACACGGAGAAAAAACTGAGCATAGAATATGAACTTTCTGTTCATATTATATGCACTGTGTAGTGCATATTTTATGTTACATTTTTTGAGCCTAAAATATGGTGATAATGCGCATATTTTATGTTTTCTGTGAATGCAAAGAATACGGGATGATAAATAACAAAATATGTTCAAGTTAAACATATTCGTACATATTTCACTCCTATTAGTACATATTTCATGTACATAGTACAATAGTACATATTTTATGGGCAATAGTACGTATTTTTATGTAAGAGTCGAGTGCATAAAACATGCACAATTAGAGCAGATTGTATGTCAAAGGTCAAATCATATTGTATGAAATGCACAGTTCATGAAGACATGACTTTCGAATAGTGTAATCACTTTTTTCGGGTAAATTAAAGCACTTTTCCCCCGAATTATCAGCAATTAATTGGAAAATAACCCGCAAATCCTCATTTTTTCCTGTTTTATCGACAGTATTCTCAAATACTTCCTTAATGCCGAAATTTCACTTTTCCCCGAGTAACTATTAATTTTAATTAGATCCACAATTAATTCCCGTCAACGAGTCTTTTGGCCGGATTACGTCATACGTGAAAACGCGCGGGAACTCACACTTCTTTCAAGTGGAGTACTCAAACGAGAGGAACTCAACAAACCACGACCCACTTTTATGTCACAGCTTCGTTCTCGTTTTTTTTTCTCCTTTTTTTTTCATTTTTATTTCAACTGACTCTTCCATTCTTCTTCGTATGTTTAACACTTCTCCCCTCTCTTTATACAGAGTAAGAGTCTCTCATGCAAAAAAAAACTGAGCGCATGCTCCAGTGACCCAAGTCGGATCGATCATCAATCTCCCTGAGATTTACATTCTAATTCAGTTGTTGAAAGACAAAACAGGATGAGTCAATTTCTGTGTTTTTTGTGATTTTCTTTCAGCAAATATCTTCGAAAACTAATAAACATACGCCCTTTCTGCCCTAATCCTTTTTCTAGATAATTTTAAGGGCTAAACCCTATTATTTACTTCTTTTCTCTATTTTTTTATTTTCATCTCATTTTTTTTCTATAAAAAACGGGGTTAGAATGAAAAAAGCGTATCTCCATTAGTTTCCTATAATATTCTTAAAAAAACTACTGAATTCATAATTTTTTTATTTTTTCTCTCAATTTATTTGATTTATAGAAATAATTATAGAAATCATTATTAAAGTTTGAGATTATGAAGGAAAGAAATAATGTAAATAAGAAGAACAAGCAGGGAAAGATAGAGAAAAAAGCTATTGTTACTAACGTTTTATTGAATAACGTTCATATTTACCAGTATTTTAATGTTATTTTCAATTTTAACTCCAATTTTTAATTATGAATTTTGTATTATTATGATTTCTAGAACCTGAGGAAGCCTCAATTAAAGCAGGCGAAACGTCGTTCATTTGACTATTAATGAGTATTGTTGAATCGATTTTTTCCAACGTCCCATGATCCCTACATAATATAGAAATAATGTCATGATCTCTGAAAAAGGGCGTATGTCCATTATTTTTCAACACATCCTTCAAAAACTTCTGAATTCATCATTTTTATTATCTTAATTTTATTCTAATAGAAATGTCATCGTCACTGATTCAATCAATTCCTCGCAAAAACCGGAATTCCATTGGTTACACCTGTTACCTCACCCGTAAAACTGTCTGAGAACTTGACCACCGGGCAAAATTAATTCCAGCACTATTATAAATGTGAAAATTTACCTCTCAAGACGATCGCAAATGTTTAATTCAATTTTCCCAATAGCAATTGCATGTAATTTACAGGGAGAGAAGAAAAAAATTGAGACTAGCGATTTTTTTTAACTAACAAATTTTAACACGAACGCATATTCTTGTAAATTGAAATAAAAAGTAAGAAAAAAAAGGAAAAAAAACAAGGAACTAGGCAATTCGATACATGTCCAATCCGGCGAACTCAATAAATCGTGGGCGGTTGGGCTCTCACACAAACACTGCGTGGATCTTATCGATATCTCGATCGCAATATACGCTGCCGATTTCCTCTCCTCCTCACTTCCCCTCATGCTTTTGCAAAACTTCATTTTTTCTAGTTTTTTTTTCGTCTCTTTAGCGCACTCCATGTGCAGAGTTAAGTACAGCCGCATTATAATGAGCGATAAATAATTTCCAGTGACTTTCCAAACCCTTTCTCACACACACATAAGTACACACACAGAAATGTACAAGAGAATAAAATAACGCAACAAGACAGATCTCAGTTTGATTATTTTTTATTAATTAAATCGCTGATTTCCAAATTATTTTCTGAGAAAACTTGCAAATTGTGGCTTTAACCAAGCCAATATTCACGCATGTTTTCATGTTTCATCATTTTTTTTCAAAATTAAAAAGGAAATTTTCCTTTTCAAATCATAAATACTTGTGTTTCTGTTGATGTGGAGAAATGTAACATATTGTGCACGTTATTTTGATACAAAACATGCATTTTCTTGTTTATCTGCGTTTAGGTAATTAAACCTCAAATGTACCGCTAGAGGATAGCTCTGATTTTGTCGTGATCACCTGTGAATTACTTTCTCATTTCTCATGAAAATCTCATGGACAATCAAACATGATTTTTCTCTAATTCAAAATCGGTATTATTATAATAGAGTATTCAATAGAAATTTCACCTAAAAAAACAAATCATGTGTCATTCCAAAACTCATGCGAAATTGTTCTTTCTAACAGACATACATAATCCAAACACAATATTCGGTTCTTTTTAAATGTCCCGCGCAACTCGTGGATTCACGATTAACCAATGAAATTGCGGCGTGACAGGATTTCGATGTCGATCATCCAAGTTCGACCAAATGCAACGCAATGTCTGTTTTTCTTTTTCAAAAAGAAATCATCGACTTTCAACACATGCATTAGGCATTGAACCCTCAAACCGGAAGTTCAATTCTTCTTGCAGGTGGTGCAACGTCATTTGTCCACGTATTTGCATGTAAAAAATGCATATTCTCCGACTCTCTTCATTCCATTTCAGTTAAATACATATATATAGATATATACATATACACTCACATGTAACCAGTAAGAGGCCTCGGGTAATTTACATCTGGTGGGACACAGACTGGCGCCTCCGTCACGCTCGTAACAGCTTTACTCGTGAAATTGTAAGGACTGGGGCAGTTTTACCACGATGCGTTACCAACAATGTTGCATAATTGCCACTAAATGCAACTGTGTGTTGACCAGTTTCTGTCAATGACTCTTGGTTAAATGGTTTTTTTTTTTGAGAGGAACACAGAGAGTAAAATGTGGAAATTTACCGTTACCTCAGTCAGACGCATTGTACCGTTCCATGCGGTTTTCTCTAAAAAAAAGATTTTTCGCCTCCATTAAATTAGTAATTTCATGAATTTTTTTCTTCTCATTTTTATCCATTTGACTTCTATTAAAATTTGCTTTTTTTTTTTACTTTTATTGTTGCAATTCTAATGGAATTTGCATATTTTTCAATTCTCATCTTGATAATTCTACATGATTTCACTAATGCATTTGGAAAGCCAGAGAAATGCGTGATTCTAAACGCAGTAATTAAAACTTACTCCACGAGTCTCTTGAATAGAAATAAAAGAATTCTTTTTCTACTCGCTTTCATCCAGTGCATTAATTTAAAAATATTCTCATTCATTTCGACAATTCATTTTTTATTTTTTTTTATGCTAATGATTTTTTGATAATATCTCGGAAAATCATGGAGATACGCCCTTTTTATCCTAATCTATCTTTAGTAGCTTCAAAATTCTCTGGAAAAAAAATGTGAAGTCAAAAAAAGGCGTATCTCCATTATTTTTTTAAATAAAAAAAATTGGAGCATTGACCTTCACGAGGAAAATTAATCAGGATTTTTTTTTTGAAGTGAAGGAGATTCTGAAAAAATCTGGAAAAATTTGAGAAAATGCTCCAATATGTCTAGATTGTTGGTGAATTTTTTCAAATTTTTTTGTAGTTATCTTCAATCTTAAAAAAAAAGTGCAGATCATTTTGCCCCATGGTGCTATTTTGGCCCGGTTTCCCTCTATTCTCAAAAAAGCAAGATACACATGTGATTTACGTGTAAACTTCCGGAATGATTTTTTTTTCCATCCGTTGATGCTTCTCCACTCCATTATCTCGAATTTTCCCAGACGTGCCACTGTGTGCTGTTTCGCAAAAAGCCCCTCGAGAGAGACCCCACCTTCGCTCATGTTTGTCTGCAACTATCCCAGGGATTATAAGAGAAAATAGAATGAAACAAAAAAAAAATGAGTTAAATAAAATAAAAGACAAAGAGAGCCACACAGTGATTTGCTTCCGACTTAGATAACAGCTGAGTCGCAGGGGCACTGGGAGACGCGAACATACTTTCAAGATTAATAAGACTGATTGTAGAAAGTGAAGTAATTTTGCCATTGTGATAGTACTTTTAGGCTCTTTGCAAATCTCAGAGACTTCTTAGGTATTTCGTTCTTTTTTAGATGTTAAGAATGATAGGGTAATAAAAAGGAAATGAGTAGAATAAAACGATTCTATTTTTGTTTGACCTGAATCTTTAAGTGTAATTTGTTGTCTTAAATTTCCCTATTTAGAATGAATTTTCATTCTATATTCATGAAATGAATGAACTTAGAAGCTTCCATTTCCTGATTTTCATTAAAAAAAATTGATAATAAGATGCAGAAAATTTTTTTTCTAGAAAGTCAAATTTAGGGAGTCTGCCAAGGAATTTGAGTACAGTGAATTCCTTATTTTTTCGATGCTGTATCAAAGATGATAGTTTTTCACGTTTTTCTGACTTTTTCCATAATTTTTGACGGTGCAGTTTATGAGATATGAATTATCAAAGTTACTGAAAATAGCGGTGGTGAGGATAAAACGCCCTAAATCGGACGGAAATAACGAAATTACTAGAAAACCACAGAGTTGACCCATTATTTAAAAACAATTGGCGAAGAGAACAGCATTTTAACTAAATAATAGAAGAAAAAAATATTCAATTCACCGTATAGTTATTGAGAAATTTTAATTAGAAGGTAGTCGTAACTATTTGCCTCTCTCTCTGTCTCACGGATGTGATAGGAGATTGATGGAAAAAAAAAATTGGAGAAGAAAAAAATTATATTCACAAGCTAAAGATATGACTTTCAAATAGTTTAATAACTTTTTTCGTGTAAATGAAAGCACATTTCCCCCGAATTATCAGCAATTAATCGGAAACTAGCCTGGAAATCCCCATTTTTTCCTGTTTTATCGACCGCACTCTGGGATACTACCTTAATCACAATAATTCCAATTTTCATTATTTCACTGAATAAACACATTTCCCTCGGAAGTTCAATTTTCCGCTTAAAGATCCTGTCATTAGTTAACACTGTACATTATTACGGTGCTTTGATGAATCGATAGAAGGGTACATTTGCCTCCATGAATATCACTACTTCCCCCCTTTGTTCCATGGTATCATGAAGATTATGTGTATGTAATATGTGTGTAGCGGTTGCAGACTGTGTGTGCACTTCACTTAAGGCCGATAAATCCATACCCACGCAGTCTGAGACTAATCCTGTTCACGATCGTGCGAACATCTAATGTCAAGATCATTTTCAAAGGATCTCAATCTTTGAAATCTCTTATCAGTAGAATCATTTCAGGAGAATGAAAAAATTAAGAAAAAAAAGAAGAAAAAAATGAAAAATAACAAAAAGTTACTTCTGAAAATTTGCAAAAAAAAATCTCTTGATGACATGAAATCTCATATAACTACCTTAAATCTACTCTAAAAGAGATCAATTCTCTTATCATTCCCCCCCCCCCACTCCCTGCCCTTCCAATATCTAAGAAACTCGCGACTCTTTTCTTAGAAGAAGAAAACCACAAAACACCTTTTTTTCCTGCAAAGAAAAGAATTCTGTAAATTCCCTCTCCCCTCCCTAAAAAGCTCTCTTGCTATCGCTCCCCCTTCCCCCCTCCCCACAAACCCTTTCACTCCAAAGATATCACGTGGAAGAATCCCCCTCCTCTCGAAAAACTGCACAATTCATCATTCGAGTCCTAGGAACAAAGAGAGTGAACAAGCCTCGTGTATTCCCGTGAAAGTCTAAAACTCCTGATCCATTTTACCCCGAAGGCGTGGTCGGAGGTCACACTGGGTCAGCGTTAACAGAAATGATTCCGTGGCTGCTCAATGGAAGTTAGTCCATGGAGGCTTCAAGCTATGATCACCCAACAGATCACGTACTGCATTTCCACCTGGATAATCCAATGGCCGTGTATATGAATAACGTAAGATAAATCGAGATAATAAAAAAAAAGTGTAAAAAGAGGTGAATTCACTAGTCTTAACGCCAGTATTATGCCAACGAGCGGGAGAGACTGAATAAATATGGTAGAAGGAGGGGGGGGGGAGTGGAATCGATCGAATACGTGTTTTTCTCCGTGATGCCGGGAGCACACGAGACTTTCTTCTGCGTCTAGCATGACCTGACCTATCTCTACTCAATTCTATACCATCTAACTTTCTTGCACTGGAGATTTTTTTTTTTTTTTATTTTTAGTTCTTTCTTCTAACTCTACTTATTTCCTCTTGGAATAGTATCAGAGAGAAAGACTTCTGTACTTTCTGAATATACTCAGTGGAATTCAAAAAGTCTGAGAAACCGCTGAGGGACCACTTAAAAAAAGACGGAAATTGCGAGATTTGGTGGAACATGGATGATCGATATCGAAATCCTGTCACGCCGCAATTTCATTGGTTAATTATGAATCCACGAGTTGCGCGGGACATTCAAAAAGAACCGAATATTGTGTTTGGATTATGTATGTCTGTTAGAAAGAACAATTTCGCATGAGTTTTGGAATGACACGTGATTTGTTTTTTTAGGTGAAATTTCTATTGAATACTCTATTATAATAATACCGATTTTGAATTAGAGAAAAATCATGTTTGATTGTCCATGAGATTTTCATGAGAAATGAGAAAGTAATTCACAGGTGATCACGACAAAATCAGAGCTATCCTCTAGCGGTACATTTGAGGTTTAATTACCTAAACGCAGATAAACAAGAAAACGCATGTTTTGTATCAAAATAACGTGCAAAATATGTTACATTTCTCCACATCAACAGAAACACAAGTATTCATGATTTAAAAAGAAAAATCTCCTTTTTAATTTTGAAAAAAAAATTATGCAACATGAGAACATGCATAAATATTGGTTTGGTTGAAGTCACAATTTGCAGTGTGCAAGTGTTATATGATCTAGTTTAAAAAAATCAAATTTGCATTCAGTTAATGAAAAACGCAGGATATCGATTAACGATCATCTTGTATTGAAACATTCGCCTATAAATAAAAGACATGATTCTGTCTTGTACACCTGCGTCATTTTTTTGTTGCTCTATACAAATTGGCCTCGAACTATAAATTCATCAACTGTCGAAGAACAGGAGCTGTACGATTTTATTAAACCGTTGGCAACATATTTAAAATGTTGAAAGGTTTTTGCTGCTCTCCTTTTTTTTAACCCTTTTTTTTCTCTCTCTCTCTCTCTTTCTCTCCACCTCTTTCCGAGGATCAGTGACGTTTAAACAAGACTCTATTTGCAGATAATTGCGTTGAGATGTTCTGAGAGAAAGTCGGTACATGGCTACTTATAAAAGCCGTTTGACTTATGGTATATTGAATGTTTTAATCAAAGCACTTTTCTTGTCGATTATTCCGCAACATTATCCCTGCAATCGACAGATTAATGCTGCAGATGATTTTTTGATCATTTGCTCTCTTAAATAACCGGGAAACTCGAAAAAGTTAGGTCACATTTTCTAGAGTTGTTCGATTCAGAATGGATCTTTGCTCGTGTCGATTCTTCTGTTGATGATTCTCGATTTTTTGGATCGATTTTTGACAGTCGATGAATCGGTTGGATCGATTCTTTCGTGGCGAAGTCGCTTCGATACTTCCTTGCTAACTTCAGAGCGGAAAAATATAAAGTTTCAGCTTCGAAAATTGGCACTTGGAAGTTTGTTGATCAATCTTCCTTCATTATCAATAAGATAGAAAAATCGTTAAACATTTTATAATCTATATTATCGTATAAAGCATTTTTATAACAAAGTTAACAGGTAAATTCTGTGGCAATTTACGAGAACTTGATGAACATAAATATTTTTTCGTGCCTTCAAACGATTTTCTTTGTTTCATGTAATGAGTATTAAATAATAAAGATATTGAATTGAATTTCTCAGCATTTTATTCAGATTTATTTTGTAAAAAAAAGTTTCTCAAATTATTTCATTATCCTGGGTATTCGAGAAAAAAATATCCAGTGTGTACGATTATATAATGACATGATTTTATAAAAGAATCATATAAACCTCATATAATCCGCCTATTCTTCCAATTTTTTAATTATAATTTTTTACAATTTAAAAAACCTAAAGAATTTTTATAAAATCGGTTTAACAAGTATCGATTCTCTGCTCATCGATTCAATTCAGAATTGATGAGTGACACTTCGATTCGCCTCGACTCATAAACTAAATTTTTGCATAAAAATCTCACAACCCTAATCCATGGATCCAGAAAAAAAAAAATAATCACACAATCTTCAAAAAACTTTGACTCTCCCACATTTTACAAAAAAATACCTTCTTTTTTTTCTCTCTAATAATTTTCTCAGGCATATTTTCTCGGCGATTTTCTTCACAGATTGAGAGCATAAAACTTGGCGAACGAGGTACTTACATAGCTTCTATCGGTTCATCTAGGAATTTCCGGGGTGCGAGAAAGGTTCACAGTGAAGCGCAGTGAAAAAATAAAAAAGTGCAAAAGAAAGAAAAAAAAATGCAAAAACTCTACGAAAAATTGGGGAGATTACTCGGTCTATGAGCCTTGGAAAATCTCTTTCAGTAATAGATAAAAAATATGAAAATAATAGTTAAATGGCTTGTACACGGAGTGTCCATTATCACATGCCCCACGGTGTTAAATTAAATATAAATATATATATACATATATATATGAGAAAATACATGAGTTGCCGCGTGTACGCGTGTCTCAAGTGAGTAACACCCTGTGGGTTTGTTCACAAAGTTCTGGCAAAATTCTCTTTGGTTGAAACACACAACCGAAGATTCCGACACGTTGATAACATTGTTTTACCTCATCCGGTAACTTTTTATTCACCTTGAGCTTCTTTATTTATTTATTTAATATTTTTTTGTTGCTTTATTTTTTATTCTATTCTCACATACCCTTTTTTGTAAGAGAGACGAGAGCATCTCGTTACATACTGCAACTTGCCGATTCGCCACTGGCCCTCTATATATATATACTATGTATGTATATGTATATGTATATATAGAGCCTGTGCACATTAGCATAATACGAGAAGTAGCCATTTGCTATTGATCTTACCTTTTATGAAGATACACTGCGAGCATTCGTGAAATAAAAAAAGAAATGAAAAAAACAAAAAATCAAACTGCACATTTTTATGAGAGCAAATGTATTGTATAAACTGAACATAACTGATATTTTTTGATAATACTGCAGTGAATTTTTTTGAGATGAATAAAATTAGATGTTTGAATAGGAAAGTTTTGTTGAAAAAGTTTTTGCTATTGGACTTGTGTGATCTTTTCTGGATCTCGAGTTGTTTGAGATAATTTATGGTAAAGCAGTTTTCCAGTGATCTCAATTGCATTTATTCTGAATAATTGAAGGAATTGTAGGACAAACATTCTTTGGTTCTTAAGTCATGATTTAAGGTAGTATTCCGGGGAATTCGATTGCAGTTAATGGCTTATTTTTTTGATGGGGTATTAAAGATGTTGTTTTTTTTTAACGTTTTTCTGAATTTTTTCGTAATTTCTGAACGTGCAGTTTATGAGATGTGAATTAGCACATTTTCCACGAATTATCAGCAATTAATTGGAAATTAACCAGCAAATCTTTATTTTTTTCTGTTTTATCGGGAAACAGGGCAAAATGAACCTGCTATTCACAATAATTCGACATTTTTTTTGAGGATGAAGGCGATTCCACAAAAATCTAAAAAAATTCACCAACAATTTCCACATATTGGAGCATCTTCTCAAATTTTTTCAGATTTTTTCCTCAAGTCCTTCACTCTGAAAAAAATTCCTGAATCATGTTCCAACCGATGTCCATTTTGCCCCACTCTCTCCTAATCCAATGAAATCACGGAGAATTTTTCTATGAGTTCTGCCACTTGCCCTGATAACCCTTGATAACCACAAGATCCATTTGAAATTACCCATGAGCATATTAACCCTGGATTTGTGTCTGTAATACCACCCATGCAACATTCTGAGATTGATTTACTCGATGGGCATTAGTGAGATAATGATAAACCATTGATAATTCACTAATTATAATGGAATAATTAAAGTTTTAATAAGCACCTGCTGATGTTAAATTATTGAGATTAAGTCCATTAAGAGCTATTAAGATCGTTTTGGAATATTAGAAATAACAATTTTAATTAATGAGTATTTTGCTTTTTCCAATAATGTTACAGGCGCGGTCGATGGTCTACTGGTTCCTGAGCTTCTTATGGTTGATTTTAATCCCTCACAATGTCATCGCCAGAGGGGGTGAGTTAAAAAAATAAATCAACTATTTCCTTTGACGGTGAAAAATTCTGTTGAAATAATTGCATACACTGTTATAAAAATTTCCGTCTGAATTTTCCGTGTAAAAACCTGGAAATTTCAAACGAGTCACATTTCTACTGAATTTTCATATGATTATGTCATCGAAAAATGAACACATCATTCGATTTTCAAATAATTTCACGCCTAGATATCAATGAAATCTGTAAATGTCAGTTTAATTGTTTCTTGAAAATTTAGTAAAAATAGAAAAAATTTTAAAAAAATTGGAAAATTCAAGTCATTTTGATTCTGAATATTCATATTCAGTTGAAAACTCAAGTAAGTTGTAGAATTTTTGGCTCAATTGTACTTGAGACTCATAGATTCCTTTGAATTTCCTCTGAAACTCACAGATTTCACAATCATCTTCCCATAAAAAAAAATTTCCATATCACGTTTATGAAAATTTCCATCAAATTGTCTATGAAAATTCCATTTTTTCCAACAGTTTTAAATGAAAAATCACGACTATATTGTTATTTTAGCTCTTTTTTATATAAATAAAAGGAAACCATTCTAATAATTTTTAATAAAACACGCGAAAACGTCTCAACCAATGAGAATCCTTTCTCCTAAAAACTGAGATTTTCCCCATCAATTGTAATTAATTAATACATTTTTCCGGCCAATTTCTCCACTTTAAAATATTCGGAAATCACTCGAATCACTCAAATTACTCGAGATTTCTCTTCAAATGCTTCGAACAAAGATCCAAGAGCAAACATTCTCTTTTCCATTAACCGCCACAAAAAAAAAAGAAATTTTAGTCCATTACAATGGAATCGCTGGAGGGAGTGAACGAAAAATAAATGGACTCCTTCCTTTGATAGAGAAGAATTCATTTAAAATATCTGCATAAATTGGAAAATCACGATTTACTCTAACACAAGCCCTTTTTATGGCTAAAAAGCTGTTCTAGAAATTAAAAAAAAAAAAAAAAGTGCGAAAATGGTTTAATCAATAGAACTTTTTTTTTTCTAAATGCAATTCATCAAATCGATGGATTACATGGATTTTGACATTTATTACTCCTCACTGACTTCTCGAATCTCTAATGGTCAATTTTCAACAAACATCCTCAAGAGTACACTGTTACAGAATAATAGAAATTTCATAGACAATTTGATGGGAATTTTCATAAACGTGATATTGAATTTTTTTGTTAATGGGAAGATGATTATGAAATTTGTGAGTTCCAGAGGAAATTCGAAGGAATCTATGAGTCTCAAGTAGAATTGAGTCGAAAATTCTACAATTTACTTGAATTTTCCACTGAATGAATATTCAGAATCAAAATGACTTGAATGTTCAATTTTTTTTTTTAATTTTTCCTATTTTTACTAAATTTTCAAGAAACAATTAAACTGAAATTCACAAATTTCATTGATATCCAGGCGTGAAATTATTTGAAAATCAATGATATGTTCCTTTTTCAATGACGTAATTATCTGAAATTTCAGACAAAAATTCTTAAAAATGGTTAAAATATAAAAACGATTCAAATATGAATCATTTTACAAATTAAATTTGTATCATTAGAAAGTTTCGAAAATTCTATAAAAATATTCTTCTAATTCGAGAATTTTTTTTTTCATTAACTTAACTTTAGAGTGTCTGAAAAAAAGATGCAAAGCTGATCGAAAAAGGTGGAAAAATGGTGAAAACTAGTACTTTTACCCTGATTAATTGATTCATTTTACCGTCAATTCCTTCATTTAAAAATGATAATGAAAAATCACTCGATCGAATTAATCAAGATTTCTCTTGAAATATTGCAAACAAAAATCCGAGAGCAAACACATTCTCATAGCCATTAACCACCAAAAAAAAGAGATTTATTCATCAAAGAGAAAAGCACAGGGCACTGATAGTACAATCGCAAAGCCCCTGAATCGACTCAACCCTTGATTCCCATTTAAGCCAAAGAAATCCTTTGTTACACATTCCCATCATCTCTATCTCTTTCTCTCTCTCTCATTGCTCCACAAAATGAACAACAAATAGCATCACTCAGTGGCCAATAGTTGAAAGCCCCTGAGTTTGTAGGAAATATATCGGTTAGATATTCAAACGCGTAACGAGCCCATTCTCTCCTATATATACTGTACGTATATGTACTTTAACACGCCCCAGCTGATTTACTTCTTGTGCAATTGCACCGATATTCATCCTATCAAGGGGAAGAGAGAAAGAGAGGAGGGAGGAGGGAAGGCTTACATGGCTGTTAGAAATCTGGCAAGTGGAAATTGTGTGTATGTTTTGTTACTATTAGAGAATAATCGTGGGAATGTTACCTTTTTCTGGTTCTGCAAAAAAAAATATAATGAACGAAAAATCAAATTAACGAGATAACACAAGCAATTGCTTCTATTTTCATCGGATCAATTCAGGAAATTGAGAGGGAAACAGAAAATTTTTTGTTTCGACGTTTTTTATAATGAAAATCACAAGAAATCCTTAGAAATAGTTAAAAAACGTTTTTTTTAATAATTTAATTGAAAAAATGCTAGAATTTTTTATAGGAAATATGTGAAACTTCATTTTTTTTTAATTTTTGAGAAAATCCGTTGTTTTTTTTTAATAATTACGGTTTCAACTCTTTTCAAAATTAGAAAAAAATTCGTTTTTTTGCAGATATTTTTAGAGAAAGTTGAAAAAATAAAAGTGGAGATGGCTGCTTCCCCTTTCCCTCTTTTATCTGTGACCAAAAAAGTAGAATTTTTAAAGTAAAAAAAATGAAAAAAAAATTCTAACTCATTTTTTCCATTGAAAATTGCTTCATATTTCTAAAATAATCAGAAATGAAAAAAAAATTAATAAAAAATTTCAAATTCAATCTCAAAAAGTTTCATTAGAATCCTGCTCCCCCCCTTTTCCCTATATACAATCTACTTTTGGTTACAACTCCGTTGGAATTTAGTGCAACAAGAAAATGAGGAAGTCCCACCTCTTTCATAATTTACGAATATGCGGAAGACAATTTACGCTTTTAATACACAAACTACTTTTGTCTTTTTTTTTGTTCTCCTCTGTCTCTAACCTGCATCAACATTCATAAACGAAAAACGCCAGAATTATGTAGTATTATCCCCTTTTGTCGTAATTCTCACTTTACTTCTTTTGCCTGGTAGAAGTATAAGTAGTCACTTAGTTCTGATGTGGCAAATATGCTGTGAATATCCTATAAATTCATCCCTTAGCGCCACTCCATGTTTCTTACAGTTTATAAAAAAAGAAGCGAAAACTCTTCAGGGACACTTTTTTCCTATTTTACTTTTCTTCTTCTCAGTTTCCCGGAAAATTGAAATTTTTCTCTCGAAAATTCGATATAAACGAAATCAATCGAGAAAATTGCCTGACGGAAATCACTACTCGCCTCTTTTTTTTTTCTGCACTTCCCTCTTCTTTAATTTTTTTTTTTTTTCAATAAAAATGAGAATAAAATTCACTATGAAATAGAAATAATGTTAAAAAATATAAGAAAAAATTTTAAAAATTGAAAAAAAATAACAAATAATAATAATAAGAAAAAATTCACTGTGCCAACAAAGGAAAATCTATTCCTCACAAATAGTAGAGTTATACTTGCACTCCCACCTCTTCGTGTTCAGTTGAAAGGTTGAAACCTCCTGTTACTTGTATAATAGCTGATACCCTGAAGCATTGTATGAGGATGCGCTTGCTATGATGCCGCTCCTTTTCGATTCACTTATTTTTATTTGTCTTTTCTATTTTTTTTTTTTTTTTCATTCACCGTCTTATAACACGATGACATTTCCACTTGTTCCTCTCTCATATTCTCTCCAGTATTCATTCATTTTTGCTCTCGAGCAAGAAACCCGAGAAGTGCTTTTATTCTAGCTTCTTTTTTCTTTTTAAATGAAGAGAACAGTCGGTTTCCCTCGAAAATCGTGGAAATTATTCAACCACGAAAAAACCTTCCATCAAGAGAGAAAAGACGTGTCAAATAGGGAAAAAAGGGGGAAAAACGATAAACGTGAATAAAATCTCGAGAAATTATGAACTGACAGTTACGTGTGGGCTGTTGGAACTTGCACCAAGTTATATGCATTATTCCAGAGGTGATTTTTGAACGGTAAAACTTGATTATCCAATAACTCAACGCAAGTGCGTCTAATTACGAGGAGAAGGAGGGAAGTGTTTGTGCTTCTATTCATTTTTTGCACATTGTTAATTTTTCAATAGTCATAAGTACATCAGCACTTACATTCTCATTAGATGGTTAGGGAATTCGAGTACAGTCGACACCTTATCTTTTTGATGCCTTATCAAAGATCCTAGTTTTTTTACGGTTTTCTGAATTTTCCCATAATTTTTGACCGTGCAGTTTATGAGAAATGAATTATCAAAGTTACTGAAAATAGCTGTGGTGGGGAAGAAACGCCCCAAATCGGACGGAAATAACGAAATCACTAAAAAAACCATAGGATTGACCCATTATTTGAGAACAATTGGCGAATAGAACAGCATTTTAACTAAATAATAGAAGAAAAAAATATTCAATTCACCGTATAGTTATTGATAAATTTTAATTAGAAGGTAGTCGTAACTATTTGCCTCTCTCTCTGTCTCATGCATGTAATAGGAAATTGATATAGAAAAAATTCGAGAAAAAAAAATTATATTCGCCAGTTGAAGATATGACTTTCGAATAGTTTAATCACTTTTGTCGGGTAAATTGAAGCGCTTTTTCCCCGAATCATCAGCAATTAATTGGAAACTAATCTAAAAATCCTCTTTTTTTCCTGTTTCATCGGCCATACCCACAGAAAACACTGAGCATAGAATGTGATTTTTCTGCTCATATTATATGCACTATATAGTGCATAAAACATGAATTACTGTTTTTTTTTTAATGAAACATGCAGTAATAGTACATAAAATATGCACTAATTGAGCATATTTTATGTTAAATTTTTAGCACAAAAAATATGGAAATGATGCGGATATTTTATGCTTTCTATAAATGCATAGAGTACGAAATGATAAATATACTATAGACATATTAGTACATATTTCATGGAAAATAATATATATTTTATGGAAAAGTCGAGTGCATAAAACATGCATAATTAGAGCATATTGTATGTCAAAGGCCAAATCATATTGTATGTTCAGCTTTTTCTGTGTGTACTCCGGAAAATAACCGCAAGATCACTGTCTTTTTTTTTTTTAAGACCACTGTCTCTTCCTGAATTTCCATTAAAAGCAGACAGAAATACCGAACAATTATTAAACATTTACCAAAGAATATTCAATTTAATCTAAATAGCACTTGAGAAATTCCATGAGATAAAATTAAGAATTTTCCCCCCTGGAATTTTCTACTCAAATTCTTATGGAAATTTCGAATAGTAATCTCTCGAGAATCTTCCACTTCATCCCACAACTCTACAATTTATTTAATTTAATTGTTCTCCTTTTTTTAATTGCAGATTTATGCATGGAGTCAACTGGCCAATCCAACATTATCCTTGATATTGAAGAGAGTCGAGGAAATGGTAAGTGAATTTGAATGGATGGAAAATTACTGGCATTTTCATTGATAAAAAGAAAGAAATGAGAAAAAAAAACGCCCCCAACTCAATGTATTCAAGATGAATACCAGTGTGAAGTTTAGAAAGGTGCCAAGCCTCAACGCTTCACGTTTTGTAAGTACATGCCTCACGTTAGTATACACGATGACTCTTTCTGATCCCTGAGGACATGGATTTTAACAAACTCCCATCTTATTTTCTCCCCTCTCTCTACTTGAGCATTCATCATAAATTATTCATGCCATTGCTTTTGTTGAACCCGTGTCGTATGCAACTCAATTTTATTGAACTATTTATATTTTACGATCGTTCTACTTGAGAGACTTGAATAAAAACAAATATTGTTGAAATGTTTAATACCCTGTACCATGAAAATTGCTCAATATTTGAGGAATTATTGGGGCTAGATTTTTTGCCGAAGATTTCACTGAAAAGGTGGGGAAATTTGCAATAAAATACATGTATCAAAAATAATTTTTTTTATTTTTGTAAAAAGAATTCATCTTTTTGGTTGAAAAATTAATTTAATTAATTTTTTTTCAATTTTGTCAATTAGTTTTCAAGAATTGCGAGTTTAATTCTCTACATTTCGGGTCATTTTCCAAATTATTGATAAACTCATTTTTCATCAATTAATGGGATTTTCAGTTAATTTTTACTTATTTTCGAGAGAATTAAAGAGAAAAACATTGATTTTCAAAAAAAAATATGTGTAACTTCATTGAAAATTCAAAAAAATTGATTAAAAATTCCATAAATTGATGAGAAATGAGTTCACTTTTCACCTCCAATCTGAATTTCCACGGTACAACCAATAAAGCCGGAAATATCCCCAG
Organism: Aleiodes alternator; assembly: GCA_963921955.1. Lineage (NCBI taxonomy): Eukaryota > Metazoa > Arthropoda > Insecta > Hymenoptera > Braconidae > Aleiodes > Aleiodes alternator. The sequence goes on along the minus strand of OY998099.1, from coordinate 7,079,340 downwards.
AAAAGTTAACTATTCCAGAACCCAAAATTCTCAAATTTTATAAAAATACTGAAAAAATTAATTTTGACGCCAATTTTTCATCTCAAATTTCCTCATCTTTCCAACGAAATCATGAAATAATCAAATAAAAAACATATTTCCCCTTAGAACTGTCATCCCCCCCCCTCCCCCTAACAGGAAATGTTACCAACGATTTTACGACACGAGTAAACTTTTTTTATTCTCTCTCCTCCGTGAAATATAAATGATAAAATAAATCAGGTGTCACTAATGACTAGAGTCTCGATTGGTAGCGCTAGCCCATCTGACGAACATCAATTATCCCCCGTCCACTTGATTCGATGAGTAGAGGCTTAGTATGAGGAAGTAATTTTACCTCTATGAGCAATGGTACACAGTTTTACGATGCTCTACGTATATAGCATCGTCTTACTCGTGATATACCTTTTTACCTCCTCTTTTCCCCTCCCTCCCTCCATCCCCCTCCTCCTCACCTGATTTGTTAGAGTTCGATCATAATCTAGAGCTCGTCTCAAGGAGCTCCAGTACCGCTGATTCATATATGCTGATGATCATTAACCCCGGAGATCCATCAGAAGGCCCATTAAAAGGATAATCAATACTCTCCCATTTCTAATTGTTTCAGAAGCCTCGTTACCCTTTTTATTCCTGGAAAAATGTCGAAATTGACGAGAACTATGATTTTTTTAAAGCATGAAAATCTCCTTTTTTTTGGAGATAATCCCTTTCAAAAAACAGACATTGCGTTGCATTTGGTCGAACTTGGATGATCGACATCGAAATCCTGTCACGCCGCAATTTCATTGGTTAATCGTGAATCCACGAGTTGCGCGGGACATTCAAAAAGAACCGAATATTGTGTTTGGATTATGTATGTCTGTTAGAAAGAACAATTTCGCATGAGTTTTGGAATGACACGTGATTTGTTTTTTTAGGTGAAATTTCTATTGAATACTCTATTATAATAATACCGATTTTGAATTAGAGAAAAATCATGTTTGATTGTCCATGAGATTTTCATGAGAAATGAGAAAGTAATTCACAGGTGATCACGACAAAATCAGAGCTATCCTGTAGCGGTACATTTGAGGTTTAATTACCTAAACGCAGATAAACAAGAAAATGCATGTTTTGTATCAAAATAACGTGCACAATATGTTACATTTCTCCACATCAACAGAAACACAAGTATTCATGATTTAAAAAGAAAAATTTCCTTTTTAATTTTGAAAAAAAAATGATGTAACACGAAAATATGCGTAAATATTGGTTTGGTTAAAGTTTCAAAGTCGCATTTTTATGGCAATTTTCATTTTATAATTCTTGAAAAAATAATCAATTTACTCTTTCATTCAAACAGCGTATGACCAGCCAACCGTGCCAGAGGAACTTCCGGTATCAGGGAATCCCTACAACGAGACCACCTTGGAGCTAATATTCTCTGGTAAAGCACCGCTCTTTACACTGAATGGTAAAAAATTACGTCTACTGAAGCCATTGGACAGAGACAGTGAAAATCTATCACACGTTGTCTTTCAGGTGATTAAGAAAATAACCAATATATATATATATTTTTTTAATATAGGGGAGAGTGAGGCAAAATGGACACTGTAATGAAACGGTTAGAGATGGATTTTTTTCGATGATTCTATTGAAAAGCTGAGGAAATTTCAGCCGGAAAACCAGTGTCAGATGTATTTTTTTGAGAATTTGATATTTTTCGGCAGTTTGAGGTGTCAAAGCCTTTCTTTTTTCTAAATTTTTCAGTCTTTGCTGATATCTCTGGTTCTATTGGTCGTAGCAATTTGTGGTTGGTCTCAAATGAAATGTGAGCTCATTTTCCATCGATTTATGGGGTTTTGAATTAAAAAAATCAATTTTTGGGATAGTTACAGGCTAAAAACTGTTTCAGAAAACTTTTTTACAAAAATACCCATAAATACCTTAAAAATCGATATTTTTGAATTGAAAACCCTGTAAATCGATGGCAAATGATCTCACCTTTCATCTCCACTCAGAATTTCTACGCTACGACAAATAGAACTCTAAAATGCTCAAAAAAGTCAAAATCGCCAAAAATTCAAAAAAATTAAGTCCGGCACTCGTTTCTCGCCTAAAATTTCCTCAGCTTTCCAATGAAATCATCAAAAAATATCTACCTCCAATATTTCTATTAATTTCAAGAGTTTTCCATAATATTTGCCTAAAAATTTAGATGTGTCCAGTTTACCCCTGACATCCATTTTGCCCCACCTTTCCCTATACCTTAGATTGTAATAGAAATAAATACCTAAGCTCGAAGTGCTAATGAATCAAAACAGAAAATGCTCACTCATCAACATAATAAACTTCCTCTCTAAACACATTTCTAACGGTTCATGAATCTCGTTACTTCGCCTCATTCCATCTGCACATTATTTTTATTTATTTTTTCTCTTCACTCATCTTTGCTATTCTCCTGAGACAAGCAGGTGCATACCTAACACACAGCCTTCATCTGATTGAAACACACAGTGACTCTGATAAATAAAAATGTTTTTTAATTTTTTTTCATATATATTTTTCTTTTTTTGATTGATTTACAGTTGGCTTGCACGGTTAAATCGACGAATAAGAAGAGAATTATTCCAGTTATCGTCAGAGTATCTGATATCAATGATAATGCACCAAAGTTTATTAATACACCGTACGAAGTTACAGTACCTGAGGTGAGTCTATGGTTTTTAATTGAATTTTTTTTGTACATAAAAAAGTAATTAAGGTAGTATCCCAGAGTACGGTCGATAAAACAGGAAAAAATGAGGATTTGTAGGCTAGTTTCCAAGTAATTGCTGATAATTCAGGAAGAAGTGCTTTAATTTACCCGAAAAAAGTGATTAAACTATTCGGACGTCATATCTTCAGCTTGTGAATATAATTTTTTTCTTCTCGAATTTTTCTTTACATCAATCTCCTATCACATGCATGAGACAGAGAGAGAGGCAAATAGTTACGAGTACCTTCTAATTGAAATTTCTCAATAACTATACGGTGAATTGAATATTTTTTTCTTCTATCATTTAGTTAGATCGCTGTTCTCTTCGCCAATTGTCTTTAAATAATGGGTCAATCCTGTGGTTTTTTAGTAATTTCGTTATTTCCGTCCGATTTAGGGCGTTTCATCCCCACCACCGCTATTTTCAGTAACTTTGATAATTCATATCTCGTAAGCTACACGGACAAAAAATATGAAAAAATTTAGAAAAATGTAAAAAACCATCGTCTTTGATGTGGCATCAAAAAAATAAGCACTTGAATGTACGCAAATTCCCTGGGATACTACCTCAAATAAACAATTTCCCCTGATATCAGTGAGAGAAGATGAAAAAATTCTTTTGTCAATATTTACTTTTTTGCAACCCATTAAATCCACTAATAAAAGCTCTCTACTCAAATTCTCCTAAACTCACTCATTTCCATGATATTAACAGATTGAATAACCTTTTATTTTCCATTAAATAAACTTTCGCAAAAAGTGAAATTTCCCAATTAAAAAATCAATCAGCAGCATCCCGGAAGTGTCAATATTTTTCCAGTTACTCTTGATTATTTTCCTCTTTCCATCTCGTTGTGAAATAGTCGCTGCAATATGAGCCCCCACATATTCCGGTATAATAAAAAAAAACACAAGAGAGAAACTGATGAAAAATTACTGGCATTCACTGTACACACTTATATTCAATCGATCGTGAATTTTCATTACCCCTCAAAATAATAACGATGAGATGCTCTCTCATGAAATCCAGTTTTTTTTTTTTTCATTCATTTCAGGTCAACGAAAAAGCTATTATTACATGAAACCACTATATGATTAGCGGTTCTGCTAAATACTTGAGAGTGTTCGGATTCATTAATACAGGTTCTCTAAACGATTACCTTGTAAAAACCATAGTTTTGCCTGAGACTCGTCAAAAATTACTGTCTCGAGTTAGCAAATCTATTCTATTTCAAAAAATGGCACTTCTTGACTTAATGTTTTTTTTTTTTATTGAGTTGACTTAATAGTAATGTCAATTTTTCTTTCTTCTGCGTTTAAATTAATTTTTTCTAATTTTTGAGAGAATTACGAACAAAAAGATTAGTTAAAAAAAAAATAGTGTAACTTCATCAAAAATCACGAAAAATGAGTTCGAAACCCCATAAATCGATGGCAAATGATTTCACTATTCACCTCCGATCAGAATTTTTACGCTACGATGAATAAAACCGAAGATATCCCCGAAAAAAGTAAATTTTTTTTGAGAAATTCCAATTTTCGAAGAATTTGCGGTTTTGCTAAATCTTCGAGAATTTTTGGATTCACTACAATGAGAGAAAAAAATTCTGCTCTCAGAGAGATGTATTGCGTGCAAATAAATATAGGGAAGACTGGAGCAAAATGGATCTGCAAGATAAAATGATTCGAAATTTCCCCTAAGAACGGCGGTTTCTATGAAAAATCTGAAAAAATTCACCAATAATGTAGACATATTGGAGCATCTTGTCAAATTTTTTCAGATTTTTACACAAAGTCCTTCACTCTGAGAAAAACTCCTGAATCATTTAGGCTAAGAGGTCCATTTCGTCCCGAATTTCCCTACTTAATTTCTATAGATATAGACATCATTTCTATAGATATAGATAGATGATCATTACTTTTTTGAAACCAACTTTTCATATTCATCTGCACAAAATCACATTTCTTAGAGTTCAGAATTTTTTTTCTCACTAAAATACAGTTTCTCTAAACGATTACCTCTGAAAACAATGTTTTGCCTGAGATTTGTCAAAAATTACTGTCTCGAGTTGAAAAATCTATTCTATTGCAAGAAAAAAATAAGCACTTCTTAACGCCATCGTGCTAATGTCCATTTTTTGTTTCTCTCCTTCATTCTCTTAAAATTGTTGCATCACGAGTTTAATTAGTCGTGAGAGCAACGCGTAATTGCTGGATCCGTCAGAGTATCGTTGGCACGTGGAATGATTTTAACAAGGTGTATCGTCGTGATGTGGCTTTTATACATAAAATGTGATATTTAAAGAAAAAAAAAAAGGCAGTTTCTATCGCCTTTGCAGCATCTCAAAACCGTTATAATAGAATTGCGACTGGTTTACGCGTCATTACGACAGACATTGCGTATACCGGTTTAACATTGCCACAATTTGATGCGCATTCCACTGTCAGAAGAATCATTTTTACACTAATGTAATAAACGTTTGTGGCAGTCATCAACAGATGAGATATTTTGGTTGAAAAAAAAAGAAAAATTCAATTGGAAATTTCTTGAAAATGAAGGAATTCGATTAAAAACCGCAATAATTGGTGGAAAATGAGCTCACCTTTCATCTCCAATTAGAATTTTTATGCTACGGCAATCAGAACTGCAAATATTCCCAATGAAAAGTCTTTTCTTTAAAGGCAAAATTCACAAATTTCTGGAAAAGTTAAAAAAATTAATTCAGACACCTAATTTTCATTTCAAATGTCCAATTTTAGTTTCAAATGTTCTCAGCTATCCAATGAAATCATCAAAAAAACCCTATATTTCTATAAATGTCCATTTTCCCCCATTATCCCATAAAAATCTAGAAATCTATCGCCAAATGTCGTTTTTTTTAGTAAATTCTAAATTGATAAAATTTTAAGGTAGTATCCTAGCGTATAGTCGATAAAACAAAAAAAAATAAGATTTTTAGGCTGGTTTCCAATTAATTCCAGATAATTCGGGGGAAAAGTGCTTCAATTTACCCAAAAAAAGTGATTAAACCATACGAAAGTCATATCTTCAGTTTGTGAATGTAATTTTTTTTTTCTTCTCGAATTTTTCTTTGCATCAATCTCTTATCACATGCATGAGATAGAGAGAGAGGCAAATAGTGACGACTACCTTCTAATTAAAATTTCTCAATAACTATACGGTGAATTGAATATTTTTTTCATCTATTATTTAGTTAAAATGCTGTTCTCTTCGCCAATTGTTTTTAAATAATGGGTCAACCCTGTGGTTTTTTAGTAATTTCGTTATTTCCGTTCGATTTAGGGCGTTTCATCCCCACCACTGCTATTTTCAGTAACTTTGATAATTCATATCTCATGAACTACACGGTCAAAAATTACGAAAAAAATTCAGAAAAACGTAAAAAACAATCATCTTTGATGCACCTTTAAAAATAACCCGTTAACTCCACTCAAATTCCCCCAGATACTACCTTAAGCCTCAATTTTTTTTTAAAAAACCCCCATTAAATCAACTTCTCATCATAAAATTATACCATTCTGTTTCAGCTGACACCAGTTGGCTCAACAATATTCCAGAATGTTGTAGCAACTGATGCTGATGCTGGTGTCAATGGACTCGTTGAGTACTCGATAGCGCCTGGTGATGGAACTGGAATTGGCAACAGCAATGGCGTTGGAAGAGATAGAATTACAACTGCTGATGGTTATGGTTACTTCAGCATTAATTTACCACATCAGGGACAAGTCACGGTTAATCGTACCCTAGATTTCGAGAGAACACAGAGATATCTTGTAACAATATTAGCATCAGTGAGTAAATTATTATTCCAATATTTTCATGAAAAAAAATAAATATTAAAAAAAAAGAAACAATTCTATGAATCAACACTGCACGTAGAGTCTGGAATTGTGCCAGGAATTTTGATAATTGTAGAGTATGTACTGTAAAAACACTGGGGAAATTTGCATTTAGCTGAATCCTTTTTTGGATGAGAGCTTCATTCTGCCGTTATTGCCCCAAGGACACAATCTCATTGTTTACTATTTCGTGGAAACAAGCTTTTGTTCTCCTCAGCTCCACTATCATCCACCTGTAGCCTCTTAAGGATATATATTCAAGTAGCAGGTCCAAATGATCTATATTTATTTTCTTATTTTTCCAAGTTATCATAGATATTCTAATTATTCCGGTTTTGTAACATTTCACTCATATTGAAGCGATATCCACGATAGTAAATTGTTATTAAATAATATTATAAATATCTAATATTGTTCCGAATTTGACTGACGCTGTTCCAGCATCTAGGACTGGGATTGGAGGATCTTCGGAATTTAAATACCAATATTACCGCACATTGATGTTTTCATGCAATTAATTGGATTAATCGTCGCTATTTGTCCGGTAACAGGCGTTTTTTTATAATTCGAAAAATTAATAGACATTCTGACGAACAAGAATATATATAGTTATATAAGGAAAAAAATAGATCTGTAACCATGAATTGTTGCAGTGAAACTGAAACTGAATCCCGCTCATGGAATTCTAATGTTAATTTAATTTTTTTTCAAAAATTATTTTTGCCTCATCCTACTCTATCGAAATTGACCAAAATTGAAAAGAAAAAAATAGATCATCGGAAATCCTTGCATATCCTTAAAATCTCCAAAGTAGAAAGAAAAAAAAGTGCAAGCAAGAGAAAATATAAAGTCGATAAATTTAAAGTCGAGGCATTTTTATTGGATGGATTGTAGGATTTTTCTCTCATTCCCGGAAGGATTTAATGTTGAATTATGCATCAGTTGAGGCTACTGAGACTGATGTTATCTCGCTTCAGATCCAATTGAAGGGAAAAAAGAAGGTGTCTCTCTGAGGCTTTATATACAATTTAAACTAGAAACCGGTGTTGATGACATTGGTCTAGTCTACGTGGGTAGCACGTGACTCACCGTAGCTACCATATTTGTATTTATGAGAGTCAGAGAGAACTTCTTGAGAAATCATAAAGACAGGTGTAAGGTAAAATATTAAGTGATTTTTCCAGTAATTAAAAGATTCACAGAATTATTCTCTATTTTTCTATTTTTATGGGAATTTTTGCCTTTTTTTTAAGGAAAAAAAAAAGAAAAGGAAAATGACATTGTGAAACATGGGTTTTACGTGCTGATACTGTAAGCGCACGCACCAAACTCGTAGATTATCAGCTTCACCCTGTTCACGTGTTCTATTTGCATATCGCGTCGCCTCAATATTTTATACTTTGTGCGTTCATTTTTCTTACATAATTTTTTATTCTTTGGTTTTTTTTTCATTTTTGTGCTATTTATTGCTGTGAATGCATTGAATGGGGCAGTGCAGATTAAACATCGTCATATTCAGTTCTATAGAAAAGGGGTGGAGGGGGGGGGGGCAGAATGGACCTCTAATTCCCAATGATTTGGGATTTTTTTTGAGAAGAGAAGAGTCCACAGAAAAATTTGAAAGAAATTCACCAACAATGTTCATATATTGCAGCATCTTCTCAATTTTTTACAGACTTTTTTGTAGAATCCTTCATCCCGAAAAAAAATTCTGCATTCATGTTGACATGGATTCCATTTTGCCCCTCTCTAAATTACTGAATAATTTTCTTGCAATCATACATTTTTAATTATTATTACTACAGATATCATTCTCAGAATTCTCCTATTTTTCTATTTTTCATAATAGTCTCCAAAATTTGAAGCATACGAAGCAGAAGTCTCGAATGATTCAGGATTTTTTTTTAAGGGAAAAACTGAGCAAAAAAATCGGAAAAAATTCAAGGAAATGCTCCAGTTTGTTAACATTATTGCTGATTTTTTAAAAATTCTCATAAAAGCCTTCACTCTCGAAGAAAAAAAGTCCCGGACCCTTGCGTCCAACAAGTCCATTCTGCCCCATTTTTCCTTATTTTTCTCTAAATTATTCTCCTTTCATCATGTGGCTTTATTATTCAGAGCCAAAATCCACGAAAACCACCTAAAATCTTCAAAATTCTCGTGAAAACCATTTTTTACTAAAGAAAAACATCTGAAATCCCCTTAATACACACATTATCACTGTCAAAACTCCGAAAAAATCACCATAATTAATTATTCAGTTCCATTACCCACAAAAAAAAAACATTATCCAACAAAATTTCCCTCTTATTCAAAACATTCTGCTAGATTCTCTCTGACAAGTGCACAGTGCAAATAAAAAATGGAATTCAAATGCGCGAGCACTTCTTTTAACGTCATGAATATATCAGTGGGTAGATAACTCAAGCAAAAAAAAAAAGAAAAAGAGTCCAACGTAACTAGAATTAGTCACTGTCTAGTTTTTCCACGTTGTTCAACGAAAATTTTCCACATCTCTCTCTTTCTCTGCTCTCTCTAACAATTTGAATAATGATAATAATCATCGGTTAGAATGAAAAACAAATTGGATTAATAAAGACCAAGGGATAGGAGTTTGGATAATGATTGCATAAAACTTTCACTGAAGCCCATTTATATGGGAAATTTACTTGCGAAACTTGTTATTCGACAAATTACCATTTATAAATTCAGCCACTGTGTGTCTATTCGTGTGTTTGTTTCAATCTCTTCCCACACACGTTAATCAGCAGTTTCGTGCAGTGATTATATTATTTTTTTTCTTCTAATCAATATCTTTGGATATCAGTGAATTGCTTCTGGGAGGTCTATTCGATACGTAAACACTCTTGTCTTGTAGACACATGGGTGCGAGAGTTTGGTTGAGTTTCGAAATGCCAAATGTTCGTATTTCTTCTTTTATCGAATAAAGTAGTAGAGATAAAGCAATGAGGGGCAATAGAATGTGACAGGAAATTGCGTTTTTTTTATTAAATAAGAAGAAAGGAAAATGCTCTCAAACTAAGAAAAAGGTCAACACGATTGGCTAGAAGAGAAAAACACACATGTGGATCCACTTTGCAAAATCCGGAATTTATAGTTTATATCTGGTCTAGAAAGCAATCTTATCATATTGATCGAGGAATTGCATAACCGTTAGTGATTGCAAAAGAAAAAAGATCCTGAAGAATGTTTCCGGAAATTGTCAAGCTCCAGTGATCCTGACGGTATCATCTTTTTTGATAAAATAATGAGATGAAAGAATCGCAGTTGGATCTTGAGATTTGAATGTTTGATTGGGGAAAAGATTGATTGGTATCTTTTTGATGCTTGCATGAGTGACTATGTAGGTGTGAAACTCGTTTGAGGTGGTATTCCAGGGAATTTTAGTACAGTTAGACCCTTATTTTTTTGATGAAGTATTAAAGATGATGGTTTTTTCACGTTTTTCTGAATTTTTTCATAATTTTTGACTGTGCAGTTTATGAGATATGAATTATCAAAGTTACTGAAAATAGCAGTGGTGGGGAGGAAACGCCTTAAATCGGACGGAAATAACGAAATTACTAAAAAACCACAGGTTTGACCCATTATTTAAAAACAATTGGCGAAGAGAACAGCATTTTAACTAAATAATGGAAGAAAAAAATATTCAATTCACCGTATAGTTATCGAGAATTTTTTATTTTTTTTTAATTTATCGAATAATGCTTCTAAAGAGACCAAAGTTGCTCCTATAGCATGGGGAAGGGTCATACAGAATTATTTATAATAAATGAACAAGTAAAAATAAGCAAGTGGTTGACATAGCAGGCATTTTACATTTAACAGGTAGCAAATATATAAATCAAGACAAAGACATAAAAACAAAGCAAGATAAAAATAAAAATAAAATTATACATTCAGTTTTCTAAAATCTGCTTTCTCAGTTTGAAAATTATTACTACATTATTGAGAAATTTGAAATAGAAGGTAGTCGTAACTATTTGCTTCTCTCTCTATCTCATGCATGTGATAGGAGATTGATGTAAAGAAAAATTCGAGGAGAAAAAAATTATATTCACAAGCTGAATATATGACTTTCGAAATAGTTTAATCACTTTTTTCGGGTAAATTAAAGCACATTTCCCCTCGAATTATCAGCAATTAATTGGTAAAAACCTACAAATCCTCGTTTTTTTCTGTTTTATCAACTGTACTCTGGAATATTACCTTAATTCTCGCAATAACTAATGCTACATTCCTCTCATATCTTTATGCCTCTATTTATCTCTCCATCTGCACGAGACATTGGCTCCAGTGCTCATCAAAGTTCACATTTTCTGCATGAATTGCCATTTCCTCAGGCTTGCCTGTTTATTTGTGCATTCATAATACATCTAGTCTGCAAAAAAAGAAAAAATTGTACTTGTGACGTGGATTGTCTCAAGCAAACGTAGAAATTCGAGTGTGGGATGCAGGAAAAATAGCGCCTTGTTGAAGAGATGCCATTGTTTATTATGTGCTAATATCAAATATCGGTTAGGTCAGAGGTTGCTGACGACACGAATGACATGGAGGAAAAGAGGGGAAGTCAAGGGAGAAGGGTATCGATTTTATGTGGATACCTGACAAGAGAAATGATGGAGGAAATAGGGAATGAGAAAAAATTGACGTAACTACGTCAATCCTGTTATTTGAGAAAAAAAAATTTGTACTTTTGAAAAATGAGAAAAATTCATTTTTTCCTTTATTTCTTGAGAGAAGCTACTTTTTGAGTCAATAACAACGGGAAGATAATGGGCTTTGTGAGAAATTCAATGTGTCCCGATTATTCAGAGATCAATTTTCAGATAAACATGGTAGTATTGAAATTTGTGAAAGTATTTGTGCTTTATGGGCTAATAAATAGAATGGAAATTGAAGGAGCTGCTGAATCAATGGTGAGTTGAGACCCTTGGAATGTTGCTTGTGTATACGCCCCGACTGATGTCAACATTATTAAAAGTAAATAGTACTCAAGGATATAGGGAAAGGTGGGGCAGAATGGACATCGGGGTAAACTGGACACATCTAAATTTTTAGGCAAATATTATGGAAAATTCTTGAAATGAATAGAAATATTGGCGGTAAATTGTTTTTGATGGTTCCATTGGAAAGTTGAGGATATGTTAGGCGGGAAACAAGTGCCAGACTTAATTTTTTTGATTTTTTGGTGATTTTGACTGTTTGGGTTTTGATGATTTACCTTAGATGTTGTAGCCGAAAATTGATGTTTTAAGTGGACTGTATTTTTTAATAGATAAAATGCCCCCAAAATAGCACCGACGCTGGTCTGAAATTGGGACAGGTATCGATAGTAATGAAAGAAGCCGAATTTATATAAAAATAGATATAATTTGCACTGTTGTTCGTTGGATAAAATACATATGATAATTGATATTGATATGAACCGTGCCGTTAATCTATGGATAAAGTAACCGATTGATAATAGACCGAACCGAGACGATAGATAAAAGGCCCGTGAGCCGTTGATTCACACGCGTTTACATCGTGATTTCCGTTAGATAGACTGCCAAGTGCTTCTCCGTAGCACTACCGGCTTGAGCCAGTGGCCCATACGAGTTTGGCCGAGTTGACCCGATGTCCATCGACTCGTCTCATGATCAAATCTCCAGACTTTCAAGAAAAGTCTGAACATACCGCCCGCCTCGTCACCTGACGAAACTAATTCGATGATGATAATGATGCCTCTGATTCCGTTGATGGATACATTCCGGATCTCTTTCAAGTAAGCTGTCGACCGAATACTTGAATGGAGATGTGATTAACCTGTAACATTCAATAGATGATTAAATGACTCGATATCACCTAGAGTTCGATAACGTTTGCAACCGTTATCGCTCCCGTTGATTTTATCATGTCCCATGATGATTGTGCCAAGGTTATTGATGATGCCGCTTCTTCTTGATATTTGATGAAGTCTCCTTTGATATTGAACCTTCATGATTGTTGATGAATAATTCCCGAGTTTATTGTGTTGATGATTTTGCCGCCCGCCGAGGCCGAATGTGCCATTTCCTTTTCGTTGTGATGATTGATACCTATTTTATGAAATAGGAAGCCGCCCGCCATGCAGAATCCCCTTGATTCTTTGATTATCTCCTTTAGACTTTGATGAGATGACTGTGAGATGTATTCCACCTTCGTCTTCTTTGGATAACCGTTTTTCCGCCGGGTTTGATTGGTTTTGTCAGAACATTTGTAAGATGTTCGTGCCAAACCCAACCATATGAACCAGGTCACTGGTCTGATCCGTCTTCTTTGTAGATATTCTTCCAGAAGCTCCGTGTATAACTTGTTGAAGATTGGATGATTTGATAATTTCCCGAGCCATGTGATGTAGAAGACTTTAGGCCTTAGGTCTAACTTTTCCTAGCACCAAAGCAGAGGATTTGAGTTGAAGCCGGAAGATGTACCTTCCCGTTGAATCCCTTTGATGGGTCTTCTTGATGAATTCTTCACACTCAAGCTCTTCTTGATTGAAAAGCTTATCCGGATGTCGATTGTAGTTGGCTTCCTCTTGGCACCAAACCCGCCGAAATAGTTCCAATAGCTAATCTGCACTGGTCTCCCGTACTGCAGTTAGGGATTTCCTGATGCCGTTGTTGATGCAGCTGACTGGACTGTAGATGACCCATCCGAAGATGGTTAGCTGCGCAGCTATTTTGCCGTCCGATGCCTTTTTTATTCCGTTGCCAATAATGTTGGCATAATTGTCCGCTCCAATTATGATGTCGATGTGCCGTGATTTGAGGAAGTCGTTGTCCGCCAGTTTGAGTCCCTTCGTAATATTGATTGATGATGATTCACAACCTTTTGATGGTAGTTGTGCCGTTAACCTTGGCAGAATGTGAGCATCAACTCTCACAATCTGTTCCGGCCTGATGATTCGATTGTAGATGGAGCTCCGCTGTTCCCCTGGACGATGTGAAGGTTTTGCCACCGATGCCCAGGATTTTGATGAATGCCGATATCCGATTGAGCCTTAGCCGTTGTGCCAATGCTTCCAAAATGCAAGTTATCTCTGATCCTGTATCCATCAGAGCTCTTGCCGGAAGTTTTGCAGTACCATGTGCTGCTATTGCCTGGACTCTAGCAGTAGCAAGCAGTACCACTGATGAGAATGAGCCGCCTGACCCGTGAAGCACCGTCGCTTCATTTGCTTGATGATGGACTTGAAGATTTGAAGATTCTCGATGGTAAGCAGTTTCATCAGCTGCTTCAACTGTTGGAGTTATTGATGAAGTAGCCGTAGTAGTTGATGAAGAGCTTATTTCCGATGATTCTTTCGTGACCTTCTTTTGACCAATGTCCTTCGATGGATGATTTTTTAGATTATTTGTAAGCCGGCCGATCCGGCTCGAAGGACCAATGTCTGGGTCCGAGAGTTAGTGACCTTCACGTTCACGATTGATGCTGATTTAATTGATGCTGCCGCCGTGATATTCCCATTGAATGCCTGTTTCACGGCACTATTCCTTGATGAATCTTAAGATTGGTTTATCCCCCGTTGTTGATGATATTGATGAAGAATCCGATGAATTGCGTCTGCATGATGATCGCCGCTGCATGATGAATCCGCGTCCCACCTTGCCTCCGGATGCCACATGAATGAAGTCGTAAATTTCATCGAGTGTATCCGAAAGCAGCTGATCCGAAGTCCTGGATGCCATAAGTTCCTTGATAATTGATGATAAATTTTTCGATGAACTGGAACCGATGATGAATCACTGATGAGCTGGAACCGCCGATGAATTATTGCCATGAATGTGGCAAATGATGTCGATGTAATTCACATTGCCGCTGCCTCCGTATTGATAATCGTCTGCTTTTCCGGAGAATTTGATAAACACGATTTTGATTTTTTTAAATAACTGCATTACTAAAAAATGCATTGCCACCGCTGTTAGATATAGATGTGCCTGGCCTCTACATTGTGCCGCCCCATGATACACCCTGGCCGATTGATTCCTTGGATAGAGTGAAACCAATGATGCAATTCCGAAGAATAGATTCTTGATGAATTGGATCCCAAGATAAAATTCCCAATGCATAGAAACCGAAGATAAAGTTCCAGATAAACTGCCATTTCCCTCAATCTTGATACTTGATTCGAAAATCGTTGCAAATTATCCAAGATTTTCCTGTCATTTTTAATTGATACCTTTGATAATGGATTATTCTCTTTGGGAGGGGGTACCCAATTCATTGCTGCTATAGTGGCATCTGTCTATCACAACGCACTGCCGGGCCGTTCCGCTGGATAGTAGGAGTGGGGATGGATACTGTGCGTGTGTCGACAGACCACTGAGTCCGAAGTTGTTCGATGTCCGCCGATACGTGCCGACCCCGGAGTGAGAGAGATGTAGATAGCTGTCTCTGCCGAGCTGATCCGAAGCCATCCGAATAACACTTCGTGTATCACACTGACCGCACGTGATTTTTGAACCGACCCACTGGTGTAAACAAACCGAATGTTTATGATACCGCACAGTTTGTCCCTTTTGCCTCAAATTGAGACAAATAATATTTCCGAATAAATGATGAAATAAAATTCTAGAATATTCGATAGCCGTGTTGCTACCCAAAACCGAAGCCGATGACGTCACTGGATTATTCTAGAAGCGTCCTTTTGATTTTAACCGAACTTTTTATCCGCATTTTATGTTCACAGCACAACCTTTTTTATACACCACACTTTTCTTTGGATAAATTTACCGCGATACCTGCCCAACTCAATTGATAAAGTTAATTAGATAAATTGTTCTTTGTCCGATTTTTCACTGACACTCTAACCACGCCGCGTGGTTTTTTAATCACCGAAATTTTTTGATACATAAATTCCGAGCCGGCCGATCCGGCTCGAAGGACCAATGTTTTGTCCGAGAATTGGCCACCGTTCCTTTTGGATTTTTTATGAGCCGGCCGATCCGGCTCGAAGGACCAATGTCCTTCGATAGATAATTTCGAGCCACCGATCCGGCTCGAAGGACCAATGTTTGGGTTTTGATGATTTACCTTAGATGTTGTAGCCGAAAATTGATGTTTTAAGTGGACTGTATTTTTTAATAGATAAAATGCCCCCAAAATAGCACCGACGCTGGTCTGAAATTGGGACAGGTATCGATAGTAATGAAAGAAGCCGAATTTATATAAAAATAGATATAATTTGCACTGTTGTTCGTTGGATAAAATACATATGATAATTGATATTGATATGAACCGTGCCGTTAATCTATGGATAAAGTAACCGATTGATAATAGACCGAACCGAGACGATAGATAAAAGGCCCGTGAGCCGTTGATTCACACGCGTTTACATCGTGATTTCCGTTAGATAGACTGCCAAGTGCTTCTCCGTAGCACTACCGGCTTGAGCCAGTGGCCCATACGAGTTTGGCCGAGTTGACCCGATGTCCATCGACTCGTCTCATGATCAAATCTCCAGACTTTCAAGAAAAGTCTGAACATTGACTTTTTTGAGCATTTTAGAGGGGTAGAATCCTTCCTTTTTTTGAAAATTTTCAGGTTTTGGAGAAGATCTTCGGTTCTATTTGTCGTAGCGTAAAAATTCCGAGTGGAGATGAAAAATGAGATCATTTGCCATCGATTCATAGGGTTTTCAATTAAAAAATATTGTTTTTCAAGGTATTTATGATCATTTTTGTAAAAAAGTTTTGTGAAATAGCTTTTGGCCTATAACTGTCCCAAAAATTGATATTCTTCAATTCAAACCCGCAAAAATCGATGGGAATTGAGCTCTCCTTTCATTTGAGATCAGCCCCGAATCGTTACGATCAATAGAACCAGAGATATTTGCAAAAAACTGAAAATTTTCAAGAAAAGAAAGGTTTTTTACTCCTCAAAAATTCCGAAAAATACCGAATTTTCAAAAAAAGTAAAAAAAATACACCTGACATTCGTTTTCCTGCTGAAATTTCCTCAGCTTTTCAGTAGGATCATCAAAAAAAAATCCACCTCTAACCGTTTCATTACAGTGTCCATTTTGCCCCATTCTCCCCTATCCTTAAGTGGTTCCGATGATCCATTGTTTCCTTTCCAATTTTGGACACTTTCGATAGAGTAGAATGAGATTTTTTTGAAATTCACTTTACACCATGTTACGGGGATAAATTGAGGCAAAAGATGTTTGAAAAAAAATTAAATTAACATTAGAACTCAATGAGCGTGATTCAGTTTCAGTTTCACTGCAACAATTCATGGTAACAGATCCATTTTTTCCTTATATAACTATATATATTCTTGTTCGTCAGAATGTCTATTAATTTTTCGAATCATAAAAAAACGCCTGTTACCGGACAAATAGCCACGATTAATCTAATTAATTACACGAAAACATCAATGACGGCAATATTGGTATTTAAAATCCGAGGATCCTCCAATGCCAGACCTAGATGCTGGAACAGCGTCAATCAAATTCGGAACAATATTGGATATTTATAATACATCTAATAACAATTTATTAACGTGGACACTGTTTCAATATCGGCCAAATGTTACAAAACCGGAATAATTAGAATATCTATGATAACTTGGAAAAATAAGAAAAGAATGTAGATATTTGCACCTGTTACTAGGATATATCCTTTTTTTTTCATTTTTTAAGTCTATGCATACATATTTATTAATGACCTTTATATGTATTGACTACTTAAATTTGCACTTTTAGCACACAATAACTACGTCAATTTAAATTTAATTTCGCTTCCTTTGTTTATGGAATTGGCGATGATGGTTAATGAGACGTTTATGCACGTTTTCAAATATTGTGCGAACATGAGCTGAGGCTAAATTAACAGGAGAGGGGAATACAGAATGATTAAGTCGAGAATTTCTATTGGTACGACAAAGGGACAACGAACAATTCCATGGACAATATGACCGGGTTACCTAATAATTTACA
The DNA here is from genome assembly GCA_963921955.1 of Aleiodes alternator. Lineage (NCBI taxonomy): Eukaryota > Metazoa > Arthropoda > Insecta > Hymenoptera > Braconidae > Aleiodes > Aleiodes alternator. The sequence continues at coordinate 7,061,719 of OY998099.1, read as the reverse complement.
ACCGCCGCACTGAAGTCTGAAATAATATAGCATTACAAATGCGGATTGCCAGATGATTGAGTTCTCATAATGGAAGATACTACCAGTTATTTGCAATTTCTCCTTTATTCTGCCTTCGTGTGTCAATCATGATTACTGTGTTATCCTCACTCCACTTGTGTCTCGAGAAGAGTGGAAAAGTTAGGGACAAGTGGAGGAAAATGAGGATTCTAATGAAACTTTTTTCAGATGGAATTTTTATGACATTTCCATTGGAAAAGTGAGAAAATTTCCTGTGAAAGAAAAATATGTCAGAATTCATTTTTTTGTTTTTTTTTCTGATAATTTTCCTTTTTTTGGTCGAAATTTAAAAGAGTCTCCTTTTCTATTTTTGGAAAATTTCACCTTTTTTTAAAAATTTCTCCAGTTCTATTGGTCGTAGATTCAAAATTCCGAATGGAGATGAAAGCTTAGATCATTTGCCATTGGTTCATGAAATCCGCAATTAATTTTCATCGATTTTTAAGATCGCTATGAGAATTTTTATGAAAATGATCTTTTTATTCTATAATTACGTCGAAAATTGATAAATTCATCGATAAATTGATTGCAGATGACATAAATCAATGACAAATGAGCTCAGCTTTTATTTGCGAGTAGTTTCAAACTGCTACGACAAATAGAATCAGAGATATTTACAAAAAAAATTATTTTTACCAAAGAAAAACAAGAAAAATCGCTTCATTTTTAGACCCAAAAGATTGAATTTTTTAAAAAAATTGAAAAAATTAAAAAAAAAATTAAAATTCTGAAAAAATCATTTCTGACACATGTTTTCAGCCGCAAAATTCTTCAGCTTTTCAATGGAATTGTCAGAAAAAATCTATCTCAAACATTTCCACTGATTTCTATCAATTTTCGTAATATTATGGAACATAAAAACCAAAAATGTTTTCGCTTCACTCTATATACGTCCTTCTCCAATTTTTCTTGTTACAAATAACAAAATAGCACTTTTTCCCGGCAAATAAACTCTTTCATCAACTGAACCTGAACGATTTTTCATGAATTGATTAAATCAATTCAATTCTGATAACTGGTTATAACGAATGAAACACAGTCCAGTCACACTTAATTAGTAACCAATCAATTTGTCATTTCAGGATCGGGCGAGAAATGTCTCGGAGAGATTTACATCTACAACGACACTCACAGTTAATATAAGAGACGATGATGATCAGGATCCATCATTCATATACACTGGATGTATGCTGCTAGATGGTGCCTGTATTAATCCAGAGTATTCTGCATCTGTAAGTAAATCTTGAAAAATCTGAAAAAAAAAAAATCGAAATCTATAAATTTCCAGATTTCTGGTTAATTTCAAATAATTTGAAATGAAACTGATTATTTTTTTTCCATAATCAGCTGAATTATCTATTCAACCTCATTTCCAAGTCACTCCAATCCTTTCCCACTTTTTTTTTAATGCAAAATTCTCTCAACATCATTGCACTATTAATTTCCTTTCCCAACATTTAAATTTAATCTAATTTATTTAATAATAATAAGATTAATGAATTTAACAACAATTAATTAAATTTTTTGAAATTTCCCAAAAAATATAGTTTTTTCTAAATAACAAAAGAATCGATTAATCGAATCTTTCAAAATATCCCGAAAGATATCGTTTTTTGGAAGAAAAAAAAATCGATTAATTGAATCATTGAACTATTAATTTCCTTTTCCACATTCTAATTTTATTGAATTTACGTGTTGATCTCCAATGCAAAAAAAGAATTGTTCTCTTCCTCCAGAGATAAGAAATTGGTACATGAAATCTAATGAAACATGCATCCGTTACAAATACCCTAATTCGAATGAAAAATAATAAAGTTTACGATTGAACACTAGAATGAAGAATTAACTGATAAATTAAATTGCTTCAATTGCGCGTTCAACCGTAGATAAAAAAGACACAGTTGACTTGAGACTAATGCGAGTTACTTGTATCTGTACTCACTGATCCAATTTCACCAATTTATACAGGTATCCAGTGGTGTATTGTCAGGAATATTGAATATATCACCGGAAAAAATTCAAGCAATCGACATGGACAGTATTAATGCACCGATTCATTACTCATTTTTGAGCGGTAATCCTCCAAATTACAGAGATTTTTTTGAAATTAATCCTAATACTGGTGCAGTTAAGCAGATAAGAGCTGTGGATACTACAGTCACCAAAAAGTTTGATATTATCATTAAGGTAAGCATTAATTCGAAAAGTTCAAGCCTTTGAGGCTTAACTTTTCAAAAAAAAGTTGTCCATCATTTCGAATTTTGAAAATTTCGAAAATCTGACATCGGATTTGTAATCAGCAACTCCAAAAGCTTACTAATGATCATCTTTATGAGCCCAGCTCCAAATAATTTAATAATTTGCTATTTTTTTGTGATTCTTATCACAAACATTAATTTGTTTATATTGTTATAATCACAAAATTTTTATTAATTTATTGCTCTATAAATTTTTGTTTACTAAGTAGTATAAATTTGTGGGTTGACGGCGTTTAGAAATAAAAAAAATCGTGATCTTAGAGTTGAAGGGGCGTAAGTGCTGTGTATAAGCATAGCACTTCCGCCCCTTTGTTTCTAAGGCAATGATATATTGATTTTTGACAAAGTTATGATCGTTTGAATTCAAACGTAGTTTCAATCTAACGCTAGGCCTTGAAGGATTGAGGTAGTATCCCAGACTACTTTTGATAAATCAGGAAAAAAAAGAGAATTCTGTTCTTTTTTAAATAAATGAAAACAGCGACTGAATAAAGGGATGAATAAATTAGCAATAAATAGTCGAAGGAAAGAGAATTTTAAAGGAAAAAGAGAGGATTTGGAGGTTTGTTTCCAGTTAATTGCTGATAATTCGGGAAAAATATGCTTTAATTTATCCGAAAAAAGTGATTAAACTATTCGAAAGTCATATCTTCAGCTTGGGAATATAATTTTTTTCTTCTCGAGTTTTTTTTTGTTAATCTCCTATCACATGTATGAGATAGAGAGAGAGGCAAATAGTTACGACTACCTTCTAATTAAAATTTCTCAATAATTGGGCGGAGAATTGAATATTTCTTTCTTCTATTATCTAGTTAAAATGCTGTTCTTTTCGCCAATTGTTTTTGAATAATGGGTCAACCCTGTGGTTTTTTAATAATTTCGTTATTTCCGTCCGATTTAGGGCGTTTCATCCCCACCACCGCTATTTTCAGTAACTTTGATAATTCATATCTCATAAACTGCACGGTCAAAAATAATGAAAAAATTCAGAAAAACTATCTTCTTTGATACTGCATCAAAAAAATAAAGAGTTTAATTATACTCGAATTCACTGGGATACTATCTTAATTTCACTTTGCTCTGATTGTGTTGACGAACAGTGTTTGAGAGCGGTGGCTTTGTTTGATAGTTCGAGAAAGTTCATTTCCCTTGATACATGCAATAATTAAGTCTCTTTTCTCACGAAAGGCTGTCGAAGTGTCGGAAGCGAAGCGTTCAGCAACTGCAAAACTTACGATTACTGTTAAACCGGTAGACAGCAATCCACCAGTGATTACAGCATCCTCAGTCGAGGGTTACGTTGATGAGAATGCACCAATTGGTACAAAAGTCATTGATGGAAGTGGTTCACCAATAAAACTTACTGTTTCCGATGCTGATTTGGTAATTAAACAAATAAAAACTTTTTTTTCAATAAAAAACCTATTTTTTTTTTTTAAAAACCTTGTTTTTTTCGAAAAAAACGTGTTTCTTCAAAAAAAAACTTGTTTTTTTCCAAAAAAAACCTTTTGTTTCTCAAGAATAAACTTTTATTAAAAAGAAACCTTTTTTTCAAAGAGAAATATTTTTTTAAATACCTTTTTGCTTCTAGAAAAGGCCTAATTTTTTTTTTTTTTTTAAATTAGAATTGAATTCAAATGAAAATTCCATTTTTTTAGGGAGCAGAGGATCCAAAACCTAATTATACGTTCGAGTTGACGACAAACTTCTTTGCTATCGACCAGTCTGGTACATTAATTGTTAATGAAGAAAATCTTGATCGTGATCCACCAAGTCCTGGGCGCTTTCGATTTCAAGTAGTTGCACGTGAGAAAACTGGAATAGCTGCATCAGCACCACTCTCATTTGTTGTTACACTCAATGATGTAAATGACAATGCCCCTCATCTACCAATGATAACGCCCATCAAAGTACAAGCGGGTGAAGCCAGACGGGAAGTCATTAAGGTAATACTTCCAATCATTTTTTTTTATTTCTCATTAATATCGCAAAATTTTTCTCCCATTCCCACATGAGGAATTGTATTTCATCCTTTCAGTCTGTCAGAAGAGTATTTCGTTATGAATCAATTAAATTTTTTTTATTAAATTCAATTAAATTTAATAGTAGAAAATAAGTAATGAGGAGTGATGGAAGATCTCCGGGGGAAAAAAAAAGAATTTCAAAGAATCGATCTTTAGAAAATATGATTTTTTCGAGATTTTTTTTTCTCATTAATTTTTTGAGAATCGATTTAAAAAAAAACCGTAAAATTTGCTGAATCGATTTTTTTTCAATGAAAAAAATGAAGAATGATAATATTATATACCTACCACCGATCGATCATTTCCAATATCAATTAATAGATGCGATATCTCGTAATCAATTCGAGATATCGCATATCATTTTATAGTTTTCTTCCATCAGTTTCAGTTCAAAGATCAATAAATCCTATTTATCAACTATTAAAAAAAAATGATACAACTTTTCTAAATAAAAAAAATCGATTCATCGAATTTTCTAGAATATCCGAAAAATATCGATTTTTCTGAAAAGAGAATCGATCTAACAGGATCGATTAAAAACCGCCCATCACTAACACCGAGTTTTTCTTTTCTCATTTTCAATTTCTCTATTCCACCAGGTCGAAGCAACTGACAATGACGAAGGCGAGAATGCGGAAATTACATACAGCATTTACCACGTATCTAATAATGGTCTCCAAAAGTTCAAAATTGACCCAAAAACCGGTGTTATCGAGTCAGTACGTAAATTAAATGCCGGTGAACAATACAGCATTACTGTACAAGCCACTGACAAGGGTGGCAGATACTCCCAAACAATTGTTGAAGTTAATGTTATACCAGGACCAAATACAAGAAGTCCTGTTTTTCAAGAACCCGTTTATGAAGTACAAGTCAGTGAAGGAGCTTCAATCAACTCAACCGTTGCAACGATTACGGTAAATTATGAATTTGCATTTTATCGAGTGAAAATAAAAAAAATTCACATAGCCAAAGAAGAAGCCTCATTAATCCCCAAAGGCTTCGGGAATAATTTAATTGGCTGATTACAAGTTATTTCATTAAGGTAATAACGATCATTTTTTTATATACATATTTTTTTTTTCTTCAAATTTCTCACAGGCATCGGATCCTGAAAATGATCCCGTATCATATTCAATTGTCTCGGGCAATGACTTGAGGCAGTTTGCAATTGGTGACAAGTCAGGCGTTATTACCGTTATAAGGAAGTTGGACAGGGAAGACTTGACGCGATATCAGCTGGTAAGTGGTCAACTCAATGACATCCAAGCGAAAATCCTCTTTTCGAAGCCATTCATTATTTATCCTTTATTACTCCCCTTCACAAATGCGCATGAACAAACATACACGTGAGCAAAAAAGACGCAAAGGTGAGCAAAAAGGCACCTTAGAACCAAAGGGGTGTAAGTACGGTTCTTAAGTATAGTACTTAAGACCCTTACAAACAAAGGGGCGTAAGTGCTATGTTTATGCATAACACTTAGGCTTTTTAGTAACAAAGTGGCGTAAGTGCTATGTTTATGGATAGGCACTTGCGCCTCTTTGTTTCTAAAATGACAATCTATCCTTTGACTCCTCTTGACAAACATGCATGAATACACACATGAATATACGTGTGAGTGAAAAAGACGCACTACCTTAAAAACAAAAAGTGGCATAAGTGCTATGAATAAGCATAGCACTTAAGCTCTTTTAACTCTATTTAAGGTGGCATGTGCACGTATTATTTTCTTTTTTTTTTCCGCAACAGTTAATAAAAGCAGAAGACAGCGGTGGACTTTCTAGCACTGCAACAGTCAACATCAGGGTCACTGATATTAATGACAAAAATCCAGAATTTGTGGGATTACCTTATGAATTTGAAGTGAAAGAGGGCGAAGCAAGAAAACTTATTGGACATGTACATGCCGAGGATGCGGACGAGGGTATTAATGCCGATGTCACGTATTTTGCACCAGATGATATACCGTTTACCGTTGATCCAGAGACAGGGGATGTTCTTACGAAAATTGCACTTGACTATGAACAAAATCACGTAAGTTTAGAAATGTGAAATTACTGGAAATTTTATTGGATATATCAGATTAATCGTAAAATGATGATTTTCCGAACATTTCTCCTCTGAGCTATAATTCCTGCTGGAAAGTGACGGTAATTTAACCTTCTTTTATAATTGATAATAGTAAAAAGACGGATCTCCAGCATATACGTCTCTTTGTTATTTCTAAATTGATAGTAACAAAGAGGCGTATCTCCAGTACATGCCTGTTTTAGTTACAAGTAATACAAGATCAGCTTGTATTCTTTCTGAGCATTTTATTTCTCATTATAAAATTTTAAAAACAACTGGGCGTAAGTCCAAAGAAAAAATTTTAATAGAAAAACTGTAAAAACAAAAAGGCGCAAGTGCCAAATTAGGATTTCTTGAAATAAAAAAATCCAGATAATAAAAAGACGCAAGTCCAAGACGTATCCTGGAAAATAATTTTAAAAAAGCGAGGTAAGTGCGGAGATACGCCTCTTTCACTCTAACATTAGCAATTACGCCACTTTATTATTCTAATTTTCAGTTACCCAAATAACGTCAAGAACCTCATAAAAAACTTTTTGCCATGATTTTGGGAGATACGCCTCTTTCACTTCAGAATCAAGGATCTTTGATACTTGCGCCACTCTATCTCTACGCTGACACTCCAATAAAAAATTCCAATTATTTCAAAAGTTTCTCAAGATATCAAGAAACTAATCTTTAATTTATTATTTGCTCATTTTCAGGAGTATAAATTTGTTGTTACTGCACGAGACGGTGCGCCAGATCATCGTTTGGCAACAGCAACAGTTACAGTAAAAGTAATCGATGTTGAAGATGAAGTCCCTGTATTTCATCAGAGCAGTTACGAAGCTAGGGTCAAGGAAAATGTGCCTGATTATATGGTCATTCAAGTTGTGGTGAGGAGTGTTCATATTTTTTTTTTCTATTTTTAATATCATGACTTTTTATTACTTTAGAGTATCGTATTATGAAATCCTCGGGAAAACCTTCACTGAGCTTCTATTATTACATTCAAAAGTCTGTTTTGTATTAATCCAATATGAATTATTCACAGGCCGATGATCCAGACACAAAGAAGCAAATAACTTACGTCATCAAACAGGGTGACACAGATTTATTCAGTATAGATCCTAAGACGGGTGTAATAAAGACGAATCGTGGATTAGATTATGAGAGAAATAATCAGCATATACTTATTATTGGTACCCTTGAAAATACGAGCGATCTACCGGGTTCTACTACACGTGTAGTCGTTAACGTTCAGGTATATCAAACGTTGAATTAAATTACATATTTCAATTTGAATACAAAGAAAAAAAAGGGGGAATAAAAGCATATTTCAATTTTAACGTGGATAAACTTGATTAATATGTAATTTTAATGGAATTTCAGGATGCCAATGATATTCCACCTGTATTTACTACAGTTCCACGTCCCATAACACTCGACGACGATGTTCCGATTGGAACTACTGTGATTAATCTTCTTGCACAGGATTCTGATGGTACAGCTCCGGGAAATCAAGTGAGTAAATTTATTATATAAGGGGGAGATGGGTAAGAGGGATATTTCAATTAAATGGTTGAAGATAGGGATTTTCTGATGATTGCATTGGAGAGGTCAGGAAATTTTAGGTGGAAAACACGTATCAAAATGAATTTTTCGAAATTTCTTGGAAATTTTAGCTTTTTGGGTCAGGTTTTGAAGAGGTGCTTCTTTGGAAAATCAAAGAAGTTCACTTTTTCGGCGAGATCTCCGGTTCTGTTGGTCGTAGTGACCTGGGGCTGATCTCAAATGGAAGGTGAGCTCATTTCTCATCGATTTATGAGGTTCAAATTTTTTTTTTTGAGAATTTTTTTAATACTTATCGGCCCTTTTCTGAAAATCTGTTTCTGCCCTGTAAGTTCTTGAAAAACTGATAATTTCTTATTTAAACCACATAAATCGATGAGCAATGAGCTCATCTTTTATTTAAGATCGACCCCATGAATTTCCTCAAAAAATGAAGGTTTCTACCTTCAAATCTTGAGCAAAAAAAATGAAAATTTTGGGAAATTCAGAAAAAAATAACTTCTGACATATGATTTTCATGGGAAATTCCCTCAGTTTTCCAATGGATTCATCAGAAAAAACCTATCTCCAATATTTCGATTGATTTCTATTAATTTCATAAGATACCAAAACTACTCATTTCACCCCACCTTCCCCTATTTAACACAATTTTAATGATCAAATAATTACAAACATCTTTACTGAAAAATTTCCAGATTCGTTACGAAATAATTGGACGTGGAATAGCGAACAAATACTTCGTGATCGATCCAGACACTGGGATTTTAACAGTACGTGATGATTTGCGAAAGGAGAATGACTCTGAATACCAGGTAAGATGATATTGCCAATTGATTTTTTTTTCTCTTCTAAAAATCATCTTTCTTTTCACCGTTATTAACGTGAGGATTTTACTGAAAAGGTCGATGTAAGAGCCTACGATCTCGGTGAACCTCAGCTGTCATCAGTAACCACTGTGCCAATTTACGTACGTCATGTGGCAACAGTAGCGCCAGAGGTTGGATTAGGTTTTGCTGAAGATTCGTACAATGTTGATGTGCCTGAGGATGCCAAGGATAATACACTAATAAAAATTTTAACCGTTATAAATACTCATACGCATGATTCTACACCGCTGAAATGTGAAATTTACAGCGGTAATGAGGAGGGTTTATTTGAAGCTAATATAACGGAGGAGAAGAATTGTGCATTGAGACTCAAGAAAGGTCAACTTGATTATGAAACTAAGGAGAGTTATCAAATCAAAATTAGGCTGGAGTCATTGTCTGGATTATTGAATTCGCACAGGAATACGACCATGGTAATTATGACTGCTATTAATGAATTCATATAATCGCCTTTGAAACAAAGTGGCAGAAGTGCCATTCTTCCCATTCTTTCTCTTAATAAAATAAAGTGACGTTGGTTTTTTTTCGTTCCAATCGGTTTTTCTCGGACTTTTATGCAATAAGGATGGAAAAAAAGCTATAACATGACGTATTTCCGGCACTCACACCTTTTTGTTTTTAGTTCTTTATTCAGTTTTTTCTGATCTCCGAAAAAATACTAGTAACAAATAGGCCTATCTCCGGCACATCCGCCTGTTTGTTATTAGAATTTTACTGACTCCGGTTTCCTTCTGGAAAAATTGATAATAACAAAGTGACGCATCTCCAGCACATACGTCTCTTTGTTATTTCGGATTGATAGTAACAAAGAGGCATATCTCCAGTAAATGCCTGTTTTTGTTATAAGTAACACAAGATCTGCTTGTATTCCTTCCGAGCATTTTATTTCTCATTATAAAATTTTAAAAACAAATAGGCGCAAGTCCAGATAAAAAATTTTAATAGAAAAACTGGAAAAACAAAAAGGCGGAAGTGCCATAATATGGCATCTTTAGATAAATAATTCGAAAAAAAAAACAAAAAGACGTAACTCCAAATATTCTCACGTCATATGAAGAAATTATAGAAACAAAAAGGCGCAAGTGCCAAATTAGGATTTCTTGAAATGAAAAATCCAAATAATAAAAAGACGCAAATCCAAGACGTAGCCTGGAAAAGAAAAAAAATCAAAGCGATATAAGTGCGGAGATACGCCCCTTCCACTCTAACATTACCAATTACGCCACTTTGTTATTTTGATTTTTAGTTACCCAAATAAACTCAAGAACATCCCTTTTTGCCCTGATTCTGGGAGATACGCCTCTTTCACTCCAGAATCAAGCGTATTTGGCAATTGCGCTATAATATAAAATTCTAATTTCTCTAAAATATGTCCCTTTTTATTCCAAATTTTTAGGTGAAAATTCAAGTGATAGATGTTAATGACAATAAGCCGGAATTCATTTTCCCCGAGGATCCACTGAATTTACGTAAGAACCGTTACTTTGCCTCTATACCAAGAGGTGCTCAATTTTCCTCAACAGTTTTGCAAGTTAATGCACAAGATAAGGACAATGGAAAGTTCGGAAAGCTGAAGTACAGCATGTTGGAGAGCCCTAGTAAGCAGTACTTCATCATTGATAGTGCCTCGGGTATAATTAAAACAATTGGTACTTTCGACAATGTTGGAACAGACGAATTGCCATTCAGATTTAATGTTCAAGTCCGTGATAATCCAAATACAACGACTAAATACAATACAGCAGAAGCACGTGTTGTTGTTAATTTGATAGACGAAGAGGATCTTTTGGTTCTTGTCATCCAAGATGCATCACCAGAAATCGTTCAAAAAGAAGCGCCAAAAATTTCGCGGATTCTAGAGGAAAAATCCGGTTTAATCATCGAAATTGATCGTGTAGCTGTTCGTAAAACTGTAACGAAAAATGGAACTGTCGAGAGCCATCCTCAGGACTCTGATGTCTGGTTCTACGCTATTGATCCACAGACAGAAACTATTTTGGATAGAAATAGTTCACGATTACAGAGGTTTGTAAATAACTTTTTTTTTCAAATTTTTCTCGTCTTTATTTCAAAATCTATATTTCCCACGTAAAAAAAAAATATATTTTCAGCTTTATCTGTCTGTAAATCCTGTTTACTCTATTTTTCTTTACATAAACAAAGACCTTGCAGCAATGACAAAGCTAGACAGATTTTAATTAAACGTTTCATATTTTTTTCTCTTTACTCAGTCTATTCCGAGATATCACTGCGTGTGTTTTGTTTTATTCTAAAAAAATCAAACGATTCGGTGGAAAAAAAAACATAAAAAAATTCGAATAGGAAAATTTGATTGCAAATATTTGATTCAAATAGATGAAAATATCTGTGACAATTTTTTTTTTCATTCAGTTTTTTTTTATTACTAGTAAAAATTTGCGTTTTGATACAGTTTTTTATTTTTGATTCTGTCCACAGAATGATATTGGAAAAATCAGCAATTTCATCTATTACCTTCGATGTTTCAACTGCACTACGTGCTAATGCAATCGATATACATCCACCTGTAACTGCACCAGAGCCAGTACGTACACAAACAGCAATTGCATTTAGCGGAGAAGTATTTCCATATGCTCTTATAATTATTGCATGTGTTATACTTGTACTTGGTATAGCTGGAATTATCTACATCTGTGTATCGTGGTCGAGGTAAGTTTTCGAGTTAATAAATTAATAGGCTAATTCATTGGTTTGTAATTGAAATTAAATGGAATTTCATCATAAAGTTTGGGGCGACTTTCATGAACACACATTATTAGCCTTATTATATGGAAGTTTTGGGAACTATTAATGAGGCTTCGGGAATTTTCTTGGTATTAATATTCATGGGGGAAGATAAAAGTGCCGGACATTATGAGGTTTCAGACAATTCATGAAGAAAGGTTTTTTTTTTGTAGAGAATTAAGTTCTTTTTAAGAAAGGTTTCTTGGAAATTCCCTGTAAACCTGATAGTTTTGAAGATATTTGAAGGAAGGTGGGGTAAAAGGGGCATTTTAATTGAATGGTTGGAGATGGAGATTGCCTGATGATTCCATAGGAAAGCTGAGAAAATTTTAGGTGAAAAACATGTGTGAAAATTAATTTTTTGAGATTTTTTGGAAATTTTACGTTCTTGGGGCAAGTTTTGAAGGGGTGCTTCTTTTGAAAATCGAAAAAATTCACGTTTTCGGCGATATCTCCGGTTCTGTTAGTCGCAGCGACCTGGGGCTGATCTCAAATGAAAGGTGAGCTCATTTTTCATCGATCTATGTGGTTCAAATTTTTTTAAATCAATTTTTCAAATACTTATAGGCCATTTTCTGAAAATCAGTTCTTGCCCTATAAGTACTGGAAAAATTGATAATTTATTTTTAAACCACATAAATCGATGGGAAATGAGCTCACCTCTCATGCAAGATCAACCCCAGATCGCTACGACCAATAAAACCAGAGATATTCCCGAAAACCTGACATTTTTCAGAAACAGAAGGTTTTCACCTTCAAATCTTCCGCAAAAAATGTAATTTTTGAAAAATCCAAAAAAATAACTTCTGACATATGATTTTCATGGCAAATTTCCTCAGCTTTCTAATGAAATCATCAGAAAAAAACTATCTCCAACATTTCCATCGATTTCGAGTAATTTCCATAGCATAAAGTCCCAAAACTAAAACGTATCCGTTTTACCCCTCGTGCCCATTTTACCCCACCTCCCCTTAAAAGCATCTAAAATCTCTTTCTTCTCCAATAATCAACAGATACAAAGCATACAAGGATCGTATGCAAAGAATGTACGTAGTACCTCGTTACGATCCAGTATTCGTTGAAACCGATCTGAAGGAATACGAAACTCAAGTACTGAGAATGAGTGTACCAAATGATGACAACGAGAGTTATAACGATCTGCAGATTGATTTCAGTAATAAAAATCATGCATTCAGCCTTGACAATGTCAGTTACATCACCAAAGATCACAGTGGCAGTACCGGTAAATATTTCCTCATTATCGCACCACCTTTTCCCTCAAAAAATCACAATTTTCCTTGAAAAAAAATGCAAAAGTGGGTCAAAATCGACCCCATCCCTAAACGACTCAGAATTTTTTTTCGGAGTAAAGTACTCCGTCAAAAAATCCTAAAAAATTTGAAAAAATGCTCCAATACATTGACATTGTTGCTGAATTTTTCCAAATTTTTTCATCCACTCCTTCACTCCCAAAAAAAATCCCAAAGCATTCCAACCCTCAGGTCCATTTTTGCCTTGGTTTTACCTATATTCAAATATATTATATATATCTATGTCAATCATTAATTTTGCATATTTCGATTTCTCAGGTCAACAGAGCCCCGTTAGTTCAGAGGCAGCAACAACAGTACGTGCATCAAGTATAGCTGGTAATCATCAAGACACAAGTGTTCATTCACTGAAACGCTCAACAATGGGACGTAGTAAAAATCAAACAAATATAGTAAACACTATTGATACACCAGTTCTCAATCCATTGTTCAACCACAATGATCTATTGAGTGCAAGTCCATCAAATGATAATGTTACATTTAGAGAACGAAAGGACTACTCGCATCTTGGTTTCTCATATCTCACTGATCAAAGTCCTGTCGAAACAACTACAGAATTGTAATTTTTTCATTTTTTTCCCCCTTTATTTCAACAATTTTGTGATGGATTTCTTTATATATTGCTGTCTGAGGACCGCTCGACTGCACACCTCAATGTGTTTCACTGCAAAAAAATTAAAAAAAAAAAAGGAAAATCCTTTTCTTCCTCGAGTCTCGTGAAGCATGAATGAAAATGTAATACTCGATGCTTTAGAAAAAAGTTTCATCGAGTGTATGAACAATTTTTTTTTCATCTCTTTTTTGTGTATGTGTATTTCTAATTTGTGTGTGTGTGTGTCCGCTGACAGATGAGTTTTTATGTGCCAAGTCAGCTACCGTCCAATTATTTTTGAAGCCATTAGTTCTTATCAAATGTGTATATGTATGTGTGTATGGAAATTGTTAAAAAAAATGATTTTCCTTGAGAAATAATATTGTTTTTTTTTGTTTGTGTGTGTGAATGACACTTGTACATTATTCTATTAATTTTATATATTGTATTATAGCAATTATTTATAGAGAAATTGAGGTTTTGCTCATGATACTGTTTCAGGTTTAATTATGAAAAAAAAAAAAATAATAAAAATGATAAAAAAAGTAATGGAAATTGATTGGTTTTCCTGGAAATGTTGGGAAATCCTAGAATTTCTATTGATACGAATTTCCGTGAATTTCATTCGAGAAAATTCAATATTTTACTATTTTATAAAATAGTTTCAATACAAGAGGGAGTCCTTTTTCTCTCCAATTTTTTTTTTTTTCGACAATTATTCGAACAATTTAAATAATCTCGTGATGCTTATTATCTACGAATTAATATAAGATTATTAATAATTATAATTAAAATGGTTGAATAATGTTTAAGTGAAGACCGAAAGAAGAAAGAAGAGAAAGAAAAATGAATTGTGAAATAAAAATTGTATAAAATTTGTTAATAATTGCGCCGAGATGTTTTTTTTCTCATTTTTTTTTTTTTCATAAATTTCCCCAACTCTTAATGACATACTTCTGAGATTTTCATTGACGTGGACGTGGTGCAATGGCTCACAGATGAAACACGATGAAGAAAAAGAGGGAAAAAAAAAGTTTGAATAGAAAAAAAAAAAGGAGAGAAAAAAGTACAAAGAAAGGTAAAAGTGTAGAAAAAAAAGGAAAAAATGAGCTTTTTCTCCTTTTTTTTTTTCTCTGACTAAATACTGTTGAAGACGTGCGCGCAGCTTCCACGTTACGCAGACGCATCTGGACCATCCATGACGTAGACGCAAACGCAAAACCCAACAAATGGAAGGGAGGATATTGGAGAGAACAGAGAGGAAAAGAGGAGAATAAACTCCAGAGGGGCATCTCACTGGTGGTGATCACCCCGGGCAGATGATACTCAAGTTTTGATACGTACGGACTACAGTATTTACTCTCTCGGTATTCTCTAAACTCATCAGCTTTAATAATTTTTCCTTTTTTCTTCAAAATATTCTTCGTTGGCGAAATTTATTCAAATATGTGAGCAATGATTTTTCTTTCATTTATTAAATTTAATGAAATTGTCTCTTTTTTTTCGTTGGCAATCTGTGGGGAATATGCGAGTGTTTTTCTGCCAGTTTTTTTTTTTGTGGAAACCGTATGAATAAGTGAAACCACCTGTGAACGAGTGCTCCGGACTCTCGCAATATTTGCTGGAATTAAATGGATTTTTTCTCCCTTTTTTTAAAATAAAACATAAAATTGTTCTGTGCATTTTGCGAGAGTTTTTTCTCGGAATTTTAATATCTCTGAGATGCGATCTCACGGAATAAGATGGGAATTACTATAGATTGAGTCGTGAAAAAAGTGCCTTTTTTTAATAATCTGGGAAAAAGCGGTGTTTCATGCCTTTTTTGGGAGAAATTGGTTTTTATATTTATTTAAATGGTTTTTGGGATAATGGGAAATGGCTTTACTCATTTTATGAAACCGTTCACGACTTTTTTTAATTAAGTGACACTCATCTCGGGTTTCTCGCTCGGGTTCTAAGTGATATTGTAGCAAAAACCTTTAAGCATAATTACTCCGCCTAGTCTTTGTCCTTCTATCATCATAAATGTGCAAAAAAAATCATCTTTTCCACAAAATTTTCACATTAAAATTTCTTTTTTCTTAAATTCAAATTTAGATAAAGAGAATAATGGAATTATTGAAAATTTCAAAATTTTTTGAATTTTTTTTTCACAAATAAATTATTTCGAAAATAGAATATTCAACAAATTTGCACTTGTAGCTTTTTGAATTTTTCACAAATGCACGTTTTCCTGAGAAAAATTTAGAATTTTCGGAATCCCGAAAAATTTATTTGCTGGATCAAAAAAAAGTGTAAAAATTGTTAAGTGCCTTTTATTTTTTGGGTTTTTTTAAAAAGAAATGATGGCTTTCCATCATATTTCGTTCGTGTATAATTAAAATTGCGGGAATATCAGAAATTGTGTGGAATTGTGTCACAACTATGTCACTCGGAACATTGCTCCTCTCTAAATTACATAAATTTTCGTTTACCCTTCCCTCCAGCTTCTCATATTTCTTAATAGCGAATAGTCTAGATGGGGAAGTGAATGTGAATGTAGAAAAATTGAGATGAATTATTTCTTGTGAGAATTTTTTCGAAAGAATTTTCTTTTGAATTATTTGGATTACTTTAATAGTTAACACATTCAAAATTTTCATGATCATTGCAGATCAATGAAGATTGGATGACATTGACACCAACTCGATATGAAGTACTTGAAGATTGCAGTTTTTATGTTCAATCTTCTCATCTGGGTAAATTTAATCAAAACATTAAAGTGAATTTTTTTTTTCCTAAAAAAGAAAACAAAATATATCGAAAATTGGGAGATTTAGAGAAATTTATGGAGAGACTTTTTCTTTTTCTCTCTTAAAATTCTCTTTAAAAAAAAAAGAATTTCTCTTTATTTTCCTCTAAATCCACAATTTTCAAAGACTGTCCAAAATTTAAATTTCGAAAAAAAAATTTTCGATTATGAATTTTTTTTTTTTCATTTTTTCGATTATGTTATTATTAAATGTGTTTCGTTCACTAGTTGGCTGGATTTATGGTGATCGTGATAGGAGTTTGGCTGTTGCTGGAGCCAAGCAATGGACACCTGCTGAATCTATTTGTCAGAAGTACAACACCCCACTACACAGTTCACATAGTTGCCTATAGTTTACTTGGACTGGGTTTTATTGTACTAACAGTGGGTTTTATAGGATGTCGGGCATCATTATACGGAAGTCAATGTATATTAACTGTCGTGAGTACTGAAAAAAAAAAAAAATTATTAAATTTAATGAGAGTTTTAACTTTTTTTTTTTCTGTATGAGATAAAATTTTCTTTCATTAAAGTGTCGTTTGTAGCTCAATAGCACAATGGCCTCAAAGGGATTATCAATTAAAAGGGAAAATATGATAATCAGACAGCATTTGGTAGTAATTAGTGTGTCTGAATTATTATAATTTCCCCATAAAATTAATAAAAATAATCTTCTTGTGCGTCAATAAATTAATTTATTACGG
Source organism: Aleiodes alternator (assembly GCA_963921955.1). Classification (NCBI taxonomy): domain Eukaryota; kingdom Metazoa; phylum Arthropoda; class Insecta; order Hymenoptera; family Braconidae; genus Aleiodes; species Aleiodes alternator. Next base: position 7,044,684 of record OY998099.1, on the reverse strand, counting down.
AATTTATTATTATTAATTTTTTTATTATGATATCATTGCCTTAGGATTAAAGGGGCGTAAGTGCTATTCTTATAGACAGGACTTATGTCCCTTTGACTCTAAGCCAATGATACATAATGTGGCTAAATTGACTCATTTAATTTAATTAATATTATTTATTGTAGTACATTGGACTGCTAGTGATGCTCATTATAACAGAATTAGCAACAGCAGCAGTTGGGGGTTTTTTAGCTTATCGAGGTATATCCGGCCTAGAAAACAGACTATTAGAAAGACTCGCAAATCATTATGGGCACGATCAGACGAGTGACGTAGCGTTCACTCAGAGTCTCGATTACGCTCAATATAAGGTAATTTATCAATCATAACATAAATGTGTGTTTTTTTTTTTTTTCAATTAATTAAGGTAGTATTCCAGGGAATTCGAGGACAGTTAAGGGTGTACTCTAGTTTCTTGGGTAAAAAAAAATACCTATCTTTCGGAATTTTTTTATGAGAATGCTATGGAAGATATGAATATGAAAATGAATAGGTATGATAAATATAGTCTTGAGATACGAAATGAAATTTTTTTTCATCTATTTTTTCCAAGTTTTCTATAAAAAATCGATTGGTCAACCTAATGCTGTAATTTTGAGGCCACTCGGCTTCCTCACGATTTCTCGGCAATGGCTTATTTTTTGATACAAAAAAATCGAAGTGCTTCAAATTCGGTATGATAGTGGCTACAGATTGGACCACCAAAATATTGATTTTCAACTAATTTTGTTAATTTTATCTTAAAACAAACCGAAACAAATGAAAAAAGTGCTCATTTTTCACTGTTTTTTGCAAGGAAAAAAATAGTAAAAATCAAAATTTTGATTTGATAGAGGTTCAACTTGTGATTTTATATGTGTAGAATACGTAGTGTGAATTTCAGGAGGATCAGCCCACTGGTTCTGGAGAAATCGTGTGGGAGGTCCAGAAAAACGTTGTTTAGAGAAAAAAGAGTTTTAAGTTGTTTTAAACAAGATTTTTGTTTTTTCAACAAGAAATCATGAAAAAAATATTTCCAAAATTCACTCTGTGATACCTGCACAATGTTCTCAAATGTGTATACATTCAAAAAACGTTTCTAAAAAAATGTAAAAAAAAACATTTGAAAATTGAGTACATCCTTAAACCCTTATTGTTCTGGTGGGGTATTGAAGGTGATGGTTTTTCACGTTTTTCTGTATTTTTTCATAATTTTTGAACGTGCAGTTTATGAGATATGAATTGTCAAAGTTACTGAAAATAGCAGTGGTGGGGATGAAAAGCCCTAAATCGGACGGAAATAACGAAATTACTAAAAAACCACAGGATTGACCCATTATTTAAAAACAATTGGCGAAGAGAACAGCATTTTAACTAAATAATAGAAGAAAAAAATATTCAATTCACCGTATAATTATTGAGAAATTTTAATTAGAAGATAGTCGTAACTATTTGCCTCTCTCTCTATCTCGTGCATGTGATAGGAGATTGATGTAAAAAAAATTCGAGAAGATAAAAATTATATTCACAAGCTGAAGATATGACTTTCGAATAGTTTAATCACTTTTTTCGGGTAAATTGAAGCACATTTGCCCCGAATTATGAGCAATTAATTGGAAATTAATCTACAAATCCTCTCCTTTTTTTCTGTTTTTTTTTTTTCGATCGTACGCTGGGATACTATCTCAAATTAATTCAGTAGTTGATTGGTAGAAGCGGTGAACTCGAAAAATCACGGGATTATTTCTTGAATATTCAAAAAACAAAGAGCTTTAGAAGAATTTATGGAGAAATCTTCTTCTCAGCTCTTGAAATTCTCGGAAAAAAGAGATTTCTTTCAGTTTTTCTATAAATTCAGAGAAATTTACAAAATAATTTATAAATTAAAAAAAAAATCAGTAGTGAAGAGGTAAAACAAGAAAAATTGAATTATTTTTGTGATGAATCTCACTGAAGTATCTCGGAAACTAAGCGAGATAAAGCAGTTCTTGTCCTCATCCTTTGATTGTAGAGAATTTTAAAAGCCCCGGGGCAAAAAGGGCGTATCTCCAATAGTTCCAGAGACTATCAAAAAACTATTCATAGACCTAGAACTAGCAGACATTTGAAAAATTCGAATAAAAAAAAAAAAATATAAAATTCTTTTTTAAATAATGTTTTTTTAAAAAGATCCATTTGTTTTAAAACAATCCAAAAAATCGTCATATGTCTGCTAATTTTATTCTCATCTATTTATAGTACTGAAAATAGTCGATATCTGACAATTTTTAGTTTCTCTTTTCCTTAATCCTTTGCTCTTTGCAAAAGGCACGAATCGTCGAGTAATAGCACGTATTGGGGTAGTCATGCGAAGTAAAGGGTTAATACATATATATGTATATACATATCTATATATAGATCATTTTTAAAAAATGAAAAAATATGTACAAGTAAGGTAAAATACCCAGTAGGTGCTCAGGAACAAGCACCAGATCACTCCACGTATTTGTATATCTATATTGATGAATTATTCATAAATATAGGTATATGGGAAGGTGGGGTGAAATAGAGACGGGTTGATTTTGGTATTTTATACTATGGGAATTACTCGTAATAATAAATATAAATGGAAATATTGGAGATAGATTTCTTCTGATGATTTCATTGGAAAGATGAGGAAATTTCCCATGAAAATCATATGTCAGAAATTATTTTCTGGAATTTTTCGAAAATTCCATTTTTTGCTCAAGATTGGAAGGTGAAAAGCTTCTTTTTTTGAAAAAATTTGAGGTTTTCGGGAACATCTCTGGTTCTATTGATCGTAGCGACCTGGGGGTGGTCTTGAATGGAAGGTGAGCTCATTTTCCAATAATCTATGTAGTTTAAAAAAGGAATTATCAATTTTCCAAGTACTTATAGGGCGAACACTGATTTTCAGAAAATGGCCTATAAGTATTTGAAAAATTGATTTAAAAAAAATTGAACCATATAAATCGATGAGAAATGAGCTCACCTTTCATTTGAGATCAACCCCAGGTTGCTACAACCATCAGGACCGGAGATATCGCCGAAAAGGTGAATTTTTTCGATTTTCGAAAGGAGCACCCCTTCCAAACTTGACCCAAAAAAGTGAAATTTTCAAAAAATTGGAAAATATCAATTTTAACACATGTTTTCCTTCTAAAATTTCCTCAGCTCTCCAATGAAATCATCAGAAAATCTCTATCTCCAACCATTCAATTGGAATGCCCATTTTACCCCACCTTCCTCTACAAATACGTGAGTATGCAGCATTCAAGTCCTTTGCCTCAAAAAAATTCAAAAAAATTGTCAAATGTCTGCTAATTTCATTTTTATCTGTTGTCACCTTTTCACAAATGAATTACGCTGTTAAAAATTTCCGTCTGAATTTTCCGTGCAAAATCCCGAAAATGTCAAACGAGTCACATTTCTACTGAAATTTCAGATAATTACGTCACTGAAAAATGAACACATTATCGATTTCCAACTAATTTCATGCCTGAATATCAATGAAATTTGTAAATTTCAGTTTAATAGTTTCTCGAAAATTTAGTAAGAATAAGAAAAATTCAAAAAAAAATTGAAAATTCAAGTTACTTTAATTCTGAATATTCATGTTCAGTTGAAAATTCAAGTAAGTGGTAGAATTTTCGTCTCAATTCCACTCGAGACTCATAGATTCTCTTAAATTTCCTCTGAAACTCACAGATTTCACAATCATCTCCCCATTAAAAAAAAATTCAATATCACGTTTATGAAAATTCCCATCAAATTGACTATGAAATTTCCATTTTCTTTCTAGCAGTCTAATTCCATCGAAATTCCATAAATTTAATTTATTTTATTTCTCAGTTCAATTGCTGCGGTATTTATGGAGATGATGATTACAATGGTACAGCATGGTGGAGAGATGGACAAGTCTCTGGTATCAGAAGAAATGTTCCTCTGACTTGCTGTCTACTGAAAAATCACGAGGTAAAAAATTATTATTGGGTAATATGACCAATAGATGGACGGTTAAGGGAATATTAGACTTTATTAATTCATAGGGAATAGGCAAATTACGTTGAAAAGTTGCAGAAAAGAATGACTTACAGAAAAATATACAGTGAATCGACTAAAAATCAATTAAACTTGAATAATGCAGGAATAATTAAAGAAAGTCAGGGAAAAACTGGAAAATAACTTGGTCAAGTCAATCGATATGTAATGAATAGCTTATAAATCTATATGAATTTGATAATCAGGAATTTACCTGAAAAGTATAAGAATCATTCATTTATTAATGAAAATCCTCGATAATAGAAACCGTTCATCTTTTGGTCAGTGTCCATCTATTGGTCGTGTGACCCTTCGAAACTTTCTGAGGAAATCCCTCAAAAGTCTTTTCAAGCACTTTTTTTTTTCATTCTCTTCATACTTGAAGTATAAGCCAATGGTTTCAATCCATAGAAAAGAAATATAAAGTTTTCTTTGTCTGTCTAATACAGTTTTTAAGACCTCCTTTTTTTTTTTAATTTTTTTCGTCTTCAGGTAAAGAATGCCGGAAGTCCTATGAGTGTAGTCTCCAGAGTATTTCATAAGGACGTGAGTTTTTGAAATGTCAAACTCGTCTGGAGCTTATCAACGTCAACTTTTAATCATTCAATTTTGTAATAATCATATTTTCTTTTTATTTGGGGTGGAGTAGAATGAAAAACCTTGGCTTGTACCACAGCCAAAAGACGAAGCTGCTTGCCAAGTTGACAATGAGGAAGCACAACTCGGTTATCGTCACAAAATGGTAATTTTCAATTACATTGAATTATTATTATTTTTTTTTTGCATCAGAAACCCAATGATGGGTTTATTTAAGGAAAGAAACAAAATTGAAAATCCTAGAAATTTAAAAATTGGAAATTTTCGAAAATTTAAGAAAAAAAATTGAAAATCCTAGAAAATTTGAAATTAGGAATTTTTGAAATTTAGGAAAAAAAGAAAAAATTAACAATCCTAGAAAATTATAAATTGAGAATTTTCGAAATGTGAGAAAGGAACATTGAAAATTCAAAAAAAATATAAATTGAGGAAAAGTACTCATTTTTGAGGAGGTATTTGGACAAAGAAAAATTTCTGTAGATATATTTGGCAAAATTTTGAAAATTTCCTAAAAAAATCGGAAAGAAAAATCGAAAATTTCTAAAAAATTCTGGACGAATTTCGAAAATGTTTAAAGATTCTGAAAAATCGTAGAAAATCGTAAATTGGTTAAAATACCAATTTTTGGGAAAAAATATGGGCAAAGGAAAGTTGGTGAAGTTAAATTTCTGAAAATTCTGAAAAAAAAAAGTTGAAAAGAAACTCTATAAAATCAAAAATTTCAAAGAAAAAAAAAATCTAAAAAATTCTGAAAAAAATGCAAATTTGAAGAATAAATCTGGATTTCAAAAAAAATGGAAAATCCCAGAAAATTTCTCAATTGCAAAGTAACTAGTGTTTTTTTTTACTCCACAAGAAATCTTAATAATTTTCAAAGTTTATTTTCTATTCTCTTGATTTTCTGTATTTTTTTAGGGCTGCATGAAGAAAGTTGCAGACTGGGTGAAGTACGAGAGCCTGAAGATTGTTTTCATGGGATTACTAATGGCCGGAATACAGGTAAGACCAAACTCTATTTAAATGCATTCAAGAGAGAATAAATTAAACTTGAAACAATATGTTTTTATTGTATTCCAATTCCAACTAAAATCATTCAAGCTAAATAAACTGAGGAAAGTCATGATGGAGTAGAGAATTCCATTACTGATTTCCCCTGTGGTTCTCAGCCAATCCAATATCCAATCTTAATATGAAACTACGAATTTTCGAAAAGTTTTATGAACTTTTCTCCAATCGATTTCTCTACTATTAGAGAAAAATGAGTTTGGGATGGACATTCAAAATGAACGGTTCAAGGCAGACACTTTCTGATGATTTCATTGGAAAGATGAGAAAATTTTAGATGGTAATCATGTGTCAAAATTGATTTTTTTCGATTTTTTGAAAATTTTACTCTTTTGAGTCAAGTTTTCGAAAATCGAAAAAATTCACTTTTTTGACGATATTTCCGATTCTGTTGGTCGCAGCGACCTAGGGTTGATCTCAAATGAAAGGTGAGCTCATTTTTAATCAATTTATGTGGTTTAAATTTTTTTAAATGAATTTTTCAAAAACTTATAGCCCATTTTCTGAAATTCAGTTTTTGCCCTATAAGTACTTGAAAAATTGAGGAATTTTTTTTTTAACCACATAAATCGATGGGAAATGAGCTCACCTTTCATTCAAGATCAACCCCAGGTCGCTACGACCAATAGAACCCGAGATATTCCCGAAAACCCGAAAATTTTCAAAAACAGAAGCTTTTCACCTTCAAATCTTTCGAAAAAAATTGAATTTTCGAAAAAATCCAAAAAATAACTTCTGACCTATGATTTTCATGGCAAATTTCCTCAGCTTTTCAATGAAATCATCAGAAAAAACCTGTCTCCACTATTTCCATCGATTTCAACTAATTCTCATAGCATAAAATCTTGTCTATTTAAAAATACAATTTTTTTAAATAAAAAAAAATATTTAATTTTATTTTTAATCTTCAATTTTTTTAAAATAATATATTCCCTAAATAATTCATTTATATCATTTTCATTATGTTAGAAAATTGGTCAACCATGGGCAAAATGAGATATATTAACTGATTTCTTTACTCCTCCTCCCCATTTTACCCCATTAGCCTTCCCATGAATGTTAATTACTCTCTCCTTTTTTTTTTTTTTCATTATCTCAAGACCGTTGGCATCATAGTGTCAGCAATAATGTGCAGAACAGTCAGAGACATGCAGAATGCATAACAAAAGGAAGAAACTCTTGTATTTAGATCGTGATAGTCTCATACCAATGGCCGTCCTTCAGATATAATGAGATTTCGATGAAAGAGAGAGAGAGAGAGAAAAGGAGAGAAGGAAGAAAAATATACACGAAATGAAAATTTCGAAAGAAAATAAATAGTGGAAATGCAGCTGAAGATAATTAATGTGAAAATACAAAACAAATAAATTTATTCATTTGGCAATGAGTAAATCAAGAGAAAAAAAAATCGAAAAAAAAAACACGAGGATAAGCACAAGAAATGAAACAATCGATAAAACTCAATCAGAGATGATTGAGAGTGTTCCATTAATAAACTTTATTATAAAGAAATGAAAAAAAAAATGAAAAACGAAGTATAACGTGCTGCAAATTACGTAATCGATGAATTTCATTTCCATTCATAAAAAGCCACGACGTCAATTTTTTCCCCCCCTCGACGATAAATAATGAGAAAATGAGAAGAAATAAAAGGAAAAAAAGAAAAGAAACAAATTGATTAAATAGGGTGAGAGTCTAATAATTGTTATAGAATAATAGATTTCGTTGAGATTCTGAACGAAAAAATGTTCAATGTTTTTTCGTAAATTTAAAAACAAAATCCATGATTATGGAATTTATTGATTTTATTTTGAATTTATCAAGGATTTTTCATTTGCTAATAGCTAATTTTTTGTTTATGCTTGAAAAAAAAAAAAATTGCAGTTTTATTTTTGTATATAAAGTATAAATTAAGACAATTTAGAAAAAAAGGGAAATTTTTAATTGAATTTTTTTTTTCAATTATCCTGGGGAATGAACAAAAAATTATCGTACAAATAGTGAGAACGACAATATTATTTGTTCAATTTTTTTACTTTTTTTTTTTTCATTAAATCATAAAAATTCCAATCAAATCATATTAATAATTCAAATTTTTACATTATTATTTGCTAATAAGTAATTAAATATATTCATCGTCATTCCATCCCACTGACTTCGATTAATATGCTATTAAGAATGGAATTATTTGTATATAAAATTTTTATTACCAATCAAATGAATCTAAGAGAAAAAAAAAAGAGATGAAGAAATGGTGAAAAAGAAACAAAGAGAAATAATTAAAAATAATGAAAGTTTCATGCTAATAAACGAAAGATTATTTTTTAATAAAAATAAATTCTAATCTAAGTAAAAAAAAAAAAGAGAATAAAAAAAAATGAAAGAAAAGTGAATTGATTGGCGCATATATATTTTTTCAAGACATTTATTGTGCTGAATTTTTATTAATAATAATATTGAGTTTTAAAACTAAAAGAAAAATGATGAAAAAAAAAGTATCGTTATTAATTAATTAATAAAATAAATCAGTGTGTACAGTAATATTAGTGTTCAATTGTGTGTGTTTTAATTTAGATGAATAATGTGAGAGAGAAAGTTTACGAGTGTGCTATATATATTATATATAAAAACACATGTAAAGTAGATTAAAAAAAAAAAAGAAAAAAATAGTAATAAATTGTTCTCTGTATAATGAGTTATAATTAAAATTGTACTTGTAAATTTATTTTTATTTTACTCATAATAATAGAGATCGCCTTCTTTTAAAGTCTGCATGTGTCTTGAATTTTGCTTGAATATATTACGAAATTTTTTCATCTGGAAAGAAATTTAAAAGAGTTAAAAAATTAAAAAATGTACTGAAAATCACAAATATCTGACAATTTTAAGATTTTTTTTCTTTTAACATAAAAATTATTCTAAAAAAATTAGAAAATTTAAAAAAAATATGCACACGTAGAAAATTGATAAATCTATGGATGCGAGTTTTTTAAATATTCATTCTATAACAATGTATTTCTTTAAAAAAATGCGCAAAATTATCAGATGTCTGCTAATATTATTGCCATAAGTTGACGATATTAATTAATGAATTTTACAATTCAGCAGTGAAGAGGTAGAACAGGATAAATCGACTGATCTTTATGATAATTCTAAAGGAAACTAAGCGAGATAAGGTGATATTACCTATCTTTTTTGAAAGAGAATTTCAAAAGTTACAAAAGAGGTGCAGGGAAAAATTGCCGTATCTCACTTATTTTCTACCGTATTTCCAAATAACTGAATGAGAATAAAAATTGACTTATCTTGTTTTACCTCTTCGTTACTGAATTAATTCCTTTTTTTACTTCTATTTTTTTTTAATAAATCATACCTGAGACGCAGAAAGAGACAGTGGCTCTGGATAAATTATCCACGTGGCAGCTTTACCAAGTGGCTGATTCAATTTATCATTGTAGGTGTAGAATTTTCGTTTGAATAATGGAAATAAAGAGTCCAACTGAAATGGTGGTATATAGACTTTTGAATTTGCCTCTCGTATTCTGCACAGATTCATAACAATAGGATCCAATTGCGAGTTGTCATTCTCTTTGATCTATGAAAAGATAAATTTTTTTTTTTTATTATTCCTATCCATTGTATTTTTTTTTGCAGTTCTGCCATTCTGAATAATACAATGATAACGCGAGGATTGTGAGTATAAAAAAAAGTTGGAAACTAGATAATTAACACTGAGGATAATTCCCATGCCAATTAAATTTTTCGATTCAATACTTGTTGGTTTAGAAACAAAGGGGCGTAAGTGGTGAAAACGCTCCATTCCAGAGTGAAAGAGACGTAGCTTTCAAAATCAGGGTGAAAAGTTTTTTGTGCTTGACGTTATTTAGGTAACTGAAAATTGAAATAACAAAGTGGCGTAATTGCTAATGTTAGAGTGAAAGGGACGTATCTCCGCACTTATGTCGCTTTGATTTTTTTTTATTTTCCAGGCTACGTCTTGGACTTGCGTCTTTTTATTATTTGGATTTTTCATTTCAAGAAATCCTAATTTGGTACTTGCGCCTTTTTGTTTCTATAATTTCTTCATATGACATGAGGATATTTGGAGTTACGTCTTTTCGTTTTTTTTCGAATTCTTTATCTGAAGATGCCATATCATGGCACTTGCGCCTTTTTGTTTTTATAGTTTTTCTATTGAAATTTTTTCATTGGACTTGCGCCTATTGGTTTTTAAAATTTTATAATGAGAAATAAAATTCTCGGAAGGAATACAAGCAGGTCTTGTGTTACTTGTAACAAAAACAGGCATTTACTGGAGATACGCCTCTTTGCTACTATCAATTCGAAATAACAAAGAGACGTATGTGCTGGAGATACGTCACTCTGTTATTATCAATTTTTCCAGAAGGAAACCGAAGTCAGTAAAATTCTAATAACAAACAGGCGTATATGCCGGAGATAAGCCTATTTGTTATTGGTATTCTCTCGAAGATCAGAAAAAATTTAATAAAGAACTAAAAACAATGAGGCGTAAGTGCCGGAGATACGTCTCTTTTTTCGCAGTAAGTGACACTTACGACATGTTATAGCTTTTTTTCCACCACTATTGACTAAAAGTCCGAGAAAAACCGATTGAAGGGGGATAAAACCCCGCTTTTTTCTTAAATATATAGAGCAGCGCTCAATAAAATTTCGCAAATTCCCACAACATCTAAAAAATTCCCTTTCTACCAAGTAAACTAAATCCAGCAAATATTTACTTGAAACAAATACGATATTATAGTTGCACTGACGTCCTCTGACGATTCCTCAATATTCCCACCCTCAACAGAGTTTTTAACGTGCAAAAGTTGCGCCTCAAAGGGATACTCCACATGGTCAATAGAATGTTCACTTCCCAACTGATTGGAAGCTCCCCAACGTAATGAAATTGACTGTAAATTATATAACTCCTTCAATGGACCACCAGATATGCTCGGAATGTGTCCACGTGTCCAAAAACCTTTAACTACAACTGTGAAATAATTCACGTATTATTGAATGAAATCAATTATGTTTCGAATTTCCATGTTCAAATTATTATCTTTGGGATCATGGGACGTTGGAAGATATTAATTCAACAATACTAAAAATCGTCAATGAATTGTTCATTTGACAATTATTTAGTATTGTTAAAGTAATATCTTCCAACGTCCCATTATCCCAAAAATAATAATTAAATGAAATATTCGAGCAGATAAGAAGGATCCTGATTAGATATCCTGTTGAAAAATATCCTGTTATATCAATCGTCGCCTTAGAAACAAAGTGGCGTAAGTGCTATATATCACTATAGCACTTGAGCCACTTTGATCCTAAGAACACGATATATATAGTTTCCTACTCAAAATTATTGAATCCAAATCTTTATGATACGGAAAATAGTAGATATTTGACAATTTTTAGTCTTTTTTTTTCTTAGTAAATAAATTATTTGGAAACGAACAAAAAATATGCACATATAGAGAATTTTTTGAATTATAAGTGCAAATTTAAAAATTTTTTTTTTCGAATAATTTACTTGTTCGAAAGAAAATCCAATAACTGGAAGATGTCTGTTATCTTCAGGATCATAGAAATTATTGGATAGAGTATTTTTTAACAGGATATTCAAGTCCTAGATCCAGATAAAATCACTACTTTTCATTACCTGTATCACCAGTATTTAACATTGTCGTTGTAATTGGCATCACCTCATATCCATTCCATCGCAATGCCTCAGAAAGTTCGATAACTACAGCATGACGTGTTATTATGTTCAGTGGTAATTCATAACTTTCCTTTATTTCCTCAATTAAACTTTCTCGGTCACATTCATCCTCTGTGTTTAGAAATACGTGTGAAACTAAGTTATGATTGCTCCCGAATGAGCACAAAATTTTGCTCCAATTAATTATTTCAAGAAGTAGAAAAGCTGGTAAATTCAATTAAGTTAATTAATCTCATTAGTAAAATTGTTAATTTTTTTTTTTTTCACTTCAAATTTCATAGAATTTACCAATTGGAAAGAAACTTCCGCATATTACGAGGAATTCAGCCAAAGTTAGTGTCATTTTACTAAATGGCTAATTATTACTGGGAATTTTTGAAAATTTCTCAATTTTTCGATGACAATTCAAAAAAATTTTAATAAAATTTAGTTATTAAAAACAAATGATAAAATCACTCGCACTTCATTTATTCAAGAAAATCTCGGAAAAAAGATCTATTTTCTATCATAAAAATAAGAAAATCCGGGGCAAAATGGACCATCGAGATGAAACGATCCAGGATGTTTTTTTGAATTGAAGGAGTTCGCAAAAAAATCTGAAAAATCAACTCAAAAAAGAAAATTATTTTAATATTTAAAATTTTTCAGAATTTTCCATTAAAAAAATCGAAATTTTTTCCAAAAATCAGTTTTAAAATCAACATATTAAAATCCCAGATTATTTTAAGAACTGGTCCATTGTGCCCCAGCCTCCCCAATATTAAATTCTCTATAAATTTATAAAGACAAGTTATTTATTGAATCAAGAGAGCTACAAATTTTCTCAATAGTATTACCCAAGATATCATAAATTGTGGCATAAAAAATTTCAAAATACAATTCAATATCATAAATTTCCGTATCTCTATAGAATTCATTGGATTCAGAATGAAGTGAAGATATAGAGGCATATAAAAAATTTTCCCTCATCTCTGTTGACCTAGTACTATGAAAGCCCCTTAAATCACTCGATACAGTCTCTCCATTCTCCTCTTCAGAAAGAGATTTATCTCGATAACAGTGCATTTTTATCATTTCACTTGTTCCCAAAAATTTATCAAAAAAAGCAGAAATTAAATTGTGAACAGCTTCGAATTTCGAGAGACTCAAAAATTCGTTACGAGATGGTTTTAGCAATTTTTTCGATAATTCAACGAATTTCTGCAGCATCTCGGTCCTCACATCCGCATCCATGTGCAGTATCTGTCCTTGAAGCTCTGAGATAGATAAAGCCCAAGGATCTTGCGCGCTTATCCTCTCGTAAATTTCTTTCAGCTCCTCGACGACCTCGTGATGATAAAAAAAGTGTCGATTTCTGGATGAAAACACCTCAGTTTCTCTAAAAAAAAGGGCGTAAGGCGGAAGTTGAGGCACCGATGGCTCCACTCTTCTCCAGAGGTCCTCGACTATTTCCGCGATTAAACAGTTGCGAAAATGAACATTTAGATAATCTTCATAAGTGATCATTTCGTCAATTAATCCCTTTGGCTGCTCGCAAATTCCCCAAAATGTGAAGATTATTGGGGAGAAAGTGATGCTGGGATCGAAGTCGAGGCGCATTGACTCTAGATGTCCTCCGGAAGAGGCTGGATGATACCAGATGGTCAGATCATCACATCTGCCCGGTAAAATCGTTCCTGAATGCTTGTCGAAGTAGAAAGATCGAGATTTTTGGAGTTTTGCGAGTTCTTCTGCGTCAAGAACGATTTCTTGCCACTCGTACGTTATTTCCAGCAATGATTGGTTCTCCAAGCAGATCTTGCGTTCTGCAGTTTCTTCTCGCCTCGTGAAAAAATCCAGGGTGAAGGCCTTCAGCTCTGATTTTTTTCTTCTCATGTAGATCTCGTCCTCATCAATGATTATTTCTTCATCTCCAAACCTGAAGAGAGGGATGTAAAATGTTGGTGAATTTTGAAATGGGTGAGGTCAATCGTCAATTTACTATTTCGTGAACATTTCTGACTTGACCGCGAACTTCGTTGGACATTTTTATTGTTTTTCCTTAAATTGGTTGGAAATTGACCGTCAGACATTCAAATGGTCCGTTAGGAGTACTAAAAGTAAAAATTCATCTAAATAGATGAAAATTGACGGTCAATCTTATTCTCGGTCACTTTTTTTTTGTAATTTCGAGTGAATTTTATTTCATTTTTTAGTGTGAAGACTTGGAAAAATGACGTCATTCAGAGTTTTGCTTACTTTTTCTTATAAAATGTAATTAAATGACCCAATTCAAGAATAAATATGAAAAATTGATATTAAAATTCAGCTATTTAGATAGAAAATGTCCGCCATAAAATATTCTTTAAAAAAATGGAATATAATTATGTAAGGCAAATAAAAAATGAATCGTCAGTCTATTTAGATGGAATTTGATTGTCAAGACCATGTTCAGTCAATTTTTCGAATCCACGTTTCATCTATTATTATTTCTAACAAAAATGATGAAATGAGTCATTAAAATTCGATCAATGACGCTCATTAATCAGTAGAATGACCGTTAAATTCCCTCGTTCTACCCCTACCTGAAAATAATCTGCTCTTCCTGAGGAATTTTCTTGCCTTTAACTGCAACCATCTGAATTCCTCGAGTCTTAAGATTCAATTTTGAAATCTGCGGCGAAAGCTCCTTTAACTTCTTTCGCAAGTACTCATCATGACGATGAGTGGAAACTGCCTCTCCAAGCTCCAACGATTTCTCTTCTTGACTCAATTCAGGCAGAAAAACACGAGATAAAATCCTAGGAATTCGCAGCTGTTTTTTCGTCAATGAAACCGCAATTTCCGGATTATCTGGGTCTCTTCGGTTCTTCAGGTACTCCGGTACTGTCCAGAAGTTCAGGTCATTTTTACACTCTTCAGAAAGATCCTCGAAGGTTGCCGCTTCGATGAGATTCTTTATCGCTATCTTGGGCCGTATTTTTTCATACGAATTTATCAATAAATCCGCGGATTTTCTTCCAGTTAAATTTTTCAAACGATTGCATGTTTTTTCACGATTATCCAACCATTTTCTCCAATTTTTCAGCCTTCGATCTTCTGTATCATCACGACAACAGCTTTTTGAAACGGTTCCTGATGTAAATCGTCCAATTTTTGATTGAATTTTGTTTGGTTTATCAGGTTTTTCAGCAATATCCATTGAATCCACCGGTTTTTGAGGTTTAAAAGTTCCCCGGGTTAATAATTTCACTTCCGTCTATTGTCAACTGATGGCGTGAGCGGTCAATTCCATTTGCTCCGATAAAAAAGCCTGGAATTGCAATGATTTCGCCGGCTCATGCTGAATTGGTAAATAAACTTTCAATAACTATTGTTACGTCCTAGGGGTGATAGATCCATTATTTTATTATCCCTCAGGTGTTGAACTGATTTCATCCGATATTTGGAGTTCGACAGAACTCCAGGAATTTGCCATTATCTTTATTTAATTTGCGAACTGCTCATTTATTGCACATTCAGTGGATGAAGGGAGCGGGTGTCCGTTCGACTTCATTTTTATGTGGATGACAAAAATGAACGCAACGAATTAAGGCCCAGATGTATAAAGCTCGATTAGCGCTAATCGTCGATTAGCTGACGGCGTCCATAGCCCTTTTAAGCTGTTTTCTACTGTTTTTAAGCACGCCGTCTTAAATTCTTCCTAATCATGCCAAGTTAACCGACTGAAGTTAATCGCTCAAACTTAATTTCACATGTCCCTTAACTAAGGCAGCATAGTTAAGTGGCTATCGCTAATCGGCGCTTAACTTTATGCACCTGGGCCTAAGAGGAATGAATGCACGTTCGATTATTCATTTATTTATTATTCGCCAATCCAACATCGGAAGCCAATTATAGAATTTTCTGGTTGATACAGGGTATAACAAAACTACAGGTCATCTGTGATACATTAGGTTTAGGGATGAATTCTGAATCAGCAAGTCCTCTGGTACTTTTTGATCAGACGTATTCCTGTTCAATTATTCGAGCAGTGGAGATGTCACTAATACGACACATTGCATAGAAAAATCAATATTTCTTGAGAATCGTAAAATTTGAGATTGAATTATAATTTTTTTCATTTTTTTCCACCTCGTCAGTACAATGTTCTCGCCAGACCCTCGAAATTGACTGAGTTTACACCCTCATTAATGCATCAGTTACAAATATTTTCAAAATGATGTTAAGTTTGAAGATTGTTAAATTTTGTCTTCAAGTGTTCTTTTTCGTGATCAGGCGTTAACTGGACGTAACACTATATTTATCTATAAACCTCATTTAAAAAAAACGATTAAATTTCCACACCTAATCCCAACTTTTTGCAGATTTTCTGAGGAAGAAAAACTCAAGAAAAAATGACTGCGATTCTCGGTGGAGGAATTGCCGGTCTCTCAGCCGCCTATTACGCCCTCGAGAATCCGCGAATCACTCCACTGATCATCTACGAGGCCTCAAATCGTCTTGGTGGATGGATACGAACGGAGCGATCGAAAACCGGTGCTATTTTCGAAAAAGGACCACGAACAGTTCGGCCAAGTGGTGATGCCGGCAGAAACACACTCCGCATGATTGATGACCTAAATTTAACAGAAAAGATCATTCCTATACCTTCAAGTCATCCATCAGCAAAAAATCGGTTAATCTATGTCGACAAGAAACTTCATACTTTACCGAACTCCTTCGGGAGTTTCTTCAGAGTGAAGACGCCTTTCAAGAGACCATTGATTACTGCCCTAATCAATGATCTTAGGGCTCCAAAGGGGGTGGAGGGGGATGAGAGCATGTACAGCTTCGTTGAGAGACGATTGGGGAAAGATGTGGCTGATTATCTGATCAGCTCGATGCTCTGCGGAATTTGTGCAGGTGACGCAAAGAAGATAAGCGTCAATTTTCTGTTAAGATCCATGGTCGAATATGAACAGAAGGATGGATCCATTGTTAAGGGGCTGGTTAAGGAGTTTTTGGGTAATTTCAAAAGACTTCCGGCAGATGAGGACATCAAGATGATGGAGGAGGAGATAAAGACGAATGTTGGATCGGCGAAGCGATCGGAGAAGGAGAAATGGTCGGTTTGGGGTCTTCAAGGAGGACTCGAACAGCTTCCACTTAAGTTGGAGGAGACTTTGCTAGAAAGAAATGTAAAAATTGAGAGGAATATGGGGGTCAAGAGTCTAACGTTTAAATCTGATTTTGTAGAGGTAGAGGTGGAGGGAGAGGTGAAGAGGCATGAGAGGGTTGTTTCGAGTTTGGCTGCCAGGAACATTGGGAGGCTGGTGGAGAAACAGCATCCGGAATTGGCGGAGGAGCTGAGGGGAATTCCGAATGTTGATGTTGTGGTGCTGAATGTTGAGTATCCAGGGAAGGTTTTGCCGATGGAGGCTTTTGGATTTCTTGTTCCTCCTGTTGAGAGGGTGCCGATATTGGGGGTCATATTTGACTCTTGTGTCTTTCCACAAAAATCATCAACGGTAATCTATGGTTTTTTTTTTTGATGAAATGAGATAGGGAAATGGAGAAGAAAATGGGGGTTTCGATGGAACGGTTGGAAAATGATTTTTTCCGATGATTTTATTGAAAAGCTAAAGGAATTTGCGGTAGAATAAATGTGTGGGAATTGATTTTTCTTTGAATATTCTCAGTTGTTGATAAAAATTCAGAAAATCAAAAAATTCACTTTTTTGGGTATATTTTTGATTCTATATGTTACATTGATCTGAGATCGACTTCAAATGAAAGGTGAGATTATTTACCATCAATTTTTGAGGTTCTAGATTTTTTCGTGCTCGATTTCTGAATGATATAGGTCATTTCATGAAAATCAGTTTTTGCATCACAAAATTTTCGAATCATCGATAATTTTTTTTCATTAACTACATATATTGATCACAAATGATCCCATTTTCCGATTTCAATCAGTCCCAAGCCATTATGACCAAAAATATCTTCAAAAAAAAATGTAAATTCTAGCCGAAATGTTTCAAACGAAATGTAAACGAGAATGTAATCCGTAAAATTTCTTTATTTCGGCCTGAAAAATTAGAATTTCCTTTAAAAAATTCCAAAAACTAATTTTGACATTTTTCCCAACGAAAAAATCCTCAGCTTTTCAATGAATCATCAGAGAAATCCCATCTCACCCTCTTCTACTGATTTCAAGCAATTCCCACAGTAAAAAGCCTAAAATCAAAGATTTTTCAGAAATAAAAAATGAAATATTTCTTTTTTATTGACATATACTTACAAAATAATGACTTAAAATTCATAATTTTACAGGTACTGACAGTCATGATGGGTGGTGCATGGTTTGACGAATACTTCAGTGCCAATTCATCAAAGAATTATCTTGAATCACTTGCATTAGACCAATTACGAAACATCCTTGGAATTAAAGTTGATCCACTAGATATAAATACTTCAATTCTGCATAATTGTATTCCACAGTATATCGTTGGCCACGACGACAGAATCAAGAGAATACGTAATTACATATCTTCTCATAAATTACCTCTTGTACTATGTGGTTCATCTTATCAAGGTGTTGGTATTAACGATGTTATTCTGTCAGCGAAACAGGCCGTTTATGATATTTTATGAGAATTCATGTTTCTTCTTTAAATGAAAAAAAAAATGAAGAGAAAAAAAAATGAAAAATAATAAACTAATGTAATTTATATATATAACAAAAAAAAAACATTGTTGCATTATTATCATGCCTTGGAGCCATGCGAGTCTGTAGATAAACATGCAAAAAAATAATTCATGTAAAATGAGTTTAATCGAATCTGCGATTAACGGGAGAATAACGTAAGAAGTCGCAATCGTTTCTTTAATTAAAAAAAATATATAAAAAATAGAAAAATCATCGCTCAATTAATAAAATTTTTCAATCAATTTTAAATTTTTTTACCATTTTTATTGTGTAAAATTGAACAATTGTACGTGATTCAAGTGAGAAATACTCAAATAGACAATTTATCAGCAATCATTCGTATTTTTTAGATATATAATGAAAGTAAAGAAAAACGTAAAAAAATAATTGAGACTTACTCATGCTTTCTACAAGTGCATTGAATGCATACGCAGTACAAAAATAATATTTTCAGACACTAATATATATCTCATTGGCTAACATTACCTGCGTATTTGACTTCATCAAATGCTTTTCTTGCTTTTTTAAGTTCCTCATTCATCGTCAACAAGTCTTTTACTCTTGCGTATTTTCTCGAATCTTTTCTCACTGTTGAAACCAAAAAATAATCAGAAACTATTATAAAACCATAATAATATCAAGTTTTTAGACAAATTGATTACATTTTTCAGTTTTCAGTTTTTTTTTCATTAGTATATAGGAAATGTAACGAGATAGAGGCATTTTATTCTCGAAAATCCAGTTTTTTAGAGAATTTCAAGAGTTTGGAAAAAAGGATCCAGGCAAAATCGCTCTATCTCATTTATTTTCCTAGATATTTTTAGAAAAATTCTTGAAAAAAAAAAAAATCGAATTTTTCAAGCAAATTAATTTTATTTTCTGACTATTGTCTCTGAAAAACTAAGGAATCTAAGCGAGATAGGACGATTTTGCTCTAAAATTCATTTTGGTAGAGAGTTTCAATAGCTAAATAGAAGAATAAATGCAAAATCGCTCTATCTCGCTTAATTTCCGAGATTTTCCTTAAAAATCAACTGATGGAAGAAACCAAATTTCTCTGAAAACTTCATAATCGTAATTTTTATTTGAGTTAAAAAAAATATTTTTCCCCTAATTACCAAGAAAAACGATATCCTCAACTTGGACTCTTCCAGTTCTCCCAATTTCCATAGCTCTGTGTGTCATTTCCGTTATGTATTCAATGACAAGATCTTCAAGTAGATCAACACTCTCTGTATAAGGGTTCTGATCATCTCCAAATCCATACATCATGCATCGAAGTTCCTTGGAAAATAAGCGCTTTCTTCCACCAGGCAATGTTCCACCAATCTGCAACTCTGCCTCTTCATCCTCAAACTGTAATAAATAGAACAAATGAGAGAAAAAAAATTATAATAACAATAGAAAGAAAAAAGAAGAGAGAAAAACACTGATATAACACATTAAAACTAAGAAATAATGTATATATGTAAAAATTCAATCTTTTTGTTAGTATACAAAGAATGCTAAATTAGCTTCAATAAAAGCTATAGTAGCTTAGTAATAATAATAATAAACAAGTGGATGACAGCATTGCTTTCCAACTGATATAGCTTTTTCTGCTAATACTTCAGCAATGTGCTTTCGAGTGGAAGTGATACAACTTTTTTCAAACCATCATCAAAATATCGAATTTTGAAGAAATTCATTAAAACGCCAATAACTCGAGAGCTAATTATGCAAATAAGCTCAAAATTTACAGGCATCTGACTGATAAGATTCTCGATATAATATATGAGTATAAATAACATAAGTTGAATAGTTTTCAGAAATTCCATTGAAAACTGATTTTCGAAGAATGGACATATCTCAAAAAGGTCAGATTGGATTCTCTTCAAATAAAGCTTAAAAAATAGACTTCGTCGAGAGGAACTTTTCCACAAAAAATGACATTTTTTTGTAAAATTGTTTTGCTATCATCGAGACTTTTAAGCACACACACATAGACATGCGCTAAAAGTATCATTTTCTCTCTATTTAGATCATTTTAAGTATCTTCTATTAAAAAAATTACAATAAAAAATTCTGATGACTGCATAGCTTCCATTCGGAAGCAAGAAAATAATAAATTCAAAATATTGATGTCTCAACAGAGGTTAGAAGTAATTCTCACCTGTTCGAATGTCTCCTCAGTTGCCATTAGCTTATCACAAAATTGCCCTCGAAACTTTGAAAATTACCCTCTAAACTCTTTTTAAATCTCTGATTTCTCTGTTCATATAACTGTAAAACTCGAGAAATAGAATAAAAAATATCGACAATGCAATTAACAAAGGCGAGACGCTTTATCTGCAAAACATCAGAAGCGTCAAGCATACATATATATGTTATATATATATATATGTAGTAACCTTAGAAACAGAAAGACTTAAGTGCCATGCTTATCCATAGCACTTACGCTCCTTTGTTCCTAAGACAGCACTATATATACAAAACAGCTGTTCAAACCTAGTTCCAAAAATTCCCGCCAGAAGACCCGCCATTACAAATTCTTCGCACAAAAAACTCTGTTCCCCCCTCAGAAAAAAAACAAACACTTTTTTTCCCAGAATTAATAAAAAAAAAGATTCAAAATAAATAAAATGCAGTTTTGAATAAATAAGAGAGAAAATCGTGGAAATTCAAAAAGGTCAGATTATCTGCATCTTTTCATGCAATTTACACCGGAAGTGATACAATGAAAACTTCAGTAATTACAATCAGATAAATTCTGGTTAATGGATGCCCTTGAAGAAATAAGATTATTATATTCTTAAATGTATATGTAATATTAGTCTTCTCAGAAACAAAGAGGCGTAAGTCCATTGTGGAAAGTATAGCACTTACACTTTTTTGCACCTGAGATGAAGATATAATATCAGTTGTCTCAGAAAAAAAGGGGCGTAAGTCCAATTAATATGTACAACACTTACGCCTCTTTGTTTCTAAGGCAAAAAATTATATCTTCATTTTAGGAACAAAGAGGCGTAAGTGCAATGCTTATATATTGGACTTACGCCTCTTTGTTCCTTAAATAAGCTTCGTGTTTTTAGAAATAAAGTGGCTTAAGTGCAATTCATAAGCACAGCACTTACGCCTCTTTGTTTCTAAGATTTAGATATAATATCAGTTTTCTTAGAAACAAAGGGGCATAAGTGCTGTGATTATACATTGAACTTACACCCCTTTGTTCCTCAAATAAGCTTCGTGTTTTCAGAAATAAAGTGGCTTAAGTGCTATACTAGTGCATAACACTTGGGCCTTTTTGTTTCTAAAACCACAAAATTATATCTTCATCTTAAAAACAAAGGGGTGTAAGTGTTATGCTTATATATTGGACTTACGCCCCTATGTTCCTTAAATAAGCTTCGTGCCCTAGAAATAAAGGGGCCTAAGTGCAATTTATAAGCACAGTACTTATGCCCCTTTGTTTCTAAAATGAAGACACAATTTTGTTGTCTTAGAAACAAAAGTGCATAAGTGCTATGCACTAAGTATAGCACTTATGCCACTTTGTTTCCAAGGCAACGATATAACCAATGGCAATTTAGAAAAAAGCGGTGGAAACGCGCGCGCACGCTCAAATTGAAGTTTGTACTTATTGTTTGTGCAGCAGACACGAAACACACGATTGCAGAATGTAAAGCGCAGGCGAGAAGAACAGACACACACAAAGACAGACAGAAGAGCTTGCAGAGCAACTGAAGACACATTGGAAACATCATAATTTTTTGTTGTTGGACAATTTTTTTCGTTGTGGGTTTTAGGAGAGAGTAAATAAAGTTTGGTTGTTTCCAGCAATTGTGAGGGTAAAATGGGTGTCACTGAACTGGGATAAAAGAGGAATAGGGGTAGAGACAATCGATAAAAAGCAGCAAAAAGGGGTGAAATAGTGCACATACATTACACTGAAATTGTGCAACTGTTGCTTATCTTTAGACACTGAATTTATTTATTTTTATCATTTCAAGAATGAAATGTCCAGGGAAAAAAATAAAATCAGGTATGATTAAATTTTTTGTGATACTAAAAATGACAGAAATCTTATTATTTATTTTTTATAAAAAAATATGCTTTTGTTGAAATTAAGACAAAAATACGAGTGCAAATTTTTTGAATTTTTTTAGAAATAAAAATTCTTTTCTTTGAAAAAAATCTGAAGAATTGGTCAATTTGTGCTAGTTTCACTAACATTAATTTTTCTTGATAAAAATAATAGAAATCTAACATTTTTTTTTTAAATAACTAAATTATTTAAGAAAAATGAAAAATATGCACATATGAAAAATTCAAAAAACTACAAATGCAAATTTTTTTCCATATTATCATAATTCATTTGTTTAAAAAATTAAAAAATAATTATCAGCTACCTGCTAATTTCAATTATACTAAAAATAGCAGACATCTCTCTAATTTTTCAATTTTTATTCCTTTTTTACGAATAAATAATAATAATTTTAAAAAAGCAAAATATGCACATGTTCAAAAAATTCAAAAAAACTGTAACTGGATTTTTTTTTTCCTATTTTTTTTGTAATTTATTCATTCAAAAAAAAAAAAAAATCCAAAAAATTTTCACATTTGTATTAAAGTTTATCAATTTTATAATGAATTTTATTACCATAATTCTCCAATTCTTTTTCATAATGATTAATCAATAACTCTATTCTCTCATTAAGCAGTGAGGTCCTGAAAAGAAGTCCAAACATGACAGTGGCACGTGAAAAAAACACGTCCGACTTCATCGCACCTTTATCAACAATGAGAAAGAGCCCTTGGCCCAACGGAGTTGACAATGAAGCAACCTGGAACTCCGACAGCCGTGCTACATCAGCTTCTTGGGCTGAGGACATGGAGGAAGCTGGAACACGAAAAGTCCTCGATCTCTGGAAGATTGTGGAAAAAGTCCTTTACAAAGAGGATAAAGAGGACGAGAATTTGGTGCAAGGAGGTCTTATGGAGGAGTGCATTCAGTGGAGAATGCAAATACCACATTTTCGAGTGATTGGAGAGAAAATGAGGATTGAGGTTGTCGATGAGAATGGCCAGGTGTGTTCAGAAAAGGAGCTTGAAGAGCTGCAGATGAGAAATGAGGAGACTGGAGACGATGGAAGAAGTGTGAGATCCTTTTTCCTTAAATTTCATTCAAAAAAAGCTGATAAAAAGTTGAAATTTTTAGTAAAGTGCACATTTTTCGAGATTTTTCTCGAAATTTCTCGCAAATCTAGCAAATTCAACATATTATTTGAGGTGATGACCCTAGAATCAAAAGGACGTAAGTCCTCTGCATAATCATAGCACTTACGCCCCTTTGTTTCTACGACAACAATAGAATCTGAGAGAAAATCATTTTTTTTTAATTTAATTATGTCCTTTTTTTTTTTACAGAAATCTGCTTTGTCAAAAAGGAGCAGAGACATCAGAGACAAAATAATTGACAGACTAGTTGATTATATAATGGAAGAAGTAGAAAAAGACGAGCCAACATTAAAATTAAATGATGTACTACGTATAACACCAGCACCAACATACAGCGGTAGAGAGACTATTAAATCACGTGAATTAATTAATAATTCAGCTAGTAATAGTAGTGCCAATAGAGTGAAATCGTTCGAATTGACAGAACGTATGAGTAATAATAATAGTAAGGCTTTTAAAAAATTAAAAAATAATGCCAAATGTAAATTTAATGATGATAATGATGATGATGATGATGATGATGATAATAATGAGGATGACGATGATTTATCAAGTATTGATACAAATCAGCTTGGTAGAAATAAGCTTGGGACTGTGTTTAATAAAAAAATTGTTGTCAGTCCAATGGCATTTGCTGTTACTACACGTGAGAGTTTTTGCACATTGAAAACAACACCAATCAAGTATGCTGGACATCTGCTAGAGCTTACGACACCTCGGGGTGAGCACTTGCCTTTTTTTAAGTGCTTTAAAGAATCATACTAAAAATAGCAGATATCTGACAATTTTCAGATATTTTTCTTTTCGTTTTTTTAAACAAGTTAATTACTTGAAAAATAAAATAAAAAATATGCACGTGTAAGAAATTCAAAAAAACTATAAGTACAAATTTTATTGGTACTTGCTTATCTAATAGGGGATATAACCACTAGAGAATAGAAAAAGTGCAGATTTTTCAAATATTATTTTCTTAAATATTATTTTCGTTGTTTAAAAAAAAAATTGGCAGATACGCGCATAATTTTAATTATCATTTTGAGATCAGTATATTACCTGACAAGTGCGGTAAAGTACTTTTCTGACGAGTGTTAGGTTGCAAAACGAACCAAAGACGAGTTTTGTGATCACAAGAGTCTGAAAATCTTTATCGCACGTGTGAGGTACAATTTTTTGTATGTACAACGTGTGGAAAGTGCCATTAAAAGCAGAAGTAGCGTGCGAAAAGTGGTTACTTTACGCACGGCGTACGTAAAACTCGTACAATTCCACTCAACATTTTCCCAGCTCTTCAATTGATAGTATATTACCTAACCAGTGCGGTAAAGTACTTCAAAAATCTTTACCGCACGTGTAAGGTACTTTTTTTGATGCACAACGTGCGAAAAGAAGTTGCTTTACGCACGGCGTGCGGAAAATGATTTTAACAATCCTATCTCAAAGATTTTCCCTCATTTCAATCAATTGTCATTATTACCATTTCGTTTTCTCTTTACTGTAGGATTCAACAGAGACATGAGTTCAGCATCAAAGATAAATTCAGCGAAGCGGTCAATTATGTTCAAAGGGCCCCAGAGGCATTCAGCATGGCAGGCACCAGTTTGTCCTTCGGCATGGCCAAAAAATGTTCGCCTTGCTCCCATCGATCCCTCCAGACTGTCTAGCAGTAAAAATCGGTGATAAAACACACGTTATCATAAAAATCCTTCTCACTTGCCCCTTTTTTTCTTGTTTCATTTATCACACGACACACAATTCTAACGTACCACGATTATACTGAAACAGGTCATTGACTTCATTGTCACCCTCTTTGCCGCAACGCCAGAGAAATTCGCTGAGTCCAATTTCACGTCCACTGAAGGTCACATCGGCTGATACATCAACGGAAAATTTAGAAATTCAAGGCAAGCAAATCACGCAATCAGCTAAGCCAAATTTAACCAAGAATGGATGGGATAATTCACGAAATCAGAGAAGAAAAAAAAGCTGAAAACGAGATCTGATATAAGTGATATATTGTGGCTGAACTGATAAATCATGCTGAAATGAATAATAATTGACAGAGTATTGTTTTATATGATTGTTATATATGAAGAATATCGAGAATAAGAGAGAAAGCGTATATCTGCACTTTTTTTACCACTTCATAGGAAGAAAAAAGTTTTGTAAAAGCACATGAGTTCGATATTATATAAATTATTATGAGATCTACCTCACTTTTGTAATTGTTGGGTTTTTTATAGAAATTATGAATGCAGTGTGATCAAATGTATTTTTCAAAATAAAATATTACACTGAAAATTGTCGTAAATTGTTTTTTTTTTTACTATTATTAGTATTATTATTTTACTATTATTACTAGCGCATTGACGGTGCAGTGGTAACGGCTATTTTTTCATACACAATTCACAAATTAATTTCCATCAATTTTAATTCAATCGAAGAATGTATCCCTTAATGTATGCCTTAGAAACAAAGCGCTGTAAGTGTTGTGTATAAGCATAGCACTTACGTCCCTTTATTTTTAAAGTGACGGTATCATTGCCTTAGATACAAAGGGGCGTAAGTCCTATTTTTATACAAAGCACTCGCGCCCCTTTGTTTCTAAGATGACGATATTATTATAAAAATTGCATTAATATTCATATCAACAGATATACATCGTCGCCTTAGAAATAAAGTGACGTAAGTGCTATGTATAAGCACAGCACTTACGCCACTTTATTTCTAAGGTGACGACATAATAATAATATTTCAATAATATTTATTTTCCCATTAAAAGTCTTTTCGAGTAACGTTCCTTGATTTTTCTTATTCTTTTTTTTCTATAAAAATGACAAATTTATTATTTTTTTGTGAAAATCCATATAAATTAAAAATATTATTTCTAATTATTTTTTATTATATATTCAATCATTTTAATTATTTTAACACGTTTTTTTTTTGAATATGTACCTTATGTTTAAAGAGCAACTACTATTATTATTATTATTATTATTATCGATAGCGTGCACCAGTGCGCATAAAAATTATGAGCTTCCTCAACTCTATTTTTAATGGATTCAATTAAATCCACTTTATATTTCCTTTTGCAGTAAAACTTTATTTTTTTCATTTTTTTCAATTGTTCAGCAGAAAATTCATTTCTTGATTTTACGAGTGGCCACTTTGAATATATAGATGAAAAATCGATGAAGTACACTTATTTGATTTCCCTCAATTCAGCAATTAATTAACTTTTATGGAAACTACTTGAAAAAAAAATTCATTAGACTTCTTCTCTAAAAATTTAATAACTTAGGAATATTAAATAAATGAGAAAAATAATGAAAAAATGAGGAAAATCAATGAAAAATTATGTTTTTCAAATTCAGCACGTGTTATCGTCGTCATTACTATGCAAATAGCTTTAGCGTGTTATGGATAATTAATCAGTAAATTTAAACATCTGGCGAGGGCTGAAATTGGCAAGTAAAGAGAAGAGGAGATGAGGGGGGAAGAGAGTGGGGATGTATCAAAAGGTATGATGAGATTGTAACAAAAGCAAACTACAAAAGAGCAACTATGAACAACACGCGGTGCTGACATTTAGTAACAGTACACGATTGGTTAATATATGTAAAGAAAAAAATAAAAATAAAAAAAAATAGACATCAGAGACGAGCGCAGAATCGAGAGTTCAATGGGGGGATGCTGTGAATGTACCAAAAGCACCCTTCCTTCTGGCTCTCAGTAACGCGCGAACGTGTCAAGTACGAACTTACTGATTTTCATCTCAAAAAAAAGTTGAGGATTTTGAGGATAAAATTTAAATAGAGTTTTTGCAGAAAATTTTTTAATTTTTTTTAATTTTTATTATTTTTGTGAGATTATTTTTTTTTTTATTAAAAGGAAAATGATGGTGACTTATGGAAAAGAATTTGGAGGACCTGCTGAATTTCCTGATAGTCCCAGTTATGTCAGGCCCATTGAGAGCAATTTGGAAATTCTCATTCGGACTTTGGGAGTTATCACGGCAATTAGTAAGTAATTAAAAGAAAAAAACTTTTTTAATTTTTTGGGTTTTTTAAAATTTAATTTAATTTAATTGAATTGTTAATATTCTCTGAATTTAGTGGGATTAGGAGAAAATGTTGAGATACTTATTTTTGTGGGAGATTTGATTTTCTTCGGAAGAGATCTCTTGAAGAATTTGCGTAAACCCAACGGCTTCTTGGATATCTTCGAAATAATCTGACAAAAAGAGATGAAAAGTTCTGAATTATAGTTTTTAAATATGATTTTAATTATCTTTGTATCATCTTCAGTTAGAAGAACAGATTTGCTGCTGTTTAATAACTGATTTTTCTATGAAGACAAGTATAAGTTCATTCTGAAGAGAAAATATCGTTTTCTCAGATAATAATCAAATAAGGAGTGCAGGTGTTTATTCAAAAAAATCGAAAAAAATCACATTTTTCAAAAATAACGTAATAAATATGCATTTTTGGGGGTAAACTGGACCTGTAGAGTTACATGATTCATGATTTTTTTTAGAGTGAAGGATTTGACAAACAAAATTGAGAAAAATTGAAGAAAATACTCCAATAGGTGTAGATTGTCGGTGATTTTTTTCAAATTTTCTTAAAGACCCTTTCAATTAAAAAAAAATCCAGAATCATTTTCATTCGCAGGTTCTCGTCATTCTCCTGGTCTCCCCTATCTATATATACATATATATATAGATATATATACATCGAAATTTCCTAGAACGAAGTCCATCTTCTTGCAAAACAATATTTTTTGTCCAATGCCACAGGAAAACCCACGTATCGTCATTTTAGAATTAAAAGGGCGTAAGTTCTGTCCATAAGCATAGCACTTACGTCTCTTTTCTCCTAAGACGATGATACATACATGTCAACCTTTTTTTCTGCCTATCATTTCTCCATATTTTTGAGTTAAAAAAATAAAAATAAAAAAATTCTCGATATTTTTGATAATTTCAAGTAATCTCCAACTTAATAATTGAGAGTAGATAATAATATCGAACAGAAAAATGACGGAGAAAATGATCTTAGAGCTTTCATTAAGCAGCAAAATGAAAGAATTCCGGTAAAATTCATCAAAAACTTCATTAAATTACTAGTTTCACATTGATTGAACGGAAGAGACACTAAATACTCTCGTTATCGACAACATGTCTATCTACAATTAATAATTATATATATATATATAAGTTTACAACATGATTAATACCTACCGTTAACCAACGAACCTTAATATAAACCATTTGCATCGATACGCTGATCTAGTTTACGCAGGAAACCCTGTGGTTTCACACGTGATTGATGCCAAATGTTTAACAGCATTGACTGCTCCAAATCACCATCAATCTCACTTGCTCCTTGAGTCACTGATTGCCATTGCAATTTTCCCTGTGAATTCGTAATTAACGAGAAGGAAAAGGCAGAATTTTGATGAATTCAAATTTTCAGATTCAATTAGCATCAATTAAAAGTGGGTGATTAATTCCAAAAACTCTTTGAATTCATCAGTTGAATGAATGGACTTTTGGAAAAAGAAAAAATTAATTTTCAAATTTTTAGTTGAAATGATTTTTTTTTCTGAATTAATTGTGAGAGACTTTTCAGGCATTTGAATACAACGTGATAATTTTTCTCATTAAAAACTTTTTTTTATTTTCATGAATAGAGAGATATTTTGTGCAAATACTGAATGAAATAACTTTTGCATCGTGTTGATTAAACAGGAAAACCCATCAACATAGTTGTATAATATTGAATAGGTAAATTGTTACCACAAATTGTACTTTAATAAGTTTCATACCAACCACATTTTATGTATCGTATACTGCAGCCACAATGTATGCAGTTGTGAGTTTTGTGTTTGAAATACCTCAACAGCATTGGTGCCTTTGTGGTATAAAGAAAAATGTCTTTGTGCTAGTGGAAGGAAATATTTGGATTTTTTGGTAATTATTTAATTGCATTTTTTCCGCACTTTTTCTCTTTTTTCATGTTATTAAAAGTGCTTTTTATTATTTTATTGATGAAATTTTTAGACATGGTCACCTTAGAAAAAAAGGGGCATAAGTGCCAAAAGTCTGGGTGATATGTTTTTTATGATGTTCTTGACATTATTTGGGTAACTAAAAATTAGAATAACGAAGTGGCGTAATTGCTAATGTTAGAGTGAAAGGGGCGTATCTCCGCACTTATGTCGCTTTTTTTTTTCATTTTCCAGGCTACGTCTTGGACTTGCGTCTTTTTATTATTTGGAATTGTTCACTTCAAAAAATCCTAATTTGGCACTTGCGCCTTTTTGTTTCTATAATTTTTTCATATGACATGAGAATATTTGGAGTTACGTCTTTTTGTTTTTTTTTTCGAATTCTTTATCTAAAGATGCCACATTATGGCACTTACGCCTTTTTGGTTTTAGTTTTTCTATTAAAATTTTTTCTATGGACTTGCGCCTATTTGTTTTTAAAATTTTATAATGAGGAATAAAATGCTCGAAAGGAATACAAGAAGGTCTTGTGTTACTTGTAACAAAAACAGGCATTTACTGGAGATACGCCTCTTTGTTACTATCAATTCGAAATAACAAAGAGACGTATGTGCTGGAGATACGTCACTTTGTTATTATCAATTTTTCCAGAAGGAAACCGAAGTCAGTAAAATTCTAATAACAAACAGGCGTATGTGCCGGAGAGAAGCCTATTTGTTATTAATATTCTTTCGGAGATCGGAAAAAATTGAATAAAGAACTAAAAATAAAAAGGCGTAAGTCGCGAAGATACGTCTCTTTGTTCGTAGTAGGTGGCACTTACGAATGCATTTTATAGCTTTTTTTTCACCACTATTGCATAAAAATCCCAAAAAACCGATTTGAGCGAAAAAGAACGTCACTTTGTGTTTTCGCGAAAAGAACAGAACAAATGGCACTTGTGCCACTTTGTTTCTAAAGTCACGACATATACATGAATGCAATAATTGGAGAGGATTGAAAGGGAATGGAACAAACATCGTTACATTGAAACCTACAATTATCAAAATCAATTATTTCTCATTAATTAACAACTGTTGAATTGAATTCAAAAGAAGAATTAAAAAAAAAAGTCCTCAACTTATTGGAGTAATTTAAACTTTGTGTATCCAACTATCGAGATTATTGTCATCATTTATCACTCAAGTATATAACGGAAATTGTAACATTCTTCATTATATATTGCTTTTCAATTTTGTATTATCGATTTTTCATTTCTCCAACTTTTCACGATTGAAAGTGTACTACAGAGATATTTTGTAATAAATCCAGTGAATTATGATCTCACGAGAGTAATAATTTTTCATGTCACAAAAGTTAAATATGAATGAGTAACTTTTGATGTTTTACCATTTTTTTTCCTCCTTTCTGACTATTCACGTTTTATTTATCAATTTTTTTTTTTTATTTTTTTTTTTTTGTAATTCATGAAAAGTGAGGAAAAAGAGGGAAAATGAAAGGATTAATCTCATTTTAGTAGCGATTTTACACAACGACTTTTTATTTTCCATTGGAAATACACATAAATACTGTAGAGAAAGACGATATCGACGTCGAGTTATCGCATGGACGATTCTCGTTGTATCCATTTACCGGAAAGAAGGCTGAGAGAGTTGCGAAAATGGTTATATATATATATATATATATATATATATATTTTCAGTGAAACAAAATCGCATTCGGTTTACCACTGTTTTTCCCCCTCAATATTCTGTGGAAAAACACCGGCGATTTCCGTTGGACATAAAACTTCATGTTTTGTTGCTTCCAGTTTTTCTTTTCTTCTCTTTTTTTTTTGGTAAATGATAAAAGAGCTTTTGTTGTTCGCCAGAGTAATGAATATCACGATTTCTTCAATTAGAGTGGAAATTTCTCAGGAATTGCATGGACCGTTAATATCTCGACTAGAGAAATCTCAAAAAAATCCCAGACAGAAATATGTAGGGGGGACCGGGGCAAAATGGGGTACGGAGGAGGCACGTCCTTTAAAGTACCCCATTTTGCCCCAGTCTTCCCCAAATATAAAAAAATCGGTTGACAACTCAAATAAAATAATAAATATATGTAAATTCAAGTCAAAATATCTCAAACAAGAATAAATCTCAGATAATAATATTTCATGACAGAAATATCTCAAATAATAAAATTTTCTGAGAAAAAACGATATTAATTAAAAAATTTAATAACAAGAAAATCTCATTTGATGAAATTTTATGAGAATAATATTTCAATTCTAAGATTCATGAAAAATTTTCGATAGTAAATATAGAATAATCTCTGATTAGATGTTTCGAAATGAGATATTATTACTTAAATGTAATTATCTCATAAAATAAAACAGGCCATACCCTCCAAGACACGTGTTTTACCAAAAAAATTCACGAGAAGCCTCTTTTCTAGAGAACTTGAAGACCCAAAATGAGCTATCTCGAAAAATCCCTGTAAACCGCATAATTCCCGAGATATGCCACCAATAAAAGAGCATCCCCCCCCCCCCTCACCCCCTTCCAATCTGAAATTCACCAAATCCGATGATCCCGAAAATTCCGCTTCTATCATGACTCGTTGAAATCGACTACAAGCCGATTTCCAGCAAGAAGTGAAAGAAAAAGAAGACAAAAAAACGAGGAAAATCCAAATACGTGATGTGGAATATTTTACGGGTTTATGGAACAGATTCTCTAGTGTCAAGCCCTCTTTCTAGAGTGTCTTGTCCCCTGAGTTCTGTCGAGACACGTTTTAATGCCTCTACTAGAGCCCTTAGGATGAATCAAGAGGTGATAATACCCTTCGATCACTCATTCTCATGTATTCATCAGAAGAAAAAGAATAAAAGAAGTGAAAAACGAGTGGAAAAAGGAAAATTCATGATTTTTCCTCCATAAGCCAATGAGTAAACACACAAGTGGTGTCTATGAATGAGTGCAAAAGTGTCTTGACCACGTAGAAAAAGTTCACGTACTTTTCTGCAGAAGAATTGTAGGGAAGGAGGGAGAGGGTGAAATCCCATCGATAACTCAGTGTCAGTATTCTAGTCACGATTTTTGTAACGTCGTCGATAATTCGAGGGACATACTCTACCAAAGTGACACGCGGCTAGCATTAGAGGGGAGCCGGTTGACAAAAAAAAGAAGAAAATAATGCAACGTTTTGTTCTTTATTTTTGGTGCCATTATTGCTGGAAGTTGGCTTATTTGGGGTAGTATAGTGGAGTACGGTCGATAAAAACGGGAAAAAGAGAAGAATTCTAGGTGGATTTTCAATTAATGACTGATAATTCGGGGAAGAGTGCTTTAATTTAGAGGGAAAAGTCATTAAACTAGTTGAAAATCATATCTTTCGATTGTGCGGGTATGGAAAATTGCTATAGATGATTTCTATAGGACATTTCTATGGATTTATCCTATAGAGAATGCTATAGGTTTATCGTATATGATATTCGGATATTTTCTATAGGTATTGTTTCTATAAGAATTGTTTCTATACGAGTAGAATTTCATGTGATTCTATAATAAAATTTTGTGTCTATAAGAAAAATATCCATAAACTTTGTGCTTTTTGTGCTCATCCTTTTAATTTTACCAGTGCCCATAAAAAATATCCCAATATCATATACGATAAACCTATAGGATTCTCTATAGGATAAATCTATAGAAATTTTCCATAAAAATTTTTTACCTGGATTTTTCATACGTGTGAATAAGATTTTTTTTTGTTTCTCAAATTTTTTTTACATTACTAATCTCCCATCACATGCATGAGACAGAGAGAGAGGCAAATAGTTACGACTACCTTCTAATTTGAATTTCTCAATAACTATACGGTGAATTGAATATTTTTTTCTTCTATTATTTAGTTAAAATGCTGTTCTCTTCGCCAATTGTTTTTAAATAATGTGTCAACCCTGTAGTTTTTTCAGTCATCCCCAACTAACTTTAATAATTCATATCTCATAAACTAGACGAACAAAAATAATGAAAGAATTCAGAAACATGTAAAAAAACTTTCATCTTTGATGCTCCATCAAAAAAAAAAAAAATAAGGAGTTAACTGTACTCGAATTCACTGAAATACTACCTCAATGTAATGCACTGCAATTAATCGACCATTCAGTCTCATCTATTCACAGTTTTATACCAAAGTGAAAAAGTGGAAAGGGACAATTCTGAGGAATGGGGCTAACTGTGAATAGTAGTAATGCAAAGTTCCACGTCATTATTTCCGATAATGTGGTCCAACCAGTATTACTTGATTGAGTTTCATGAGGTCATGTGGATACAGTTAGTTGGGTCATGAAAATGGAAAATTATATGATCACTGAATTTACTGTGTGCTGACACAATTGAGAAATTTTCCAGGGAATAAAATTACGATCTTTTTTTTTTTTCATCATTAAATTTAATTTGATTTATTGTGTACCTGGATTATTTCTAATTTTATTATCACGATGAGGAATTTGAGAGACTGAAATTGTTACGAGAATACGTGAAAACTACCAGTTTGCTTTTTATTTTATTTCCGTTATTTATCGCTTCCAGACTGAATGAGAATGAAAGCGTGATAAAAATTTCTGAAACAAACACAGTATTATTTTTCCTTCTTTCTTTTTTTTTTTTAATAATAAGAGTAGAATGCAACACAAAACGAAGATTTTAAAAAAGAGATGGAAAGAGGAAAAATTATGGAATGAGCTTGGCTCGGCATTTTGTGTAGATAAAATCCTCGGTTACAGTGTACACGACTGCCAGAAAATACACTAAAACAGAGAACGTTGAAATAAAAAAAAGGAGCTCTTGATATTCACATTTTCCCATGATGACGGACATTAGAAATCCTTTAAGATAGGGGAAGGTGGGGTAAAATGGACACAAGGGGTAAAACGGACACGTATTAATTTTGGTATTCTATACTACGAAAATGACTTGAAATCGATGGAATTATTGGATTTATGTTTTTTCGGATGATTCCATTGGAAAGCTGAGAAAATTTCACATGGAAAGCATATGTTAGAAGGTATTTTTTTGAATTTTTCGAAAAATTCAATTTTTTGCTCAAGATTTGAAGGTGAAATCCTTCTGTTTTTGAAAAATTTCAGTTTTTGAGAATATTCTGGTTCTATTGGTCGTAGCGACTTGTGGTTGATCTTGAATGAACAGTGAGCTCATTTCCCATCGATTTATGTGGTTTCAAAAAAAAAATGACCAATTTTTCAAGTACTCATAGGGCAAAAAATGTTTTTCAGAAAATGGTTAAAAATCGTGGCAAGTTTATCGACTGAATCAGGGTTACAGTCCGGCAAGGAAATGCGATCATCGAATCGTAACGAACGTCATCTAACTATCGCATTAAATCAGTGTTAATCACCACGACTAAACTCAAATAATTATCATTGTTAAAATATCGAAGTTATCAGACAATTATCATCAAAACTGTCGCTAGACAAATTACCTTCAATAATTCGTACGTGCACTATCAATAATCTTTCAGATTATTAATTAATCTCATTGTTCAAAATCAACAAAGATAGGTGAAATTAATAGACAATTCTCGACAACTTAAAGATAATTAGTAGTGTGCAATTCATGTTATTCATCGAGTGCCATTTAGTCAATGTGTGCTATATTTTTTATATCAATCTCGTGTCAATTATTTGTGAATTATCCTCAAAAATACTCCAATCCAACAGTATCTGAACAACAGTATCCAGACCATTGAAGATCATATACAGTCCATTAAAATTGAGACAAAATCGACAGGTAACACGGTCACTCATAAGTAACTTGAGTGGGCACATTGATAGAAAAAAATTTGAACCACATAAATCGATGAGAAATGAGCTCACCTGTCATTTGAAATCAACCCCAGATCGCTACGACCAATAAAACCTGAGATATTTCCGAAAAAGTGAATTTTTTCAATTTTCTAAAGGAGCACCCCTTCAAAACATGACCCAAAAAAAGTAAAATTTTCAGAAAATCTCAAAAAATTAATTTTAACACATGTTTTCTACTTAAAATTTCCTCAGCTTCCCAACGAAATCATCAGAAAATCTCTATCTCAAACCGTTCAATGGGAACGTCCACTCCACCCCACCTTCCCCTACATTACGTCGACTATTTCGTTAAAACAGGAAGAAATCGAATGATCCTTGCAATTAATCTCAATAAAATATTTCTTCTTCTATAAAACATTTCACAATCTTGAAAAAAAAGGACCAAAGCAAGGAGAGCGTATCTTCATATTAAATTCCTAAATATCCTCGAAATTAATTCAAATTAAATTAATAATTTAATTAAAATGTAAATGAAATTGTGCAAATTGTGCAAATGCATCAAAATCAAATTGAAGATGATCACAATAATGTTGGGCGCATTGTTTAGGGCTCAAATACATATAAAGGATATATATATATATACATATGCACATGAAGTTTACCACATACAGTTAACCACAATCCTATTCTAATTAGTTCCGGGGAAGTGACCGGACCATGAGAAACACATTCGCATATCGCATTATACAGGAAGATCGTGGATATGAGCAGACTTGGGGGTAAAGAGGGTGTGGGGAGGGCAGGTCGCCCCCCCCCCCCCCCCCCTATGAGAGCTTGATCGGAGGGGAATGGAGAGACTATTCCTCGAAATTGCGTGTAAGAGAAGTAGAAAACCACAAAATCCACTCAGAGATTACATGAAAATCCCCCCCCCCCTCCCTCCCTCTTCCTCTCTCCTCCCTTCTTGAGTTAATCAGCTGGAGCAAATCTCGGGCATTAACAAACAATCATATTAAATTCAACTCCCCTGTGATATACTTTGAATAATGCACGTGTAAACTGTGACCTACTTATTACTTTTTTTTTTACAAAAAAAAAAAAGTTTGCACAGTGGAAGAGGTTGGAATAGAGAGTTTTTGAGGGAAGTATAAAAACCACGTAAGTGCTCTATATAATCGTGAAAAGTGGCTCTCTTCATAACTTTTGTTTTTTTTTTTTTTGCGTTATGAAGTTGTGATTATTTCAGATGTTAGGTAATCGATGTGCGATGAAATTCAGTTTTGCGATTATATTTAGCAGGGGAAATTGGGTATTTTCAATTGCATGAGGAAAATTGGGTTAAACAGTTTGAATCTATTTGTTTGGGGGTAAATATTTGTTGGATGAAAATTTGTGGGTAATTAATGGAAATTTTTTGGAGAAAATGTGGGTTGGAATGTTTATTTTTTTAATTTTTGAAAATTTGAGGCTTTTCGAGATTCCAAGTGTTCTTTCTGGAAATTCGAGGGTTTTTAGAATTTGTTTTTTTGAAAATTTCAGGATTTTTAGAAATTTTTATTTTTTCATGAAAATTTGAGGTTTTTAAGAATTTCTGTTTTTTGAAAAAAAATCATTTTTATTTGCATTTTCACGGTTTTGTTGGTTGTAGCGATTTGAAACTGGTTTTGAATGAAAAATAATCGATTTTCCAGGTATTATTAGTCCATTTAATGAAAATCAATTTTTTATTTGAATTTCATGATATTTTTGGTTTGTGATATTATTATTTGTAATATTTTGAACTGTGATATTTTGAGGGTGTGATATTATGATAGTTAACCAAAATCGTTCATTTCTTATAATTTTTAAGGGTCAAACCCTTGATTCAATCTATACCGATAAAATTCATCTCTTCACGATAGAGATCAGCAGTTGAAATAATTTATTTTCAATTGTACGTGGAATTGCCTAAAATAATTTCACTTTATGCTAAATATTCGTTGGATACAATGAGTCAGGATAAAATTGTGGGGTAATCAACTGGGGGAGGGGCATGAGTTTCGGTGGCGATAATATATTCGTTGGCCAAGAGGACGACTGTGTTTCGGTTTGGTTACGTGGGAGTGGTGAGGCAATATGGCAGGGGGTATTTACCATTCGTATCAGAACACAAACCACCGTTAATTTAACACGGGGTAGATAGAGTGAGAGAGAGAGAGAGAAAGGAGAATGAATACAATTACAGGGTAGTAGTGGAATCAAGCCAATACAAATGGCGTCTCTTCAATTCGCTATTTGCGTATGAAATTCTCATCAAAAGTGAAAGATTATGAATTTGAGAGCCCATAAACCCTGTAAAACCCCTGATTTTCAAATTCAATCCGAAATTTCTTCAAAATCCGTAAATTTTTAAGAAAAAATGTTTTAAAAATTTTTTTGTAGAGATATTGAATTTTCTGAAAAAAAAGGTTTTTTTCGTGAATTCTGGTGAAACCAATGGTTTCAATGATTTTCATGAAATAATTCGCAATTAAACAATAAATTTTGGATTTTATGGTTCTATAGGCAGTGACAATGGAAATTGTATCTATCAAAAGTGAAAAATTCGGAATTTTCACCGAAACCTGTAAATTTTAGAGAAAATTGTTTAGAAACCTTTTTTGTAGAGAATTAAATTTTCTAAAAAAAAGATTTCTTGATGAATTATTGTTGAAAGAACAGTTTTCGAGATTCTAACGAAAATTGTGCACTTGAACAATAAATAAAGTATCGATATTACTCTTTCATTTCGAATAATTTTGAAGTTAAACTGATGCAAATGCTGTGTTTTCATTCCCTGGGTATTCTCATCCCTTCGTCTCTTTTTTGGAGTGGCCCATGGACAATGAAAATGGAAATTGGTCTGGTTGAAAGTGAAAATTCATAAATTTCCGCCTTAAAACCCCTCATTTTCACTTTTAATCCTAAATATCTCTTTAAAAAAAAAAGGAAATCCAGTGGAAAATATCGAGAAACATTTCTTTTCAGAAAATTTTATTTTCTCAAAAAAAAAATTTCCAATGAATTCTCAATGCACTTGATTTCCCCAAAATGATGCGCAATCAATCAATAAATTTCCCAATATTATTATTTCCTGTCAAAAACTTTTGAATTTAAACTAATGCAAACGCTGCATTTCCCCAATTGGTTTTTACCCCTTTCTGCCTGTGTTTCTCTTCATAATGAACCATGAAGAATGAAAATGAAAATAATTTTCGTCACAAGTCAAAATTCATAAATTTTCCGCTTAGAATCCCCCATTTTCCCTTTTAATCCCATAATATCTCCAAAAAAATTCAAAGAAAAATGTCAAGAGACCTTTTTAGTAGTGAATTTCATTTTCCCAAAATAATGCACAATCCAACAATAAATAAATTTCCCAATATTATTATTTCCTGTCAAAAACTTTTGAATTTAAACTAATGCAAATGCTGTGATTTCATTCCCCAGTTGGTTTTTACTCCTTTCCGTTTGTGTGTTCTTTTGGAGTGGGCCATGGAGAATGACAATGGTTTTTGTGTGTGTCTGTGTGTGTGTGTAGAGGGTAAGGAGCTAGGTAGTTTATGGAAGGAAGAAGCTCCTGAGTGGTGTGTCTGGTTGTAATACGGGAGGGACTGAAGAACAGCCCAAGTAGAAGAGAGAGTTAAAGGTGTAGGTAAGGGTACATAGAAGGAGTGAAAAGGAGAGAGAGAGAGCTGGTAAGTGGGAACGATAAATTGCAGCATGAACATTGCACACCGGTGGTACGCGACTGCAACGAATTTCTGGGAGGACACGAGTATAACAGAGGATACTACTGCCTTGTCCTTCTCTTTCTTCTCTCTGTAAATCCTATGGTAATACTCGTAGAATGCTTGGAAGAATCTTTGTATAAATCAGGAGATATATAGTGTCGAATATTTTTGAAATAATCCAAGTGGAAAAAGGGGCGGGGGGGGGGGGGAGGGAGTAAACAGAGGAAATTCAATCAACTTGAGTTCATTGTTGAGATAGTATTTTAGGGAATTTGAGTCCAGTTGAGTGCTTTTTTATGTTGTATTAAAGATGATATTTTTTTGAATTTTTTTATATTTTTTTTTCGTGTAGTTTATGAGATATGAATGATGAAAGTTAGTGGAAATAACGTTGATGGGGATAGAACGCCCTAAATCGGACGGAAATAACGAAATTACTGAAAAAACCACAGGTTTGACCCATTATTTAAAAAAAATTGACGAAGAGGACAGCATTTTAACTAAATAATAGGAGAAAAAAATATTCAATTCATTGTATAGTTATTGAGAAATTTTAATTAGAAGGTAGTCGTAACTATTTGCCTCTCTCTCTGTCTCATGCATGGAATCAAGAAAAATCAGGTAAAAATTGAGAAAATCCCTCAATATGTCTGCATTATTTATGAATTTTTTCAAATTTTTACTTTACAAAATCTTTGTAAAGTATTCTCAAATCATCGCCTTAGAGTTAAAAAGGGCGTAAGTACCGAAAACACGAAATTCTAGTGTGAAAGGGGCGTATGTCCACTTATCACTCCAAAATGTTTCTTATGGCCTCTGAAACATCAATCGGATAATTGAAAATTAAAATAACAAAGTGGCGTAACTACCAATTTTAAAATGAAAGGGACGTATCACCGCACTTACGCCTCTTTGTTTTTATAATTTTTTCATCTCATGAGAATATTTGGAGTTACGCCTTTTTGTCTTTAGGATTTTTTTTCTAAACTTTGGCACTTACGCCCCTTTTTTATTAGTCAATGGTACTTACGACTATATATTATTATTTTTTTAATTTTTTTTACTAATATTTTTTTACTAAAAAAAATCGGGAAAAAGTGGCACTTACGCCCCTTTAACTCTAAGGCAAAGATATGTCTTCCAACATATTTTCGAAAAAATCACTGAAAAAAAATCGACTTATTCTGTATATTTTACCATTTCACTGAATTGTTCTTCGATTCTCTATTGAGCTGTCAGTTACAGTGAAATTTTTAAATAATACATCAAGCACAGTACGTTGACAAGTAGGTCTCACTCACCAGCCAAAACCCTCTGCTACTGTTAATTATCGATTATCCATGGAAAACTTTTGGTAGACATGTCATATACACAGTACATGTATAGCAGCATCGAATATGGATATTATAAATCCACGAGTGGTGCTGCACACGTTTTGATACAAAAGCTTTCTACATTGCATAAATACCTACTCAAAAGCCGCCACGATTAAGATTCACTTGGGTACTTTGTGCATCTATGGGAATGACTGTGGACGTGCTACTGAAAAGTACCATGTACCCGTGAGGCAAAAGCGAATTTATTAATAAAGCACCATTGAAAGCAAGTGAAAACCTCTTTTAATGCATTCATCTGAGCTCTTTTCACTCTGTACTACAGATTTTACCATCTGGTAATTTTCATTTCAGCTTTATTTTACTTTATTTTTGGGATTTTTCTTTGCAGCAAGAAACGTGAAAATTCACATTTTTTTTCATGTCAATTTATATTCCGATCGAAGAAATATTTCGGAAGATGATAAAACTGTTCATGCAGGAATAAATAAATTATTTATCAGGACATGATGGGTTTTCGTAATGAGGGTATATAACTTGGAGAGAAAAGAAGTGGAATTTTTCTGAATATTTCTCGTGAAAATCTCTTGAGAAAATTGGATTTTTAGGGGAAATTTGGATTTATCGTGAATATTTTTATGATTTAAATTGTTGGAATGCTTTAGAATTGATTGAAAATGAAAGTTTCAATAATTTTTTATTGATTGCACTCTTTTTTGTTCAATTTTTTTCTGTAAATGTACTTTATATGCACTTTTTTCTGTAAATATTCCGGAATTTGAGAGATTTAGACCAAAAAAAGGCAAGAAATCTTTTTTTA
Organism: Aleiodes alternator; assembly: GCA_963921955.1. NCBI lineage: Eukaryota > Metazoa > Arthropoda > Insecta > Hymenoptera > Braconidae > Aleiodes > Aleiodes alternator. The sequence continues at coordinate 7,003,600 of OY998099.1, read as the reverse complement.
CAGAGAATTTTTAGAGCTACAAAAGATTTTTTTGTCCTTTTTTTCTTCAAAATTTTATCGTTTTCGAGTAATCGAATGTAATCGTAAATGTAATCGTGATTGACCAGAAAAAAAACTGGAGAATTTCAATCTCAAGAAGTCTCGTTAGTATGTCCACTTGACTCCATTATCCACCATCATCACATGAATTTATGAATAATTTTAGTTGAAAAATATTTGAATAATTCTTGGCATCAGGGACAAAAAAATTTGAATCTTCAGAATATTTCAAGTAAAATTATTCAAAGTTTCGTCTGACGTAGCTACTCCACTATTCGTTCACTAGCAGACGAAAAAAAAAGTGTCCACGAGATCAGTAGTATGAACCTCTGCATGACGTCCACCTCATTATCATATAAATGAGCCCATTTAAACAGGCTGGTACACACTTGGATGTACTCGAGTGTTAAAGCTGCAAGCCAACTCTATCGACTCCTTTTTTTTGGATTTTAATAACAAGGAAAGCTGCTTGTTTAAGGTAGTATCGCAGAGTACAGTCGATAAAACAGGAAAAAATGAGAATTTTTAGATTAGTTTCCAATTAACTGCTGATAATTTGGGGAAAATGTGCTTTAATTTACCCGAAAAAAGTGATTAAACTGTTCGAAATTCATATCTTCAGCTTGTGAATATAATTTTTCTCTTCTCGAATATTTTTTACATCAATCTCCTATCACATGCATGAGACAGAGAGAGAGGCAAATAGTTACGACTACACAGAGAAAAATATTTTCTTAATTTAAGAATGTGCAGGTCACTTACATTAAGAAAGAAAAGTCACTTGATTTAAGTGAGAAAACTCACTTGATTTAAGTGAGGAAAGTCACTTAATTTAAGTAACTTTTACTTTCTTAAATTAAGAAAGAAAAAGTTACTTAATTTCAGTGAGAAAAGTCACTTGATTTAAGTGAGAAAAGTCATTTGATTTAAGTGAGAAAACTCACTTGATTTAAGTGAGGAAAGTCACTACATTTAAGTAACTTTCACTTTCTTAAATTAAGAAAGAAAAAGTTACTTGATTTAAGTGAGAAAAATCACTTGATTTAAGTGAGAAAAGGCACTTGATTTAAGTGAGAAAACTCACTTGATGTAAGTGAGGAAAGTCACTAAATTTAAGTAACTTTTGCTTTCTTAAATTAAGAAAGAAAAAGTTACTTGATTTAAGTGAGAAAAGTCACTTGATTTAAGTGAGTTTTACCTTCTTAAATTAAGAAAGAAAAAATCACTTGATTTAAGTGAGAAAAGTCACTTAATTTAAGTGACCTGCCATTCTTAAATTAAGTGACTGCATATTCTTAAATTAAGAAAACATTTTTCTCTGTGTACCTTCTAATTAAAATATCTCAATAACTATACGGTGAATTGAATATTTTTTTCTCCTATTATTTAGTTAAAATGCTGTTCTCTTCGCCAATTGTTTTTAAATAATGGGTCAATCCTGCCGTTTTTTAGTAATTTCGATATTTCCGTCCGATTTAGGGCGTTTCATTTCCACCACTGCTATTTCCAGTAACTTTGATAATTCATATCTCATAAACTGCACGGTCAAAAATTATGAAAAAATTCAGAAAAACGTGAAAAACTATCATCTTTGATGCACCATCAAAAAAAAATGAGGATTCAACTCCCTTAATTGCAGATTAAATTTATCGAGACCAAACTCCCTCACTGCCCCTGTTCAAATCATTTGTGCCTAAGAATAATCACGAATCGAATTGAATTCACAAAATCTCCATAAATTCACTTAATCCATGTAAATACAGATATACAAAATAGATTCTCCATCTAATTAATGCAAGTGCACTTCTGCATGCTCTGCAAATTGTGAAACAATGTTCAATTACATGAAATTGTGGAAAAGCCCAAATAGAAACTCCTTTCGTCTCGAGTACCATTCAGATAGAATAGCTCTCCACCTCCTCCACTTCGATCCTGATTTTTTGTTTTCTTCTGTCCAGCAAAATGAGATGCTCATGAATTTCAAATTTTCCTCGAGTTATATATATATCCACTAAAAATAGAACCTTCGAATCAACCGAAATTCACTATCTCATCTCCTTCTTCTTCTTCAACCATCGAAATTGATGAATACCACTCCATTTGATGCTGATAATCTTCAGCTGAGAGAGCAATGGAAAAAGCCATAAAAATGTGGGTGTATGTGTGTGAATATGTGAATGTGTACTAGTCAGGCTTCAGGAATTATATAAAAGGGGTGAAAAGAGCACGATTGAAGAGAGAAAATAACGAACTCATTGTCCGAGAGATGGGCTTTAAGCGGAATTTTCCGTCTTCTCTAAATACATTGGTCCCAAGGGCAAGTGGAGGTATCCAGTGTGTGCTTGAAGCTGCTTTAGACGAACGAGACATTCTACTAGTGTGGGGATAGGAGAAGATGAAAAGAAAAAAATGAAAAATGAGGTAAAGCTGAATAGTATGGAAAACCGGGACAAAATGGACCACACGAGTCAAAATGTTCAGGATTTTTTTTCGGATGAAGGACTCTTCAAAAAAATCTGAAATAAATTGAGAATATGGTCTGACATGTTTTCATCATTGGGTAATTTTTTCAAATTTTTTTGAAGACTCCTTCACACTAAAAAAAATCGCAAACACTTTTTTGCCTTGTAGGTCTATTTTTGGCCTTTTTTAGTTTTTTCTATATACTATACATATCGTTGCCTTAGAGTCAAAGGGGTGTAAGTCCTGTGTATAAGCATAGCACTCACGCCTCTTTGATTCTAAGGTGACAATATACATTTCTTTTTTTTTCTATTTCTTTTCAGAATCCTTAGAAAAATTCTAAACGTGGTGATTTCCTCGTTTTTCCTCTCCGTTTTACGTCAACGTGACTGACAAGATCGTTGGACCATTTCAAATACCTCCAACATTCATTTTATTTTATTTTTTTTTTCCAATTTCAAGTCTTGCTAAAGTCTTTTCATAAATAGCTGAAGCTAGAAGCATTTATCCATCGTTTCTCTTCAATATACTCTACTTGAATGTATATAGAAGAGCCAATATCATGCATCTCTCGTGGTATCAAGTGTAAAAGCATCGTGATATTGAAGAAAATGGGTAAAAAGGTAAATCGATACACGATAAATGAAGTTGAAAATATTCAGGTTCAAAGTGAGTCAAAAACCTCGAGAGTTTCTTGTAAAAGGATCTCATGAATGAGTGGATTGAGAGAAAAATGTTAAGAATACTTTTTTGTAGAGAATTTAATTGCCTTCAAAAAAGGTCTCCTGATAAGTTCTCTTAAATCTGCTGGCTTGAAAGATTTCTTTAAAATAAGATACAAGTGATTTTTACGCAAATCTCCATTTTATCACTGAACCGATTGGATTTACAAGAATTTCCAAGCAGATCTTTGAACCCTATGAAAGCCGGTACAAAAAGGGTCTCCGGACATTTTCCCCTGAGCCTACTGCTTCTGTAGATACTCTCAGAATAATCCACCCGATATTTCTTCAGTGAAGTGGTAAACAAGGTTAAGTCGAAAAATCCTAATTTCACAGGAAAAACGAGAAATTGATATTTTATACTATGGAAATTGCTTGAAAGCGATGGAAATATTGGAGATAGGTTTTTTCTGATGAATCCATTGGAAGAATGAAGAAATTTCCCATGAAAATGATATGTCGGAAGTTATTCTTTGGTGAAGGGCTTCTGTTTTTGAAAAATTTCAGTTTTTCGGGAATATCTCTGGTTCTATTGGTCGCAGCGATCTAGGCTTGATCTTGAATGGAAGGTGAGCTCATTTCCCATCGATTTATGTGGTTTAAAAAAGGAATTATCGATTTTTCAAGTAGTCATAGAGCAAAAGCTGATTTTCAGAAAATGACCTATAAATTTTGGAAAAATTGATGTTAAAAAGATTGGACCACACAAATCAATGAGAAATGAGCTCACCTTTCATTTGAGATTAACCCCAGATCGCTAGGACTAACAGAACCCGAAGATATCCCCGGAAAAGTGATTTTTTTCGATTTTCAAAAGGAAAACCCCTTCAAAACTTGACCCAAAAAAGTAAATTCTCCCAAAAATTGAGAAAAAAAATTTGACACATGTTTTCCGCCTAAAATTTCCTCAGCTTTTCAATGGAATCATCAGAAAATTTCTAGCTCGAACCGTTCAATTGAAGTGTCCATTTTACCCCACCATACCCTACACTGAGAAAAAAATTATGGTAAAAACAATGAAATATTAATTCCATTGCTATTTTTTTAGAAATGATTGAAAGAAACTGTTGAATTTACTGAATTTAGTCAATTCAACGAGTTAATCTGTTTGAATCAGCTAAATTCAGTAAATTCACCTATTTTCTTAATTATTCCAAAAAAATATTTGCTAAGTACCATTTGCCTCAATATTCGATTGCTTTTCCTTTCATTTTTTTCCCAATATATAGATGTGATTTTCGGTATAAGCTTATTTTCGAAAAAAAGACTTAACCTCGTTTACCACTTCACTACTATACAGATTTCACGAACTAACTCTCTTCATCCCTCCCTAACTCTTTCGTTAGTTGCACATGACATCACGTATGCTTCTCCCAAACGATTATTTTGCATTATTCATCTCTATATATATTTCAGCTTCAAAGTGAGCTTCACCAAAATTGAGAATATCCTACAGTGATAGCCCAGAAGTTGACTAACTTCCGAATACTCTGCAAATACCCCAAAGGGCTTGTTCTTCATGGAAAACAAGTTCAAATGCACTCACTGAACGCTTCATTTCGATTGTTCATCTTGCTCGTAATTGCCCCCCAGGTGTTCGGAATTAAACTCAGAGATGCCCAGACAGAGAGAGAAAATGAGATATTTTAACGATATCATATTCCAAGTACTATCTTGAGAGGTCAGAGAAAAACATCAGAAAAATCAGCTGTGTGAGCACAATGTTTATTTTATGAAAATCGAGAAAAATCGGTGAAAATATTTGAAGTAAATTTTTTTTTTTAAAGATTTTATTGAAAAGCTGAGGAAATTTGGGGAGAAAAAAATTATCGTCTCCTTGGAAACGAAGGGACATAAGTGCTATATGTACAAACATTGTATAAAAAATAAATAAATATTGTATAAAATTTGTATATTATTATAATTATTATATTATAATATTTCGAGTTTCTCGAGATGGTGAAACTGATTTTTTTTTGAGCATATACATGCTTATGTACAGCACTTACGCCCTTTTGTTTCTGAAGAGACGATATGTTAAAATTCATTTTTTAATGATTTTCTTGAAAATTCGATGATTTTAGGGGATTTTTTTTTTAATTTTTACTTTTTTGTGGATATCTCTGGTTCTATTGATCGCAACGTCTCGCGATTGTCGCGAAGTAGTCCAAAAATATCTCGAAAATCGATATTTTTCATTTCAAAACCACATAAGTCGATGAGAAATGATTTTACTTTTAACTTAAGCTCAATAGAACCACATTTGAAGATATTCCCAAAAAAGTGAATTTTTTCAAGAATTAAAAGTCTAATTATCAAAAAGAATTCACAAAAATAAATTTTGATACACGTTTTCCACCGGAAATTTTCTCAGCTTTTCAATAGAATCATCAAAAAAAATTAATTCCAAGGCTTTTTCATTAAAATCTCCATTTTGCCCAAAATTCTCCTTTATTCCACGAAGTAAGTCTAATATTTCCTTCCCCCGGAAAATCCGTGAGCTTCTGACTGCTCATACGACTCGAATATAAATCAAGAGTGTGAAAATACGTGCTAGTACAGGATGCAATACGAAAGTTGCATTGAAATATTGAAGACCCACTGAGGCATAAATCCGGATATAGTAATCTTGCAAGTTCCTCAGATCCTTGTAGATGTCTTTTAAACTCGGATTTTTTTAACATTCTCCTTCCTCTTTTTTTTTTTCCTATCACGGTGGCTTACCAACCGTTGGTCTCCACCACTCGTGAAACTTAATTCCACTGAAAAACTTTGGAGTGAATAATTACCTTTGGAAAACGGATTAGAGATAGAAAAAAGTTAGAGTTATTTTTTATCTCAAGTACTAGCACTCGATGGTGGTCAATGGAGAAGAAAAAAAAGGCCATTTATTTTTTTTCTCCAGCTGAAGCTTCTGCAATTTTTTGTATCAACAATTGCAGTAATAATTTATGTGGAAGAATTGAATAGCTTACTTCCACTTGATTCACCTTTCTTCATGTGTTTTTTTCTTTTTCATTTTTTCTTCTTGTGTTTAAGATAGTATTCTTGAGTGCGATCGATGAAACAGAAAGGAAAATGAGGATTTGTGGGTTATTTTTCAATTAATTGCTGATAATTTGGGGAAAAGTGCTTCAATTTTCCCGAAAAAAGTGATTAAACTATTCGGAAGTCATATCTTCAGCTTGTGAATATAATTTTTCTCTTCTCGAATTTTTTTTACATCAATCTCCTATCACATGCATGAGACAGAGAGAGAGGCAAATAGTTACGACTACCTTCTAATTGAAATTTCTCAATAACTACACGGTGAATTGAATGTTTTTTTCTTCTATTATTTAGTTAAAATGCTGTTCTCTTCGCAAATTGTTTTTAAATAATGGGTCAATCCTGTGGTTTTTTTAGTAATTTCGTTATTTCCGTTCGATTTAGAGCGTTTCATCCTCATCACTGCTATTTTCAGTAACTTTAATAATTCATATCTCAAAAACTGCACGGATAAAAATTATGAAAAAATTCAGAAAAATGTAAAAAAATATAATCTTTGATACGGCATCAAAAAAAATGAGGAAATAGTACTGTAGTCCAAAAATATTTCTTTCAAATCAAAAAGAAAAGCAAGAAGTTCAACTTCACTTTTTTTCCTTCTCCCAATAATCTCAAAACCATTCCCATTTCTGTTTCTCGAAATTGAATTCCCTTCACTGGAAATAACTCCAATCTTTTATTTCGAAAAAACAAACACACACACACACACAATCAATACTATAGCCATATTTTCCTTCATTCTTTTTTCTCCTCTCTGTCTCTCTCTCTCTCTCTCTTTTCAAAAAATCGCAAATAAAAGTTAATCCTGACTTTTTCCCAGTGTTTACAAAAAAAAAAAAAAAAAAATATAGAGAAAAATAAAGAAAAATAAACTATTACAGTACAAGAACTCTAATCAATTTTTTTACAGCTCCCCAAACAGTAAAAAATTTTATCGAAACGAATGAATTTTCCTATTTATTTTTTATTTTTCATCTTTATCTACCTCTATTTTCCAATGAAGTTTCACCAGGCTGTCATTTCATGTTTGCTACTCACACTATTTTTTTTCTCTTTTCCATTTTTTTTTCTCTTGCCGAATGAAGAAATAAATGGAACGGAAAGCGAGTGGAAGCGCGAGAACCACATTTGTGCAGCAACTTCCGGCTTCAAATTCACCCAATGCTTCGAAGAATTTGTTGCTCGTAATCAAGGGGCTTTTTATCACTGCCTCTGGATAGAATGTGTGTTACCCTCCACACCCCCCCCCCCCCCCCCACCCCCACCCACACCACCACCCTCCCCTAGATGCAATTTTCGAATGTCACATCCAGTGAATAATATTCGAAAAAAAAAATAAAAAAAATTTAGAGAAGAGGAAAAATTCGAAAAACAAGAAAAATTGAGAAAAAAAAGTTACACGTGTTACTTCATGAAATGTCTACTGTCACATACACTAGAGAATGAAGTGTTGCGGGTTTATGAGGAGCAATATTTTGCTACTCCTCGTTATTTAACGAGTTCAACTCTGAATAGAATGAAAAAAAAAGGACTTTTTTCCAATTGAAACAATTGGTGAAGTGGACTCGAATACTTTCATCGATCCGAATCTCCAGGAAGTGAAATGAAAACCAGATAAAGTCAAAAGAAAAATAATAAAAAACACTTGAAAATAGGGGAGGGGAGGGGGGAGAGGGGTAGTGCTTCTCCCCCATTCAATTTAATTAATTGCGCCAATATAACGCACCCGTGAATTCTTCCACCCTCGTAATTCCCAGTGGGAAAAATTTAATAATTTTTTTCATTCACCTCGCTCTTTCACGCGAAAGGTATCACTCTTGAAAAAAAAAAAACAGCTGAGTGAAAATAATGCGCCCCAATTACCGAAACTCCGGGTGTATCTTTATTCGTCGCTCGATTACGTCTCAAAAGCCGAGACCCAAAAGATAGGAGGGGGGGGGGGCGGGGGGAAGAGATCTTTGGTTTTTTTTTCTTGGAGAAAGTGGGGAAAAAATAACCGTCATTTCTTTCATTTTTTTTCAGCTGGGTACGGAACTCTTGACTTCATTTGTGCTCTTAATTAGGACGGTATAACAAACTTCAGTGCCACAGTCGATTAATAGGGTCATGGAGAAAAAAAATTCAGCTTTTTCTCCTGATTCGAGATCTTCTGAGGTTTTCTAGGATTTTTGACGTTTTTTCCGAATTTTTCTGATTTTTTTATAGAATTTTCCTGAATTGAAATTCGGCTTCTCCCCTTTGCTCATATGATTTCTCAAAAATCATGATTTTTCCTCCAACTTGTTATTTTTTGATATTTTCCAGAATTTTCACGATTTGTTTTCGAATTTTTCGATTTTCCAGAATTTTTGCAATTTTTTTTCAAATATTTTAATAAATGTTTTTCCAAAGTTTTTCAAAATCATTCCAATTTGAACTTCCGGTAGTTTTCCTTCACCCAAATGATTTCTTAGAACTCATTTTCCTCCCAATTTGAGATTTTTCTAAATTTCCCAGAGTTTTCGATTTTTTTCTCGAAGTGTTCTCGAAAATTCCACAGAATTTGTCCAAATTAAATTTCAAAAATTTTCCTTTACTCACATGATTCCTCAAAAATCATAATTCTTCTCTCCAACACGAGATTTTCTGAGATTTCCCTGAATTTTCCCGATTGTCTCGGGAAATTGTCTAGTTCACATTCACTGTCAAAGTTTGATGGCCATTATTTCTGAATGTTTGTACGCTTCTCCAAGTTTGCATTGTCGCATCCGTGAGCCTCGGGCAAATGTTAACATACGGCTTTTTCGAATGGTAGGCTCTATCATTGCGACAGGAGTCGATAACGATGTAATTTGTAGTCTGCTGCAGTTTGCCTATTACTCATTACTCATATCTCAAAATATTTGCACGAATTCGAGTGAACAGTGGTTGCTTTCATCTCCGCGAAATAAATAAATAAATAAAAAATTGGATAATAGTATTGCTTTACATGCGCTAAAAATATCGTTTTCTCTCTATTCAGATCATTTAAAGTATCTTCCATTAAAAAAATCACAATCGAAAATTTCGATGATTCCATAGCTTCCATTCAAAAGCAAAAATGTATTCTGTCAGCTCTTCGACATTTGCACTTTGGCCAGAATGTTTTTTTTCACACGAACCCAATGGGAATTATGATAAATAAAATTGAACTCTACACAGTCGTATTTCGATACATATAAAAACATGTCGATACTGAATTTCAAATCTCCCACAGTACACCCTTCAATCTATTCATCGGTAGTGCTTTTCCACAGTGAATTTTTTTCACTCATTTATGTATATATAAAACAGTGACGAAATGTTTTCGAGGGTTACAACACTCCAGTTGTTTCAATTCTCTCCATTGCATGTGGACTATTGTGAATTGTTTTTTTTCCATTTGTTTCATTCATGTTTTTGACGATTTTTAGTTTTTTTTTTTTTGTTTTTTTCGGTGAATGTCACAGACAAAGTAGTGCTGATATACAATGACAATATGGCGTTTCACGGGAGTGAAAATCCTCACTTTTGAAAGTTTGAATTTTTTTTCTTCTCTCTCTCATTGGTGTGAATGAAGGGCCATCCATAATGTACGTCACACGAATTTCAAGGTACTGATGAAATGGTTTCAAAAAGCCTTTCCATTTCGAATCACACAAAATAAATAACAGTAAAATCACCTTAACAATACTCAGTTAATTATTTGGAAAATAAAAATGAAAAATACCATAACTGTCTTAACAATGCATGTAGTACACACGACTTTTTTTTGTAAAATCGTAAATTTCTAATACTATCGTTCGCTTATTGACGACATGTGATACCCAATATTGTACTCAGGATTTATCAAATAAATTTAAAAAAAAACAATTTCAAGGTTTTGAGACCCTTCCCCCACCCTCATGTCACATTCTGTCACATTTTTATTGCCCCCTCCCCCCCCCCCCCCCCCCTTCCGCATTGTGACGTCACACCATCCCTTTTATACCCCAGATGCAAAAATTATAGGATTGATATTTTTTGATGAATTTCGTTTCCGAAGAGACAAATATATGCTCAATCACTGATAATCATTATTTTATTGCCACTTTTTCTATAGAAAAAAATAATAGCCAAAATGCGCCTTTTTTTAGACTTTTACAGTGGTGTTACCCCTTAAAGCCAATTAGAAACTAAAAAAAAAACCAGTGTAATCGATCCTGCACCTTTTTTCCAATCGAAATTCGATTGATCTCGATGCACAAAAAAAAAAAGGATGAAGTTATCGTGAACAATCACCCCCTTTGGGTTATATAGTCCATCGGATTGGATAGCACTATGCTGCATGAATTTTAACGGGAGAATTCACGGAAAAAGTTAGGCCATGTGGAACACATAGAATCAGAATAAAAAGTGTTATACATTCGGGTTTGCACATACATCGTATAAAAGAGTGAAGGACCCCTCTCTTCTCACTCCTTCAGTATGATTTACATAGTTTTCTCAAATACCTCGAGCTTTCTATCCAGTTGCCTCCTTGTGTGTGACCTCGAGTGAGCCGGATTGCTTTTCACAATGCCAAGTGTGAAAGTGCAAGCCGTTGTTGGAAAATCGTGTATTCAAAGGAAAAGAAGAAAAAAAAGAGGGGGGGGGGGGGAAGGGGATGGCGAGAATTGTAGGTGCTGAATAAAACTGAGTGGAGAAATTAAGATGATGTCGTTGCCTTAGAGTTAAAGGAGCCAAAAACACGAAATTCTGGTGTGAAAGGGGCGCATGTCCACTTATCACTCCAAAATGTTTTTTATGGTCTCTGGAACATTATTTGGATAATTGAAAATGAAAATAACAAAGTGGCGTAACAATTCTAAAATGAAAGGGACGTATCTCTACACTTACGCCCTTTTGTTATTTTTTTTTAAACGCTATATAATTTTTAAACTTAAAGTGAAAAAGACGTATCTCTGCACTTACATCTCTTTGTTTTCAGAACTTTTTTATTTTATGAGAATATGTGAAGTTACGCCCTTTTGCACTTAATTCTTGGCACCTAAGCCCCCTTGTTATTAGTTTTTTCCCGATGATTAAGGAAAATTCAATGAAAACACTAAAAACAAAGAGGCGGATCTCCAGCACTTACGTCCCTTTGTTATTAGTGAGGGATTATTTTTTATTTTTTTACTAATATTGCGTAAAAGATCTTGGAAATCCTATTGGAGCAATAATAATGGAGATACGCCCTTTTGTTATTTTGAAAAAAAAAATCGGGAAGAATAGCACTTACGCCTTTTCAACTCTAAGGCGACGATGTCTCACGGGACAGAAATGACACAAGTGAAGAAACGCAGAATACAGAAAGCCTACACGACACTGAAAGAAGGAAAAATCTTCGTGTAAAAATGGTGAAAAATCAAATGTTGAAAGCAAAAGGGGAAAATAACATAGTGGAGGAAATGAAATCCTTCGTGACACTCTTGCTCCTTGTGGAGGATGGCGCCATTTCGATCGATTTTTATGGCAACTTGGTGGCTCGAGTTTTTCGAGTGAACATATCCGTACGACGAGTTAGAGCTGAACTTTGTGAGCACCTTCTTTTTCTTCTTTGGATTTTTTTTTCTCTTTTATCATTGTTCCCGGGGATTAAGTGGATTTTTTTGCCTCCACATTTTCGCGAATATCGTGAGAACGAATGGGGGTAAGAAGGGGAGGAAGTGAATTTAACTAAAAGTGGCATTAAAACACCTGAGAAAATTCTGAACGAGAATTACAGCGAAGAAAGCTATTTCCTACTTTAAAAAAAAAATGCACGAAGGACCATTGAGGAATAAGGACTTTTTCATTGGAAATTCTAGGTATAAACGTCTCCATCATTCTGGATAATTCAATGGAGAAAAACTTTGGTGAATAATTTTTGCTCCATCTCCAAATTTATTCAAATTAATTTAGTTTTTTTTTTTTTTTTTTTTTTGGAAATGGAGCATAGAGCTCTTTCTCACAGTTGTAATTGAACGAGAGTGGCCCATAGAGCGGAATGAAATGTTAATTATACAGATGTTATGTATACCAGTGGTTGGATCTGCATAAAGTAACATGTGTAACTGTAAAAGCACGTTAGAAACGTCTCATTTTGGAGCAATGCCAAGTAGTCCACGTGATAAGGGTTTTTGTGGCTACTGCGTTTATGTAAGGAATGAAGGAAAAATACTCGCTTTGTTTAAGGTAGTATTTTCAGGGAACTTGAGTTTTAGTGAATGCCTTCTTTTATGCCGTATCAAAGCTGATATTTTTTTTTTACATTATTCTGGATTCTTTCATAATTATTTATAATTAAAAGTTACTGAAAATAGCGGCGGTGGGGATGAAACGCCCTGAATTGGACGAAAATAACGAAATTACTAAGGAAAAACACATTGCAACTAAATAATAGAAGAACAAAATATTCAAGTCACCTTACAGTTATTGAGAAATTTCAATTAGAAGGTAGCCGTAACTATTTGCCTCTCTCTCTATCTCATGCATGTAATAGGAGATTAGTAATGTAGAAAAATTATATTCACACGTAGGCAGTGGGAGGGTGTAAAACAAAAATTGTAGCACCAATAAAAGCAATATCTATCTATATTCACACGTATGAAAAAATCCCTATAGAAAATTTTTATGGAAGATTTCTATAGATTTATTCTATAGAGAATCCTATAGGTTTATCGTATATGATATTGGGATATTTTTCATGGGCACTGGTAAAGTTGAAAGGATGAGCACAAAAAACACTAAGTTTATAGATATTTTTCTTATAGAGACAAAATTTCATTATAGAATCACATGAAATTCCACTCGTATAGAAACAATCCTTATAGAAACAATAGCTATAGAAAATATCCCAAAATCATATACGATAAATCTATAGGTTTTTTTATAGAGTGAATCTATAGAAATATTCTATAAAAATCTTCTATAGAAATTCTCTACAGGGATCATACGCGCACCAAGAGGATTCCATCTCCGCCTTCATTTTCCTGGACTCAGTATAGAATCACATGAAACTCTACTCGTATAGAAATAATCTTATAGAAACAATACCTATAGAAAATGTCCCAATATCATATACGATAAACCTATAGGATTCTCTATAATATAAATCTATAGAAATATTCTATAGAAATCTCCTATAGAAATTCTCTATAGCGATTTTCCATGAGCGCACAAGTTGAAGATATGATTTTCAAATAGTTTAATCACTTTTCCGTCTAAATTAAAGCACAAACCCCCGAATTATCACCAGTTAATTGAAAACCAACCTACAAATCCTCATTTTCCCCGTTTTATCGACCCTCCTCTGGAATACTACCTCAAGAAAAACAATCAAAAATCCCACATAGAGATAACAAAACGTTGTTTACCGTCAATTCCTCAAGATTTCAGGATTTCTTCGAGAAAATTCATTGGAACAGTGAGTGGAGAAGACCGGAATTATGCAGATTGGGTTATAGATCTATTCGTCATCTCCTACAATTCGATTTACTCTACGACTTCCAAGAAAAAATTTCCGCCTCTCTCCATCATTTTATTTCCTTCAGTTCCTCCACTTTTTCCCCCATCACTACACCTCAGCTCCTCTAAAAATCAGCATTAATCCCCAGAGTTATTTTTCCTATCGATGAGAAGATGAAGAAAAAAAATGAAACGAGAAAATTCAGCAGCGTTTGGAGAAACTGATTCATTGCAAAGACGTAAATGAAAAATCCACTCGTGCACCAATGTAAATGCGTTTCTGTGGAGAAAGAAAAAAAATTCAACTCGAACATTGGACAAATGAATGAGATCCTAACTGAGGCTGAAGAAAATGAGCTTTAAACTGAATTTACATTGTCGTTAAATTCTTGAAACTCTCCAGTTGAAGCTACTAGTTTTACACTCATGATTTAGATCAAGTATTTCTATGCTTCAACTCTATTTCACTCTATTTCTATTATTTTGCTTCAAGAATACTGCACCTCTTATTTTTTTTTTTTCATACTTATTCTTCTCTAAAGTTCTGCTTCTCATTTGGCTTTGCTCTACAGCTATGCAGAAAGACCATCCGTTATTTCCGGAGAGGCTTTTTTTCATGCGAACAAGACTGCTGAGCAGATCGGTGAAACAAGGCGATGAAAAAAAGTGCACTTTTGGTGTGAATGCTACTCTCCATTTGGATCAACTCTCTTTGTTTATTTCCTTTTTTTCTTTCTCCTCGATGACGTGAATTCTCTCCTCCTCTTTTTTTTCCCCCGAGACGCTGAGAAACTTTTAGGGTAATTAGGAATTAGCGATTTTATTGTTTTTTTTTTAATTTTTCAATTGACTTTTTCACTTGAATTAAAAGTAGTGAAATGAAAATATTAGAGTGGATGCGATATTTCGAATTTAATGCGATATATCGTATCGATTAATCGAAATTTTAAATTTCCTCAAACTAAAGGAGAGGATTGCCTCGAATTAAAAGAGATGAAACGAAATCAAATTATCGATCAATCCGAAATTCGATCAATCGAATTTTGAAATCGATTAATCGAATTTCGTAATTCACTAGTCGAATTGTGAAATCGACTAATCGAGCTTTTTAATCAACTAATCAAACTTTTAAAATCGATTAATCGAATTTTGACATCGATTAATCGAAATTTTGATATTTATCGTTTGGAAGTTGATTCCCTTCAATCAAAACTGATGAAACAGAACTATCGAATGTGATGCGATATGTCGAATTTGATGCGAGATATATTGTATCGATTAATCGATATAAAAGAAAAATCAATCGATAGCTGATATAACATTGGTTTTCTCCGTGAAAAACTGAACTATCAAATGATATGCCATATATCAAATTGAATGCAATAAATCGATTAATCGATTAATCGACGCCATAAAGACAGAAATATTGATGAAGGCGCACTTTAGTGCCTCTTTAATTGCCAGTTCGATGAATAAAGTGATAAGTCATGATATGGGCTTTTGGAGCGAATATCTCCATACATAATGCTCCATAAAGGCGATATTTCCACGTTAAGACATGGAAAGGGGATAGACCACCCGAGGTTTGATTCACTGCTCTCCAAATTCTACGTTCTTTACTCCCTAAACTACCCCCATTTTAATTGTTATTTATTTACCAGACGAGAAAATAGTGTGACTTTGATTAATATCGTTTTTCTGTGTGCATGTGTCGGTGTCAGTAGATACGAAAAACATGAGAGATCAGATTAAACTTCCTTTTCCTTCTCAAGACAGCTCAGATTCATCTCCGAAGATTTATTTAGTTGCGAAATAGAGTTATTCTAGTCTTTTGTCGAAAGTCTAATAAAAGCATCGGGTTATCATGTTGCAAGGAGAAGTGTCTCGTTTAATTTAATGCGCATGGAAAAAAATAAAAAATAACACTTCCCCCCCCCCCCCCCCCTTCTTTTTTGATAGAGTGGAACGGGATAGTGGGAGGAAGTTCGATGAATTTTTCATCCGGTTATAGAAGTAAGAAAATGACATCAATAAAGTTAACAGCAGTAGCCAATAGTTGCATCTGAGCATCGTGCAGTCTCGAGGGATATTTTCCAGCTCGTTGAAGCCATTCCCATAGCGTCTTGATGATATAAACTCGAAATGCCATAATATATGGACACACTCGCACTAGTTTTAGTTGGGCTTTTAATTTTTCTAATATTTTATATATTTAAGTCATTTAATAGTATTGAAAATTTTTATAAAATTTGATATTGTTTAATTTTTAGTATTTTCATATTTTTTATATTGCCAATGTTAGAGTGAAAGGCACGTATCTCCGCACTTACGTCGCTTTTTAAATTATTTTCCAGGCTACGTCTCGGACTTGCGTCTTTTTATTATTTGGATTTTTTAATTCAAGAAATCCTAATTTGGCACTTGCGCCTTCTTGTTTTTATAATTTCTTCATATGACATGAAAATATTTGGAGTTACGTCTTTTTGTTTTTTTTTAATTCTTTATCTAAAGATGCCATATTATGGCACTTACGCCTTTTTGTTTTTATAGTTTTTCTATTAATATTTTTTCTTTGGACTTGCGCCTATTTGTTTTTGAAATTTTATAATGAGAAATAAAATGCTCGGAAGGATTACAAGCAGGTCTTGTGTTACTTGTAACAAAAACAGGCATTTACTGGAGATACGCCTCTTTGTTACTATCAATTCGAAATAACAAAGAGACGTATGTGCTGGAGATACGTCACTTTGTTATTATCAATTTTTCCAGAAGGAAACCGAAGTCAGTAAAATTCTAATAACAAACAGGCATATGTGCCGGAGATAGGCCTATTTGTTACTAGTATTCTTTCGGAGATCAGAAAAAATTGAATGAAGAACTAAAAACAAAAAGACGTAATCTCCGGAGATACGTCTTTTTGTTCGCAGTATGTAGCACTTACAACTATATGTTATAGCTTTTTTGTCACCACTATTGCATAAAAGACCGAGAAAAACCAATTGGAGCGAAAAAAACTAACGTCACTTTATTTTTACGAAGAAAAAAAAACGAAAGAATGGTACTTGCGCCACTTTGTTTCTAAGGTGACAATATATATGTTTCTCCTCATTTTTCACGGTCTTTAAAATTGGGAAAAGGGAAAAGACTAGTTTTTATCGTTTGCTTTTAAATTCACAAACTTGGGCAATTCCACAGAGTCAGAATTTTCCGTTTCCTGTGGTCAAATATGGCCATTCTCACCCCTTTGGGGAGTGGTAAGCAAGTGACCCAGATTTTCCAGGATTTTATCATTGAATTTGCAATTTTATTGCATTGCGCCACTGTACCGTGTATTTTTATAACCCCCGGAGTTATCATCACTATCTTGAAAAGCATTATCACTAGTATTTACGTCAGAAGAATAAAAAATTGGAGTTTGCAAAAAGAAATAGTAGTATATAGTGTGCAAGAGAGAGAGATTGATACTTTTATCGTCTGATAAATCACTCGAGGTCTGAGTTTAGCCAATGAGAGTGGATTGAAGGAGAGAAGCGAGTGGATGATATTGTGTGAAGGGCTTCGTCCAATCATATCACAGCATTGAATCTCTGTGTTTGGATTTTCTACAGTACTCAGTGGCCGTTCAAAGTTCCTTGAGGATGTCCTAATCCATTACGCTTCTGAATAGATCCGAGTGGGATAAATTGAAACTGTAAACTAACTGAAATTTCGTCTACAATGTGAAACGGGAGATTATAAAGAGTTGAGGTAATCCTAGTGGCAAGTTCAAATGATCGATTTTTATTTTTTTTTCCTCTTAGCTATTATAATTACTATAGCTATTTCGATTTTTCAACATTTTACCGATACTGGAACGATGTCCAAGATGATAAATTGTTATTAGATAATATTATGAATATTCAATATTGTTCCGCATTTGACTCACGCTATTCCAGTATCTAGGACTGGGATTGGAGGATCCTCGGATTTTAAATATCAATATTCCCGCCATTGATTTTTTCATGTTCTCAAAAATTAATAGACATTCTGACAAACAAAAAACATATAAGGTTATATAAGGAAAAAATAGGTCTGTGATCATGAATTTTCGCAGTGAAACTGAAACTGAACCTCGCTTGTGGAGTTTCAATGTTAATTCCATTATTTTCGAAAATTAATTTTGGCCTTATTTCCTTGTCTTCTTCTTCCGGTCTTTTTTTTCCATAGTATGATAAATAATGGAACTCGAGAGATTAGATGATGAGTAAAGAACAATCATCACGAAAATCAGCCGTGAAACGACTTTTTTTTTCCTCCAAAAAAATTTGTCATTCCCTTCCTCTATCGACGTCACGTTGTACATTATCAATCGGGGTTAACTTTCCATTCCGAAGTTTTCGGTTCCGGGACAGCTGGTCCCTGTTACCAGAATTCAATCTGCTACATCGGCTGTGGCATTGTGTACTTCCCACCCCCTCCCCTCGTCCCTTCCCAACCACCCCCAACCCCTATTTTTCCTCCACTTATTCGTTTTTTTCCGTCACGTGTGTGTCTGTGTGTCACCTTCCGGAACTCGTGGAAATTCAATAGACATCACCAGAGAGTGAGAGAGACAGAGACGAGTCCTCGAAACTCTCTCCAGGCTTTTCTCCAAAACTCAATTTCTAACCGTCTTTGATATATCCACCACGACACGTACAAACACACTGAGTATTTTGCGGGGAAAAGGACTACTAGACACCTTGTCGTGCAGGACAGGTGCCGTATGGCTTTTGTATATATATATATATATATATATATATATATATATATATACACATATATATAGATATACAGATATATATATGTATGAACAAGGGTATGAGAATTTTGGAAAGTTTTGGATGACAAGAGAGAGGCGACAGTCACCGTTGGGAAATCATTGAGGGGTAAAAATGCCGTAAGGGGGAGGGGGAAGGGGATAGGTGTTAGCCACGTGTCAAATGCGAATCATGCACAAATAGCAAAAAAAAAGGACTCTTTTTCACATTTTCACTGATTTACTGGCGTGAATTGTCGCCGCAAATGATTTATCAGCTCGATGGAAAAGGCTTCGGTGCAGAATCAAATTGAAAATGAAACAATAGAATTGACAATTGGAGAGAGGAATTGAGAGAGAGTGAAAACAGTGGAATTAGTCTTGATGAAGCCAGAGGGTGATTGGTATGCGTCAATCTGTGTTATTTATCCTGTGTCATTTTACGATTGTTGGAATAATTAATCTGTCAATTTTCGGGTATTTGATGCTTTCGGTTTCGCATTGGCTGCCTCATTTTTTCAGTGGATTGAGGTAGTGTCATAGAGTGGGTTTGATAAAACAGGAAAAAATGCGAATTTGTAGGTTTATTTCCAATTAATTGCTGATAATTCGGGGTAAATGTACTTCAATTTACCTGAAAAAATGATTAAACTGTTCGAGAGTCATATCCTCAGCTTGTGAATATAATTTTTATCTTCTCGAATTTTCTTTACATCAATCTCCTATCACATGCATGAGACAGAGAGAGAGGCAAATAGTTACGATTACCTTCTAATTAAAATTTCTCAATAACTATACGGTGAATTGAATATTTTTTTCTTCTATTATTTAGTTAAAATGCTGTTCTCTTCGCCAATTGTTTTTCAATAATGGGTCAATCCTGTGGTTTTTTAGTAATTCCGTTATTTCCGTCCGATTTAAGGCATTTCATCCCCACCACCGCTATTTTCAGTAACTTTGATAATTTATATCTCATAAAGTACACGGTCAAAAATTATGAAAAAATTCAAAAAAATGTAAAAAATTATCATCTTTAATAGATCATCAAAAAAATAAGGAGTTCACTGTACTCGAATTCCCTAGGAAGTTTTAAAATAAATCAATCTTATCCCATCATTCAGTTTTCCAAGGATATCTCGATTAATTTCCGGGATATTTCTAAAGAAAAAAAAACTGTTGATAAAATTTTTAATTTTAGTGAAAACGAAATTTAAATGGATAAATGGAATGGTCGTCTGTTATTTTGAGCTTGTTAAAATAATTAATCCATCAATTTTTGTGAATTTAATTCTCATGTTTTTCATTAACTGGCCTTTTATTCGACAGAATCACTCGTTATCAATCATTATCAGCGAAATATCGACGTCTCTTTGAAGTTTATAATTTCTTTGTACTGATTCCAATTAAAATTATAATTAAATCTATTGAATGATGAAAAGAGATCAAATAGAATAAACCCATTTTTCCAACTGTTCTTTTTAAATATGTTGAAAATTAATCGATATAAAGTGATTTTACTTTAATTCTCTTTTTTGCAGGGTCACACGACGAATAGATGGACACTGACCAAAAGATGGACGGTTTCTATTATCGAGAATTTTCATAAATGAATGAATGATTCTTATACTTTTCATGTCAATTCCTGATTATCGCATTCATATAGATTTATAAACTTTTTATTACATATCGATTGATCGAAATTTAAAATCATTCCACTGCAAATATGCAACTGTCCATCTATTGGGGGTTTAAGTTATTTTCCTGTTTTTCCTTGATTTTCTATAATTATTTCTGCATTATTCAAGTTTAATTGATTTTTAGTCGATTCACTGTATATATTTCTGTCCATCATTCTTTTCTGCAACTTTTTAAAGTAATTTGCCTATTTCATATGAATTAATAAAGTCTTATATTTCCTTAATCGTCCATCTACAGGTCATTTTACCCTAGCTCTCAAAATTCTCTGCAAAAAAAATTAGCATAAAATCACTCTATCTGACTCTTAATCTATTTTATTCAGCAATAATCCTCTTTTTTTCATTTCCTTCACAACTGAATTCTCGAAATTTCAATAAATCATCAATTCAGTGATATATATATGACGTTTATATTTCAATATAGACGTCTTTTTGAAATCAACTATATTTTTGTGCTGTTTTGAAATTAAAATAATAATTAAAGGCCATGAATAATGAAAACCAATGATAATTCCATAGAATTGTCCAAATTCAGGAAAAATATGTGACGAAATCCAGTGAGTCAACGCTTTTTTCCTCCAATTTCTCACATGTGATAATTCTTACGGTAAATTTTAAAAAGGACTAAAATTTCACTCGCCACTGCCTCCGATATGAATGAAATTGAATTTTCTCCCTCACATGACAATAGCACTTTCACCATTTTTCGTTGACGCTTTTTGTCTCTTCGTCCAATTTTTTTTTTTTTTACCAGCATATGTCGTTCATTTCTGACGAAAAAAAGCCAATGCGTATGTGCGCTAGTATCTCTAGAGAATCTAATAATCCGGAATTATATAATAACAGAGCACTAGGTTTTTTCCAATTTCGAGAGATGAAAGTTCGAGGAAAAATGAGAGTAAAAATTGGATAAACATTGAATGTCCGGGAGGAAATAAATGCAGTGGCATTTTGGGGAGAGAGAGAGAGAAATAAAAAGTAATTTGTAAGAGGAAAATTTTTTTTTTTGAAACCGATTGAATCAGCAGTGATTCTATTTTTCCAATAAATTGAAGAAACTATTTGTATTAACTTCTACTTGCCACAATTCTGGAAAATCACGTACACTTTTGCCACATTTGCGGTAAAAATTCGATTCCAGCAAAAAAAAACTGTTAAAAAAAATCAATTATCAATTATTTTGACTTAAAAAAACACAAAACGAAAAAAATCGAATTTCTTTTCAATATTCCAGTGGAAAAGTTGAAATTACTCAGAAAATATCATTATTATTATTTTTTATAAATAATTAATGATTATTAATTACAATAAAAAAAAATATTAATTAATTAATTATTAATAATTATAATTTATAATTATTTTTTTTAATAAGAATTTTTACTTGCAAATTTTTTTAGGATTTATTAAAAGCTCACTTTAAATGATGATGTAGGGTGAATGGTCCAGTGGTTGAACGGATGAGACTCGTCAGACTCCAGTGATCGAACATGAGAAATTCGATAATTACTTATATGTTTGAAAAATGGCAAAATTAAAAAAAAAATGAAAAATAGCGATTTTTAGAGGGAAAAATTACAAAAAATATAGAAGTGAAAAATGGGAACAAATTCTAAGGAAATAACGGTTGAGTGCACTTCATTGTTTTCAACTAGTAAAAAAATTGGGAAAATTATTTTTCTGAAGATGCGAGACTTTAATTACTCACGTACAAGGGATGGATCAATCAAGCATCACTTATAACTTCTGTGCTCATTCAGCTGCAATTAATTTCATGGAACGTCGTTAGAGACATTGCTTTGAGGGATTTTAATGAAACTACTGGAGATAGAGTTTGTTTGATGATTCTGTTGGAAAGCTGTGGGAATTTGCGTTGGAAAAGAGATCAGAATTGATTTTTTTGAAATTTTTTGAAATTTTTTTTGAACAGATCTCAAAAATAGAAAAATTGAAATTTAAAAAAAAATTAAATTTTTTTTTTTTAATTGAATTTTTCTAAAAAACTAAAATTTTCAACAAAATTCAAAAAATCAATTCCGACACATGTTTTCCATTTGAAATTAAATTAATTCAATAAAATGTTTTATTTAATCAAAAATCCATTTCTCACCACTCTATCAAAAAATATATGTTGAACAAAATCAGAAATAACTGATGCATTATTTAAATTCCCAATAACAACGAAACTTTGATAAATATAATGTGAAAGACAAGTTTTTGAATAATTTCAAATGACTCAACCACCGAAATGTTGCTTAAGGGATGTAAACTTTCTGGCAGCATTATAGCTCAAGATGAAGTGAGCATGTATTCAAGAAGTTGGAGTTAATCCAATTTATCTAACTATCTTGTCAGTATGATTTAACATTTTGCTTTCTTCTACTCTTTCTTCTCTCACAAATTCCACAATAATCCAAAAACTTTTATTATTTTCTATGTTACAGTTGTGTGCGGTGTTGGAGCGGATATAGCTTATCATCGACACGTCATGGGTTATTACGTTACGTGAGGATAATTCAACATGCACTTGTAAATCGAATCACGCACTATCACCAAAATCATTTTCACTACACCAACAGAATTATTGAATTTTCTATTATTATTGTTGTTTCTTCTTTTAGTTCAATTTTCATCACGATTAAAGTAAAAAATTCTCTTTTCATTATTTCTTGAATATCTTTGGTGCGGGTGGGTTTAGGAAAAAATATCAGAGCACCTTTTTTGTAGAGAATTAAATTCTCCAAAAGAAAGATATCTTGACAAATTTCGGTGAATCGCACGGTTTCCAAGTAATTTGAAGGATACCTGATTTTTTTCCATCCACTTACAAATAGTGTAATTAAGGTAGTATCCTAGTGAAATAGAGTACAGTTAATTCTTCATTTTTTTGATGCCGTATCAAAGACGATGGTTTTTCACATTTTTCTGAATTTTTTCATAATTTTTGACCGTGTACTTTATGAGATATGAATGATCAAAGTTACTGAAAATAGCAGTGGTGGGGATGAAACGCCCTAAATCGGACGGAAATAACGAAATTACCAAAAAACTACAGGTTTGACCCATTATTTAAAAACAATAGCGAAGAGAACAGCATTTTAACTGAATAATAGAAGAAAAAAATATTCAATTCACCGTATAGTTATTGAGAAATTTCAATTAGAAGGTAGTTGTATCTATTTGCCTCTCTCTCTGTCTCATGCATGTAATAGGAGATTGATGTGAAAAAAATTCGAGAAGAAAAAAATTATATTCACAAGCTGAAGACATGACTTTCGAATAGTTTAATCACTTTTTTCGGGTGAATTGAAGCACTTTTCCCCAAATTAATTGGAAACTAATCTAAAAATCCTCATTTTTTTCTGTTTTATCAAGCGTAAAATAGGATACTACCTTAAATAAAGCAACTCTATTCATCATTCATATAATTCCTCATCATTTCCGTTGAAACTCACTCTCATGACAAATTTAATGAGCCACAGAATAACATAAACCTGTTTCAACATTTCCCATTAGTTTGCACACTTGATTCCTTGTATCATATATAACATCATCCTCTTGTGTTTCAGAGTGGCTTCAGCCCTGATTTTCTTCCTCGAGATTACCTGGGCCATCACGATGTTCGTGCAGATTTGTCTAAGGTACGTGACAAGCATTTATATTTGCAACTTTCTTTATAAGGAAAATGCATACAACTATAGTTGAACTAGGATTCTTGAAAATGGGATCATGAAGGACTTTTCATGTATATATATCCTTACTACTGCAATATTCGAAAGGGAATAGAACTTTTTGGCATTCTTACTTTTTTTGCCAAGACTCTCATTAGGTTTGATTTTTTATTATTTTTTTTTTCTCTTTGATTTTTCCATTGAATTCATTGGATGATCAATTTAAAATAGAAAAAAAGCACTTGTTCCAATTTACTCCTGACGTAATTCAATTGTTTCTTCATTCATGAATTCCAGTGAGTTTTGATTAAGAGAGTATTCTAGAGGACGTTGATAAAACAGAAAAAAATGAGGAATTGTAGGTTTTTTCCAATTAATTGCTGATAATTTGGGGAAAAGGTGCTTTACTTCAGACGAAAAAGTGATTAAACTATTTGGAAATCATATCTTCAGCTTGTGCATTTATGGAAAATTGCTATAGAGAATTTCTATAGATGATTTCTACAGAATATTTCTATAGATTCATTCTATAGAGAGTCCTATAGGTTTATCGTATATGATATTGGGACATTTTCTATAGGTATTGTTTCTATAAGATTATATCTATACGAGTAGAGTTTCATGTGATTCTTTACTGAGTCCAGGAAAATGAAGGCGGAGATGGAAGCCTTTTGGTGCGCGTATGAAAAATCCCTATAGAGAATTTCTATAGAAGATTGCAATAGAATATTTCTATAGATTCATTCTATGAAAAATCCTATAGGTTTATCGTATATTATATTGGGGTATTTTCTATAGTCATTGTTTCTATAAGAATTGTTTCTATACGAGTGGGATTTCATGTGATTCTATAATGAAATTTTGTGTCTATAAGAAAAATATCTATAAACTTTGTGCTTTTTGTGCTCATCCTTTCAACTTTACCAGTGCCCATAACAAATATCCCAATATCATATACGATAAACCTATAGGATGCTCTATAGAATAAATCTATAGAAATTTTCTATAGAAATTTTCTATAGAAATTTTCTATAGGGATTTTTCATAGGTATGGATATAATTTTTCTACATTACTAATCTCCTATTACATGCATCAGATAGAGAGAGAGGCAAATAGTTACGACTACCTTCTAATTAAAATTTCTCAATAACTATACGGTGAATTGAATAATTTTTTCTTCTATTATTTAGTTAAAATGCTATTCTCTTCGCCAATTGTTTTTAAATAATGGGTCAGCTGTGTGGTTTTTTTGTAATTTCGTTATTTCTGTCTGATTTAGGGCATTTTTTCCCCACCACTTCTATTTTCAGTAACTTTGATAATTCATATTTCATCGACTGAACGGATAAAAATTATGAAAAAATTCAGAAAAACGTAAAAAAAACTATCATTTTTGATATGGCATCAAAAAAACAAGGGCTCAACTACACTTCAATCAATCTCCATAATACAGAGAAAAAAATTCTGAAATATTCAAAAACATTCTGTCGTGTTGCCTTGATTCAATAAACTTGGAAATTTATGGGAATTTTTCCTCATCACAAAAGAACCTGAATATTCAGAAATTTATCTTGAATACCAGGAAAATAGTTTCATCAAAGAAATAGATTGTACCCACGACTGAACAAGTTAGAAAACAGAAGAAAATATTATTAAATCATGATGAAAAAAATTTCCTCTGTGACTTATGAATTTTTCATTAGATATTAATTTAATAGTGTATTAAATCACAGAAAACCAATGTATTAAAGTACAAGGGTAGAAAAATTGTGGCCACAAAATGAAAGCACATAGCAAACCTCTCTTATTCCAATTTCCGTTTCAATTTTTTCTTCTCTTTATCTTTGAGCGGTTCTTTTTCCACATGAAAAAGATTGTGGATAGCATAAAAAAAATTAAAAGAAAAAAAATAACGTAGATTGAAATCCTGTGAAATTATTTTCTATTTTCCATCATTTTTCCTCAGTAAAAAACTGCAAATGAATAAATAAAAAAAATTATATTGACGTTATTCTTGATGCTCTCGTAAACGATGAGATTTACGAGAATTTACCAAGAGACCTTTTTTCTAGATAATGAAATTTTCTACAAAAAAGGTCTCATGATATTTTCTCGTAAACTCATTTGCCTAAAAGATATCCACAAAAACTGAGAAATTTTCTTCAATTTGCAAATTCAAATCCTGAAAAACATCAAGTACAAAAATTATTCTCTCTTCATTCACTGGAGTGAAAATTTCGTTTGTAATGTAATGAGAATCTGACGACGAAATTATTTATCTCTGCTTCCAGAAATGACGAGTCTCATTGTTTGTACTGTTGGACGTCTGTACTAATGGTAACCAGAGGCTGGCACAGAGCTTTGTTTTACCTTCCACTGTCCTGTATTTTGGCTTGGAAACCGCACAACTTGTGGCTCTCCTTTGTTGCTGGTGAGAGATGTAAAAAGAGGTAAAAGAGTAGAAAAAGGATGTGCAAAAATGCCTGTTTAAATGAAAATAGATTAAAACATACATCTGGTGGTCTTTAATTTTTACACAGCTTTTTCTTCACTTTCCTCAAAGAATAAACGAAATAAATTGAGTTGATTTGTAAAAAATAGTAGAGAAACTCTATTATTTACTGGAAAATTAATTATGTTAATTATGTAAAAAAAAATCTATTTTATTTGAATTTTCTTCTTCAATTATTTCAAATTTTATTTTTGAAACTTTCTTTTCTTCATTCTTCGAATTTTTTCGATTTTTTTTTCAGAGTTTTTATGTTTCGCAATTTGAGATTTTCACGAATTTTCGAAATTATTTTTGAAAGACTTCTCTTTTTTTCTTCAGCTGGCCTCCTGGCTTTTTTATCTCTGCTTCATATTATATCCAGTGCATTGAGCAGCAAACGTACTACTACGAGAACCATTGATTCAATGGGAGAGAGCCTCTTGAATACGAGACCAGAGGCTTATGATCGATTCGAAGAAGTCTTGGTAATTAATTTTTTTATCAATTGAATTTTTCATAATATCTTGCGATTTTAACGAGATAGTGCTATTTTCCCACTATCCACTTTGAAAGAGATTTCAAGAGCTAGGAAAAAGGATTAGAGCAAAATCACTCTATCTCGCTTAAATTCCAAGATATTTCCAAAAAAAAGTGGTGGTGCAATGGAATCAAATTAACCGTAATTTAAATAAAAATGAGATTTTCTATTAAAAATTACGTTTTCTAATGAAAGTGAAATTTTTAAATATAAATAACGTTTTTTTTAAATATAAATAACGTTTTTTTTTATATAAAAATAACGTTTTTAAATGAAAAATTACATTTTTTAATGAAAGTTTCTTAATGAAAATGAGATTCTCTAATAAAAAATATATTTCCCAATAAAAATTTAATTTTTCAATAAAAATGATAATTTTGAATTAAAATAACGTGTTTTTTGGATCAAGATGAGACTTTTTTATGAAAATGACATTTTTCAGAATAAATGAGATTTTTTTTTATGAAAATGAGATTTTCGAATGAGAAAGATATTTTTCAATAAAAATGTAGTTTTTCAATAACAATGACATTTTTTAACGAAAATGACATTTTTTCGATAAAAATTACGTTTTTTTTTTTAATGGAATGAGATTTTTTTTCAAGAAAATGACATTCTTCAATAAAAGTAACGTTTTTTTCTAATGAAAATGTGATTTTCTAATAACAGATTATTTTTCAATAAAAATGTAATTTTCTAATAAAAATGCCTTTTTTTAATGAGCACTAAATTCTTGAATAAATTTATATTTTTCAATGGAAATGAGATTTTCCAATAAAAATTAGATGACTTTAATAAAAATGATATTTTTTTTCTTCGTCAATAAAACAGGTAACAGAAGTTTTGGATGACGGTGTTTCCGGTCCCACAAGTGACGGGGAAATGTGACAAGAGCATCAGCCCTCATGGGCTAGTGAAACTGATGAAGACAGTGAACCAGAACAACGAACGTGTCAAATAGCAACGTTATCATAGTTACAGAGAAACGATGTCATTGGTACATCGGCATTCATTGAAGTATGGCCACTCACAACAAATGTTGGAAGGAGTGATGATAATGAAGGGGCACTGCAACTTCAAGTACAGAACTTGTGTCTTGAGAAGCATTGATTTCTCAATTTATTCCATGTCTGTGACCCAATTTTCCCCCCACGTTATTTGGACTCTCTAATGAGCAAAGATCCAGTTTGTTAGGTCAGAAACATTTGCCAAAGGTAGTTAGAAGAGAGAATGAGGAGAATGAAAGATAAAGCATTAATGATGGAGAAGAAAATTTTTTATAGTTTTGTGAAATATAATGAGAATAATTTGATAGTGAAGAGGTGGAAGTGAATTAATTATCTTTTTTTTTTTTTTGGTTCAATTTGTTATGAGATATTGTGGAAAAATCGTCTTCACTAGAGAATCAAACTTAATGAATAGAATGTAAATGTATTAAGCTTAATTAAGTTTAAGGTAGTATCCCATGAAATTCGAGTAGTTAAACCCTCATTTTTTTAATGCAGTATCAAAGATGATATTTTTTTACATTTTTCTGAATTTTTTCATAATTTTTAACTGTGTAGTTTATGAGATATGAATTATCAAAGTTACTGAAAATAGCAGTGATGGGGATGAAACGCCCTGAATCGGACGGAAATAACGAAATTACTAAGAAACCACAGAATTGACCTATTATTTAAAAACAATTGGCGAAGAGAACAGCATTTTAACTAAATAATAGAAGAAAAAAATATTCAATTCACAGTATAGTTATTGAGAAATTTTAATTAGAAGATAGTCGTAACTATTTGCCTCTCTCTCTGTCTCATGCATGTGATAGGAGATTGATGTGAAAAAAATTCGAGAAGAAAAAAATTATATTCACAAGCTGAAGATATGACTTTCGAATAGTTTAATTACTTTTTTCGAGTGAATTGAAGCACTTTTTCCCCGAATTATCAGCAATTAATTGGAAACTCTCCTACGAATCCTCTTTTTCTCCTGATTTATCCACTGTACTCTGGGATATTACCTTAAAAAAAAATAGAAACTTCTAGAGTAATTAAATTACCTGTAATATATGTACGAATGAGAAAATGAAGAATATAATGGTAAAGTCATTTTAAATAATTGTGCGAGAAACAAATCGAGCTGAGAAAAATTTATTATAGCAATTTTATACGTAAAAACTGAGTGAATCTGCGTTTCACAATAAAATATTTATAATAAGAATATAAGAAAAAATTAAAAATTACTAGGTAAAATTTTATTCCTATTTATTATATATATTAAATTATCATTTGTTGTGTATATGTAAGAAAAAGAAGAAAAAAAAATGTTATATTTAACAAAAATAAAATTCGTAAGATCTATGACTTCGATATGAAATTCGTTATTATCAAAGAATAAAAACTAGTGATTTTGTTAAATTCGTTGGAATTCACTGATATGGATATCTTCCGAGCTGCTCCATATTTAAAATCCATCATTAGAAACTTTAATGAGATGAAATATCGAGATGATTCGGTGATTTGAGCATTATTCCTTCGAGGAATTATTTAAAATATCCCAAGAAATTCAGTTTTATCTTCTTCGTCTCGTTGAACTTCTCTCTCTATCTATTAGTTATTGCATTCATAACTTATGAATTATATATTAGTTATGATCACAAAATTCATAATACATGATACCTGCACTGAGAATTGAAGTCCAATAGTATGATAACTGAAAATAGCAGACGTCTGACCATTTTTTTTTTTTTAACAAATGAATTATTTAACTTTCTGCTTCGTGAAAAAGTCTTTAATCTTCACGTAATACCACATATCAAAGTTTTCGTACTAAGACAAAAAATTGAAAGAAAAAATGAAAAATATATATTTATAGAAAAGTTGAAAATCTGCAAAATGTGCAATTTTTTGTTAATATATTTTTTGAAAATTAAGTCATTTATAAAAAAAAATACAAAATAAATTGTCAGGTCTGTGATAACTATGATACTAAAGATAGCAGATATCTGAAAATTTTTTAATTTTTTTTTTAACAAATATATTATTACAAAAAAAAAATAATTAAGAAAATTGCACTTACAGTTTTTTGAATTTTCGACACGTACATATTTTTCATTATTTGAAAAATAATTATATTTGTTTAAAAAAAAATGGTGAGATGTTTGCTATTTTCAATATATCATATGACAACTTCATTTTCATTCAATAGTATCAGTTTTAGTACTTCAATTTAATTCAAGCTGAATTAGGAAGCGTAATTTGGTATTTACTATGTAAATTGTTAAGCTGAAATTTCCTACGATTATTGTCACAGAGAAATAGGAATTTTTTTTTCTTTTTCCATTGGCACTATATGGAACGTCATTGTCGTTTCACTCTAATCAATGGCATATCTTCGAGAATGCAAAATGAATTCGATAAGTACTAAATTGATCATGATTCTTCCATTTTTTTGTTTTTTCGTTGTTGAAATAATTTTCTACGAATCCACTTGTTGCATCTCGACTTCATCATTTTGTCGCCAATTAAGTAAATCATCAAGTACTTTAACTAGCAGTGGATTACCACCAAGTCTCTCAACTTCGTCACGAGCTTTCTTATCCAATTCTTCAAGAACAGTTCTCGTGTATGCAAATGAGCCAAATTTCTCTAAAAGTGTTACGCAATATTTTTTAACTTCGACGTCTTTCGTTCTTTGGCGTAAAATATCTATAATTTATTGTTAAGGATTTAGTTTAATTTAATTTAATTATTGGAAAAGATAAATCATTTAGTTCGATAGTGAAAGGAGTGAATTAGGGGAATTTTAAGAGAATTTAGGTTTTAATTCGATTCTTTAAAGGATACTCATGACTTGTCTGTCCTCTGGTTTACTCTGAATCGCATGAATTATGGGAAAACTGAATTTTCCCTCTGACAAGTCTTCGCAGTAGCTCTTATTCTCGGAGTACTATTGGAAAAATGAAAAATATTATTTATTGGAAATATGAGGGATTTGATTAGGCTCTGTTAAACACAATTAGGGGGAGATGAGGTGAAATGGACATTTTAATTGGAGGGATTGAAATACAGATTTCCTGATGATTCTATTGAAAAGCTGAGGAAATTTTAGGTGGAAAACATGTGTCAAAATTATTTTTTTGAGGTTTTTAAAAATTTTTGCTCTTTTGGGTCTAGTTTTGAAGGCGTACTTCTTTCGAAAATCGAAAAAATTCACTTTTTCGGTGATATCTCCAGTTCTGTTGGTCGTAGCGACCTGGGGTTGATCTCAAATGGAAGGTGAGCTCATTTCTCATCGATTTATGGGGTTCAAATCTTTTAAACTCGAGTTTTCAAATACTTATAGGCCATTTTTTGAAAATCAGTTTTTACCCTATAAGTACTTGAAAAACTGATAATTTATTTTTTAAACCGCATGAATCGATGGGGAATGAGCTCACTTTTCATTCAAGATCAACCCCAGGTCACTACGACCAATAGAATCAGAAATATTCCTGAAAAATCTGAAATTTTTCAAAAACAAAAGGGATTCACCTTTAAATCTCCCGCAAAAAATGGAATTTTTGAAAAATTCAATAAATAACTTCCGACATATGATTTCCATGGTAAATTTCTTCAGCTTTCCAATGAAATCATCAGAAAAAACCTATCTCCGATATTTCCATCGATTTCAAGTAATTCTCATCCCATAAAATCCCAAAACTAACACGTGCCCATTTTACCCCTCTGTCCATTTTACCCCACCTTACCTAAAATCATCTAATTTATTACCTCCTGCATACAAAGATTGCAGTAATCATCTCTTATCTGAAAATAGAGCCCAAGAATCCCAGCCAACAGTGAAAAATCCTCTTTGCAATCGGAAAACAGTTGCATCAGTCTCACAGCCAAATTAAAAAGACCTCCAGTCTCTGCAAATAATCAAATTATTTAAATTACTTCCCTTTCCAACAAGGAAAAATAAAAAAAAATATCATTTCCATATGTATTTGTATTTTCAGCATTCATTTGAATTTTTTTCATTACTTTTCATTGTCATGTGCCTGTACTCAGACTCAGTGGGACAGATGTAGTTATCACGCCAATAAATTTCAATTCCCTGGCCTCTGTGCAACTCTAGTAGCTGTTCTGTATATACTTGAGTTGCCTGTGAGGTATCGAATAATTTTGTTAAATCGTTTATTGTCCGAAATTTTTAGATTAAATTTTTTTTTTCAATTGTTTTCCATTTTTTTAACATACCTCTGCATGATTTAGAGCAAGTACTTTCTCAAGTGCTATGAATAATACGTAATTGGCAGCATTTATAGTGCTTGCAACTCCAAATATCGAGTGAGCAACTGGAATTCCACGACGAAGAATTGAATTATCTTGGATATCGTCAATTCTGTAAATAAATAAAATATACATATAGTAGAATTCAATTATAAACAAGTGGGAACTTGCTATCATTACAGTTATCATTGTAGATTTATGTGCTAATCCATTAGCAAGTCGCTATTTCGAATGGTGTCCCTTTTCATGAGTGAACATTTTATTTTGTATATGTTTTTATAATATATTATAAATGATTATTATATATATAATATATCTTTATTGCATTACATAATATTCATTTTTATTGAGCTTTAGAAGCCCATTCTCAAGGCTTATTAGCTGTCCCTTAATAATAATACCCGGATTTTTGTTTTATTGAAAAAACTATAAAATTATTTATTGATAAGAAACGATTCCACCTTTTATACCTATTCAATTCGATATTGTTATCATATTTTCATGGTTCTATTCATTCATATATCCATTTATCTGAACATCCTTGGTTACTAAAGGTATCCCTGGTTTCTCAAGAATTTCAAAATTTGAGATTAAATTGTCATAATTTTAGAGCTTCTAAACTATTTCCAAGTGCAAGAAACTATTTTGTGCATTCTGATTGGACAATGCAATTCATTTAGAGGCAGAAGAAGGGGTAAAATGGATGCATTAGGAGTTCCATGAGATCTTGCATGTGTTCTATTTATTTAAAAATTATGAAAATTAAAATTATAGAAAAAATTATAAATTATTAAAAATTAGATTTTTAAATTAATTTTTAAAAAATTGTAATAAAAGTGGAAGAAATAGCGAAAAATGAAAAATTACATGTTTTTTTTCGGGAATTTTTCATGGAAAATATGTAAAGATGTGTATAAGAATATTTTTTTGGGGGATTACGACTAAATATCCCTTTCAAAATTATCCCATCCCATATTTCTTGCAATTTTTATGAAAATTATGAAAATGCATCCGTTTCACACCTCTTATCTCCCATTTTCCTGTATTTACTCACAGCAAACTGGAATTGTGCAGCATCTGCGTAATATCACCTACAGCGAGAAGCTTTTCAATTGGTATTTTTAGCCAATAGTTCATGGCATGAGCCAATTTTGCACGTATTTGCTTTCCAGGAACTTGAAGAATATACGTGAATGGTTGTAGAAGTTTCTGTAATTGCATATTTTATCTTACTTTATCAATAAATACCATAGTGGGTGCCAGTAACTGACACTTTTTTCCGAATTCGTCCGTGCCATTTGAATTTACAATATAAGGGGAGGGGAAGGGGGGCTGATGTAAAATGGACCTTTGAAGTAAAATGATCTAGGAATATTTTTCGAAATGAAAGACTTCATAAAAAATTCTGAAAAAATGCAGCAAGGTGCTTCGACATGTCTACATGGTTGGTGAATTTTTTCAAATTTTTATGTCAAGCCCCTTTACCCTTAAAAAATCCTCGATTTCGTTTCACAGACCCATTTTGCCCCATTTTCCTCTGATGTTTAATATTCAATAGCTGAGCTCGTTTAGCGTAAAAAATATACATTATCATAATTAAATTAAATAGAATAATCAAATAGTTGTTGCCTTCGATTTACCATAGAGGCACCAGTTATTGGACAGTTAAGAAACTAGTAAATGACACTAGTATCCGGACAGTGAGAATTAAATTAATAAAATGATAAAAAAAAATTTCATTTAAGTGAATCAAACAATTTAGTTGATTTTTATTTCATTTATTTATTTATTTATTTTGTTTATTTAAATATACCAATTATTAGTATAAATTTTTCCAACTATGTCCGGTAACTGGGTCCATCATGGTATCCTGTCAGAAACTGGCTCTAAATTGTCCGGAAACCGGGACAACAGTTATTTTCAAACCAAGTTTATCCAAAAACGGCAGACGAGGAAAAAAAGAATTTATCATTTTATGGGAATTAATTGATCGTTGACTTTTCGATCTGAATGAATTTCCAGTGATAATTTAAGTGCTGAGTGATAAGAGGGAGAGAGGGAGGGGGAGGAGGACAGAGCGAGAAGGTGTATCGATCGCTTGACAGTTCAAGTCGACATAACCTCGACAAAACGTAAACATTGACGATTAAATCGATGAAAAGTTGTGCCTGAAGCAACTTTTCACATCTCTTCAATTTCTTCGTTTTTTCTACAGTATCAAGGAACCGGGAAATTCGAAATTTCATTGAATGAATCAGTTTTGCTATCAATTTCAAATTATCGATAAAAAAAAGAGGAACTAACCTCATCTTGGTCCTTGTCACCACTCTGCGAATAGGGAACACAATTCTTTTCTGCCATTTTTTGTTTTTATAAAAAAACTTATAAAGATATTGACTAACTGTGAAAAACAGATGAATATGATTTTTTTCTTTCAACGTAATTGAAACTTCTTGGGTGATCCCGGCAGTATCGAATGTTGCATCTGACAGCCGCGTATCTCTGCAGTTGCTGGGCAATTGATTGGAGCATGCGCATGAAGAATAAAGATTTCCGTAATGCGGCAAATGTGTGTGGAGAGATATATTGTCGAACTAGTCAAAGAGGTAACCTCCGAAGTCGACCCGAAGCTGAAATTTACATATTGTAGCATAGAAGCCGAATATTACCGATGTTATTTCATTGATCAGTACGACTTTACACAGCTGTTTTTAAGGGAATTCATCCGAACCATTAATTATGAAAAAATTACAATATACTTTTGAAGATCTAAAAAGTCACCCGTTAAAATTTCAAACTCTTCGGCTATCTTGTTCGGAAGAAATCAATAAATGAAGATTTTTCAATTAACACGGTCCCTTATGGGTTTTCGTCTATGAACTTGAAATTTGTGGCAATTAACAGGTTTTTAGGGGAGGAAACTTCCATAATGAATGAATAAATGTGTGAAGAACAGTTTAAGAGTTTCCTCAAATGCATTAGATACTTGGCGATCTTAGAATAAATTAATTTGTCTCGAAAAATGCTGATTTTCGAGAAGTCAACTGCTGTCTTACTGGCATGACAGTAACGTCAGAACCGCGCGCTTTTTGAAATCAATAAGAATGCTGTCCGAACAAAGCAATGTATGCTACGCTTGCACATTGAATCATACAAAACTAGCTGAAATGTGCTGAATTTACTTTTTCCTATTCGATCTTCAAAAAAATTATTTCTATAAATTCGATTTTCTACAAAAAAACAATTATGATCGACGAAGAAGCATTTTCTAATATATAACATTTGTGCAGGTTACGACTACGTTAATGATATAACCACTACGCTAGTCGTGATAGTTTTTCGTCCGAATAAATCCCATACGGGATGAATTTCCTTAAGGTAGTGTGGTTGTGAATTTGGGTATGTTTGAAGGTTTATTTTGTATTGCTTGATGCTGTATTGAAGATGATATTTTTTTATGTGTTTCTGAATTTTTTTATAATTTTTCTTCGTGTAGTTTATGGGATATGAATTATGAAAGTTAGTGGAAATAGATGGTGGGGATGAAAAGCCCTTAATCGGACGGAAATAACGAAATTACTGAAAAACCACAAGGTTGACCCATTATTCAAAAACAATTGTGCGAAGAGAACAGCATTTTAACTAAATAATAGAAGAAAAAAATATTCAATTCACCGTATAGTTATTGAGAAATTTTAATTAGAAGGTAGTCGTAACTATTTGCCTCTCTCTCTGTCTCATGCATGTGATAGGAGATTCATGTAAAGAAAATTCGAGAAGAAAAAAATTATATTCACAAGCTGAAGATATGGCTGCCGAATAGTTTAATCACTTTTTTTCAGGTCAATTGAAGCACTTTTTCCCGAATTGTCAGCAATTAATTGGGAGAAAATCTACGGATCCCCATTTTTGTCTGTTTCATCAATTGTACTCTGTGATAGTGGAGACCGGAGCAGAATGGACCTGTGAGTCACAGTGATTCTGCATTTTTTTAAGAGTAAAGACGTCTACGAATTGAAAAAAAAAATCACCATCAATTTCCACATATCGGAGCATCTTCTCAAATTTTTTCAGGTTTTTCCACGGAATCCTTCACTCCAAAAAAAATTCCTCAGTAATATTGCCATGGAGGTCCATTCTACCCCTTTCCCCCCGCCCCCTAGTCTCCTCTACTACCCCAAAAATGATGAAAAATATTTCAAAAACATCTCAGAAGCAAAGAAACTCCAGAAAATTCATAAAAATTAACTTCTCAAGTCCTCAAGACTCAGAAAATATTCGCAAAAAAATTTGGCAGTCGCTTTTCTACAGTTTTACTACTAAACCCACTCGTGTCTGTTCTATAACGGAATTATCTACTTTATCCTCTTCCATACTGGCTTCACCCTGGGACGTTGAAAATAATTTTGAAAAACCCATTAATAAAATTGAACTTTTATCCCAAGGAAAATTATGTAAATTATTAAAAAGTGAAACGTCTTTTTCCTAACGTAATATGTAAATACATAACTTATCTTTTCTAATTCCCAAAAATTTTCTAAAAATCTTCCCATGACACTCTCATCGTATATATATATCCCAACATCATAAATCACCGGACAAATCCTCTCCCATTCCCATCACCTCATAAACCCCAAAAGCGATCTAATCTCCAGAAATTCAACCGATTTCTAATCATCAATACCTAAAAAACCACATTCCACATTTCTCGTGTCTTCCACTTTCATCATTTCCCCCAAGAAAATCGAAAAGCATGATGCAATTAAAAACTCGAGCTCATAATCTCAAACTTTCTTCTCAACAACAAATGATCGCAATAATTCTTCCATTAAAAAGAATCAGATCCATTAGTCCCAGCATCAATAGACCTCCCCTCCCCCCTTAAAAAAAAAACAATTTCTTTTAACGCTTTTTTTCTCCCGAAAAGAAGAAGAATTTTTCTTCAAAAATACCCTCGGATTATAAAAAAGGACAAATTTTTTTTTAATTCCATTTTTTTTCTTAAAAAAAAAACAATGTTCCTCCAAAAACACTTTTCTATTAGTAAAAAAAGAATCATTTTTTTTTAATGCCCTTTTTTTTAAAGAAAAAAGAACAATTTTCCTTCCGAGACACTTTTTTTTATTTTAAAAAAGGATAATTTTTTTTTAAGGTTTTTCTTTTTAAAAGAGCAATTTTCCTTGCAAAATCCTTTTATTTCAAAAAAGGATAATTTTTTTGAAATACCCTTTTTTCAATGAACATGTTTTTTTTAACACTTTTGTTTAAAAAATAAAAAGTGTCTCAAGGGTGGGCCTCTTCAAAATGACCAGCGAAAAAAAAACAAAATTTAGGTCACTACGAGAATACTGTCAAGTGATTTTTTTCAGGCGCAAACGAAAGTGGGCGAGAGTCTGAATTCTTTTTTTTTTTTTTTTTTTTTACTCTCCACACTTTTGACAACGTGGATATGCCGAAAAGTGCTTGAGGCCAGAGTTGACGATGGGAAGGTGTATTCCCACCCCCTTTTTTTCCTTCTTTCTTCTTCATCTTCCTCGTCTCTTTCTCCCGCGTAACGTGTATCCGCGCACTTTTGAGAACGAGAAAGAACCTGGGATATCTCTCTTTTTTACCACCTCCACTCTTTATTTTTCCTCAATGACTGGAGGTAAGACTCTTCGTGGCTCTGTGGTACCTAGTCAATCGTCTTGATCATCATCTGGGAGTTAAAGCCGGGATCCACCTGTGAAGCAACATATAGACAGGACAGACAGACAGTAAGACACACACAGCATCATGCGTTTGGTGAGTAAATAATCTTCCACTTTTTTTTTTTTTTTTTCATTACATTTTTATTTTTCCACATTTTTTTTTCTAATAAAAAAAAAAATTTAAAAAAAGGATTAATCAATTATTTCTCGAGTGTCGGTTTTGTGACAAGTGCAAATTTGCTGAACGTGCGGATAAATTAATAACCAGGATACACACACACACAACTGCAGATATATATATCTATATATATACTAATAAATAATGAATATGCGGATTTGGAGAAAGTGATTGAGTATTGTATTCATTAGAGAAAAAAATGAAAAAATTCACATTGTGTAAAAAATTATTTGCAATTATTACAATAACAAATACGTGAATTTCACTTTCCTCCACATTTTTTATTTTGTGGGTGTGAAATTAAGCGAAATGTGATTTATACACTCGTGTGTGAAATACAAGGGAATAATTCATTAAAAAATTTCTATTTTTTTTTCTAACGAAATTGATGGATTTTGAAAGAAAAAATTAGTAATTAATTGACTTAACTCACGCAATTCATTTATAGGAGAATTTAGAATCTAGAATTTTGTCGACCCAATTGGCATTTGGTGCAAGCACCAAATGCATCATTTTCTTCGCGAGTTAATTAAGTGTAATTGCTGTTATCGAAAACCGACGAGGGGTATCAATAGCCTCGAGAGACATGCGATTTCATCCACTTGTTACACTGAGAACTAAAATTTAAAAAAAAAAAATTAAAAAATTCACTTAGTTAAAGAAAATTTACTTCACTCCAGAAAATTTTGATATATATAGAGGAAAGTGGGGCGAAATGGACCTATTTGTTGAAATGATTTGGGATTTTTTAGAGAATAGGCAGTTTTATGAAAAAATTTGAAAAAATTATACAAAAATCAAGACATATTGGAGCATCTTCCCAAATTTTTTCAGATTTTTCAATCGTGTCCTTAACTCCGAAAAAAATTCCTGAATTATGTTGTTGCAGAGGTCCATTTTGCTCCATTCTCCCTTAGATATAAAATTTGTGGAGAAAAATTTTGTTAAAAGGCAATTTTCTTGCTACAAGAATTTTTTTTTCTCGGTGTACTTGCATAGTCCTATGTATATGTGTGTGTGTGTGTGTGTGTCAATTCTTCTCCAAAGAAAGTTGTTTTTTTTAAATCGTGTTTGTGTGAATTTTTTATGTTTATTCTTTTCCGAGGGCGAGGCGCGAGTAATGTTCTATAGGAGACACACGACATACATATGATTCTCTTCTGGACCCCTGGGGCCATTCTGCGAACTCGAGATTTTGACCCCACGTGGAGAAAGTAATTAGGGGCGTGTACTCAATCCCTGCTCTTCTGATGATTTCTTGAATTAGATATGATTATGTCAATTTTCATTATCTTGTTATGGCTTTTTTTTTCTTCTATTTTATGGGAAAAGAGAAATTAAATTGAAGGGAAATAGGGATAATTTGATTATTCTGCAGTTTGTGGGTCATTTTTGTTTGATTTGAGTGAATTGACAAATTCATAATAGTGCAATTATCATCAAGGAAATATTTAAAAAAAATTGAAACTTAAAATCGAAAATATTAAAAAAGAAAAAAATTATTAAAGAAAAAAAATCGAAAATATTTAAGAAAATGAATAATTAAAGGAGAAAAATCGTAAATATTAAAAAAAAAAAGTGAATGATTAAAAGGGAAAAATCGTCAAAATATTTCTAAAAAATCGATAATTAAAAAAGAAAAATTAAAAATATTTTTGAAAATTATCTCACGTAATGCTCATTATCCTTCGACAAAATGATATTTAATTCCACGAGATGAGCAATGATAATGAATTTCGAAATTGAAACGCATCGAGTGTTACTTTTTTTCAGAAATTTTTTCTAATTAATTGGAAGGAATCGAAATCTCATTAATTCAGAGAAAATTCTAATTCGAACGTAAACGTAAACGTTATTGCATGCAGAAGCTCAAGCACATGCAAATCGATCACGAATAGATATTCTCTCCTTGGAAGAAAGATTGCGGAGTGATGAATAAAAAATTGTGTGTTATTGCGCCATCGAAATTCGAAGCCCGTTAGAATCTCATATATATATATATGCATATATGCATTAATAAAGCCACACCACAAAGTATGGCTTTCACCGACTGTGTAAATACATTCGCAAATATGTACACAAGTTTTTCCAATTTTCTCGATTTCATTTGGCAGTAAAATACGTTACGCCTCTTGTTTGCATAGAAAAGAAAATAATGCTGTGAGAATTTAGCATTGGACACACGTTTTATTTCCGTTTTCCCTTTTTTCTACAAATGCGTCTCCATTAACCCGAGACAGCGTGGAAAGTCACACGTATTTGTGCACTTTCGCCATTGGATTATCAATCATCCCTAGATTTTACTAAAAAAAAAAAAAAAAAGATGATTATTTCCAATGCAAGGTCATAAAACAGAAAAAAATGAGGAATTCTAGGTTGATTCTCAATTAATAGCTGATAATTCGGGGGGAAGAGCTTTAATTTAGACGAAAAAGTGATTAAACTATTTGGAAATCATATACTCAACTTGTGCATTTATGGAAAATTGCTATGGAGAATTTCTATAGATGATTTATATAGAATATTTCTATAGATTCATTCTATAGAGAATCCCATAGGTTTATCGTATATGATATTGGGACATTTTCTATAGGTTTTGTTTCTATAAGATTATTTCTATCCGAGTAGAGTTTCATGTGACTCTATACTGAATTCAGGAAAATGAAGGTGGAGATGGAATCCTTTTGGTGCGCGTATGAAAAATCCGTATAGAGAATTTCTATAGAAGATTTCCATAGAATATTTCTATAGATTTATCCTATAGGTTCATCATATATGATATTGGGATTTTTTCTATAGGTATTGTTTCTATAAGAATCGTTTCTATACGAATGGAATTTCATGCGATTCTACAATGAAATTTTTCGTCTATAAGAAAAATATCTATAAACTTTGTGCTTTTTGTGCTCATCCTCTTAACTTTACCAGTGCCCATAAAAAATATCCCAATATCATATACCATGAACCTATAAGATTCTCTATAGAATAAATCTATAGGAAATTTCTATAGAAATTTTCTACAGGGATTCTTCATACGTGTGAATATAAGTTTTTTTTTGTTTCTCGAATTTTTTTTACATGACTAATCTCCTATCACATGCATGAGATAGAGAGAGAGGCAAATAGTCACGACTACCTTCTAATTAAAATTTCTCAATGACTATACGGTGAATTGAATATTTTTTTCTTCTATCACTTAGTTAAAATGCTGTTCTCTTCGCCAATTTTTTTTAAATAATGGGTCAACCCTGTGGTTTTTTAGTAATTTCGTTATTTCCGTCCGATTTAAGGCGTTCCATCCCCATCACCGTTATTTCCACTAACTTTAATAATTCCCATATCATAAACTACACAAAAAATTGCGAAAAAATTCAGAAAAATGTAAAAAAATATCATCTTTGATACACCATCAAAAAAAAGGGGTTAATTGTACTCGAGAACACTGAGATGCTACCTTAATTGAGTGAGAAACGGGAGGAATTGTCCTATAATTTCCCATAATCAATTGGCACCACTTCGTGACGACTAGATGTTGCCTCCAAAGCAACTGCATAATAATGAATGGCGAGTCTATCGACCTCACTAAAAAAAAAAAAAAAAGAGAAAGAAAAAAAACCTCTCAAGATAAACTAAACGAAGATGAGCGCGCGTCCTCGTGAATTCAACGAAGCGTGATGGCAAGTTCACGAGCGCAGCCGCATACGTGTAGTTTATATGCATTTGCTTTATTCGAACCAACGAGTGAAAGTAACATTACAAACGAAACCGATGAATCCGTTGATCTCACTACTTCTGCCGTTATGTTGTATTTCGCTTTTCTTCCTACTTGTGAGGTTGTACTCGATCTTCCCCGTACATCTTCTTTCTACTTCACAATATTCACGAAGA
This sequence comes from Aleiodes alternator, assembly GCA_963921955.1. Classification (NCBI taxonomy): domain Eukaryota; kingdom Metazoa; phylum Arthropoda; class Insecta; order Hymenoptera; family Braconidae; genus Aleiodes; species Aleiodes alternator. Next base: position 6,961,666 of record OY998099.1, on the reverse strand, counting down.
AATCCATTCTAGAACACTTCACATGATTCCCAGAGTAATATATTTTCCTGAAATTTCACAAAAAAATTAGAAACTCCAAAAAAAATTAGAAATTTCAAAAAAAAAAAACATAAACTGATAAAAATCTCGTTACGTCCAGAAAATTTAAATTATTTTTTTCTCAAAAAAAAAAAAAAAAAAAATATCATAAGTTGGTCAATGAACCGGAAAGGTAGCAAATTGTGTAAATGAAGTATATACAGCATCGGTAATTTTTTAAAAAGTGAAACTTCAATGGGAGGGAAAGATGCTGAAAAGTAGTCCCTGGAATGTGTCCATATACACCTTGCTCATTCTGCGAGTCTTTGGGCCTCATGATTTTTTTTTTTTTTTTAATTTAAAAAATACATAAAATGAGAGACTGATCGTCTCTCGTTCGACTGTCCGAAGATATTAATGGGACGAGAAGAGACGAGTGCGAGTTTATTTGCGCATGTGTACGATTACGAGAAAAAGTGATGTGTATAGGACTTCCTTCTTATTTTCTTATGGCACACACAGACTCGAGTTATTCGGTAGTTTAGAAAGTTTCGAAAGAGGCCTCATCATCGCCCGGGGCGTGTCCCAGACCTTTTAAGATGAAAACAGAAACGTCAGATACATGCATATACACTTGTCATAATTCCTTTACATCTCTTGAGAATTTCTTCACAATACTGATGTTTAATGGACTCTTCTGGAGTTCAATGGAGTCAATAGTTTATCTATTAGACCCTAAGTATCACATTATTAATCCAGAGATTTCATAGATGTCAGTATTGTAATATAAACGTGAAAACACCTTTAGATGGCTTTGAACACGAATTTTCGAGTCGAATTTAATGATGGCTAATTATTAATGTATTGATGTCAATTCATTTAGAGGAAATAAAAGTAGAGAATTTTTCCCATATACACAGACACATAGAGACACACAAACACAAGTACATGCTTATCCTTTAAAAATTGGATAAACACACGTCAATAAATTAACGTGCTTAATAATTTCATCGTCTCCTACAGTGAAAGTGCATTGATGAATTTTAATAGTTGGACACGTTTTATTATCATCATTCTCAGTAGAATTCCAGCGAATAAATATATATATTTGAAGTCTTGAGGAGAAACGGAAGAGACTCCAGTGGATTATGTGTAGTCAGAGTGAAATAGGAATTTTATATCCTGTGTTACGTGTGGATTTTCCCTAACTGTTCTGAGATGTTCATTTGGGTTTTGAAGGTGGCTTTTTTAGGTCTCTGCGGAAACCTAAAAGAATTGCCACCTTCAACAATTAAATCAATACTAAGGTCGTGTATCCAGCGTAAAAGGCCTCATTTCTTCTTTCATTAGCCTACTTTACTTTACCAACTGTCCGATAAGTAATAAATCATAAATACTAACTCATAAATAATAACAATCGATATAATCTCAGTTTTTAGTAAGACCAGCTGATCAATTAAAAACTCCTGATTGGCTCTATCCCTACTTCTACCTACTCCCCCCCTTCCTTCCACCAGAAGGGGTATATAAGGACTACCCTTTGACCATGGAGCTCATTAGGTTTTTATTACTCCAACTTTTCCGAATCTGAAAATATAATTGCAGAACAACACTGATCATAACAAAATGATCTTCCACATTATCAAACTAGAGTAAACCACCAAGGCAGGAATCTAATGATACTGCTGAACAGGTGTATGCATAAATACATGTACATACCCTTATAATTCAATAAAGACTTCTAAAACTAAAAACATGGAGATCAGAATCGGTGCTCATAGCCCTGAAGATGCAAACTGCAACATTTGCGAAACGTCAGTGCAACGCTGGAGCCAAAGGCGGCATCCATCCAAAGCCAAACATGCCAATAATTGATATGATCATTGATCAGTTTTAGTCTAATATATTTGAGGTTTTTCAGAATTTTTCAAAATTTTTTGGAATTTTTCTGAAACTTTCATAAAACTTTTTATAAAATTTTTCTGATCGTTGAAAATGGGCAAAGACTGAGAAACGTGAAAGAGGTTGAAGGATACCTTCCCCTCATAAAAGGGTCCATATCTCAGAAACAGAAGGCAACATTACAATTTTCTAGATCAATCACAGTTTTAGTTTTTTTGCTTCCAGATGGAAGCTTCTCCTTCCTCTTATATAACGTGTTTCCCTCTTTTTTTGTTCCTGTATGTCATTTAACGATCACCTTCTCTATGTAAAAAATGGACAAAACGAATTCTCACAGTCAAACACTTCTGTAAAAAGACCTGGACTCTTATTCGTGGCCAAAAATGCTTATTTCGTGTCTTTTGTGACTTCTTCTTTAACCATTTGATTCGCACGACTGACTCAATACATGCTATTACGCAAGGATTGTTGCCCTTTTACGAAGTAAAGGGTTAAAGGATAATTCTTTCTGAATGATTTTGGCATTTCATGGAATATTGAAAGAATGAAATGAAACAATACTAATAAATTGTCGAATCGCAATGTCTCGCTCATAATTTAAGCTTCCTCAGGCACGTGATGTTCATAGTACATTGCTAAATTCCATGCAATGAAAGCATTCCAAGCAATTTCGTGATAAAACCAATGACTCGCAATTAATCAGTGCGAATAAGCACTTTCTGAGTCATATTCAGAACAAACACATCACATAGATAATTTCAAACTTCACACATTTTAATAATAAGACTCCATTTTTTGAGATTAAACATAATGGAATGCATGATGACACTAAAATCAAGAATTTTTCATATTTTTTATCATTATTTATGTTCTGTCTATCAAGAGTAAGGTAAATAATTCTAATCATTTTATATGAGTAGACAATGGATGATAAGAACTGTCCAAACATTTTTGTAAAAAATTCTTTCTTTTAAAAATTATAGTTTAAATAAACATCATAGCCTGATGAGAACTTCACATGAGAGTCGAAACATTGGTACACAATCGAATATCTTCAATTAATTTATTTCAACTTCTGCAGTGACATACATGGATACCTTCATATTAATTTAATCTAATCAAGGTCGAAAAAAATAATTGAACATTGCATAGACCTGGAAAATTATTACCAACATTAACTATTGTCAAATCACCAAGTTTCGCTGGACAATTCCAAATTCTTCAGGCTCTGAAACCAAACGTGACATTATTTATTTAATTCTCATTTTCGTCTACATTTTTTCTTATTTTTTCATTTTACATTATTGTCGAAGATTATTATAGCTGCACTCTGAGAGGACTATTCGCTTATTTCTCATTGTTGCAAGCTTTTTCATGTTATTTTATCAGAATAATGTTATTTTATTAGAATAATGTTATTTTGTCAAAATAATGTTATTTTATGAAATTTCAACATTAGTACTATGAAAAATGGAAACAAATCCAATAATTAAATTACATAGACCACTTGGACAACCTTCTAGATATTACTTCCCCATAAAAACTCTTCTCAAAATGCGTAAGAATGAGCAAAAATGGAAAATGTCCGATTTCTCCATACATGACATCTGCTAATTTTTTTTTTTTAATTCCACTTGCATTTAATAAATGCTTTGAGTTTAAGTATGAGCACAGTGTGATAAACGTGGCATCGGGTGCGCCATGGGATGGCTTTCTTCGTAAATGTCAAGCTTATTTTCTCCATTACAGAATTACCTCAGAGGCTATATACATATATATATATATAGAGACACTGAATAATAAGAAATTGATTTTTTATCATTCGTGGGAATACCTCCTTCAATTTTTTCTTCAAATAATCGTAAACAAGAATTTTCTATTGTCACTTTCATTCGACTGTCTGAATGTGAAATTATCGTAATGACAGAGAGTTGATTGAAGTATCTAAAAGAAGAGGAATTCGCGGACGTGAATTATCCTTTAAATTTTGAAAGAATGTGTCATTCCTCGACTAATTGCAACCGATTGCTCGACGATTTCACCCTTCTCGTGTGTTTGTGTCTCTTTTCTTTTTTTTTGCAAAACCCAAGGGGTCATGATACCCTCATTTCTCTCGCCGAGTCGACAAATCTGCAAAAAAAAAGCAAAATTAAACGAAAAAAGATCTGACGTTTAAAACTTAGAAGATTTTTAGATTGAAATATATCCTAAGCCGTTGTCATTTGTAAAACCCACGTGGAAATAGGAATGATTTTGCCCGAGGCTGGAAGAATCATGAAGGCTTGTCTCAACACAAGATGGGCATGATAATAAAACACTGAGTACTGTCAGTACACAAGGTGGTCTTTCGCTTTCTTGTTTTCTTTACTTTTTTTTTTTTCATCATCATCTTTCTTCTCTTTTCCTAAGATAAATACACGATTTAGCTCAAGCAAACGCTAATTACCAAAGCGTACACGCTCCTACGCATCAGTTAACTGCAGGGAAGCTTCCATAGAAATCTCAAGATCTTAGAATAGAAGTAGAAGTATAAATGAATGTTTAAAAAAAATGGTTTTGTGATAATTCAAATTCATTTAATTCGAATTGTGTTTTCACCTGTGTGTTCACTTAAAACACACACGCACATTAGAAAAAGGGAAAAAAAACGAGGAAATTTTCCAGTTACTGCTTCTAATTTCTATGCTACATGCGAGATAAGCAATGCAAGATATATATATATTTGCTCAGCAAAAAAAGGCTGTGAAGTGAAATGTCTCCCACAGTTCTTTTTTTTTTTAATTTTTTTATTATTTCCTTTATCATAATTTGCATGAAAAGAAACTTAAAAGACGTGACCGCATCCTCTTTAACCCTCAACCCAACTTTCTGTGGTATTCAAGTGAAATAAAGAAGAAAAAAAAACCAATAAACTCTAGGAATAGTGAGGAGAGCCTAGAAAACCTGGGAAAAAAAACTCTCTTTGCTGTTTCCAATAGTTTGCGAGATGGAGATACACTCAATGAAATTGTTGGTTTTTTTTTGCAATTGTGTCCTTAATTTGAGAGATAGAAGTAATTAACGAGATTTTTTCTTTTATTTTTTATTTTTTCGTTAAATTAACGAGAATTGAATTCTTTTGTTGAGCCAATTCTACAGCAGACACATTCCAGCTGCTTTAATATCCTCGTTTAATTACTGTAAAATCATTAGCAGACTGTATTTTTCAATTAAAAAATTGAATTTTATCATTCTAGACATAAATAATACGGAGATTCTCTATTCTCATTGTAGCTTTAAAAGAAAAGTCGGATGTGTGTTGGAAGAACTTGAGGCTGAAGACAGCAGTTTGGTATGCGACAGGTTATTTCACAGTAAGCGTTGAAAAAAGACAAATGTGCATCTCACGAATGAGATACGTGCTGTAAACAAGAATGTTTTATGCATCCTTGCCACAGAAACAAAGTGGTGTAAGTGCGAAAAAGGCTGGATTCTGGAGTAAAAGAGGCGTATTTCCCGAAATCATGGGAAAATGTTTTTTATGATGTTCTTGACGTTATTTGGGTAACGGAAAATTAGAATAACAAAGTGGTGTAAAGGGGCGTATCTCCGCGCTTTTTTTTTTAATTTTCCAAGCTACTCCTTGGACTTGCGTTTTTTTATTATCTGGATTTTTTTATTTCAAGAAATCCTAATTTAGCACTTGTGCCTTTTTCTTTTCATAATTTCTTCATATGACATAAGAATATTTGGAGTTACGTTTTTTGTTTTTTTTTTTTTTTTTCGAATTCTTCATCTAAAGATGCTATATTATGGCATTTACGCCTTTTTGTTTTTATAGTTTTTCTATTAAATTTTTTTTTTGGACTTGCGCCTATTTGTTTTTAGAATTTTATAATGAGAAATAAAATGCTAGGAAAGAATGCAAGCAGGTCTTGTGTTACTTGTAACAAAAACAGGCATGTACTGGAGATAAGCCACTCTGTTTCCAAGGCGAAGATATGTAACCTGAGGTTTCATGTGAAACCTCCATTCAGGCGCACGAAGTACCTCGTTTTGTTCGCTTCTTCAAATTCTTCAACGACTTTATGAGAATACATAGAGAGACTATTGATTAGGAGACCTACCGGCTAGTTGATGCGCTATCTACGAACGTTTAGCGGTAAAGATCATCTTCTCTTCGAGCACTAAAGTGATCACGATTTTCTCATCCTCTCGATTTTTTAATCACCCACAAACTCATTATAACTGTATCTGACGAAGAATGATTTCGCCTTATTTAACATAATTTAGCATTTCAATTCGATACTATTTTGGAAATCGAAACTCGTATTTAGAAATTTAAAAGAAAGCGCTGTATCGAACCATCATGTATCCTTATTTATTGAGATATAGTCCATTAAAATGACCCAGGAATTTTTTTCATGATGAAGGACTTGGCGAAAAATTCTGAAAAAATTTGGAATGATGCTACAACATGTCTCCATCATTATTGAATTTTTTCCAAATTTTTCATGAACTCCTTCCCTTTAAAAAAAATCGCAGCTCATTTTTTACCTATAAAGAAGTGATATTTCAATTTAAAAATCCAACCAGACCATTTAAGAAAATCACTAAATATTCCTTTTTCTTTCTGATTTCAGACGCTAGCAATTATTTTATCTGCCTCGATAACCCTGGCCTTCGCCGATCTTGCTGAAGATGTCAGCAAGCTTCCACCCATCAAAATCGACAAGAATCTTCGTCGTGCTCTATTAAAAGCGCTCGAGGATCTCGAAGCGGAATCCGCCGAACAGAAGCACGAACATCCAACAGCCGAAGAGCTCGTCATGAAAATAACAACAGACGCCCAGCCCTTCAAAGGCACAACCTTCTCATTCGACGGTTTTCCACCCCGAGATGACGTCCCCTCAGAAGACAAGCTCCAAAACTCCACATTCGTCGAGACCGAGAAGATCCAAGTAGCCGAACCCCACCAAGAAGAAAAGCTAATTTTCCATAAGCACGACGTTCTCCTCGGCGACAAATCAATTCTCGAAAAGAGCCCAGATCCCTCCCAAGTCGATCAGATTCTCCCGCGAAGCGTAAAGACAACCGGCAGCAAATCGAATTCAATAGACCAGCCACTGAACAAAAAAGAGGAGAAAGAAAGTCTGAGTCTAAGCCCGAGCAATGGTATTGTATCAGCATCGGCAAACTCTTTGATTGCTCCAAGCCCAACCCCCCCTAGTCCAACGGTGAAACCAGCAGTCAAGAACATTACATCACCATTGCTGCCGACAGTGCCATCAGTACAAACTAGTGAAAAACCCGGAGACTCAGAGGTCAAGATCTTTCAGGCACCATTGGTAGCAGCTTTCACCGTACAGCAGGATGAACGTGGTATACCAAAGAGCGTTGTACCCCTCTACAAGCCAGGCAGTGATAACCAAGGTTTGACGCTGCAGGAGCAATTGGACTTTAAGCAGCAGCTGCTTGAGCGGCAGTTAAACGAGCTGCAGGCGCAGCATGCGCAGCAAACAGAGTTCTTGTTAAAACAGCAGCAGTTGTATCAGGAGCAGTTAAGAAACAAGCAGAGACAGCAGCTTTATCTGCAGGAGCAGTCTAGACTCAAGCAGATTGAAGAACAGCGACAGCTCCAGCTGCAGCAGCAGCAACAACAGTTGCAGCAGCAACAGCAACAGCAGAAACAACAGCAGCAACTGCATCAGCAACAACAGCAACAACTGCAGCAACAGCAGCCACAAGCCCTTCAAGGAGCCTTCACCCAAAACAACTTCCTAGCCTTCCAACCCCCCTTCCAGACCCAAAACGTCCAGTTCCAATCGAGTCAGTCATTCCAGCTTCCAAACACAGCCCTTCCCCCTCCCTTCCAACAGACTCCATCAGTCCAGGACCAACAGCGGCTCCAGCAGCTCCAGCGTCAGCAATTCATACAGCAACAGGCGCAGCAGCTGCAGCTGCAACGACAACAAGCGCTTTATCTTCAGCAACAAAGACTCCAGCAGAGTTTCCCTGGTTTTCAAAGCGAGTTCCAGCCACCTTCTCCATCTTCCGCAAACAGATTTCATAGGCAAGAAGCCTTTGGAACTGTTGGGAATCTGGGACTCAATGAGAATCGACAAAACACGAGAAATCATTTGACCCTCGAACCACCGAGAATTCCAGCTCAAAATTTTGGGGGATTCAATCAATTTGCGTACAGACAACAGGCACAATTGCAAGGAAGGACACAGACTCCAGCTAGACAGATACAGCATCTACTGTTTCAATCTGGTGTTGCTGGTGGGCTCAATAATCCACAGGGTAATACGAATCAGGAGGACCTCAACATTGTTTCCAAAGTTTTAGCACTTAATGTTGGTGCTGTTCCAAATAAAACAGTTAGATACAATCAGGAGAGCTTCAGCAGAGCGTGAGAATAACTCAATTAAATAATAATGATAATTGTAATTATAATATATGGTTAAATTATTTTTAGAGATGAAAAGAAGAGGGGAAATGTTTATTTTACTGGATTTAAAAAAAGCTTAGGTAGTTCACTCGTGACAGACTTGTTTAAAAGTACTTTCTCACATGGCGTGTGAAAAGTAGCTACTTTTCGCACGCTGTATGCATAAAAAAAACTGTACCTTACATATGCGGTAAAGTGTTTTCTGACGAGTTTGAGGTTTAAAAAACGAGCTGAAAGGCGAATTTTGCAGATTCACACTCGTCGGGAAATACTTTTTCGCACTTGTTTGGTAATGTAATAGTTTATTGGTCGACGAATTGTTGAATTTAACGGGCTAGGAAAATACAATTTGCGGATTCTAAGTGCGAAAAATCCTTTTTCTTGAAAATATAATGAATGGAAATCGTCTGGCCACTGCAAAATTGTCAAGATAGAAATTTTTACGTAATTTATAGGTTTAAAATTGATATTTTCTGAAGATAATGATCGAAAAATGATTTTTTTTTGTCACAAAATGGGCATTAAAAAAAAAAAAAAAACATTATATTCAGCAAAAATGACATTTTTTCCAAAAAATAGAGATTTTCTTCAGATTTTTGAATTTTTGTTTCAACAAATTGAATTTTTCTTCAAAACATTGCAATTTTTTTCGAGAAAATTAAAATTTCTTTTTTAAATTAGCAATTTTTCTTTTCAAATTAGGAATTTCCTGATCTATCATTCAATAAGTTTTAAAAAAAATTGTTCTCGAGATATACAGGAAACTGTGCGATTTTTAAATACTTGATTCTGCATATATTAACTATCCAGATTTCCATTGATTTTGATTTTAATATCTTGCCTCACAATCGATGAAAAAAATTAAATCAAAAACAATTAAATGTAGGACACTTTTCTTCATCTCATACCTCAATTCCATCAAATTCCTAAAAAAAAATTCATTTTGCGAGTGAACTACGTTAAAGATAAAAATTCTCGATTCTCCGTGAAGTAAAATTGGCTAATTTCATAATTGGACTTCAATGAATTATCCATAATTCATTTGCGAGTGAAAATATAATATATTTTTAAACAATAAAAAATTTTTCGCATAACAAGTGTGTGACGGAAGAGAGCTCCTTAACGAGGATAATGATATTAATTACAAGATACTCCTCAGTAGTTCTTAAAAAAAAAAAAAAAAAATTCCTGGGACTTAATCACGCTATAGCTATAGCTAAGAAAGAGAGTACACAATTCTCCACACAATTTCTCGATCCAAGTTAATTTCTATAAAGTACCATAATGGTATGTGAAGGATTTTTCTGAGATAAGAAAAACTACTTTACGTAATCAATTATGTGGTATCCAATACAATTACTTTCTTTTGTTATATGTTCCTCCTTTTCTTCACACTTTTCCTTTCGTTTTTTTGCCCTCTTTTTTTTTTTCTTCACTCCTTCTTTCAACATCTTCCCATTCAATTCATTCATTTGCCTCCAATTCATTTTGTCTGAACGAGATAATTATGTTATTAGTGGCGAAAAAAAAAGAAAAAAAACGTGCACGATGTCGAGACCGAGAAATAACGAAGAAGAAACACACTTGGAAATTAGAAAAAAAATAGTAGATTGGTCTATTGAATGGCGAAAATCTCACAGCAATTCTGTTGATATTGGGAGCATGCAACCACTTGAAATTCGCAATAATAATAAAAAAAAAAAAAAAGGAGAATGACAAGTGGTGATATTGGGTATTGCATTGTTTTTTAGTCATGTCATGCATGGAAAAAGTCAATTACATAGGTACAATACATGCACAATGATTGTCTTATCCAAAAATAAGATCTTTGACTGAAATACTTGACTTTCGTTAGAATAACATTATTTCGCCTTTTTTCTTCTGTAAAAAAATAGTGAAAATAGCAAGAATCTTACAATTTTTGTTTCTTTTTTTTTAATTAAAAAAACAAAAAGGCAGCTTAGAAACAATGGAGCGTAAGTGCTGTAACATCACATAGCACTTACGCCCCTTTCTTCCTAACGTGAAAAAATTGATGATTTTTGGAAAAAAATTTAAAACGTCAATGTAAAAAATAGAAAAAATTATAGGAAAAAGAGGCAAAAATGAACACTAAGTCGAAATTTTCCAGGATTTTTTTTTGGTGGGAAAAAATGCGCTAAAAGATTTGAAAAAAATTGAGAAAGTGCTATAACATGTCTACATTGTTGTTGAATTTTTTCAAAAAATTTCGTTGAGGCCTTCACTATTAAAAAAAATCCCGAATTCTCTTATCGTAATGCAAATTTTTTGAATAATTTTTTTTTTTCTTCTCTAAATAATTTATTTGCTTAAAGAAATTCTGAAAATTGTGTCAGATGTTTGCGAATCTAATTATCATGTCGTAATCTGTATTTTCTCATCTCGCTCAATTTCTCTGGGTCTCTTCCTAATTGTAAAAATAAATAGCTTCTAATGTTTTAATTTTTTTTCCATTTTTTTTTTTTTTCAAAATGACTCATTATCTGTAACGATTATTTATAATTACCCATAAAAAAACAAGCGAATAGTCTACCGTAATAGCTAATATACTGTAATCCATTTAAGCATCAAGTTCAAGAGAGTTCATATAAAAAACGACTTCTTTCTCGATTGATATAAGAACCATTGAGATTTGAAATTGAAACTGAAAACTTTCCCCTCAACTTTGGCTGCTCAAGTATTTTTGCACTTGTGTATTGGAAAACGATGAGTTCAATGGATATTTTTTTTTATATACTTGTATGTATATACAGAGACTATGGTGTCTGGTTTAATATCTCCCTACTCTCCTTTTTTATTTTTTTTTATTTTATCTTCAACTGAGAGGAGGCGAAACGTCCTCAATTTCACAAAACGCATTTGGCATAGATTCCTGATTTCTCCAGTGCACGATCGAATAAAGTCATTCTTTTCATATTTTCCTTTTAAATTCAATAATTTTTTTTTTCTTTAAATTAAATTCATTGAGTCGTTATTTAACTACTGAGGTCATAAGCTATGAATGGAAATGCAATACAAAAATCCAAAAATTCACAGAATTTGTAAGAAAAAAGAAGAAAAAAAAATACTAATATTTAATACATATATGATTTTAATATGATTTATCTAGGTTTTTTAATTCCAGTAGATTAAATTTAATAATTATCTTCTGAACTTTTTTTTTCCTGATTAATTTAAGATTGTAATTTTAGATATTAGGGATAATTTAAAAGTAACATTGAGAGAGTGTGTGTAACAGTTATATTATGATTATTTTTGATAATTTGGATTGTTAAGATAATGAGTTGAGGTAGTATCCCAGAGTACATTCGATAAAACAGAAAAAAATGAGGATTTGTAGGTTTTTTCCAATTAATTGCTGATAATTTGGGGAAAAGTGCTTCAATTGACCCGAAAAAAAGTGATTAAACTATTCGAAAGTCATATCTTCAGCTTGTCAATATAATTTTTTTCTTCTCGAATTTTTTTTACATCAATCTCCTATCACATGCATAAGATAGAGAGAGAGGCAAATAGTTACGACTACCTTCTAATTAAAATTTCTCAATAACTATACGGTGAATTGAATATTTTTTTCTTCTATTATTTACTTAAAATGCTGTTCTCTTCGCCAATTGTTTTTAAATAATTAACTTTGATAATTCATGTCTCATAAACTGCACGGTCAAAAATTATGAAAAAAATCAGAAAAATGTAGAAAAATATCATCTTTGATATGGCATCAAAAAAATAAGGGATTTACTGTACTCAAGATTACTAGGATACTACCTTAAATAACGACCATGAATTTTTCAGACAAATCAATTTTATTCCATCATCAGTTTTTTGAAAATATTGCAGAAACTAAGTGAGATAGAGCGATTTCATCTGAATCCTTATTTGTAACTTCTGTAATTCTCTACGAAAAGCTTAAAAACACAAAATTGTCTTATCTCGTTTATTTTCCGAGTTATTTCAAAAGAAAACTGGTGAAAAAATAACATCAATTCTTCTAAAAATTTCATATTTTTATGGATTTATTATTCCACTTCTGCATAATAATAATAATTTATCGATTGATTTTATCGTTAAGATGACACTTGTAAAAATGCCAATAAAATTAACATTAGAAAACAATTTCTCTGTTTTATTCATTTTTTACAACAATGAAATTAACACATAAACTGCCAATAGTTGAACTTTTTTTTTTAATCAATAAATTACCATCAAAAGCTCGATTTAAATAGTTCGCGCCTACAAACCGAGTTTTTTGAATTTTTTCCGAGCGCATATTTTTCATTTATCGCAAAACTAATTTCTTAAAAAAAAAAATGTAGTGAATTATCAGATGTTTGTTATTTTATGACAATAATAATAATAATAACAAAATTAAATGACATACCACAATTTTGTGCATTTTTTTACTCAAAAAATATATATTTTCGCATTTTTTAATTAGAAAAATGCACATTTTTGCATTTCTTATTTAAAAAAAAAAAAATATTTGCATTTTTTAATTTGAAGAAATGCACATTTTTCCTTTTTTTGATAAAAAAAATGGAAATTTTGGCATTTTTTAATTAAAAAATGCCCATTTTTGCATTTTTCAATTAAAAAAATACAGATTTTTGCATTTCCTAATGAAAAAATGCACATTTTTGGATTTTTCAATTAACAAAATGCACATTTTTGCATTTTTTAATCGAAAAAAATATTCAAAAATTTCGCGGCTATAACTTTTTGAATTTTTAAACACTTCACATGTTCTACATTAAAAAAAAATCATTTCTAAGTTCAAAAAAAAAACCTTTTAAAACTGTCAGATGTCTCTTTCTCTTTATCTTTATTCTCATAATTTTTTCGTTCTCAGAAGAATTTAAAAAAAAATATATGAAAAAAAATCAACAAATCTACTGCGTAATCATCACGAGAATCAGTGTGAACAACAATGGCGGCGATGCAGCTCGCAAAGTTCTGGTACCGATGTGTTGTTCGATTTTCTGACCGAGAATTCATTCGCCGAGAATAGAATATTAATTTTTAATTAATTACATCAATTATGGTAAGTAATTAACTAATTATTATCAACTGTTATTTCCCCATTTTCCTCGTTCCCTCAATTTTACTCTCGTAATGTTGTCATAACCTCAAAATTACGAATAAATAAACATATGTGCATAAAAGTTGAATAATAAATGGAAAATTTAATAATTCGAGCGATTACGTAATTATGAAATTGAACTTGAACTCGATTGAATGATTTTTTTTCATTATTAAATGAGTTCAATGAATTAAATCTGATTTTTTTCAATTTTTTAAAATATTTTTTGGAGTTTATTGAAAAATTAGATGAGTTTAATGAATTAAATGTAATTTTCTTCAATTTTTCTAAAATAAATGTAATTTTCTTCAATTTTTCGTAATATTTTTTGTATTTTTTGAAAACAGAATCAACCTGGTGGCTCTTCTGGGGACAGTGGAGCTGTTGGAGATGCTGAAGAGGAGCAAGAAGAGTCTTCTTCAACTCCAACTGCTCAAGATGCTCTGACAAGCTTCAGAGAGCAGTGGCAAAAGGAACTAGAGGTTGCTCCAACAAAAACAATCAATGAGCCCAAAAAAACATCGAATATTGAGACTATCGATGAGGATTTATGCACAGAAACTAAAGTAATTTATTAATTATTAATTATTATTTATTCAGCACGTGTATGGCTTTTCAGCCTTTTACATTTGTTTAATCCCCCCTTTTACAAAGTTTCCCCCTCTAGTAATTCATGATTTATCAATTGTTATTAATTATTACACTGAAAATAATTATTCTTCGATTTAAAATGTACATAGAAAAAAATAAGGAAAATAGGGACAAAATGGACTTGTTCGTCTACATGTCTTGGGATTTTTCTTTGAAGTGAAGGAGTCTTTTGAAAGATTTGAAAAAATTCAACAACAATGTTCACATTTCGGACCATCTTCTCAATTTTTTTCAGATTCTTTTGTCATCTCCTTCACTCTGAAAAAAAAGTTTTTAAATGAAATTTTTAGACATTTTATTTTTGCTTCATTCATTTTTCTTTTTTATATCTTGGAAACTAAGCGAGATAAATCGATTTACCTGGAGACACTATTGTAGAGAAGTTTAAGGACTCTAAAGGATTATAAAGGGAAAATCGCTCTATCTCACTTAATTTCCGAGATATTCTCAAAAAATTGAATATAAAATATCATTGATTCACCTGAAAATTTTATAATCATAATCATAATTTTTTTCGTCTCATTTTCCAGGCAAAGAATTTATTTTTGAAAGGTATAGAGTATGAGCAGAGTGGGGAACTATATGATGCAATAAGATTTTACAAGAAGGCTGTGCAATTGGTGCCTGACATTGAATTTAGACTCTACGAATCGACCAAGCCAAAAAATCGTGAAATATTTGATAACGATGAGAAACAGGGGAAATTTGATGATAGAGAGGAAGAGGAGGAAGTTCTTGATGATGAGGAGAGTGAAGATGGAGATTTACTCACTAAATTGTCGAGGATTGTCATGAGGAATCAGTGCGTTTGTTATCCCCGTTTTGAGCAGAGTGTAAGATTATTTTTATTTTCAAAAAATTCCTTCATTCGTCTCATATTTCTTCGGGGCAATTGATGGGAATTTTGGAAATAGGTTCTTTCTGATGATTCCATTGGAAAGCTGTGGAAATTCCCCATGAAAATCATATGCCAGAAGTTATTTTTTTGAATTTTTCAAAAATTCCATTTTTTGCTCAAGATTTGAAGGTGAAAACCTTCTGTTTTTGAAAAATTTTAGTTTTTCGAAAATATCTCTGGTTCTATTGGTCGTAGCGACCTGGGGTTGATCTTGAATGAAGAGTGAGCTCATTTCCCATCAATTTATGTGGTTTAAAAAGAAATTATCAATTTTTCAAGTACTTGCAGGGCAAAAACTGATTTTCAGAAAATGACCTATAAGTATTTGAAAAATTAATTTAAAGAAACTTAAACCACATAAATCGATGAGAAATGAGCTCACTTTTCATTTGAGATCAACCCCAGGTCACTACTACTAACAGAACCGGAAATATCTCCGAAAAAGTGAATTTTTTCGGTTTTCAAACGGAGCACCCCTTCAAAACTTGACCCAAAACCGTAAAATTTCCAAAAAATTGAAAAAAAAAAATTCACATTTTCCACCCAAAATTTTCTCAACTTCCCAACGCAATCATCAGAAAATCTCTATCTAGAATCGCTCAATTCGAAATGTCCATTCTACCCCACCTTCCCCTATATTAAAATCTGTAATTTTTTAATTTTAGACAATGCACATATCCGCTCTGCCCATGGAGATCGTTCTGTACATCCTCCGCTGGCTAGTATCATCGGAACTAGATTTCCGCTCATTGGAAATGTTCTCTGGTGTTTGTCGCGGCTTTTTCGTATCGGCGAGAGACCCAGAAATCTGGAGACTCGCCTGTGTAAAAGTTTGGGGCGTTAACTGTGGAAATTTCGAGCCTAAATATACGTCGTGGAGAGACATGTACCTGCAGAGGCCTAGACTACGTTACAATGGCTGTTATATTAGTAAAACCACATACATCAGGCACGGGGAAAACAGTTTTCAGGATCAATTTTATCGACCATGGCACTTGGTCGAGTACTTCAGATACGTCAGGTGATTTATCTTCATTTTTTAATTTTTTAAATAAGGAGTTCACTCGCAATAGTCATATTGTCGCCTTAGAAACAAAAGGGCATAAGTGCTATGCTTATACACAGGACTTACGCCTTTTTGACTCTGAGGCAACGATATTTAAAAGTATGGTACTTTATATAGCTCACTAGGTCGACGAATTTGAAAAAAAAAATTAATTAAATTTGAGACTTTTTTTCATCTCGTACTTCAATTCTTCATCAAATTCCTAGAATACGACGTTTTACGAGTGAACTATCACCTCAAATGAGTTGAAATGATTAATCTTAAAGATTTAATTTCAGATTCTTCCCGGAAGGTCGGGTTTTGATGTTAACATCTACGGAAGATGCTCAGATTTGTGTTAATTCATTGAAAAATCGATGTCCAAAAGATCCTACTGTTCTAATCGGTCACTATAGGCTTCATGATGATCGTGTTACTTTGGTATTGAAGAAACAAGAGGCAAAGTCGAATATAAGTGTCTACAGGAAGAAGAGGAAGGAGGTGGTTCATGACAGCGGAGAACAAACGTTTCATGTGGTAATAGATAATTAAAAATTTAATGATTAAGGTAGTATCTCAGGGGATTCGAGTACAGTTAAGTGCTCATTTTCTCGATCTCGTATTGAAGATTATATTTTTTTTACATTTTTCTGAATTTTTTCATGATTTTTGCCCGTGCAGTTTATGAGATATGCATTATCAAAGTTACTGAAAATAGCAGTGGTGGGGATGAAACGCCCTAAATCGGACGGAAATAAAGAAATTACTAAAAAACCACAGGATTGGCCTATTATTTAAAAACAATTGGCGAAGAGAACAGCATTTTAACTCAATAATAGAAGAAAAAAATATTCAATTCACCGTATAGTTATTGAGAAATTTTAATTAGAAGGCAGTCGTAACTATTTGCCTCTCTCTCTATCTCATGCATGTGATAGGAGATTGATGTAAAAAAAATTCGAGGAGAAAAAAATTATATTCACAAGCTGAAGATATGACTTTCGAATAGTTTAATCACTTTTTCGGGTAAATTAAAGCACTTTTCCCCGAATTATCAGCAATTCATTGGAAACTAATCTAAAAATCCTCATTTTTTTCTGTTTCATCGACTTCTGGGATACTACCTTAAAATTCAATAAATCACAATTCTCTTCCCTGAATCTTTATAAACTAAATTTCGCTTTTTTCAGGAATTTGAGATTCAGAATTATCACAAAAAAATGAACTTTCAACTCAGCTGGATACGCTACAATATATTCACAGTCTACAACAATGGCCAAGAAGGAACAATGTGCCTGAATGCATGTGGACGTTATCCATCATTTAAATTTAGTCGAGTAAAGAATTACACGCAGGAGAGTGAAGCTCCACTTCAGTGAGTCTTCTCATGAGAAATTATAATCATCACCTTAGAAAGAAAGAGGCGTAAGTGCTGTTTATAAGCCCAACACTTAATGCCCCTTAGAAACAGAGAGGCGTAAGTGCAATTCTCATGGATTACACTTAGTTCCCTTAGAAACAAAAGGGCGTAAGTGCAAATGCACATGTATTACACTTAGATTTTTTAGAAACAAAGGGGCTTAAGTGCAATGACTCTACATAAATACAGAGCACATACGCCTCTTTATTCCTAAGGTGACGATATTATATGAAATAAAGAGCAGAAAAAAAAGAGAATAAAATAAAATGGAATATTTTTAGTTTCGCACGATTTTGAAACACGTGCACTAGGATTAGGTAATTGAGGGTATCTGGTGTTCTTATGAAAAAAAAAGGTTCAATATAAATAATGAGAGACTCACAAAATTTTCAACTGTAATAAGCTTTTACTCAAAGACAATTTGAGTGCGAAAATAATATCGAAAAGCTAACAAATTCGGAAGAGTTTTTAAAAGTCAAATGTTTGTGTGTGTGTGTCTTTTCTCTTTTATGTTCTCACAAAACATAAATTTAATATTTATTTTTTTTCCTCTTTGGTTTAAACTATTTATTCAATACGCACTATTTTTAAACGGTCTAACAAGCGAGGTATAAAATATTCAATCAACGATCGGAGAAATCGATTCGTAACAATTGTTAAAGTTTGAAATTTTTTTAAAGATCTTTTAATGACCAAAAAATCATTTTTTTTTTTCAAATGGTTCAAATATATTTTTCACTAGAAATTATTTAATGAGCTTGGTGACTAAGAGCAATAATTTTCTATTATTTAGTCACAATTTTTAATTTTTTCATTTGGATTCAATCGAAAAACAATTTAAGAAAATAGATATTTCACATTTGAAAATTTTCTTAAATTGAAAAAAAAAATTATGAATTTTATCTATTTTCTTATTTTCGATTAATCAGTATAATCTATGGATTAAAACCTCTATAAATTTTTCTTTTCTCTCCTAATTACTATTTAAATGTAAATATCACTAGTTCAATTGCACATGTGCTACTGCGAATAAGAGAAAAATCTAATCGGATTATAGGAAGAATCGTATCACATAATTAAGAAGAAGAAGGAAAGAGAAACCCAGAAATATCCACCATTTTTCTCCCCTCATAATTTTAAGATGAAAGAATTCAATTAAATCTGGTGTAGTTCAAGTTATTGCCCACATTGTACAATAAACGATATTTTTGATGTGCTTGAATGGAAAAAAAAGCAAATTATTTGTCACGCGTCTTTTTTTTTAATTTTCCTCTTTAAAAATCACAGTTTTTTAAAAATCTCTTATCACCGAAATTGTTACTTGAATCACAGCTCTACGCATAACATACGCTCGTACATTTAATTTCATTTTTTAATTTTTTAACTTTTTTTTTATGATATTGAGAGAGAAAGAGAACTCAAAGTTCATCGTGGAGAGGAGGAGAAGGAGCTGATGGAGTTATTGAGTGACACACTGATGTATCCATCATCCATCCTAAATCTTGGATTGTTGCCGAGTGCATTGACCAAACAGCAAAAACAACAACCACGTGCATTATATTGTGGGAATTTAGAGCAAGGTCTACTTGACCTGGTAGCCACTTTTCTGGTATTCGAAGGGCGCCTATTGTCCCACCTACTACAGCCACTAAATCCTGGAAATAATTCACATGACATTTAATTTCAGTAATGAAACTAATAAATTTTCATTCACAGATATCTCTGGAATTAGTCAATTTGAAGATAGGGGAGAAGGTGGGGTAAAAGGGATATTGTAATTGAATGGTTGGAGATAGAGATTTTGTGATGATTTCATTGGAAAGCTGAGGAAATTTTGGGTGGAAAGCATGTGTCAAAATTATTTTCTTCAATTTTTTGAAAACTTTACTTTTTTATGGAAAGTTTTGAAGAAGTGCTCCTTTCGAAAATCGAAAAAATTCACTTTTTCCGCGATATCTCCGGTTCTGTTGGCCATAGCGACCTGGGGTTGATCTCAAATGAAAGGCGAGCTCATTTCTCTTCAATTTATGTGGTTCAAATTTTTTTTCATCAGTTTTTCAAATACTTATAGGTCATTTTCTGAAAATCAGTTTTTGCCCTATAAGTACTTGAAAAATTGATAATTTTTTTTTTAAACACATAAATCGATGGGAAACGAGCTCACCTTTCATTCAAGATCAAACCCAGGTCGCTGCGACAAATAGAACCGTAGATATTCCCGAAAACCTGCAATTTTCCAAAGACAGAAGGTTTTCACCTTCAAATTTTTCGCAAAAAATTGAATTTTCGGAAAATTCGAAAAAATAACTTCTGTTATATGATTTCCATGGCAAATTTCCTCAGCTTTCCAATGGAATCATCAGAAAAAACCTATCTCCAATATTTCCATCGATTTCAAATAATCTCCTAACACGTGTCCACTTCACCCAACCTCCCCCTATCTATAAAAGAAGAACATATTTTTTTTTCTTCAATTTCACTGATTCAATTTGCGATTGACATCTGATGCATATTTTACCTGAAGAACAACGTGTTTAAGTGCATTAGGATTACCCCCACCAATTCTGAAGCACCTCAGTGTGAGGAATATCATTCTCATCATGAACGGTGGAGAGAAGCATAATCTCCTCTCCCAAGGCGATTTGGCCCTCATTGCCTATTTAGAAAAAATTAAAGTCAATTTTCACAATTCCATTTAATGTCTCAAACAGAAAATGAGAAGCGTGTGGGCTTTTATATTATCGCCTTAGAACCAAAATGGCATAAGTGCTATGCTTATAAATAGCACCTACGCTATTTTGCCCCTAAAGTGTCAGTATGATGCAATTTAAATTGAACTCGCCTTTGAGAGGCCCCAGAGACTCAAGAAGATGTACACAGCCATGCAGAAGTGCCAGACAAGTCCAGGAAGACAGTGAATCGAGGCTGCGATGAACGGCATTGCACCTGAATTGATTAAAAAATTATAATTTGTCGTTTTGCTAATTTATTCAATATAATTCATAAAAATTGAACATCAAAAAAATTATCTTCCTGAAAATATATTTTTATCATGTCTAGAGATAATTGTAATTCATTGAATTTTTATGAAGTTAAAGCATAAGTGACATATGGAATTTAAGGATATTCAGGAAGTACAATAGGGAAAAAAGGTGATTTTTCGTAAGAAGAATTGTTAATAACAAATTATACAAGATGAAATTCTCAAATCTGCTTCAGTGAACCTGTGAAGAATGTAATGAAGAATAAAATAAGCCTTAAAAACACAAAATTAATTGAAAATTGGAAGATTGATACAATCTTTTACTTTTTCTTGAATCTTGAAAGATTTAGAGAATTGTAAAAATTGTGCCAATTTTCAATCAATTTTCAATTTCGCAGGCTTATTCTATTCCTTATCACATTTTTCAAATACTGATTGAATTAGGTCTGAGACATTTATCTTGTATACCTTGTTATTGACGATTTCATACAAAAAATTAACGTTTTTTCCTTCTGATTGTACTTTCCAATCATCTTTAAATTATTTCTAGACACAAAACAAATTTTCCATTCAATTCTATCTTATGACATAAAAATAATTCCCTAATTTACATTATGTACTTGATCTCAATTCCCAAATTCGAATTAACTACACGATTAGATTTAAAATTATGTTATAACATAATTCTAATACATTCTTCATAAGAATGAAGCATAGCATCAGATTGTCATCTCAGAACCAAAGGGGCGTAAGTGCTGTGATTATACACAGCACTTACGCCCCTTGGTTTCTGAGGTGATTAAATGAATTCTGTAACAAAAAAATTCTAGCATCACTTCAATTAATTTAAATTGACTACTTAAATTTTTTTTTTAAGTGAAAATTATTGGTTTTAATCAGCAAAATGGTGTGCCATCGAAAAAAATCAAAGTACCAATTAACTAATTAAATAATTACGTGCACAAATAATTAATGCAACATCCGCCTGAGTTACCAATGCTTTGGACGACCCAGATTCCCAGCATATCAAGCCGAAGAAGTCTACGATAAACCGCTTCTCCACGATCCAAATTCATGAATAAATGATAGAGAAATGAGCCCAACCAGGGACTCAGTGCTCCAATCAGATGACACCATGATAAAAAACCGTAGAAGGCACCTTTTTCACTCCACGGTAGATAATAAGGGATCGTGATGAGGATGTGAAGTATGGCAAATCCTAGAAAAATAGGTAATAAATTTAATAAAAAGTTTAGAAAGGACAAAAAATTACAGTTCAATTCCAAATTTTGAGATTCTTAAGAAATATTGATTTTTCTTATGCAAGCCATCATTTTCACCTTAGAATCAAAGGAGCGTAAGTGCTAAACTTATTACACAATACTTACGCCCCTTCGTTTATGAGGAGACGATTCATTATATGCATATTTTTTCATATTTATCAAGAAACATATTCAATTCGCGATATTTTTGATTTGATATAATTGCATTATTTCATTGGGAGAAAAAACCTATCAGAAATAAGCCTTGCTTCATAGTTAGTAAAATTTGGTTATATGCAATTAGCTTCTTTAATGAAGAAAATTGATTTGAAGTGATCAACTATGAGGTATAATCTAATTAGCTGAAAATAACTCGAATATCATGCAACGTTTGGAGCATGTTATTGCACTGATTTTTTCAAAATTTATTTATTGTAAATATATGGCATTGCGAGATAACGAAGATCTTTAATTACAGAATTTAAGAATTGGTAATTTCTGGTAGAGACAAAATGTTTTATCTGTATAATTGTATGATGTACGAGTCAGAGAGAAGAAACGATAAAAATCTGAAGTTTCCAATTACGAAGAGATTTACTTCTGAGTAATTGACAAATTTTCTGGGGGAAAGTGGGGCAAAATGGACACATCTAATTTTTAGGTAAATGTTATGGAAAACTGGTAGATAGTTTTTGATGATTTCATTGGAAACCTCAGGAAATTTTAGCCGGATAACAAGTGTCGGAATTATTTTTTTTGAATTTTTGGCGATTTTGACTTTTTTGAGCATTTTAGAAGAGTAAAACCCTTCCTTTTCATGGAAATTTTCAGTTTTTTGAGAATATCTTCGGTTCTATTCGTCGTAGCGTAAAAATTCCGAGTGGAGATGAAAGGTGAGATCATTTGCCATCGATTCATAGGGATTTCAATCCAAAAATATCAATTTTTAAGGTATTTATGGAAATTTTTGTGAAATAGTTTTGTGAAACAGTTTTTGGCCTATAACTATCCCAAAAATGGATATTTTTGAATTCAGAACCCCATAAATCGATGGAAAATGAGCTCATCTTTCATCTGAGACCAGCCCCAAATTGCTACGACCAATAGAACCAGAGATATTTGTGAAATACTGAAAATTTTCGAAAAAGGATAGACTAGGAAAATGAATAGACCCTTCAAAAATGCAGAAAAATATCGAATTTTCAAAAAAAATCGAAAGAAAATGCATCTGACACTTGTTTTCCGGCTAAAATTCCCTCAGCTTTTCAATAGAATCATCAAAAAAAAATCCATCTCTAACCGTTTCATTATAGTGTCCATTTTGCCCCACTCTCCCCTATAGAAGGAGAATTTTACTTTATATTAGTAGATCAGTTTTCATCTGCATTTCTTAATTCTTTGAAAGAAAAAAAATTTAATGAATAGAAGAAACATCATGCTAATTTTTTTTTTTAGCTTTCTCGTCATTCTTCAGAAATAATTTGGTAAAGTCTAACAGAAATGTAGGTATTCTTCCTGCAAATCAATATTTCCTCAAATTGAACGGAAAATTAATTGATTAGAATTTTTTTATCGAGAAAAATTCGAAATATTGCACTTGCACATAGCAGAAATTTATTTTCAGAGAGCAGTCCTTTTTTCTCAGTGCAGTAAATCTATAAATAAATGTCCAAGTCAAAATCTTCAGTCAATAATCAATTTTACCAAACCCTTCGGTGTTTCCTCAACCCCTTCCCCCCCTTCTCCAATATCATTTAAACATTGACCCAGAGTTATTCACTTGCCCTTGACCCTAATCCGAATGGAGCAATCCACTTACACAATCTACACGTGTGTGTCACCTCTTCAAAGGGTAACAAAAGAGTTCGTATGTAACTAAATTTTCAAATCAATTCTTCGATCCTATTTATTGATATTTTTATCTGTAAAAAGGGGCAGCGACTGCTGAAAAAAGTCAGAAAGTCCATGCTCCTTTTTATTTAATGAAAAAAAAATTATGATTATTGCTAGAAATTAATTTGAGAAATTTAGAAAATTAACTAAATTAACTGAAATTAATTTGAGGAGAGAAATTTTGAGAACAATTTCGAAAAATATTGAATTTATTGGAAATTTCGATGAATCTCAAAATCTTAAAAAAATTTCTAAACCTCAAGAATTTTTGGAAAATCTCGAGTTCTTGAAAAATTTCGAAAATTTCAAGAATTTCCGAAAAATCTTGGAAATTCTTGGGGAATTTCTAGAATTTTCGAAAAATCTCGAGAACTCTCGAAAAATATCAAAAATTCCAAGAATTTTCGAAAAATCTCGAGAATTCTTGAAAAATTTCGAGATTTTTCGAAAAATCTCCTAATTTCGAAATTTTTAATCAATTCCAAATTCGTGTGATTTGAATTTTTCTCCTGTTCCCCTTTAACTTCAATGTTTTCTCTCCAAAAAAAAGAAGAAAAAAAACTAAAAAAAAAAAAAGAGCTTACCATGCGTCACGATATTAACTGTCTCATTGTGAACATAGAAAAGGCTCTCAAGGCATCCTCTGATACTGGTAAGTGGTCTGTATCCCGTTCTAATATGTGGATTGAATTGCAAATGTCTGGGCATATCACTCCATGTCCTGAGATATGTTGTACTTTTTTCCTCCTTCTTTTCACTTTTATCATCAACATGATCCTTCAAAACAGAGCCACTGGATGAGCCCTCCGTTTTTGCAATGAACTTAAGGCACACCAGTGTTATTCCACCTAGCATTAATCACCTTGGCCAGAAAAATTGAAAAAAAAAAAAAATTAAACCCCAAAATGACAATTCCAACAGAAAAAACCCCCAAAAGCACCTTTTTCCTCCAACTGCAAATTTTTCTTTTCCAAAATCACTTCATAATTAATTAATCGAAAAATTCACTGGATTTTTTTTGGTGTCACCTCAAATTGCACAAAGACATCCGCATAGCTCGTCTGCAAAACTCGCAATGCTCCAAAAGCAAGTCTCTTTTTTTTTTCCTTTTTTTTCGAGTGGAGGTGGGTATTTTCAGTGTTCACACCCTACTCTTCCAGGTTCTCCTCTGCCTGTGTGTATACTGCAGCCCCCTCTTATCCACTGACCAAGGTTATAAAATAAACCACCCCCTTCAACCCCTCAACGTCATCCCCTCCTCTCTCAGCCTCTTGACTCGATTCTTTTTTTCCTCTGTATTGTCACCATGGTAACAATATCGATCATGTGCAGAAATTCCCTGTATTCTATCTGAAAATGAAGAAATAAAAGGAAGAAAGGTGATTTCGATCGTGGATCTTAATTTTAAAAAATTAAAAAAAAAAGACAATTTAATCTCGAATTTTTTGGAAATTTTTGAGAAATTTCTATTTTTTTCTATGCCATATATCGTGTTATATGCATACAAATCATGGTCCCCGAGTAAAAAGGACGTAAAAAGATGGGAAAAGTGTACCATTTCCGTCCTTCTTATTCTAAGACGATATACTACTTGGGGGATGTTCTTTATTTTCAGATTCAAGTCTATTATTGTCGCAGGTAAAAAACAAGGGTTGTCAAAAGTGTAAAAAAGGCTTCAAAAAGGGGTTGATGCACACTATTTTTAAACATTTCTTATGATTTTGCCTCTTTTTTCTGCTGCTTGGGCGAGAGATATCACCCCCTTAAAAACAAAGGGGTGTAAGTGCTATGCTTATACACAGCACTTACGCCCCTTTGTCTCTAAGATGATTATATCTTCTCCAGCTGAAGGGTGAAAGCGCATGTGCCGGGAAAATTGAGGTGTTTTTCAACGTGAAAACATTGAAGGGATGAAGTTTTGCAGTTGGGGTCGTGATATGGAGGGTGAAAGATGATTGGAAGAACTGTCACGAGAGTACTTGGAAGAGTTAGAAACCAATTGAATTACGCAACTGCTAATAAGGTAAAAAAAAATATTATTTTATTATTTTTTAAGTATTAAAATTTTTTTTTTTTTTGAGGGAGTGGTATTTTTTTTTGAGGGGTGTGCGGGTGAGTATCGATTGAAAATCGCTCTGGGGATAGATTTAGGGGTAGATTTTGTTGCATGTGAGGGGAGGGGAGGGGTGAAGAAGGGTTGAATGCATGAATGTTTACCTGGAGGGATCAATAATTCACGTGCATGTACTGTTGTGTTTTTTTTTAATTTTTTTTTTATTTGGGCTTCTATTCTACTTTAGTTTTGGGTTTTGCAGGCACGTGATCGAGCGTGGGACGGACCCTGGAAGGCAAGAGGAAACAGATACGATCGATGTCAATCCTCTGAGGATCCACAGCTGTTTTATAATCACGGACTGTCGCTTTATCCAGGTGGAATCAAGGTAAATTGAGCGGAAATTGGGGAATTTGGGAGTTTTGAATTGGAGAAAAGAGGAAATTAAACGGTTGATTTATAGTGTAGGAGCTGAAATCAATGGAGAAAAAGGAGGGGAAATGGGAATTTTGATGGAAGGGGTTGAAATGGATTTTTTTAGATGATTCCATTGGAAAGCTGAGGAAATTTGAGGTGGAAAACATGTAGTACTATTGATTTTTTTGAATTTCTCGAGAATTCAACGTTTTTTTCTTTTTTTGGTAAAAATTCCTTCTCCCTTGAAGTGTCTCTATTTTCCCTCTTTACCACTTTTTCGAAAAATTTCATTGAAAAGCTGAAGGAATTTCCGGTGAAAAATCATGTGTTATAATGAATTTTTCAAATTTTTCAGAAAATTCAACATTTTTCCTTTTTTTGGGGGAAATTCACTTTTTTTTGGGGATATCTCTGGTTCTATTGGTCGTAGTGACCTGGAGTTGGTCTTGAATGAAAGGAGAGATTATTTTCTATTAGTTTATGTGATTAAAAAAGGAAATGCCTATCCACCCCATTAAAAAAAAATCTTTTTTTCCAAAAATTCTCAGAAATGAACTCTTCAGTGAAAATTTTCTCAACTTTCCAATGGAATTAAAATTAAAAAACGTATCTCAGATATTTTCACAGATTTCACTCGATTTTGATGATATAAAACATAAAATGGCTCTATTTCACCTCTTTACCCTTTTTTTCAAACAATTCAATTTGAAACCTGAGGAAATTTCCGGTCGAAAAAAATATGTTAAGATTGATTTTTTTTTAATTCTTTGAAAATTCTACCTTTTTTCCCATTTTCTGGAAATATTTCCTGTTTTATATAATTTAAAAAAAATAACGATTTTCGTCGTACTTTCCCTCTTTTTCCCCTAAAAAAATTCTAATTTTCAAAAAATTTCATACAATTCTCAAAAATAAAGTTTTCGCACGTTTTCCACTGAAAAATTTCCTATTTTTTCCTCATTTTCATAGTATAAAACATGAAAACTAGAATCTCTCACTTCTCCCCTCCCCTCCCCCTTCCTTATCCCCCCTCCCCCTCCCATATTTCCCACGCGCAAAACTTTAATTATTCACAAGCCCCCAAAATTTCAAATTTCCCGCAATTTTCACGTGTCGCCCCCTACAATTTTTTTTGCAACGGGTCATCGACACGGATTTTCATCATATCCATGTGCTTCCATAACGAAAAACTATGCCAACAATAACACATCTCAAGTGGCTTCTCTCTTGATTAAAAAAAAAAAAAAAAATCAGTTTCAATAGATAATGTTGCGTGATTTATTTGCATATCTTTTTGACTCAATTGAGGAATCATTTCGCTACTGGATACTCGGACAGGTAATAATTAATTTTTTTCTTTCAAATTTCTTTTTTTAATCTCAATTATTTCTTTCTGATGATCAACACACACACACAGACGCAAATCAAGTAAACAGAACTCGAATTTCCTTATTTCGGAGGTCTACAGCCTCTCCTAACAACAGAAAACACGAATTTTAACGATAAAATCGCAGATAAGCCCTAAAAATTCGCAAAAAATATTATCTCCCTTTTTTATTTGCAAAAAATTAATATTCGAAATTATAAAAATTACATGAAAGGGTATAATATAGCAAATTACACTTAAAAAAAAAATCATTTACGTTATCTTTATGTGAAATTTGACTTTTTTTTTAATGTTAAGAGGTCGGTCACCCGGCTTGAAGCTGAAACAGAATCCCAATTAATATTTTTTTTTTGAAATTACAACCCCTTTTTCCTGGAAAGTTAAACCCAATAAAATACCAAAAAAAAATCGAATAAATCGAAAACCCTAAAAATTGAGATTATCACAAAATTTTGCATGACCCTAAAAATTATCAAAAAATTCAATTCCATTTCCCTCAAAATTTCATTTCTTTTGTCTGTGACCTTGAAAAAACACACGTGTCACTATTTTTGCTCTTCCGCATATCATTTGTTATTTCCCCATCAAATCATAATCTCCCACACACACTCATACTGAAAAAACACACACCTGCGCTTGTATTTCCCCTCAAAAACCCTCCATTCCCAGCCTCAAAGCATATTTCCCCAATAAAACAATCGATTTTCGACAAATTTCGATGAAATAAACAATTTAAATCCTTTTTAAACAATTTAAATAAATAAAAAACCACTTTTATCAAAAAAAGTCAATTCAAATTTCCCACGCTTGCGAGAGACATCTTTTGCCGGGCGCTGCATCGTTCAAATCCGGCCAGATTCGGCCAATACCCGAACATTACCGATGTTACAAGCCGAATTTAGCCAATCGCATTGATCCAATGTCCACGTCGTTGACACACAATAGTGTTTTGCGTACTGGATCATCAAGCTCCTGGATAAATTGTTTTTTCAATTTTATTTTGGATCAAGTGAGCCTCATTAATCCCTGGAAAGTGAGTAATAATTGATTAACAGTAGTATTAATAATTAATAAATTAGTTTTTAATGATAAAAAAGTGTGTGTGTGTGTTTTCGTTTCTTCCTTCCATTCTATGTAATTTCTCAGATGTCGATATATATAGATATAAATCTATATATATAGGTATAGAGAATAACAAAGAGAAATTGATACACTGAATATTAATTACGTGCTTTTTCATCTCGACTTTGTGCTTCTCACGTTTCTCGTCTCTTTTTTTTTCTTCATTAATCAAGAAAAAATATATAAATAAAAATCTGCATCCACTTATGGATGTAATTTCCCTTTTTTTAGTCTTTCATCCATATTTCAAGATGGCGGATGTACATGCACTGCCATCGTTAATTTATGGCGTGCCTATAGCTGCATATAGCAGAGTTCTTCGAGGAGTTTGGGGATGGGAAAAAAAGAGAATTTGCGGAGAATTTTCTGGAGTTCAGGTTCAAGTTTAGGTTTTTTTTCTTGAGGATTGTTTAGTGGAGTGGAATTGAGGAGTAATTGATATTTTGAGGGGGAAAGACACATTTGAGACAGTGTTTTTTTGGTCGTTTCAAGGTTGGAATCACTCGAATTGATTTTTTCTGATTTTTTTAGAAGGTTTTTTCGGAGTTTGGCGTCTAGTTTTTGTGGTAATTTGGATTTTTTTGTTTTTTTTTAGGGAAAGGTGGGGTGAAATGGAGATTTTGATTGAGGGGGTGGAGATGGAGATTTTCTGGTGATTCTGTTGGAAAGCTGGGGAAATTTTGAGAGGGAAACATGTGTCAAAATTGATTTTTTTGCGATTTTTGGAAAATTTTACTCTTTTGGAGGAAGTTTTGAAGGGGTAGATCTTTTCAAAATTGAAAAAATTCATTCTTTTGGGGATATCTATGGTTTTGTTGGGTCTTAGGGACCTGGGGTTGATCTCAAATGAAAGGTGAGCTCATTTCTCATTGATTTGTGTGGTTCAAATTTTTTAAAATCAATTTTTCAAATACTTTTAGGCCATTTTCGGAAAATCAGTTTTTGCCCTGTAAGTACTTGAAAAATTGATAATTTCTTTCTTAAACCGCATTACTCGATGGGAAATGAGCTCACTTTTCATCCAAGATCAACCCCAGGTCGCTACGACCAATAGAAACAGAGATATTCCCAAAAACCTGAAATTTCTGCAAAATCAGAAGCTTTTCACCTTCAAATTTTGAGCAAAAAAAGGAATTTTTGAAAATTTCAAAAAATAACTTCTGACACATGATTTCCATGTAAAATTTCCTCAGCTTTCCAATGGAATCCTCGGAAAAAATCTATCTCCGATATTTCCATTGATTTCGAGTAATTTTCATAGTATAAAATACCACAACTCCTGTTCCATTTTACCCCTCCTGTCCAGTTTACCCCACCTTCCCCAATAAAAAAAGGGGAGTCGAGGGGAAATGAGTTCTATCCTATAGACCTGGAGTCTGAGTATAATTGGAGTCCAATCACTCCAATTAATTCCCACATTTCCATACTTCATTCATTAGATACTAAAACCTCATAACTTCTGGTTAGTCGTAATATTTTCCCATGCCCACCTGCCTCGTACCTCCTCATAGAAACTCTTAAAATTACATGGTTTATCCATTTTTTCATTAGAAAAAAAAAAGAAAGAGGTATCATTCACATTCTAAATAAAAAAAATCAGGACAAAACCATTTTCCAGAGTTATTGAGGCCGATGTCATCATCATTGTCAAATAACAGTGTCATACAACAGTCATCATCATCACGTTCTTGGATATCATCAATCTTCGATTATATTTGGGATCAAGCAAGCATATTTGGTCTCTCCAATGTAAGTAAATCCACCTCCTTCGGTCCATTCTCTTCTCATTTTCACTGAAAATCGTTTATTTTAAGAACAAAGTGGCGTAAGTCCTGTGTACAAGCATATCACTTACGCCCCTTTGTTTCTAAATCAAACGAGACAAAATAAAATGAGTAAATAGAAGAGTCTTTTCGGAGTTTATTCCTTTTCTTTTGCGCAGCTGCTGGGGAAGTGAATGCGGAACATCTCTATTTACCTCTCCCCTCTCTCTCCACTATTGGTTGTATCTCATTGAGCTTTGATAATTCTCTTTTTCCTCTCTCTCTCTTTCTCTTCCTCCAGTGGAAGGAAAAAGAACTTTCTCCGTGAATATTTAATTAAAAACATCCTTTTTTTTTTATATAAAAAATCAACTAAGCACGTTTATCACTCCACAAAAACTCGACATTCGATCGTTAATTCTTCTCTGGTGGTAGTTTCTTTCCAAATCGACAGATGGTGAAAATGGAAGACAATTTCCATTAAGCAAATTGCAAATGTAAAATTGCATTATTTTTTTTTCTTTTTTTTTTTTTCTAATTTCATTTGATTCCATTTGATGTATTTTACTAATAAAAATTTGAAAAATTTGAATTTTTCCAGATGCCGAGAAGCAGAAGGCGTCATCGCTCACGCAGCCAATCACGTTCTCGCTCACAGTCAGCAAATTCACCACAGTATGATCACAAACGTAGGCGAATCGATTACGAGAGTCCTCAGAGCAAGGGCACATACAGGTGAGAATTAATATCTTTAAAAAAATGTAATATGAATAATTTTAATGTAGATTTTTTTTCTTTTTGAAATTTGAATTATTTATGCTCATTGATTCGTGTGTTACACTCTGTCCACCCAGGCGTCAAAAATAATCTACAGTATAAATTTTATCGAGTTATTTTACATAATACTGTGGTAGGCCCTGGTTTCTGACACTTCAGAGCTAGTTTCTGACAGCATGAATCGAAGACACAACTATTTGCTTATTTGATGTAATTTGATTGTTATTAATATAAATTTGTTGGACTAAACGAATTCCACAATGGAATATTGAAGGATATATTGCAGGGGAAGGTGGGGCAAAATGGACACGTCTAAATTTCTAGGCAAATATTATGGGAAACTCTTGGAATTAATAGAAATATTG
Source organism: Aleiodes alternator (assembly GCA_963921955.1). Lineage (NCBI taxonomy): Eukaryota > Metazoa > Arthropoda > Insecta > Hymenoptera > Braconidae > Aleiodes > Aleiodes alternator. Next base: position 6,930,176 of record OY998099.1, on the reverse strand, counting down.
GCGGTAGATTGTTTTTGATGATTTCATTGAAGAGCTGAGAGAATTTTAGGCGGGAAACATGTGCTGGAATTAATTATTTTAAATTTTTGGCGATTTGGATTTTTTTGAGCATTTTAGAGGGGTGAAACCCTTTCTTTTTATGAAAATTTTCAGTTTTTTGAGAATATCTTCGATTCTATTCATCGTAGCGTGAAAATTCTGATGGGAGGTGAAAGGTGAGATCATTTACCATCGATTCATATGGTTTTCAATTTGAAAATATCGATTTCTAAGGTATTTATGGGCATTTTTGCGAAGCAGTTTTGTGAAACAGTTTTTGGCCTATAACTATCCCAAAAATTAATATTTTTGAATTCGAAACCTCATAGATTGATGGGAAATGAGCTCACCTTTCATTTGAGACCAACCCCGAATTGCTACGACCAATAGAACCAGAGATATTTGCAAAAAACTGAAAATTTCAAAGAAAGAAAGGCTTTTTATCGCTCAAAAATGCAAAAAAATGTCGAATTTTCAAAAAAATCTAAAAAAATATATGTGACTCGTTTTCCGGCTGAAATTTCCTTAGCTTCTCAATAGAATCATCAAAAAAAATTCATCTCTAACCGTTTCATTAGAGTGTCCATTTTGGCCCACTCTCCCCTATATTTAAAGATGATTGGTAGCTAAAATCGAAAAAAAAGTTGAATTTTCGTATAAAACTCTTAATAACAATTTATACCAGACGAAACTATTAAATCTGATTCAGTGAATCTGTGGATAATGTAATAAAGAATCAAATAAACCCTAAAAACAAAAAATTGATTGAAAATTGACAAATTTTCATCATTTTTTACATTCTTTTAAATCTTGAAAAATTTGGAGAAATGTAAAAAATAATGGAAATTTTTCATTTTTCAATCAATTATTCATTTTTAAGGCTTATTTTATACCTCATCACATTCTTCACAGTTTCACTGAATCAGATTTGAGAATTTCATCTCGTATAAATTATTATTGAAAGTTTTATACAGAAAAAGAACTCTTTTTTCTGATTGTACCTTTCAATCATTCTTAAGTATAATTGCGAAATTCAGCAGAAATTGTCAATTACTGGGGCACTGTCAGAAACTGGGGCCATCACGGTATAATAAATTCAAAAAAAGGAGCATGAGCGATTCTTTTCTTTGAATGATAAAGCCAACTTGAAATAATACAAATATCTAATTGTGATTTTAATGTCTCTCATAATAAATCTTATCAAGGCAAAATTGAATGAAAATATTTTAAAGCAATGAGAATCAATAGAGACTTCCAATTTCATCACAATCACAACTGACGTCTTCATTTGGCAATGATAAATGTGTGCTTTTTTTTTTTTAAAAAAAAAGGAGCATTGACAGAGAGTCTGTGTATGTGTCTCTTGCGGAAGCCTCCGGGGCATCGAGTGGTAAACGTCTGGAAGGCCAATGCCGTTGAATCCCTTCCATTTAAACTTCCACTTGGCGTTTATTTTTCCCCCCTTTTTTTTTGTTAAACGTATGTGTGTGTGTGTAATTTACTAAAGAGAGTTTCAGTATCAGGCTGACTCTCGTGAGTTAACGAGAGTACAAACGCTCTGTATCTCGCGGCTCTGTGTCAATCTATATTAAATTTAATTTTAAAGAAATAGGAAAATTCAATTAAATTGGGAAAAAAATTCATTTTAACTTGAATAAGTGATAAATTTCCATTTTTTGAGAAATCTGAAATTTATCAGTATTTTTTTGAATAAATGCACAGTGATAATCGTTAACAAGTTAACTAAGCCAATTTTATTTCTACCTAAAATTGCTAAGTTATTTTGTGTGTCAAACGCCTTTCTGTCACATGAAAAACGAGCTCTTGCTAACGTCACTCATAATCGAATGAAAACGGAAGTTTTAATTTCATAGTGTTCATAGTGGTTAATTAAAGAGTTCAAAGGTACATTCAGTTTAAAAAAAAAGTTATCATTCTTCAAGCTTCATAAGCAGCAAAAAAATCATTTTCATTACATCTCCGCGAAAAATGCAAAAAATTTGCCACAATTTCATCAAGATACGATATGTGAAGTGACGAAATACTTCACTTTGATGGAAATATTCCATCAATTATAAGAAAGAAGAATCACGAGCCACTTCTCAATTTTTTTAAATTTATTTTTTCCTTGTTCTCGATTGATATGACAATGAAACTTTACTTTACTTTGAACTTCAATCGATAAATGATAAAATAAAATAAATAAATCGGCCATCAACTTTCTGGCTTTGGTACTGCCGGAAGAACGTATTTGGCATGTAGTTTATACGCTAAAAATCCAAATGGAATCTCTCAATACACACAAGACACACAGGGATTGAAGGCCGATTGGTGTTGGTATTCAAGTGATTCTCGATTTACAGCCCTAAATGGCTCGAGTTATTCAGATTCTTTTTATTTAGTTTATTCTAGGTTCTTTATTTTCTTTCTTAGTTGAGATACACATCTGTCGGCATTAATAAGCGCATTTTTAATTTAGTTTAAGAAGCGTGTAGATAATGGTCCTTCTGTGTCTTGGTAATTCTTCTTGCAATACTTCCTCATCAAGTTATTTAGATAGCGGATATGTGATTATTCAGTAGCTGAATAGAAGAGATGAGAAGAAATTATCATTATGCTTTAGAATATAACGAGATAATTGAAAGTAATGAATGCTTCATTGCGTATTCATGAGTATTCATAAGAATAATTAGAATAAAAGAGTTGAAATTGATTTTTTGCTGTCGTTTTTAATTGACAAATGTTCTTTCATTCGATTGCACATGCAGACACATTTGTTTTATAACTTCTTTACGTCCCGCGAACTGACCAAATTGATCGCCACAGTACGAAACATCCAATTAAATCACTCTCGGGCTGTTTAATCCTTTCTTGACAGTCGCATAAAAGAAATAAGACATTAATCTCTATATCCGTGTATCAATTTGATCAAAATCGAGGACAAAAAGCAAACACGAGCCGGAGATCTGAGAGGAAGGACGTTATGTCCTCCATTGAATGGATCGTATCACCAAAATCAAATTCCTTCAATGATTCTTGAGATTGTTTATTATTTTATTTCTTAGCCAAATTGATATTTAGGTTTCAATGTCTTTTTTTTTGAGGTAGTATCTTATCGAATCGGAAACTTATTTTTAACCCCTTATTTTTTTGATGCAGTATCAAAGATGATGTTTTTTTTTTAATTTTTCTTAATTTTTTCATAATTTTTTTCCGTGCAGTTCATGTAGTGGGGATAAAACGCTTTAAATTGGACGGAAATAACGAAATTACTAGAAAAACCACAGAGTAAAAACATTATTTAAAAATAATTAGCGAAGAAAACAGCATTTTAACTAAATAATAGAAGAAAATATTTAATTCACCGTGTAGTTATTGAGAAATTTTAATTAGAAGGTAGTCGTAACTATTTGCCTCTTTCTCTGTCTCATGCATGTGATCGGTGATCAATGTAAAAAAATTCGAGAAGAAAATAATTATATTTACAAGCTGAAGATATTACTTTCCCATGGTTTAATAACTTTTTCGGATAAATTGAAGCACACTTTCCCAAATTACCATCAATTAATTGGAAATAAACCCACAAATCTTCATTTTTGTTCCTGTTTCATCAATCATAATCTAGGATACTACTTTGAAACAAACAGTACAAATTGTATTTCTATGCAATCTAATTTTTCATCTTCACCTTCACTAGAAACGTAATTTCACGCTTCCACTGTCGAATATAAACGTGAATTTTATGAGAAAGAAGCGAAAGCGTTTCATACTTAATTTCTCCTCATTGATTTGTGAAAGATACAGCAAAAATATATATATTTATAGAATTCTAATAGAATTTAATGATACTCAACTTTTGTATTAAATGAGGTGTTTGTGAAACAGGAATTCACAGAGATGCCAGTACTCTACGTATCACTAGCAACCTGGATGCCTAGGTAACAATCGTTGATTTTATCGGCAATATAAAATTTATAACAGCAAATTATACAAGAGATACAAAATCTAAATTACTCCTTTCTTTCACTGCAATTAACTTGATAATATTATCATTAAAAAAAAAAAAGAATTACCATGATAAGTGCACGTGTTTTGACGCCTGGGGGTATTTATTCCAAAATAATTGACTTCCTGCATCACAAGAATATGAGCCATTTAATCTATTCTAAAATTCATCAAGGTCCTTGGATCAGTTCCAAAGTACACAAAATATCATCTGAGGATCCATTAGATGAGTCCAATTAAGAAAAAATTTACAATTTAAAAAAATGCCTAATCAAAAGAGAATTTTTTGAAATATATATCAGGACTTTTTTTCAAAGTGAAGGACTCTGTGAAAAAATCTGAAAAAATTCGAGAAGATGCTTTAACATGTCTCCATTGTTGCTGAATTTTTTCAGATTTTTTTATCATCTTGCCTATCCGAGAGAAATTCACGAAGATAATAAACTCAGCAATTATCATTTTCTCCAATTATAAGTTCCAAAGTACACAATATCATCTAAAAATCAATTAGATAAGCCCAATGAGGAAAACAATTTGAATTCAAAACAAATATGTAATTATGCTGCTTCTTTATATGTTTATCATATTCTTATCAGTGGAGAAAGAGTCCTGAGATCACGTCAGCATGAACGTGGCACGAGTCAGGAGAGACGCTATAAGCGTAGTCACAGAAGATCACCGAGCAGTGGAAGACAACAATCGTCACACGTTCATGGGCATCGTGATGTTGATCGTGGTAGAGCACATCCACCCCATTACACAGCACGTGAACAACGACGCAGTGATTATTCTACACGTTCACGTAAACATCGTCATCATGCCTCATCATCACCGAGTCAGGAATCATCGAGGCATAGACACAGATCACCATCCACAAGAAGCCAGGTCAGTACCAAATTAAGATCACTTAATTATACACATATCTTCAAAATGTTCATGATAATAATGTCAATAATTGCCACCAAAGTGCCGTCGATTAAGCTTAATGCTTAAAGTTTAAATGATTATTACGAATTGAATTAGAACATATAGAAACGAGTGAGCTCTCAATTAATTGATTCTTATTGTAATACTTATAAAGCAAATGTCTTCATTTCATCTTCATTTTATGCTTCCATGTAGACTTCTTCTTAATGTTTTTTGTGTATTTGACTCTTATGAATAAGCAATATCAAATTTGATCATGCAACCTTCATTTTATTGAACATCTAAGTGCAAATAGAGAAGAACAAACGTTTTGCAAAAAGGAATGAGGAATGAATGGATGAATTGATAAATACAATTTATCGAGGATAGAGTGTAAATTATTCCCACGCATAATAAAATGCATGGCGATTCTTGTACGATGACTCGTACACCACCGACTATTATTATCGAAGGGTAAACCGGGTGTGGGGACACGCCTTCTACAGTCTCATGTTCATATGTGTTAAGATACTACAGCAATGGAATGGAAAAAAAGTGATGATGAAAAAGGAAATTCAAGTAACTGTAATTCATTGTTATCAGACAGATGAAAAATCCATGAAGATAATATATTATTCGACAAATATTTGAGAATACTTTGTTACGGATAATGAAGATACAGATGCAGCTGTTCAATTGAAGAACAAAGTTCAGAATTTTTGATGTCAAGAAATTTTCCACGAATCAATTTTATTGTGATATAAAACCAATTCATAAAGCATCCATCTGATTCCCCGAGTTTTCATCTGAAATAGAGTTCTTCTTCAACAAGAAGCCATTCCGAAAAGCTTCTGAACACAGTGAAAGCACACACAACGAGGTTAAACTTCTTTTCTTGAAAAAAAAAAGCGTTTATTTTCGTCTAAGGACTATTTTCGTGGTTTTGTGGGGCCCCGTCTTTAGAGCAACCAGTTTCTCAAACAGTTAGTATTACACAGAGTCAGATGGCTGTCGTAGTGTACAAGTCGCTGGTAAGACCGGCAGTGGAGCCGGTCCATCCAGAGATAAATAGGATAATGTGAGAATTAATTAATTTTCTTATTTTTTTTCCGAAAAACTTGATTTGATATTATAATTTGAGAAATTTGAAAAATTAAAATCATAAGTGTAGTGATGTCAAATGGAAGAGAAAAACGAAAAAATTGATTGATAGGTCAACAGCCTGAACTCAATGGCACACAGAGATCATGGTCTGTTGACCCCATGCACTGGTTCATGCATTGGCAAAGAGGACATACGTGTCTATCATCAACGTGGTAATCATGGATGTAATAAGCGACACTGGAACAGCTGGATTCAACGACAGTACATTATACAAGATTCCGAAAATGAGGTAGAAGACCAATCATCGAATATGAATTAGACTCAATTTTACGAAGTCGAATATGGTACAATATGGTCCAATATTGCATCAATTCTGTAAATTTCTAATTACATCAAATTAATCAAATAATCATCGTGATTGCATAATTTTGGTTCTATTCGATGACTATTAACAGGGAAATAAGCGCATTTTTTGTGCTTATTTGAAGATTATATAGACCCTATTTACTCTTTAATTTGGGGTTAATGATAAACGTAGTTGCTCAAGAGGGATTTTTTTAAGGTGTTCACTTGCTGCTGGGGCGTTTGTAAATGTGTACGTGTGGTACTAATTTCCATTGGCACGTAGCAACGCGGTCATTCGAACACACACGGGCGATCGTCCAACGCATGAATACATTCGTGTGTATGTTTCACGTTGGCGTTTATATTTGGCTACTGTTTGGGCTTTTGAGCGCTTTTTTTTCTTCTTCTTCTTCTTATTACTCCTTTACTTTTCAATGTTTGCAGTTTGAGGGGTGAGAGGGAGAGATGAACAATTTTCAGGAGCATGTGTGTTATTTTGTATGTTAAAAATTGAACTGTCTTCATGAGCAAGAAGTTGATGATACAATTAGTTTTGTTAGAAAGCCAGGAAAATTCGGCAATTTTAGCGTGACGGAGAGATCTAATGTATAAAGGGAAATCATGAATCTTATTTTGCTTAATGGAGATGTTATTTTTCAATGTTTTTAATGATATATAGGGGAAAGCGGAGGAAAATGGACCTGCAGTTCAAAATGATTTGGGATTTTTTTTGACATTGAAGGGGTCAACGAAAATTTCTGAAAAAATTCAGCAACAAGCTACACATATTGGAGCTTCTTCTCAAATTTTTTCATATTTTTTCATCGAGTCCTTCATTCCGAAAAAACTTCCTGAATCATATTACTGCAGAGTTCCATTTTGCCCCACTCGTCCCTTTATTGGTCGTGATTTAATGACTCGGGGAAAGGTTTATGTATCGATATATCTCCAGCCTCTGCAAGTCCACCTACAGTCAAACGAGACAACTGCATTGGGTTATTGAATGGAATCGTGTAAATTGTAATGGCAAATAAATTAAAAAAAGAAGGAAAAAAAAAAAAGGCAAAAGAGACATACGTCAATTGATTAATTACCCTCGAGCATTGGATAAGACGATATCAGAGGAAAGAGCGCAAAAACAAGTTTGCATCAGTCGAAGGCGTTGCTTCACTTGAGATTGAGTGGTTCTTATTAATTCAAGGAGAAATGAATATTACCTTCGTTTTATGAAGAAAAAAAAAAAGAACAAATATAACAAGTGTTTTGAATGAAATCTTTTTTCATCTACCAATTAAAATTATAGAAGATGTTTGCCCTTGCACTTGGAATTAATGCACACGTGATGAGAGCTGTTAAACTCGCGATTAACTTTCTCAGTGACTCCAGTGGATGCATAGAAAGTAGCACAGTGAGTTCAAAAATTTCTCATTCATAAAAGTTAGTTGATGAAAAAATCGAGATATAGAGATGACAAATAAGATGAAAAAAGTAAAATATAATAATAGTACTCATGATTTCACCGTATGTCTGTGCTAATTGCACTTTTTTTTTCATCTACTTCATTTACAAAATCACTGTGTCGTAATTGATTATACAATTCGCGTGGATAATTCAGTCGATATTAACTAAGAGCCCCAAAACACTGTGTGAGGATAGAAAAAGTGGATACAAATCTAAACCGACCTTGAGTTTATACACACTAAAAATTTATTATTAATAGTTAAAATACGAAAGAGACCACGAAAATTCCGCCCACTTGGGCGTTCCAATCGGTTCAGAAGAGGTCTGAAATGCTTGAGAGAGAACTCGTGGATTATTTTTTAATACAAAAAGAAAAACTCCCAGTCACTCATCGAAACTCACTCATCCAATTTCGAACAAGTATTCTGCTTCATTCTTTTTTTGAATTTCTCTGTTGATCCTGAGTGCAATTAGACACGAAGAAATGAAGAATTACCACTTCAAATCTCTTTAAAGTTGGTGAAATTGTGTGTGACTCAAAATTGATAGAAATAACGTAAACTTTCCGGCCAATTTGGTGAATCAACGGAAATATTTGTGATTCAAAGACAACGATATTGCTAAAAAAAATTCAAAGATTTGAAACAAATTTACGTAATCAGAATCTTTGATGTTGCCATTCTTCATCTATTTTTCTGTCATCATCGTTCTCTCATTGACGTATGTCCCATCTTCAAATCTACATATAATAATTATTTCTCCACCACCTTTTATAATACCCTCTCTACCAACCTGTATTAATCCACAAACTTTTGGCCCACAGAATCGAAGCTGAGAAACGCATTATTTCGTTAGTTATACTGTGGTCTAGCTCTCGTGTGCACAGAAACTTAACTTCTTCTCTCGTAGAACTTATTTTTAGTATAAAATCCCCAACAGTATTTGGCGCGGTGAAATACATTTGCCCCTCAAACACACACATACACACTCTTCTCTCTCTCTAACCATTACTGAATATCGTTCGTCGTGTATTTTGGCGTCGTTTGTCGTCCTCGAGGTGAACGGTGAAAATCACTTGATCGACGTTCTCCAACGCAGCGTCATCCCACTCTATAAATCTATTCTCCGTCCAAAAGGAAAAAGACAATAATGTTCATAAAGTAGCAGTAAACTGGAGGCTGGACCTCTAGACAGACTTTAAAAACCAAAAAAACCTACAAAAAGTGCTATAAAACTGTATCTAAAGAACTCAACCAATCAAAGTCAAATTCATCCACGAAAAGCTGCAGAATTCTAATTGTGTGAAGCTGTGTCTGATGATCTTGTGATGAGTAGCCTTGAATGAATGAAGATGTTTGCTTTTACACCACGAGAGAACATGTCCACATCCCGTCAGCCTTCATCCGCACGTCGGAATCGCTACACTCGTTCATCAACAGCAAGTGTTACTCAGCTATTGAGCGATTCCTGTACAAATCTCCTTCAGCGTCTAACAACTCGTGTTCGTGGTCCATCAACGATTGCAGACAGACAGGCAACCGTGACCCGTTCACCAATTCCTCAGAATCGTGACCTTGGTTCTACTCGAAGTCGATTGGAGGACAAGTATCAGGCAATCTTGGACAAATACACGAGAAGGAAGGACGGAGATGCAGTTAACAACAATTATAAGCGTCATAATGATAATCATGTTTACGTTCGAGATGAACTGAGTCCATTTACTCGCGAGGAGAAGACACTCGAGCCAGAAGCTAAACCAGGAATCTTGGCTAAGAGCAATACTAGTGTTATCCTAAGTGAAAAGGCTTATCCTTATGTAAGTACGAGTGGAATCAAACGGGAAAAGACGCCTGGTTTTCATAGGCATGACAGGACCAATCATCTTTCGAATTCTGAGTCCTTTAAGAGATATGGACGGCACAAGTCCGGGCACATTGAGAGCAAGAGCAGAAAGGTGCGACCAGTTCATCGTTCTGGTAAAAGTGAACAGCTGGAAGGAACCTTTGGTAGACCCAAAAGAAGGTCATCGAAGGAATCTGGCGAATGCAATGGAGATCCTGATAGAACTCCGACTCAGAGAATCCCGGATACACTGCTTGCTATCGATGATGCTGCTATTTCGGAGAGAGAAGCTAAGAGGAAAGAGATTCAGGGGCTTATCTTGAAGTATTCTGCTATTGATGAGGCTTATGGGGGACTTGCTAATAATGGTGAAGCTAAACCGAGTGCAGCTGATATCATTGCCAGCAAGTATCAGAAGAATGGAAGGGGAATTAAGTCGGTGGCCGATGAGAAAATTGATGATAGGGAGATTGTAAGTTGTCGAGAGTGCGATTTTTTTTGGAAACTGGAGAGTTTTTTGGTCGATTTTTTACTTTGTGATTGTGACACAGTGGAAGTTTGATGGAGCTTATTGGCTATTGTTGGAAGGGATGGGTGTTTGATGAGTTGACTAATTTGAATGGGATTTTGAGGATTTTGTGCTAATTGTGAGAAATTTAGGGTTTGGGAGAGATGGGGTAAAACGGGCAGGTAGTTTTGGTACTTTATGCTGTGGAAATTACTGGAAACTGATGGAAATAGTGGAGATAGGGTTTTTCTGATGATTTCATTGAAAAGCTGAGGCAATTTACCATGGAAATCATATGTCAGAAGTTATTTTTTGGAATTATTCGAAATTTCCATTCTTTGCTCAAGATTTAAAGGTGAAAACCTTCTGTTTTTGAAAAAATTTGAGTTTTTCAGGAATATCTCTGGTTCTATTGGTTGTAGCGACCTGGGGTTGATCTTGAATGAAAGGTGAGTTGATTTCCCATCGATTTATGGAGTTTAAAAGAAATTATCAATTTTTCAAGTACTTTCAGGGCAAAAACTGATTTCCAGAAAGTGGCCTATAAGTATTTAAAAAATAATAGCAATTTTAGCAATTTTTATTGCTGAACAAATAATTTGGACCAATTAAATCGATGAGAAATGAGCTCACCTTTCATTTGAGATCAACCCCAAATCGTTATGACCAACAAAACCAGAGATATCGTCGAAAAAGTGAATCTTTTCGATTTTCAAAAGGAGTACCCCTTCAAAACTCGACCCAAAATAGTCAAATTTTCAAAAAAAAATCAATTTCAACACATGCTTTCCACCCAAAATTTCCTCAGCTTCCCAATAAAATCATCAGATAATCTCCACCTCGTACCGTTCAATTAAAATGTCCATTTTACCCCACTTCCCCAAATCATTCTATTTATCTGCATTGCATGTTGACTTTGTTTTTCACATTTTTTGAGAGCTCACTTGGTAGACTACCAGCCACCGGTGAATAATAGTATTCTAAAAATTGATAATTTTCTCACAATTCTATTTTTTCACATTTTTTTCAATTTTATTGTGGCTGGTTCGGTCTTGACATTTTCACTCGAGAAATTTATTTTCATTATTCTCTCGTGCACCTTCAAATAAAAGAAATTTGCCTTTTTTTTAGATTTCTAGTTTATTAGATTTGTTTTTCTTTTCATTCTCGAGTAAAACATTGTCTCGAGAATGAGGAGTTTTAATATTTCGTTGATTATCGATCACTGTTGGTTGGCAATTTATTGTCTTGAACGTTGGGTACGTTGCATTGACCGCAATTGGAATTTTGCGATTGATGCTGTACGTTCCTAACGTTGTTGACTACACACGTAAGTACCCCAAGTATCTAAATACGCAAGCAAAGATTTTTTATTTTTTTTCTTCATGCAATATATATATATATGTATACATACCCACATATAAATATACATATATATATATATATATATATATATATATAAAATAAATATAAATATATATTTTTTCCAATTATTTTGTTTTTATTTGTCTCGTAATTATCAAAAAAGACGTGAATAGCTGAAAAAAAGTCGATTTTTAGATTTTATCGTTACAAATTGATTGAATATTAAAAAAAAAAAAGAATTAGTACCGCGTGAAGCATCAAGAAAACAATCGGCCGAAAAAGCGGCCATACGAAGCAGTCAAAAAAATTAAAATTAAAAAAAAAGTAGCTAATTTCCTTTTTTTTCATTTATTTCTTTCATTAATTCGATTAATTAAAAAAAAAATCCAAAATTCTATCAAATTTTATTGATAAAAAATTGAAACTTGCCATTAAATTTATTTTTTCTTCAAAATTACATGTTATTATCATTATTATTATTAGATAAAAAAATTGACTTCAAAGACTGCTTCGGAGTAGAAAAATTCAAAAAAAAAAAAGAAAAATGGCAACAAATTAGTTAATTTTAAGGAATTTAAAAAAAAAAATGCGCTTTGTGCCGATTGGTAAATTTCGTAACCGCAACTTTCTGACTTGGCAAACTATTTTGCCCTCTCCCCTTTCTCTCTGATTGTTGGGTTACCATCTCCGTTGTAATGGAATATGGCCTAATGGAATGGTTCCGATCGTCTTGGTGGTGATGTTGGGATGCCTTGCTCTAATTGATGATTGGAACTGACTATGTGGACCATCAACCAACATGTGGGCCTTCTTCAACGATGATAACACACATTGGTCACACTAAACAACACAACTTGGGTATTAACACGAACAACATCAACAACAACTGGATGGGTATCAACTTGTCGTCGACAAAATTGGTTACTTAAAAAAAAAAAAAAAATGCTTTATTTTGACGAATTTGCATCAACGGATATGGATCGTGTTGGGATGGACCAAAAAAAACCTCTTATTTTTGTACCTATGGGGTACCTATGGGGTTTACTACCATCATTATGATTTGACCATTTGGATTATGCATCAATACACCATCCAACCATTGGGGGCCCATCATCTTCCTCTTCGTCTTCTTCGTCATGTGTGTGTACACCCGGGTCGTCACTTCTACGTTATCACTTCTTGATCTGTGTGTGTTAATGATGATGATGATGATGTTGGCCACGAATTATCTTCTATCACGACCAATAGAGCCCACGACAGCCATCCGTCGAGGACGACGAAGACGGCCACCTTGTTTACCAAAATGGCGACGTCCTGGCAAATAGATGTTCGTGAAATACGTGAATACAATAATTGTAGTAGATTTTAAGAAAACCAAAAAAAACGAAAAAAAAAAATGATTTAATCATTTTTTTACTAATTTTTTTTTTTTTTTTTTTTCGTTTGCAATTTATAAATTATGATGAAAAAGCAATCGGCGAACTTGGGTGGTCCGATCGGCTCTCGATTTTTTTCGATACTTCGGTTTTTTTTTTTCTTTAAAAACTATTTCTTTCGGCTCCTTTTTTTTCTCTTCAATTATGCAAGATTTTACGATATTCTTCAATTTTTTCCAACAAATTTAGGCAATTTTAATTGGCACTTGCCAGAGCCAATTGTTAATAGAGACAAATTTGTTGGCAAAATCGTAGAAATAGAGTTTTTATTTTCGAATTCTTTTAAATTTTCGATTTCTGTAATTTTTCTTGATTTTTTTTTTTTCGATTTCCTCAATCTATCAGTTTTCTTCGGAGTTATCGATTTCTTATTTTTTCTCCTTTTTTTTTTGAGTCTATTTACGTGATTTTTTCGTGGGCATTGTACTGTGACACGATACCTACCTACGAGCCAAAGAAAATGAGTAAAAAAAAAAAAGATTTAATAATGATTTTTCTAAAGGAACACGAGAAAGATGAAGTAGTAAATAGTATAAATTTGCAAAATGATATATATATTATAGATGATAACACGGGAAATTTAATTCGATTCTAATCGTAACTTGGGGTCCAATTTCCCAAGATTTTCTCCACTTTCTACTTCTTTTTTTTTTTTTATTTTTTTTTATTTTTTACCTTCTTTTTTTCTTCTTCTTTTATCCGTTTCATTCCACCTTTTTCAGATGCCAACGTTATTCGTATCACTGGACTCGCGCGAGCTACAAGTAGCATAAAAATAATTCGGTGTACGCATAACCCAGGGACTTCAAAGTGGCGAATTCTACCCTTTAGAGATACGACAAATACCAAGTGACAAATGCACGTTTTTTGTCTCATTAAAATTCGAAAAAATGCAAAAAAAATCGAAAATAATGCAAATAAAATCGAAAGAAATGCAAAAAAAAACGAAAAAATTACAAAAAAATCAGGAAAAAATTCAAAAAAAATGCGAATGATCTTTGACTCATTCTCTCTCATTTAATCATTTATTTGTTATTCAAATGTGCTAATGTCAATTGGCATTTGTAGTTTACCTGGGTAATGCGTTCGCCGCTCTGACGTTTTCTCTTTGTCTCGTCTATCAAAAACTTTCCCCTCACATTGATTGATTACTCTTCTTTTTTCTCTCTTTTTCCTCAGAAAATTATGCACATGTGATTGATTTATCGAGAATTATCTGGGATTGATGGAAATAACTTTTCCTCTTTTTTTTTTCATTTAACTTTTTACTTTTTCCCTCTTACACTGGAAATTGATTGACGAAGACAGAGAGAAAGTGACAAATTGCCTCGTGTACTCGTCAGTCAGGTTGTTAGGATTAAATAAAAATTAGGTTTATTAAAATTTTTTATTAATTATCTCGAGGCGATTTTTAATTAACTTTTTTCAATAGTGAAGAGGGCAGAATATTACGTTTTTTTTTTTTAAAAAAAGAAAAAATTATTTAACTCTGCTGCACTCTTTTTTTCGGATAAATCGATCATTGTGAGAACGATTAATTTTTCTATCAATATCTTCATCTGAATTTTTTACGATAAAATTAGAATTTATTAAATTTAATAATGAATTTTTTTTTGTCTTTAAAGAAAATTATTAAAAAGGAATTTCTTCAAGAAATCTAAATTATTTGAGAAATCCTCATGAATTTTGTTGATTTATTTTACTGAAAAAAAAAAATTTACTTTCAGAGAATTTTTTCAATTTTTTTTCCAATAATTGAAAAATTTCGAAAAAAAATATAATAATTATTGTAAATATTTTTCGATATCATGAAAAATTCAAGTGGAGATTAATGTTAATTAAATTTACTTCATCGTTCTCACAAGATCACATAATTACATGTTGAATTAATATCATTTTCTTACAATTACAGATAAAGTACTGGCAACCCTGGGCGAGGGTACATTTGGAAAAGTTGTCAAGGTTAAGGATATGCAAATGTAAGTTTGACTAGGTATTTTTATCGAAATCCATTAAATTAAAAGAAAAATGGAAAAAAATTGAACAATTTTATAGATTAAAATAGATTTTTGTTTAAAAAAAAAAAGAATAAAAAACTGGAGTAGGAGGTACGAATTATTATAAATTATTTATGTGTTGAAATTTTGTAAATAAAACCGAGAATAGCATCTCTCTCTCTGCGTTACTAGTAATTAAATACTGGCTGAGTTTCAAGAAAGAAAATATATAACATCGTGGAAATGAAAATGTATTTTTAAAATATTATAGTTTTCCTAGAAAATTGTAAATTCTCAATTTTCTAAAAAAAAAAAAAATTCTCTAATCCTTATTTATTCTAATTTTTTTTTGTTTAATCTAGGGATCACATAATGGCCTTGAAGATAATTAAGAATGTTGAAAAATACAGAGAAGCAGCTAAGCTTGAAATTAATGCACTTGAAAAAATTGCTGCCAAGGATCCAGACTGTCAACAGTAAGTTTAGAAGAAAAAAAATATTATTTATAATTTCCTTTTCACCCAAAAATAATGTTTATTAATGAATGAATTCTGTGTTTTTTTTGCTATTTTCAGCTTGTGTGTTAAAATGTTGGACTGGTTCAATTATCATGGACACATGTGCATCGCCTTCGAAATGCTTGGACTAAGTGTTTTCGATTTTCTGGTGAATATTTCTGTAATTTCCACATTTGATAGAGTATATGGATCACAAACAATTGGACTGTAATGAGCAATAACGTGTCTTAATCAACATTAAAAAAAATGGATTCGTAAAAAATGGATTTCTTGAAAGGGTATTTTTAGTAAATGAGCATTTCTGAATCCAGATATCGAAGGAAAAATTGATTGGTCTATATATCCCATGCTGAGGGGGATTTTACCAAGAGATCCAGATTTTTGCAACGAAAATCCAGATTTTTGCAACGAAAAATCTAGATTTCTCTAAGGAAAATCCAGATTTTTGCATTGAACATCCATATTTTGCAGGAAAACTCCATATTTTCGAACAAATTGGTCCAATTCAAACTTCGGCAACCTTCATTTGCCCTGCTTTTTTGAAAATAGTCTATATATCGCATTTCGAGAGGGCTCTTGCAGGATAAATCCGAATTTTGCAACGAAAATCCAGATTTTGCCACGAAATTTTCGATCTAAAATTGCAATCTAAAAAAAAATTGAAATTTCGAAATGTTGGTTTAGAAGTTATTGCTTATTACCATCCAATTGCTTTATTTTATGTAAATTTTGTTGCAGAGGGATAATACCTATCAGCCCTATCCTCTGGATCACGTCCGACACATGGGCTATCAGCTGTGCTATGCTGTTAAATTTCTCCACGATAATAAATTAACGCACACGGATTTGAAGCCTGAAAATATTCTGTTTGTTGATTCAGATTTTGACGTTACATACAACGCCAAAAAGGTGAATTTTATGTCATTGATTGAAAATTCCTTTAAATGTTTCTGTGTCTCTCCCAATCTCTCCGTTTTCTATCAATTCTCCTTTTTTCCATCTGTGATATTCGATTATCTGTGTTTCCAAGTTTATGAGAAGTTTTTATGATGAATAATTATGCGAGATACATTGAAAATGCGTCGAGTGCAAATTTATTAATAGAATATTCGGGAAATTTCATTGACTCTTAAATGCAAACATAGTGGAAACATTAAAGATACTTGAGAAATGAGTACAGTAATATTAATAATCTCATTTTCTAACTATTCTTGTAACTTTGAATGTTCCGGAAGGAGAAGGTGGAGTTGAATGGATATTGTAATTGAGTGGTTCGAGATAGAGATTTTCTGATGATTTTATTGGAGAGCTGAGAAAATTTTAGGTGAAAAACATGTGTTAAAATTGATTTTTTTCCAATTTTTTGAAAATTTTACTTTTTTGGGACAAGTTTTGAGGAGATTCTTCTAAAAATTTTCTTTTTCAGCTATATCTCTGTTTCTGTTGGTCACAGCGACCTGGGGTTGATCTCAAATGAAAGGTGGGCTCATCTCTCATCGATTTATGTGGTTCAAATTTTTTAAAATCAATTTTTCAAATACTTACAGGCCGGTTTCTGAAAATCAGTTTTTGCCCTATAAGTACTTGAAAAATTGATAATTTTTATTTCAAACCACATAAATCGATGCGAACTGAGCTCACCTTTCATTCAAGATCAACGCCAGGTCGCTGCGACCAATAAAACCATAGATATTCCCGAAAACCTGAAATTTTTCGAAAACAGAAGTTTTTCACCTTCAGATCTTTCGCAAAAAATGGAACTTTTGAAAAATTCAAAAAAATAACTTCTAACATATGATTTCCATGGCAAATTTCCTCAGCTTTTCAATGCAATCATCAGAAAAAACCTACCCCCAATATTTCTATCGATTTCGAGTCATTTTCATGATATGAAATACCGAAATTATCAATTGGCCATTTGACAACACTTTCCCTCTTTGTAAAATTCTTCTCATAAAAAGTAAATATCCTCTATTTGTCCTAAAACTAAAAATTTGGCCCGAATGTTGTTTAGTGCAATGATAAAAAGCGTTTCAAAAAAGCGTCTTCTGTTTAAGCGGCGAGATGTGCGACGTGTTAAAAGAACGGACATACGACTTATTGATTTTGGCAGTGCGACATTCGATCATGAGCATCACAGTACGATCGTCAGTACACGACACTACAGAGCACCAGAAGTTATTCTCGGTGAGTTTTATATTTACACACAAATTTGTGTGGATTCCCCGATCAAAAAAACATGATACTGAAGATAGTAGACATTTGACAATATTTCAATGTTTTTTTTTTATTTTTCTTTAAACAAATAAATTATTTTAAGGAAAAACTAAAAATATGCACGTGGAGAAAGTCCAAAGAACTATAGTTGTAAATTTTCAAAAATATCTTTTTTATAATAATTTAGTTGTTTAGAAAAATTGGAAAAAAATCATTTATGCTTATTTTATGTTTTAAAATATACAAGTTATTAGAAGATTCAGAATAGCCTGAGAAGATCCAAAAAAAGGTGCCATATAAAAAAATTATATGACGCCTTTCTTTGAATTACTTACCCCCCCCCCTTTATCATAAAATTATAACATATTCATGTATTTTCATGGGAATTTTATTGGCTCAATAAACGTAATAAAATTTCCATAAAAATCCATAAATATATGATAATTTCATAATAAAGGGGCGTAAGTGCTATGCTTACACACAGCACTTCCGCCCTTTTGTTCCTGATGTGATGATATATTAATATTGAGTACTGAATATTATAAAACAGTTTATTAAATAGATTTTCCATACACATAGCTCTCTTTATAAATTAAAATTTGAAAAAAAAGCCCTATATATTATAACCGCATCATTATAATTTCCAGAACTTGGGTGGTCACAGCCATGTGACGTTTGGTCCATTGGATGCATCTTGTTTGAGCTGTACCTAGGCATCACGTTGTTTCAAACACACGACAATCGTGAGCACCTTGCCATGATGGAGCGTATACTTGGTACAATTCCACACCGTATGGCTAAGAAAACCAAGACAAAATACTTTTATCATGGAAAATTGGACTGGAGCGACAAGAGCTCAGCTGGAAGATACGTCAGAGACAATTGCAAGCCTTTGCATCGTTATATTCTGTCTGACGATGAAGAGCATCGACAATTATTTGACCTGATACAACACATGCTGGATTACGAGCCGTCTCAACGAATAACTCTCAAAGATGCATTGGCACATCCGTTTTTCGATGCACTGCCGGCCTCACAGAGACTAACAGACGTGAGAGTCGGCAGTGATACACAACAAACGCACGAGAGATCACATTCATTGTCACGATGAAGCTAGAGATGGGACATAATTCACGACTGTCTAGACACAAAATTGAAACGAATATTTAATGCACTTTGTGGCAAATTATCGCATTATCTTCGACGGTATTTCTAATCAATTTGAAGGATAATTATTATTTTTTTTTTCGTACTTTTTTTTTCATTTTTTTTTCTCTTCATGTTGAATTTTTTCATTTCTATTATTATTATTTTTTTTCATTATTTATGTCGAAGATTGTTGAATTGTAATTATGCAAGTGTCTTGATCAGTGAGAAACGTGATTGTGTCCCTCTAATTAATAAATTTTTTTTTTTTTTAATTTTTTTTTCTCTCACATTATTATTATTTGCGATTGTAATTAAAAACATTTTATAATGCTCTTCTGTACATTGTATCTTTTATTTTTAATTAAGAACAATTTGAAAAAGAAACAAAAAAAGTGGAGAATCGAAGAAAAGACACACAAACACAATAGAAAATGAAAATTAAAGGATTATCATTAATTTTATTCCTTTATATTTTTTTTCTTTTTCTTCAGGAAGTCTTTGGGTAATTGATAATGATAATTATTATGATTATTATTTCTTTTCATTTCTTTTTGTGAATTGTTGACAATGGTGATAAGATTTACAAGAGAATTGTTTTAATGAGCTAAATGAAATACGTAAATGTGGAAAAAAATGAATGAATGGAAAGTGGATATGAGTGATTTTTTTTCAAATTATGGAAAAATAATAATAAGAGAATTCATGAAATTTTCGCTTAATAAAAATAAATAATTAATTAAATTACAACTTTTTTTTCGTTTTTTTTTCACGAAAGATGAATTCGTTCTGTGAACAATTCACTACTCAAAATTTGATTCAATTTCTTTTTCTTTGCAGAATAATTATCAGAATGAAAAAAATACAGTTTATCTTACCTTAATTTCTTCCATAATGAATTTATAATTACCTCGCAGTGTAACACATGACGAATGAAAATAAATATTTTAATTTTATTTCTTGTAAATAAAAAAAATAATAATAATAATTGTAATGCCTTGTTGTGGACCATCGAGTGTATCCCCACGTGAAAAGAAAAGGATATTGCAAAAATATTTCTATAATTTTTTTATAATTCAATTTCATTCCCTTTTTCATTCCGAAAAAATTAGGGGAAGATGGGGTAAAACGGGCACGTATTAGTTTTGGTAATTTATACTATAAAAATTGCTTGAAATCGATGGAAAAATATTGGAGACAGGTTTTTCTTGATGATTCTATTGAAAAGCTGAGGAAATTTGCCAGGGAAATCATTTGTCAGAAGTTATTTTTTGAATTTTTCAAAAATTTAATTTCTTGCAAAACCTGATTTTCCGAAAATGGTCTATGAATATTTGAAAAATTGATTTAAAAAAAATTGAACCACATAAATCGATGAGAAATGAGCTCACCTTTCATTTGAGACGAACCCCAGGTCGCTACGACCAACAGAACCTGAGATATCACCGAAAAAGTGTTTTTTTTTTTCGATTTTTGAAGAGAGCACCCCTTCAGAACTTTCCCCCAAAAAGTAAAATTACCAAAAAATTGAACAAAAATTGATTTCAACACATGTTTTCCACCCAAAATTTCCTCAGCTTTCCAATGAGATTATCAGAAAATTTCTATCTCCAACCCCTCAATCAGAATATCCATTTTACCCCATCTCCCCACATCCATTCCATTCAAATACCCGCAAAAACCGAAGAAACCCGAAGTTTCTTCGGCCACGTGACGATTCACGACGCCTCTGGTGTCAAATTCAAGTACTGCCTCTTGTCATATGATCGAGTGTTCGTCTGCCCAAAAAATCAGAGTGATCTTTGGGTTAGTTCAGCTCATCAGACCCATTTACTGCCACAAATTCACCAAAATCACCTCAGGAAAATGTTAAAAACTACATTCCTCGTGATTTTAGCAATCGGAACTGGTAAGTACCCATCAATTCCCATTATTTTCTTAATTATTCAATTTTACATCTCGCAGAATGCATATTACCTTATTAAACTAGTGGGTGTGGCAATTAACACTGAATTTACCCCAAAAATCATTAACTGACCCCTAAAAACTCATTTTCTCTTTAATCAACAGCATTGGGCGATGGAGATTTCATAGTTTTGCAGTCTCCAAACAGCGTGCACTTTAATGGAACTCAACCGATCAATCAGAGCCTCCTGAAAGAAGTCTTCACAGCAATTCTTGGATACACTGTCAAACCGGTGAATAAAACATCGAAAAAAATATGAAATTTGCCAGAAAAAAAGATTTTATTTTGTCACCAATTTTCTTTTTAATTTCTTGGAAATTAAGCGAGATAAGGCAATTTTTTGTTCTGATCCTTTTTGATAGAGTATTATGAGAGCTACAGAAAAGGGATTTGAGTGAAATTGCTCTATTTCGCTTAGTTTCTGAGTTCTTTTGAAAAACTGATGAAATTTACTGAAAAATTGGTTATTTTGTCACCAATTTTCGTTTTAATTTCTTGGAAAATAAGCGAGATAATGCAATTTCTTGTTCTGATCCTTTTTCGTGAACAATTTAAGAGCTACAGAAAAGGAATATGGGTAAAATCACTCTATCTCGCTTAGTTTCCGAGTTATTCTCAAAAAGAATATGGAATTTACAGAAAAATTGATTTTTTTTGTCATTAATTTTCTTTTAAATATATCGGAAACTAAGCGAGATAGCACATTTTTCTGCCTTCATCCTTTTTTGTAGAGAATTTCAAGAGCTATAGGAAAGGGATTTGGTAAAATTGCTCTATCTCGCTTCATTTCCTAGTTATTCTAAAAAAATTCAGAAAATTTCGCAGAAAAATCGATTTTATTTGGTCACAATTTTTTTTTTAATGCCTCGGAAACTAAGCGAGATCGCGATTTTGTCTTGATCTTTTTTCGTGGATAATTTGAATTGCTACAGGAAAAGGATTGGAAAAAAATCCCTCTATCTCGCTTGATTTCCGAATTATTTTTATAAAACTGATGATACTATAAAATCTTTTTTTTCTAAAAACTTTAGGTTTCTCCAAAACCTCAAGTTACCATCAATATCCATTAATCCTCAATTTTTTTTCTTTTTTCAGAGTCAACCATGGGACGGAGTTACCATCATGGATCCCTTCGAATTACCAGAGGCAGTTGTGAGCATTGCCATCGAGGGTGTAGAATCCCTCCACTCATTAGAATCACCAGGAAGAAAACGTTTTCCTCTAACTGTTGATGAAGTCGAGGAATCTACGTGGCAGGCAGTATCAAGGAGACTGGAAGAACGTGATAACAATAATACTTTGGTCAGGATTTGCGTTGGAGATGGGCTCAATGCTGTGAGTATCCCTCCCCCCCTCTTTTTTCCCCAATCGCCTTTTATCCTCGAGGATAATTACGAAATTTGTGGAGAAATCTTGTTTTTTTTTAATTTTTTTGTC
Organism: Aleiodes alternator; assembly: GCA_963921955.1. NCBI lineage: Eukaryota > Metazoa > Arthropoda > Insecta > Hymenoptera > Braconidae > Aleiodes > Aleiodes alternator. The sequence goes on along the minus strand of OY998099.1, from coordinate 6,907,884 downwards.
ACCAATTTGTTTGAGAAAGTCTTGGGAAGTAAACGAGATAGAGCAATTTAGCCCTAATATTACCATTTTTGTGACTCTTAATTCTCTTAATTGTCTGCAAAAATTGATGTCTTAGGGTAGAAAAGACGTGTCTCCTTTCTGTAAAATTTCACGATATTAAAAAAAAAAACAAAAAAAAACTGGTGACAAATTTACTCAATTTGTCCAAAAATTTCATATTTTTCCCTGTTTTCGACTTGAAAATTCTCATTTTTATGAATTTGTTCATTAGCTGGGTCAATCAGCTCTTGGTGAGCTCAAGCCAAATCCCATAGACGAATCCTTCTTGAAGCACCTGAACCTCACGAACGACAAGGACCGAAAATTCCTCGAGGAGCTCCAGCTTCTTCGGGCAATTGCCCAAAAAATTCCATCAACAATCACCGCCAACTTGAAGCCTGATGTTTACTGGTTTGTTGTATCTGGACTGCAGCCACTGATGGATGAACATGGAAAAGATTCAGCAGCTAGTAAAGAAGCGCTCAATCTTCTTAATGATACGCTCAATGATGTGTCACAGGCTTTTGTTGATATTTATAATGGACAGGTTGTTATTGCTGTGTTCACCAATGATGCTAAAAAACTGCGGGACACGAGGTCCGTTGAGTCACGTGGGAGACGACAAGAGAGAGCAGTTGATGTGAGTTTTCTTTAATTTTTGGGGGAATTGGGGTAAAATGGACACTTGTTGTTGGTGTTTTATACCGTGGGAATTACTTGAAATCGATGGAAATATCGGAGATAAGTTTTTTCTGATGATTTCATTAGAAAGCTGAGGAAATTTGCCATGGAAATCATATGTCGGAAGTTATTCTTTTTGAATTTTTCAAAAATTCCACTTTTTGCGAAAAATTTGAAGGTGAAAACCTTCTGTTTTTGAAAAATTTCAGGTTTTCGGGAATATCTCTGGTTCTATTGGTCGTAGCGATCTGGAGTTGATCTTGAATGAAAGGTGAGCTCATTTCCCATCGATTTATGTGGTTTAAAAAAGAAATTATCAATTTTTCAAGTACTTATAGGGCAAAAACTGATTTTCAGAAAATGGCCTGTAAGTATTTGAAAAATTTATTTAAAAAAAATTTAAACCACATAAATCCATGAGAAATGAGCTCACCCTTCATTTGAGATCAACCCCAGGTCACTCCGAGCAACAGAACCTGAGATATCCCCGAAAAAGTGAATTTTTTCGATTTTTGAAAGAAGTACCCTTTCAAAACTTGTCCCATAAACGTAAAATTTTCAAAAAATGGAAAAAAATAATTTTGACACATGCTTTCCACCCAAAATTTCCTCAGCTTTCCAATGAAATCATCACAAAATCTCTATCTTGAACCCCTCAATTACAATGTCCATTTTACCCCACCTTCCCCTACCAATAATTTCACAATTAATAGGCACACTAACAAATTAAATAGGAAAATTTGGACGCAGCCACTTCTGAGAGTGTCACCGAAGTCATCAGCTCGACCCAAACCTTCGAGGTACATCAAATAATCGCATGCTCTTCCTTTTCAGCCAATATAAAATGTTACATAATCGAAAAATGTAAAAAATTAACGTGTATTTCTGCATGTTAAATTGCACCATGTTTACCTAGTAACGCCCCTGTAAACAGAAGCTGATAAAAACTGTATATATACATATATATATATATGAAAAAAACAATCATCTCCATTATTCCTCGTAAAATTTTGTAGAAAAATGAAGAGGAAATAACGGATAGAGTAGAAACAACATCAACGAAGGAACTAGAAGAGACAGAAATTACTACACAAGATGATAAAATTGATAAAACAACAAGTGAAACAACTGATAATGATTTGAATGAACGAAAGCACGAGATACATTCACAGACTAGTGATGAAAACGATATTTTAAAGACGGAGGTATTTGTATGATCAATAGAAAAAACTCCTCTAAAATCTATTTTGATTACAATTACAACTTTTGGTTCACAATTTTGGTATCTTGAAGATTTTTCGTAAAAAAATTCATGAATCCTGTAATGGCGTTACTAGTTTATTTTACAATGCACTGTTAATGTCCTGCTTTAAAAAAATATTGTTTTGCTCAATTATATTTTTTTTCAGGTTTTCTTTGGAGCTATTTGCGGTATCAGATGTTTTTCTTATTCTTTTATTAATGATTGATAAATGTGTTAATTATTTTTTCTAAATTGTTCTTTTTATTTGTCTTTTTTTAATCATTTTAAGGTAATTTTTATGTTTTTTTCACAGCCAGTGGTGTTGAAACTTGCGTTGAGATATGGGCGAGACTATCCAGTCATCTTCAATATTCTTCTTTGGTTCGGAATTGTCTTCGCATTTTCACTCCTTGCTATTTGCAGTATGTCTATCATGATTGAATTGATTAAATTAGTGATAAAATTATAGGGAAAAGAGAGATTTTTTAATTTTTCATGGTTTATATGATGAAAATTGGGAGAAATCAATGGAAATATCTGAGGCACGTTTTTTCTAATGATTTCACTGGAAATCTGATTTAAAAAAAAATTACTTTTAGGAGAAAATAGCGAAATTTCACTTTTTTGCAGATTTTTTTGGTTTTATTGATCGTAGTGATTTGAGATTGATTTCAAATGAAAGGTGAGATCATTCTTTCTCGATTTATGGGGATTTGAGAAGGAAAATATCGATTTTTGAGTTTCTTATGGAGCAAAAACTGATTTTCATTAAAAAAAAAAATTAATAATTTTCTCAAAAATTGATAATTTTATTTTAAAACCCCCATAAATCGATGGGAAATGATCCCACCTTTCATTTAAGATCGAACCCAGGTCTTTAAGACTAACGAAACCGAAAATATTCCAAAAAAATGTAAATTTTCCCAAAAATAAAAAAAAAATCACTTCTAAGAAAAATTAAAAAAAAAAAAAAAACATTTTTACTAATTTTTTTCCACTGGGAGTCCCCTCATTTCTTCATTGGAATCTCATAAAAAATCTGTCTCGAAAATACCCATTTTCCTCAATTACTAGATTCCAATCATAATATTAATTAATTCATTAATGTTTTTTCAGTTGCCATCGCCGATATGGATCCAGGACGTGATTCAATAATCTACAGAATGACTTCCAACAGAATGAAGAAAGATAACTGAATCAACAAATTAATTTTAAGTTAATTAAATTTAAAAAAATGAACATTGAATTAAGTGTTGCTAGTGTGTCTGTGAAATTAAAATGAAAAATATTCTATGCATTATTGCACAATTTCATGGCCGTTGTACATTCAATAACGAGTATTCTATCATGTAAAGTATATAATCTTAGAAATTTATCAATTAATTGAGTAGTGAAAAGAAGCGGGAAACAGGATAATTTGAATTTTTTCGTCTTTTCTATAAAGAAAATATTTCGGGAACTAATGGAGATACGTCTTTTTTGCCTGAATACTTTTTTTAAAAAAAAGGGCGTATCTCCACTTTTTTCCAGAATATTCTCATAAAAGTAAAGAAAAATCATTGACTTGACCCGTTTCACCCCTTCGCTACTAAATTCTATTTAGAATATGTAAATAGGAGAAACTGGGACAGGATGGACCAGCAGATGAGAATGATTCGGACGAAAATGATTTTTTTTAGAGTGAAGGGGTTTACGAAAAATTATGAAAAAATTCACCAACAACCTCCACATGTAGGAGCTTCTTCTCAAATTTCTTTAGATTTTTCATCAAGTCCTTAACTCCAAAAAAAATTCCCGAATCATGTCATCACGGAGATCGATTTTGCTCCACTCTTTCCTATATTTAATTTAATATATTAAATGGGATCAAATAATCCCGAGCTGTATATTTCGTGGCTGAAAAACATGTTTACGTTGATATAATGAGGAAAATTTATTATCTGTAAAAAAAATATAGCGATGAAAGATATTGGATGCTAAAGAAAAAAATTGAGGTATCAACCTGATAATACATAAAATACGTTACCTAGAAAGTGAAATACTTCAGTTGTTAATTGCACTTTATTGCACGCGAATTCTCCTTTCATAATGTACAAGTTAACTTTAATTATTTTAATAATCTTAATTATTAACTCTGCCAATTCAACGTCTACCTTCAGATCCATGCGTTTGAAGTCTATTCAAAATTTTCAAAACCTGAATTATTCAAATCCCAAAATTATCGGTGGGGAGAATCACGAATGTTACAGGAAATGCAAGGGAAATGATCGAAAAATCTGCTCCTACACATTTCTCCTCAGTGATTACACTTCGATGAGTTTAGCTTGTAGAAATTGTCCCATAAAATTCGAAGATTGCTTTTTGGATGCCTGTATAACTGGTGGAGGCAATATTCGACCGATTTCAGTCGTTAATCACATGTTACCTGGGCCAAGTATTCAGGAATGAAATTTTTTAAAATTTATTTCAATAAATCATTAAATTAGCAGGCTTCTAATAATTTTTCTAAATTTTTTTTCAACAAATGGAATAATTTTAAAAAAATTTGAAAAATTTGCATCTAAAGGTTTTTCGAATTTTTCAGCACGTTCATATTTTTTAAATATTTTTTAATAATTTATTTGCTAAAGAAGTAAAAAAACATAGAAATTATCAGGTGTTTAGCTATTATCAGTATTATTTCTAAACAAATAAATTATTTAAAAAAATCCAAAATATGTACATTTAGAAAGTTAAAAAAAAAACTATAAATCTAAATTTTTTTCAATATTTCTTCCTTTAATAATCTATTTGCTAAAAAAAAATCTAAAAAATTGTTAGATAATTTCATTATCATATGGTTGCCTCAGAAACAAAGGGGCGTAAGAGATATGCTTATACACAGCACTTACGCCTCTTTATTTCTAAGGTGACTATATTATTTTTAATTTAATTTTAATTAAGCTATTTTTTTTTTTGTATTTTTTTTTTAAATCAACAGGTGTGTGAGGGTGACACTATTCGGGTCAACGTCATCAATGGCTTCAGCAGTGGTTCAGCAACGATACACTGGCATGGAATGCATCAGGTGAATTCTCCATTCATGGATGGAACTCCTTATGTTACGCAGTGTCCAATACTTCCAAGAAATGAATTTCTCTATGAGTTCAATGCATCGCAAGTTGGAACCCACATGTGGCATTCTCACGTGGGTTTTCAAGAGGCTGATGGTGTTTATGGGAGTCTAATTGTGAGAAGAGCCAATGATAACTTAGAGATGTATTACGATTTCGATTTGCCGGAACATGTGATGATTATTTGGCACTGGTTCGATTCGTCAACAGCTTTTCGATTGTCCACGGCTCTACATCGGTCCGAATTTATTCATGGATATGGATTGACGATCAATGGATATGGGTCGCATGTTGAATTTGAAAATGGCAATGATACTTATGAAACACCGAAAGCAGTTTTTCATGTCGATTCAGTAAGTTGATTAAAAAGAAAAAAAAATTACTTGAATTTATTGAATTTGTAAGAATTCAACTGTCGATATCTTTGAGGCGAAGGGAGATAGAGCAAAAAGTCATGACACCTTTTTTGTTGAAAATTTAATTCTTCACAAAAAATGTATTTTGCTAAATTTCTGCAAATCTCATAGCTTCCGAGTAATCTTTCGAATACGTATGAGACTTAAAAAAAAATTCTGCTTTCGATTCAGTAATTTAGTTTTATTTACTCAAATTTATTGAATAATTTTGTGAGACTTCAACTGTTGATATCTTTGAGGCGAATAGAGATAGAGAAAAATGTCAAGTCACCTTCTTTGTTGAGAATTTAATTCTCTACAAAAAAGGTAACTTGATAAATTCCTCTAAACCTCATAGTTTTCGAGTGCTTTTTGACTAACGTAAATTCTATCGATGATCTTATCTCAAGTGTAAAATTCTAGGGAAAACGATACAGATTCCGTGGGATTTCCAATAGCGCATTATATTGTCCAGTTCAAGTGTCTATTGATGATCATAGATTACTGATGATTGCATCAGAAACTGGAGTTTTCCGTCCAGTAGAAGGTATTTTGATTTAATTAATTGAATTAATTGAAATTAACAGTGAAAAAAATGAAATATCTTTATTTTAGTGGACACTTTCATCATTAATGCTGGTGAGCGTTACGATTTTGTTCTGACAGCCAATAAAAAACCTGGTAATTATTGGATCAGGTACAGGGCACTTGGGGACTGCAATAACGACAATGTTAAAGTCTCTGAAGCCGCTATTCTCCATTACAATAATGTTCCCGAGGGTCGACCAGAAGGATCCATTCGTTATGAGGACAATTACAGATCTGGAGAAGTGAGTATTAAGAATGATTGGGAGGTACAATCGGAAAAAAAAGTTAAATTTTTGTGTAAAATCGTTAATAACAATTTATACAAGATGAAATTCTCAAATTTCATTCAGTAAATCTGTTAAGAATGTAATGAGGACTAAATATATAAAAGGATAAGCCCACGAAACAAAAATTTAATTGAAAATTGAAAAATTTTCATTATTTTTTACTTTTTTTTAAATCTTGAAAAATTTGAAGAAATGTAAAAAATAATGAAAAATTTTCGAATTTTTAGTTAATTTTTTGTTTCTGGGGCTTATTTCATTCCTCATTACATTCTTCACAGATTCACCGAATCAAATTTGAGAATTTCATATTGTATTAATTTTTATTAACGATTTTATACAAAAATTCAATTTTTTTACCAATTGTATCTTCCAATCGTCCTTAATCAAGCTCTTTAAATGAATATTTTTCTGCTCAAGGTACTGAAAAAATGAGTTTCTGAGCTCATTTCGCTTGATTTGAAATGCATTTTTCCAGCATCCTTTAGCACAAAAATACTATACGCACTATGGGCGAATAGAAGATAATTTTCATAAAATTTTCTCATTCGCACTTCCCTCAGGAGAAAAACTTCCTTTTTTTCGTCCTAGCTGCGTGATTCACCATATAATTGATATTAAACCCTTTCAGCTGCTGAATCCCATAGAAATCTTGACAGAAAACTACGAGAATAATTCATTAATCAGACTAGTAGATCTCAATAATTCAGCTGTTGTTCCTGTGAATCTCTCGCGAAATCCGGATCACACGTTTTACTTCGAGTTTTCAGCAAATATGTACAGTAAGTCTTCATTAAAAAAAAAAACGAGTCATTTGTTCCTTGCTTTATATCGTTGTTTTAGAAACAAAACCGCGTAAGTGCTATGCTTACACACAGCACTTACGCCACTTTGTTTCTAAGGTGACGATATCTCTTCATCCCCAAAAATACTGAAAAAAAAATTGCTTTATCAGAAAAATTAGAGATGAAGAGGTAAAATCAATGGAAAAAAAAGTAAAAAAAGAGGTAAAATCGAAAAATTATATTTTCTCATAATTTCTGTTCCTGGAAAATATGAAAAAAATTAAGGGAATTACAAAAATTCTTGTGAAGACCTTTTTATCTAGAAAAAAAAGTGAAATATCAGTGAAATAAAGAGATAAATTGTTTTCAGTACATGAAAAATAGTAATAGTAATAGTAATACTAGTGAAAATTGAATAATTGCATTGGAAGTCTTTTTTCCCCTCGGATAATTAATAATTAATTAAGTAATCTTATTTTGATCTCTTTTTTGCAGAGTCGTACTTTGTCCCTGGACCTTATCCGCAGATAAACAACATCAGCTTCGAATTCCCCTCAATTCCCCTTTTATCACAGCATCAAGATCTCCTGGACTCGATGTACTGCACAGAAGACGACAGGATGAATCAAGAGTGCATTTCCGGTTTCTGCACGTGTCCTACAATCTATCGAGTCAAGCAGGACAGTCTTGTAGAGATAATATTCGTGGATACAACTGCCCCTAGAAATCAGGATCATCCCATGCATCTTCATGGTCATGATTTCTACGTCCTAACAATGGAATCTATTGGCGAGGGAATATCAGCAAAAGACGTGAAACGTCTCAATGAACTCGGGAAAATTAAGAAAAACTTCAAAACTCCAATTGTTAAAGATACAATCAATGTTCCATCGAAAGGCTACACAATTCTTCGATTTTTCGCCACAAATCCTGGATACTGGATATTTCATTGTCACATTTCTAATCACATGGAAATGGGAATGGCTTTTGTTGTTAAGGTCGGAGAACATTCTTCGATGCCAGTTGCACCTGAAAATTTTCCTAAATGCGGAAATTATGGGTTTTGAGGGGAATAAAGAGTTTTTGATGTGAAAAAAAACCTGTGAAAAGTTGTGTTAATTTAATTTTTAATTAATTTATATTGCTGCGTTAAAAACAAAGGGGCGTAAGTGCTGTGCTCATTACCAGGCACTTACGCCTCTTTGTTTCTAAGGTGATGATATTTGAGCCTCAATACAGAGGCATAGGATAAATTTTAGAAAATATCCTTTAATATCATAAGGTTGCTTTTGCATTAGAAAAAATTGATTTCTCAGTTAAATTTTTTGAAAAATTCCAAAAAATTACTTCTGACAAATGATTTTCATGGGAAATTTCCTCAGCTTTTTAATGGAAGCAGGGGAAGGTGGGGTAAAATAGACACTCCAATTGAACGGTTTGAGATGGACATTTCCTGATGATTCCATTGGAAAGATGAGGAAACTTTAGGAGGAAAACATGTATTGAAATTGATTTTTTGAAATTTTTTGAAAAATTTGACTTTTTTGGGTCTAGTTTTGAGAGGATTTCCCTTTTGAAAATGGAAAAAATTCACTTTTTCGGCGATATCTCCGGTTTCGTTGGTCGTAGCGACCTGGGGTTGATCTCAAATGAAAGGTGAGCTCATTTCGCATCGGTTTATGTGTTTCAAATTTTTTAAAATCACTTTTTCAAATACTTACAGGTCATTTTTTGCCCTATAAGTACTTGAAAAATTGATATTTTTTTTTTAAACCACATAAATCGATGGAAAATGAGGCCAACTTTCATTCAAGATCAACCCCAGGTCACTACAACCAATAGAATCAGAGATATTCCCGAAAACCTGAAATTTTTCAAAAACAGAAGGTTTTCACCTTCAAATCTTTCGCAAAAAAAAGAATTTTCGAAAAATTCAAAAAAATAACTTCTGACATACGATTTCCATGGCAAATTTCCTCATCTTTCCAATGGAATCATCAGAAAAAACCTATCTCCAATATTTCCATCAATTTCGAGTGATCTTCATAGTTTACCTTCCCATATTCATAAAAAAAAACTCTATCAAATGGCGCGTTCTTTCAAAATACAACGCGCCACTAATTCTAAAAAGGGCAGACGCGTCTTCCGGCCCTCTGATTGGCTGCTCCAATCCTTGAAGTGGTCATATCCATACCAGACGCCCTAAACTTCTGTGTGTGTATGTGTGTGTGGAAAAAAAGCATAAAACCCATAATATCAGACTTGTATGTGTCAGAATACATATATGTGTTGGTATATAGTTGAACTTTCATAATTTTTGGGGTTATGGAGATTAAACTGGCCTCCTTGATGATGTCAAACCTCTAAAAATAAACATTATCCTTTCAATTCTTCATAAAAAATCCGGACACACAAAGGTAATGTCAAGTTTTCCATTTTTTTTCTTGAAATCTCCACTTCTCTCCACTTTTCTCTTTCTCTCTCACTCTCATTTTCTTCATTGATTCATTCATCAAATTATCCATAAATCGTAAGCACAAGGCTAATGTGTATTATGTGTGTGGGCGATGAGTAAAAGTGGGTGGAACGTGTGTCAAGTCTCTTGAATCTCAAATCCAAAAAGTTATATACAGCAAATACACTAGAGTTATCCTTATTAATTCCAGGAAAAAGGGCGAATTAAGTCTAATAAAAAAGAGAAAAAAAAAACGACAAATTGTTGAAAGAAATCATCGAAGAACTGTGTGTTTCACCTGATTTTTTTTTTCTTTACTTCTCAATTTTAATAAAAGAAATAAAAAGATCAAAATCAAAAGAAAATGCCTGGGTAAGCAGATTCTATTTTTAGAACTGACACACAACATAATTCTCTTCATTTATTTCATATTTTTCCACATTTAAAAAAAAAATACAATCATTGTTGTATTAACTCAACAATCATTCCTATTTTTAATTCGATTTTCATTTTATTTTTTTTTATTAATTTATTTTTAGTTTGATTTTTATTTCATTTTTTTTTAATTTTTTCTTCATTTTTTAATTTTTATTTCATTTTTAACCATTTTTTTCTTTATTTTTTAATTTTAATTTGATTTTTTCATTTTTTATTTTTATTAATTTGATTTTTATTTGTTTATTTATTATTTTTCACATTTTTTTAATGAATTGTTGTTGTGTTGTTGTGTAGTACCTGTTGGTAATTTTTTTTAAACTAACACACACACAAATGGCAAAGATGAGTGCGACACAATTGCTCAACTTATTCCACCTGAAAAATCCATTCACGTGACACACACTGAAGATTATTCCTAGGAATGATAAGTTATCAATTGGCCATATGTATAGTCCATTATATCTATCATTTACTCACAAAAAATCAAAAAAAAAAGTGGGAGTTATTTTCTTTTTTTTTGTGCTGCCAGAATTTTTAGTGATAAAACACAATTAAAATCGAAAAATCAGCTTTTTTCGGGAAAACTGCTCGAATTTCTGCAAAAAAAAATCGAAAATTTAGGGATAATATCAAAAATAAAATAATAATAATACTTGGTCCTCATTTTAATCAATTTTTTATCAATAATTAAATTAATAACAATGAAAAAAAACTTAAATTAATAAAATTAATAATTAATAAATCAATTAAATTATCAATAATTCAATAAATAACGTTTAATGGGAATTATGGACAGCTATTAATGTGTAAAACTTTTTTTTATTTTTTTGCTAACATTTCGTCAGTTGCTGATTTTTTGAGGGCTTAAATTATCGCATTTTACATATAAATCGAATATAAAATTGAATTTTTTAAAAATAAAAATAATAAAAATTAGGAAAATTCATAATAGTGTTATAATGGCAGAAAGTCCATCACCATTTCCAACTTCTCTTTCTTTATTATCGTTGGAAAACAGTGATTTGTATCATCGAAGAATGGCTTCATCACGACGTTCATCATTAGAAATTAATAAAAATGGAAATAATGATAATAATCATGCTCCAGTTGATTATGAAGAGCTTCTGGAATGGAAGAATCCGGAGGAGGCTCCGGAACTTCCTCAGAGAAATCGCGTTTTTCATAATGTTTATGGAAATGATAAAAGAGATACTCGGTACATTCTTTTTTCGAGCATTGAACAATTGTTTTTGATTTTTATTTGAGTTTTTTTTTGGATTTTTTCAGAATTACGGGGATGTCGCTGGACAACATGTTCTGTTCCCGATGCAGGGAGGGATTTGAAGCACATGAGAAAATTGTTAATTCTCATGGAGAATTGTGGCATCCACAGTGTTTTGTGTGAGTATTTTTATAATAATAAAATTAACAGAGATATGACAATTTTGTTGATTGAAAAAAAAAAGAATAAAAAAAAAATTGCACTCATAGATTTTCTAATTCTCTACATGTGCACATTTTCATTTTTTGAGCAGACAATTTAGTTATTGAAAAAAAAATATATCAAAAAAATTTGCACTCATAGTTTCTTTAATTTTCTTCATGTGCCTATTTTATATATTTCTTTAAAATAATTCATTTGTTAAAAAAAATCAAAAAATAAAAATTCTCAGATACCTGCTATTTTTAGTATCGCAAAAACTGATAATGGAATACAATTGACTCCAATTAATGATTTAATGATTTAATTTACAGATGTGCACAATGCTTTCGTCCATTCCCCGAGGGTATTTTCTATGAATTCGAAGGTCGAAAGTACTGTGAGCATGATTTTCATGTTCTATTTGCTCCATGCTGCGGTCGATGCGGTACGTAAGAAGATAAATAGCAATAAATCAATTCAAGTAGTAAAGAGGTAAAACAGGATAAGTCTATTTTTCCTTCCAACAGTTTTTTTTTAGAATATCTTCGAAACCATTGGAGATACGCCCCTTTTGTCCTAATGCTTTTTTTTGTACCTCTCGAAATTTTCTAAAAAAAAAAACGATTCAGCCAGAATTGCTCTATCTCGCTCAGTGTCCGAGATCGTTTTGTCTCTTCCTAGTCGATTTTTAGCTGATTTGTCCTATTTTACCTTTTAATCACTGAATTATTCAGAGTGAACCGTCTCATTATTATATTTTTAATCATGTATTCAGGAGAATTTGTCATCGGCCGAGTGATAAAAGCGATGAATGCGAATTGGCATCCAGGCTGTTTCCGCTGTGAAGAGTGTGACTTTGAATTGGCTGATGCTGGATTCATAAAGTGCCAGGGTAGAGCACTCTGTCACACGTGCAATGCTCGAGTCAAAGCTGGAGCCCTCGGAAAACACATCTGTCATCAATGCCAGTGAGTTCAGGATGTATTACTTGAGGATGTACTGCCGATTTTAGTCAATTATCATCATTTTTCAAAGATTTCTCACAGATCATTGATCGGATTGATGCGGAAAAATCTATCGTTTTTCGGTGCCATCATGATGCCTCAGTTCACAAATTTTTATCATCATATTCCCATTTTTCTTTTTTAAAAATGTGCCAAAAGGTATGAAAACTTGAAAAAAAAAACGCAGAAAGATGAGCGTACGTTGATAAAACTTGGCGAATTAATAAATAATGATGCCAACAAGAAATTCTGTATTTTCACGCATCAATCCGATTGATAATTTGTGAAAAATGAGTGTTTAATCCAAAGAAATATTAAAAATGACGAAATAGCGCCAGTACATCATTAAAGTTCTCAATCGTTTTTTAATGAATGTTTAATAAATTCTGTAATTATTTTCAGTGGAGTTATTGATGATAAACCCTTGAGATTCCGTGGTGAGGTCTATCATCCTTATCACTTCAACTGCACTGCCTGTGGAGTGGAACTGAATTCTGATGCTAGAGAAGTGAGATCAAGACCTGGATATGCTGCCAACGACATGGTACCTGATTTTCTCGAAAATTCACTGAATCTTATTTAAAGAGGATCTCCAAAACTAAGAGGTTTACACGATTTTATAAGGACACCTTTTTTGTAGAGAATTAAATTCTCCACAAAAAAGGTTTCTTCACATTTTCGTCTAAACCTCTTCGTTCACGAGATCCTTTTCCTTTTCAAAAAAATCCCTTCATTTTTAATTCCTGATTTTATTTAATTTAATTGATTTGATTTAATTTCAGAATGAATTATACTGCCTTCGCTGTCACGATAAAATGGGAATTCCAATTTGCGGTGCTTGTCGTCGTCCAATAGAAGAGCGTGTCGTAACAGCACTCGGTAAACACTGGCACGTGGAACATTTTGTTTGTGCCAAATGTGAAAAGCCATTTTTGGGCCATCGACACTACGAGAAAAAGGGTCTAGCCTACTGCGAGACTCATTACCATCAATTATTCGGGAATCTCTGTTTCGTCTGTAATCAAGTGATCGCTGGTGATGTCTTCACTGCTCTCAACAAAGCCTGGTGTGTTCACCACTTTGCCTGCGCATTTTGCGATCAAAAGATGAATCAAAAGACTAAATTCTTCGATGTCGATCTCCGTCCAGCCTGCAAGAAGTGTTACGACAAATTCCCACAGGAGTTGAAAAAACGCATGCGTAGGATGTACGACCTGAATCCAAAGAGAATACCGGCTTGAGAATACTTGCCGAAAGCGATAGACTATAATGAAATGTCTCGATTATTTTTTAACAATTTTTAATTACTCTATTTTAATAACCAAAGTAACTATAGGGGAAGGTGGGGTAAAATGGACAGGTGTTTTGGTGTTTTATACTGTGGGAATTGCTTGAAATTGATGGAAATATTGGAGATAGGTTTTTTCTGATGATTCCATTGGAAAGCTGAGGAAATTTACCATGGAAATCATATGTCGGAAGTTATTTTTTTGAATTTTCAAAAATTCGATTTTTTTGGCAAAGTTTTGAAGGTAAAAACCTTCTGTATTTGAAAAATTTCAAGTTTTCGAGAATATCTCTGATTCTATTGGTCGTAGCGGCCTGGGGTTAATTTTGGATGAAAGGTGAGCTCATTTCCCATTGATTTATGTGGTTAAAAAAAAATTATCAATTTTTCAAGGACTTATACGACAAAAAAAGATTTTCAAAAAATGGCCTATAAGTAGTTGAAAAATTGATTTAAAAAAAATAGAACTACATAAATCTATGAGAAATGAGCTCACCTTTCATTTGAGATCAACCCCAGGTCACTCCGAGCAACAGAACCTGAGATATCCCGTGAAAAAGTGAATTTTTTCGATTTTCGAAAGAAGTACCCTTTCAAAACTTGTCCCAAAAACGTAAAATTTTCAAAAAAATTCAAAAAATCAATTGCAACACATGTTTTCCACCCAAAATTTCCTCAGCTCTTCAATAAAATCATCAGGAAATCCCTATCTCGAACCGTTCAATCGTAATATCCATTTTACCCCACCCTATTTACAGTCCCCCCAGATTTTTTAAATAATTTCTATTAATTCCTTTTAATCCACGTCTTCACGAAGGTATATATACACCTCTCAACCCCCCTCCCAGATAATTGAAGACTACAAGTGCCTTAATAATCCAAAATTATACCCAACAATCTTAATAAATTCTAATTTTACAAATAAAATTTAAAAAAAAAAATTAAAACAAAAATTAATTCAATCTAATGTGAAATTTACTTATTTCAATCATTAACTGTGTCTGCGTCTCAAGTTCCAGATAAAATGGGGCACACATAAGAGGTAGGTCATTTTTCGAGATAACGAGTAAAAACGGAATGACTAGAAACGGAGTCATCCATAATAGTCGCTATCAGTATGCGTCAGTAACTTGAATCGTTATATTATGATATTTAACTCTATTTTCTCGCTCATCATTATGAGATTAATTGATAAATCAAATTTCTCTGTTCAAATAATGTTACCGCTTTTATCTAAGAACATTGGAACCACGAAATTTTGAAAACAGTTATAGATATACTATCTGATAAACAATTAACACTGATATCCGTTGAGTTTTTTAACTGATAACGTATCGAATTCATTCTGCCGAGTGATACTATCATTGGCAGAGAGTATTTTTTTTCCTTAAAAGTGTAGATTTTTGCGGGGAATGTCGGTTTCTCAATACGGATACTCGTTAGTTGATGGATCTGCAAGTACAAGGTGAGTTTTTTCCTTATAAAATCCTTGTTTTATTGGAAAAAAAAATTAATCCGCCTGTCATTCCGGTTTTTTTCTTTACTTTTAATTGAACAGCATGGAGTCGGGGAGCCAGGGAAAACTCATTTCTAGGAATAAAATTGATAAATACAGCTCAACTTATGTACCGCACAACAGATTATCAAGATATACAACAGCATTATCAAATTTAATTCCTGTGAGATTCAAGAGGTAAAGTTTGGAAATTTTTACTAAAGGGCACTCGTAAACGGTGCGATTTAGGAGAATTTAGGAAGAGACCTTGTTTATAGGGAATTTAATTCTCTACAAAAAAGGTCTCTTGAAAAATTCTTCTAAACTCAATTGCTTCGAAGATACTCTCAGTTTAAATGACAAGTGATTTTTTTTACTTGATTCAGAGTTCCAGGATCAGAGATTCCTATAGACAAAGTTGGGCTTTTTTCGAGTGTTTCTTTTACTTGGCTGAATGAGTACATCTCAGCGGGTTACAGAAATGGAATGGGAGATAAACCATTGCCGAGTATATCAACACCCGAGTCCTGTCACGTTAATGGACCAAGGTGGATGAATTTATTATTTGATCACAGGAAAAAATGAAGCAAATTTTTTGGGGATTTTTTTTTAGGATGACGATCTCCTCGGAAAAATTTGAAAAAATTCAGCAATGATGTGGACATGCTGGACCACTTCCTGGAATTTTCTCAGAATTTTTCATGAAGTCCTTCCCTCCGAAAAAAAATTCTGGATCATTTTACTTCAGAGAATTTTACGTTATCATTACGTTTTACGATTTTTTTCAAGGGGAAGATCTCCTCGAAAAAATTTGAAAAAATTCAGCAATGAGGCAGACATGCTGGACCACTTTCTGGAATTTTCTCAGAATTTTTCATAAAGTCCTTCGCTACAAAAAAAAATCCTGGATCATTTTACTTTAGAGGATTTCACCTTATTATTACGTTTTAGGATAGATTCTCTATGGCACACGCATATAGTGCGTAGTGGACAGGCTGGAGCCTCAGTACCACGAATCGCCTGGCAGTTTGTGAAGACCCGAGTCCTCGTTGGATCTCTAATCTATCTCATGGGAATGATAATCGCCCTCTGCGGTCCAGTAAGACCTCAAAAACTCTCAAAAATCTCCAAAAAAATTGACCTTTTCAAGCCAAATAATTAACTTATTTTTTTTCAGGCTGAAGAAATCCACAAAAAATTCTGAAAAAATTCAAGAAACTGCTTCACCATATCCCCAACATACCTGAATTTTTTCAGATTTTTTCGTGAACTCCTTCACTCCCAAAAAAATCCCAATCTGAAAATCCTTCCTCACAGGTCCATTTTCTTCCACTTTTCCCTATTGATAACGACCCAAATAAAAATGCAATGCTTTTATTTTCAGATAATAGTGCTCCAGAGGATAATTGCAGCAACCGAGAACCGTCTGCACATGGTGTCCCAGAAAAACACATCGTCTCCAATCACAAACGCCACAGTTCCTCCTCCTCCAACAAATTCGACATCACCTTCATCAGTAAATTCAACAATTAAATCTCTTCAGCTAGTCCCAAATTTCGAGCACATCATCCTCATGGACAACGTCTCCATGTACACGTACATTCTCCTCCTAATCGCAGCAGAATTGATCTCCTATTTTTTGATCGCCTGGAGTGCAGCACTGAACCTGAGAACATCAATCAGATTACGTTCTGCTTGTCTTGCACTTGCCTACAAAAAATTGATAAGATCATCGGTGAGATACAGGGCTCCAGTACACCAAACATTGACTTATTTCGTGCCTGACAGTAGCACACTAAATGAGCTAATAGCAAATGGACCATTGATCTTCTCTGGACCACTGATTCTCCTCCTATCATCTCTATTCATCTGGTACTCCCTTGGACATGTAGCATTAATTGGAATTGCTGTTCTCATTCTCCTCTATTTGGGACTCATCTTAATGGCCTATTTGACGATGATATTCGCAACGAGAGCCATGAAATTCTCCCTGCAGAGATTGTGCCTGCTGCAAGAATTCATCGAAAAAATTTGCCTAGCGAAATTAGGGAAATATGATAAACGCTTTGTCTCGGGAATTCGCGATATCAGGAGGAAGGAACTGGGCGAGATGAAGTGGGGGGGATTGAGCGAAGGATGGAGTCTGTGCATGGTCCATGTCATACCCATTGTCACTGTCAGTGCCATGACAATGGCCTATTTGATCACACACAATCGAGTCGTTTCTGCTCATGTAAGATGAAACAGATTTTTTAAATTAAAAAAAAAAAATTTTTAAAGTTTAAAAAAAAATTTGAAATTTTTTAAATTAGAAAAAAAAATTTAACTTTTTTTTTTTTAAAGATAATTTTATATGAAATTAAAAGAATTTTATTTGTCTTAGAAACAAAAAGGCCTAAGTGTTATGTTAATATATAGGACTTACGCCACTTTGCTTCTGAGAGGATGATTTTTTTGAGGGAATATTCAAACGTTGTTTTTTTTTCTTTTTTTGCAGTATATTCCTTGTCTCGTGCTGATTCTTTTGAACTTGAAGCACTGTGTGAGGAGCAGTTGGTTGGCGATGAGCAGCATTTCTAGAGGAGTAGCTTCATTGAATAAACTCAAAGTGAGTTGAAAAAAAAAAATCCTCATTTTTCTAGATGCATTTAAATATCTTCGAAAGTCCGTGAGATCAGGGAAAAATTTCGAAGATATCTTTATTTTACAGGAAATTTCGTGTTCTCCTATGAGAGGTCCCTTAATAAATTCTCCTAATTCTCACAATTATCAAATTATTCTCGAAATAAACACAAAAATAAATTATTATCATGAAAATATCAAATATCTGATAATTTCTATTTTTTTCCCCTATTAGCAAATAGATTATTAAATAAAAAAAGATATGCACGTTTAGAAAATTTAAAAAACTATGAATGAAATTTTTTCAAATCATCATTTATTTGTTAAAAAAAATTAAATGAAGATCAACAGATGTGTGCTAATTTCATCATCATAATGTCTTAGAGTCAAAAGGGTATCCTGTGTGTATAAGCATAGCACTTATGCCCTTTTGTTTCTAAGGCTATTGATAATTAATTAATTAATCAATTAATTAAGTAATTCATAGATTTTAACTAGTTAATGGACGTAATAAATGGATTTTAATTGATTTATGGAATTAATTAGTGGATTTTAACTAATTTATGGAATTAATTTATGGATTTTTTTGTTTCAGGCGATTTTGCTTCTTAAAGACACAAATCGGTACATGGACAAGCCGATCGACAAGCATTTGGCAATAACGATAAATGCAGGACACTTCTCCTGGCAGCAGGACGACTCTCCAGTTGACAAAATAATTCGCAGTTCCTCGCAATTTGTTCTCGACGACATGCCAACGCAACTCGTCAATCTCTCGTCTCCCCACGTTTTGAAGGACATCAATTTTTACGCATCGAAGGGGAAGTTGATAGGAATATGTGGTCCTTCGAAAAGTGGAAAGACGTCTCTTCTACTGGGAATCATGGGACAGTTGAACCACATGAGTGGACACGTGGCAATCGATGGATCCTGTGCTTATGTTCCTGAAGAACCTTGGCTTTTTGAAGGAACTCTCAAAGAAAATATAATTCTTGGTGAAATCTTTGATGCCACGTGGTACTACAAGGCTATTCAGGCCTGTCGCCTCAGTGAGGAAATAAATTCTCTTCCCGGATCCGATGATACCGATATTAATGCGGTTAATCTGACGAATTCGCAGAAACAGAAGATCGCACTTGCTCGTGCGGTTTATACTAATAAAGATATTACTTTACTTGATAATCCGTTGAAGAATGTGGAGAAGCCGGAAGCTGCGGAAATCTTTGAGAAGTCGATTCTTGAAATCCTGGGGAATAAAACGGTCATTATGGTTTCTGATAAAATTCAGGTGTGTTGGAGTTGAAGAGATTTTTTAGGATGTTTTTTTTTTAATATTTAGGAGAAGGTGGGGTAAAATGGGTACAAGAGGTGAAACAGACACGTGTTTTTCGTGTTCTATGCTATGAGAATTAGTTGAAATTGATAGAAATGTTGGAGATGGGTTTTTTCTAATGATTTCATTGAAAAGCTGAGGAAATTTCACATGGAAATCATATGTCGGAAGTTATTTTTTGTAATTTTTTAAAAATCGAATTTTTTGGGAAAGATTTAAAGGTGAAAACCTTCTGTTTTTGAAAAATTTCAGGTTTTCGGGAATATCTCTGGTTCCATTGATCGTAGCGACCTGGGGTTGATCTTGAATGAAAGTTGAGCTCATTTCCCATCGATTCATGGGGTTTAAAAAAGAAATTATCAATTTTTCAAGTACTTATAGGGCAAAAACTGATTTTCAAAAAATGGCCTATAAGTATTCGAAAAATTGATTTAAAAAAATTTGAACCACATGAATCGATGAGAAATGAGCTCACCTTTCATTTGAGATCAACCCCAGGTCGCTGCGACCAACAGAACCGGAGATATCGCTGAAATAGTGGATTTTTTCGATTTTCGAAAGGAGTACCCCTTCAGAACTTGACCCGAAAAAGTAAAATCTTTAAAAAATTGAGAAAAAAAATTTCGACACATGTTTTCCACCTAAAATTTCCTCAGCTTTTCAATGAAATCATCAGAAAATCTCTATCTCGAATCGTTCAATTGAATTGTCCATTTTACCCCACTTCGCCCAATTAAGAAGAATTCCTAAGTTCTTTCGTGAACATGTTAAGAAATCTGTATATTTTTTCCAGTTTTTAAACAGATGTGACACTATCTACGTCATGCAGGATGGTCAAATCGTGCAGAATGGAAACCACGACGAGTTGCTTCAATCCAACAACGAGTACATCGAGTTAATAAGGAATTTTGGAAAAAGACAAGAAGGAAATGCGAACGAATCATTCAAAGACGTGAAAAAACGCAAGTTCTCCAGTGATATTGGTGCTGCAGAGAGTGCTATCGATATCAACAGTCAAATCGATGGAGATTCCGATGATGAGAAGCAGAGAAGTGTCTATGGAATCGAACACAACATCAGATACAGGTGATACTAGAAACATTAAACATCTAAAAAATTCTAATTTTTTTTTTCAATAAATAAATTATCAAAAGAAAAAATTAAAAATATGCACTTGTAATAAATTCGAAAAATTTATAAGAGAAAGGGCAGAATGGACCTTCGTGGTAACTCCGTGATCGAGGAATTTTATTTCAGAGTGGAAGACTTTATGAAAAATTCT
Source organism: Aleiodes alternator (assembly GCA_963921955.1). NCBI lineage: Eukaryota > Metazoa > Arthropoda > Insecta > Hymenoptera > Braconidae > Aleiodes > Aleiodes alternator. Next base: position 6,887,416 of record OY998099.1, on the reverse strand, counting down.
GAAAAAATTTGAGAAAATGCCCGAATATGTGGAAATTAGTGGAGAATTTTTTTCCAAATTTTTTGTGAACTCTTCTCATCCTCAAAAAAAAAATTTCGAATCATTTTTCCTCAATCTCCTCTAAGTGCAGATTTTTTTAGTATTTTTTTTTTAATGATAATTCATAATTTTCTGCGTTTTTGAGAAAATGCAGAAATTGTCTGATTTGTGCTAATTTCATCATCATGTACAGATCGTATGTAAATGGAGAACAAGGATGGTGGGTCAATGCAATTGTTTGTCTCCTCTCGTTGCTGTACTCAATTCCTATTGCAGCTGCTCCATTGATCTTCACTTACATTGCTCAGGTGATTAAAAATCATAAATCATAAATTAATTATAATAATCAATTATATTATTGTTATAAATTGATTCTGGCCCAAATTTTCCTTAAAAATTCCTTAAATTCCTTGAAATTCTTATTTTTTTAATGATTTTTTCTAGAGAATGCTGACAAATACGACTCACATTGCGATAATTCTGGCGTCCATGGTCGTCTTCATAATTTTCTGGGGATTGGTCCTCATGATTTTCTATCACAAGGTAATTTTCAAAGAATTCACCCCCTTTAATTCCTGAAATTAATGTGAAATAAATTTCAAAGAACACTGATTTCAGAGTATTTCTACGTCAGCCAAGAACATCCACGAATTGTGGCTCCAAAAGATCTATCGAGCACAGATTTCAGCTTTTTCAACCACATCCTCGATAATATTACTCAATATTTTTAGTTTAAATCTTCAAGAAATTGATTATATGCTACCGAGACTTAAAATAACTGCATTAATGCATGGAGGCATTTGTTTATGCAGTGTTATAACACTTGGGGTTCTATCCCCATGGCTATTGATGCCACTGATGTTTTTCATTCTTGCAACTCTTGCCTACACTCTATACGTCAGGTAAGGTGAAAATTCATTGATATTTGTTTTTTTTTATTTTACTAATCTTTTCTTTTAAATGATGCTGAAAATCTGATAATTTATATTTTTTTCTCTATCAAATGAAATTTTTTCTAAAAGATGAAGCATGAATCTGACGATTTCTTTTTTTTTTCTCTATTAAATAAATAATTTTAAAAAACATAAAAAATATGCACATGTAGAAAATTCAAAGAACTACAAGTCCAACTTTTTAAAAGATTTTTTAAATAATGATTAATTAAAAAAAAAAATTAAAAAAATTGTGAGATGTGTCCCAATTTCATTTTCATTTTTTAAAGTGGTAAAGTGTGAAAGTTGATATCAACAGGATCTCTGAAACGAGCTGCTCCAGGAAAATTTGTCAAGAAACCTTTTTTATAGAGAATGAAATTTTCTACAAAAAAGGTTTCCTGACATATTCTCCAAAACCCACTTGCTTCAAAGATAAAATTTTGAAAATCGGTTTTTGTTTCTATTGAGAGTATCATTTTCAAAATTTTATTTATTAATTCGTTTTTTTTTTACTAAATCCGTGCAAATATGTTTCAGGGGACTTCTCTTGACCCTCTACGAATTGAAAATCGACTCAGTAACTCCTATATACAGTCATACAGTCAATACAGTTGAGGAGAGAGCTGTTATTCAAGCCTACAGAAAAGAACGTGATTTTTCGAAGAAATTCTACAAGCACTGCTCTGCTAATCTGGCATATGACTTCATGCTGGATGCTTTGAAGCTCTGGATGGAATTCAGGATCAAATTGCTATCTGCAAGTACACTAGCCATCATCATGATCATCTGCGCTTCTTTGAGCGAATTAAACGTACGTTACGAAGTCCTCGGATTAGCGTTTATTTGCACTATTCAATTAACTCAGAGTGTTATTCATCTGGTGGGTGCTATTATGAGCACTTATGGGAGCCTTTTGACTGTTGGAGTCGTTGATAAATACGTCATGGTAAGATTTTGCAAATTCGTTATGCGAAATATTGATTGATTGATGATACTGAAAGTAGCAGACATCTGACAATTTTTTTTTTTAATTTCATTTCTCTTGACAAATAAATTATTTTAAACAATTAAAAATATGCACAGGTAATCGTCTTAGAAATAAAGAGACGTAAGTCCTATATATAAGCATAACACTTGCGCCTCTTTATTTCTAAGGCAACGATGCAGAAAATTGTAAAAAAAACTATAAGTGCAAATTATTTAAATATTTTTTTGGAGTAAAACTATTTTTTATAATAATTTATTTATTTTTAAAAAATAAAAAATGATCACAAATAGAAAATTCAAAAAAATATAAGTGCGAATTTTTTAACTATTTCTAAATAATAATTTATTTATTGAAGGAAATTAAAACAATTGTGAGATTTCTGCTAATTCAATTATCCCGAATATTGTCGAATAAATTCCGTATAATTGTAATGTTTTTTTTGTTATTTTCAGAATATACCTCAAGAAAAAACGGAAGGAGAAAATATCCGCAGACAGTGGCCACTAATACCGGACATTCACTTCCAGGATGTTCTTCTGACCAATTACGCAATCCTAGACCACGAACCGCTGAATTTTTCTATTTATTCCGGTGAAAAAGTTGCATTTCAAGGAACAGATCCGGAATTGCAGCGCGATTTAATCAAGTGTCTTCTCCAAATTAATGAAGTATTTTCAGGAAATGTAATTATTGGATCTCTAAATATTTCTGACATCAGTATTGACATTCTTCGTGATCATGTAGACTATATTCCAAAAATTCCGGTGCTTTTTGAGGGAAGTGTTAGATACAACTTGGATCCAAATCGTCGAAACACCGAAAAAACACTGATAACAACGCTGCAAAAAATGTTTCTGTGGGAAAAAATTGCAAAATTGGATAAAAAACTTGAGCATGATACAAGCAATGTTTTTACACTGATTGAGAAAAAACTCTTGCTATTGGCACGAATTTATTTAAACTCCATCACTTTCAGTCGACATGTACGTGTAAATTCTATAAGAATTATTCTATTCTTTTCCAAAAATAATTGTCATTAATTAATTTATTTTTAATCTTTTCTAGATTATAATTATCGAGGAATTGGATCAAGATGCTGAATTAATTGATAGCCTACTTCAAGACATATTCAAAGAATTCACTGTTATTGTGCTCTCTAGTAAATCCAGTTGGAATGCTCAACGTGTCATAAGGCTCAATCATCACAAGGATTCTCCTTGAATTATGTACAATTAGGACAAAAAAAAATTAATGAGAGTTTGATAACAAAAAAATATGGAGATAAATTATTGACTCCATCCGGAAGCCAAAAATACTCATAAATTATTGACTTCTGGGAAATTAGTGGAGGGGGAAATGGAGATTCTGATAGAAAGGGTTGAAATTGAATTTTTTCAACGATTCCATTGAAAAGCTGAGAAAAATTCAGGAGGAAAACCCCAAAGTTTCTCAACCCAAATTTCCTTCAGCTTTCCAATAAAATCATCAAAAGAAACCTATCCCAAACGTTTCCACCAATTTCTACAAATTTCCATAATATAAAACCCATCGAAACTAAAAATCCCCTCTTCACCCTTGATCTCCCCTCCTCCCTCATCCACCTAACTTCCCCTCCAATTCCTCCATCAAACATCAAATCCCACCGCAATCTGCATCAACCCTCATCCTCCCCCTCCTCTAAAGTCAATTGCACTTCCCCTATAATTCCTCCATCATACTTGTTTCACCTCTCCACTACAATGCGGACAACAAGTCATCGTCTCAGGTCCTTTCGGCAGCAGCATCCGTCCCCCAACAGCAACTGCAGCTCCCATAACAGCACTGCAAGCAACATCTTGCCTCCCTGACATTAGCAGATTCGGATTCATCAGCAGCTGTTCCGCCTTCTTCTCCCCCGTTGTTTTCATCTCCAGTCCCGTTGTGTTGATCTCCCTCTTCTGGACCTTCTCCTGATCAACTCCACTGAGCAGCTGGACCCTTAGCACCTCCGCCACTTGACAGCATCCCTCAGCAAGATCAATGATATTACTACTGGGCAGCTCGTGTCTCCGCAAGTTCATCGTTCCAACAGGATCAAAATTTTCCCGCAGGATGCTGAGGGTCGTGTAGGTCCTCAAAGACGTTTCCCGCACTTTGCTCCTCTCTTCAAGCAGCCTCTTAATCGACTCCTGCAGATCCGTTGTTCTCTGGCAAAGTGCAGCTTTCCATCTCGCTAATTCCTCGACCATGAGACTACTCGCCAAAAATTTGCTCCTCCAGACCTCACATTGTCCAGCTAACCACTCTGTCTGCTCCTGATGAGTGCTCAAATGCTGTGCAGAATTCAGCAAAGCCCTTGCTAATTGCAGTTTATCCTCTGTCAACAGATGAACACGTGTCTGCAAATCCTCGCCAACAGCTGCCACCAACAAATTCTTCAATTCCCCATTAACTTGCGCCTGAAACTTCAGCTGATTCTCCAATTGACTATTTTCTTCTCTGAGATTCTTGACTTCTGCTTCATAAGACTTCTTTTGGAGCTCCCACTCCTTGAGCTCTCTCTCCTCTTTACTCACGGGATTCTCATACTTTGACTCGTTTTTCTCCATCTCTATGGACTTGTGGATAGACAATTGGGCGACCATTTCATTGATGTCGAGATTATTTCTCGCTCCTTTTTTCTTCTTCATGTAGGGGATTATTGGGTTTACAGCTGCTTTGTATGGCTCGTAAGGCACGAATTTAGGCTCTCTGCACTTGAGTCCATGAAGTAATTTGGGCTTTTTTGTGGGGGCGACATTCTTGGGGATGAGGTTGACGATGGTGCCTGTTGGAGTTACTGGTGGAGGATATGATGATTGTTTCAAGTTTGTTGGATGGTAAATTAGAGTGTCACGGAGGTTTATCTTTTTGGCTTCAAGCTTTGGGGGAGGTGTGTGCTCCATTCCATCGCCCTGGGTACGACCTGGTGCTGGTAAGGATAAAGCCACTGTGTGGCACGTTTTTTTGATTAATTTTGATATTTGATGCTTCGATGAGGCTAGAGGTACAGAAGTGCCTTTTGCGTGTCTTTGAGATGCCCTTTTTTTATATTATATAGGGCCGAGACATTGGTGTGAGGTTTGATCTAAGCTGAAATTTTCCCTATAGATCAAACACATTTTTAATGGCCATTAATGTCAAACTCACATTTATAAACATTGAACTGACTTTATAAACGTTGAAGATTTCGTGTTCCCCGATAATTCGAAGAATTGGTCAATATTTGGATATTATTATTCATCGGGAATTATAATTGTGATGAGTTACTCTACAAGTTTCGTTGAAAGTTCCCCAGAAAATTCTCCCAAGAACCTCTTCCCCCTCAATAGTTCCACTGGAAGTTCCTGTAAGAGTTCCTCTGGAAGTTCTCCTAAAAGTTCCTTTGGAAAAAAATTAAATAGTTCCTCTAATAGGGAAATTTCCACTAATAGGAGAAGTCTCCCTAATAGGGGAAGTTTTTCTAATAGGGAAAGTTTTCCTAATAGGGAATTCTCCACTAATAGGGAACTCTCCACCAATAGAGGAAGCTTCCCTATTAGGGGAAGTTCCTCCTAATAGGACAATCTCCCTAACAGGGCCAAATTCCAGCAGCCTCCCTTTGCCAACAATGGTATTTGAAAAATCAGTTAATTCCCCTATTAGGGATGTCTCCATTGATAGAAGAAGTTTCCCTGATCGGGAAATCCCCACTAATAGGAGAACCCTCCCTAATAAGGGAAGTTTCCCTAATAGGGGAAGTTCCCCAACGAATTCATCTGGAAGTTTGCCCAAAGCGTTCCTCTGAAAGTTCCCCTAAAAGTTTCTAGAGTTCATAAAGTCAGTTTGACGTTTATAAATGTCAGTTTAACATGAATAACCATTTAGAATGTGTTCAATTCACAAGCAACTTGAGTCTAGATCAAACCGTACAGCAACGTCTCGGTCCTAATTACATATCAAATTATGGACACTTCAATGACACTTTGATGATACTGAAGATAGCAGACATCTTCAAATTATTCGAATTTTTCAAAACAAGTAAATTACTACCAAAAAAAAAAAACGAAATTTTCACTTATAGTTTTTCGAATTTTCTAAATGTGCATATTTTTCATTTATTTGGAAAAAAATTCATTTGTTAAGAAAAAAAGAGGCTAAAAATGAACAAATGTCTATTATTTTCAGTATCATCACTTAAAAACACTAACACTACATACGAAATTCAATGCCTTTATTAAAGGCACTTCTGTGCTTCTAGTAATTTTCTTCAATTATTTGTTATTTAGGACATGATAAGAAAAAATTTATAACACTACTTGATGACAAGTTACCTGTTGATTGGCTGGCAACACTACTTGCACTTGATTTTCTTGAGGCAGTGAATGTACCGGCTATACTTGAGCTCAAGGATTTAGCGTCAATCCTCTTTTCTTCCATTGTATTGCAAAAATTATTAATCTTTTCTTATCTCTTGATGAAATGCAACGAAAACATCGGGTTTATCGTGAGAAATATGACTACTTGACACACAACACGACACAGTAAATGGTACTAACCTCAACTGAGCTACTTTTCCGCCTTCTGCGCATGCGCAACTTTCAATTTGAAAAGGAAAAAAAAGGGGAAACTTTTCTTTAGTCATTCCAAAGGAAAATTATCGTTCTCTCGTTATCGAAACACCAATATCACAACAACTTGAGCGATAAAACATGTTTTGCATAATTTCCGGAAATATTCGGAATAAAAAGAGGGGAAAAGGTGCAATGGAAAAATTCGAAAAATTTGCGAAGTCTATATGAAAGATTGCACGCTAAAAAAACGACAAGGCTAGAGGTACAGAAGTGCCTTTAATAAATGCATTGAATTTCGTATGTAATGTTAGTGTCTTTAAGTGTAAGTAATTTAACATGTACTCAAAGGGCATGTTAAATACACGCGAAAAACACTTCTGTACCTCCAGCCTTATCTTTGAAAAAAAATGGTAATACGATGACAGTTGAGTTCTGAATCGTTTGAATAATGAGTAGGCAAGTGTATTAAATGTTAAGTTGTCAGACTGTTTCATACATTTGAGTAATTAAAATGAAAATTCCCCTTGATATCCTCCTCCAATTTCCCCTGAAATTTTCAAGATTCTGACGGAAAATTGATCCTACACATTTGGAATTGTGCAAACGGTTACCTCGCAACCATACCCAACGAAACAATAACTAAAGCCTGGGGCCCTAGTAATGAGCAAGAAGAAAGTTGCAGTTGCGCTTCTTTTTTCCGCTTATTTCTCAAAAATGCCAAGATTTTTCGTCTTTTGAAGATGAAAAATTTGAATTACGTGGGAGTAGTCTATAGTTTCGCCTCGAGTTTTTCCAAATTTCTGCGCTTTGTGCTCATTTTTTTCTTCTTTTTTTCTTTCTTAAGATTTTGCTCAAGGATTGACCGTTATCGATGAATGAATAGAGTAATGACCAGGGCCTGGAAGCTGGAGCGCAACAATGAGACCTTAAGAGAGTGGTTTTGCTGAATGTCATGCTAGATATCTTGGTGGTAATTTTGTTCATTGTCTTGCTAATTATCTTGCTGCTCATCTTACTAGGTGTCTTTCTGTCCATTTTTCTGTTTTTATGTCTTATTGCAATGAAGGGGTTTCGAAGCCTTCGAGAGCACCTTAAGGACAAAACATGGCTACATATATAATGCTATTATTTATTGTGAATAAAAGAGCTCAATCAGCTCAAAAATTGGGGAAAAAAAGTGTACTATCACACAAAAATGTACCTTAGCAAAGAACGTCTTAAGTCAAGACTTTTTTGACTGACTAGAACTTGTTAAAAAAAAATACGTCTTATTGTTGTGCTTCAACTTCTAGGCCCTGGTAATGACATTCTTTTATATCAGAAACATGCGTGCAAAGTACTTGCTGTATCGCGTAGGCGTTGAAAAATAGTGGGGCGCAATGATGCGCGGAGCGGCCACTCCGGAGCGCTCCCCTTTCACGAGGCGCCCATGAACAGTAAGGAGTCAACTCAACAAAGTTGTTTTCTCATTATCTGTCACGATATATATGTATATATGTGTATATATATATGTATGATGAACGGGTAGAAAGAGTTTCACACACTACATCTGTTCTCCTGTTTCAGGGGGTCCCCAAGAACTGGCCTGCCCCACGGTCGTTCGCCTACGTTCTTGGAGAATACTGTGAACTCTTGGGTGAGGTAGTATTCGGGTGATGACGAGTACAGTTAAAAGGCTTGGTTTTTTGAATGTGGTATTGAAGATGATATTTTTTTAAGTTTTTATGAATTTTTTCAGAATTTTTGACCGTGCAGTTTATGAGATATGAATTATCAGAGTTACTGGAAATAGCGGTGGTGATCATTATTTGAAAACTATTGGCGGAGAGAACAGCATTTTAACTAAATAATAGAAGAAAAAAATATTCAATTCACCGTATAGTTATTGAGAAATTTTAATTAGAAGGTAGTTGTAACTATTTGCCTCTCTCTCTATCGCATGCATTTGATAGGAGATTGATGTAAAGAAAAATTCAAGAAGAAAAAAATGTATATTCACAAGCTAAAGAAATGACTTTCGAATAGTTTAATCACTTTTTCGGGTGAATTGAAGCACTTTTTCCTGAATTATCAGCAATTAATTGGAAATTAATCTATAATTCCTGATTTTTTTCTGTTTTATCAAAATTAAAATTAAATTAGCATACATCTGATTTTTTTCGCACTTGTAGTTTTTTAAATATTCTGCACGTTCATATTTTGAATTTTTTTAAATACAATTTATTAGTTAAATGAAATCCAAAAATTGTCAGATGTTTGCTATTTTCCGTGTGAGAAAAAGACTTCTTGATGATTTTTTCGATGAGAGAGGTTCACTAGCTGTATGTTCCCTTTTTTTTTATTCAAATAAAACTGCGGTATAATGCGAGATTACATAAATAAAAAAAAACAATGAGAAATTCTCATTTTCCCAGTAAAATTTTACGAGTAGCGCCGAAGTTCTGGCCAGCCTGAGTAGCACCCTTGTTGGAACCAGCTTGAAGACCAATAACACCTTCTCCAGCTCTCAGTTGATCCTCAGAGAAGTGTCTCTTATTTTCATCAGCTGGTTTTGGTCCTAGCCATGGACCACGCCACTCAGGATGCTTGTAGCACTAAAAAAAATCCACAATCAGTAAAAAAATCCCTCAAACTTTAGCTAAAAACATTATGATGTTGACAATAGACAGAAACCTGACATTTTTAATATTTTTTTTTCACGAACAAAGAAATGATTTAAAAAAAAAAACAAAAATATGCACATATAGAAAATTCAAAAAACTATAAGTGCAAATTTTTTTTAATATTTTTAAAATAATAATTATACCTGTTCGAAAAAATTTTGAAAAAAAACTTCGATGTGTGCTAATTTAATTATCGTAAAAATATGATGCGAAAGATAGCAGACACTTGAAATTTTTCAAATTCTTATCCCATCAACAAATAAATGATTAGAAAAAATATGCATATTCAAAAAATGTAAAAAAATATAAATGCAAATTTTTTCAACATTTTTTCATTACCAATTCACTACTTATTTCATAGAAATCTGAAAAATCGTGTCAAATGTGTGCTAATTTCATTATCCTCGAAGAAATGATGCTGTAAGTAGCAGAAACCTGACATTTTCAAAATTTCTCTCTTTTCATTAACTGATAAATGACAAAAAAATATGGACATGAAGAAAATTCAAAAAACTGTAACTCCGAATTTTCGCAATATTTTTTTTATAACAGTTTCGATGTTTAAAAAAAAAAGCAAAAATTGTGTCAAATGTATCTTAATTTCCTCATTTTTATAATATAATAAAAAATACATACAGCACGTCCAATAGCGAAGATGGTATTGGTGACCTGAGCTAGGTTTTTCCTCTCCATAAGATCAACAGCCTGAAAGAGATCAACATCAGGTACTCCATACCTAATACAAGCTTTCTGGAATCTGCAAGAACAGAAAACACCAAAAATTAGTAAAAGAAAAACCCAAAATTCTTCATAAAACTCCAATAAAAATCGAAAAGAGGTGAAAAGTGCAAATGGAGAAAGAGAGGCATCGGAAGAAAAGCTTAGCACGAAACATAAGCTCCTCCTGTCCTCTGTTCCCCTGGGATAATTCTCAGCTTAGTGACGCGCTTCTATTGTCTAAGCGTTAATTGCTCGTCCGCTAATTAACGTTCTCTCTCCCCCGAAACTCCACAAAATGCCTTGAGTGTGATGAAGCCTCTCATGAGACCCGAATTACTTAGCTCTATGTAAATAGTAATGTCTTCAGAGTGTCTGAATTCTGTCACCGAAATGACGCGTCGCGTATCCGAACCTAACAGGAAATCATGAATCAAGTAGTAGGAAACTTTTCCAGTTTCACTCAGAGGGAATGTGCTGTATCGTGAAAGGCACCAGTTACCGGACGGTTAAGGCCAATGGTACCGGTTCCCGGACAAGCTGGAATTAAATTATTAAAATGATAAAAAAATTTCAATTAAATGAAATAATTTACTTGATTGTTATTTTAACATTTTGCAAGGATTGAAAAACTACACAGGGAAAGAGGATTTCTCGATTTAAGATAATGCGGTCACTTGATTTAAGAACGTGCATGTCACTTAAATTAAGAAGGACAAAGTTACTTAATTCAAGATAAAAAAACACTTAATTTCAGTGACTTTCACTTTCTTGAATTAAGAAAGAAAAATTGTCACTTAATTTGAGTGACTTTTCTCACTTAAATCAAGTGATATTTTTTCTTCTTAATTTAAGTGACTGCACTATCTTAAATTGAGAAATCCTTTCTCTGTGTGTATATTTTTTTCCTCGAATATTAATTATTAGTATATTTCGCTGCTTTATCCGGAAACTGGGACCCGTCCGGTAACCGGATCCAACCATGCGAAAGTGATTTCATTCAGAGAAGAAATTATCCTTTCTCCTCTTCCTGATACCCTGATAACAAGCGCGTCCGCCGCATATGAGCACCAAGTTTCTCCCTCGGTACTCCACAATTTGTGGTAAATATATATATATATATATATCCGAGTGTCTCTCATTGTGTGTTGAAATACTGTGGAAAGATTTCAATGGGTAAATACACACGTGTGTGAAATTTTACTCTTTTGTGTGTATTATTTCTTTAGTACCGATTGGGCCAGGGGGCAGGGACTCAGTTGGAGTGAAGAAACATGATGATAGAATTGAGGAAGGACGGTACTTTCGAGCCCCTGTACAATCAGAGGAGCAGAAACGGCTTTCTGTATTGAATTATCCCACAATTTCTCTCTCTCTTCCTCTTTCTCATGTCATTACCTCAGAAACAAAGGGGGGTAAGTGCTATCCTTATACCACAGCACGTACGTCCTTTTATTCCTAAAGACATCTGATGAAGGAAGTGGCGTAAGTGCTATATGTAAGCATAACACATACGCCCTTTTCTTCCTAAAGTGGCCTTAAAAGTTTGTTTTCAAAGGGGCGTAAGTGCCATGCTTATACACAGCACTTAGGCCACTTTGTTTCTGAGTTTACCTCAGAAAAAAGAGGCATATGTCTTATTTTAGAAACAAAGTGGCTTAAGTGCAGTGTATAAGGATAGCACATACGCCCTTATATTTATAAGATCGCCTTAAAAAGAAAGTGACATCGAAGCAATTTTAGGAACAAAGTGGCGTAAGTGCTGTGTATAAACATACCACATACACCCTTTTATTTCTGTATCAGCCTCAGAAAAAAAGGGCATATGTGCAATTTCAGAAACAAAGTGGCGTAGGTTCTATGGATAAGCATAGCACATACACCCCTTTGTTTCTAGAGCGACACTTCAGAAAGAAAGGGGCATATGTACGAGCTTAGGAACAAAGTGGCCCAAGTGTTTTGTATAAGCATGGAACTCACGCCCCTTTTTTTTTAAGGCAACGATACGTGAATATATTCATCCGGATCTTTCACATTTAATCTACTTGTTCTACTCTCATGCTCACCGCATCAAAAGGGAGTTATTCGGAGTGGCCGCGTTGCGCAGCGTATCATCCCCCTTCCCCTCTCTTTCTCTCTCATCAACTTCTTTTCTCTTTTGATCTGAGAGTTATTCAATTTTTCTTTTGCCCGAGAATATTGAGTGAGGATTTCCGAGAGATGTGTGGTTTTAACGTGGATTCAACTAGGTTTCAATAGGTTTTAGCTAGTAATGATTGAGGGACCACCTCCTCACATGCAAATAGCGCATCAGGATGGTAGCAGAGCGTTAAAGGCTATTTGGCTTTCTTAGATCGTTAGAGACTGATTAAAATCGTACAGTACTAAATCGCACGGATCTAAATGAGGTTTTTTTGCTGCTGCTGCTGCTTTGGGTGTTTTAGTGCCTTCGACTTTATTAAACCCTGATTTTCAAAAATTTTCGATTCACTCTTGTCGAGGAATTCATCAGCATCTTTTTGATGTTTGTATATTGTTGAAGAGATTTTTGGTCTCTTGAAATGGGTGAATAAACTGTTTCTACGTATGAATAAGCGATGGTCCCGACCTCGGACTCTGTTGGTGCTTCTTGATTCGGATAACATGATCATGTAGGAGCCAATTTGGTTTTACTTTCGTTGAACTAGTCAAGGCTCTTCCCGCCAGATTCTTCATTTGGAATTTTTTATTAGCTTCTTTTTCAATTCTGTTCAACACCGATATCTCGATTGTGGTTTGGAGTTGAGGCCTCGCTGGTAACGATCGATAGTAACGAGCCAAGGAGAAAAGTCCACTTATCGAGAAGCATTTCGACGCAAAACACTGTCGATTGCGTAAAGTCGAATGATTATTAGGAGTGCATGAGAATGAGAGAAGCACAAGTTTCTCTGATATGTTTGAACAGAGGTTTACTGCAGAGTATCTCAACTGTGGTTACTTCGATTCGAGATACAATTGAGAAAAAAAAGATGGTTTTGAAAACATTTTGCTATATTCAAATGAATTTTTCTAATTTTTCTCTATTAAAAAAATCCTAATCAACTTGTTTCTTGTTCGATTTCATTAAATATTAATTTGCAGGAAGAATACCTACATTTCTGTTAGACTTTACCAAATTATTTCTGAAGAATGACGAGGAAGGTAAAGAAAAATTAGCACGATGTTTCTCCTATTTATTAATGTTTTTTGCTTCCAAAGAGTTAATTGATTCAATACGATACTCTATCATGCAGATGAAAACTAATCTATTAATATGAAATTCTCCTTCTATAGAAAATTTTGCAATTACTCAGATGTAAATCTCTTCGTAATTGGAAACTTCAGATTTTATCGTTTCTCCTCTATGATTCGTACATCATAAAATTATATAGATAAAACACTTTACCTCTACCAGAGTTCACAAATTCTTAAATTTTGTAATTAAAGATCTTCGTTATCGCACAATACCATATATTTGCTATAAATAAATCTTAAAAAATCAGTGCTATAACATGCTCCAAACTCTGCATGATATTCACCTTTTTTTCAGCTTATTAGATTAAACTTCATAGTTGATCCCTTCAAATCAATTTTCTTCATTGAAAAAGCTAATTACATAGAAACAAATTTCACTAACTGTGGAGCAAGCCTTGTTACTGACAGGTTTTTTCTCAAAATAATCATAAAAACTCACTGTTGCAAATTGTCCATGTACTTGTAGTCACCCCCAGAAGTATTAATCTTGTTGATACATCCTGGCTGCAGTCTGCTCATAAGTTTGCATAAAATAACACCATCCCTAAGTGCATCCTCGTAGCTCAAACCTGCAAAAGAAGAGAAAAATTAATGAGTGGATGCATTTCCATATTCATAGTGAATTAAATTATGGCTTCATGAGAAATTGGCAGGTTTTAAACAATAATACGAAGACATCATCAATTTGCGATGTTTCGCTCATTATTTAAGCTTTCTCAGGCTCTGGAAGACACAATCCACGAATTACTCACTTGTACAAAATTCATAAATATGAACATAAACATGGATGGTAATAAGCAATAGGATTTAACCAACATTTTTTCCACAATTTTGTAGATGACATATTTAGGTTCAGAAATGCTTATTTACTGAAGATACACTATCAGGAATTTTTTTTTTTTAATGTTGGTTAAGATGTTATTGCTTATTAATGTACACATAATATTTTGAGCTCGCAGGCTTAGAAAAAAAATCATAGATCCTTTGAAACTCTGCTACTTTTCGTAAAGAATGCAGACGAATACGAACGCATCAGGGGCACATAAATCCTCAATGAAAACATCCGAATACCTTTTTTTTTACTTTCATCATATTGAGAAGAAAAAATAGTGGTAAAAACAATCAAATATTGAGGCAAATAGTCCACAACAAATATTTTTTTGAAATAATTCAAGAAATTGTTGAATTTACTGAATTTGGTTGATTCAAATAGATAAACTAGTTGAATCCATTGAATTTAGTTGATTCAAACAGATTAACTAGTTGAATTGACGAAATTCAGTAAATTCAACAGCTTGTTTCAATTATTTCAAAAAAATATTTGCTAAGGACCAATGGCATGAATATTTTATTGTTTTTGAAAGAAAGAGAAAATGATTACGACTAACTTTTAGCCAAATAGAGAGAGAAAACCGAGCAAATAATAATTGAGTTTTGTTCAATATGCAAAATAAGAGAAAAATAATGAAATAATGATAATAAAAATAAGAATAAACTTATTTCGAGATTTAGTAATGTTCTTGAGCACCAATATTATTCAGAGAGATTGATTGATTGATTGGTTTTTATTAGTGCACATTATGTTGTGCAACTTTTGCCAAAAAAACAATGATAACAGTATTAAAGCAAATCAAAAGTAACTTATAACGTAAATAATAATGTAAGTAGCTATATAGCAAGAGGGAAAAAAAGAAAATACAACAGAAAAGTCAATTGTGCTTTGATACCAAAATAGTAACGATAACTACATTATTGCTGCATAGAGTTCAAACAATAGTGCATACCTGCAGGTAAAATTAAAACTAAGAAAGGAAAACAAGATAATAAAATAAGAATATAAATGACGCAAACAAAGCATCTACTATTCTGCCCACTGCAATTTACCAATGCTGAAAGTCAACTCAATCTATTCATCATTTCACTATTTTATCATTCTTTTATCATTTTATCATTAAGAGAGAGAGAGAGAAAGAGAGACTAAGAGACATCTTTAACAGAATTGTGAAATATAAAAAATAAAAAAAATAAATAAAATTTTGAAATAAAGATGTTTCTCGATGAATATGAGATAATACGCATATAATACTATATATCACATAGAAAAATCAACATTTCTCGAGAATTTTAAAATTTACGATTAAATGGTCATTTTTTCCTCTGACAAGAGACAAGACACAAGAGATTGGAAAAGAAGAGAAATAATGAAAAAAAAAAGGAGAGAAAAATCGAAACGCGCCGGCGTCAGTGATCGAACTCCGCCTTTTCCGCAGCTATCGACGCCCCCAAAAAATTTTTGTTATTCTCATTGTGTGTTACTGGCAATTCATTCTTCATTTCTTTTTTCATGCCTGTATGTGTGTTTGTATTCTCCATCATTTCTCTCTCTCTCTCTGCGTGTGTGTGACAGTGAAATAATAATCGAACCGGGGCCGAATCGAACGACCAACATTGGTTTCATGTACTCCGCTTATACCAAGAGGGAATCCAAGGGGGCATGGAATTTTTTTCAGTACTTCTCATACGAAAAGAAATGCATTCCACGTCTTTAAAAAGTCAATCTCGAGACATTGAATGAATTTCTTCGGTTTTTTTTTTTTTCATTTGATGCAGGCTCTTTTTTCTCGGACTATTCAATCATGGCATCTGTCTGGGCACTCGAGATGCTGTGACCACTGGTTTTCAACGGCTTGTTCGACGCCATTCGCAAGACGTGTCGTGTCTCCAATAGCCAGGAGTACAGTTGATGAGTGGAGGTTGCAAACACTGCATGCTCTTCTGAGAGAAGAGAGCTGCACCTTCTTTTTTTTAATGCTTTTTTTTTATCGCGGATTTTTTAATATAAAAACACAAGGAGGGACAAAAAAATCATGTTTGCTGGCGAAATTCGGGTTGATGCAGGACATCCGGGGAGTAAAGAAGGGTAGAGCTATGTAATATATACATGAACAATATACGAGTGATGGCCGATGAATGAGAGATTCAATGTAATCAGGGAGTCATGTGGTGTACAGTGGAGAATGTTTATATTCAAATTCAAATGGAAATATATGAGGCTGGCTATGAATATGAAAGTTTCCTGGGTACTAAGGGAGCATACTTGAGGGGATAGTTACGTTGGGCTACCAATTTCATTTGCATTTTTTGAACTCATTCACGTCATTATGATTATTATTTATTATTAATTTTTTTTGTAGCGAAACGTCGCGATTTGATAATAATTTGATGGTAATTATTTTTTCAATATCCCTATGAACAATCAATAACTTGATCGAAAATGAATGGAAATTAATCTAATAAACAATTAATTTTTTTCATTATTATGTTGGGATCATGGGATGTTGGAAAAAGTTTACTTCAACAATGTTAAATAATTGTCGAAGGGACCTCACTTCACAATTATTCATTTGGTTTATTTGACAATTATTTAGGATTGTTAAATTAATTTCTTCCAAAGTTCCCATGATCTTGACATAATAATTATTTAACATGAAAATGAGAAACACAATTGAATTTTTTTTACATTATATATTTTTTGAATACTAGTAAAAATGTGCGTTTTCTTCCAAAAAAAGGGGATAACTCATTATTTTCCATCTTTTCTTTGAAAATGAGTGAAAAAAAATTTAGAATTGATTTTTTTTAGCTGAGTTTCAATTTTCAATGGGAAATAGATGCAGTATATCGTCGTTCTAGGAAACAAAACGGCGTGAGTGCCGATAAAGTTCACTTTTGAAAGGGAAAAGGGCGTATGTACGAAGTACATCTCAAAATGTTTTTCATGACGTGATTAGCGAAAATAATAAACTAAAAATAAAAGTAACAAGAGGTCGTAATTGCCAATGTGTAGCGTGAATGGGCCGTATCTCTTAAACATACGCCCTTTTGTTATTAATGTTAGAAAATTTTGCGAAATATTATGAAACTTCATAACAACAAAAAGGCGTATATCCAGTACATACGCCCCTTCATTACTAGTAATTTTTCCAATTGTTCCATATCTTTTAACAATAGATAACAACAAAATATCGTATCACCCTCACTTGCGGCCTTTTGTTATTGATGATTTTTTTATTCCTATTTTTAATTGACTTCAAAATTCTATAATAACAAAAAGGGCGTATCTCCGAAAATGTTCGTTAATCAAGAAAGTTGCTTAAAAAAAAAGGGCGTAAGTGCAGGAGATATGCCTTTTTGTTATTATCAACGTCACACGACGAATTGAAAATCTGAGGAATATTTAAAATCAAAAGGGCGTATGTGAGGGAGATACGTCTCTTTTATATTAATAACTTGGACATTCGCCTCTTTGTTACTCGCAGAAAAAATGCGGTAAATCATCGGAAAAGAAGAGAATAATCGATTGGAAAAAAAGGAAATTGCATTCTTTTTTGTGAGTTTTTAAGAATAAAAAAGCCGAAAAAATGGCCCTTACGCCCTTCTTTCTCTCCTTAGGCTTTTTATTTAACGTGATAATATGTATATACAGAAATACGGTGGAAATATAGACCAGGAAGATACGTGGCACGTTAAAAACATTTTGAGACTCACCCTCAACTCTGTTTGCCTAATACAAAACTGGTCGTTGTTCGTCGTTCCCGATTGACGAGCCATCGACAGTCGATCGCCTTCCACCAACTATCTCTCATTTTAAATAAACAATTTATTATTATATAATAATAGCCCAACAAGTGGAAAAGAATCTGCCTTCCATTCTCTTCGATGCTTTCTTCGTAGATTAAAAGAAGAAGAGAGAGAGTAGCCGAAGCAAATAATGAAAACACTTGCCTATTTCACTGAATACATCAGGAAATCATTAGAGTAAAGGAAGTCAATTTCCGGATTACTCATACAGTGTATCAGGAATTTATTAGCTTTTTAAGTGATACAGCTTGATTGTGCGGCTTTTTTTTTGGGCAGGAGACTTTATCCTTGGGGAGTCTCCCGGTTGCTCTTGAATACCAGGGATTCAGGAGAAACACGAAAGTCAACTCGTGACATTGGAATTGGATGAAAAAAAAAAAAATTCAACGAAATGAATAAATCCGCTGAATTTGCGAGAATTTTAATGGGAAAAAAGGGATTTTAAGGGATTTTTCTTGTATTTTATCTACTGAAATTTGTCGTCAGACAATATTTAATGGAAATATTTAATGAAATATTTAATGAATGATTTTTAATAATTTTTTTTTTTAGATAATTTTGAACGAAAAATGAGAAATGAGAGATGAAGAGATGAAAGATCCAGAGGATGATGAAATCCTGGTTGCTGCGAAAGTGTATGAAATGCCGTAAACGCTAGGAGGTGACAGAAAATCGATGAAATGTCTCTCATCACGTCCCATGAAGACCCTTCCCCCCTCTTCCCCCCAAATAATTCATTTCACGCGCATTTAAACGATCAAAAAATTAAAAATTTCTCCGATTTCCTACAAAAATCTCCTAATTATCGTCATTCTCTTCAAATTAATTAAAATGAATTAATTCCCAAATTTAAAAAAAATTCTCAAAAAATCTATGCGCATGACACTGCAGCCTCCAGTCTCTCATTGATTAAATGTCAAGCTCATGTCATAAAGACGTCAAAGACACGGTTTTCATCAGGACAACATCCTGCGCTCGAATTTACGACTCCCCCCCTCCTCCCCATCTCTCTAACCCACTCAGTCTATCTCACCAACACATATACATATATATATATACATACACACACATGAAAGCTCCACCAAAACTTTTCTCTTGCCCATTTGAATAAATCGAGAATCATCGAAAATGGTCATTGGCTCGAACAAATAAATCTCCCTTCCCCCTTTTTGCCCCTTCTTTGGGGAGATTTGATGCAAGAAAAAGGGAATTGTTCGAAAAAATTTCCAATAATAATAATAATCGAAGAAAAGAGCGGGCTTGCGTTTTGACGTGAATGTTGCGCGCAAGCTCGTAAATTTTCCCCCGGGGCTGTAATCCTGATAGGCTTGTCTCAAAGTGACGTCATTGACGACTCTGTGACGGGTATTTGGCATCTTGAAGGGGGGGGGAGGAGGAATGGATATCCGCAGCATCCATCAGAGGCAATCGACATTTCCTAAATTTTAGAGATTGAAGACACAAGAAGAAAAAGAAGAGGAGTAGATTTTTCCCGGGGCTTTTTCACGTAAATATCAGGAGAATTCGCGCATATACACGAGGCTTGACGTAACTACGTCGACGTCGACGTTGGGGCGGGAGAAGTTTTAGACCCTATAAATCCCTCAAACGTCTGCTGATTTCCTGGTGCGTCAGGACACGTTGCGCCGTCGTGACGAATGAGTGACTGACGTTTTAGAGACGTGATACGTCCAAAAGACACTGACGTGTCGACCCAATTGAACAGATATAAACCGGTGAAACACACACAAACGGCAAATCAAGAAAAATACAAGAGTTTTATTTTTTTTTTCTCTTTTCTGCGAGAAGGATAGATATAGAAGGAGGAGGAGAATGTCACAGTGTTGAGGAACTAGGCAGTAAACTATGTGCCCCTGATACACTAGCGTCCCTACGACGTAACATGATGAACGAGTGACGGCAAATCGATACGATTATTTCACATTCTAGCTTCCAGTCACTCTTAGTTGAAGCGAATTAAGGGGCGGGGAAAAGGGGGAAGGGGAGGGGGAGTTGTCCAATGCAATGCTGGACATTGCCCCTCAATTTCCCCTCATCCCCCCTTTTTTTCTCCTCCCATCTACAGAATCATCTGATCGAATTATTGGGAATTATCGGAATTCTTTGATACAATTCCGCGGAAGAAGTGCCTCTTCACGAAGAAAACACAGGATGAAGAAAGAGAGGGGGGATAAGAGCGAGTGGGGGGGATAGTTTCGCACTTTGGCCACCTCCACGGTGTCCTCCGCTAGACCAGGATGCCATTCGGCAGTGGAGGCTTGAGCTCCGGGAATCGAAAAAGAAGGAAAAAACACAAAATCTCTGGAAGTGCACACACACAGCCAGACAGACAATCCCTTTCCGCGTGTTGTATTGGATGAACTTTCAAGGTCACATCATCCCCTCTCTTCCCAATTTCTCCGTGTGTGTCGCTAGAAAGCAGCAGCAACCCTTACGTCGTGACGTAACAAAGCGCGCGCAGTGTCAGGATAGTAGGTTAACCCAGGAGGAGAAAATTAACTACCCTCCACTTGGGCTCTCAGAATTAGAGGGTGAGTGAGGGCGAAATGGGCTCTCTGTATGAACACATCATTGAGGAATTTTTTTCGGGGTGAAAGACTTGATGAAAAAATCCGAAAAAATTTGGGAAAATACTGCAATATGTCTATATTGTTTGTGAATTTTTTCAGATTTTTCATGGCAGCTGCTGCTTTTTTAGAAAAACTCGAATAATCTTGTCTTTTAGGGGATGAGTGAGGGCAAAATGGACCCTCTGCATCAACACACCATTGATGAATTTTTTTCAGGGTGAAAGACTTGCTGAAAAAATCTGGAAAAATTTGAGAAAATACTGCAATGTGTCTATATTGTTCGTGAATTTTTTCAGATTTTTTATGTCAGCTGCTCCTTTTTTAGAAAAACTCAAATAATCTTGTCTTTCAGGGGATGGGTGAGGGCAAAACGGAACCTCTGTATCAACACATCATTGAGGAATTTTTTTCGGGGTGAGAGACTCGCTGAAAAAATCTGAAAAAATTTGAGAAAATACTGCAATGTGTCTATATTGTTCGTGAATTTTTTCAGATTTTTCATGGCATTCGCTGCTTTTTTAGAAAAAAAAACTCCAATAATCCTCTCTTTTAGGTTCATTCTGCTCTAGTCGCCCCTATATAATCAAGCAAAGAAAAAGGAGGGGGTAGGGGATAGGGATGGTTTCTCAATGTCTATAGATATAGACCCACCCTTCCCCCACCTGACTTGCGCAGAATTTTCGACCCTACGCATAAGATGACTTAACCTTTTCGACGTCACGCACCTCGACATTTCTATCCGGGGCACATGTGCAGTTCAATGGTTTTGGGGTGAAACAAATGCCGGGAGGTTTTTTTTTTGGTCCTTCTTCAAGGGCTTGCAAACCCTCATCACCCCTGCGTATTAGGGGATTATGATGAGGGGGTTGGATTATTGGGGAGATGATGACGGCAAAGCAGAATTGTTTTCCTGGTCTCGTTGGACACTGTGCATCGACGATGACTCCTAATCAATGATTTTATAAGGGCTTCCAGCGATTTTTTCACCCCCAATCATCAGGACCTCAGGAGGTGATGCAGGGTAATGTAGAAAGAGGGTTGAAATGAGGTGGTAATCGATAGAATAGGGGCGCACTTTCATTTGAATGGGGAGAAATGAACGAATGGTTGGCTTGTGCCACTGCAGACACTCATAATCTCCTGATTTCTCGGGCAATTCGTGTTTAGAGAAGATTTGGAAAATTGCAGAGAGAAAAAGAAAATGAAAAAGAAATTGTTACACACATTTGACAATTTCTTGTGTTTTTTTAAACAAATAATTAATAATTATTTCTAATTAAAAATATTTAGAAATATAGCAGTTTTAAGTTTTTGGATTTTCTTCATGTGCATAGGTTTCTTATTTATTTATTTTATAGAAAAATAAA
Organism: Aleiodes alternator; assembly: GCA_963921955.1. Lineage (NCBI taxonomy): Eukaryota > Metazoa > Arthropoda > Insecta > Hymenoptera > Braconidae > Aleiodes > Aleiodes alternator. The sequence continues at coordinate 6,865,631 of OY998099.1, read as the reverse complement.
ATCATAGAAATTGTGAGATTTGTTTTTGAAAAAAAGGTAGGAAAAATTGCGAGATTAATTGTTTTAATAGTTCTTAAATAACTTTTTACAACAAATTTTGTTTGATTTCAACAAAATTCGCCTTATTCACAATTAACTTTATTAATTCAAAAAACAAAATATTTCTCGATAATAAATTTTTTTTTAAATTTCTACGGAAGTGATTTATTTCCCCATTTATTTTTATTAATTCCAAAAAAATATGTTTTCCCAATAACCCATTTTTTTTCTTGATTCCTAATAAATTTATCCAAATTTTAAAAAAATTTATTCACTTGAGAAAATTTTTTTTTCGTGAATTATCGAAACAATTCAATTTTTTTTTTACAATTTTTTCTCTCAATGCATAATTTTTCGGTACTTACCAGGTGGAAATCTCTCTCCTATTATATACTCAATCCATCTTTGTGCCTCTGCATCTTTTTCTGGCTCTCGTTTACCAGCACACTGGAAAATAAATGTTTTCATTCAGTTTAGAGTAACTCTGTTGCACATCCTCCCTCTCTTCTGGGATTGTGTGTTTATTCTCTGAATTTTCATTTGAAATGTGGAAATCGACGAGAATAACACAGATTGGGAATTATTCCAACGTGGGCGTCTCAGTTGTCATTAGATCATGTAAACAATTTTTTTTTTAATTTTAATAGATCATTCTCAAAAAAAAAAAAAAAATATTTTCCCTGTAGAAAAATCTTATTTTTGGAATGATTGGTAATTATTAAAAAAAAAAAATAGGTATATGCCAAAAATTTAATCAAACATGATTGCAATTTTTTCAAATAAATTTTTTTTTTTTCATCAATTATGAAATTGATTTGTTCAGAAAAATCCAATAGAACATTTCTTTCCAAAATTTATTTTTCCTGTAGAAAAATATTTTATTTTTGAATTAATTCATCAGTTTCCTTAGAAACTTTCAAAAATTGCCGTAGCCGATGGTATTTCACATCGTCTTGGCGGGGTATTGGTAAAAGTTTTCAACTAGCAATAATCGCACCTCGGTAGAACCTCATTGGTTACGATATCGCCACTGCGCAAAGCTAACGAATACAGCAGATTCGATTGAATTTAACAACTCTGAGATAATACTGGACTTGCAGAAATAGAAGCGATCATGCGCGCTCTGGTGGAAGCGGTTGAAACTGAATTCTTGGGGGAAAAAATTCGAAAGACTCTGGAAATTGTTGTAATTATTGATTATTGGGGAATCAAATTAAAAGGAGAAAATGATGGAATTATTGAATATTTTGGATTAATTCATGACAATAAAAAAAAAGACATCTGACAATTTTCACTTTTTTTTTCTTCCAAAAGGTGAAATAGGTGAATTTTTGAGAAAAAAAAAATAAAAAAATTGGCATTTGTAGAAAATTCAAAAAATCATAAATGCAAATTTTTTAAATATTTTTTTTGTTATAAAAATATTTTTTGTTTCAAAAAATTGGGAAATTCGACAGATTTGTGAATTTTAACGATTCAAGCTGAAATAAAGGTGTAGCGATGAAATTTGTATGATATTCATCATGTGAAGATACATTTAATGTAATAAATATAAGAAATTTTTTTTTTTAATAATTGAAAATTGTTTTTTTTTGTTGATTTTATTTTTGTATTAAATTCTTTGTTGAGAAGGTGCAATCATTGCACATGCGTCAAATTAAGTGCACTACCCGAAATTTGAAGGATTAAATTGAAGTATAAATGAAAAATGAACTGAATTTAAAAATAAATTGGTTTCGAGGCATTTATGATTGAAATAAAAAATATTGCTCTTGAAAATTAAATTGAATACAACGTTTCCCATATTTTTTGAATTTTTAATTCAATTGTAATGCAGTAATCTCGAATTTTATGTCATTTCTTCTGATTAATTTAGTAAACTGGAAAGTTGAATGTTTTATTGCAAAAAAGAAAGGAAATTTGTATATTTCAAAAAGCTCATTTTTATGATGCTGAAAATAGCAGACATCTGACAATTTCTGCTTTTTTTTCTCTACCAAATAAATTATTTTTTGAAGAAATTAAAAATATGCGTTGTTTGAAATTTGGAAAAAACTATAATTGCAAATTTTTTAAATATTTTTTTATCATGATTTATTTGTTAAAAAATATTTTAAAAATTATCAGATCTGTGCAAATTTTATTTTCATCAAGTTTTAATCCTTTTCACCTCATCCAATCAATACATGATGGTACAATTTTTAAAAAAGTGCATAAATCCTAATTTTCCATAAAAACTGTATAAATTTTTTCATTTCTGAAAATTCAATTTTCAAAAATTTACTCAGATAAATTAGTTGAAAATTTTCAATTCAATTGAAAATAACAAAAATCAATCGTGATCAATTTTTTCTTTTTCTTCAAATTTTTTACCAAATGAATTATTTTAAAAAATGATAAATATGCAAAAACATGAAGAAAATTCAAAAAAAAATATGAATTGAATTTTTTTAACGATATTTGACTTGTTTGAAAAAAAATCCAAATAATTGTCAGATGTATGCCAATTTAATTATCCCCATTTTCTGAACCTTCTTAATTTATAGTAAAAAACAAAAAAATCCTAAAATTGTGAATATAATGGGAACATTTGAAATAGCCGTTGATTGACGAAATCTAAACGTGTCGGTTGCCTCAGTCGCCTCATTGGTGAGTGGCGTCTTTCCAAAAATTACGATATGTCACTCTGCTAATGTAACCAAACACAAAAAAAAAACAAAAAAAAACATTCAACAATAGTACAAAAAAACTAGTCTAAAATGGACCTCCAGGGTATCATGATAAACCATTTTTTTTCATGGTGAAGGACTTAGTCTAAAAATCTGAAAAAATTTGAGAACATGGTCCATCATATACACATTGTTGCTGAATTTTTTCAAAAATTTTCGAAGACCCCTTCGTCCCCAAAAAAAATCTCAAAAAAATTTTCTCTCTCAAACCCATTTTCACCCAATTTTCTGTATTGAATTTTTTCCAGTTTTTTTGCCATTGACCACTCGAAATGCAATTGACTGTCATTATCTTCCCTTGACCTTAACTCAAGCACCCGCCAAAAATTCAAATTGCACTTTATTAATACATCACACTTGCTACTTTGACGTAATCCATTTGATTCAATATTTCTTTTCCCTCCCCGTTTTATTTTTAATCTCAATAAAATTTGTGAGCGTTTCTATTTCCTCATTTTTTTTTTCTTCGTTTCTTTCATAATATTTTTTTTTTTCTTCTATAATATTAGAGCGCAAAAACACAGGAATTGAGGCTTTTTGACAAAAAAATATTATTTATATTAGATGAAAGAGGAAATAGACATGAAAAATTGAAATTGGAAGTGAGAGAAAAAAAGAGAAAAAAAGGAGGAAAAAAGGAGCAAATGTGTGGGAGGGGGGAGGGGGTGTGGGAATACCCACCTGGAAAAATGCCAAAGTGCGTTAACTGTTTCAAGAATTATTGGAGTGGGGATAGTGGTAATATAGCTTCGTGACGCTCAACAGTTTGACTTAGTTTTCTACTCAACACTGTGTTGGCACAGTTCAATAGTTCCCGAAGTTACTCCAATTACTTCGTATCTCATCAACTAATAAATTTAATCAGTCAACAAATAATGGCGGTATGTAATAATTCATTAATTGGAGCAAATTGATCTATTGGAATTGAATTTGTACTGAAATTCTCAAATTTTGCGCTTTTAAACCAATTGGACTGATGCCCTTTTTTTTAATAAAAAAATGTTTTTTTTTTTAATTGAAAAAAACTGAGAAATGCAATTTTTTTAATTAGAAAATGAATTTTGTTTTCATTGAAAAATGCATCTTTTCCATCAAAAACTGCATTTTTTTCCATTGAAACAGGCATTTTTCAATTGAAAAATGCTTCTTCTTCTATCGAATTCGAATTCGAATGTATTTATCGAATTTTTTAAAAAATGTAATTTTTTTTCAATTGAAAAATTAATTGAAAAATTAATTAGTTTATTTAATATTAGAACATCCGAAAGATAATTTAAAAAGAAAATTAAAGCGAGGCCATCTGCATTTCATCTGACTCCATGTATATTTCATACGCACATTGGTCTGAAAATAATCTTGAAGTTAACTTATATATATATATACACATATATATAATATTTCAAGACTCCAGAATGATTTAAAGATTTAGGTCAAATATTATTGGAGTATTTTAAATAATAATCAAACATAATTAAAGCAAATAATTTCTGTTTTCTTCGTATTTCTCAATTAAAATTTACGAGAATTTGATTGTAGCCTAATTGCCCCAAAAATTGGTATTTAGTTTTTTTTTACGAGCTATTGGCAGAGTCGACTATTTTCGAAAATTTACATATCCAAAAATATAACAGTAATAATATGCCAAAATAATTCTCGCCAATGGATAAAATCGTAAATCTAAAATAGTCGAATAAAATCATAAATATTGTTGAAAAAAAAAGGAAGAAAAAAAAATAGAATTAGTTAAAGAAATTTGTGATCATCGCTATAAATACGTGTCTATAATGCGGATTATTGTGGAATCAGAGGCGAGAAAAATTGGATTGAGTGGAGAGCAGCAGGATTAATCATTATCTGACGTTTTACTGGGTTTTTTTAGATTTATGAGGCGGTTTAAATAGACGCGCGAAAGAATCGAGTTTTCGATAAAAGCTAGATTAAAGGAAAAAAATATTAGTAATATTAAATAAATAAACAGAATTTTCATTCAGACAATTTACAAATTCTGTAAATTTTGAAATTTGGATTGTGCTTTTATATGAGATATTCTACACTATTTCAATCACTTTTCGGGTTTGATTTTTCGATTTTTTTCATTTTTGGATATGTTATGGAAATGTTCAAGACAAGTCATTTGCCACAAGAAAAAACAAAAAAATTGTTTTCTTTTTCAAATTTTACGATCGTTTTTATTTTTTGAAAAACGCTGTTCGTGCTCATTTCTCGCCAGCTTTGGAGGCTCGTATCTCAATAAATATCGGTTATATGAAAAAAAGAAAGAATACTTTTTTAAGGCGAAAGAGCATAATATTGCATCATAAGTTTTTTTAAATAATCAATACGTAATTTTTCGATTGATGTCAATATATGTTGCTTATGACTTTAGTAGTTAAATAGCGACATTAAAGCGATTGAAAACATTAATAATAATAGGAATAATCAATTAGAAGAGAATTGAATTCCTTATTTTTTTTGACAGGAATTTGAAGAAAGATTTGGTCTCTCCTAACCGATTTTTTCATTATTTGCTCTGAATGAGAATTCTGTACAGCCAACTATTTTTCATCAACCACACATTGAGAAAAAAATCATAGTAAAAGTGATTATATATTGATGCCATTGGTTCTCTGCAGATATTTTTTTGAAGTAATTAAAAAACAGCTGTTAAATTTACTGAATTTAGTCAATTAAACTTGTTAATCTTTTTTAAATTAGCTGAATCCAGTAAATTCAGCAACTTTTTCAATTATTTGAAGAAAATGTTCGCTAAGGACCATTCGCCTCGATATTAGATTGTTTTCATCACTATTTTTTAGCTCAGTGTATAGATTCATTTAATATATTGTTAATTTTTCTTTCTCAGTGTATAGTTATATTTTTGTTTCCATCGACTTTGGCTTATTTTAAGCTTTTTTCCTTGCAGCCACGTAATAAGGAGCAAGAAGCAGAGGTCCTCGCCTGGATCGAGGAGGTGCTGGGGGAAAAATTACCAGCGGGAAATTATGAGGATGTCCTCAGAGACGGTGTTGTCCTGTGTCAACTCATCAACAAACTCGCGCCTGGATCGGTTAAGAAGATCCAGACGAAAGGCACGAACTTCCAGCTGATGGAGAATGTGCAGAGGTATGGAATTCTTTGATTCAATAGGACTAATCCCTTATTTTTTTGATGCCGTATCAAAGATAATATTTTTTTACATTTTTCTGTATTTTTTTATAATTTTTGTACGTGTAGTTTATGAGATATAAATTATCAGAGTTACTGAAAATAGCGGTGGTGGGGATGAAAAGCCCTAAATCGGACGGAAATAACGAAATTACTAGAAACCCACAGGTTTGACCCATTATCTAAAAACAATTGGCGAAGAGAACAGCATTTTAACTAAATAATGAAAGAAAAAAATATTCAATTCACCGTGTAGTTATCGAGAAATTTCAATTAGAAGGTAGTCGTAACTATTTGCCTCTCTCTCTATCTCATGTATGTGATCAAGAAAAATCTGAAAAAAATTGAGCGAATTCCCCAATATGTCTGCATTGTTGCTGAATTTTTCCAGTTTTTTTTCTGGAAGAACTTCTTTCTGGGAGAAATTCTGAGAAAAAATGAATTTAATAAAGAGAAAATTGTTGAAAAATATATGAGGATTTTTTCAGAGCGAAAGACTCTATAAAAAAATTTGAAGAAATGCTCTGACATATCTATAGTGTTGGTGAATTTTTTCAGATTTTTTTGTAGAGTTGCCTTTGCAGAAGAAATTCTGGAAGATAAGAGATTCAGCAAGAATAGTTTCTCCAATTCTTGACAAGCTGAAGATATGACTTTCGAATAGTTCAATCACTTTTCGTAGGGAAACTAGCCGACAAATCCCCATTATTTGCTGTTTCATCGAATGTACTCTAGGAAACGACCTCAAGTTGATGAAAATAATTGCATATTTTTTTTTAAATAGATTCCAGGCTGCCATAAAGGCGTACGGAGTACCGCAAGAAGAAATTTTCCAAACGGCTGATCTTTTCGAGAGACGCAACATCCCTCAGGTCACTTTGTGCCTCTACGCTCTAGGAAGAATCGTAAGTATCCCTATAACATCAGAAAACCTATTTAAAAAAAACCGCTAATGCTCCTTTTTCCCCTTTTTCAGACGCAGAAACACCCTGAATTCACAGGACCCAGGCTTGGTCCCAAAATGGCAGAAAAGAACGAAAGAACCTTCACCGAAGATCAACTAAGAGCCAATCAAGGAGAACTAAATCTCCAAATGGGCTACAATAAAGGTGCTAGCCAGTCTGGACACGGTGGATTCGGAAATACGAGACACATGTGAAGACGAATCAATTCTGGACATTATTTTAAGATTGTTACTATTTAAGATGAATTTCTGCTTCTAATGTGAATTTTGAACTATTTTAGAATTATATAAAACTCTTCGACACTCACACAAACACATTCATGAACAAACAAACATACACACACACACACACTTATACACACAGGCAGAGCCACACAGACACATTTACAAGAACATAATAACAAATAAAAACAAGAATTTATACAATTTTTTAATTAGTTTTTGAAAAATTCCTGTTGTTCAATTATGCATTACCTTGGAAAATTTGTTATGAGCCAATAAAAGGATATTTTCTATTTTATTTTTGTGAAGGTAATTGAAAGAGTTATTTGTGGCACTATTACAATGTTACGGGGGAGAGAGAGAGGGAGGAATGAGGCGATTAAGAGGTTTTTGAGAGAAAGAGAGAAGAAACGAAAATAGCTTGAGAAAGATTTAATGAAGTTGGAAGGACAAGAATGGCGTCAAAAAAGCATAAATATTAGAGATATAGATGGAAGTAAAATAGGGATAATTCAGTTATGCTTTTGTTGGCACAGGAATCATGTTGATGATGCTATTTTCAATGCTGGGTCAAAATACCACTGAATTTTCCACAATTTCACTGGATCAGGTCACGGCTTTTGATGATTTTTTATTTTTTTTTTATAAATTACAAGGGTATCTATTAATAAATAACCCAATTTTTCCGAAAATCCACGTTAACGAGCTAAGATTCTCTGGTTGGTAAACAGAAGATGAGGTAAAAATATTGAGTGAAAAAGAATCTGGAAGGTATTACGAGATACGTGAGTCATGAGCTCGTCAACTCCAGAATTAGCTGCCGTAAGAAAAACATAGTGCGTCTTGGAACTTAGCGAAGACGTGAAAAAAATTCACGAAAAATACAAAAAAAAAATCAAGAAATAGAAAAATTTATGGATGACATTGATGAGCGCTTTCTACTGGACTAACAATAACACGATATGAAGAATTTACTTCGTAATAGTACAAACGAAAAATTAAATATCATCGATGCCTATTCTATTGGATTATTATTTTATATCTTTGCTGAAAATCTTTTATTTAAAACGAGATTATGAGTTAAAAAAAAACGAATCGACGTGGCAAGAGCCGGTGAAGCTAACATAAACATAAACAATGATTTCATAGGGAGAAAGAACTGAGGATTATTCGTCTTTAGGTACCGATACTTTCGGTCCTTGGTGACAAGTCGTTAGTCTCTCGTACAGAGTTCACCGATGCACTGACGGGCCATCCTCGTGAAATTAAATAAGTCTTGAATATTAAATTTAATTCATTGTGATTCAAATTTATTTATCACACCCATTTCCAATAATGCTCTTTATTAATGCAGAAGAGTTGCACGAATAATTCGTACATCCCGAAACAATAATACAGATTATGCAATCAAGTGTCACATCTGTCAAATAGTCAGCTGATGAACGCGCGAAAATATTCAAAAAGTCATTCTTCAGATCACTCATCACCCCTTTCTCGGCTGAATGCGTTAGTTTATAAGTGCAAGTTGCTCACCTGCCAAAGTGGACGTCCAGGCATGTTGAAAGTAGCTTAGTTTTTGTTTCTTCCACAAGTTTAAAAAAAAAAATGAATCTCAAAGTAGCTGAAAGCTTTTCCGAAGAGGTTCGTTAACGCAAGCACGGAAAAAGAGTGTGGGGCTGGTGGCTCGTGCCGAGATATATAACCGTGAACATGCACTTGGGGGTGTTGGTGTGAACCTGAATCGTGGGCGTGCTTCTATATATGGATCACTTGCTCAAACGCGTGGACTCATATGAAGAAGATGCCTACTGAACCATTCAGAACCTGTCATTACCGTAATTTTCCCCCCGGGAATACATCGATTGCCACCCCTTTGGCCTATCCACTTACAAAGAACCTTGTTGTCTTCCTAAAAACAACGAATCAGCATTAAGTAAGCATTCTTCGCTTATTTTTGCTGCTTCAAGATCATTGAGAAATCAGAAAAGTCTCCATGAGCCAAAAAATCATTGCGCTTGTCTTCGAAGCAGCTTGTCAACACATTCCTTGATGAAAACTCTTGGAGATTTCTTGATTTTATTAAGCTAGAAGGACTGCATGACTTGGCGGAAAATGTGGTCAACGCATTTTAACTGAAGGTAGCGTGGCCGAGCGGTCTAAGGCGCTGGTTTAAGGCACCAGTCTCTTCGGAGGCGTGGGTTCGAATCCCACCGCTGCCAAAACTTTTTGCTTCTAAACCATCGTGAAGCTAGGAATCAAATACTAGACTATGCAGAAATGACCAGGCGCATGCTTTGGACAAGTACTGGTGGTTACCGCTTAATTTTTAACGCTCTTTGCAGACTCTCCAAGATCCAATGGGTTGCGTCGGCACGCGGCGCCGTGGTTCACACCTAACAGGAGACCATAATATCATGGTTAGTATTATGTACCAGTCAATGAACTATTAGTAATCTCTAAGCAAGATCTAAGTACTCAGGTGTATGAAGACTGGCATTTACCTTTTCTTGAATGCAATCCAGTTTTCCTCCACTGGTCATTGGGAATGATGAGGGTTTAAAGGGCTGTTGGTGAATTGATCGGTTCGGGGAATGCATCAGCCCCATAATTATTGAAACCTTCCGCCTCGTCCTGCGATCCTGTTTGCCATGTTGTTCTCAGGGGCTCGAGTTGCTTCAACGAGTTTTACCAGACTCATGGTTTTTGTTTTTTTTTGTGTGATGGACCAGAAAGGGCTGCCCTCGGGGATCCAGTTGGAATGGACGGATGTAGAGAGAAAGAGAGAGTGAAAGAGGCATGAAAAAAACGGAATGAACAAACGTTCCAGTTATACTCCAGACTGGCGTGCTGCCCTGATAGGGATTTCATTCTGAAGATGCCACTTCGAACCACGCCCCTGAATGCCAGAAGATTCTGGAACTTATCGAGTCAGAGGATGTCTAATAGCATCATTGGAAATCGGAAATAGGGTCTAAACAGCACTACTTGAAACTAGATTGAAGCTATTCCTGCTTTTTTGAAGCTAATTACTCATGATTTGTGTACAGGACTTTGATTGAAGGAATGGAACTACTGAAGAGGTATGAAGCATCTATTGTGAAGGACGAATTCTTATGAGAAGCTGGAATAATGATCATAAATTAGAACATTGGTTTATTCCATGCTATTCTCTCAACTTTGATGACGAATGCTAGTCATGAAGATTATCAGCATGAGCATCTATAATTATGCTCCATTGAACATCCTTGGATTAGCATCAGAAGCTCCTTGGAATTCCGGCAATTGTCTAAAAATCATAAGAATGATCACATCGGAATTAATCCCAACTTCTGCAGAATTATAATCCTCACAAATGATCATGCTTATACTTGAGAGATATCTAGCCTAGGTCTCTCAGTCCTACGTCACTCTTGCATAATATCTGATGGACATGATAAGCACAAGAGCCTTAGATGGCCTTTACATGTGCGCTTCGTCGTACCACTCGTATACCATTTGAAATCGTCGAGTGGTGCGTGCTCACATCCCGCATACGTTCCGTCACAGATCAGGAGTACAGAATATTCAAAGAAGTAAATTGCTTCTCTCGCAGTGGAACTACATTCGCGCGGGTTGTCTCATTTAGCCCCTCCTCGGATCAGGATAACATGAATTCAACACTTGGAAAATTTCTTATTTATCAAGAGAGCGTTAATAAACCTGCAGTACCCCAAAAGGGATAAACACGGTGGCTAAATTTCGACCGAGAATATCGTCCGTTCGTACATTAGTGAGACAAACATATGGTAAATTCTCGCGGTTAGAAGGCGGAATGGACATAATCAACAAATCAACCGACCTGATATCAGGCGTGTATGAAATCAAGTTAGTGAGTTGGAAACAGCCAACTGATTATGTTGCATTTGTTATACCTCCATCAGCATTCTGTTAGCCGCAGATCGGAAAGACACAATTTTGAGGAAGAGCCGCATGGGCCCTAAGCACCTCTGTGACGTTGAGACGTCTTATTGGTGAACCACATTCCCTTTTCATTGCCTATTGGTCCACAGTTGTTCAGTTGGCCCGGGAATTTTGGTAGGACCACTCGTAGTTCATACTACTACATAATTTTGATCAGCTAGCGCGTTTTCTGTGGTCATTTGATCACTAATTTTCTCGGCTTAACGCACGGATGACACTCACTGACGCATTAAACTGCAGCGGAGAGTGCAATGACACTGTTTTCCCCCAAATTCAACAGGTCAATACCATATTGAATGGGTCCAACAGTCATTACATATGCAACGCTTCATTGTATTGATCACCTTCATTCGTATAATCATAAGGAATTCAAAAAGAAGCATACGGATGAACCTAAAGATTTGGCGTCAATTTATCACACAATTTCCCCAAAATTTCTGACCAGTTCCGATGCATTAAAGCCTTGTGTGTGTGTGTCGTCTTGTCTCCCCACTTGCAGTATGTTGCAGTGTCGTTGACACTGCTTCTGTCAGCTGCGTCACTACGCGTGTACAGTCTACTGCATGCGTTCCTGTTGAAAAAATTCCTCACGGGCGAAAGTCAAGGTATGACGGAATAACGCAATACTCACTTCGGGTCATGGGGGATGTGGCTCTGCGCAAGGCAAGTGGTTTAACCAGAAAACTGTTGGAGCCAGTTCAATCTTGCGTATTATCACTACGCAGTATGATCTCCTGATTGTAGGAGGGGCTTTGTGAGACAGCCCGCGCGAATCTCAGTTCAACGTGGGGAGAACGTCTCAGAATCAAGATAGAGTATACTATCCTGATCACAAGGGGCTCGTATGCGGGATGTGAGCACGCACCGTTCAGCTACTTCTAGGCTTATACCTTCATCTGGATACTTACCACTTGAATGACGTATTTCCAACACAGTTCCAAGTGTGAATATTGCATGTGGAGAGTTTATTGGACAGAATTATGATCATAGGCAGTGTTTCGGAGATTTCAGAGTAGCAGGATAGACTTCAGCAGGGTTTGGTGCATTGGTGGTAGGACTTGCAGGACTCTAAGCAAGACAGGATAGGATTGTTTTGGACTTCTGTATGGTAGTTTGGATTGTACCAGGAGCAAAGAAGGTTAATAACAATGAAGTGGCCTCTTGGCTTGCAATTTTCATCGACAACTCATATAAGACTCCGTGGCGCAACGGTAGCGCGTCTGACTCCAGATCAGAAGGTTGCGTGTTCAAATCACGTCGGGGTCAAAAGGTCTTTCTTTTTTTTTTTCTTTTCATTTTTATGGAGTTCATATTCTTCTAATGCTCAAAATAGAGTTGTTCTATTGAAAAAATAAATGGGAACCTTTCCAAAATACTCAAGATTCATAAATGAGGTCTAAATTTGATGAGTCAGTTTGTATAGTATTTCATGTTTTAGCACGGCATCAGGCGCCGTGGCTTAGTTGGTTAAAGCGCCTGTCTAGTAAACAGGAGATCGGGGGTTCGAATCCCCCCGGGGCCTCATTCCAAGGGAATGTTTATTTTTCTTCCCCTTTGTCTTTTTAAGTCATCATAATATTTATCAACTGCATCACATGCCTCCACTCTCAGTAAATGTGGTACTTGCTTTCATCATTTATTTTATGTTTCATTTCTCAGAAGAAAGATAAGCGTGTGTTTATGAAAAGCGCTTGTCAGGAAATAATGTTTGTTTTTGTAATGAAAAATTTGACAATACTGCAGTAATTCTGAAACGTTGTTCAGAATCTATAGAAACATGTCTAGAAGAATGTTCACTAGGTGACGATATATCATTTTCTTGCTGTCTACTAAATTCAGAATTTTGTTTAGATTGGCCTGAAGTTTCAACACTTGCACTTCTACTTGCTTTTATCTTAGGAACGAATTTAGATGTTGATGGCTTCGATGATAAATCATGAGTATGAATCGTAGACTCAACTACGATTTCAGGCACTTCTTCAACCCCTCTATCAATCCCAAAAACTTTTTCTTCTGTAAACTTCCGGGTTAATTCGTGGAATTCGTGTTGAGGATTTTTTCCTGGTTCAATTGCTTTATCTTCTATTTTTTTCTTGATTGCCTGTAAAAATTCAAAAAACTCCCATTATTTCAAATTATGAGTCAAGATATTTTTTGTCCACCTTTACGGCAAAATGCTTCTGGAAAAACTGTCTTATCATATTCTTAACCCGTTCCTTCCGTTCAATTGGAATTTTCTCAGCACTCTCTTCCTCAAATCGTTCCAAAACCCAATTATCCAAAATTTCTTCAGCTTGAGTAGGAGCAACGTCCAGATTCCAAGGACAAGTTTCTTTCTCCACCACTTTTTCAGATACATCAAAAAGCCCTTGAGAAGATTCATGCGAAGATACCGTCAATTCCGCAAGTTTGATAGAACCAAGTGACTTTCGAATGAGCGGATGTGCTTCAAACTCTTCTGTCATCACAACTCCCCCCCTAACCCTCTCAAATAGATCAATATACTCTTTCTTCCTCGAGACCTTGGGCCAACGTTGCTCTAAAACCTCTCCCCCCTCATCCGCCTCACCTTCCATCTCTCTAAGCTTAGACATTCTATTTCCAGATCTAACAACTACACTCTATCCGCAAATATCTTATTTTAGCATCTATACATTCTCCTGAGATTTTGACATGATCTAACTGAACATATAAAAGCTAAAAAACAAAAAGGTATCGACGAGGATGGGATTCGAACCCACGCGTGCAGAGCACATTGGATTAGCAGTCCAACGCCTTAACCACTCGGCCACCTCGTCCTATAAAATCATAATTTTTGGGTGTCCCCTGAAAAATATGGGAAGTATTGGACAATCCTCTAATTCAAATAAAACCATAAACAGTCCTCCAAATACCCCCATATCAACTCCAATAAATTTCAAGTGAACCCCTTTCTCCAAAAAATCAAATTTCCATCAAAACCTCGATCAAATGGTCGTAAAATTATTATCAGCAATAGCATATGTTTCGAAGACTCGAATATGAGTGAGCAAAAAACCGACTGTGGATAACCTCTGGAAACAATTATCACAATTTTCTCAGTTCTTCTCCTTTTCTTGGTGTTCCCTATACCTATGGAAATGTTTCTAGAAGCATATTCGACGTCAGCTGTCGATAAATATGCTCACGTGACTCTGGATTCTTATCTATGAAAATATTTCCCATATGTTTGCTCTTAACTTCTTCAGTTACTTGTTGATAGTTCGAGCATGAGTGTCCTAATACCGATAACCTTTGTAGAAACCTAACTTAGTACTGAAAAAAAGTGCTTTGCTCCAATCTTGCCCCATCACTTATTCCACTTGTTGTCCTCGAGTAAATACCTATACTTCGTGTCCATTTATCTCGGACACTCACAAAAAAAAGTGTACTGTCAGACTCAAGTATGTAATTTAGCGCCTCTTTACCAAACCAGTAATCCGTTTGGATTATATACTTATGCAAGTAGAAGTGGCCAGATAATGCAAGAGAAAACGCAAAACCGTCAACTATGGAACACGTACAGCCAAGTTACTCTGAAATATACGATAAAAAAATTACAGACTGGTTGAATAAAGAATTCGTTAGAACAAATGGTGAATATTATTTGGATCATTCGGGAGCTACTTTGTATTCAGACAGTCAAATTAGGAAAATATCGGAGGATCTTGCTTCTTCTCTCTATGCAAATCCACATTCAGCAGCTGGAAATCAGACGTCAGAGATTGTGGAAAGGTGCAGATACAGGTATGATTGCATGACAGCTGATTACATAATGATAGAGATGGGGGCAAAATGGACCTGTGGGGAAAAATGATTTGGGATTTTTTTTTGAGAGTGAAGGACTCGACTGAAAAATCGGAAAAAATTACTCAACAAGTGAGACATGTCGAAGACTTTTGTCAATTTTTTTCAGATTTTTTCATGATGTCCTTCATGAGAAAAAAAATCCTAGATCGTTATGCATCAGACGTCCATTTCACTCCAATTTCCTCTATGATGCATAACGTATTTTTAAAAAAATTCATTACAGAATATTGGACTTGTTCAATGCCGCTTCTGAAGAGTACAGTCTGGCCTTCACTTCTGGTACAACAGCATCTCTAAAATCCGTTGCTGAAACTTTTAAATTTGGAGAGTCAGGACACTTTGTTTATCTCGAGAATAATCACACTTCTGTTCTTGGAATGCGCGATGTCGTTGTGAAAAATGGAGCAACTGTCACGCCCCTCGGATTCGACGAAGCCTTTGATGCATTCAAAAAAAAAGGAACTGTAACACAAATCACAGAGAGAAGTAATAGTAATTCACTATTTGTTTATCCCGCCCAATGCAATTTCTCAGGATTCAAGTATCCTCTCCAGTGGATTGAAGATGCGCAGAATGGAGCACTTGATTCAATCACTGGAAGACAATCGAAATGGACTGTATTGCTTGATGCTGCCGCTTTTGTTGGGACCAATAAGTTAGATCTTTCGGTTTATAAACCAGACATTGTGGTAATGTCCTTCTACAAGATGTTCGGTTATCCAACTGGTATAGGAGCGTTAATTGTGAGGAACTCGAGTGCAAGTGCGTTGGAGAAAGTGTATTATGGAGGCGGAACGGTGAATATCGCTCTCAGTAAACGGAATTTTCATGTCAAGCGTGAAAACTTTCATGAAAGGTAAAAAAAATGAGCGGATTGTCTAAAACCTACTAAATTTTCTTATTTCTTTGCTATTACACTTTGCTTATTTTTTTATTCAACCAATTTTAGTTTAATTAATGTTGAGATGACGTGATTTTTGGTCACTGTTCATTGAAATTTCAAAGTAAACTTAAAAGTGAGTGAAAAATTTCACAATTCCATTAAATATAGTAACTTCCGTTCAAAGATCTTAAATTTATGTCTGAAAATGATTGTATTAGAAATTCGACATCCTTTGGTTTTTTTTTTGAAAAACGAAATACCCCATCTCAAATGCCTCATTGAACATATGATTCGACCATAGTTATTACAACAGTTCAAAACGAAACATACTTGATTCATCTGATCCATCTTGACCATCGCAATAAAAATTATGAACAGATACCAAAAACAGCCTCATCTAAATATTTATTACAATCTTATTTTTTCTATGACTTTCAGATTTGAGGATGGAACTGTCCCTTTTCTATCTATAGTAGCGCTTCAACACGGTCTAGACGTATTCACCAAAATTCCGCTCAACCAAATCTCAAGTCACGTTTTCCGCCTCGCTAATTACCTCTACCATTCACTTGTCACATTGCATCACAGCAACGGTAATCCAGTCGTAAAAATCTATTCAGAAACTGATTACGAGGACATGAAAACCCAAGGTGGCACGGTGGCTCTCAATGTACTTAGATCAAACGGCGAATACGTTGGATACATGGAAGTCCTTCATATGGCAGCTCTATTCAAAATTCACCTGAGAGTCGGATGCTTCTGTAATCCAGGTGGATGTCAACGCCACTTGAATCTATCGGACGAGGACGTTCTTCAAAATTACGATGCTGGATACAAGTGCGGAGGGGGTAAGGATTTGATTGAAGGAAGACCTACAGGAGCTGTTAGACTCTCATTTGGATACATGTCTAAAATCGAAGATGTCCAAGCGATTCTTATGATGATCAGAAAGTGCTTCTTGGATGGTCCGGAAGTTATAAAACTTCCGGGAAAGCGCAAGAATAAAGCCGCTTCGAACCAAGTGAATTATAAGACTGAACTTATCAAAGTAACGAGGACAAATGATAGTACTAATGAAAAAATACCTGTGATTGAAGACATGATTGATTCTATTGAAGACATATCAATTAAGGATCATTCAAAAAGTCCAACAAAGCAGCTAATTCTTACAAAATTATACATCTACCCAATAAAATCCTGTGCAGCTTACGAAATCACGGATTCATGGACACTCACAACAAAAGGACTCGCCTATGATCGTGAATGGATGATAATCACGTCAGCCGGTATTTGTATGACTCAGAAACAAAATGTTAATCTTTGTCTCATCAGACCGTCAATCTGTCTACGAAAAAGCGTCATGAGACTAGAATACCCAGGTAGTGTTGTTAAATTACGTCTTTTTCGAATGAAGCGGCGAAAACTGCGAGATGACTCTTTTTGATTTCAGGACTACCATCGATGGAGGTACCGCTGCAGTATACTGATGAAGAAATTACCATTGGAGAGATGTGCAGAAGCAGAGTTTGCGGTCACAGAGTTGAAGGGATTGACTGCGGTCCTGAAGTATCCGAGTGGCTGAGTCTAGCACTTGGTCGGCCTAATTTGAGACTTATTCGACAGAATAGTTCCAAAGAGGTCATTGGTAATGGTAAACCTGAGCTATCATTTTCCAGCCAAGCGCAGTATCTTCTCATCAATGGGGCCAGTGTTGAGTGGTTGATAGACAGACTTCCTGAGTACTCGGACTGCAATAAAGAAACGATTCTGGATAGATTCAGAGGGAATTTGGTGATGAAAGGGGCAGAGGCTTTTGAAGAAGAGGAGTGGACACAGGTTACTATTGGGCAACAATCCTTCGAGGTAAATAGAATAATTGCCTTTTTTTTACAATCATTCTCTTTATTTATTGAGGTAATTTATTTCAGGTAGTAGGATCCTGCACAAGATGTCAAATGGTATGTATTGATCAACAAACTGGCATGAAAACAGTAGAGCCTCTTCGACTATTAGCTGAAGAATTTCATGGAAAAATGAAATTCGGGATTTATCTCGCTAGGAAATCATTTAAACCAGGAAAAATATGTATTGGAGATAGTTTGAACTGCATGTGATCAATCTTCTCACTTTCCTCTGACTGAGAATCTCTCTCTACTTTTTTTTGTATAAATATTTCCTTAAATTCTTGATAATAAATATATTTTCATTCAATTATGTACAATTGTCTTTTTTCTTAAATACTTCAAGACGAATTTTTGAAATAAACGAATTCTTACCAATACCACCTACGATTATCTACATCACTTGACAATTTATCGGCTGCTGCTTGATGATTGGCCTCAGTGGATGGCCCTCAGAGATATCTTTGACTACATCTGCCACTTCAGAAAATTCTGGAAAGGCCAAGGTCTGGAGTTTTGAATAAACCAATTCATCATTGATTTTTATCTCGAATGAGGCTGAAAAAAAAACGAATATGAAGATTTCAGACAAATTGGCTGCACTTTGTCACTAGTTCTTTTCTTCTAAATCTCGATATTTCAAAACTCTTATTAGTTAGCTCTATTAATGTGTGTAGAAAAATAATGTAGATCTATTTTCTTTGTTAATTGATGAACTTGAGAATAAAACTGATTTTTGAAATGTTTATGGGCAAAAGAAGATTGCTGGGGTTTAATTTGAGAAATTATCAGAAAAAATTCCATCAAAATTTCATCAAAGTCCCATAAAAGTTCCATGAAAGTTTCGAAAATTCTGAAAAATCTCAAATATTAGAATACAACTGATTTTTTATTTTTTTTGATGAATCTACTAAGTATGTATTGAAATTTAGACCATAAATGCTAATATTGAGCGCTTGCATTTGTAAAATACTTCAATGAAATCATTCATGTTAAATATTTTTTTATTATCAATTTGTACTGTTTTTTGTGACCCTATTATTGAAATAGGTGGATTTAAGGAGGAACATCAGCTTTCGACCTAAAACAAAAAACGCTTAGGTTTTTATGAAACTTCGAGGACAAGTTCATTAAGTAATCCAGAATATACCATAATTTTTTCGGATTTTTCCACCACCGAATAATAAACGAAAATAATTATCAAAGTTGGAACTTCTGTATAGGACGATATGGACAGCGAGATAATTTAGTAAAATTCCTCCTTTACCACCACGTTGCTAAAAGGGAAATTTTGCTAAATTACCTCGCTGTCCATATCGTCCTGTACATAAGTTCCAACTTTGATAATTATTTTCGTTTATTATTCGGTGGTGGAAAAATCCGAAAAAATTATGGTATATTCTGGATTACTTAATGAACTTGTCCTTGAAGTTTCATAAAAACCTAAGCGTTTTTTGTTTTAGGTCGAAAGCTGATGTTCTTCCTTAAGCGAGATAGGGCAATTTTGCCTGGATCCTCTCTGAATAAATTTTCAAAGGCAACAAAAAAGGATTCATGCAAAATCGCTCTATCTCGCTTATTTTCCGAGATATCATCAAAATAACTGATGATGGAATAGAGTCGATTTGTCTGAAAACTTCAGAATCGTTGAGGAAACAATCTTCTGCATAATTTCCTTTGTGTGCATTTTATGCCCTGAAGATGATACCTTGCCTCCCAGGACTCCCAGAGATTGTGACGTCAGATACATTCTTTTTAATAGCCTCTGCCATCTCCCAAAATTGTTTCTCGTGTCCACATGATCCACTGCGTTCAATTCAAAATATTTGAAAATTACATTCTGAAGTGGCACTTGCCCCACTAGGGGATATAGCCAGATGGAATAAGAAGAAGAAGAATTACATTCTGAGGTTAGGTTAGAAAGCAATTCTGTTGATTCTCATTCGAATTTGAATGTCATCCGTATTTTATTCGAATTTCATCAACTCACCAGTACTCAACATCGACTCTAACGTTCAACATTTCCATTGATACCTCTAATTTCCAATTAAAATTCCAAAAACCCAATGATTATATCGTCTTGTAAAGAAGAAGGAAGTAAGATTGGCGCTAACCATGCGTAACGGTCACTCGACCGAATGCGCGCGCACATTAATTCGAATTGACCGAAAGAATCGTTAGAAATTCGAATCCTTTCCAGAGGACTTCACATATTTCTCGTTATAATGATAATTTCAAGATTACTGTTGAGTAAAACACTGCAATGTCAACGAAAATACTTTTTCAGGGATTGAATTTCTGATTGGATATAATTAATTTAATGGTGACTATATTATATATATGCTAATGCTGTCAAGAACCTGAGGAAGTCTCAATAAAGCAGGCGAAACATCGTTCATTTGACAGTTATCTAGTATTATTTCAGTAGTGAAGAGGTAAAACAAGATAAGTCTCTTCTTTTCTATCAAGTTCGTTGAAAATACCTTAGAAAATAACCGAGAAAGAGCAATTTTCCCCTAGAACTCTTTTGTAACCCTTGAAATTCTCTACAAGAACTGATGAGTAATATCACCTTATCTCGCTTAGTTTCCGAAATATATTTCCTTCGAAATGACGTCAATGTCCGAATGACATTCTATAAAGGTGCAGTTAACACCTGTACATAGATCACAATAACAAAAAAATTGTTTTCTTCATGTTACAAAGTTAATTCATAGTAAAAAATGAGCATTCACATAGAAAATGCGATGATAAGCTCACAATATTCATGCATATATTTTTTTTCTAGTTTAAACAAATATTATCACTCATCCAGTGATTGAATGTATTTTTAATTGTTTTATTATTTGAGTTTGATATTTTAAGATGATTAGGCAATTGATTGAAGTGATTTATTGCGACATAATATGCGTTTTTGTAGCTGATCGATTTTTTTATTTTATGTAGTGTTAAGTGTCTTGCTCTAGTGTGAAGTATTCTATTATTGAAGAGTTTTTTGACACTCAGAATAATAGAATGTCATAGACTAATATAAATGTTTGTTTAATTTTAAACGGAACAAAACTATTATTGACGGCCATTAATTTACTGATGAATTTGTTCTGCAAAACGTTGATACATTCGACTGAGTTATCATAGCAATGATGCTATAATTAGTATTGTTCAATTAATCTCTTCCGACAACCCATGATTCCAACATAATGATCATTGAATAATGTTCTTTATTCAACCAAAAAAAGAGTACATAGAACTTTATAATGCCTCAATATCAAATGCATTTTTCAAACTAGGAACTGCATACTCCATCATGCTTATTGCAGACGAGGTCCTGTTTACAAGGACAAACTGCGTAATAAACATCGTGCAGAGGAATTCGTCTATCACCAACATAAATTTCACTCTCTGTTATTGGAGGTCCTGGTCTACAAGAATCCCCTTTCGCTCTTAGGGGTGAACATTTTGGTTGACTGTCTCTTCCTTGACCTGAGAATAAAGCAAATCTAATTAGAGCGTCTACGAGCAAAATTCTTGTGATATAATTTGATCTAATTAGATAGAACTAATTTTATTTATTGATTTATTTAGTTTATCAAGACCTAATAGCCGAAGCCAGAGTCGAAATGCAAAGCATTGCAAACATAATTACAAAAACTTCCCAAAGAAGAAATTTACAATCAATTATACATTATACATAACTTAAACTAAGAAAATTAGCATCTCATATTTCTTACAAAATTCTAATTAGATAGAACTGGATCTGCAGTCATATCTCAGAAGAGTATTAGGCAGATATGATAGTAGATCTGATAAGATTCGAGAACCTTACAACGGAACGACCTATATCTACATCAGATATGCTTATATCTAAATATATAACACCGCCTTAGAATTAAAAGGGCGTAAGTGCTATGCTTATACACAGGACCTACGCCTCTTTGACTCTGAAGCCACGATAAATTTAGATCTTGAGATTTGTAATTTGATAGATTTGGATCTGGTCAAATCGAAATTTCATCATTTCTTTGTACTTCACAAGATCTAAATATATCTAATTAAATATAATTATATCAGAATTCTTCTTTCCCAGGTTTGGAAAATTGAATAATTGAATTAGTTAGTTTTACCTAGAACGCAGCATTCATTTGATGGACAATCGGAGCTGCTCAGGCACTTTCCTGAAACCACTGCAATGAGACCAACTAAAATCACGATTTCCTTCAATGTCATCGTTATGGTTCAATTTCTGAAAATAGAAAGAAATGTTGGATTATTTCGTATTTTTTATGTTTTAGCGAAGGAAATGAATACTTACTGCACTTTTGATTTGACTGACACACTTGGATGTATTCGGATTCTTTTGGAGCAATAATTAATACGTGATAACACGTTAGTCGACGATAGTAGTGAAGGAAGAGCATGTGACTTCATAAAATAGATGAAAAATAACGCCACGTCAAACTGTATCATTTGGGATGTATATATACCTTAATGCTCATAGATAAGGATACCTAATTAGACAGAAGCTGATGAAGTAGTAGACTAAGAACTCACGTACCAGAATACGATAAGTATTTGGAGTCTAGGAGAATCCACATTCACATTTCTCGTAATAATGATGATTTTGAAGTAATTCTCATTGAATAATATTCTTTATTCGATCAAAAAGAGTACAAAGAACTTTCTCGTGCATAAATATTAAGGATGTTTGGGAGGTATAATCAGAAAAAAGTTAAGTTTTTTTATAAAATCGTTAATAACAACTTCTGCAAAATGAAATTTTCAAATCTGATTCAGTTAGTTTGTGAATGATGTAATGAGAGATGAAATAAGCCTTTGAAATACAAAATTAATTGAAAATTTAAATATTAACACAATTTTTGCATTCCTCTAAATCTTGGAAAGTTTGAAGAAATGTAAAAAATTGTGTTAATTTTTCAATTTTCAATTAATTTTTTGTTTCTTGAGCTTATTTTGTTCCTAATTACATTTTGTAATAATTGCTGAATCAGTTTTGAGATATTTATCTTCTATATGTTGTTATTTACGATTTCATGCAAAAAATGGACTTTTTACCGATTGTATCTTTCAATAATCCTTGAATGCAGTTTTGAAACTAACGACTGCACACTAGGCTGGCCCAAAAAATAAAAATTTTTGATTTTTGCCGTTGCAATGTCTGAAACGGTTAGGTTATCGGGTAAGAAAACGGTGTGAATTTTTTCGAATTTTTCACAATGTTTTTTGAGACAGCATAAACGATTGAAAGTTTCACAAAAATATTTGACCCACTGGCAGTTCATGATTATGAGGTGTGGTGGAAAGTCAAATAATTTTATGGTGGCCCTGTGCCAGGTAGCCAGAGTTTGGGATTGGAGTAGGGATATTTTCCTGGAAAGACCCAAAAACCTATCTCATTCCCCCACCTGAGTACCTGAGGCAAAGTCATCAAGAATATTTTCTGTAAACGGAAAATCTGTGATATGAGTATAAAAAAAATGAAGAAAAAGCTACAAAAATTGATCAGGACAGAAATACGCTATCTCGCTTGATCTCTGCAATATTGAAGGAAGAACGAGAAGAATCAAACCATTTTGTTCCACCTCGTCAGCAATATGATTTTTTCATCACTTCTTCCAAATATCTTGATGAATAATGGAGATACGCTTTTTTTGTTCTGATTCTTTATTGTAAAGATTTTTAAGAGTAACAAGAAAACATCCAAGCAAAACCAATAACCAAAATTGTAGTGAAAAGTTAAAATCGCGATTTTTTTTACATTTTTTTCAAGAATATTTTGGAAACTTAACGAGATAAAGAGAGATTTAACTTGAGATTTTACATGAGTTTTTTTGTAGGAGATTTCAAGAGCTACAACTACGGATTCAACTGTAATCGCTCTATCTAGCTTGGACGAGAAAAATAGATTTGTTTCTTGCTTTTACTGCTGAGTTAAACTTATTCATTCGTCATTTTTTTCCTCAATTATTTCAATAATTGATAGGAATAAACCTTTCTTGTCCTGATCTCTTTTTGTAGAATATTTCATCTGCTCTAAGAATGAAGAGAAACAAAATGGCTCTATATCGCTTGCTTTCCGAAATATTCTCAAAAAACGTTCTGAGCTTCAAAAAAATCAGAATAAAAATAAAAAATAGTCGGTCACCGGTGAAATAAGCACGAAAAAAATTGAAAAATATTGAATTTCGAAGTTAAGAGGAATGTTGGACAAATGAATAAATAGTAGAAGTCAATTTTCACATTTATTTTCTAAAATCGCGACGTTTCGCCTCCGATTAGAAGTTTTTCAGGCTCTTTAGATAAATATAAATTGTTATTATGAGATTCCCCCCGGACCGCACCCGGGCAGCAGTCTATCCCCACTCCAGTAGCCCCCTACCATCGTGATCGAACCTCCTTAAGGATAACTCAATTGTAAATAAGAGAAAATATGCAGTTACTGGGCTCAAGGCCCCTCCTCTTTTTTATTCCCGATCAATTTAGGATTTTTTGAAACAAAAATGAGACAACCGTTTCCGAGTTGAGAGACTCTCGGTAATCTTCTACATTCAATTGATATTTAATTGCACATTTTGTTCATGAGTGCAATAAATATATCATTTGGGGGAAAAATTATGTCGATGATTTGCAGTTTTCAACGCGGATCACGACAAAAAAAATCGTTTGATCAGTACTCGAGAAATTAATTTTTTTTATCCTCAGCTTGCGCTCGAACCTAGGTTGCTCTGGTTCATCTTTCTTCTTTTTAGTCCGCGCGCTATTCTGGAACGGTTGGAGATAGATTTTTTTTTGATAGTTCTATGAAGAGCTGAAGGAGAATATGAAGTTTTCGAGACTTTTGGGTGGTAAAATCCTTTCATTTTTTAAAAAATTCATTTTTTTCATCAATGACGTTTCATTGATCATCTGAGATTCACGAAGATTCATTTCCTTCTATGACAGTCTCGCAAAGCCTCTAAGAGACTGTCGGAGATCGCAAAATTTGATCCCGGGAAATTAAGCGATTTTAATCAATCAAAATTCGTTGGAATGGTAAAAAAGTGTAGAATCTAATGATATAAATTTCTAATTAAAATTATGAAAAAACTTTTATTATTAAAAAAAAAAAATAGAAATCTGGAAAATTATTAATTGCCATAAAAGGCTTAGACCTTTTCGGAGAAAAGGTCAGGACACTGACCACCCGTCTCCGTTACAGTATATGGCGCCCCTATAAACACACTAAGTAATCCCTACACCTGACACTAGTGAAAAATTCAAAAACTTTCTTATGCTTTTTTCATTAACTTAAAATGGAGGAAAATAGTTCTTTCTTGGTACGATTACTGTAAGATAATGAAATACTCACTCAACGAAATTTGAAAGTCATTAGTCAATTTTGAAAGACCTTTAGGCTTTCTCAAAAACTAGTAATTTAGGCGAAAATCAGACTTTTTAATTTAGCAACAAATGGTCTGAAAATTTAAAAAAAATATTGTTTCCATTCTTTGGCAATTTGTGATCAGTTACCCAAAAAAGATTAATATTAATATGATCCATTCCCATAGAAAAAAAGGAATTGTGTTTTATCACCTCATGCACGTATAATTCCTCATAAGGAATTTGGAAGGCTTATGCAGCCATAAAAAACTTTTTGAAAAATTTGAAAAAATTCACATCGTCATTTGATCTAATAAGTAATTGATTTAAGATTTTGCAGCGACAAAATTCGAAAACTTTTATTTTTGGGCCAGCCTACTGCACACTCCTTCAGGTGTTTTACAGTAGAGATTCTGTTTGCAGGGACACATTCTGGAATAAACACCGTCTAGAGGAATTAGTCTGCCAACAATGTAAGTTTCGTTCAGTGTTGTTGGAGGTCCTGGTCTGCAGCTATCGCCTTCATTTATTCGGGATACACATTGCGGATGAGACTCCCGTGTTTCAACTGAAAATGAAAAGAAAATCAATAAAAGTGTTCGGAGAATTTAATCATTAAATTTATGAGTTTTACATTGAACACAGCATTCATCTGATGAACAATCGGAATTGCTTGTGCAATCCATTCCCAAAACTACTGCAACGAGACCGGCTAAAATCACGATTTCCTTTAATGCCATCATGATTGTCTGCTTTCTGAAATAAAAGAAGATATGAGATAATTTTGTTTTTCAGGAAAAAATGAGGATTTGTAGATTAGTTTTCAATTAATTGCTGATAATTCGGGAAAAGTGCTATAATTCACCCGAAAAAGTGATTGAACTATTCGAAAGTCATATCTTCAGCTTGTGAAAATAATTTTTTTCTTCTCGAATTTTTTCTACATTACTCTCCTATCACATGCATGAGATAGAGAGAGAGGCAAATAGAAACGACTACTCTCTAATTAAAATTTCTCAATAACTATACGGCGAATTGAATATTTTTCTCTTCTATTATTTAGTTAAAATGCTGTCCTCTTCGCCAATTGTTTTTAAATAATGGGTCAATCCTGTGGTTTTTTTAGTAATTTCGTTATTTCCGTTCGATTAAGAGCGTTTCATCCCCACCACCGCTATTTTCAGTAACTTTGATAATTCATAGCTCATGAACTGCACATTCAAAAATTATGAAAAAATTCAGAAAAATGTAGAAAAATATAATCTTCGATATGGCATCAAAAAAATAAGGAATTAACTGTACTCGAGTTTACTGGGATCCTACCGTGATCACAAGAAGCTATTAAAGTAGTAGAGTAAATACTTACGTTGTTGATTATGATGAGTATTCGGAGTCTGGAAGTCTTCTGATATCCTCCTGAACGATTCTCCCGGTTTTTATAGTTCCTACTGTGGTATACTATCTTTATTTCTGATCTTACAACTGTAGATACCTGATATTTCACAATTCGTAAGCTGGAGGGGTCCATTCGTAGGAAAATTTGAATAATTGTATTACGTAATTCGATGAGGAAGTAAACGCTGTCTAGGATCCTGATGTCATTGAAAATAATTTTAAGAGGAAAAACTCTTCAAAATTAGAGATGAACATGGAAAGAGTTATTATTTGGGATCATTTTCGGTTAAAATTATAATTTTAATGCTAATTGTATGCTATCGTCTATGGAATTCATGATAGCTTCAATTATTTCATAAAAAAAAAAGAATTTTATTTTTAAAGATAAAGGTATGAAGGGCTCCTTCTTCTTCTTCTCAATTCTCCAGGGTTAGACTTCCTCTCGGGACTATGCGCCGTATTCTTATAACACTTTTTTATTGGAATTTACAATCACTAAATGTGATTTACAATTTGTACGAATTTTGAAAACTTTCATGTCTCTATACATTTCTACTCCTAAAATCAGTTACAAGTAATAATATTTCACATATAATTTTGAAAATCCCTTTTCCTTGAAGACATACTTGTGAAAAAACGAGAATAGTGGACTTCGAGATATCATATACAAATTGACCAAAAAAATCGGAATTTGAAGGCAAATTAATCATTTTTTTATAATGAGAATCTAAGAGTAATTTTTATTGAATAATATTGTTTATTCGATTAAAAAGAGTTCAAAGGACTTTATCATGCATGCATACTGAGGCCTAGGTGCATAAAGTTAGTCGCCGATTAGCGATAGTCACTTAACTATGCTGTCTTAGTTAAGTGACATGTGAAGTTAATTTCGAGCGATTAACTTCAGTCGATTAACTTGGCATGATTAGGAAGAATTTATGACGGCGTGTTAAAAAACGATCGAAAACAGCTTAAAATGGCTACGGACTCCGTCAGCTAATCGACGATTAGCGCTAATCGAACTTTATACATCTGGGCCTGAATGAGTTACATGCAGTTTAAGCGATTGCATGATAACGGCTGCATACTCCTTCAGGCGATTTGCAGTAGAGGTCCTGTTTGCAAGGACACATATGGCGATAAACACCATCTAGAAGAATTCGTTTACCAGCAATGTGTGTTTGGCTCTGTATTAGTGGAGGTCCTTGTGTGCAGTCATTGCCTTCTTCTCGTCGGGGTTCACATGTCGGCTGAGAATATCGAGATTCATCTGAGAATAAAAAATTCAGTTGAAGCATTTGGAGAATTAAATAATTATATTGATTATAATATGTAAAATCATTACGTATAAAACAGCATTCATCAAATGGACAATCGGAATTGCTTACGCAATCCAGTGCCGAAACCACTGCAATGAAACCAGCTAAAATCACGATTTCCTTCAATGCCATCATTATTGTCTGCTCTCTGAAAATGAAAAGATGTTAGATGATTATGTTTTTTTAGGTATAATCTCAGAGTACAGTTGATGAAACAAAAAAAATTAGGATTTGTAGATTAGTTTCCAATTAATTGCTGATAATTCGGGAAAATGCGCTTTAACTTACCCGAAAAAGTGATTAAACTATTCGAATTTGATATCTTCAGCTTGTGAATATAATTTTTTTGTTCTCTTCACCAATTTTTTTTGAATAATGGATCAACCCTGTGGTTATTTAGTGATTCTCATTATTTCCAATTCATATCTCATAAGCTACATTGACAAAAATGATGAGAAATTCAGAAAAATGTAAAAAAAATATGATTTTTGAAATGGCATTGAAAAAATTAGGGCTCAACTGTACTCGAGTTCACTAGGATACTATCTCAATTACAAAAAGCTGTAAAAGTAGTAGAGTATAAAAACTTACGTTTTTTGATTATGATGAGTATTCGGAGTCTGAAAATCTTCTGATGTCCTCATGAACGATTCTTCCAGTTTTTATAGTGCCCACTCTGGTATAGTATACCCATTTCTGACCTTACAACTGTAAATACTTGATATTTCACAATTTTGAATTTGAGTGGTTCATTCGTAGGGTAATTTGAATAATTTGATTACCTAATTCGTTGAGGAAAATCAACAGTGCCTAAACTTCTGCTGTCATTGAAAATACTTCTAAGAGGAAGAACTTTTCAAAGATAAACATAAATATGGAAAAAGTTATTTTTGGACAGTTACTGGTTGGAATGATGATTTCAATGCTAATTATATACTATGATCTCTGAAATTCATGAATTATAAAGAGAGAATTTTTTTTTTCTTAAAGAAAAAGGGATGATACATTTACTTTTCACTGGAAATTTTCATCAGCTTCACACTGCAATGTGTCAAAAAAAAATTCCATTTCCAACTGTTTCACAAGAATCTCCATTTTACTCCACTTTCCCTTAATCAAAAAGGATAAAGGATGAATTGCGAGGAAATTTAGTGACACAGCCCAATAAACTACCACCTTTTTAAAAAATTGATGCTCTTTATTGCACCAGAAATCGTACAAATCATCCTATCAGCTTAATAATGAAGTAATGAAGAATAAATAACACACGCAGTCACTTCAAATGCTATTCCTAACATGCGGAGGACTTTTTCCAATTGGATCACATATTCCGACACCCGGTCTGCAGCTAAGATTCTTCATGCAGGGACAAACAGCATAATGAACACCTTCAACAGCAATTTGACTGCCATCAGGATAGTAAAGGGTAGTGTTTACTGTTACTGGTGCTCCTGGTCTGCAGATTTCACCTTCTGTTCTTCTCGGTGAACATGTTGGAGTACTGTATCTCATTGGATCTAAATTGAAAAAAATGTAAGAAAGCAATGTTAATTTTTTGTTGATGAGCACAGCTTCCGTATGAACCTTCACCGAGCAAGAAAAATCTTGTAGCAAGAAAATTGCCTTTTAACAAAATTTTCTTTCACAATTTTTATATCTATATATATTGAAATTTTCTGGAGTGAAGAAATTTTCTGCATTTAAGTAAATCTTCTAACAACAAAATTTTTTTTTCTCAGTGTACAGACAAATATAGACATAGTGGCGTAAGTGCTATGCTTATATATAGCACTTACGCCACTTTGTTTCTAAGGCGATGATTTATTTACGATTCTTATGACACCTTAGAATTAAAGTGGCATAAGTGCTGTTTATAAGCATTGCACATACGCCCCTTTGTTTCTAAGGCGACAATTTATGTACATACATATCAATATTCTTTCTAGCTATGATTTCTTGATGTTTTAGCTAATTTTGAGTAATTTTCGATGGAAATTGAGATTTCGAAAGGAAAAAAATGAGGAAAACCAAATATTATTAACGGATATGAGAAAATGGGAAAAAATATGAGAAGAAAATCGATATTTTTTGAAAATTCAAAAAAAAAAAGTGAGATTAAATATATTAGAATTTAGACTTTTTAACTTTTTTTCTCATTTAAAAGCAAAACTTAGACAAAAACCATTAGATTTGAACGTTTCATAGATTTAATTGACGAATTTTTACTTATAGAGCAGCATTCATCAGATGAACAATCAGAATCCTTTCTGCAATCACCAAAACTGATTCCACTTCCTCCATCAGATTGTGGCATTGCCACGCAGCATCCAATAAAACCAATTAAAATGATTTTCCTCAATGTCATCATGACGATTCACCTTCTGAAAATAACACAATAGATTTGTGACAGCTAATGCGTGGGTTTGAATTTTATTTTTCTGAACAAATTGAAATTATAAAAATTTCTATATATTGTTTACGTCAGCATTCTCTTAAGGAAATTCACTGAATTTAGAAATGACACTTTGATCACAATGATCAGAATGATTACAATGCGTTTAGTCATGCCCTTGAAATTACATTTCATTGAATTCAAAGTTGAATTTATGATTTATTAGCAAAGGTCGATTAGTAAATAGTAAAAAAAAAAAAAGTCATGAAAAACTCAAATAAATCATCGATTTAGAAACAAAGTGGCGTAAGTGCTATGCTTATACATAGCACTTATGCCCTTTTGTTTCTAAGGTGACAATTTTTTTTTACGTTTTTCATAACTTTTTTGAAACAAAGTGGCATAAATGCTGTGTATAAGCATTGCACATACGCCCTTTTTTTTCTAAGGTGATCTTAGAAACAAAGTGGCACTTTGTTTCTGATATGACGAAATTATAAAACTTTTTTTTATCTTCAATAAATCTTTGATGAACATTGTAATTGCATGAAGCCTGTAATTTGCATTAGTTGGCCTTCACCTTGTGCACGCTATCATGCTAATTATCACTGGAAATTCCAAGTTATGAGTTAATCAAAAATGAGCACAGTTGTTGTGAGAAAATGTTAATGTATTTTAATTAATTGAAAATAACTTGTTAGACTATTTATCATGAGTTTCCGTTTATCTTAAAAGGATCTCGGAAAGTAGTAGGTCTAGGAGAAAATGTGAAGAAACCTTTTTTGTAGAAAATTTCAAGAGCTAAGAAAAAAGTTTCCTTACATTTTCCTCTAAACTCACTCGCTTCAGAGATATTTTCAAAATAATCTCTCAAAAATCAATTAACAAATAAAAGAGAAAAAAGGAAAAGATGGATCCGAAAAGCAAAATCGTACAGGTTTTTTTTTCAATGTGAAGGACTCTAGAAAAAAATGTAAAAAAATTTGAGAAAATACTACAACATGTCGACATTGTTGTGGAATTTTTTGCAAAATTTTCTGGACTCTCAAAAAAATCCTCAATCTCTTCTATTAAAGAACAACTTAATTTATTCAATTTATCAAAAAAAGAAAAAAAAAGGTGGATTAATGGATACATGAAGAGATAAATTGTAATAATAGTGTCGATGATCATGTAAACAAAAAGTTTTGTTAAAAAACAATCCCCCCCTCCCAAAAAAAAAAACTGGCACCATCTGCAAAAAGCAGCTGTATTACTAAAAAATCGAAATTATATAAAAAAAAAAATGAATTTTGATAAAATGAAAACTTACGTTTTTTTTTATTAATTGTTGATTTTTAAAAATCCACTTGAAAATGTTTAAATCAAATGATGCTGTGTATTTGACGTCTGAGAACCTTCTGATTTCTCCACTAACAATGCCCCCAGTTTTTATAATTCCGCGCCACTCTGACGCACTTGCATTGTGCGCATTTATCATAACCTCAAAAAATGGAGAAAAAAAAAATGGATTTTCCCAAGTTTGGAAATCAGCCGGTTTATTTATATCAAAAATAATTTTGATTAAAATTGAATTATGTCACGTAAATTGATAAGCAAGATGAACCGAGTGTCAAGGCTACTGCAGCCACTGAAGATAATTCCTAAAGGGGGATCAGTGAATTTCACCGGTAATTCAAAAAGTCATCAGGTCTGTTTGAAACTCTAAAATTTCTAAAAAACAGTATATTTTACTCCATTTTCAGTTTTTTTAAAATATCTCGGAAACTAAGCGAGGTAGAGTAATTTTGCCTGAATCTTCGTTTGTAGCCCTTGAAATTCTCTACAAAAAAGGGTTCATGCAAAATTGCTCTATCTCGCTTAGTTTCCGAGATATTTTGAAAAAATTAGAATTTTTTCTAAAAACTAACGAAAATTAAATGAAAAATTTCACAATTTTTTTGGATTTTTTTTTGAACACAATGAATTATTGTAAAAAAACATATCGTTGTCTTAGAAACAAAGGGGCGTAAGTGCTACGCTTATGAGTGATATACGTAGCACTTACGCCCCTTTGTTTCTGAGGTGAGGATAATTTTGAAAATGGCACTTAAAAGAGACAGGCGCAAAATCGGCCTGTTTGTCATAATTATTCGGGATTTTTTTTTTCAGAGTGAAGGAGTTCACAAAAATTTTTAAAAAAATTCAACAATAATGATTATATATTGGAGCATTTTCTCAAATTTTTTCAGATTTTTTTATGAGGTCCTTCACTCCAAAAAAAATTCCTGAATCATATTGTACTGGGGTTTTCCGTTTTGCCCCATTTTCCTCTATATATTTCAAATATTTTTACATGTGCATACTTTTCATTGTTTTTAAATAAATAAAATAATAATATTCATAATTGATGGAATTCATAATCAATAATATTCATAATTAATAATATTCATTTTGACAAAGCCTTTTTTTTTAAAGGAATTGTCAAAATTCTGCGATTTTCAGATGATAAAAATTTTCATTTTCTTGACTGAATTTTTATTTACATGACACTAAAAGTGCATTACTCTTCTTCGCATTTACTGCATGCATTTGATATGAATAACAAATAGTAATGAATTATTTTTTTAGCTCATGCTGGATATGGGAATTATACGACAGAGTAATACAGGCATGTTCACATTATTGCCATTGGGTTTACGAGCTCTGGAAAAATTGATGCGCATTGTTGACGAAGAGATGATGAATATAGGAGCACAGAAAATCCTTCTGCCAAATCTCACTGATACTAAATTGTGGAAGAAAACAGGGAGATTAGATGAGATGAAGGATGAACTCTTCAAGATCAGAGATAGACATGGGCACAATTATTTATTGAGCCCTGTAGGTAGTAGTAATTTTAATGCTAATTAAATAGGGAAAGGTGGGATAAAATAGATATTCTGATTGGAGGGTTTGAGATGGAGATTTTGTGATTATTCCATTGAGAAGTTGAGAAAATTTAATGGAGAAAACACGTGTCAAAATTGTTTTTTGAGATTTGTGGAAAATTTTACGTTTTTGGGTCAAGTTTTGAAGGGGTGCTCCTTTCGAAAATCGAAAAAATCCACTTTTTCGGCGATATCTCGGGTTCTGTTGGTCGTAGCGACCTGAGATTTATTTCAAATGAAAGGTAAGCTCATTTCTCATCGATATACGGGGTTCAAATTTTTTTAAATCAATTTTTCAGATACTTATAGGCCATTTTCTGAAAATCAGTTTTTGCCCTATAAGTACTTGAAAAATTGATAATTTCTTTTTTAAACCACATAAATCGATGGGAAATGAGCTCACCTCCCATTCAAGATCAACCCCAGATCACTACAACCAATAGACCCGAAGATATTCCCGAAAACCTGAAATTTTCCAAAAACAGAAGGATTTCACCTTCAAATCTTTCGCAAAAAATTGAATTTTTGAAAAATTCAAAAAAATAACGTCCGACATATGATTTCCATGGCAAATTTCCTCAGCTTTTCAATGGAATCATCAGAAAAAACCTATCTCCAATATTTTCATCGATTTCAACTAATTCTCTTAGTATAAAATACCAAAACTAACATGTGCCCATTTTACCCCACCTTTTCTCTACCCTTATCTCAATAATTCACTCAATAATGACTGTTCTAATTCGCAGACTTACGAAGAAGCCATAACGAGTTTAATAGCTGATATAAAACCGCAGAAGAGCAATCTGCCGCTTTTACTTTATCAAATATCAAACAAATGGCGAGACGAGATGAAGCCACGACTAGGTCTTTTCAGAAGCAGAGAGTTCATCATGAAAGATGCTTATTCATTCGATACATCATCTGAGGATGCTCAACAAACATACGATACTGTTGCTGGGGCTTATAACAATATTCTTGATAAAATAGGATTACCCTATACTGTTGTAGAAGGTGACACTGGTGTCATGGGCGGAATTCACTCTCATGAGTATCACTATCGGGCTAGTATAGGAGAAGATACGATTTTATCTTGTGCAAACTGTGATTTTCACGTTAATTCAACGATTTATGATAAGGAAAAGTGTGAAAAATGCGGAGGGGACATTTCTAAGGATTCTGCGATTGAGGTATTTCGGAGAATTACATCTGGACATTAATACTAAACATAACAGACATCTGACAATTTTTTTCTTTCCTAAAAATTATTTATAAAAAGAAGAAAAAAAGGCACATGTAGAAAATTTAAGAAACTATGAGTGCAAATTTTTTCAAAAAATTCAGCAACAACGCCTATATCTTTGACCATCTTTTCACATTTTTGCAGATTTTTCCATGAATTCCTTCACTCCAAAAAAAATTAATGGATCATATTTTTTTTCATCTAAAAAAATGTCAGACATGTGTCTAATTCTTAATGCTGAAAATATTAGAGATCTGACAATTTTGAGCATTTTTTTTCTCAATAAATAGAATATTTTTAAAAAAATGAAAAATATGCACGTATAGATAATTTAATAAACTATAAATGTAAATTTTTTAAATATTTTTTTCTCATTAATTTCATTGTTTAAAAAAATCATGAAATTTGCCAGATTTGAACTAATCCCATCAATGATAAAGGAATTAGCACACATCTCATAATTTTTTTGCATTTTTTTAAATAAATTAATTATTATTTAAAAAAATTTGCACTTGCAGTCTTTCAAATTGTCTAGATGTGCATATTTTTAATCAATTTTCAACAATTTATTCGTTCAAAAAAATCAATATTAGAAGAATTGTCAGATATCTGTTATTTACAGTATTGTTTTCAAATGATAATGAAATTAGCAAACATCTCATAATTTTCCTGCATTTTTTTAAACAAATAAATTATTGGAAAAAAAAATTTAAGTAAATTTGCATTTGCTATTTTTTGAATTTTCTAGAAGTGCATATTTTTTAATTAATTTTTAGAAATAAGATTTTAATCCAATTCAATTTGATTTCAGATCGCGCATACCTTTTTGCTTGGCACGAAATATTCAGAAGCGCTGAATGCAGTTTGTCATACAAATGACGAAGAAATTCCCTTGACAATGGGCTGTTTCGGATTGGGCATCACCAGGATCCTGTCAGCAGCCCTAGAAATTGCATCAACAGACGAAGATCTACGTTGGCCCAAGTGCCTGGCACCCTACACAGTCTGCCTGGTACCGCCCAAAGAAAACAGCAAAGAATCATCAGCTGCTCATTATACTGACAAGATAATTGATAATTTAATCGACAGAAATATCGATGTTATTATTGACGATAGAACACAAATGACGATTGGAAGAAGAATGCTCGATGCTAAAAGAACCGGATATCCTTACGTAATTGTTGTTGGTAAATCCTCGATTCTGGAAAATCCCCTCTTCGAAGTACACGACATCAGTATTGGCCAACGACAGGATCTCAGTCTAGATCAATTATTCAGTCTCTTCGATGATTCCGAATTTAATGCGAATTTTAATGAAAAAAAATCGCAAATTGCAGTGTAAGATTTGATATAATACAAATAATATATATATATGTACATACAATTTTTTTATATCATGAAAAAAAAACAAAAGTATTCATGCAGTCATGAGAATAACAAGTGATGCAAACAGAGTGATGTCATTGAGTTTTATCACGAAATCATCTCTAAATCACTTTTGAATTTTTAGTTACAGTTGATGATGTGTATTGCTAAGTAATCCCTGAAGATTCCAGATATTCTCGAAGCTCTTGAGAATTTACGAAAGGGAAATTTAAAAAGAAAAACATGGGTTAAAATTAATTTTTTTTTTTTTAATTTTTTCTTTTGGATCAAGTTTTGAAAGGGTACTTCTTTCGAAAATCGAAAAAATTCACTTTTTCGGGGATATCTCAGGGTTTGTTGGTCGTGGCGACCTGGGGTTGATTTCAAATGAAAGGTGAGCTCATTTCGCATCGATTTATGAGGTTCAAATTTTTTAAAGTCAATTTTTCAAATACCTGTAAGCGATTTTCTGAAATTCAGTTTTTACCCTATAAGTACTTGAAAAATTGATAATTTCTTTTTTAAACCATATAAATTGATGGGAAATGAGCACACCTTATATTCGAGATCAACTCCAGGTCGCTACGACCAAAAAATACTAGAGAAATTTCCCGAAAACCTGAAATTTTTCAAAAACAGAAGAATTTCACCTTCAAATCTTTCGCAAAAAATGGAATTTTCCAAAAATTCAACAAAATAACTTCTGACATATGATTTCCATGGCAAATTTCCCCAGCTTTGCAATGAAATCATCAGGAAAACCCAGAAAAAAACTGAATCATCTCCAAATCACTTCTGAATTTTTACTTTCACCCGATGATATGCATTACAGAGTAATCCCCTGAGATTCCAGATATTCTCGAAGCTCTCCGGCTGTACATTGTAAGAAGCATCAACAGCTTTTGCCCAAACTTCAATCTCTTCTTTACTCGCATCAACCGGAATATCTGCGCTCCAGAGGCTCCAAGCCCAGTGTCTTCCTTCCTTAGCAGTCTCATCGTGCCTCATCTCTTCTGCCACGTGCCAGGTTTTTCCTTCATCAGTCGTAAGATCAACGCGAATTATCTTGTTTCCTCCACCTGACCAGGCATATCCTTCAAAACAAACATATCCGGAAAAAAAATACGCATTAATTCCCGATAAATCGATAAAACCTACAATTAACTATCATTATTCTCACTACATAACTAATTTTGAAATATAGGCAAAAGAAGTTTGCCGGAGGCTGCATTGAATGGACCGAAGGAGGAGAGAAGGGGTAGGAGTCCCCCCTTCCATTTCTCATCCCTTCCACTTTACAACTAATTTTATCATTATCATTGTTATTATTATTATTAAGAGGAAGCTGGACATAATGGACCACTTTTGCACAATGATTTGAGAATTTTTTTTCAGAGTGAAGGGTTCGATGAATAAATCTGAAAAAATTTGAGGACAAGCTCCCATATAAGTACCTTTTTGTTGAATTTTTTCAAATTTTTTCGAAGTCCCCTTGACCTTTAAAAAAAATCCCCAATAATTTTCATCTACATCTTCTTTCAGTCCATTTTGCCCCATTTTCTCCCAATTATTATCATCAAAGATCCAAGAATTACCTTGAACCTTGAGTTTTCCATCTTTCAGCTGCACAGTGTCCCCAGGCACAATATTACAAATTGCTGAAATAACAGGCATATCTTGGATGGACGGTGACTTCGAGAAATCCACGGTATCCCAGTCGGTGCTAGGAGAGAAGCCTTTGTAATCGCCTCTTTGGAACTGCGAGTGGCTCTCCTCCTTCGAGACTACGATCTTCGCCAGCCACTTGACGTTTCTGGCGCCAACGACCCCAGGAACAATAACACGGATTGGATATCCATGATCCCTGGGTATTGGCTTGCCGTTCATCTCGTAGGCGAGAATAACATCCGCTTTTGGGTCCAGGGCTCTACTGATTGGGATGCTGGCTCCATAGGGAACGCCCGATGGATCTAGATCGATACCCTCGAACTGCACGTGTTCCCAGTCATCTTCTTTGATGCCCAGCCTCTCCAGAACATCGCACAATCTCGCACCCGACCAGGACGCATTTCCAACAGCTCCAACATCCCAACTGAGTCCTTTTAACGGCTTTACCGCATGCATTTCGGATCTTCTGTTGCCTCCGCACATAACTGCAGATGTTACCGTGTATTTCGGAAACTTCTTGATAGCTTCAAAATCAAGGATCATCGTTTTTACCTCCGGATCTTCAGCTGTGACTTCGAGTTCGTAGTCCTTGACGTCTATATCTGGTACTGGAAGATGATTTCTGACGTAAAAGACGTCTGAAGGTGTCAGGAAGCTCTCGACCAGTAAAGGTGCAGGTGGTTCAGCACAGAATGGCTTCTGCCCATTAATTTTGAGGACTTTGTGACGTTTTGGCTCGTTTCCGTAGGGATCATAAGTATCCTGCACGTCCTTCGATTTTGCCGATCTTTCCTCATCAGTCATGTCGACATTACCGATCCTCATTGACTCTAAAAGTGCGTAGATTTCTGGGACATTGTGGTTGGCAAAGATCTGCCAGAAGGGTTCGATCGAGCCTCCTGCTCCCATCATGATCTTCTCGGATCCTCCTGGATGCTGGGAGATGAATTTGGTGATGTCGTAGACTCCGTCCTTGTAGTAAATCCAAATACCGGTTTTTTCATTGTCGTGCTTGCTTATCTCCTCGATTGTGTAGTTTTTGAGGCCTTCTTTTAGGATTCCGGGCGTTATTTTCTCTTTTTCTAGGGCGTAAACCTTTTTGGGATGGGGAGAGAGGTAGTAGTAGAGGGCTAGACCAGCGGATATTAGGAGGGAACTTCCAGCGAGGGTGGAGAAGGTGTTCTTTTGATTTTTGTGGGTTTTGGGGGATTGTTGGGGGTTTTGGGATGGGGGATGAAACGGGCGGATGAAGCTGAGGGTTGTGGAGGGCTTGAGTAATTCTCTGCGCCTGAAATGAAGAGAATTTTTGGGATATTGGGTCTAAACATTTAGGGGGAAGTGGGGGGTTTTAGTTGGAGGGTTTGGGATAGAGAGTTTATGATGATTTTATTGGGGGGTTGAGGAGTTTTTGGGTGGGGAATATGTGTTAGAGTTGTTTTTTTGATAATTTTTGGAAAATTTCATCTTTTCGGGTCAAGTTTTGAAGGGGTACTGTTACGTCCTAGGGGTAATAAATCCATTATTTCATTATCCCTAGGTGTTGAACTGATTTTATCCGATATTGGAATTCGACAGAACTCCGGGAATTTGCCATTATCGTTATTTAATCAGCGGATTACTTATTTATTGCGCGTTCAGTGGATGAAGTGAGCGGGTGTACGCTCGACTTCATTTTTATGTAGATGACGAAAATGAACACGACAAATTATAAAATATGAATGGACGTTTTATTACAAGATTGTCTGGTTTATATAGGCATCAAGAAAAGAGTCAGAGTTTTCATGACTCGGTAGCCGACGTTTTTGCGTCATGATATTGAGAATGTGCTGACAAATTTGATAAAAGTACGAATTATAGGTGTAGATATTTCCAAAATAATGTTAAACGTTTAAAGATTGTTAAATTTTTGTCTTCAAGTGTTCCTCTTCGTATTCAGGCGTGAACTGGACGTAACAGTACTCCTGAAAATCGAAAAAATTCACTTTTCCGGGGATATCTCTGGTTCTGCTGGTCATAGCGACCTGGGATTCATCTCAAATGAAAGGTGAGCTCATTCCTCATCGATTCATGTGGTTCAAATTTTTTTTTATCAATTTACCAAATACTTATAAGCCATTTTCTAAAAATCAGTGTTTGCCCCATGAGGATTTGAAAAATTGATAATTTCTTTTTTAAACCACATAATTCAATGGAAAATGATCTCACCTTTCATTTACAATCAGCCTCGGGTCACTCTACGACCAATAGAACCCGAGATATTCTCGAAAACCTGAAATTTTTCAAAAACAGAATATTTTCACCTTCAAATCTTTCGCAAAAAATTGAATTTTTGAAAAATTCAAAAAAATAACTTCTGACACATGGTTTCCATAGGAAATTTCCTCATCTTCCCAATGAAATCATCAGAAAAAACCTACCTCCAATATTTCCATCGATTTCAACCAATTCTCATAGTATAAAACACCAAATCCAACACGTGTCCGTTTTGCCCCCTCTTCCCTCCCCCAATTTTACTCCACATCCCCCTTTGAAGGGTAACAGAAGACCCGGTAAATTTCAAATTTTCAAACCCATTGTTTAGTAATAAAGGATTTTTTTGCTCTTCTATCATAAAAATATTGATAAATATTGTCAAACAATTAGTTCAAAAATTCAATATATACAAAGGGTTCCATTACCGCTTTAAATCAACCTCATAACTCCAATCTCACCTAAAATCACATTTAAACTTCTTCTCAATTATTTGCAGATTTCCAAGCCTCCGGTACATTGCAAAATCCCTTGGATCACGTTTTATCACCTGTTTACCGTTCAAATACCTTCAAACACAATCATGCACGTCCGAAATGACATGAAGAACAATCCAAAATGATTATTAAAAAAAAAAAATGCTTGCAGCTGTGTTGAGAGCCAAAAAATTCACGTGTTGCAACACATTTTTCCAGACCTCTTTATCATCTTCTTCATGTAACATTCGATGATTATTCTTCTTTCTTTATTTCCAACAAGTGTAAACGCAAGTGGTGATGTGTGTGTTGTTGTTGTATTTGATTTTGGATTACGTATGAGTCAGGGCCAATGGCGTCAACTGTCATTCCCCCAACAGAGAAAGAAATTGAGGGTTATTGTCGTGGATTCAAGTGTTAAAACGATGTTTCTTCATGTTTTTGTGATGAAAAGTGCTGAAAAATAAGGAAAAAAGAAGCGCAGATTATTTAGAGCTAAAGAACATATGTTTTTTTTTTGATAAAAGAGAAAATTGGGGTTTTTATGAGGTAATTATAATTTTTTTTTTGTTATATACATAATTAATTGAGTGAAAAAGAGACTAACCTCTCATAATGTTTAACAACTTTGCAGGTACTACAGAAGTGGAGTTTTCCAATTTTTGAATATATATAATAAACATAGTATATATATACTTTCACAAGGATTTGGCTTTTCACTCATTTTTTGGAGATGATTGAGGACAATTGATTGAATTAATTGGACCTATTTATTTTCGAGAGAATGGCTATGAGAAAGAGGAGTGGATCTGGCTCCAAACGCCAGCACAAAGGAAAACTTGTGCCAATTTATGAGAGCTTGTTCAGAGGAGAAGATGTCATCCAGAGTCATCCGAATTTCTGGAATGAATTATTTCTCATTAAACCAATGGTAATTTTTTTA
Organism: Aleiodes alternator; assembly: GCA_963921955.1. Taxonomy (NCBI): domain Eukaryota; kingdom Metazoa; phylum Arthropoda; class Insecta; order Hymenoptera; family Braconidae; genus Aleiodes; species Aleiodes alternator. The sequence continues at coordinate 6,824,606 of OY998099.1, read as the reverse complement.
AGGACTAGAGGTACAGAAGTGCTTTTTGCCTTTTCCCTTCTGTCTTCGAAAAACTTTTTGAGTTCACAAAAAAACAATAATAATATTTTCTTATTTATTTGATAAATTAAATACATGTTTATGTGATGAATATCATGTAAACATATATTTATTCACCACTAAACCTTTTGCATTTAACATGCCCCTTTGAGTATACGTTAATTACTTGCACTTTACGTACACTTAAAGACACTAACATTATATAAAGAATTCAATGCATTTATTAAAGGCACTTCTGTACCTGTAGTCGTGCGGATTTTTTTGAGATAAGGCTACAGGTGCAGAAGAACCTTTTGCCTTTTGTCTTTGAAAAGATTTTTGAGTATAAAAAAGAGATGATAATAATTTTTTCTTGTATTTTAGTACATTAAATACATGTTGATATGATGAATATCATGTAAACATGTATTTATTCGACAGTAAACCTTCATTTTGGCTCAATTCGTGGAAATTATATGTTTGAGTACACTTTGAAGACACTTGGAGACACTAATTTTCGATATATAGAATTCAATGCATTTATTAAAGGCATTTCTTTACTCCTAGTCATGTCGAATTCTGTATAATACTAAAAATAGCAGAAATTTGATCATTTCCATTAATTTTCTTTTTTTCACAAATAAATTATTCTTCTAAAAATGGCAAAAATATTCATATGTGAAAATTTTGAAAACTACAAGTGCCAATTTCCAAAGTATTCTCTTTTAAAGTAATTTATTTGTTTGTGAAAATGCAAAAACTCAACAGATGTTTTAATTTTATTTTTATGAAAATCAATTTTCATTTCTGAAAATAGTAAATATCTTGATAATTTCTCGACTTTTTTTGTCCTTTGGAAAATGAATAATTAAAAAAATGAAAAATATGCACATGCAGACAATTTAAAAGTCTATAAGTGCAATTTTTCTAATAGCTTTTGTACAATAATTTAATTTGTTTTTAAAAAAATCGAACAATTGTCAGATGTATGCTTATTTCATCATCATAATTTTTTTATACATATTTTTCTCTACGTACATTTTTTTTTAATCTTCTTTATTCTCTTCAAAGACTTTGATTTTTTTATCATTCCAATTTTTTTAGCCTTCTCTATTTTCATATTTTCCATTGGTTTGTCATCGTACTCAATGCTATTGGGCATAAATTTAGCTCTAAAATGAAACCATGCTTCACTCGTTTGAATTTTGTATTTGATACAGTTAAATTGAAAGTGAGCAACTCTCCCATAGTATTTTGTCATTTCCCATGATGGTATCGACTAGAATAATCAATTTTTTTTTAAATATACAGAATCATCTTCTATTCAAGAACATGAAGAAGAAGATTTTTTTATAAATAATTCACCTGGATAATTTTTGATACAATTTTTCCAAAAGACATGATACATGTTAATTCTTTGACATTTCACATGATAACCAATAATTTTCGTCTTTCAAATGTCAATTGTTATCTATTATTGAATAATTGTAAAATAAGTCAAGTCTCTCAATTTTTTTCATTTCTAAAAATTTAATTTAATTAAAAATTATGAAAATTCCAGACAAACCAATTGTTTTTCTCACCAGTTTTTTTTAGAAATATTTCGGACTTTAAACGAGATAGAGCAATTTTTATTAATGCCTTTTTTTGTAGCTTTTGAAATTCTCTTTGAAAAATAGTCATTATGAGAATTGCTCTATCAAAAATTGCTCTACTCAATTTGTCTGCGAATTTCACAATTTTTTAAATTAAATTAATTTTCTTAAATTCATTAAATTTAATCAAATTTTATTAAATTTCTTAGATTCGTCAAATTTATTAAATCATTCAACTCAACCAGCCCTTCTTTAATGAAAATTTCTCATTGCTTAATGTAAAAATGTTAACAATTACTGCTTTCTAGAATTCATTTCCGTTAATAAAAACTTGTTAAATTAAATTAAATTAAATTAATAAAACTCAAAATGTATCCATTTCTTTCAGGTACCCCACATCGAAAGTGAAGTTCTCCGCCTCTCAACCGACCAGCTCCTCACCTGCAAAGACAACATAAACTCCTTAATAAGCCACTGCATCGACACCCTAGTAGACGAGCATCCATTCCGCGTGGTTTACGCCCTACAAACCCTAGCAGCTGTGATACAATCAATGTACAAAAAAGCTAGTCAAGGTGACTGTGACTTTAATTTAATTGACATCCTAGTAGGCTTGGACTCAGCAGAACAACGTATGACAACGTTGATGCAGCACTGCAACAACTTCCTAACCGGCGAATATCCAGAAAGCCTAAAAGCACTGTGCCTAAAACTTCTGCTAATAATGACCAGTGGAATGGACAACTTAAACCAAAACAGTCTTCTCGACTACGTCATGGTAAACGGTGTCTTCGAGTCCCTAATCCAATTACTCCGATCCACAGCATCCCGTAATCGTCATGGTAACGATGCAGTACTTCTCCTAACACTTCTAGTCAACTATCGAAAACACGAAAGTGCAAATCCATATATCGTTAAACTTTCGATTCTCGATGATGAATTAGCGCTAAATGGCTATGGCCAGGTCATATCGAGTTCATTAACTGACTTTTGTAGACTCTTCGTTCAGCAAAAGGCAGAGGTCCAGACGTCCTGGCTGTCTTCACTAACAAGCATGGTAGGAAGCATGTTCATTGGCGAAGAAGAGGCGAACAATCAACAGGTGCGCGCAAATAATGCGCTTCTTCTTGCGCTTTACGAAGCGACTCACCTAAACAGGAATTTTGTAACAACATTAGCCTTCACGAAGAGTGATACATCTGCACCACCTTCTCCAAACAATACACTTGGTCCAAATGCAGTTGCACCTACACAGGCTCCTGATATAATCCCCCAACCATCGAATCTTCTAGCGATTTTTTTGCAGTACTGCTCTATTGTCATGCAAGTCATTAGGACTGAGGCCATTCTTAACAATGTTAAGCTGTGTTTTCTTATACTGAGTTGTATTGCTGAGGATCAATATGCGAATAGCTTGATGCACGATGCGAAACTCGCTTTTAGAGTGCAGCTGCACCGAGTTCCAATGCATCATCGGAAAATTCAGGATAAAGCAGCACCGACTCAGCCACTTGCTGCAACGTTGCTTGATTTGTTGGTTGAATTTATTACTTCGCATTTAATGAAGAAATTTCCACTGGAATTGTATCATCAGTGTATTGGAGTTCTTCAGAGGCTGCTATGTTATCAGAAGAGATGTGGAGTAAGATTGGGATATCATTGGAGAGATTTGTGGACCGCTCTGCTTAATTTACTGAAGTTCTTGACGACTCATGAGGCGCATTTGATCAAAAAAATGAACATTTTTCCATTGGCCATTCAAGTTGTTAATATATTGAATTTGTTTATTACTTATGGCGACACTTTTTTGTCCTTGCCGAGTAGTTATGATGAGTTGTTCTATGAAATTATTAGGATGAGACTCATTTTTACGAATTTAAATGCAATGGCACTTAGGTATTCGACTATGGAGTCGTATGAGTACAAGGAACATGCTTTGAAATTGATGAATTGTCTTGTTAATATGAGAGATATTGTCAATCATTTTCCACCGAAAATAGCTGCTTGGCTTGCTGCTGAGAGCCTTTCTACGCCAACTGAGGAACAAATTATGGCTATTATTATACAGAATTATGATACACTTGGGTTGAGACTGCAGGATAATCTTGATCAGTATGAGAGATACTCGGAAAAACCTAATCATGCTACTTTTTTTGAAGAAATGGTAATCATTTGAATTTTTCTACTTTATGATAATGAAATTGGCAGATTTATAACAATTTTTAAAATTTTTTTAACACGTAAATTATTATTTAAAAAATATTTTTAAAAATCACTCATATATTCGTGCATTTTCTTCGTTCATAAACAAAAATTGTCAGATTTCTGCTATTTTCAATATTATTTTACTTTAATATTAATATTCAATGGTAAAGAAATGAGCACACATCTGAAACTTTTTTGCACTTTTTTAAACAAATAAATTATTGTAAAAAAAAATATTTGAAAAATTTGCACTCGTAGTTTTTTGAATTTTCTACATGCGCACATTTTTTTATTGGAAAAAAATAATTTATTTATTAAAAAAAAGAAAATAATAAGAATTTTGCAGATCTCTGCTATTTTCAGTGTCATAGTATTTTATGAAAAAAAATACCAATAAAATTAGCAGATATATGACAATTTTGTGCATTTTTTTTTTAAATAATAAGAATTTTTTAAACGTATTTGAAAAATTTGCACTCTTAAATTTTTTTAAATTTCTGTATGTGCATTTCTTTTTCTTACATAATTTCTCTTTTAAAATGAAAAAAATCTAAGAATTGACTGATGTCTGCTATTTCTAGTATCATAAAAAAATTAATAAAATCCATTACAGGTAACGGGAGTCATCATCGACACACGTTCTGCAATAGACCTTAATGCCCTGGACACCCAAGAAATACTCCAGGAGCTCTCGAACATTTCTTAGCCCAATTCACCACCAATAAAATTGTGCCTCACTGCTAATTGCGATGTCAAGAATCAGATACAAATGGAATTGGGTATGGATGAATGATTATCGTCAATGAATTACACGCTTAAGTTTGATAAAAGATATAAATGTATATTAATTTAGAAAAGAAAACAAGAGTATTCATCGGAATGTAATGAACGTGATGAATATTATTTTTTAACGAGTGTTCAGCACGCAGAAAAAAAATGAATAAATGCCTTTTTGTGTAAAAAAAAAGTAATTAATCAGGACGTTAATTGTCAGACATGTGCTAATTTCATTTTTTACTGAAAATAGCAGACATCTGACGATTTTTCGATTTTTTCCTCTTTTAAAAAAATGAATTTTTTGAAAAAACATAAAATATGCCTGGAAAATTCAAAAAACTTATATATAAGTGCATTTTTTTCATCAAGCGTGAGATCGTTTCTTCTCCAGAGACATTTTAGCTGCCAATGCTGTGCCGACTCGCGACTGATTGTCGCGCTGAAGCTCTTTGCTGATCCATTCTCCAATTTCCACGATTTTCTCGAGGTCAACACCTGTTTTGAGGCCTTCGCCATGAAGAAGGTAGATCAGGTCCTCAGTAGCAACGTTTCCTGAAGCTCCAGCAGCATAAGGACAGCCACCGAGACCTGCTACAGACGAATCGAAGACTCTTATCCCATAATCGAGGCTTGCATATACGTTCGCAACAGCTTGACCATATGTATTGTGGCAATGAAGAGCAAATTGTCCCAAATCTCCAGATGAAGACAAGCTTTTGAGTTCATTGAGGACGCTGATAATCTTTTTGGGTGTGCCAACACCAACCGTATCGCCTAATGACACCTGAAAGAAAAAAGAAAAAAAAATAATTCTAAATTTTCTCGAAATTTTTCTGAAATTTCTATCTCTGGGTAATCTTTCTTTGCCCTTTTGAAACATTAAAATCAGTATTATTTCAAACAATCAGTCAGAAATCTCGAAATTAGAAGATTTCGAGTCTTTTCAAGACATTCCGAAATATTTTTCAGATTTCTACAAATTTTTCTCAAAATTTCTGTGAAATCTAAGTGAGGCAACTTTCTTCCACCACTTGAAACCTTAAAATCAGTTTTATCTCAAAGAATTAATCAGAAATCTCAAAATTGGATAATTTCGAGAGTTTTTGAATTTTTTAAAGAGTTGTCTAATTTTTTTTAAATTTCTTCTGAAATCTAACTCCAGCAATCTTTCTTCGCTGATTTGAAACATTGAAATCAGTTGTATTCCAAAAAATTAACCAGAATTCTCGAAATAGAGAAATTTCGAGATTTTTCCAAATTTTCTCGGATACCCAATTCCGCCAACCGTTCTTTGCCAATTAAAAAAATTAAAATCACTTTGATTTAAAAAAAATTGAAATTAACCAGGAATCCCGAAATTTGGAGATTTATGATATCTATATATATATATTTATATATTGATAATGAGGTAAGAATACCTCATAGCATCCAACTTCTAACATAGCTGCAGCAACACTCGCCACTTTCGAAGCTTTGATGTCCCCCTCATAAGGACATCCAGCGATACAAGACACATATCCTCTTATTTTTACAGGAATTTCATTGGTCTTCGCCTTTTCAATGACTTCTCTGAACCTCTTTATGCTCTCGCTGATGGAGCAGTTGGTGTTTTTCTGCGTGAACGTCTCGGAAGCTGCGGCAAAAACTGCGATTTCTCGAGCTCCAACCGCCATTGCAGCCTCCAATCCCTTTAAATTCGGGACCAGCACTGGATAGTCTACGTTAGGGTTCTTATTTATGCTCTTGAAAACCTCGGAATTGTCTTTCATCTGGGGAATCCATTTCGGGGAGACGAAACTTGTTGCTTCGATCGCTTTTAGTCCGGTTTCTGATAATTTGTTGATGAGTTCCACTTTTGTGGAGGTAGGAAGGACCTTTTTCTCGTTTTGGAGACCATCACGAGGACCTACTTCAACTATTTTTACAGTGTCGCTGAATTTTCGAATTGTTCTTGAGGTGAATTTTGTCTTCGAAATGGTGGAGAACATTTTTCTGGAAAAAAAAAAGAAGGGAAATGTTGCATGTGTTGGTTTTGGTGTTTTATACTCAGGGAATTAGTTGAAATTGATGGAAATATTGGAGACAGGTTTTTTCTGATGATTTCATTGTAAAGCTGAGGAAATTTCACATGAGAATCATATGTCGGAACTTATTTTTTTGAATTTTTCAAAAATTCCATTTTGTGTGGGAGATTTGAAAGTGAAATTCTTCTGTTTTTGAAAAATTTCAGGTTTTCGGGAATATCTCTGGTTCTATTGGTCGTAGCGACCTGGGGTTGATCTTGAATGAAAGGTGAGCTCATTTCCCATCGATTTATGTGGTTGATAAAAAAAACTATCAATTTTTCGAGTACTTATGGGACAAAAACTGTTTTTTCAGACAATGGCCTATAAGTATTTGAAAAATTGATTTTAAAAAATTTGAACCACATGAATCGATGAGAAATGAGTTCACCTTTCATTTAAGATGAACCCCAGGTCGCTACGATCAACAGAACCGAAGATATCCCCGGAAAAAATCAATTTTTTCGATTTTCAAAAGGAGCACCCCTTCAAAACTCGACCCAAAAAAGTAAAATTAAAAAAAAAAAAAACAATTTTAACACATGTTTTCCACCTAAAATTTTCTCATCTTTCCAATAAAATCTTCAGAAAATCCCAATCTCGAACCATTCCAACTATAATATCCATTTTACCCCACTTTTCCCTATTCCCAATCCCATTTATCAAATTTTCCATTTCAAATATTCAAAAAAATTAGGCAAAATTCTCAACTAACGACTCTGTCGCCTCATAAAAACACAAGCTAAAAATGCGAATGTATTAGTGCAGTATTTCTGTGTGTGTGTGTGTGTTTGCTCCAAAAAAAAACCTCGCATTGTCTCTAAAGTCTCTAAACCAAATGCATTTTCCATTCATTAAAAAAATATATATATAATCCATTTAAAAGTGCAATAGTATTTTACTATGTTTTCGGCTTACGCTTACCTCTCTGCCTATGACAGACACAAAAAACTCATCAATGATTATCTTTTGCTCCACAATAAATCCCTGAGCAGCCTCAAGCGAGACACGTATGTATAAAATCGTTCAAATACAAATTATGGAACTCATTTAATCTAAATAAATTACGTCACTCATCTAGATATCAGTTATTATTTCGTTTTCTTAGAAGCAAAGTGGTGTAGATGCTATATTTATACGTAGCACTTACGCCCCTTTGTTTCTAAGGGAAAGAAATAAATTTTGGCTTAGAAACAAAAGGGCGTAAGTGCTGTGTATATAGACATAACACTTACGCCCCTTTGTTTCTAAGACAATGATTTTTTTTTTGAGATGAGAATGAGATGAGTGTCGAAATTTTTAATTCATTTAAAAGAAAAAAACGACTCATTTAAACAGATCTTGATTGATTCAACGTGTTTTTCGAGGTCTCGAGACAAAACTGATCATGATGTCATCAAGGAAAATCACAGATTCCTCTGGGATGAGGAGGAGGATGCTGCGGATACATGGGAAACACGTCTTGCTAAAAAATATTATGATAAATTATTCAAGGAGTACTGTATTTGTGATTTGACTTATTACAAATATAACAAGGTGAGGAAATATTCGATGATTCGATAATGAAGAGTAATTTGAAAAAATTTCGAAACAAAAGGAAATTATGGAAAATCTGGAATTTAGAGGAATGTAACTGATTTTTAAGAGAAGATAGGAGCTGAAGAAAGTGGTCAGAGGTCAATTTGAGTAAATTTCGAAGAAATTCGAGAGAGTATGGAATATAATTTCCAAATAATTTTCAAATTTCTGGGAGAATTCAAAAAGGCACTTTTATAACTGATATTTAAGGAAACCGAAGATTTAACTTAAAAAATCGTCTAGTCGGAGAGTCCACTTTACCAGATTCTTCTATAATTTTCCAGGTTTCCAACGAAAAACTTCATTTTAATAAAAATTTTATTTTATCACAAGTTTTTAAAAAATATCGCGGAATGTGAGCGAGATAGAGCAATTTTTACAATTACCCTTTTTTGTAGCTCTTAATTCGTCTATAAAATAGGTAATTATAAAAAATTGCTCTATCTCACTTGAATTTCTCAAAAATCCTCAAAAAACTAATAATCCAAAATTCCTTTCTTTAGAAACTTTATAATCATGCTTTCAATATTTTCCCAGGTTGCTCTGCGATGGAGAACGGAGAAGGAAGTAGTCGTAGGAAAAGGCCAATTTCAATGTGGAAACAAGAGATGTGACATAAAAGACAATTTGAAGTCTTGGGAAGTTAATTTCGGTTACGAAGAGCACGGCGAGAAGAAGAACGCTTTGGTGAAATTGAGATTGTGTCCAGAATGTTCGGAAAAATTGAACTACAAGACGAAGAAACGAGAAGTCAAGAGGAAAAAGGCGCTCAAGCGATTGGGGGTGTCTTCCAATGAATCAGAAGTTGGTTCGAGCTCTAATGAAGTTCCTGAGGTCACAATTAAAGTGGAGGAGGAAGAAAATGATGAAGAAAATAAAGAGGATAAGCCTGGAGGACAATTGAAGGGGGAAGAGGCAGATATTTGGAGGGGAAAACCAGTCGAAGGTGTTGAAAAGTCGAGGGAAGAAGAATTCGAAGAATATCTCGCTGATCTTTTCCTATAAACAGTAGCTCGGGGACGATTTATCACGAAAATTGCTATTTTCAGGCACATTGCACATTGCACAAGTGCACATTAGTCGCTTCAGAAACAAAAGGGCGTAAGTGCTTTGCTTATACACAGCACTTACGCCACTTTGTTTCTAAGATGACAAAGTGATTAGAAATTACTTATTTTCTTGTGATAATTTGCCCCGAGCTTAAACAATCTTTATTCTTCAAAACAATTGGGTATTTATCCTCCATACATCTACAGATTTACATTACATTGTCGTTTTTAAAGGTAAAAGGGCGTAATTGCCATTATTTTCCGCCTTTTTATCTCTAAGAAAACACAAAAAGGCGTAATTTCCTTTTTTTTTCAATCGATTATTCCCTTCTTTTTTAATGATTTATCGCATTTTTTCTTCGAGTAACAAATAGGCGAATGTCCAAGTTATTAATATAAAAGGGACGTATCTCTCTTACATACGCCCTTTTGATTTTAAATATTTCTCAGATTTGCAATTCGTCGTGTGACGTTGATAATAACAAAAAGGCGCATTATTATAGGCGTTATTATAGAATTTTAAAGTGAATTGATAACAAGAATAAAAAAATTATCAATAACAAAAGGGCGCAAGTAGGGGTGATACGATATTTTGTTGCTATCTATTGTTAAAAGATATGGGACAATTGGAAAAATTACTAGTAACAAAGGGACGTATGTACTGGGTATACGCCTTTTTGTTATGAACTCTCATAGCATTTCGCAAAATTTTCTAACATTATTAATAACAAAAGAGCGTATGCTTAGGAAATACGGCCTATTCACGCTACACATTGGCACTTACGACCTTTTGTTACTTCTATTTTTAAATTATTATTTTTGTTAATCACGTCATGAAAAACATTTTGAGATGTATTTCGTACATACGCCCTTTTCTCTTTGAAAAGTGAACTTCATCGGCACTCACGTCGTTTTGTTTCCTAGGACGACGATATTATTTATAATATATTAATTTATTCAAAATAAAAGATATTTCTATACAAATTCTGAGTAGCACATATTGTACAGTATAATACGAGAATAATGCACTTAAAATTCATTTTTCCATTTCTCATTTATCTTTTTTTTTTCTTTTCAAGAAAAAAAAAACCTATTCAAACGTTTAATCTAATTATTGGTCGGATTTTAATTTTTCCAACTTAAATTTGTGCGGAAAATTGGTGAAACTTTGATCAAACTAGAACTCGTTAATTTCATGTTTATGTGTTGGTGTGTGTGTCAGCCTCTCTGAGTGTAAATTCTGTTAATAGTATGAAATCAAGTTTCTCAATGAAAAACGCTTGTTTTGGAATAATTAGGCTCAATTAATTCGCTCAAATTCAATTAAATTATCCTTAATATAACAGGATTATCATTTTTTTCATCTAATATTCACATAAATTTGTGCGAATTTACTAAATTTACAAAAGGGACAATTTTTCTCTTTAAAAGTGAAAACGACATCCTCGAACATTTAATTGAGGATATGTAACGAGTATTTGCTCATTATTATCAATAGCTATATATTCATCGTTAATCCTATCTAAGGGCCTAAAATTTAATAGATTAATTAATTAGTATTGTCTTGGCTGGAACGTGACAATGTGAGCAAGAACTTGGTATATATTTTTTTTTTTAAGTAAAAAGAAGAATTACTTTTGATTATTTAATTAGGCACGTGAAACCCTCAAATTTTAACATTTTCTCATTTTTTTTCCTCTCTTTTTACCTCATTTCATTTAAATTTCTTTTTCAAAAAAGACGTAGTAAAATTTAATTCTAGTTTTTAAACTAGATTAAAAACACTAATGTTTCGTTGTACTTTGGGAGAGGATCATCTAGCGATCAGAAATATATGTACACTAAGAAAAAATAATTGTCTTAGAAGTAAAGTTATTCTTCTTTTCTTGTTTCATATTTTTTTAGCAAGATAATTAGGGAAGTCATGAGTTCAAAGATGAAAATATTCGAGAAAATTTGAAAATAATTAAAAATTATGAACAAATAATTTGTTGGCAATTTTATATACTTAATTAAGAGACACGAAAAAATTTAAAAAATGAGTTATTTTTTAATTATTAAGAATTTATTCTATCTAATTTTAGAAACTCTCAATAGAAGCTTCCAATCTCAGTCTCACTTTTTTTTTGTGTCTCAGCCAAAATTATTATTTTTATTTTTTTTCATTAAATTAAGTTAAAAGCCTAAGAAAATAATCATTTTTTTGCTCGAAAAAAAAAATTCTATTACTTAATTGCAGCTTGTCTTTCTGCTTGATGATTTACGTGATGAATTTTGCTTTTGTGAATCACTGTCCTCGTCACTGCAATCTTCATCGTGTGTATGTGTTACATTGCGTGGTGTTTCTGGCCTGGCATGAGGAACATGGGAATTCGCCTCGATCTCAAGGGTTGCCTGTAAGCGGAAGCATTAATAGAAAATAATGATATTACATTTTTTTTTTTAAGTGAGATGAGAAAAATACTCACGGCTGATGGCCCATTATTTATTTCATCTTCGTCGGCGAGTTTGAAAGTACGTGATCGACTTATCATTGGGGTCTCCATGACGAAGCGTTGCTCGTGAGCAACGGTACTCTCGTGAGGCATCTGATTGATAAATTACGAAATGAGAATATTTTTTAAATTAGATATATTAGGTGGGATAAAATGGACATTTTAATTGAATGGTTTGAAATGGAGATTTTTTGATGATTTCATTGAAAAGCTGAGAAAATTTTAGGTGGAAAACATGTGTTGTAATTGATATTTTCCTTTTTTTTGAAAATCTCACTTTTTGGGTCAAGTTTTGAAGGGGTACATCTTTCGAAAATCGAAAAAATTCACTCTTTCAGCGATATCTCCGGTTCTGTTGGTCATAGCGACCTGGGGTTGATCTCAAATGAAAGTTGAGCTCATTTCCCATAGTTTTATGTTGTTCAAATTTTTTTAAATCAATTTTTCAAATACTTATAGGCCATTTTCTGAAAATCAGTTTTTGCCCTATAAGTACTTGAAAAATTGATAATTTCTTTTTTAAACCACATAAATCGATGGGAAATGAGCTCACCTTTCATTCAAGATCAACCCCAGGTCGCTACGACCAATAGAACCAGAGATATTCCCAAAAACGTGAAATTTTTCAAAAACACAAGGATTTCACCTTCAAATCTTTCTGAAAAAATGACATTTTTGAAAAATTCAAAAAAAAACTTCTGACACATGTTTTCAATGGCAAATTTTCTCAGCTTTCCAATGAAATCATCAGAAAAAACTTATTTCCACCATCTCCATTACTTTCACGTTATTTCCATATTATAAAATACCAGAAACATATCCATTTTACCCCTCCTACCCATTTTACCCTAATCATACTCACCAACATAGCAGGTGCTCGGAACATGTATGAGAACGGATAATAAATAAGATTCAAGAAAGTCGCAGCATACAAATCTGCATACCTCACGACCTGGCTACTGAAGAAAGTCTGTCTACTCCCAGACCTAAACAACGATCCCATCATTCCATAAGCAAGATCCATCTTATGAGTAACATCCCTAATAGAAGCTCTCAATTTCGATATATCCGGTTTCTCCTTAGTACTACTGTCCAAATTCTTGTACATCTCTCCCAGCATCACATCAAGATTCTGCAGTTCCGCAAAAAGCTGACACTTATCAGTCCAAACATGAAGCTCCTGCACCAATTCCGGCACAATCAAAAATGTTCTCCATCCTCTGATCTTCTTGCTCTTCAAAATATCCCCAAAAATATGATCTCCAACATACAGAACATCCTTGCCCTTAGCCCCAATCATCTCCGTAAAGACATCACAAGAACCTCCTGAATAAACTTCCCCAGCATGAAGCGGTCCTTTGTGGGTTCCAAGTTTGAGTGCACCTGTCTCGGTATCAACCTGACGCAATATAGTACCTTCTCCAAAGAAAAGTGGCTTATTAGCATCAACCACAATTGTATCAAAGTAAGTCTTCCAATTCCTGTGCGGCTCTTCTGGTCTCGCTCCATGCGGAAAATCGAACAAGTACGTCATGATCTTGTCAGTAAAAACGTAATCACTATTCGTTAGAAGAAAGACCTTAGCTCCAGATTCTCTGATTCTAGTGAGAAACATCGGCAGTCGTTCATCCTTCTTCACGTATTCCTCCAGATTCTTTGTGGTTTTGGATTTGAATTCTCCTTGAATGTGGATCCAGTCAACAGCATTTCGAACATCTTGAAAGATGCTTTTGAAGCTCATGGACAGTTCTCCGTCCTTGACGCCTGTTTTTTCACGGGTGTACTGGGGAGAATTCGTGAAGAAGTCGATCAGACAAGCTAGAAGATAAGTCTCTGGGAGGTTGAATAAGGTATTTAGGACGTAGACTCTGCTTTCGTCTAATTGAAGGAACTTGTTTGGATAGAGCTCGTAAACCTGCGAGTGTTTTAGGAACTCGAAGCCATGGACGCAGACGAGGATGTTTCCATAAGCGTCGACTTTCAGCAGATTTCCATATTGTGTGTCGAACCACAATCCACGAACGGGAAAGCTTGGATCATACTCGAAGGCACGGATCTCGTGGGGATAACCCAGGGATACTAGACGCTCTTTCAGCAAGGTGAAACCTAGTTGCTCGTATTGAGGCGATTTGTACTCGGCTAGAGTGTAATCCATATCGAAACCATAGAACTTGATGTTCTCGAGGTGAAGACTACGATTGACGAAGATTCTGGAACAAAAAATTGAGAGATTTTGGGGGATTAGATTGCGGAAAGTGGAGAAGTTCTTTCGGATTTTAAGGGCACTGAGAAAATAGTGGTGAAAAGTACCAAAGATTGATGCTGTTGGTCCTTAAAGAAGATTTTTTTTCTGAGAATAATTAAGGAAAGTTGGTGAATTTAATGAATCTGGGTTATTTAAACAGATTAAATAGGGGAAACCGGGGCAAAATGGAACCCCAAGTCGATATGATTCGGAATTTATTTACGGAGTGAAGGCTTTTTCGAAAAAATTTGAAAAAATTCATCTAAAAAGTAGACATTCTGCAGCATCTTCTCAAATTTTTTCAGATTTTTCCGCAGATTCCATCACTGAGAAATAAAATCATTAATTATGCCGTCTTGGGGTCCATTTTGCCCCAGTTTCCTCCAGTTAAGTTGACTAAATTTAGTAAATTCAATAGACTTTTTTTAAATATTTCAAAAAAATACTTGCTCTGAACCAATAGCATCAATATTTGACTGTTTTTACCACTATTTTTTCTAACAGTGGAGTAAAACCTGTTTTGGGCAAGTCGCCGGAGATCCGGGAAATCTGATGGGTTATTCTTGATGTGTGGCTCGAAATTCCAGGGATTTATGAGCAATTGGGATCGAAGGTAATCAGGCATTTCAGATGAATCTGTCATTTCGGAGAAATGGGGGGTATCTGTGGCGCCAGTTTCTAGAGAGGATTGGTCTACACTGAGGAGAGAACCCATATCTAAGTGGAATAAAGGAAAAAATGGAAATTAAATTGATAAACATGGGATTTTTTTAAACAAATGAAATATAATAGAAAAAAATATGTTTAAAAATTTGCAGATATAGTTTTTTGACTTTTCTACATGTGCAGAATCTTCATTTTTTTTCAGAAGGAAATTATTTGCTGAAGGAATTTTTCAAAAACTATAGAATTTCCCAGAGCTTTTCTATTTTCAGTATTATAGGAAAAATTGGGTTTTATAGATGGATTTTTCTCACAATTTCTTACAACGTTTCACAATTGTTTTTTTGAACGATGAGCGAAGAGAATGCTCTCTGAAAATAAATTTTGCCATGTACAAGTGAATACTTCAAATTTTTCTGAATTAAAAAAATCCTAGTCAACTAGTTTCTCGTTCAATTTCATGAAATATTAATTTGCAGGAAGAATATCTATTTTTCTGCAAGACTTTTCCAAATTATTTCTGAAGAATGACGAGAAAGCTAAGAAGAAATTTAGCATGATGTTTCTTCTATTCATTGAATTTTTCTTCTTTCAAATAATAAATTGATTTGATACAATGCTCGATCATGCAGATGGAAACAAATCTACTAATATAGGGGAAGATGGGGCAAAATGGACATCAGGGGTAAAATGGACATATCCCAATTTTCAGGCAAATATTATGAAAAACTCTTGAAATTGATCGAAATATCGGCGGTAGATTGTTTTTGATGATTTCATCGGAAAGCTGAGGAAATTTTAGGCGGGAAACACGTGCCAGACTCAATTTTTTTGAATTTTTGACGATTTTGACTTATTTGAGCATTTTAGAAGGGCAAAACCCTTCCTTTTTTTGAAAATTTTCAGTTTTTTGAGAATATCTTCGGTTCTATTTGTCGTAGCGTCAAAATTCTGACGGGAGGTGGAAGGTGAGATCATCTGCCATTGATTCATGGGGTTTTCAATTTAAAAATATCAATTTTTAAAGTCTTTATGGGCGATTTTGTGAAACAGTTCTGCGAAACAGTTTTTGGCCTATAACTATCCCAAAAATCGATATTTTTGAATTCAAAACCCCATAAATTGATGGGAAATGAGCTCACCTTTCATTTGAGACCAACCACGAATCGCTACGACCAATAGAACGAGAGATATTTGCAAAAAACTGAAAATTTTCAAAAAAGGAGAAGCTTTTACCCCTCAAAAATGCCGAAAAATATAGAATTTTCAGAAAAATCGAAAAAAATACATCTAATACTCATTTTCCGGCTGAAATTTCTTCAGCTTTTCAATAGAATCATAGAAAATCATAAAAACCATCTCTAACCGTTTCATTGCAGTGCCCATTTTGCCCCACTCTCCCCTAAAGTAAAATTCTCCATCTATAGCAAATTTTGCAATTTCTTAGAAGAAAATCTCTTCGTAATTGGAAACTTCAGATTTTATCGTTCCTTCTCTATTACTCGTACATCATAAAATTATATAGATAAAACCCTTTATCTCTACCAAAGGTCACAAATTCTTAAATTTTGTAATTAAAGATCTTCGTTATCTCGCAATACCATACATTTACAATAAATAAATTTGAAAAAATCAGTGCCATAACATGCCTCAAACGTTGCATGATATTCCACTTTTTTTCAGCTTTTATTAGATTAAACTTCATAGTTAAAAAAAAAAAAAAACTTCGTTGTTGATCCCTTCAAATAAATTTTCTTCATCAACCATGATAATTGCATGGAACCGAATTTCACTAACTATTGGAGCAAGCCTTATATCCTACAGTTTTTTTGTCCCCCTCATTGTCTAGTTAACTATAAAAAAATGAATCCTAATCACTTTTATCATTCATCGACTCATCTGAATTTCCAATTACTCACTTAAAATAATAGAGTTAAAAAAAAAATGATTATCATCGAAGGCTACAGCTGTTCTCGAAGCTTGGAAAACATTTTTTTATCAAAGTTGGAAAGAAAATTTCGATGAGCACAATGTTATCTGCAACGATGATACAAATGTGAAAAAAATAAATAAAAATATCGAAAACACATTTGAAGCGCACATTCTTTCATTACTTTGAAAACTTAAAAATAGAACTAATTTTGCGAAACTTGTGTTTTTCGTAAGTATCTTTGACGCGCTTGACTTTAGCGAAAAATGTCAAGAAACCTTTTTTGTAGACAATTAAATTTCCCACAAAAAATGTCTCTTGACATTTTCCTCTAAATCTTCAAGTTTACAAGATACTCTCAAAATAACTGTGGATTTTAAATTTTTTGGCTCATTCCACTTTTTGACTCACTTGAAACAAAAAAATTATTCAAATTATTCAGGAACTCACTCATTTGGCGCGAATCGTTGAGGATTAACGAACTTGGAACGTGGTATTGAAACGTCATCGCGCATGGCCTTGAGTTTCATGCTAATTAATAAATAAATAGTCACATTCACGTCACAAAAAGAGTAAAAAGCTATGAAAAACGAGGAAAAAGTCTAAAAATCACCGGAAAATTCACGAGAAAAAAAGGCGAAAAACTTGCAACTTTAAAGAAAAAGTGTCACTAAACCGCGAAAAAACCGCGAGAAATTCGGAGAAAAATCTGATATGATGTAACTTTCTTTGCTACCACTTTCACGTTACGTCACATCACTTCATGAAGAATCAAACGTAAAAAATTCGATAATTTGAAAAAAAAAAAGTGGGAAACAAGTGCCGAAGTGGACTCGGCGATGGTCACAATGCGACTGAAGCGATTTGTATTAAACTGCTCAATAAAAACCAATAAAAGTTAAATTTGTGATGATTCTAGGAATATCGTGTGCGCATCAGAGCTTTGAGTATCTGGACTGTTGGGGCTATGGAAACGAACACACCGCTGGAAATCATCGGATTCACTGGAGGCAAGAAAAAGAGGGGGAGAGAAGGGTATTATATAGTGATAGTAAAACGGAACTACCTCGACATTGAAATACTGAAGGGGGAATTATCAGATATATATATAACAGGCATGACCTATTTTTTCGATGAAATTGAGTCAGCGCGGTGTAACGTGGATGCACCAATTCTTCCTGGAATTTACTGAATCATATTAATCTCCTTTAATGGATGAAAAATTGGAATTTTTGGAAAATTGAAAAAAATGTAGAAATTAATTCATTTAATTATGTCATCAATTTTTTTTATATTGGAAACTAAACGAAATAGAGCAGTTTTGCTCTAATCTTCTTGAACCATATTTATATTTTTAAATCCATAAAAATTGGAATTATTGAAAAATTGAGAAAATTGACGAAATCAAGTCATTTAATTGTGTCATCAATTTTTTTTAATATCTCGGAAACTATGCGAGATAGAGCAGTTTTTTTCTAATCTTCTTAAACAATATTAATATTTTTAAATCCATAAAAAATTGCAATTATTGTAAAATCGAAAAAATTGACGAGAAAACATCATTTAATTGTGTCAACACTGTTTTTCAAATATTTCGGGAACTAAGAGAGATAGAGTGGTTTTGTCCCAGTCTTGTTTTGTAGAGAATTTCAAGAGCTACAAAACAAGATTTGGGCAAAACTGCTCTATCTCACTTAGTTTCCGAGATATCGTCAAAAAACTGATGATCGGAAAACGACTATTTTTGGTGGAAAATTCAGTCGAAATCATTGATTTTCGAAAAATTTCAAGCATTAAAATGGGAAAAGTCTTTTGTTGGTATTTGTTGAGTATTTCAGGAATTTTGGAGTTTCGGAGGTATTTTAGAACCGGTAAAAGCTGGATTACGTGAGACTTCTCACGAACTTCCGTGTCATGTTGAATGAACAATTAACACGCAATCGTGATCCGAGAGAAAAGGTGGGTCAGGATATACAATTTTACTTTGCCCTTGCGTGCTCCATATTCTCGTTTCAATCAATCAAACTCGCACTTTTTTTTGATTATAATAAAATGCAATTGAATCAAGAAGAATTTTGATAAAAAAAAATAAAAAGAAAATTTCTTCATTCAAAAAAAAATTGAAAAAAAAAAATTTCATTCAAAGAAAATTTGAAAAAAAAAAAATTTCATTCAAAAAAGATGGAAAAAAAAGGTTTTGATTAAAGAAAAATTGAAAAAAAGATTTCGATGAAAAAGAATTGGAAGAGAAAGAGATTTGATGATAAAAAAATTGAAAAAAAAATAAAGATTTTGATAAAAAAAATTGGAAGAAAGAATTTTGATAATAAAAAAAATGAAGATTTCGATGAATAAAATCACATGTGATAATCATGAAATTGATATGATTCGATGATGAAAAATCGCGTGAGATGAAACACGAGATGTAAATTGATACACGATATTCCCTTAAAATACGAATAAAAACATTAATTAGTTAGAAAATTTTCCACAGTTAAATATAGAATTTCTTCATTGAAACTTCATAGATAACAAAATTCACTGACGAAATGTGAGAATTATAAGATAAAAGCAATTGAACTTGAACTGTTGAAGAAATAAATAAATTGAACGATTGAGTTGAGGCACTGAGTGATGAAATGGTAAAAACAAGAAGAATTGATTTTTATCCAAATTTGCGCTCCAAAAGGATTCAGGATTTTTTTTCGTAGTGAAGAACTTGACAAAAAAATCTGAAAAAATTTGAGAAAAATCTCCAAAATGTAATAATCAATTGTAAATTTTTCCAAATTTTTTTAGGAATTCCTTTACTCTGAAAAAAAATCCCAAATTATTTTGTATTCACAGGTCCATTTTGCCCCCTCCCTCTACCTCCTCCCCTCCCCTTCATCATCAAAATTCTTACCTTATCTCATTTTTTATCAAGATATCTAAAAAAAAACAAAACTGATAGAAAAAATCGTTCTATCTCTCATTTTTACGGAATAAAAAAAAACACTTGAATCTCTAAAGTTTAATGAAGAAAGAAAAAATTCTCTAAAGTCCTTGAAAAAAAGTGAACTCATCTGAAAAAAGAAAAAACCAATATAAAGTGATCAATTTCACGACTCGTGCGCAATCCTGTGCTCTCTGTTTCTGGCCAAATGCCCGCAATAATCGACGTTCTGGACCGAAAAATTAATTATAATCCCTCTAAAAATCTCCCAATTGATCGCATAAATCCATAAAAAAAAAAAAGAAGCAGCATGTGACGAAGATAAAGATAATTGCACCTGGCTCATTCGAATGATCGAAGAAAAACATGTATTAAAATAATTTTCGCATTACTCATGGAAGCGATTAATCAAAGAATTTCGCAAGACTTTTCGCATCAGTAATTCAATTTCTGGCGACGAAAATTCGTATTTTTTTTTTAAATAAATTAAGAAAAAAATAAAAAAGATGTGTATCACTGCTTTTTACCTGTGTCCTAGCTCACGTTTGTAGGGTAATCTTGTGTGCTCATCGTACTGAGCTCCAGAAGCTGCGAATCCATTTTCTCGCATAGCAGGAGGTACTGAATATTCATGGATTAATAAATTAAATTCATCTGAATTTATTCTCGTAAATAAAATATTTGAAAATGCAATGACAAAAAAAAATGAAAAAAAAAAAAATAGTTGCCTTAGAAACAAAGGGGCATAAGTCCTCTATGTAAGCATTGCACTTACGCCTCTTTATTTCTAAGGAATTGACTTTTTTTGCATTTTTTTTTCATCAAATTCTTAAATATCTTATTTGCAGGAATGAGAAGAAAATTTTCTTCTTCTTTCTCATTTCTAAAAAATGCCTTAGAAGTTAAGGGGTGTAAGTGCAATTTCTTATCCACAGCACTTACGCCACTTTGTTTCTAAGGTGAAGATTTTCTTTTTTCTCATTTCTGCAAATAAAATAATTAAGAATTTGATAAAAAAAAAAAAAAATAGTTGCCTTCGGAATAAACGGGCGTAAGCGCTATGCTTATACACAGTACTTAGGCCACTTTGTTTCTGAGGCGAATATTGTTTTTTTCATTTCCATAAATAAAATATTGAAGAATTTAATGATAAAAAAAAAGTAAAAAAAAATCGTTCCCTCAGAAGTAAAGGAGCGTAAGTGCTGTGTTTAAGCATAAAACTTACGCCCCTTTGTTTCTGAGATTACGATATAATTTACCATTCTCCTCTAATCCAAAGATACTCATGCTCATAATTCCAGTGATTAAAAAAATGAAAATTTCAATTGATTTTCACTCAAAGTCCGATGAAACACACGTTTTTACACTTGATTAAAAAAGTTATTGAGAGCTTTAGTCGATTACAAATTGCCTTTTTTTTCTGCGTCTAAAGTACCTTATTGCTCACGTACTTTTACTGGAGTGACGATTATTCCTCACTCCCACGAATTACTCAGTCGCACTGACGACGATGTAAACGTTTTAAAACATTGCCAACAAAAGACGATAAGATACTGTGTATGTGTGTATGCCCCAGAAAATCAGTAAAAGGTCAGATGTACAAATATCACGTCTTATTTGGTAATTAATCGAAATTGGAAAACAACGACAATAAATAATTTTTTTTGCACATGTTTTTCGTAACAATTTCTGGAAAAATGGATTTTTTTTAAAAATTGTTTAGAAAAAAATTACGAAATTTTCACAGAAAAATTGGATTTTTCTCATTTTTTCTTGAATATGGGAATTGGAACGAGATAGAGCAATTTCAGGTGTTTAAAAAAAGGATTGAGGTGAAATTGCTCTACATCGCTTGATTTCCGAAGTATTCTTAAAAAACTGATGAAATAAAATGTTTTTTGTAGATTATTTCTATTGTAAATTAATCGAAATTGAAAAACAACGAAGATAATTTCTTTTTTCGCACATTTTTTTTTGGAATAATCTCGAAAAAAATGGATTTTAGAAAGAATTATCGAAGAAAAAATACCAAAATTTTCGTAGAAAAATTCGATTTTACTAGTTTTTCTTAAATATCGGAATTCAAGCGAGATAGCGCGATTTTAAGAGTTAAACAAAGAAGGATCAAGACAAAATTACACTATCTCGCTTGAATTCCAAGATATTCTCGACAAATTCTTGAAATAAAATCTCTTTTCTGGATAATTTCTATTGCAATTCCATCTGAATTCAATGATTACATTGCATTGCATAATGACAATGTAATTGCATTCATCAGCAAACGAAAATTCCCAGAAAAATGGATATAAAATGTGATATCTTTATGATAATAAAATTAGCACACATCTGAAATTTTTTTACAGTTTTTTAAAATTAATCAATGAATTATTATTTGAAAAAATATTTAAACAATTAAAAATTACACTTTTTTGAATTTTTTACATGTGCAAATTTTTCATTTTTTTCAAAAATAAATCATCTGTTAAAAAAAATGACAAAAAAAAACGAAAATTGTCAGATTTCTGCTATTTTTAGTATAAATTAGTCATCTTAGAGACAAAGAGGCGTAAGTGCCATGCTTATATACAGCACTTAAGCCACTTTGTTTCTAAGGCAATAATATATCTTCAAATTCTTATCACAATCACATTGTTTTTCTACACAAGTTGAATATTATCAAAATAAATAAGATATGAGAAATGTGGGGTGAGAATTCGATACATGTGTAGAATTCAGCCTCTGAATATTGAATGCGCTGATATTTTTAGCACGCGTAATTTATTTTCAGTTTCGGGGAGAAAGAAGAAGAGATGAAGATGAAGAACTGCCTATTTGCAGGCGCCTACGAGCATTACTCCCCTCTTTTTTTCCGTAAAATTGGGAAAAAAAGAAGAAAAAAAAAGAGTAGCAAGTTCTTGCGAAAACAAACAGAATTTCGTGTCTCAAATGAGTTTCACCAGTTTTGCAAGTAAATAATAGATAATAATAAAATCAAAAAGTCATTCAAAATAGTTTTTGCAATTTTTAAATAACTAAATTATTAAACAAAAAAAAAAAAAAAAAAAAAATTGGCACTTACAGTTTTTTTGGATTTCCTATACGTCCTTTTAGCATTTGTTTTCTTTTGTAAAAAATGAATTCTTTAAGCAAATAAAAGGACTAACACTCTAAATAGTCAAAATTTGACAATTATTCGTGTTAGTCCTTTTTTTTCTTAATAAATAAATTTAAAAAAAAAATGAAAAAAATATGCACAAATAGAAAATTTGAAAAACGATGAGTGCAAATTTTTTCAATATTTTTTTAAAAATAATTTATTTGCTTAAAAAATTACTCATACTAAGAAAAGTCAGATCTTTGCTATTTTCAAAATAATGATAATAATAATAATAATAATTAGAATGATAATAATGAACTTTGTATATTTTTTAGAAAAAAATCAGGATAATGATTACTTTTGCTAAATCAATTTACATGAGAGAAGTAACTTTTTTTTTTCCTCATTGCAGGAATGAATTTTTTTTTTCTCATTGCAGGTATTTAATTACCTCTGACTGGCCTGACGATACCACTTCTTGTGTCCACTTGGATCTTCATGATGACGTGATGATTGACTGTGAGAATTACAATTCTCCAGGTCCATAATGAGCTGAAAATAATCATAGAGCATTGTAGATAAAATTAAAAAAAAAACAAATTTTTTTAAATAAAAACCTCAATAAATTGAGTTTTATCAATTCTGAATTGAAAAAAAGGTGAAAATCCGCTCGAAATTCCAATTATTAAAACTCCACAAAACGTTTTTGTTACGATCAAATTCTTCGTAACTCTCATTCAATGGCAATTTCACATTTTTTCCACACACAAACAAACCCACACATTCATTCATTTACACACAACACACACACTTACATCGATTAGATTGTAATTCCTTTACAATTCACAATTTCCTGACACTTATATATCTGTCTCAAAAGCTCGAAAAAATAAATGTTGTACGTAATTATATACTTAGTACACGCGCAAGTGGATTGTCATCAAAAGATATATGAAGAGGGGCCGGGGAGGGGAGGGGGTAAAGGGTGTGTGTGCCGGCTCGCACGCCTCAGTAGAGAATCCGGCAAACTAGGAAGACGTACATGCGCAGTAGGCCTGCGCGCATGCCCCCCACTCCTCGGAGAATTGAGGCGGGAGAGTATTTGAATGACTTTCGGGGCAAAAACCACAAAAACACACGAGTTTTATGGAAATTTCGTCGATAAACACGACTTAAGGTGGTAGTGCGTGCAATTTAGGTGGAGGAGGGGGAGGGGAAACAGGTAAAGGGGGAGGGGCAATGAGGGGGGGGGGAAGCTACAGTACTCATGCGAATGAAATCATTAGAGTGCATCGCTTCATTCGAGTTTATTACGTATGATGCACATGATACACGTGAGTACCACGTGTGTGTCTAATTACTCGACCTCGAGGACGCTCGAGGCCTGATAGAAATAAAATGTATTTCTAGTATAGCAATGAAAAAGTGATTGATATAAAAACACGTTCTGTCTACAACTACAACTACAGCTCTCCAAAAGACATGCCTCAAACATTTAAAACGAAAAAAAACGATTAGAAAAAGAAAAAATGTCATTTAAATTTTTCAAAAATGTTACACATTTGTCATGTTTTTTTTTTTTTTTTAACTAGCGTTACAAAAAAAATTTATAGAGATAGTACACCTGGCGGATTGTCGAGGGACGAATAAAAGGACGATTGGAATTGACGTTAGGTGGGCACTCGTTCCTGTTGTAGACGGCAGTTGTGTAAGTTCGTGGTGGCGTTCGTGATGTTGAATATGTCGTAGTTGCACGTAGTTGTTTTCGGTTGTTCATTACCTGAGGAGGGTACGTGAAACGAGGTAAAATCCAGAGCCTCGATAACGCACTTACGAAACATTGTCCCTTCATTTTTTATTTTTTTTTTGCAATTTTTTTTTCAAATTTATTATTTAGTTAAATGAGGGAGTTTTTGAGAATTAAATTTTGAAAATAAAAAAAAAAAATGTCCAACAATTCTCGAAGCAATGCGAATGCGAGAGGCCCCACCGTGCCAAACGCTCGGATTTAGTACAGTGTATATGAGAAAGACAAATATATAGATATAGCTATATATATATATTGAAGAGAGAAAGAGAAGAACGTTGAGCCAAAGACGGTTTTCGGGATCTACTTCTTTTTTGGCGTGTTCGCTTGACTTTTATATTTTCAAAACTCAACAACCAGTCGTGCAAATTATTACGTTGACTTTTAGTAACAGTATGTATTATACTATATTGCTTTAAATTAATCCGATTTAGGTGACCTCGACTGCTTGTTGTATATTTTCCCAGCATAACCTACAACGTGCGACAGAGAGAGGAAGATAGTGCGAAAAAAAAGAGAGAAAAAAAAAAAGATACGTTTTCACTTTGTACTTTTTAGACGAAGTACAGGAGACTCACAACGTCAAGTTACGTTAGTGCACGTTAGTCAGTGCTTACCATAGACCCGGAACTGTGTTGCAAATTAATTTTGTGCCTCGAGGTTTATTGTTGCTCTTTACCTATTTTTTTTTTGTGGGCTTGTCACCAATCACATTCGATCATTAAATAGTAGCTTTACAGTCTGTGTCTTGAGTACTTGTTTCACGTTGGAGGTGGGAAAATTGCGGGTTCTCACACCCAAATATCGAATTCACTAATTTTTATTTCTCTTCTTCTTTTTGAGGATTTTTCGGGGGTTTTGGGGACTTGGAGGCAATTAGATGGGTTTTTTTTTGAGCGATTGAGTAATTGGAGGATCTGCACATCCCCAGAGACTTGGGCATAACCTTAAATACTAATTTTCCAAGTTTGGAAAGTATTATTGTTTTGATATTCATTGATATCTGCACGTTTCCACGTATTTCTTCATTGAATTTTGTTGATTTACATAAATACACTTGCATAATTTACATAATTTTAAGTTTTTATAATTTTTTTTTTACACAATGTTTATGTACTTTATTTTATGATTTTATTGCAATAAATGTTTATTTACACATGCAACTGAGTTATTACTTCATTTGATTCTTGATGATAAAATAAAAATTGAAAACAGCAGTATTATTAAGTTACAATTAATACTGCCCATTAGACTACCGAAGAATAATAAAATTAGTATTATTAATTGAAATAAAAAAAAATAATACAGATTATTAATGGGCAACCATATACACGAGGAGGGGAGAGTACCAGTGAAGATTTTTCACAGAGTTATGGTGAAATTAAATTGAGCAATTGACAAATCAACCTGAGAAAAAGACTAAAAAAAACAAGATAATAGATTAAGTTGAAAGCTTTTTCAAGTAACACAATTCGAGGATGAATAATCAAGCATTCAGTTTGGCTGAGAGGCTCATTCCCTCCACGTACGTTCAGCAAGGGTTGAATGCTAAAAAAACTAGGGAAAATCTTATTCGACACTTCATCGAACATGTAAGAAAAATTAATATTCATCTTCTTGCATAGATATCTCGTAAAGTATGAGGCTTAGGAGATTTTTCCAAGAGACCACTCTTGGAGAGTGTAAGATTCCCTACAAAAAAGGTCTCTCACACTTTTCTCCTAAACCAGCTCGCCCAAAGATATTGATAAAAAAGTGAAAATAAACACTTTTTTTCGATTTTTTTTATTAATCGAAAATGTAATAATGCAATTGATTCATGCAATAGCGAAAGTGGCCAGAAGAAGGATGGGACGATGCAACGATCGAGGCATTTCTCTCCGACTTATCACAAATGGATAGCAACAATTTCCCATTAAATTGCAGCGTTGGAGAACGTGAATCACGTATAGTATCAAATCTCGTAGCAAGACGTCATTTTCGAATGGGTCACGGTATCGGTAGATCTGGTGATCTCGAAGAGGTCCAGCCAAAAGCAGCAGGAAGTAGTCTCATGTACAAACTTACTAATGCACTTGTCCTCGAAGTAATTCGATATATGGGTAATGACAGCAATTAATTTACCATTATTAGGAAGAAAAAAGTAGATCTAATTAATTTCATCTATTTTTTTGTCATTTCCTTAAAAAATTTAGGTGTAAAAAGCATAGCCGGCTGTTTTCTATCGCCAATGGCAACTGGAATGAGCCTTGTTCTGTGTATGCTGACACTGAAACAAGACAGACCAAGAGCTAAATATGTTTTATGGCCAAGAATCGATCAGAAGTCTAGTTTCAAATCAATAATAACAGCTGGACTTGAACCAATAGTTATAGAAATGCAGATTATAGGTGATGAATTGAAAACCGATATGCAAAGACTTGAATCCCAAATGGCTGCATTGGGAGAGAGTATTGCTTGTGTATTATCAACAACAAGTTGTTTTTCCCCAAGGGCATGTGATTCAGTTGATCTCATAGCTGCATTATGTACACAATACAATATACCACATTTGGTCAATAATGCTTACGGGTAAGCATAAAAAATATCGTTGAATATCTAGGAAATAACTGAGTTGCTAATAATTTAGCAAGAAATCTTTTTTGTAGCCCTTGAAATTTTCTACAAAGAAGGCATCTCGACCATTTCCCCTGAATTCATCCCGAACTAATTCCTATTCGTTAAAGAATGTAGGAGAGACCGGGCAAAATGGACCTGCGAGTCAGAATCATCGAGGATTTTATCTGAGTGAAGGCCTCTACCAAAAAATTTGAAAAAATTACACGAAAATTTGGACATTTTGAAGTATCTTCTCAAATTTTTTCAGATTTTTAGGAAATGTCCTTCACTTCAAAAAAAAAAATTTCCAAGATCATTTTGCCCTGGATGTCCACTTTGCTCCAGTCTCCCTCATAATTTGACTTTTTCCCCAGATTACAGAGCACCAGATGCATGCACCTGATTCAAGAAGCCTCGCGAAAGGGCAGAGTGGATGCCTTTGTCCAGAGCACAGACAAGAACTTCCTGGTGCCAGTTGGTGGTGCTGTGATTGGCTCATTCGATAAAAATCTTCTGGACCGGATCTCGAAGATGTACCCAGGTCGCGCTAATGCGAGCTCTACGATGGACGTCATGATAACGCTGCTGAGTCTCGGTATGGCTGGATACAAGCAGCTGATTGCCCAGAGGAAAGAGATGTATGCGTACTTGAAGGAGGAACTCGGGAAAGTGGCAACGAGGCATGGGGAGAGACTCTTAGATACTAAAGGCAATCCAATATCGATGGGCATGACACTGCAGTGCTTGAGTCATCAGCATGATCACAAGCAAGTGACGATGCTGGGGTCCATGTTGTTTGTGAGAAACGTCAGTGGTGCACGAGTCATCACGACGACTGACGTTAAGCACGTGGTGTCACACAAATTTGAAGGTAATTGAATTTCTTGAAAAGATAGGGGAAGGTGGTGTAAAATGGACATGTGTTAGTTTTGGTATTTTATGCTATGAAAATTACGCGAAAACGATGGAAATATTGGAGATAGGTTGTTTCTGATGATTCCATTGGAAAGCTGAGGGAATTTTACCTATGTATCATAAGTCAGAAGTTATTTTTTTGAATTTTTCAAAGATTCCATTTTCTGCTCAGGATTTGAAAGTGAAATCCTTCTGTCTTCGAAAAATTTCAGTTTTTCGGGAATATCTCTGGTTTTATTGGTCGTAGCGACCTGGGGTCGATCTTGAATGAAATGTGAGCTCATTTCCCATTGATTCATGTGGTTTAAAAGAGAAATTATCAATTTTTCAAGTACTCATAGAGTAAAAACTGATTTTCAAAAAATGACCTATAAGTGGTTGAAAAATTGATTTTTAAAAATTTAAACACCATGAATCGATGAGAAATGAGCTCCCCTTTCATTTGAGAGGGACCCCAGGTCGCTACGACCAACAGAACCGGAAATACCTCAAAAAAGTGAATTTTTTCGGTTTTCGGAAGGAGTACCCCTTCAAAACTAGACTGAAAAAAGAAAAATTTTCAAAGAATTTCAAAAAATTAATCCCGACACATGTTTTCCATCTAAAATTTCCTCAGCTTTCCAACGCAATCATCAGAAAATCTCTATCTCGAACCGTTCACTCGAAATGTCCATCTTCTCTCACCTTCCCGCCATCCCTGAAAAAACTAGCCAAATAAATTCTCCATCCAAAAATTTCATAACTTTCAAAATAATCCACTTTTCCAATTTTTTTTTCGAAATCCAGGCTGGGGAGCCCACAACAGCAACTACCCAATACCATATCTGACTGCTGCTGCAGCCCTCGGAATGAAGCGCTCCGATGTCGACTCCTTTATTCAACGTCTGGACAAGGCCCTGACAAAAGTTCGACGACGTTCAGCACCAGTGACACCAACTGCATCATTAGCTGGCTCAAGCATAAACGGTGATGCAAATAATCCAGGTGGTCCTGGTGAATCTAGCACAGCATCAACAAGCCGTGCCAGTAGCAAAGATAGCCTGCGTAAATGAACCGTAATCAACGCAACTGGCCAGTCTAATCAGCACATTAATATCAATTTGTAAAATGGATTATTTTTTATGCTGATTTGGCTGCCCAATTGCGTTGGGATATCCACGGTTCTAATACGTAAGAAAGAAAGAAAAAAAAACCACCTCGAATTGAATGAAAAGAGAAGCTTTCATTCAGAAGCAATAAGACGGAAAAAAAATACGGTAAAACTCCAAAAAAATTTGTGAATGAGGGAAAATTAATGAGCGCTGGTCGCTTGACAAAAATTCGATGAATAAAAAAACGACGAATTCTTATGTTTTCTAACAAAAAAAAAACTAAAAGAAAAAAAAAACAACAAATATCGAAACTTATCGACTAATCTCTTTGATTATTCTGCAATAATGTGTGATTATACATATATATAAATATTATATAAAAAAAAAAAAAACATTCCAAATTCTTTTTTTAAGCACGAATTCCAACGATCTATTGATAATTTATATTTTCCCACGAATATTCAAAAAAAAAAAGCGACTGGTTAAATTCTACGTGGGGTATAAGAAGAAAAACTCACAGACACACATACACACACATATATACACCATCGAGTGATAATAATCGCATTCGCATACGATAAAAAAAAAAATAAAAAAGAAAAATAGGTGAATTATTCAAATAAATAAAATTAAGAACGACGAAAAAAACACTTAAAACTATAAAAAAAGTGAAAATACAAGGATAATTATCGTCACCTTAGGAAGAAAAGGGCGTAAGTGCTATGCTTATACACAGCACTTATGCCCCTTTGTTTCCAAGGTGATTTTAGAAAAAAAAGGGACATCTATGTGATCTTCGAAATAAGATGGCTTAAGTGCTTTCTATAAGCATAGCACATACGCCCTTCTATTTCTAAGATTGCCTCAAAAAAAAAGACATTTATGCGATTTTAGAAAGCAAAGTGATATAAGTGCTATTTGTAAGCATAGCACATAATCCCTTTCATTTCTGACATCAACTTTAGAAAGAAAAGGACATGTGTGCGTTCTTAGAAATAAAGTGGCATAAGTGCTATTTATGAGCATAGCACACAAGCCCTTCTGTTTCTAAGATTGCCTCTAAAAAAAGGACATCTATGCGATTCTAGAAACAAAGTAGCATAAGTGCTATTCTATAAGAATAGCACATAAGCCCTTTTATTTCTGAAATCAGCTTGAGAAAGAAAAGGGCATATGTGTGATCTTAAAAATAAAGTGGCACAAGTGCTGTTTATAAGCCTAGGACATACGCCCCTTTCTTTCTAAGGCGACGATACAAAGATAATTTTTTGTTTCCTCTGAAAATAATAAATAATGTATATTAAAGGGATAAAAAAAAAGGCGTGAATTTTAGGTAATTGCAGCTTTCTGATGGTAAATAATTAGACTAGTTTTTTTTTACTTCACTCCACCTTCATAATTAGAAAAAAAAGGGAATGCTCCATCAAAAAAAAAAAGCAAAATAAGACAACTAATATGATTAGAAAAATATATATAGATGATTGAATTCAAATGAATTGGAGATGAGCATATGGTGTTAAAAATTACCGCCTAAGTTTAGGATTAGAATAAAAATTAATCACACGCATCAAAGATTAGTCTATTAAAATTAATGAATTAAAGAAAAAATGAGTATAAAAATTGAAAAATAAAAAAAAAAAGATGAGTAGAGAGTTTTTTCTCAGAGTTAGGAAATTGCATGAATTTAGAAATGTGAAGAGAAATTAGGAGGGAGGGGGGGGGGGGGGAGAGGGAAAAATATACAAAAATTGATAAAAGCCTGAAGACTCGTAGAGGCTTTGGGTCAATTTATCGTTGGATTAATATAATTAAACGATAAAAAAAATTATAGCAAAAACACAATTAGATAGTTAAAATTTGTTATTGATTTGAATGAATAAATAGCCTTTACACGTTGTTAGATAATATCTGTGCTAATAATGTTTACAAAATTTAAATTTAAGCATAGCTCAACAATTTAACAAAAAAAAAAAACATATTTATTAATTATTACGTTTTATTAATGAGATTCATTTATTTTTCATAGTAATTAGCATTGGCAATTGCGTATTTGAGGCAATTAGAATGATTAGCTTGTTAATTTTCATTGGAGAATTAAGAAATTTCAAGGAAAATGAAAATTTTGAGAATTATAGGTGTATTGTAAAGAATTTTGAATGACTAATCGATTAATTGTAATTAATCGGGGGAAAATTGATTAATATGGGTATCAAGGGGAAAGTGGGGTAAAATGGACATTATGATTGGAATGGTTCGAGATAGAGATTTTCTGATGATTTTATTGGAAAGCTGAGAAAATTTTAGGTGAAAAACATGTGTTGAAATTATTTTTTTTCAATTTTTTGGAAATTTTACGTTTTTGGGTCAAGTTTTGAAGGGGTTTTCCTTTTGAAAATCGAAAAAATTCACTTTTTCGGCGATATCTCTGGTTCTGTTGATCGTAGTGACCTGGGAATGATCTCAAATGAAATGTGAGCTCATTTCTCATCGATTCATGTGGTTCAAATTTTTTTAAATCAATTTTTCAAATACTTATAGGCCATTTTCTGAAAATCAGTTTTTGCCCTATAAGTACTTGAAAAATTAGTAATTTCTTTTTTAAACCACATAAATCGATGGGAAATGAGCTCACCTTTCATTCAAGATCAACCCCAGGTCGCCACGACCAATAGAACCAGAGATATTCCCGAAAACCTGAAATTTTTCAAAAACAGAAGGATTTCACCTTCAAAACTTTCGCAAAAAATTGACTTTTTGAAAAATTCAAAAAAAAAACTTCTGACATATGATTTCCATGGTAAATTTCCTCAGCTTTTCAATGGAATCAACAGAAAAAACCTATTTCCAATATTTCCATCGATTTCGAGTAATTTTCATAATATAAAATACCAAAACTCACATGCGTCCGTTTTACCCCTCATGTCCATTTTCCCCCACTTTTCCCTACTATTAAAGAGGAGAACCATCAGAATTCTAAGGTGATAAATTCCATTCCTGTGTAAATAATGTATTTATTCAGTTTCGATTATCTTGAAAATATTCCAGAAAAAGATTCAATAAAAAAATCGAAAAATTCCAGTTTTACGAGAATTCATCAAAAGAGCTTTTTTCTGCAGGCAATTAAATTCTCTACAAAAAAAAGGTCTCATAATTTCTCCTAAATCCACTAATTTCTGAAATATTTACAACATTAAATCGACGATTTTTTTCGAATCAACTCTCAGTCATCACTGTACACTTAAATTTTTCTCAATCTAAAAAGAAAAAAAAATTAATTTCACCACAAAAAAAAATTAATTTTCTCCTTTTTCTTTTCATTTTGAAATCAAACGATCTACGATAAAAGGCAAAAAACACAATAAAAAAAATTAATAATGGCAAAAAAATGTATTAATGAAAGTTGTGCTCATCGAATGTGTTGTACAACGACAGGAAAAGGCCTAAGTTCAAAAACATTTTGAATAATTAAAAAAAAAGAAGAAAAAAATTAAAAATAAATAAAAATGAACTCGGATCCTTGCTCTCACGGTGAATTTTGCAATAAAGGAGTATTGTATATAAATAATATTAAATTTATGTAATAAGTAAAGAAGTGAAAAAAATTGATAAAAAAAAAATTAAAAGAATTAAGGAAAAAAAAATCCATACAAGACATTCCATTGAAAAAAAAAAAAATCGCAGATCCATCAAAAATTAAATAAATGGATTTTGCAATTTATAATCATAGCGTTAAAGGTAAAAAATGAAAAAAAAAATACGAATTTGAGAATGATTAAAAATTATATAAACGAATTAGATACGAAAAATGATTAAAAACAAGTGAGAAATGAGAATTATGCAACAAATTTTAGAAAATAAATGTACAAGCTCTTCCCAATGAAAAAAAAAGAACAAATATAAGCAATAATTCAAGAAAATTGTAATTACCAGATGTAATTTTGAGAAGAAATAGTGAAATATTCGTTTGAGCTTTTTCATTTAATCAGGTCCAAAACAATTGAATAATAATAAAAAAAAATATATAAAAAAAAGTCATTTTCATTTTTAAATTAAGTGATAATGCGATGAGAAAAAACAAGTGCTTTGATTTTAAATTTGCAAATTTTTGAAGAATAAATGGACCTCCACTTTATTTGTGATATAAACCAAAAAAAGATTGAAAAAAGAAATAAAAAAAGCAAAAAAAAAAAATACTATTGAATGAAGAATAAATATAAGAATCGTTGAAATAAAAATGATTGAAGAAAATCAATTTTTTTTCTTTGAATTTTTGAAATTTTCCCACCTTTTTTACGAACGTCACAAG
The DNA here is from genome assembly GCA_963921955.1 of Aleiodes alternator. Classification (NCBI taxonomy): domain Eukaryota; kingdom Metazoa; phylum Arthropoda; class Insecta; order Hymenoptera; family Braconidae; genus Aleiodes; species Aleiodes alternator. Next base: position 6,791,239 of record OY998099.1, on the reverse strand, counting down.
CAGTTGTGCCAACCGCGGGAAAATATAAAAATTTAAAAAAAGGTGGAAAACTCGGGAAAAATCAATCTTTACTTTAGAATGATTCCCGAATTTTTTTAATGGTGAAGGAGTTGCCGGAAAAATTTAAAAAAATTTGAGAATATGGTTTAAAATGTTCACATTTTTACTGAATTTTTTCAAATTTTTTCATGGACCCCTTCACCCTAAAAAAAAATTCCAATTCATTTTGCAGTGCAGGTCTATTTTACCCGGATTTCCCCTATTTTATGGGGGGAGGGGCACAATGGGGGGGAGTGGACTGGCAGGAGGGGGAAGTGAAGGGGGAGAATGAGAGGAGGGGAAGGGTAGAATGGGAGGGGGGGGTGGGAAAAACGTGTTGTAGCCCACCGCGCTCTCCAGTGCCACGCATCACAGACTATAACAGAATAAAGATTCTTCGCTTGGCTGCATAAAGCAATCAATTTTTATCAACTACAGACTCTGTGTAACTGAAGTTAATTTTTTTTTTTTTCATCGACACACAAATGGAGGAATTGCCTTAAGTAAGTTATCTTCTAACCAATTATGTACGTAAATTTTTATAATTCATGGTGCCATAGGAACATACGCCCTAATGAGTATATAACCTCTGACTTTGCCGACAGATTTTCGATGAAACTAATGAAATTAATATTTTATTTTCTCATTTGAATTAAGAAAATACCCTTTTTTTTATAGAATTGTCAGCAGTTAATGGAATTACGAATGAATCATGGCGAAATCAAAGTCCCATGAACGTACCCCAAAGGCGAAGAATAAACACCTTAATCATGCACATCACAGAAAAGAATCGGAGTCGTCGAAGATGAATTTGATGAATTCACTGTTGACTGTTACTTGCATGGTTGTTGCAGCATGGTTTGGGTACAAGGGCTACTTGGAGACGAGAGTCAATACACCATTGGACACTGAGAAGGTGAATGAAATTTCGAGATCTCTAGAATAGAGCCAAAACCTTTAACACCACAATGTCTATGGATATTTCGAATTTGCCCTTTTTTTTCACGAAGTCACTGCTCTAATAATTGTTAATTTGCAATTAACAATTAGAATGTTTATTTTATTAACGTGTATAGAGGGCCTATGTACATATTTACAAGACAATAATAGAATAGCAGAACGATAATAGGATATGACTACTTTTTGTATCCATTGTACGGTTTTTGGTCACTTTATATCAAAATTCGAATCCGAATCATGCTATAAGTACAATAACATGTTCAGTTATATTCATATAATTATGAAAATGTCTAAACTCGATCAAAATGTTTTCTTTTTTAAACCATTTTTTTTACTTTCATTTTGAGTAACTGAAAAAGGTGCGAAGACAGCCAGAATTAGTACTTCTGCTCCAGTCATTCTAAAGTAAAAAAATTAAATTATCCCGTCTTGCTCCCTTTACATAGACTGAATTATTCTCTATCGTTTCAGCTCGGAGGCTTATACCTCAAAGATCAATGCTAAATACACATATTTTCCTTGAAGATTGATGTTGATAGCAATGGGAAGGGGAAAAACGATCATGGATAGGGAAAATTCGCTATTTAAGAACCCTTTTGAAAATTCAAGGAACTTGATAGAATTGCTTTAACACCAACATTTCAACTCCACTGTGAACTAATCTTCGGCATTCAATTTTTATTGATTCAATAATCATGAAAAATAATCAGAATACAGTCAATAAGAATTTAAAATCACAATAAAGTTAGATGCGTACCGTATATCATGCTTATGTCAAGTATTATTGAAATAGGATAGGAGTACCGTTTGCGGCCACGGTACCTTTTTTCACCACTTTATATCAAAATTCGAATATGAATCATTTTATAAGTACCATAAAATTATAAGTTATATCCATATACTTAAGAAGATTTCGAAATTTTATAAGACTTTTATGCTGATTTAAGAATTTTTTTTTCCATTAACTCTAATTTGAAGTTCCCAAAAAAGATGCAAAGATCGTCAAAATTAGCACTTTTACCCTTCTTCCATTGAAAAGTGAAAAAATAGTTTCAAACAATAGATGTTCCTCAGTCGTCATGTTCAATAATCCAAATATCTATAAACTAAACATCGCCCTCGTATAAAATTCACTCACTAAAACAATATTGCCTTTTATTTTTAGCTCGTTACCCTCAATGGCCTTGACACTGCCGATCGTTACTGGGGTTCCTACAGGCCGAATCTATACTTCGGAATGAAGACTAGAGATCCGCAGTCACTGGCAAGTGGACTGATGTGGTACAGGCCAAACGATTTGCGTCAGGGGAGCGAGAGTTTCAGGCATTGGTGCGAGCAATCGGATAAGCTCGAGAAGTACGGATGGTTAGAGCACGATGGTAAAACCTTCGGCATCCAGGAGATTCACGACGGTGACGTCATCATCAAGACTTCCTACGTCAAGAAACCTGGAGGAAGACATGGTGGTGACTGGACAGCGAGAATTGGGGTCACCTACAAGGATCCAGAGATCCAAAGAACTGACAAATCAGAAGAGATTTCCTTTATTTTCTACTCGGCTCTCGAAGACAAGTCGACTGGAAACATCAAAGCGTCCTTAGGCGCTGATAACAGGCTCTCCGGAATGGAGGGATACACAGACGGCTTAGGTGCCTACAGATTCAGCATGAATCCAACGAAAGGAACTGTCGAAGAGCACTCCTTCCTGATCGCCGTGATGCCAGGTTTGGACCTAGTCCGTGAAACAGTCCTCCAAAACCTTCGACTAGCCTCCCAGAAAGGTTCTAACTTCAAGCGAATCGTTCTCGGAGGTGATCAACTCCCCTTAGACTCCGAGGGCAAGAAAACAGATCCCAACTTTTGCGCAACACAAGTCACTGCCAAGGTTCCCTTCGAATTCGAAGTTCTATTCGAGTCCGGAAGTGTTCCACTAAGAAAAGAAAAGTTGACTGGTAAGAATTTCGACAGTGCTCTCGCTGAACAGCGTAAGAGATTCAACGATAAATTCGAAAAGACGTTCAAGCTTCAGGAGAAAGGATTCAAAGAGGACGCAATAGATTTCGGAAAATTGGCCTTTTCGAACTTGATAGGATCGATTGGCTACTTCTATGGAACCGCACAGGTTCAAAGTGTCTATACAAAAAACCCAGTTCCATACTGGAAAGCGCCTCTTTATTCTGCAGTACCAAGTCGCTCATTTTTCCCACGTGGATTTCTCTGGGACGAAGGATTTCATGGTCTTCTAATATCAACCTGGGATCTAGACATTGAACTCGACATTATGAGCCATTGGTTTGATCTAATGAACTCAGAAGGATGGATCCCTAGAGAGATGATTCTTGGCACAGAAGCTGTAAAGAAAGTACCCGAGGAATTTATCACACAAATAAGTACAAATGCAAATCCACCGACATTCTTCTTGACACTCGAGTATATTCTCAATACACGAGAGAGTGAATTGTTAGATAGACACTATAAATTATTGAATAAACTTTATCCGAGACTGCAGGCATGGTTCGAGTGGTTCAATACTACGCAAATCGGTGATTTACCGGGTACTTACAGATGGAGAGGAAGAGACAGTCTAACGAATCGTGAATTGAATCCAAAGACATTGACTTCAGGATTGGATGATTATCCTAGGGCATCGCATCCTAATGTTGATGAGCGACATGTTGATTTGAGGTGCTGGATCGCCTTTGCATCTGGGGTAATGACGAGATTAGCGGAGATTCTTAATCATCCGAGTGATAAGTTCAGAGAGACTCATCGTTATCTAACGGACAATGAGCTTCTCAACAATCTACATTGGTCGCCGTCAGCTCAAGCTTACACGGATTTTGGGCTGCACACGGATAAAGTTGAGCTGCGGAGGCCCAGTGCTCCTCCGAGATCCCCAGCATCACCTGATCTCATCCGAGTTGTTTTAGAGGATCCAACACTGAGATATGTAGACTCAACGTTCGGATACGTCTCTCTATTTCCATTCATTCTGCAGATTATCGAATCGGACTCGCCTCATCTCGACAAGATCTTAAATGACTTGATCAAACCAGAATTACTCTGGACCAAGTATGGACTCAGATCTCTTGCCAAAACATCACCACTCTACATGAAGTACAATACTGAACATGATCCACCTTACTGGCGTGGTCCTATATGGATTAATCTCAATTACTTGACACTACGTGCACTTAATCATTATTCTGAAGTACAGGGACCATACCAGATTAAATCTAGAAAAATATACAAAGATTTGAGAGATAACATAATCAAAAATATGATGTTACAGTACAAAAAAACTGGTTTCATATGGGAAAATTATGGTGATACTTATGGTGAGGGAAGAGGCTCACATCCGTTCAATGGATGGTCATCATTGGTTGTTTTGATTATGGCTGAGATTTATTGAGTTTGTGATTTATTGAGGTTTTTTTTGTTCTTTTGGATTTTTAATACAGCACATGTTGGGGGCTCAAGCCTCACGGACAATCAGTCAATTTTTTCAGGTGTGAAGGAGGTAGAAAAATGTTGGTGAACTGCGGGATACAAGCCGAATTGTTTTAATAGGAGGGAGGTGGGATAAAGTGGGCATGTAGTTTTGGTATTTTATAGCATAAAAAATTACTTGAAATCGATGGAAATATTGGAGATAGGTTTTTTCTGATGATTTCCTTGAAAAGCTGAGGAAATTTTACATGGGAATCATATGTCAGAAGTTATTTTTTTGAATTTTTCAAAAATTCCATTTTTTGCGAAAGATTTGAAGGTGAAAACCTTCTGTTTTTGAAAAATTCCAGTTTTTCGGGAATATCTCTGGTTCTATTGGTCCTAGCGATCTGGGGTGGATCTTGAATGAAAGGTGAGCTCATTTCTCATCGATTTTTGTAGTTCAAAAAAGAAATTATCAATTTTTCAAGTACTTATAGGTCAAAAACTGATTTTTCAAAAAATGGCCTATAAGTATTTGAAAAATTGTTTTAAGAAAATTTGAACCACATAAATCAATGAGAAATGAGCTCACCTTTCATTTGAGATCAACCCCAGGTCGTTACGACCAACAGAACCGGAGATATCGCTGAAATAGTGGATTCTTTCGATTTTCGAAAGGAGTACCCCTTCAAACCTTGACCCAGAAAAGTAAAATTTTCAAAAAATTGAAAAATATGATTTCAACACATGTTTTCCACCCAAAATCCTCTCAGCTCTCCAATAGAATCATCAGGAAATCTCCATCTCAAACCCTTCAATCGAAATTTCCATTTTATCCCACCTTCCCCTATCATTCGTTTATTAGATAGAGCTCAAAAGATTTTTATCATTAAAAACGCTTCTTTCGAGTTATTGAGTAGCTTCTTTGTGTCGCCGTGTGATATTGTTTAATTTATAATATTGAGTCATTGAGCGAATGGTGTACTTCCAGCGTGTGTGAGGCTGGCACTCACCAGACCACATTTTTTGAATCAAGAAGAGTCAGGAAATGCTTAATTATAAAGAAAAAAGAAAGGGAAGAATGCAATATGAAATTATTAAAAGTCGTGAAAAAGAATGATTCGAAGAAATTGCGTTCTTTTGAGGATATCTTTAATGCATGTGGGTTTAAAGAAAATTTGCAGGAGACCTTTTTTGTGGAGAATTGAATTCTCCACAAAAAAGATCTTCTGCTAAATTCTCCTCAACCTCATTTTTCACGAGATCCCTTCAATTTGTAGAAACAAAGTCTTGAAACAGTCTTTTTCACCTCTTTTCTACTACCAGAAAAATAATTTGAAAAACAAAAAAAAAAGGAAACCACGTACTTGTAGCTTAGGTGTAACATTCCAGGAAGTGGGAGTAGTTATTAAGAATTCATATACCAAAATTGAGAATGAAAAAAAAAATAAATAAATAATTGTATATTAAGACTGCATAAGTTTTGAGATAAAAATTGTAAAAAAAAAGAAACATGAATTAATCGTAAAATTTATTCGATGGTAAATAATTTTCAAATATTTCGCATGCGATTTTTTCTTGAACCGCTTTGATCTCAATTCTATGAAGTTTTAAATTGCAAAAAAAAAATGAAGTGAAGAGGGAAAAACCAAAAAAATAATAATTATGTATGCATGCAGCGAGGAATCCTTGTGTTTTAACGAAAAAAAAACCAAATCTGACTCAATATTTTGCTAGAACACAGAATGAGCAAATAATATATGAGATAAAAAAAAATAATCGGAGCAATTTTTAAATGCTGATAATTGATTAATTCTAGATAAGGATTTTTCAAACCTGGCTGTGACGAAAAAAAAAAAATACTTAACAAATGAGAAGAAAAAAAAACACCGTTAAATGCATTTTTTCTTGGAAAATAGGCTTAGGATCGAATCATCCTACATCTTTTTAATACATAATGTCAAAGAGTGAATGAAAAAATAGTCAAACAATTGAAAAATTGAAAAAAAAGAAACATCACATCATAGACAGTGTAATTAAGGAGCGTGCACTTTGTGGCGAACAATAATTAAATGAAAGAAAAAAAAAATAATTGAAGAAACATTTTTCTCATCTTTTGAGTGGCGCGTGTCCTTTGTAATCGGAGTATAATCACCAATGTTTTTTCAAAAATTTTAATTTAAAAAAAACTCTTGTAAACAAATAAAAGAAGAGAAAAGAGAATTAATTGCTTCGATAGTACACAGTTGACCCTTCATTATTTTTAAATTCATTTATTTACGTAATTCTGCATTTTTTATCTTTATGAAAATGATTTATTAATTAATTAATTATTAATTATTTGTTTAGTACAATCGTACAAAGATATTATATAGAACAGAATAGAATAACTCTTTTTAACGTTTCGTTGAGATTTCAATCCTAAATATTAAATATCAATATTAAATATTAGTCATTGAATATTGCATTTCAAATCCAGAAATATGTAATTTCCCAATTTTTACTTCTTCAATTCATTAATCAATTTAATAGAGAACTTAAATAATTAAAATTGATTAACAAAGTTACAAAGTTTCATATAATTTCTTATCAGTGATAATTTTGGATGTTTCATGTTGTCGATGCAGTAGGAAAGATGCTATTTTTTTTACATTTCTCAATTTTTTTTCATAACTTTTTTTCTGTGTAGTACATAACGGAATTATTATTAGAAAAAATAACAAGAAACCATCTAAATTTGAAAGAAAAATAAAAAATTTCTATTCACCCTATAAAGTAAATCTACATAATACTGAAAATAGCAGACATCCGACAATTCTAATTACTTTTTCTAGATAAATAAAAAAAAGAACAAAAAAATTTAATTCTTTTCTAAATAAATCTAATTATTTTTTTCTCAATAAATTGTTAAAAAAAATGCGTACTTATAGAAAATTGAAAAAACAATAGGAGCACATTTTTTATTTGAAGGTAAAAATTCGGCCATCATGATCACTTCCAATAAAAATTCAAAAATTCAAATTTAATTTTTCACATTTTTTAAATTATTATTTGTTCAATAATTTATTTTTTTAATGAAATGACAAAAAATCGTGAATTTCGTGCCAATTTTATCATCATAAATCTATAAATTATCATTTTTCTCCTGGGATTTATCCAAAATACTCTGAGGTACTGTCTTTAGAATTCAAATATTTGAATTTCCCGCGGTTTTTCACGCGTTATATTGGTATCGATCTGTCAATGGCTAGTTTCACTCTCTCGCCAATATCCCAACAACTTCACAGCTCACTGAGAGCTGTAGGTGTGTTATCTCTTTTCGCATGACAATTTGGAACATTGTTGCAATAAAAAAAGGAGTGTTTTTTCATTTAATTTTGATATTTAGATTAAAATAAAGAGCTTCAGAAGACAACAATGGAGCCATACGATGTAATTGTTAATCAGCCAGTTGTCATCGACAATGTAAGACATTTTTCCTCATAGTCCCCTTTTTTTTCCCTTGTTCTTCGATAATTCTAATGAAATTTCAGCTCCAAACAGACACTGATGTGTCAAAAAAGACGGGCCATATTGTCGGCTGCCAAAACCTGTCAATTTCTTTAATTTTTGACATTTTTGCACATTTACATTAAAAATCTACAGTTCAGAAATTTTTTTTACATAAAAAATTGATTTTTTCTCCCACTTTTTAAATTTTTCGAATTTTGTTAAAAAACGATGAAATTATATAATTTTACATTTATTTTGAATTTCAGGGCTCTGGTGTGATAAAGGCAGGTTTTGCTGGTGATCAAATCCCAAAATGCAGATTTCCAAATTAGTAAGTAAATTCATTAATATTCAGGTGATGATTCACACATACACACACACTTGGAGGTTATTAACATCAGAATGGTGAAGAGAATATAAAAATTAAATTGGCACAAGTGTCACAATTTTTTTTAAATTTTTTTAAAACAAATTAATGATTATAAAAAATCATATTTGAGGAAAATGCACTTTGGGGAAGTTGGGGTAAAATGGGCATTCTAAATGGATGGTTCGAGATTGAGATTTTCTGATGATTGCATTGGAAAGCTGAGAAAATTTCAGGTGGAAAACATGTGTTGAAATGATTTTTTTTTCAATTTTTTGAAAATTTTACTTTTTTAGGACAAGTTTTGAAGGGATTCTCTTTTCGAAAATCGAAAAAATTCACTTTTTCGGCGATATCTCCGGTTCTGTTGGTCGTAGCGACCTGGGATTGATCTCAAATGAAAGGTGAGCTCATTTCTCATCGATTTATGTGGTTCAAATTTTTTTCAATCGATTTTTCAAATACTTATAGGCCTTTTTCTGGAAAATCAGTTTTTGCCCCATAAGTACTTGAAAATTTGATAATTTCTTTTTTGAACCACATAAATCGATGGGAAATGAGCTCACCTTTCATTCAAGATCAACCCCAGGTAGCTACGACTAATAAAACCATAGATATTCCCGAAAACCTGAGATTTTTCGAAAAACAGAAGGTTTTCACCTTCAAATCTTTCTCAAAAAATGAAATTTTCGAAAAATTCAAAAAAATAACTTCCGACACATGATTTCCATGGGAAATTCCCTCACCTCTTCGACAAAACCATCAGAAAAAACCTATCTCCACTATTTCCATCAATTTCCCCTAATTTTTACAGTATAAAATACCAATAATTCCCTTTTCATTTTACCCCTCATGTCTCTTTTACCCCACCCTCCCCTACCAATCCCCCCAATTTTCCCCATCCACATATTCCCTCGACCCATTCCCCTAAAAAACCTCGTTCCCTATTCACCAAAAAAAAAAACTAAAAAATTGTCAGATATCTGCTTTTTCCCCATCACAAAACCCAAAGCCCAAAACCCAACTCTAAACCCTTGTCTTTTCTTTTTCAAATTCAAATCCAGTATCGGAAGGCCAAAGCATGTGCGAGTGATGGCAGGAGCTTTAGAAGGCGATCTTTTCGTCGGTCCAATAGCGGAGGAGCATCGTGGCCTGTTGTCGCTCCGTTACCCAATGGAGCATGGCATAGTAACAGACTGGAACGACATGGAGCGAATATGGTCATACGTCTACAGCAAAGATCAACTCTCCACCTTCAGCGAGGAGCACCCAGTCCTCCTAACCGAGGCCCCTCTAAACCCTCGTAAAAACCGAGAGAAAGCTGCAGAAATCTTCTTCGAGTCCTTCAACGTTCCTGCCCTATTCGTTTCAATGCAGGCTGTTCTCAGTTTGTACGCAACTGGAAGAACAACTGGAGTTGTTCTTGATGCTGGAGATGGTGTAACTCATGCTGTACCAATTTACGAGGGTTTTGCAATGCCGCACAGTATTATGCGAGTCGATATTGCTGGAAGAGATGTCACGAGATACCTCAGACTTTTGTTGCGCAAAGAAGGTGTCAATTTCAAAACAACCGCGGAATTTGAAATTGTTAGGACAATTAAAGAACGCTCTTGTTACTTGTCGAGTAATCCGCAAAAGGAGGAGACAGTTGAAACGGAAAAGTTTCAGTATGTTTTGCCTGATGGCAGCTTCTTGGAGATTGGTCCAGCGAGATTTAGAGCACCGGAAGTGTTATTTAGACCTGATTTGATTGGCGAAGAGTGCGAGGGACTGCACGAAGTCCTCATGTATTCCATTCAGAAGTCAGATTTGGATCTGAGAAAGGTTTTATTCCAAAATATCGTTCTTTCTGGGGGATCAACGCTTTTTAGGGGCTTTGGGGATAGGCTACTGTCGGAGATAAGGAAAATGGCACCGAAGGATATCAAGATAAGGATATCAGCACCACAGGAACGTCTGTACAGTACTTGGATTGGCGGATCTATTCTTGCTTCTTTGGACACTTTCAAAAAAATGTGGGTGAGCAAGAGGGAATATGATGAGGATGGCAGCAGGGCGATACATCGCAAGACTTTCTGAGTCTTCTGAGAAGGTGGAATTAAGCTTACTTAAGGGAGAAAAATCATTTTTTGAACAAAAAAAAAACGCAGACACACACACAGACACACAAAATAACGCTCGGCACAAAACATCTTTGAATTTTAGGATTTTGGAAGGTACAATGGCGGAAAAAGTTAATTTTTGGGGGTAGAATCGTTAATAATGTACTTATAAAAAAAGAAATTCTCGAATCTGATGAAGTTAGTCTTCAAAGAGTGTAATAAAAAAATGAATAAGCCGTTTCTACGGCTAATTATTATTAATTAATTTATATTAATATTATTATCAATTAATTATTATTAATTAATTATTTTCAATTGATTTCTTCTTTCTGGAAGACATTAATTGAAAACTGGAACACTCGTATCATTTATTATATTTTTTTCATTTGAAAAATTTTAAGGAATGTAAAAAATGGTAATTTTTTCTCTATTGTCGATTAATTTTTTTGTTCTGAGGTTTATTTATTCTTCATTACATTCTTCAAGTACTTACTGAATCAGTTTTGAGAAGTAAAATGAATCCTAGAAACAAAAAATCAATTAAAAATTGAAAATTTTTCATTATTTTCTACATTTCTTCGAATCTTTCAAGAATAAAAAAAAAGGAAAAAATTATAAAAAATTTTCAATTGTCAATTAATTTTTTTTTTTTTAATGATTCTATTCTTCATTACATTCTTTACAGATTCACTGAAGTAAATTTAAGAATTTCATCCTGGATAAATTGTTATTAACGATTACAAACAAAAAATTAACTTTTTTTGTTCAATTGTACCTGTCCAATTATCTTTAAATAATTAATTCTGGGATGAATAATTTCTTCGGGTTTTTATTGCGATACTTGGAGGGAATTTTTACAATGGGAGTGAGAATAAATTAGTTTAATTTTATATATCAAAATATTTTGGCAACTCTCGCTAGTTAGTTACATTAACGTACTAATTATAATTAATTTTTTTTTCTCATTTAATCATTAAGAAATGACTATATTTAAGCATTTGGCTTTGATCCTCGATGAGATTATCTTCAGTAAATTCAATTGATATTTAATTTTTTGAAGAAGGTAAAGAAAAGAAGGGTAGACATATAACGAGTTGTCTATTTATGTAATTTCTTTTTATACTGTCATGTAAAACTTAATATTTAATGTAATTTTGAATGATATGAGTTCATAGGAAAATCATTGAGAGTGCTTTATCAATATGTTACAATATTTCTTTCAGAATAGAAAAAGAAAATAAATGGAGAAAAACAATCGTAATAATTCAGCACTGTTTTTTGCAAATGTATTTGTAAATATATGCTTTGGTAAATGAAAATTGAAAAAGTGTATTTTCATTCATTTTTCATATATTTTTTATATGAAAGAAAACGACAATTTTATCAAAAAATTGTGTTTTTCTGATTTTTTTTCTGTTCAAACCGTTAATTCGAAAATTTTGAAAAAATTCAGGGTTTTTCTGGATTTAGTCCAGTATCTCTCTGAATTTTTTCATTGCCCATTTCTACATATTTATCCCCTTTTCATATAAAAGACAGGACATTGAAGATGGAATACTAAAAGATGAAAATTTCAAGGTCAAAAAATTTTACTTTTCTTAATTTTTTTCTGTACAAACTGTTTGTTCTAAAATTCTGAAAAAATTCAGGGCTTTTCTGGATTTAGTCCAGTATCTCTCTGATTTTTTTGGTTGCTCATTTCCGAAAATTAATTGAAGTAAGAGGACTTATTCAACAACGGTGGCATTAGTTGAATTCAAAAATTGATGAAAAAGGCGCTAATGAGGCCAGCCAATCCGGTGTCATTTCAATATGGTAGCCTCCACAGTTGCTGCACATAACCTAAAAATCACTCAAAACTTCGTGCAACAACAAGCATTCATTTTTATTCCTTCATTTAAATTGATTTATTGATAATTCTTGTGATAAAAAAGTTAATTCAATATTATCGTGTACTGAGTGACAATAAAAAAGACCAACTTTACATAGATTAATACAAGAAATTCAGCAAATCTGGATGAAACCAAGGAAAGAATGATTGCCGCCTCAGACCCGCTGGTAAATTCCTCAAATATTCCATAAATAAAATAATAAAATAAATAACAATGATAGAATTGATTTCAAAAAACAATCTGACAGACATTTGACAATTTTTCGTTATTTTTCTTCATTCAACAGATAAATTATTTTAAATAATGAAAATAAAAAATAAGCGCATGAAGACAATTTGAAAATCTATATGTGAAAATTTTTGAATTTTTTTTTTTCACACTGATTTATTTTGTTTAGAGATTGTTAGATGTTTTTTATTTTTTTTTCCTGATCAAATGAATAATTTTGTTGAAAATAGAAAAATTTGTACAGTTTGAGAAATTGAAAAAACTATAGATGCAAATTTTCTTTGCAAGAATTTATTTGTTTGAGGATGTTTGGGACGTAATATGGTAGAAAAAAAAGTTAATTTTTTCTATAAAATCGTTAATAACAATTTATACAAGACGAAATTCTCAAATCTGATCCAGTGAATATATAGAGAATGTAATGATAAATAAAATAAGCCCTAGAAACACAAAATTGATTGAAAACTGAAAAATCCTGACTATTTTTTACATTTTTTCAGGAATTTAAAAAAATTGCACAAATTTAAAAAAATGGCCAAGTCCGCAAATTTTCAATTAGTTTCTTGCTTCAAGGCCTCATTTGTTCCTTATTTCATTCTTAAAATACTTACTGAATTGAGTTTTGACAAAATTATCTTGTATACGTTGTTATTTACGATTTAATACAGAAAAATTACCTTTTTTTCAATTGGACCTCCCATTTATCAGTGAATAAAATGCAGAAAAATGTAAAATGTCTGCTAATTTCATTAACAATTGACGCAAAACATCTCAGACATCAACTTCCACTCATTTTTCAATAACTGACCAAAAAAACCGCTCAACCGCCTCTTTTTTTATCCAGGAATACTCACCAGGTGGACGTCAAACGTACCAACGGCATCCAGGCTCCGTGATTCACCAGCAAAATGCTGAAAATCGTACAATTCAAAACGACAGTGCACTCCTGCAAAAATTCAGTCAAGTAAACATATCCGACAAGTCCGTAAAAGAGTTCTGGTCAGTACGAGACAATGCAAACTGCGGCGAAGAGGAGCTCTATTGTTCCGGTAAAGTTGCTGTTCATTCGATAGGCACACAGTTGACCCGTGTCCTTCGCACCTCCTACACCTGTGATACCGACATTAAACACGCCCTCTGGTGCAACTTTTGTACCAGTCCCCCTAATCAGCCAGCCAAAGACAACGATGGAGCTGATTCGACCGATAAACAAGAGGCAACGGTGAAATGCATCTGTTTATTGGACTCCTACACCCTGAAAGTGTTCACAGAAACAGGCGAAGACTACGTTTCAAGTCTTCAGTTCCAGATTTCATCAGTCTGGCCCACAAAATACGGAATTCTCTTGGAAAAGTCGCAGGTTCCGCTTTCAGTATCGAGATACGCATCTTTAGAAGCCAGTAGATGGGCAGCACAGAACGAGTCAACTCTGCCAATTGCCTTTTCTTTAACCCATCCGCTAGACGAGATCTGTCCTCTTCTCATCAAACATGGAAACGTAAATTACATGTGCGACTCTAATCAACAAATAGTATTTACGAGCTCCAAACCCTCATTGGCCGTCATCTACGACACAAAAACGGGACTTCACTCGGTTTACAAAATAAGAAATGCGTCTATGGAAGAGAGACAGATTGTTTGTGGCAATTCTGACGTCACGCCGAATCTCTTCAACTCGATGAGTGCCTCGCCGCTTCATCTGGGAGGAAATGCATCTGGAAACAAGAGCTGTGGAACCAAGACTCATCTGAGTCTCTTCGGAGTTCCGAATCCACAGATCAGTGGTATGGGAATGGGGATTAGTTTGGGAATGTCGAGCAGTCCTTTTGGGTCTAGAGGTACGTCTTATACGACGTCATGCTCGGGAGGAGCACCGTCACCGTCACAGCATCAGACGCCACACTCGAGATCCCAAAGTCCTATGGCAACGATCTCTAGATGTCAATCCCCAACGCATCCTGCGTTTTCGCCATTGATTGGAGGATCCATGGGGCCGATCATCCATCAAACTCGACTGCATCAGACAGTCATGGCGACAATAATGTGCCAATCTCAGCACAATCCTTCCAGTTGCAATAGTTTTCACTTTCAGGACGCACCAATGACATCCAGCAAGCCGCTTTACCCGGAAATCTGTCTGGACCACGTTTGGACGGAGAATTCGGGGGTTCCAAAGGACCTGCCTTCAGGAAAAGCTTCTAAAGTCCTTCTTACGTCTGATCTTGTTGGTCAGGGCTATTTGGGGTATCTTGTGCCCAGCAGATCTCAGTTGTTTCTAGTCAGAATTGAAAAAACCAACAAGCAGCAGCAAATCATCTTTGGAATGGTTACTAGTATCGTTGCTAAAGATGCTGTTAATCTTCCGTCTTTGAGCATGATTGCTATTCTCGATTTGTCGCACGGAGTGACCCTGTACTCGGGTGTAACGTGCGTTGGTAAGGTTCATATACCGACACTGCATCCAACAATTGGAGGCTGCTATTATTTTTCTAGTAATTTAGGTGCTAAGTTGAGTTCTCCGTTTCCGAGGAGGAGTTCTTTGATTTCGCAGAATGTTGCTGGGGCGGATATTAAGTTTGAGGAGGCACTGCATACGCTGAGTCCAGTTGGTTCTTGCGGAAGACCACCAATGCTGATGGACAACTCCATGCACGATGCAGGATTGGTTGGACTGAAGGATGCTATTGGGAATAAGATAACGTTGGAATATGATAATAAGAATTATTACAGGATTTCGTTGCCCGTTTCGAGTACTTCGCCGTTAGTGACGAGGTGTCTTAAAGCATTGCGAAGTGTTCTGCAGAGGGATTTGGCGATGCAGCTTCTTGTCAAGTGGTATGGAGCCAGAAATGCGCCGGGACCACAGGACTTCTCTTCTGCTCAAGAATGGCATCTTTTTATTGTTGTGCTTTTTACGTTGCTTGGTTATGATGTTGATAAGCTGCCGTTGATAAGGAAGAATGATCGGGATGCTTGTGCTGAGAGGAACAGTCCGATCGTCGTACCGAAAAAGCAGAAAACTAATGATTCTGGCTCTCAAGAAGACTGGTTGAACATGGTTGGATCTGTAGAACACCAAAATTCGCAAAGTCTCGTTTCTGATGTCCTGAATCTATCGAAATTCACGAAATCAAGAGCGGAGGTCACTATCAAAATCGAGGAAGTCAATACCGGGAGAATAAGTACTCAGGCGATTCTGTTTCCTTATCTACCTTTGGTTCTTTTCTCTCTTCATCTACTTTACGAGGAACTCAAACTAAACTGCGTCATGTCGGAGAGTCTACCACTTCTCGCACAACTTCTCCATCAACTCAGCAATGATCTCAACTTCACCATGTACTCGCATCATTATTTCCTGGATTTTCCGGGACACTGTTCACCAGGATACTGCCAGTCCCAGATAACTCCGGCCGATCTGCAGAAGATCGTTCCTCCAAATTACATGCCAGTCAAGCCGCCAAGTGTCTTCGAGACTCTGAACACTTTGTTGAATACGGGAGAAGCAAGTGCCTATCCCCACTTGAGTCGTGTTAATCCGAGGACCAAGAGCATCGTTCAACTGATAGCACTTATTGCTAATGAGTCAAGAACTCCTGCTCTTGACATGGAAAAGTTCATTAAATTGATTGTGCCAGCTGGAAGTAGAGTTGATTATCAGGAGACTGGGTACAAGATCGACAAGGACATCTCGAAAAAGATAGAGAAACCTGTTGCAGACAGGATCGTGTTACTCTACCACGAAATGGGAATGTCGAAGAAGGACTTGGAGACGCTTCCGCCAGGTGTCGCACTCATGCTCAAAGACGTTATGCACCGTTGCAGAGAGCGACCACCATCGAATTGGCCGACACAAGCCTACGAACTAGTTGATCGTCAGGATCTAGCGACTCTCGAGAAGCACGGAGAAAAATTGAAGTCCTCGAAATCTGAAAGTGATGCGGGAACTAATTGTTCGATTAGAGACCCCGACCAGGATGACGGAATGACGTTCGACGATGCGATATTAAAACTGCGATTCAACAAGGACCACCGGGTCGCAGAAGTACGCAGACTCCTCAACTCATCGAAACCGGTTAAAATCGCTATTGTTCAAAGACCCGAAGTGTCCGATCACGAGTTCATTGAGGAACAGGAGCGCCACCTACATGCCTTGTGCTCAAGAACAATGGCGCTGCCAGTAGCCAGAGGCATGTTCACCCTCAGAACATCGACTCCGATCGTCACAGAACAGCTGCCAATTCCCCGACTCTGCTTAACCGGTAAAGCAGCTCTTCGTGGCACCACAGTGGAACTCTCGCACATAGACGTCCCCCCGAACATGAATCTCTGGCCCTTGTTCCATAACGGAGTAGCAGCTGGTCTCCGCATCCATCCGGACGCTTCGAACATCGATTCGACTTGGATCGTCTACAACAAGCAGCAACAAGGCGAGTTCGGTATCGAACATTCCGGGTTCTTAATGGCACTTGGTCTCAACGGACACTTGAAGAACCTCGCTCCTTTCAGCATGTACGAGTACCTCGTCGAGTGCCATGAAGCGACCAACGTTGGTCTTTTGCTCGGCCTCTCAGCGACTCACCGAGGCACTATGGACATCTCCATGACAAAACTCCTTTCCCTCCACGTCGAAACGCTCCTCCCCCCGACCAGCATTGAGTTAAGCGTCCAACAAAACGTGCAAGTGGCGGCGCTGATGGGCGTAGGCCTTGTTTACGAGGGAACTGCTCACAGGCACATTTCCCATGCCTTACTATCGGAAATCGGTAGACCCCCAGGTCCCGAAATGAAGAACTGCGTGGATCGGGAGTCTTATTCGCTTGCTGCCGGTCTGGCACTGGGTCTCGTAGTCCTTGGACGTGGTGGCGGCGCTGATTTGGCCAGCATTCCGGATACTCTCCACTATTATATGGTCGGGGGCAACTCTCGTCCGTTTACCGGTGCTCAAAAGGAGAAGTACAAATCCCCGAGCTACCAGATTCGAGAGGGCGACTCTATTAACATCGACGTGACGAGTCCTGGCGCCACCATCGCTCTCGGTCTCATGTATTTCAACACCTCTAATCGTGCCGTAGCCGAGTGGATGCAGGCGCCAGGCACTCAGTTCCTCCTAGACTTCGTTAGACCTGATCTCCTGCTTCTGAGGATCCTCGCTCGATCCTTGATTCTCTGGGACGAAATCGAACCCTCAAACAGCTGGGTCTCGAGTCATGTCCCCGATATCGTCTACAAATACCGACTGCAGAAGCCAACATCCGATATAACACAGAATGTCGACCTCGAAACGATGAATCAAGCCTACTGCAACATAATAGCAGGTGCTTGCATGGCGCTCGGCCTCAAATACGCAGGCAGCGCCAATGAAAACGCCTTCAAAATTCTCTTCAACTATGCGAAAATGTTTACAGCTCTATCCCACAAGTCAATAGGCGAACTTGCCGGTAAGTCGACTATCGAAACCTGTCTGAATGTCACTTTACTGTCGGCAGCTGTTGTAATGGCGGGAACTGGCAATCTCGATGTCATGAGGATCTGCAGGCAGATAAGGACACGAGTAGGTCCAGCTAGTAGCGTCGTCACTTATGGCTCCCATTTAGCAACGCACATGGCTTTGGGTCTACTGTTCATTGGTGGAGGGAGGTACACACTGTCTAACAGTCCCAGTGCAGTTGCCGCTCTTATAATCTCCCTGTTTCCAAAATTTCCGACCCACAGCAACGACAATCGTTATCATCTTCAGGCACTCCGGCATCTTTATGTTCTTGCGGTTCAGCCAAGGCTTGTTCTGCCCAGGGACATAGACAGCAAGGTTCATTGTTATGCGACTGTTAAGCTTACTTTCAAGTCGGAGAAGCTGGCCAGAGGACAAGAGACTAGTCTCAAAGCGCCTTGTCTTCTGCCGCAGCTGGAGAGTTTGGAGCGGGTGGAGCTGAAAGACGACAGGTACTGGGACATTGTCTTTGAGAGGGGACACAATTGGCAGTTGTTGGAAGGAATGCTGTCCAAGTGCGATGCACTTGATGTCAAGCAGAAAGCCGGATGTCTGCCTTATGTCGAGGATCCTCAAGGTTTTAGGAGTCTTGTTGCTCAGACGTTGACCACTGGAAATGTGATACCTTGGGCAGCTAGACAAGAGCATGTTACTAGTTTTACTAATGACAGGACTGTTCTTAATATTGTCAAATACTTCCTGCAGAAAAGAAGCGTTGAGAACAAGTTCGAGTGCAAGGAAGTGACGATAAGCCATGGAAGTCATAGCAAATCGAGTTTGGGATACAGCAACAAGAGCTTCAATGACTCGATTTCTTTTGAAAAAATGGAGATTGGGGAAAACTCGCCGACGAGGAGCATTCAGACGCTTACTAATATTCAGGATGACTTTAGGGAGGTTTCGGAGATGGAAAAGCATTTTCTACAGACGCTTGCTATCATCGTTTATGAGTGCGTTATCAAGGACAAAGTTAGTCTTCTGCCGCTTTGGGTGAATTTATATAAGAGCATTGAAGTGACGGAGAAGAGACCTACTAGCTACTTGGTTTGGCAGATTAAATTGGTGGCTAGTCATGTACTGCAGAGGCATCAGATGGATGATGCTAATGCTTTGTTGAGTGTGGAGAGCGTTTTGGCGATCAAACAGAGGGTGGCACTGATTATGGATAGGTGGGAGGAAGGTGAGATGAATATGATAAAAAGGGGGGGGGAAAGGGTTGATCTCAATTTTTGAAATTTTTCTTCTTTTTTTTTTGTATTTTTGGGAAAATTCTGTTTTTTTGGAGATATTTTGAGGTTTATTGGTTTATAGCGATCTGGAGTTGATGTTGAATGAGAAGTGAGATCGTTTGCCATTGATTGAGGTGATTTAAAAGGGAAATTATTGATTTTTGGAGTTTTATATGGACCATTTCATGGAAATCAGCTTTTTGCCCTACAATTAACTCGGAAATCGATGATTTTTACGTTCAAAACCCCATAAATCGATGACAAATGATCTCAACTTTCATTTCAGATCAACCGCAGGTCGCCACAACTAATAGAACCGGAGATATTCCCCAAAAAGTGGAACTTCCAAAAAAATCAAAAGCATTTTATCTTTAAATTTTCGAGAAAAAAACTCTGAATTTCCCAAAAATCCTAAAAAATCCATTTTTGCACATGATTTTAATCGGAAATTTTCTCAGCTTTTCAATGGAAGCATCAGAAAAAATCTATCTCACTTATTTCCCCTCATTTCTCATGTTTTTTTTCTATAATAACACCTTGTGTCCTTTTTATTAATAGATCTATAATATTTTATTAATAGAGATTCAATCGTCCTATTATTTCTTCTTTTTCCAGATTTGGGGCCGATAATGAAAAAATACATGCAAACAGGTGTCATCGAAGGTGATGCAGAGATTCTCCGAAAATTCACAGCTTACTGCACATATTATGACATACCCTACAATAATACTTCCCTCGAAAATGTGGATTTTAATCCATTTGGTAATGCTCAATCTCAATTACCAGAGATAACAATGTACAAACTGTATAAATTACAAGTTGGCAATTTTTCTTAGTGTATTAGTAAAAACATCAAAGTGTTAAAATTTTTTTTTTACGATTTTTTCTCGTTTTTATTACAAAAAATATACACGCCCACGGAATCACAGCTTTCCTGTTTCCCAAAAAAGCGCTTATTACGTTAACGTTAAACACAATGTAAATAATTTAATAAATCTAATATTTTTCACAAAAAAAAACGTCTTTTCATTTTGAAGAAACTGATAATAGTCTTAAGTTCGGAAGTAATTTTAACAAAAATACAAAATAATTTGTTCTCCTTTTTTTTGTCCTAGACCTTGCTCAAAATGATGATATTGGAGATAGCAGATATCTGACAATTCTTATTATTTTTAGTTCTTCAACAAATGAATTATTTCTAAGAAAGTAAAAATATGCATGTATAGAAAATTCGAAAAACTACAAGTACTAATTTTTTTAATATTGTTTCCATGATAATTTATTTGTTAAGAAAATGCAAAAAATTGTGAGATGTATGCTAATTTCATGATCATGATTTCAAAAAAGTAGACATCTGACAATTTTTGTTATTTTAATTTTTTTTTAACAAATAAATTATTTAAAAAAAAATAAAAATATGCACATACACAAAATCCGATGGACCACAGGTGCAAATTTCCTCAATTTTTCTTTTTTCTGTGAAAATTTACTTGTTTCAAAGAATCAAAAAAAATTGTCAGATATGTACTATCTTCAGTATCATGAAATAACACACATCTGACGAATTTTTTAGATAAAACACAAAAAAATGTGCACTTAAAATAAACTAAAAGTACTATAAGCGCACATTTCTCAAATTTTCTTCTAATTCCTTTTTTTGTTTTTTAATTCGAAAAATTGTTAGATATGTGCTCAGTTCATTATCAAAATTTTTTAAATGAAAAAATTTGCATCTCTAGGAAATTCAAAAACCTACAAATGCAAATTTTTTAAACATTTTTCTTCTAAATAATAATCTGTTTGTTTTTTTAAAAAATGCAAAAGTTTTGCAGATTTTCTGGTAATTTCCCCATTAGTTTCCTCAATTCGTTCAAAATAACGATCTTCTCCTGTAAAATGCCTCTTCATGAATGATCGGTTTTCCAGTGATCGAGTTGATGCGAGCATCGACAAAAGTACCTATCGAAGTGTAGCAATAGAGTGATCCCACCAAGATTCCCCCAAGATGTCCAACAAAAGAGGCATTTGGTACGAGTAAATGGATCATCAGCAGTTCCACCCAAACAGCCAATTTGCTCGGTACCCTGAATCCTCCGATATCATGTAATCTATCACGTTCTTCGCAGACGACAATGACTTTAAGTGCGAACAAAACTCCAGAAAATCCGATGGCACAGGTTGTTAAATACGCATAATCCAACGTCAATTGCGTCAGTGCATAGGACAGGATCACGTACATAGCACTGCATCCCACAGAAAGAAGTCCCAAGAGAATTCCGAAATTACTTGTGCCATACATAGGTTCTAAGTATGCTCCCTTCAATATAAACGATATCATGTTGTAGTACAAGTGCATGTCGGAGCCATGCTCGAAGTTCGAGATGAAAAAGGACCTCCAATCCTTGTATTTTATTATTTTTATGGCTGAAATACAAACGTCCTCGGAGTTCCAGGGCACTTGGAGCACACCCATATACAGAAGAACCTGAAATTAAAAAATTAAAAGGATTTAATGAAGTACTCAACTTTTGAAGACTGAAGATTTCAGAAAAAATTTACTTTTACGTTAAATTTGTGATTTGTAAATCAGTTTTTTTAACGTATCTCGGAAACTAAGTGAGATAGAGCGATTTCGGAGGAATCCTTTTTTGTAGCTCTTTAAATTCTCTACAAAAAATGATTCCAACAAATTTGCTCTATCTCGCTTAGTTTCCGAGATATTCTTCAAAAACTGCTGAGAGAATGAGCTAAATTAGTGTGAAAATGGAACAAGAAAGACTGGAACGAAAGTGCCTGAGTAAAAGACGTCATGAAAAAATTTGAAAAAATTCCACAATGATGGAGACCTTTTAGACCACGTTCCCAAATTTTTTCAGATTTTTCAGTAAAGTTGTTCATTGTCAAAAAAAAAAATTTCAATCATCTTGACTCAAAATTCCATTTTTCCCGATTTTCCCAATTCTTAAATTTTTTAAAATGTTTTCTATTTTTTTTTCTTTTAATTTTTGAATATTGATATTTTTCTGTACTTACTTGTCCAACTATCGTTGCCAATGTAACTGGTGGTATTTTATCAACCCCATAATTAACAGCCTGCATCCCAAGCAAATAAAGTCCATATTCTAACCCCTTCTGTCTTCTTCTGACAGTGCTCATCCTGATATTTCTTATTTTTCTTATGAATCCACTCTTATCAACGAATTATGAACAATAAAACCCATCAAAAAAACACAACAACTGTCACCTTTAGAGCAGAACGTGTGAATGAACATTTAAAGTCGTGAAAAATCGTCAAATCACTCGAAAATTTCCCCTTTTTCCTTCGAAGAGCCACGAAGTTTCGAGTGTTATTGTCCTCGTCCCACGTGGTCCAATCAACTATCTGCACATGCGTATTACCTCCAATTCTTCTCCACCAATGACGTCAGAGCCCGTGTTTTTTAAATGAGGAACAAATGATGAAAGTTCGCTTAATAATTAATCTATTCATTTGCGATAAAATAGTATTTTTTTTTATTTTTGGACTTCAAGGACTAAAAGGCTTTTTAAATGATTGAAAAAAAAAAAAAATTGGAATACAGAAAAAAAAACAAATGAAATATTTAATAAAGCATGGCCAATTCGTTGTTATTCTCTCAATTACAATGAAAAAAAAATGGAATGATACTGAAAATAGCAGACATTCGATGATTTTGTAGATTTTTAAGGCATTTTTAACAGATAAATTATAAGAAAAAAAGAAAAAATATTCACGAATACAGAAAATTTAAAAATCGAAAAGTGCAAATTTTAAAAAATATTTTTTTGTTCTCAAATGCGTCCTTTGTTCTTTAAAAAATGCACAAAATTGTGTCAAATGTCTGCTAATTTAATTATCATTCAGAGACAGAAAGGAAAAAAAAAAACCTAAATAAATTATTACAATAAAATATTCGAGGCACGCAAGATAGAAAATTGTACAGGCGAAAAATTAATAAACATCATGATAACTCATTCACAACTCTCATTACCGTGAAAACACAAAGAAAAAACTTGTTAATAAATATAAAATCTTTAGAAAAAAAAAAAATCATCAATAATATGATATGATACTGAAAATAGCAGACATCTGACAATTTTTCGTCTTTTTTTTCCTTAACAAGTAAATTATCTTCAAAAAAAAAATGCAAAAAAATAATGCGCATATAGAAAATTCAAAAAACTGTGAGAGTCAATTTTTTTATATTCATTTTTTTTGGTAATAATTCAGTCCTGAAGAGGTAAAACACGATAAGTCTATATTTTTCCCAATTCTTCGGAAATACCCTAGAAAATAAGCGAGATAGAGCAATTTTTCCCTGAAAGAAAAAAAACAAAAAAAAAAATTCTACCAAAAAGATCATTCAAAAGCCATCATGGATAATATCGCCTTATCTCGCTTAGTTTCCGAGACATTACCTACAAAATGATAACACAAAGATAACTCAATTTATCCTGTTTTACCTCTTCACTACTGAATTTATTTGTTTAAATAAAAAATTCCCCAAAAAAGTGTTGAATATCTGCTATTTCCATCATCATTCAATAATAATAATAATAAAAAATAAAGTTAAGATCGTCAACTTGAGAATCCCGGATTTGTATGTTCAATAGTGCATCTTCTGCAGTAGCTTTTAACAGCTCTGTACCCAATTTTCGTGACTCTCGTGCACTCTCCAATGTTCAATTGCCTCAAGCCCCTCACATAATAAGCTAATGCCTCAAGACCAGCATCTGTAACTCTTTCACAGCCACACAAAGACAATTTCTTGAGATTTGGACAGCCAGTTGATAGTGCTTCTAACGTAGCATCGCCAATATCACACTTTCCAAGATCAAGTGCACGTAGTCTTGGACAGCCTCTCGCCAGTGCAATTGTTGCACTGTCACTGAGTGCCTCACATCCACGTGCATTAAGATACCTAAGCTTGTAACAATGCCTAGCAACCACAAGAAGTCCAGCATCAGAGACCCTGTCGCATTTACCAACGGAAAAGTACCTCAAAGATGGTCCTAATCGTGCAGAAAGCTCTCGCACTCCGAAATCCGTGATTCTCGTGCAATCAGAAACGGACAATTGCCGCAGATTCGTGCAGTATGATGCAACTGAGACGAGACTTGCATCTGTGATCCTAATGCACCTTCGCAGATAAAGTAGACCTAGTTGTGGCATTTGGGAAAGCGTCATAACGAGTCCAGAATCATCGATATTGTGGCAATCGCTCAGATCTAATGACTCCAGCTGCGTTGGACCTACGTGGCAATAGGCACGGGTTATTCCTGCACATCCGGTTAGGTCCAGTTCCTTCAGATGAACGCAATTGTCGAGGATCGTCGATACATTACCATCTGTTAGTCGCCGGGAGTGACGAAGTGCTAAAGACGTTAGACTGGAGAAAGGAAGTAAGGAGAATGCTCCTGTGAAGGCAGTTGAGCCCTCGATGATGAGTCTTCTGATGTAGGAGTGACAGCCTCTTCTTGCTATTGATCTCAGTGCAGTTGTTGCATTCTGCGGATGACGGATCTCAACTTCACGCCACAAAGAAGGATGCCACGCTATTTCCCAAAGTCTCCGGCAGGTTTGAGCCAATGTGCATCTTTCTCGGGTTGTCAGGAAATGAAAGATTCGGAGGAGAATTTTGTCCTCTAGTTGGCAGAGATTGATGCTACTGCCAATGTGGCTGCTGCGCTTGTGCTGGAGATGATGGTGCTGTCTGCTTATTACTGATGGGGAGGATGATGATCTGCATGGATTGTTGTCGAGTGTATGGTAACCAAGGTCAATGGAGTCCGATGCTGGTGAACAGAGAGAGAGTTTCTGGAGCTGATGGCTGATTGTACGGTCTGAGGACAAGAGGAGCGGGTAGGGAGTATCCATTCCATTGTCTTAGCTGTAACAGAAAAAATCAGGGGGGTTTTAGAGGATGATCTGGTGAATTAGAAAGTGGAGATTTGTTAAGATCAAGTGCTGAAGGTGGCCTTTTAAGTGTCTGAAATCTGCAGAGACCTGAAAGGCCACCTTCAACAATTGAATTGATAACTAAGGTGGTATATCCAAAAATATTGAGATTTTTAAGGGTATGTAAGGTAAAATTGATAGTAGGTGGTAAGGAACTAGAACATCTGCTCACTCCATATATTTGTATATCTGTATTTATGAATTATTTATGAATAGGGTCAAGATGTTGATGTACGGTTTGATCTAGACTGATATTGAACTGACATTTATTAACGTCAAACTAATTTGATGACTGTTAACAACTTTTAGGGGAACTTTCAGAGGAACTTTTGAGAGAGCTCGTAGGAGAACTCATTACGGTTACAACTCGACGATGAATAATAACATCAACATGTTGAGCAATGCTCCAAATTACTGAGAAACACGAATATTCTTCAACGTTTATAAAGTCAGTTCAACATTTCTAAATATCAGTTTGACGTTAATAACCATTTAAAACGTTTTCGAATTATAGGCAATTTCAGACTAGATCAAATCGTACACCAACGTCTGGGCCCTATTCATGAATATAAATATACAAATACGTGGAGTGAGCAAATGAACTAGTTCCTAAGCAGCTATTGGGTATTTTACCTCAGGAGAAATCGGGGCAAAATTTGATATTTGACCTGTATAGTCAAAATAATTTGGGATTTTTCGGCGAGAGTGAAGGAGTCTCCAAAAAATTCTGAAAAAATTCACCAACAATCTCCACATATTGTAGTATCTTCTCAAATTTTTTCAGATTTTTTCATCGACTCCTTCATTAAAAAAAAAAAATCCTAGATCGCGTTAATACGGAGGTCCATTCTGCCCCATTTTCTCCCATGTTGTGTGCTCTAGATTGCCTACATTGTATGTCAGAAAGATAAATTTAACTTAATTCAATGATAAACACACAAAACAAGAATCTTTGATAGTTTACGACTCTTTTTACGTCTTTTTATGATCAATCAAAGATAAGAAAATGCAATTAAATTAAATAGTTAAACAGTTTTTTTAGTTTTTTTTCATTACCTGGACCACAGTATTAAAGAGGACAATGACACTGTATCAGCAACGTATCATGACATAACTTAAACTTTCCGTCACAATCACCACCATCTTGATCTTACATTCCAAATACACGTTGTGGAATGTGGTCTCTTATATATCTGTACACACAGAGAGAAAGAGTCTCTCCCCTCACTCGGAAAAAAGGCCCTTTTTCATCCAATTTAATATTAGTCTTACTCTCTCCCCCCTTTTTCCCCTTCTCTCCCCTCCAAGTTTTTCCACTTGTTTTCCCGCGGATTGACAGGGGAAATCACTTATTTTTTTATTGTAAGGCCCTCCCACGGAATGGGCCAGTTACCATAAATGCGGACTCATTCCGTATTTAATTTGGTAATGTTCGAACGAGTAATAAGGTAAATGCGGGTGTCAGGATGTGTCACTTATAGTGGGAGGGGGCAGGGGTGCCCGATCCGGCCACAGCCGATCTGACCCGATCGAACGAGGAGTGGGGGGCGTTATAGGGCCCTTACTTGGGCCATTCCGATTGGCCCATCTGCGCATGCGCGGGAAATGGAAAGGTCGATAAATTGCCCTCGGGGGGTCTACGAAAGACACTTGGGAAAGAGGCAGTGACCTACGTCACCTCGAGACACATCGGTGAATCTAATTGTTAATCTAAGTGGCGTGTCGGCTGTGCAGACATCTATAAAGCACATGTGGCTTCAATATAATATTCGTTTACAGAGGAGGAAAAAAATGATCTAAAATTACTCTGTCTTTCAAGCAATCTAGGGATCAGAGAGAAAAATGCAAAAAAATTAGTATAAGGAAAAGAAAATAGAAAAATCAATTTTATTTCAAAATTTGACATTTTTCCGAATTTTCGAAATTATTTCTAAAAAAAATTTGAAATATTTTCAAATTTTTTACAAATTTTTAAAATCTTCAAAAAAAATTTTTTTTTGATTTAAAAAAGCAATGAACATTTTTTTTTTTTATTTTTTTTTTCGAACTTTTCTAAAAATTGATGACGTTTTCATTAATTTTTGAAGTGAGTTCCATCAATTTTTATTGTAGTGCGCAGTACTTTCATAATTTTTACTCTGTAGGTATACTAAATTCTTTCCATTTCTATCTTTGGTCCCTAAACTGCTGGGAAGACATTAATTTTTGATGATTTTTATTCTCTGTTGAATTACAGTTTAATGAAATCAATATTGTCAATGACGTCTTTCAGATTAGGTAATATTTCATGTTTTTACTTTCGAAATAGATATATTTTATTTGCAATGATTGAACCCCCAGCGAATCCGATAAACTCAATGTTTATGCGCCTGGGAGATAATCTTTATTTTTATGTTCTTTTGATATGAATGTGTTTTTTTTTTAGGGAGAGACTAAAATTTTAGACAACACACGCTGGTACTAGTATTAGTATTAGTATTATATAGACTCAATTGGTAATTGTGAACGTCTCAGACACTTGTTGAACCTCCTCGTGTGCGCACGTGTTTTTTCCATTTTGATAAAACCGGTTCTTTATTTCCATTAGAATTTAGGAGAATTTATTGGTAATTAGATTCGCATTTTTTGGCTAAATTCATCGACAGCATGGAGACTAAATTGGGTGAGCAATAATATTTGATGTTTATGGAGAGAATAGGTTTATTAATTTTTTTAGAATGAGAATTGACTCATTTTTTTTTTTTTTTTAATCTAAATTGACTCATTTGGCGTGCCGAAAAATTTTGAGATGAGAGGCTTGAAGGTTTTATTTTTCATTTTTTTCATTCTTAGTTTGTTCTATTATTAGAATTATTTTTTTAGAATCTAGTTTCTAATTTTTTTCTCTCAATTCTGGGAAAATAGATAGACTGTCTTTATCTTTTTTGTGGTAACTTTGAGGCGAGTGAGTTTAGGGGAAATTAGCAAGAGACCTTTTTTGTAGGCCTTGAAATTTTCTACAAAAAAGGTCATTTGGGTTTTTTCTGTAAATCTCAATTTTAACAGGATATTTGATCATTTTTAAAAGGTCAATTGGTTTGAAGCAATAATATTTTTTGTATTTATGTGAACAAATAGGATTGAAAATTTTTTGATTGTGAGAATTCATTGATTCGAATTTGTGAAATTTACAGATAATTCAAAAAATTCTATTTTTAATTCATCCTATTTTTAGAATTATTTTTTAAAGTCTAATCTTCAATTTTTCGCCTCAATTATTGGAAATAATATTTAATATTGACGTAAAAATTAGAATTATGATTTTTTTATTGTGAAATTCCAGTGATTTGGATTTGAAGAATTCACAGATAATGATCTTGAGCCTTCTCCCTTCACATTTTTACATAAAACTCATTTTTTAAAATAATTTTTCAGTCTAATTTTTAATATTTTTCTCAATTTCTGGAAAACTCCAAAAACTGTCTACATATTTTTCCTCATAACTTTCAGGCAAATGATTATAGCCAAAATTACCAAGAGACCTTTTTTGCAGAGAATTTTAAGGCCCACAAAAAAGATGTCCTGACATTTTCTCATAAACCTCATATTTAACGAGATCCCATTTAATTTTTCCAGCACTGCTCAGTGTTTCTGATAAAAGCGAACTTCTGCCCCTCGCCAAGAAGCTGAATGACTTTGGCTTTACCCTAGTAGCATCAGGAGGAACAGCCAAGTCCCTTCGAGACACTGGTCTACAAGTCAAAGATGTCTCCGACATTACAAAAGCCCCAGAAATGCTGGGAGGACGAGTCAAGACCCTTCATCCAGCTGTTCACGCAGGAATTCTCGCGAGATTCTCTGAATCTGACAAAGCAGACATGAAACGCCAGAACTTTGACTACATTCGTGTAGTTGTCTGCAATCTTTATCCATTCGTCAATACTGTGAATAAACCAGACGTGACGATCGCTGATGCAGTTGAGAATATTGATATTGGTGGAGTAACTTTATTAAGAGCTGCTGCTAAGAATCATGCCAGGGTCACGGTAATCTGTGACCCCAATGATTACAAAAAGGTCATCGAAGAAATGGAATCATCCACAGATAGAGACACGTCCCCAACAACAAGGTACATTGACACGTAAATGTAGATTTCATTCTTCACGAGGGAATACACCAAATATCAGTGTACACTGAACTTTAGATTGCAAAAATTCATGAACATTCATGAGATTTCTTGAAATCTATGAAAATTGAAAGTGCTGATGCGATGATTTTATGAAGATTCCGTAGTTTTCTGTGAGAATTCAAAATATTTTAAAGAACGTTGATACGTCAGATTTTACAAGTGATTATCATCACTTGTAAAATCTCGTGTGCATTCAAATCGAAAATCTCAAGAAAATTTCATAATTCTTCCAAAGATGCCTGAAATTCCAGAATTTTTGGGAATTTTATAAAATCTGGAAAGAAGTCTTGGAACTGCTGACAAGCTAGAAATTCAATTGAAATTTGGTTGAAACTTGCATGAAATCTGTGAAGTCTGCGAAATTTCATCTAAAATAAATTGTAATATCTGGAAAATCGATTTGAGTATTTGAGCTAAGTCATAGAAGCTTTTGAATTTTATTGAACATTATTCTATTAAAATTTTCATTTTTTATACATCTTTTTCTTGTCATGAAGCCTCTTCAAATTCTCTGAAATCCCTTAAATTTCCACAAGAAATTTGTGAAATCTTCATAAATCCATTCAATTTCCATAGATTTCATGAAAATTCAAATTTTTATGAAATCTGACTGTAAATTGAATTTTTTTTTTAAATACTGTATTTTGGAGTTTAGTGTACACTGATTTCAGGAGTTATAACTGTTACGTCCTAGATGTAATGGATCCATTATTTTATTATCCCTAGGTGTTGAACTGATCTCATCCGATATTTGGAATTCGACAGAACTCCGGGAATTTGCCATTATCGTTATTTAATTAGCGGATTACTTATTTGTTGCGCGTTCAGTGGATGAAGTGAGCGGGTGTACGCTTGACTTCATTTTTATGTAGATGACAAAAATGAACAGGAAAAATTATAAAATATGAATGGATGTTTTATTACAAGATTATCTGGTTTATATAGGTGTCAAGAAAAGAGTCAGTGTTTTCATGACTCGATAGCCGACGTTTTTGCCTCATGCTATTGAAAATGTGCTGACAAATTTTCTGATCCCTTTATATTTTATACAAATTCAAGAAAAAGTACGAATTATATTAGCAGATATTTTCAAAATGATGTTAAAAGTTTAAAGATTGTTAAATTTTTGTCTTCAAGTGTTCTTTCTCGTGTTCAGGCGTTAACTGGACGTAACAATTACCCCTTCGATTCTCGGTTCTTCAAACTGAAAAAAATCTAAATAAACTCATTTTTTTGCAATTACAGACAGCATTTAGCCCTGAAGGCCTTCACCCACACTGCCCAGTACGACGACGCAATTTCCGACTACTTCCGCAAGCAGTACAGCACCAACTTATCCCAAATACCCCTTCGTTACGGCATGAATCCGCACCAAAAGCCTGCGCAGCTCTTCACCACCCTGGAAAAGCTTCCTCTAACAATCGTCAACGGTTCCCCAGGTTTTATCAATCTTTGTGACGCTCTGAACGCTTATCAGCTCGTCAAGGAGCTGAAAACCGCCCTAAAACTCCCAGCCGCAACATCCTTCAAGCACGTCAGTCCAGCCGGTGCAGCCGTTGGAACCCCCTTAGACCCAATCCAAGCAAAACTGTGTCAAGTCGACGATCTTCTGGACCAACTCACCCCCCTAGCAACTGCATACGCAAGAGCAAGAGGAGCCGACAGAATGTCGTCTTTCGGTGATTTCGTCGCTCTTTCCGACACATGTGATGCTGTAACTGCCCGAATCATCTCACGAGAGGTTTCAGACGGGATAATAGCGCCTGGATACTCACCAGAGGCTCTGGAGATCCTCAAAAAGAAGAAAAATGGGGGCTACTGTGTTCTGCAGATCGATGCCGATTATGTACCGACTGAAATCGAGAGAAAAACGCTGTTTGGGTTGACGCTGGAGCAGAAGAGGAATGATGCTGTCATTGATAAAACTGCTTTCAGCAAGATTGTCAGTGGCAATAAGGACCTTTCGGATGCTGCGTTGAGGGATCTTATCGTTGCGACCATTGCCGTTAAATACACGCAGAGCAACTCCGTTTGTTATGCAAAGGACGGGCAAGTCATTGGGATCGGGGCTGGACAACAGTCGAGGATTCACTGCACGAGACTCGCTGGTGATAAGGCTGATAACTGGTGGCTCCGGCAGCATCCCAAAGTCACTGGCATGAAGTTCAAGAAGGGTGTGAAGCGGGCGGAGATTTCTAATGCCATTGACAATTATGTTAATGGGTCGGTTGGGAAGGACATGGATGAGGCCCAGTGGGCTGCTATGTATGACGTAGTACCGGAAAAACTGAAGGATGAAGAGCGTGTTGAGTGGGTCAAGAAGCTGAAGGATGTTGCTCTCAGTAGTGATGCCTTCTTTCCGTTCAGGGACAATGTCGATCGGGCTAGACTAAGTGGAGTTGGATATATTGCGAGTCCAGCTGGCTCTACCAATGATGAGGTGGTCATTGAGGCCTGCAATGAGCATGGGATCGTGCTGGCACACACCAATTATCGGCTTTTCCATCATTGAGCAAATCATCAGTAAAGCCGTGAAGTTCCACGTCTTAAAAAGTCTGGTAAAGTTGCTGAGCAATCAAAGTTTATGCCTATTGTGAAATGGAGCAGGTCATCATACAAACGTCAAAAAGCGCTCTGAAGTTTTCTATTAAATTGGAGAGATTATGGAGCCGTACTGTTGGGAACATCTTGAGGTGCACTTTCAAACACATCTCAAGTCGCATTTTTAAGGACACCTTGAGTTGCATTCTCAGGGTCAAGTTGAGGGATACTTCCGGGGAAATTTGGAGATACACGTTCCAAGAGAATCCAAGACAACCTCACAATTTCTCCAGAAGTACACTTTAAAGTATCCTTGGAAGTGCACATCAAGATGTTCCTAAAGGTGCACCTCAAGATGTTCCTAAAGGTATACCTCAAGTTGTTCCTAGAGGTGCACCTCAAGGTATCCTCAAAAATATACCTCAGAATCCCCCCTTTCCTCTCCCCATTGAATAAATTTTTTTTGCCGTTTTCAAGATAAAACAGCTTCATTTTCCAATCTTAACAGAATTTGGTTATTTACCAACTATACCAGACTTTTTGAGTCGTGGACCTTCACGGCCTTAATCATCAGGTTTCTAAAGAAATATCCTGAATGGAAAAAAAATGGCCTTTTTTCGTCCTTCTGAGTGAAGCCTCAAAATCGCTCAGTATGGTATGGCATATGTGAGAAATTAAGCGAGATAAAGCGATTCCATCCTATATACCTCTTTTATAGCTATTGAGAATCTCTAGATAACTGGCTCAAAGCCATCGTCCTATCTCGCTTAGTTTCCGGGATATTTCGAAGAAAACTGATAACAGAAGTTACTCAAAAGTAACTCAATTTTTTTAAAAAGTCATATTGTTGAAGGAAATGACACTTTTTTTTGATGATTCATTTTATTTTTTTTGATAAAACGTTGATAATCTATGATATTGAAAATAGCAGAAATTTCACAATGTTTACATTTTTTTTTATCAATAAATTATTTTTCGAAATTTAAAAATATGCATATACTGCAAAATTTTAAAAAGTAAGCGCGAATTTTTTTAATATTTTTTTTAATCATAATTTGTTCATTAACAAAAAATCGCAAAAATTGTTGGATGAATGCTAATTTCATTATCATGATAATCTTATGTTTTTCCTCTTCTTTTTTTTTTTGCAGATAATATGTAATTTTGTACGACTGTTTATTAACAATAATATTACTATATCCCTGATTTTTTTTTTTGATCAGGCGCGATACAATTATAAAAATACATTAAATTTTCCTCCTAAGCGTTTTTTTCTTCTTCTTCATTTTTTTTTCAAATTTTCTTAAATAAGGAAGGAAGAAATCGGAATGAATTTATTGAATTCTGCAAAAATAATTTTCAATCATTTCTCAGGCATTTTTCTTTTTTTTCGGGATGCAGGCAATGTTAATTTCATTTGATAGAAAATATAGTTCATTTTGTTTGTGTGAGCTGATAAATCCTACTGAGATTAGTATTAAAAAAGCTCTTCATTGAGTGCTCGCGTTAATGAGCAATTATGAAAAGAATAGAGTGTTAACAAAAAAATCAGGTAAACGAAGATTATGAATTTTTTGACTGGAGTTTTGTCAAATCTTCTGGCCTGAAGACTCCAACCTCAGTTATGATACCAGTAATTAAACTAGCAGGTGTCACGTCAAATGCTGGATTCCAGCATTGTATACCAGCAGCTGCTATTCTTTGGTCGTTCAAATGAGTCATTTCCCTGTCTGGTCTTTCTTCAATTGGTATATGATCACCACCGGAAATTCCAAAGTCAATTGATGTTTGTGGTGCTGCTACGTAGAATGGAACTCCATGATGTTTTGCGATAATTGCAATCTGCGAAGGAAAAAGGCAAAAAAAAATATATTTTAGTTTATTGCAATTAAATGGGTTGAGATGGAATTTTTTTCAATAATTCTTTTGAGAAGCTGAGTAAATTTCCGGTGAAAAACATGTGGAGAATTTAACTTTTGCAGTTGTTTTTGAAAAATTCTATTTTTTTTTTGGTCAATATTTGAAGAAAAATTAACTTTTTAGGGAAGATCCTATTATAGAAATCGTGGGAAAGCAGTGGAAATATTTGCGATAAGTTTTTTCAGATGATTCCAGGGAAAAGGTGAGGAAATTTCCGATGAAAATGATGTGCAAGAATTTTTTTCCCCCCAAAGTGAAAATTCTAAAAAATGGACAAAGATTCACGCCCAAATATTGTCTAAAAAGGCTCAAATTTTTGGAAATTTCAGAAAAATAAATTCTTGCACATGTTTCTCATCGCAAATTTTCTCAGCTTTCCTCTAGAATCATCATAAAAAATCTATCTCGAATAGTTCTGATGATTCTTCTCCATTTTCATAATTAAAAAAATGAAAATTTAAAGAACTCACTTGATATGTTCCAATTTTATTAGCAGTATCTCCATTAGCAGCTACTCTATCAGCTCCAACAACAACTGCTGATATTGTTCTAGATTTCATCAGTGCAGCCACCATATCATCACAGATAAGAGTTCCCGGAATTTTTTCGAACACGAGTTCATAGGCAGTCAGTCTAGCTCCTTGATTATAGGGTCTAGTTTCGGTGCAGTACACATGCTCTGTAAAAATAAGGAATCAGACACATTATAATGAAATTAGCAGACACTCGACAATAATGTCCCTTTTTTCAAGAAATAAATTATTATAAAAAAAGATCATTATCATTAAAAAATTCTTAATTATAGATTTTAAAAATTTCTACTTGCGAATATTTTTCTTCTTTATTTTTTATAATTTATCTGTTGAGAGTAAAAAAAACTGAAAATCCACAGATTTCTGCCATTTTCAGTATCATTCAATCATGAATAAGCAAAAAAAAAAAAAATTGAAAAAATAATCAAGTAACCAAAAACAATTACCAAGTCTCTTTTTCTCATGCAGAGACCTCACAACTCCCAGTGCAGTGCCATATCCAGCAGTGGCCAGTGAACCTGTATTACAATGTGTGACAATTCTGACCAAATTCTCCTCAGGAATATTTTTCAGTATTTCCTCAGCTCCAAAATTTCCAATAGCTTTATTATCAGAAATATCCTTTTCCAGCATTGAATTAATCTTCTCCAAGAACCTGAAATCAACGAAAAGGAGCCACATTTTATCTACATTCCCAATATCCAGAGAAAAGAATAAAAATTTTTGAAAAATTTCATGTTAATTTTTTTTTTTAAAGAAAGAAATTATTAAAAAGGAGAATATGATCGCCTTAGAGTCGAAGGGGCATAAGTCCTGTGTATGAGCATAGCACTTGGGCCCTTTTGTTCCTAAGACGATGATATGTACATTTAAAAAATTCAAAAAATTACAACTGCAATTTTTTATAACATTTTTAAAATAATAATAAATTAATAATTAAATGATAATTAATAGATAATAATGAATAATTATTTAAATGATACTCAGTTAATGATTAATGTGCTTTAAAAAAATCTAAAAAATTGTTAGATTTATGCGAATTTCAACGTAATTAGTCTTTCAGAAAAATCTATTTTATTTCATCATCAGTTTTTCAAAGATATCTCGGAAACTAAGAGAGATAGAGCGATTTAGCCCTACACCTCTTTTGTAGCTCTTGAAATTCTCTACAAAATAGGTTTAGGGCCATCGTTCTATCTCGCTTAGTTTCCAAGATATTCCAACAAAGCTGATGACAAAATCCAATAAAATTTCTTAAAAAATAATGCAATGAAATCCATTACTGTTCAGTCATTTGTCCAATGCTGATGCTGTCGTCTTTGCTCAGTTTATTAGCAAGTGCAATGAGTTCTTCAGCTGCTATTTTGATATTAACAGCAGTAGGTCTAGCTGACACCAAATAATTCAGTTTCCCCTCGATTTCTCTTCTTAAACTCCTTTTATCTGGAAATTTTTCATTCTCCAGTTCAACAGCCAGACTCAGACAGCCAACAATAGCAATAGCCGGTGCTCCACGTACCTATTTGAAGCAAAAATAAAAGTAAATACAATAGGTTATGTATTTAATTCATCATTAATGGATTCATAGACACAATTAATAAAATATACACATATACACACAAGTCTAACCTTCCATTTCAATTATTAAATTAAATCAAAAATAAAAAATCCTGAATATAATGAAAATATGTGCATGCAAAACAAAAGAAAAGATTTAAAATTATAAAAATTATAATAATAAATTAGAAAAAAACTATTAATGCAATTGATGATCGAAATCATTTACATGTTGATAATAATTGATTTAAAAAATCATGGGGAAATTTTGAGATTTTTTTAAAATTAAATACTGAAACATTATCAATTTGCAAAATTGCAAAATTGTCAATTGACAATGTTTTAGTATTATCAATATCTTATTGTAATTGAAAAAAAGGCTTTCAATTTCCTATAAATGCAATTTTTAGAATATATTTTTTTAATAAAAAAAACGTTCTAATTTCCTATAAATGCAATTTTCAGAATATATTTTTTCAATAAAAAAAAAAAACGTTCTAATTTCCTATAGATACAATTCTTGAAATATTAAAAAAAACCTTATAATTTCTTATAAATACAATTTTTGAAATATTAAAGAAAAACCCTTCTAATTTCCTTTAAATGCAATTTTTCTTAAATCTTTCTTTTTCGTTATTCGAAACTAAAAAATAAAATGAAACAAAACAATCAAAAATTGTCAAATTTGTACTACTTTCATTATCATACACCAATTCTCTTGATTCCCATGTCATTATCCACTGAATTACTGAAAATAAGACATTCATTACAATTATTTCAATAAAAAATAATAATATTACCTGCATTTTATTAATGACCTTCCAGCCATCCTCAACGCCACGTACACGAACGTATCTCGTTATTGCCGGCAAAAGTATTTGATCCAGTATCTCCAGTTTGCCATCAGCCCATTTAATTGCCTCCAGTGACATCCTCAAGTTTATTAAAATTGAAAATAAAAATAAAATAAATGAAAAATTAAAATAATGTTTCAGAGCCAATTTGGCAAAATAATTTTTTTTCAATTATCGTAAAAAAATATACGACTCACTTTATTCGTGTGTGCTTGAACGAATTTTTATTCGTCTCGTTGATAATAATATATATATATCTATATAAGAGGAAAGGGCAGAGCGTTTCTCTGCGGTTCACGTGCTTGTCCTTGTGTGTGTGTCTTTTTTTTACTCCTTGATAACGAGTTGACGAGAATATATAAGGAAAAAATAAAAAAATGGGGAAAAAATGAAATAATTTGACTTTCGTGCTATTCGTTTCGTTGATACTCACCCGGCACCTACTACTCACGTGATCCAACACACAGTTATGGTTTCAGTGTGCATGTGTGTTTTTTTTTCGTCTCTCCACTCGTTTTGCCGGTGATGTCACGTGACCAATGATGATGCTCGCTCGGCGATCTCCGGGGGGGGGGGGGGGGGGTGGAGGGAAGAATTTGAAATGTGATAGTGAAGATAGCAGACACATCTGAGAATTTTTTTGGATTTTTTTTGAAATACACAAGTAAATTATTAGAGAAAGAGTACTTCGAAAATTTGCAATTACAGTTTATCGAATTTTCTGGATGTGCAAAAAAAAAAGATTTAATCTGAAATTATTGAGATTTTTTTTGAAGACATAGGGTTTTTTCTATGTGATACACAGTATTATATTCAATTTGTTGGATTTATTGGATTTATTTCCATGATTAAATAGTCTATTATTCTGATTGTTCATTGAAATATTGGAAAAATGATTATACAACACAAAAATTTTGTCAAATTGCTATGTTTCACTGGACAATGCCAATTTCTTCAGACTTTGAGACCAAACGAGAAATTATATTGTGTAATAACTAATTTATTTTTGAAAAAAATGAAAAAATGAAAGAGTAATCAGCAAATAAAAGAAGATATCTCGTTTGGTTTTAGAGACTGAAAAAGCTGGCATTGAACAGGGAAACGTTGAGATTTCACAATATTTTGGTGTTTTTAATAATTTTTTGCCAACTTCCCTATGAACAATTGGAAAAATAGTATTATATGCTTCTTTTTTCGTATTCATCAAGAAACATCTTTATTTCACAATACTGTTAAAAATATCTCATAGAATGTTCAAATAATAATTTTTTCTAAACAATTCATCTGTTACGAAAGAAAATAGTAAAAGAAAAAAAAATACTAAAATACCCAAATTTTTTGAAATATCGGCTATTTTTTGATATTTTGAAATATGCTAAAGGCCATTTTTCACGTAAAATTTCCATTTTTCTTCATCCTTTTTTTAATTTTTTTGTTAAAACGAAATATAAAAGAATTTTGTGGAAATTCATTTGAAAATCTATTTTAAAAAGTAAATTAGTTTTTTTTTAGATAAAATACAAAAAGATACTTTGTAAGCGGAATTTAATCACTAACGAACACGCTTGTTATCACTGAATGTTACATAATTTCTCAATTATTGCAAATGGAAAATTATTACATAATTTGTCTTTTCTATTTCTCATTCACTTAGAAACACATAATTATTCTACAAAAAAAATAATTTTAATACGATTGTTGTGAAATGGCCTCGAGGGAAATATAACGAAAAATAAATCGTTGATTTGCCCGCAATTACGTCATAATAGGCTTGTTGAACTCGAAAAAAAACAGCGAGACCGAAGAATTACCGGTTGTTTTCTAGTCCATTATCAGAGAGAATTAAATACAGTGTATCTATTTTTATTAGATTGATAATTACTGCTTCATTTGTAATTGCCACTAGACAATGTGAAACGGAAAAATAACAGACACGTGACATTTTCGAGGATTTTTCTTCATTTTTTTTCAAGAAATAAATTATTTAGAGAAATTTTTAGAAATTTGCACATGCAGATATTTTTAAAAACTATAAATGCATTTTTTTTTCATTATAATTTATTGGAAAAGAAACGAAATTGGAATAAATTACTATATTGCTCAACAAGTGCAGTAAAATCCGAAAATCTTTACTGCACGTGTGTTAAGTACAGTTTTTTTTGTACAGCGTGTGGAAAGTGGACACTTTTCGCACGGCGTGTGGAAAAATAGTATATTACCTAACAAGTGCGGTAAAGTGCTTGGTGATGCGCTTAAATATCCGTGGGAAAAAATCCGCGTACTCCAGTAGTTTTTAGTACTTTTTTTGTCCTTTTTAGTATCTTCTAGTACTTTTTAGCATTTTTTTTGTACCTTTAAGTACTTTTTTGTCCTTCTTAGTACCTTTTAGTCCTTTTAAGTACCTTTTGCTACTTTTCTAACCAAGGCGAGTTCTGTAATCACACGAATCTGGAAACTTTTACCGCACTCGTAATGTACAGTTTTTTTTATGTACAGCGTGCTAAAAGTTGACTTTTTTCGCACGGCGTGCGGAAAAAACAATCGTGAAACGTGCGCTAATTTCATCATTACGAGCCAATTTCCTTTATTTTCAAGTAATACTGAAAAAAGCAGACATTTGACAGTTTTTACATTTTTCTGCTTTTCTTAACAGATAAATTCTTTAAAAAAAAAATATGCACATTGAACAAATTCAAAAATCTATGAGTGCGAATTTTTCGAAATTTTTTTTTGCAGTAAGTTATTTATCCAAAAAAATTCACAAAATTATTCAGATATCTGCTAATTTCATTATCATATCGTTGCCTTAGAAGAAAAGTGGCGTAAGTGCTATAGTTATATATAGCACTTGCGCCACTTTGTTTCTAAGGTAACGATGTTTTCATGACTATTTCTCTATTTTTTTTCTTCTATTCTTCTCTTTTTTTTCTGAGTGGATTATTAAAAAAATGAAGTTTTGAGGAGTTGAATGGGTTTTTTTTATCATTGTGCAGAGCCGTACACAAATCCATAATTTACTTTAATTAAATATATCTATATATACAGTATAGGTACAATCCATAAAGTACATCTATCAATTGTTTTTCTTTTATAACTGTACAACAGCAGTAGCACTTTCAAATACTGATTTTTTTTTTCACAAAAATACATTGCATTATAAATAAGTGTCTGATTTTTTTCTTTAATTTAAACTCTTTACGATTGTTGCTGTCACACATACACAGAAGTCTTCGAGTTTTTTTTATTTTTTTCATTTTAAAATCAGGATTTACTTTATTTTTTTTTCTTCCTTTCTTTTTTCAATTAAAAAGTTAGAGTAATTGTTAGGTCAGCATTGAGCTTTAAGTACCATCAAGAGACATGAGTTTTTTGTATTTTTATATGAATATAGTTAATCTTTTTTTTTTTTCATTTTAAATTTAATTACATCAAGTGCATAAGGGACTGCTGCTTGAACACCATCGGCCTCTACCATTCCATTTTCTTTAGAAAATTCAATTATTTTAATTCAAATTTAATTTTTTTTTCTAATTCACTTAATCAAAATTGTTTTTTTTTCATACTTTCACAATTTTTTTTTTTTTTTGGTTTATCTTTCAGTCTTTGTCATTATTTATTTATTAATGTCAATGACACACACACAATTTTTTTTCTTTTTTCAAATAAAATTTAGGACGAATGGTACTGGCCGAGGGATGCAATTATTCAAAAATTTAATTTTTTTTTAATTTTCATTTTCAGAGATCAAACGATCTCGATTATTTTGCCGAAGAAAATTCAGAGATTGTACAATTTTTTAATTTTTTTTTTTACTTTTATCATTATCATTTTATCTTTTGAATTCATCGGCATTCCTTCATTAAATTTTTTTCGTTAATCTAACAATTCGGAATTCAATAAATATCTTTCGATGTTACAACTTGGACTTTCGACGAGCAGTGATATGCTAATTTGCAGGAACGGCGATTTTTTTAAAGATTTTTTAAGGTAATATCCCATAGTGCGGTTGGTAAATCAGAAAAAAATGAGGATTTGTAGGTGAGATTTCAATTAATTGCTGATAATTCGGGGAAAGTGCTTTAATTTAGCAGGAAAAATGATTGAACTATTCGAAAGCCATATCTTCAGCTTGTAAAGAAATGGAGAAAGTCATTTTGCTGAATCTCTTGTCTTCCAGAATTTCTTCCGAAAAGGCATCTCTAAAAAAAAATCTGAAAAAATTCACCAACAATGTAGACATGTCAGAGCATCTCTTCAAATTTTTTCAGATTTTTTCATAGAGTCTTTCACTCCGAAAAAAAAACGTTATACATTATTCGAAAATTTTCTCTTTATTAAATTCATTTTTTCTAAGAATTTCTTCCAGAAAAAATCCGAAAAAATTCAGCAATTATGCAGATACATTGAGGGATTTTCTCAATTTTTTCCAGATTTTTCTTAATCACTTGCATGAGATAGAGAGAGAGGCAACTAGTTACGACTACCTTCTAATTAAAATTTCTCAATAACTATACGGTGAATTGAATATTTTTTTCTTCTATTATTTAGTTAAAATGCTGTTCTCTTTGCCAATTGTTTTTAAATAATGGGTCAAACCTGTGGTTTTTTAGTAATTTCGTTATTTCTCTCCGATTTAGGGCGTTCCATCCCCATCACCACTATTTTCAGTAACTTTGATGATTCATATCTCATAAACTGCACGGACAAAAATTATTAAAAAATTCAGGGAAATGTAAAAAAATATCATCTCTGATATGGCATTAAAAAATAAGGGTTCAACTGCACTCGAGTTCGCTGAGATACTACCTTAAATCTATTTTTTCATTAAATTTTTTCTTCAAAGAGTCTGTTTTTGTGTCTGTATCTCCTCTTCAATGTCGATGTAAGTGTTCTTTGAATTTAATGTTTATGTATATTCGTGTATCTGATGTTTATTCTCGTGTTTTATTCATTATTACCATTTTTTTAAAATTCTTTCCACTTGATTCTCGTTACAATTAGACGGAGAATACGAGAGACCATTGAGTTTTTACGAGACAAAAAATTGAGGAATTGAGGGAAAGGGCTCCTTTTTAAGGGCACTGGGATATACATTTAAGTTTATTGATCATTAGTTTTTCATGATAATTAAATTAGCACACATCTGACAATTTTTCTTAATTTTTTCAAACAAATAAATTATAGCAATAAAAAAAATATTGCAAAAAATTTGCACTTAGTTTTTCAAATTTTCTACACGTAGATATTTTTCATTTTTTTTTTTAATAATTTATTTGTCAAAGAAAAAAAGTCTAAAAGACTAAAAATTGTCAAATGTCTGCTATTTTATGATAATTAAATTAGCACACATCTGAAAATTTTTTTGTTTTTCTCAGACAAATAAATGATTACGAAAAAAAAAATGATTGAAAAATCTGCACTTATATTTTTAAAAAAATTTCTACAACTGCAAATCTTTTATTTGAAAAAAAATGATTTATTTGTAAAAAAAAAGGTCTAATTATTGGATGTCTGTCATTTTATGATAATAAAATTAGCATATATCTAACAATTTTTTGCATTTTTTTAAACCAATAGATTTTCGCAAAAAATTTTCTTAATTTACCTTCTTTTTTTCAAATTTTCTATTCTTCCATATTTTCCACATTTTTTTTAAATAATTTATTTGTTGTAAAAAAAAGTCGAAAATTCTTCAGATGTCTGTTATTTTTATTATCAATTTTCCTCCGAAATATTTGCAACACTTGTTGCCTCTTATTTTCTCTTTAATCATATCACTAATAATATTCTTTCTTACAATTAATCCTTCTTTTTTCTTCATTTATCAATATCAATATATTTTATTTATTTTTTTAAAGTTTTTAAATTCTCCACTTGATTCATGAAAACCTCGGATGAGGCTCATGTTATTAATTTAATTATAATTTATTTATTATTTTAATTGATGAGAGATTGCAATGCCTTTGCGAAGTTTATCAACGAGACATTTTTCATTTAATCACTATCGTATTTAAATTTCTTCTTAATTGTTTTCTTTTTTTTTTTTTTTCTTTAAATTCTATAATTACACAAAGAATATGTTTTTGGTCCAAAGAGGAAATGCTTCGCTAGGGCTTTAATTAATCGATCTGTCCATTGATAACAAAAGAAAAATTAAACTTTATTAATTAAACTTTTAAATTGAATATTTTCTCGAATAATAATAATGATAATGCATTTATGTTAATTAGGAAGAAGATTCGAGAAGCTCATTATGCGCTTTGGAAGTAATTCTGTACAACTGATTGGAAGAAATTTTTTTAATTCACTTTGATTATGAGGGGGGGAAGGGGAGGGAAGGGGGCAATAATCGCAGCTATCAATGGACAGACGAAACTTTTTTTTTTAATAATACTTTGAGTTATTTATCAGGAGACAGTCATTTTTTTTAATTCATTTTCTGAAAATATTTACAAGTTCATTATTATTATTATTTTTATGCATTGGCTTTCAGCTCGACTATTGACATTAAATTTTTTGGGAATTATTTAATTAAATTAAAGTAAATGATTCGTGTGAAATTAACGGATTTTGATGGATTTACAGAGATTTTTTTTATCGCAGTGGTTTTTTTTCTCAAGTCAATTAATCTCTTCAATTATTTATCTATATATAATATGTATATGAAAGAAAAAAATCTCTAATTAAGAAATAAAAATAATTTATAACAGTCAAATGATGAGTTTTTTTTTTTTTAGGAAATTAGTGAAATTTTCGCATTTTAAGTCGCTTGAGGGATAATGAGGGTGACATTTATGACGATTTAACGTGAATAAATGAATATAAAACGATTTAATCGCGCAACAAAATCACATACTGTATAAATTTTTTTTTTAATTTATTTCTTTTTTTTTAATACCCTGGCATTATAAATTGTCCGCGGTAACATGCAATTCATCAATTTCAACTCTTATAAGCCCCCCTCTATAAACTTTATTTTGCCAGGGGCACTCGGAAACAATTCGACGAAGACTAGTGATGGAATTTATTTGAGACAAATAATGAGTTACACTGTTAGAAAATTTTTCGATTGTATAATTGACGACATTTATTTTTAAATTTAAAAAATGGAAAAATCGTTTTATAAGAGTGAAGTTTTCAAAAATTGCCATCACTGACAGACGAGGAGGGTGGGTAGAGGAGGGTGGGATTCTGATGATTTTATTAAAAATTTGAGGAAA
The DNA here is from genome assembly GCA_963921955.1 of Aleiodes alternator. NCBI lineage: Eukaryota > Metazoa > Arthropoda > Insecta > Hymenoptera > Braconidae > Aleiodes > Aleiodes alternator. The sequence goes on along the minus strand of OY998099.1, from coordinate 6,747,237 downwards.
CTTTGAATGAAAATCATGTAAAAATTGATTTTTTAGAGATTTTTCAAAATTCGAGTTTTTTTTTTTTATCGAAAAAATACAGTTTGTTGAGGATATCTCTGGTTCTATTGGTCGCAGCGACCTGGGGTTGATCTTAAATGAAAGATGAGATCGTTTTCCATCGATTCATGTCGTTTCGAATTTTTTTAAATCGATTTTTCAATTACTTATAGTCCATTTTTTGGAAATTACTTTTTTCTTTATATCTAAGGGAAGGTGGGGTAGAATGGAGATTTCTGTTGAATGATTTGAGATAGAGATTTTCTGATTATTCCATTGAAAAGCTGAGGAAATTCTGGGTGGAAAACATGTATTGCAATTTTTTTTTCAATTTTACATCTTTGGGTCGAATTTTGAAGGGATACACCTTTCAAAAATCGAAAAAATTGATTTTTTCGGCGATATCTTCGATCTTGTTGGTCGTAACGACCTGGGGTTCATCCTAAATGAAAGGTGAGCTCATTTCTCATCGATTTATGTGGTTCAAATTTTTTTTAATCAATTTTTCAAATACTTATAGGCCATTTCCTAAAAATCTGTTTTTTCCCCATAACTACTTGAAAAATTGATAATTTCTTTTTTGAACCACATAAATCGATGGAAAATGAGCTCATCTTTCATTCAAGATCAACCGCAGGTCGCTACGACCAATAAAACCAGAGATATTCCTGAAAACCTGAAATTTTTCAAAAACAGAAGGTTTTCACCTTCAAATCTTTCGCAAAAAATCGAATTTTAGAAAAATTCAAAAAAATTACTTCTGACATATGATTTCCATGTGAAATTTTCTCAGCTCTTTAATGAAATCATCAGAAAAAATCTATCCGCAATATTTCCATCGAATTCAAGCAATTTTCATAGTATAAAAAACTAAAGTTAACAACTGTACATTCACCTCACTTTCCTCTATTCAAGAAATCCATAATTTCTCTTTTAGATCCCTATCAATTGATGCCGAATGAATCCAGCCTTCATTCAAAATCATCCCCACATCAATCATTCCCAATTCTTTAAAAACAATCATCTTTATAAAAAAATACAATTTCTGAAAAATTCCAAAAAATCAATGTTGACATTATCTTCATCGAAAAAACTCTATTTTCGATATTTCCATCGATTTCCATAATATAGTAAAACAAATAACTAAAAAATCCCCATTTAAACCCTCATCCTCCTCCCATCCCACCCCACCCCCACTTTCTATTCCCTATTCACTTCCCCCTGAAAAATTTCCAACAGTGAAAAAAATTATGAATTTTTTTTCATTTTCTCCACGATATATAAAAGAATTCAGTTGTGAAGAGGTAAAACAAGATAAGTCTCTTTTTCTCATCAAGTTTAAAAAAAAAAAACCGGAAAAGAGCAATTTTACCCTGAAACTCTTTTTTGTAACTCTTGAAATTCTCTACACTGAGAAAAAAAATTTCTGTTGTAAGAAAATCCACTTCACTCGAGAAAATTTCAATATATATAGATATAGAAATTGTGAAGGAATATTTTGAATTTTCTTGCTACAAAATTTTGCTTTTCTCAGTGTACAAAAAAAGATGAGTAATATCACCTTATCTCGCTTAGTTTCCCAGATATTTCCTTCGAAATGACCTCAAAGATGAGTCAATCTATCCTGTTTCACCTCTTCACTACTGAATTAATTGAGAAAAATCCTATTGCGAGATTGTAGTTGGCCGTATAACGGCACTACGTCTACGTCGTCTGTTTCCGAGTATAGCCATCCTCTACAATGCACCTTTGGCAAATAATAACTCCCTGTGCTTGGTCCGTACATGTGAACGTAGTGTGTCGATTCTGCTGTAGGTTGCCGGACAATAGGGACATAGTGAACGTTGAGCTGTATGTATATGGAAGTGGTGCCAACGATTGGTCACCTGTTTTCCACAAGCACGGCATCTCCACAATGCCGGACTTCCAAGTGATACTGCGAACATCTCATGATACGATAGCCCGACAGGTACACTCGGCATTGGACCTGGAAAACCCAAAGCCTGAAATGCTCTACGGCACGTCTCTTTCCTCCAATTTCATTAAAAAAAAAAAAAAAAAAAAAAAAAACAAAATCAGAAAGAAAGAAAAATCATTCACTTTTTTAATTGAATCCTTTTTTTTCAATTTTTTTTTTTCGTTTTTTCTTCAATTGATCTCGGCTCTTTTTTTTGATCTGGACCTTTTTTTATTGAAGGGATGATGATTCACACACACACACACACATACATATATAGATACACGTACACGTTTACATGCATAAATTTAATCGCGGGGAGAGACGTCTGATTTTTTTTTTTACCTCTTTTTGGGCTTTTTTTTAAATTTAAATGCCTTTTTTCAGGCGATTTTTTGTTTTTTTTTTGTGAATTGCCTTCTGATTTCGAGGCAATCGAGAAGACGGATTGACAGAGATGGACGTCTGACGGATAATTTATGAGGGCTCCTTTTTTATTTTTTTTTAACATACGTATATATGTATATATATTGAAACGCGGTTCTTGCAACCGTTGCCCGAACTTTCCGAACGACAGCTAATAAATAAATGATTTTTTTTATATTTTTTTCTCAGAAAAAAAAGAAAGGATAAATAAATCAAACTGAGGACTTTTGAGGAGAGAGAGAGACAGAGAGAGAGAGAGATTGAGGGTGACGAGAGGCTGACGTTAATTGATAGGATACACCAAGTGGTGATAGGAGGAACGATCAAATATTTTTTTTTGAATTCATTGATTTGAGAGATATGAATTCTGATATTTAAATGGAAAAAGTTGCGATTTTTCTCCTTTTTTTTTCATCAGCTTTAAAATCACTTCCAAGTGACTTGATCCTGGAGGAAAATTGATTTTTTGTGTGGTAAATGGAATTTTAGAAATTGAATGAAAATGAAAAAATTCATCATTCATAAATTATTTCACTTAATCTAGAAAAAAAAAAAATTGAATTCTTCTTTCTTGATGCATCAAATATTGATGAATTCTTCTTCTGGAATTGTGTGTTGGAGGACGTTGATATTGATTTCTTTCGTAGAAAATGACACAGACACACGCTTTTATTTAGTATTTATTTCATTTTCTTTTTTTCTATGCAAATATGCATTTTTCTTAGGCAGTATCTTAATTAATAACTAAATTTTTTTAATAATTTTTTGTTTTTCATTACACTTGTGTTTTTCGTTCTGTGGTTTTTTTGAAAATTCGTAATATATTTTTTGGTGCTTGCTTATAAAAAAAAAACAAGAGTTTAGGCGGATTTTCTGGTAATAATTGATAATTATCCTTCGTTACAATCTCTTTTTATTTTATTTTAATTAATTAAATATTTTGGATATCATCTTGGCTCTTTACTGGCCCTCGAGTTATAACTCTATGCAAAAAGGACAGCTAGACCATGGTGGACCCAGTTACCGGACGGGTTCCAGTTTCCGGATGCAGCAGCAATATATATATATATATATACTAATAATAAGTAGTAGAGGAGGGTGGGGCAGAATGGACACTAATGAAACGGTTAGAGATGGATTTTTTTTGATGATTCTATTGAAAAACTGAGAAAATTTTAGCCGGAAAACGAGTGTCAGATGTATTTTTTAAGATTTTCTTGAAAATTCCACTTTTTTCGGCATTTTTGAGGGGTGAAACTTTGTTTTTTTTTTAATTTTCAGTTTTTTACGAATATCTCTGGTTCTATTGATCGTAGCAATTCGGGGCTGGTCTTAAATGAAAGATGAGCTCATTTCCCATCGATTTATGGGGTTTTGAATTCAAAAATATCAATTTTTAGAATAGTTATGCGCCAAAAACTGTTCCACAAAACTGTTACACAGAAATGCTCATAAATACCTTGGAAATCGGTATTTTCCAATTGGAAACCCTATGAATCGATGGCAAATGATCTCACCTGTCACCTCCATTTCGAATTTTCACGCTACGACAAATAGAACCGGATATTCTCAAAAAACTGAAAATTTTCAAAAACAGGAATGTTTTACCCCTCTAAAATGCTCAAAAAAGTCAAAATCATCAAAAGTTCACAAAAATTAATTCCGGCACTTGTTTCCCGCCCAAAATTTCCTCAGCTTTCCAATAAAATCGTCGAAAACCATCTACCGCCAATATTTCTATTAATTTCGAGAGTTTTCCATAATATTTGCCTAAATTTTAGGTATGTCCATTTTGCCCCACCTTCCCCTATATCAATATTCAAGTGAAAAAATTTAATTTTTTAAATACTTGCAAAAAGTTGAACCAACAATGGAGTAAATTGTTTGATTCATTTAATTGAAATTTTTTATCATTTTAATAATTTAATTCCAACTTGTCCGGAAACCGGTACCATTGCCTCAACCTTCCGGTAACTGCCGCATTCACGGTACTAAATCTACTAAATTCAAATTTCTTCATTTTTTTTCTCCCTTTTTTAATGAAAATTATCAATAGATTTTTTTTAATAAATATGACAGCAGCCTCTTCGCACATCTTTGGTATCTCGATGAATGAGCGCACTGGATCACAATCAAAAAATTCACAATATCTCAAATTTTTCTTTCATTAAATATATAATATATATATATATATATATATATATATATAATTATTCCATTGATACGGAAGCTCGATAAATTTTTTTTATCACTAATTTTTTTTTCACTTTTATAATATAATAATAGAAATCTTTCAATATTAAATGTTAATCTCGATGAATTGAAACTTGGTTTCATTTGATTTAAAAAAAAATGGTTTTCTACCCCCCCAACTTAATTTATATCAATTTTTTTTTCTTAGTAATTTTGAAGGCACTGAAGAGTGTGTCTTTGGCACAGTTATTGAGCACCCAGATATGTTTTTTTTCTCTTAATTTTTTTTATCGAAAAATTCATCCAAACAACACAATTGAAGGGGTTGAATCAAAACCAAGTTGGACTGTCATCGAGCAGTGATTATCTCTTAATGAGAAAGCACGGAAAAAATTTGGGAAAAATGCGACAAAATGGAGCTTTGTGATACAGCATGATTGAGGAATTTTTTTCAGAGTGAAGGAGTCGATGAAAAAATCTGAAAAAATTCAAGAAAATGGTCCAATATGCGAAGATTATTTGTGAATTTTTTCAAATTTTTTTGAAAACGCATTCACTCTCAAAAAAAAATTATAGAATTTTTTTTCGAGAGTGAATGGGTCATTGAAAAAATCCGAAAAAAATCACCAATAATTTCTACATATTGGAGCATCTTCCCAAATTTTTTCAATTTTTTCTTGAACATACATTCACCCTAAAAAAAAATCCTGAATTATTTTTGAACTGCAAATCCATTTTGCCCCAGTTTTTCCTGTTAGGAACAATTAAGATTAAAATTACAGCTATAAATATTTTTTTTCCAAAAAGTACTTGCATTATAACAATAAGTCAATTTTTTTTTCCATTTTTTTCATCAATTATAAAACCACAGGCTAGAGTGCAGAGGCCTTAAGTTCATTACTGATTATCACTAATGTTATTAATTAATTATTTGGCAAGATGGCAAAATCTTGGATTTGCGTCGATAATTACGTTACAATTACGTTGATCCACAACGAGAAAGAGTTGTTTTAAATTTTTTTTTCTCCCTTATAAATGGGATTTTTCTACAGTTTTTCAAATATTTTTTTTATTTTTTTCAAATCAAGTCGTTCCTCTTCGCTAGATCACACCGTAATATGGACGATAGTATCCCGTACGCTATTGCACATGTGCGTGCTTGGTGCGTGTATGAGTTAGAAGTGTATCACTTCGTGTATAAACAGCGGGACACAGTGGACAGGCATATTTGCCTGGAAAATGTACGTAATAGTGATTCCGGACGTTTGTTACGACCTTACCGCACAAAGAGCAACGCCTCCTCTCGTCCGTGTTATTCTGTCTCTCAAATATCTGTGATATCCGCCAATTTTTGAGCTCTGCAACAACAGAAACCACAGTCAGCATGGCAGTCTCTTCCATTTTTTTTATTTATTTTTAATTCGTTTTTATTAAGATTTTTTTGTCATTTTTTCTTCTCGATTTGCTCTTTTTCCTTTTTTTTTTTAGACTAAAACGGATCGCGTGGAGCGACTGCACACGATCGATCGTGGATCTCTCGATGCATCGTTCAAATTTCTTTTTTTTTTTTTTTTTGCCTTAAAATTAAAACTACAATTTCGATTTAGTCTCGCAAACACTCGTCACACTCACTCGAACATCCGTTAGATTAAAAAAAAAAAAATATGCGATTTTCGAAAATTTTCTAAACACACATGAACACACACAAACAGAGAAAAATTAAAGTTAAGAATTTGAATTAAAAAATTTGAACGAGAAGAAAAATTAAATCGAGAGTTTTCGGGGATTTTTTTGAAGATTGTGGAGGATTGAGAAAATGGAAATCAAAATTGTGTGTATCTATATCTTGTGGGAATAGTTGTGATATCTTAGAATATTTTTGTTGACTTAGAGATAAAGGGGTGTAGGTGATATGCTTTATACACAGCACTTACGACCTTTTTACTTTTCAGGCAATGTTAATGTAATTATAATATTAGAATGGATAATATTACAAAAAAATATTGTATACAATCGTTTCTCTACAGATATGATGTTATATCTACTGAGATATAACTGCAGATGATTATACCTAATTCTATCTCATTTTATTTAATTAGACAGAATTATATGGAAAAATTTTTATTTTTTGTCGAAATATTATGAAATATAGAGGAGAGATGCTGCAGTTGTAACAAAAAATGTTTTTTTTTTTTACTATTAATTTTTTTTTTTAATTTTGAATTCTAATTATATCAGGGAGTTACTTTATAGTGTCCTTTATAATACCGATTTAGTTGAATAATTTAAAATTAACATTAATCTATTGGAAAATGAATTCATTTGGTGGAAGATAGGGTTTTAGGAAGAAAAATCCCGGAAAAAAGGTCCTGTAAAAAAATACCTCCGGAAAGAATCTCCCCAGCAATAATATCCCCAGAAAAAATCCATGAATCCAGAAAGGAGCATAATGAATTTGAAATATTTCAATTACAGTCAATTTATTCACACAATTTTTGGAAGTAGTGAATCTCTGAAATGAAATGGAGAAAAATTCACTTTATGTTAATTATACATTCTGATGTAAATAATACATGTATCCTCCAGTAACTCATATTTTAATACACTTGTTGATTTTCAAGAATACAAGAGAAGAAAAACAAAAGATCGAAGTAACAAATAAACTAAGCGCTACGCTTAACATGTTTAGTAAAATTGTAACGATGAATAAAATTAATACACGATGAATGAACTGATACTCTTGATTGCCAAAATTAGACTGAAATCGTTCTGATAATTCGTAATTCATCAACTAAGAGATTCTCAACTCAAATCACAACTAAATTTTCAAATATAAATACAATAGTATAATCCTTCAGTACAATTACCATTTTACTGATTTTCACAAACGGAAAAGAGAGAAATTAAAAGAAAAAAAAATTAAATTTCATGAAGAAAGATTATTTGAAGAAGATATTTTGTCAAGGGATATTTTTTCCAAGATATTTTTTTTAAGAGAGATTTTTTCTAATTAAATTCTTAGAAGGGAGATTCTTGACAAAAAATATTTTTTTCCGAGAACATTTTTTCCGAAAAATTACTGTCCAGAGAGTAACACTTTGTCTACCGAAAAATAGACATCAAGACATTGTGAGGGGTACAATTGTATTATAATGCTCTTTAATCAATTGATAATAGAAATCGAATTATGATGAAACAATAAAAAAATTGATGTAAAATACTGATATATATTATTCGCAATATGTCTATTAAATTATTCATACAAGCCCTGCATAATAATATTAAAAAAACAAAATTGTTGCTGAAACAGTTGTGATGTGTTAAAGAAACCATTTTCACGCGTATTTCAAAGAACTGTAAATATTAAAATACTGGAACATTAAAAACTAAAGCTTCTATCCATTTCATAAATTACTATTTCAAATGAGTTACAAAAAAAATTAATGATAATTTTTAATGGCATTGTTAGTGATCTGATAAATATTACAATTGCAGCATCTCTCCTCTAAAATTTTATCCTGTAATATTACAATGTCATATTAATTTTTTGTAATATTATGATTTCTGATATTTCAAAGTGTGATATTATGATATGTAATCGGGGATAGATGGAGATCTATTCCAAGTGTTTTAGAGGGGGGGGGGGGCAAAGAGAACTTGAGAAACCATCCACCGGCACAAGTGCTAGTATCAAACTTCGAGTAGAACTAAGTGCCGGTCGATAGTGTGTGGGTGTGTGTGTGTGTCTGTTTGGTCCTCTTCTAATCCAGCAAACGTTTTGCAGAATACGCGTGACTACCCCCAGGGGTTAATGTTGGGGTAGAGAAGGCGCGAGACTTGGTGGAAGGGGGGAAGGGGGTGAGGGGAGGAGAAGTGGGTGGCAGTTGCCACTTGTTGCTAACGATTATCTCGAGAGTACCTTTGTGTTGTCGTTTTAACGAGCTTTCATCTCTCTTAATCTTAAAAAGGGAATGGAAAATAAGCGGAGAATTATATTCTCAATTATTGAATTAAAGAGATAAGAGATGGGCGGAGAACTTTCTTTATTTCTCCTTGCTTCAATTAACTTTACTTTATAATTAGATGATCTGGAAAAAAAAAAAATAATAAATTTGAACGATTCGGTTAACACACAATTATGTTTAATCAAAAAATTAGTATGAAATACATTAAATGCACATGTGATTAAATCCTTTTTTTTTTCTTGTTGCTTTTTTTTTTTCTTTTTTGTTTATATCATTCGTCATCCGTATTATCTACATTTATAATTAAAAAGTTGTTTATAGTAATGCAATGTAACATAATTTTTTTTTTCTCTTGCTTTTTCATGTTAATAATTCCATAATAATAAGATAAATCGTCATAATAATAAGGTAATAAGAATAACGTTATTTTTTTTTTGTTTCTTTAAATCTTGGCTTTTCCTTTTTGTAATAAAATCGGATTTTTTTTCTTCTTCTTTAATATGTTAACTCTTAATCTTTAGTTTTCCCTTGAATTTCTTTCATTATTATTTAATAGTTATTTACTTCTTACTTTTTCTTTATTTTCAGTGTTTCTTTTCATCTTTATATTTATTTACTTTTTTAATTAGTAATCTGCGTGGTCAGAAAAGTTACTTTTATGTGCCTATTGTACGTTTCGAGCCAAGAGATTATACAGTTTTTTTTTTTCATCTATTTTCAATTATTTTTCTCAGTTTTTTTCCCTTTTTTTTTATTCACTGTGTCATCAACCTCGATAGATTTACTTTTATTTTTCATTTGATAATTCAATTTTTTTTTTCTGCTAATTCTATTTTATTTGTTAAAAAAAATAAGAATAATTCATTTGTCACACGAATGAAGACGACACAGCGAAATATTCATTTTTCATACGATTAGTTTCTTTTTTTAAATTTTATTCTATTTGACAGAAATAATGTTCATCCTCCACTGTTAATTATAATTAACAAGATTTCATAATCAATTATTTGATTGAATCTCGTCGTATTCTTAGGTATTTCGATCCTTTTTTTTTTTTTATTATTAGGACAGAATCTTGGCTATTTAGGATATATACCCCATTTCTTTTTTTAAAACCTTTTAATTGCAGTAAAAATTCATTAGCTTCGGTTTTTTCCCTTTTTTTTTTTGGTGAATTATTCTTTCTTCATTACCTGAGTTTTTTTTTTCATTATTTTCTCAGGCTTTTGGAAAAAAAAGGAAAAATCATTATTTTATGTATAGTGCCGCAGTAGGTGTCGCACGTCGAGAAAACCGAGAGAAACGAGAGGAAAATTTTGTGTTTTCTTTGACAAGTTGAAGATTGGGAAGATGAGGGAAAAACACAGAGTGATGCAAAGATAAAAGAGAAAAAAAAAGGGAAATAACGACACAAAATAAGCTGAACACGAAAATTCTACGTTTCACTCGGTTTCTGACATACAACACGTGTCTCTTGTAAGTAACTGCATCATCGAAATATATTACTATTTTTTTTTTCCCTTTTTCTCAAGAATAGAGACGAACGACAAACGGAGAGAACGTGAAATTGAAGCCCAAAGAAAATACATATTTTTTTTTTTTTTCATTAAAATATATATTTTCTTTGTTTTTTTTTTATCATACAAAGAGTGGAAAAAATGAGATAACACATGAGACTGCAAGGAAGAGGCGTTATTTTCAAAGGAAAAATAATTACAAAATGAAAAAATTTAAGAGTAACTATTTGAAAAAAAAAAGATCGAATAGAAGCGGAAGGCGAGAACGACACACAGCCCATTTCTGTTGTCATAATCTAAATTATTTAACATGAAACAATTGTTTTTTTTTTTTACTTGCTTTTCATTGAAATCTTTCTCTTTTCTTCTCATTTTTTATCCCCTCTATCAATTTACCGAAAAAATAAAACAATTTATGTAATTATATTTATAAACGAAAGAAAAAAGAATTTTTCTCTTTTCATTACGTGTGTATATGGTATAAGAACGAGTATAACACGCATAAAAGGACATAAAATATATATATATATATCTCTCTCATTATCATTCATCCAAATTAATTATTAAAACGGTTTAACGTTTTCAACGTGGACCGATATTTAATGCAACACAGGCGTAGATTCCTCTCGCCCAATGCATTTTTATTAACGCATTTATTTTGAAGATGAAGGAAAAAATTTGAGTTAATTTTTTTTTTTTTTTTTTTTTTTTTTATAATAAAAGGGAGAGAAAAATTGAAAGCGTAGAAGTTTTTTTTGAGAGGTATCAACGCCATGTGCTAAATCACAACTTCAGTCTGACCGTCACATCGACTCCATTAATTCCTTCACAAAATCATTCGCTAATTATTACTCATTAATTATCATTTCACTGTGTTTTTCACTTTTTTTCCCATTATTTTTTTTTCCTTTCATTATCTAATTTATATATATAATATTTTTTTTTTCATTCATTTTTTTTATTAAAAATTTTGAATAGAACACACTAATTGCTTTTTTTTTCCTTTTTATTCGTAGGAATAATCCCGTACGATTATTTAAAATAATAAACGGCCATTAAAAACCGTCTCTTTCCCCCCTCCCAGAAAAAAAAGGATATAACAAAATTTATATATTTAAAATTTATATATTCCACGGATTGATAATATATATGTATATATACAATAATAATTTGAGAAATTAGTTTATATACATATAGTATATATACGCTCGTGTGTAGGTTTTTTTTTTATATACATATATATCCGTCATTTATTTTTTTTTAATTAATTATAATTTTTGTATATATTAATATATAAAGAAATATTAATAATAGTAAATTACTTTTTTTTCTAATTTATTTTCTTGTTGGTAATTTTTTTTTTTTTTCTTCACTTTTAACTCGTTACTCATTTATTCAATTTTTTTTTCTCACACTTAATCATGTACAAATTGGAGGATTGCGGGATTTTCAAGTTTCGTTTATTTCTTTCAATTTTTTTAAAAATTCTCCTCTCTATATTTATTTAATTTTTTTAACTGTGGTTGTCACTCCACGGGGTTGAATCGCACGTGCTTTTAGCGTGCTTCAACGAAACGCTTAACGTGCCCTTAATTCCTATTTTTTTTATTCATTTTTTTCTTCAGCTAAACCTAATTCCCTAGGTAACACCTATAATCCTATAATTTTTATTAACTTTTTTTTTTCTTCTTTTTTTTGCAGTTTAACTACACTCATAATGTTCTCTTGCACAGCCATAGTTTTCTTTCATCGCTTCATGCTGCGACAACTCCTCCCCACTCCCCCTTTTTTTTAAGATTTTTGTAATTTTGTTTTTTTTTCCTCTCTTCCATCACATTTCAGCAAATCGCATTTTCTACATGAGCCTATGTACCCTCGTGTGATCTTCCAAATGCTGTTGACACACACACACACACACACACTCCTTCATGTGTGTATGTTTGTGTGCATGTGCTCATCTTCTTCATCTTCTCATCCAAACACTAGTCTTCATCCACTTGTCGTGGCCGATGTGAAATAACTCGCTGCTAAACTTCACTGAGAATATACTTTACTCTACTTGTTTTCAGGATCTTCTTGAAACTCCTTCAAAACCCTCTCAATCTCTCCCCTTCATCCCTTTCATCTCTTCCTCTCAAAGGCCTACCCCCCCCCCCCCCCCCTGTATTCGCCACGTTTCTCTCCCCACACATTTTAATCTTTGATCTCTCTCTACAATTCAAGGTGTTCCTGTTCGTATAGTAAAAAGAAAGTTAAATTTTTTGTAGGGGAGAATGGGGCAAAATGGACCTCTACAACAATATTTATTCACGATTTTTTTTTCGGAGTTACGGACTCGATGGAAAAATCTGAAAAAATTTGAGAAGATGCTCCAATATGTCTTCATTTCTGTATAATTTTTTCAAATTTTTTCATGAAGCTGCCTATTCTCTAAAAAAAAATTTCAAATCATTCTAACAATTAGGTCCATAATTTGACACACTTTTATCTAAAAAATGATTAATAACAATTTATACGAGATGAAATTCTCAAATTTGATAAAGTGAATCTGTGAAGGATGTAATAAGGAATGAAATGAGCCTCTAAAACGAAGAATTGAATGAAATTTGAAAAATTTGCAGTGCTTTCTACATTTTTTCAAGTTTTGAAGAAATTTTTTGAATAATAGAAAATTTTACAGTTTTCAACCAATTTTTTATTTTTCGGGCTTATTTTATTTCTCATCACATTTTTTACAGATTTACTCGATCAAATTTGAGATTTTCATTTAGTATAAATTGTTATTAACCATTCCATACAAAAAAATTAACTTTTTTTTCCACTATACAGACAGAAACACTTTGAAAACCACACAAAAGGGTAACTCATCTTCTGCGTTTCTCCACCGATGCAAAACGATCAAAAATTAAGAAAAAAAAGAGAAAAAATAACTTAAAACACCCGTTGAATGACAACCACATGCTCTCTCATACCCGACTTATCCCAATCCAATTTCTCGAGAAAAAAAATTTGCAATTGCACAATTTTTTTTTTTTTCATCAATTAAATTCATCTCAATTTTCAATAAGGTGTTAGCACCAATCTATTATATCACAATGTTTCACTCCACACCACGCGTTTTTTTTTTTTTGTAAATATACAAATACCTATTTATCGTAGAAGTAATAAGTTTTTTTTTGCAGTTTATTAATAGTAATAGTTAGATGCAGCAGCGGAAATAGTATAATTAGGTAATTATAGCAGTAGTTGGATTAATAAGATTTTAGTTTTTAATAAGTGTTAAATTCATAGTTTTCTTCGATTTTGTCCCCCCTTTTTTTTAAAAACATTTTTTTGGGTAATTCTAAAAAAAAATTAATAAAAGTAGTCAATTTTTTAACAGCCTGGCAGCCCCCCCCCCTTTCCCCTACTGCTGTGTCTCTATGCGTCCAATGTTTCTCTGTATGTTATATATATATATATGTATTGTCCGCGAAAAAAGTTATGTTCCCTTTATGTGTGTGCATGTGTGTTTGTGTGTATATGTGTATGTGCAATTCATGTAACACTCAGTTTTATATATATTTTTTTCCCCTCTTTTTTTATTTTTTCATTAAAATTTTTATATCATAGGTGCAGGCCATTTTTCATTTTCATTACTACAACAGACCGGTGATATATATATACGCGTGCCGAGTATTTCTCTCTTTCTTTCAGCATTTCTACCCCTTCAGGAACGAAAAAAAATGAAAAAGTAATAAAAAAATATGTGTAAATCCGATTTTCATTTCTACCCCTCTCATTCATTCTACTTTTCTTTTCTGTCGTAATTCTTTTTTTATTTTCAAGAGGTATTTGATGGATTATGGATTCAATAAATCACGGATATTCGATATTTCCGATAAATCTTTGTATTTTCGGGATTTTATAAATGCTTAAAAAAAATTGACTTGCTGACTTTTTTTTGAATTTTTTTGAACAGGAAAAATTATTATTAAAGAAAAATTTGCTCTCGAAAAATTTGCATTTTTTCAATATTCCTAAATTTGCATATTTTCAATGTGTTTTAAATGATTTAATGGTAGAAAAAGAAATTGGAAGTTTTTTGCTATTTTCAGTATCATGAATCGGGGAAATTCGAAAGTTTGCACTCAAAAATTAGCATTTTTCAATTTTCCTAAATTTGCATATTTTCGATTTTTTTTTGAAATAATTTAATAAAAGATAAATTGACAAATTTCTGTTATTTTTAGTATCATGAAATCGAGGGAATTTGAAAAAAGCGCGCAAATATCCAAGTTTTCCCTTTTTTTTCGAAACCTTTTCAACTAAACTGCACTTTACATGAATAGTCTATTTTGTTCACTTGTGGTAAGAGATAGGCATGTATCAATGAAACGTACAATTCCCGAGGCATTACCATGATCACAAAAAAGAGAGGGGGGGGGGGGGGGAGGGAAGAAAAACCCACGTAATTAAAATTGTCGAATTATTTTGATAAACAGTAGAAAAAGATTTGAGATAAAAATTTGAGAGATTGACACACTTTGGTTGGAGTACATGTGATATAACTTCAAAATTTTTGGAAATTAAGGAAAAAAAGAGAACAGTTAAGGATTTCAAAGAGAAAATAAAGTTATCACATGAAAAATGGTATATTCTCATTCATGCTGTTAGAAAAATTAAATACCGGGGGTACTCAATTAGGGAATAGGCCTGCAATTGCATTGTCTTGATGCTGCTACTAAGGAAAAAAATAATAATATACATATAAAATTGAAAAAAAAAATTAATCTTGTTGTGTAAGTGTGGTTTTTTTTTCTTTCTTCTGCATTTTAAAATAAATAATAATAAAGCTGTTCTGGCTTCTCCATAATCTTGTAATGTTCTCACACATCATTTAGAAACAGTAAATAACAGTATTATTACTTGATATACATTAATAAAATCATAAAACGGAAAAACAAACAAAATATATAATAATAAATTATGAAATATATTATTCATCAATTAATCTGTGTAATATATTAATAATCTGAGTTTTATATATATATATATTAAATTAATTAGTTATTGTATTTCTTCAATAGTTTTGTTTTTTTTTAAGCCTTAACCATGCAGAGTGCCCCCATGAATTCATATTTTATATATAAACTATAGATGTTTCTTTTTTTTTTCATTTTTTCTTTACTTTTTTAAAATATTCTCAAAACCATCCCATTAACAAAAAAAAAAAAAAAAAAAAAGAGAGAGATAGATCGACGGTAATATCATAATGATCACAATGATTCAGCGGTTTGGCTCATAAGAATTAGTTATTATAAATTGGACTTATACTCATTCTTATAATTTTTTTTTTTTCATTAATTATATACCAGCCTGCTTCACTTGTGGTTTATTACTTTTTTCTTCCTTCCTTTTTCTTTCATATTAACTATTTTCACCTGTTTATCACGTGTGTGTGTGTGGGTATCGATTCTTCTAAATTCCATTTATTTAAACAAAAAAAAATATATATATATATTTATATATATTATTAAACTAATAAACTTTCAATATATTAATATATTTCTGTAGGTCGTAACTCGGCGCGTTAATTTCGCGGATGAAAGAGTTAACACAAAACAAAAAATATATATAATTGATTAAATGAACAAAAAATAGCTATAAGAATCATTAAGAAAACGAATTGCACCCTATAACCAATTAAATAAAATGTGCAACGAGAAACGTCTAGGTATTTTTAATTAATTAAAAAATACCTCGTATTTTTTTTTCATCCCTTTGTGTTTAAAAAATAATAATAATTAATTAAAGAAAAAAAAATTGCCATTTATAAACGAATAAATCTATGTATATCTGTAACCAATGGTAAGAGTAATAACGGATTATCAATTAAAGTATAAAATATAGTAATAAATTCATCAAATACAATAAAAATCTTCTTTTTTTTTCATTGCCTATGCTTTGCTTTTTCTTTTTAAGTCCCCAATCGTGGAATGTCTTTTGGGTTTCCACTGTTTAGTTTATAATCTGCTGCATTTTACATTTGTGGTTTATAACACTTTTGCAGTTTTACTATGATATGAATTTGTTGTTTTTTTTTTAGAATTATAGAATTAATTTCTCATAATTCAAGGTTTTTCAACGAAATAATATATATGATTTTTAGGTAAAATCATATTCATATTAGAACTGCAAAAATTTCGTAATTTTTTTCGTTTTCTCTTCATTTTTAAGTTGATGATTAAAATAGTCAATCTGAACATGATTTATATCTCTCGAAATATATGATTTGCATAGGACAGATATATTTATATGATAATGAAATTAGCAGACATCAAACATTAGAAAAATAAATTATTTAGAAAAAAAATTTTAAAAATTTGCACATTTTGTGATTTTCAAATTTTTGGGATTTTTTGGGGAATAGGCAGCTTTATGGAAAAATCTGAAAAAATTACACAACAATATTCACATATTGAAGGTTGTTCTCAAATTTTTTCAGATTTTTCCATCGAGTTCTTCACTTCGAAAAAAAAATCCTGAATCATTTCTTAAACGTGGTCCATTGTGCCCCACTCTCCCCTATGCATATTTTTTTAACTTTTTTTTTTTTTAATATTTAGTTGTCAAAAACATGAGAAATTATAAGAATTGTGTAAGATATATGCTAATTTCATTATTGTATATTTTCTTCGTTGTAATGCGAGTGTAATCATTCTAAATGTTTTTCATGTGTTTTGTGAGTCTATTCCCTTTTTTTTTTCAAATTAATATTTCTCGTGGAAAGTGTGTATGTATGTCCAGTCACGTCTATTAATATCGTTAAATAGCGTCATATATCGTCAGTTATAAGATATACACAATGTGTATGTGTGAGTGTGCGTGCAACAACTCTTGAGCTCAAATTTCCCCTTTTTATCTAAAAAAAATTTTCGCTTCATCAATAGAAGTGACATTAATTATTACTATTGAACCCCATATTTCACTTTTTTTCTGCATTTCAAGTAAAACGTGTTTAGGACAATTTACAATCTAATATGAAGTCCAACTATAAAATTTTTCAACAACTATTTAAGACTCACCCTGCGCATCGACTTCGGCATTAATTCAATTTTTTTAATTAAATTTATTTAATTCTTTCTTTAGCTTTAGTTTAATTAATCAATTATTTAATTAGTTTTAATTTATCAATAAAATCGGCTGCCAGCCTGCTGAAAAGCCTCATTCGGCAGCAACTACGGGAGGAATTGGCACCACATTTGCTCCCATTTGTGTTTTTTTGCAATGAGTTTTTTTTTCTCCTTTTTTTTCTTTACTATCTTTACAATTAATTAAATAAGTTCCTATCCTCGTGCTCTTGTGGGTCTCTCTGTGTGTCTGTGTGTTTTTATATGTGTGTCTTGGCATTTTGTGTGTGTTGACTCAAAAATTGCACGCGATGCCCTCATTATCCGACAATTCAAACTTCTCATTCTTATCAGTTACTATTTTTCCATTTTTTTCTCTTTTTTTAATTAGGGGAAAAATTGAGCGAAATGGACCTCCTTAATAACATGACGCCAGATTTTTTTTCAGAGTGAAGGATTGATAAAAAAATTTCAAAAAATTTGAGAAGATCCTCCAAAATATAAACATTTTTGGTGAATTTTTTCGAAAATTTGCGAAAATTCCCTCGATCCCAAAAAAAATCTCAAATCATTTTCATACAGGGGTCCATTTTACCCCGGTCTTCTCCACTATTTCGTCGTCTTAAAGTCAAAGAGGCGTAAGTCCTGTATATAAGCATAGCACTTACACACCTTTGTTTCTAAGGCGACGATTTATCTTCAAATTATTTAATAATTTTTATTTTGGTCTTAATTTCTTTGAATAATTGATAAAATAAAAGCTGCACTCCATCAAAATCCGAAAAATAGGACACGCGTCTCGAGGATAGACACGATTTACTTTTTTCATTCTTTCTTCCTTTTTTTAAATTTTCCATCCATGATAATTGTCATAAATAATTATTTCTCTATAATCTTGTTGACTGTAGTTTTTTTTTTTTTTTTTTTCGATGTGTGTGTATTTTCGCATTTTTGACGTAAAATCATCGTCCACCAAAGAAAAAAAAAAAAATTATTTTTCCCCCATTAAATTACAATAAATCCTTATTTAATATTTATAATGTGTGTGTCATATATTTTTTCCATTTTTTTTTTCATTTTTTCCTTTTTTTATATATTTTTTTTTTATCATGAATTATATTTTTTTTTTATGTTAAAAGATTTTTTTCACTCGCACACCCTCATCCCCATTTTTAGAAAAAAAAACGAAAAATCATCTTACACTGAGAGAGAAAAGAAAAAAAAAAGAAATTCATCATTATCATCGAAAAATAATGAATAATCAAATAATAATAATCATCATTAATTGTAATTTCTCTTGAATCGGTTTTGAAAAAAAAACAAATCATCAATGAATGTTTTTTTTCCCTTGCAAAAAAAAAATGAATCTCCTCTTCCATTCAAATCAAAAATATGATTTGTTCGTGTAAATTCATTGATTTTATCAATTAAAAATCTGCCTTTTTTTATTAATTATAATAAATTTTTTTTTCTTAATTTTTTTTTTTAAGCGTAGAACCTACAAGATTTGGTGTTCGGAAAAAAAGTGATTGAACAATAAATAACGTGTTGTACTCTCAGGCATGAGTAAGAACGTACGATGATAATGTTCTATCTCACGTATGAGTGTATTAACGTTTAAACGCGACGTATTAATATATTGTTGTAAACGTTGATTATTAATATAGTAATTATCGTCGCTGCTATTATTATTATTATTATTATTATTATTATTATGTCGTACGCGCGTACCACCACGCACGCACGTAAATTCGCCTTATGATAGTGTATTCATTGAATCATTATTACTAGCGGATAATGCCAATGAACTAGCAACAAAATCATTTAAATCAATTTTACGTGATTCAGGATGTTTAAATTTAAAGTGCGTGCGCAGATTGTCACTACGTGTGTATGTGGCACGACAGAGAGGACACTCAAACCTGCCGGGGAAGTGGACGTGGTAGTGGTTCCTGATGTGCGTCACAACCTTGCCGCAGAGCTTGCACCTGTGAAGGTTGCAGCCGCCTGGCACCCGGTCAAAGGTCAGCCGCATGTGCCAGGCTTTTGAACCTGCAACATCAACACAAGACAAGTCAACTAAACTGCTCTGCTCTGGTTTTTTTTTCTTTTTTTTTTTTTTTTGTTGTTTTTAACCCGAGCCCTAATTCAAGGAGGGAGGCCCGGGGTGGTTGATTTTTATCCTCCGCAGGCCCGAAAAGTATATTTTTCATTTTTTTCAATTTTTTTTCTCTCGAAATAGTCGAAATGCAAGAATTGTTCGTTATTGGACTTTTTTGCGCACGTGGGTGCGAAAAGTGGCCACTTTTCGCACGCTGTGTAATAACGAAAAACAGTATTTTACACGTGCGGTAAAGATCTTCAGACTAGTGTGATTACACAAAACTCGCCTTTGGCTTTTTTTGCAGCCTCACACCCGTCAGAAATAGTATACCACCTAACGAGTGCGGTAAAGTACTTTTCTGATGAGTGTGAGGTTGTACAACTAAACGCAGGTGAGTTTTGTAATCACACGAGTCTGAAAATCTTTACCGCACGTGTATGGTACTGTTTTTTTTCATGCACGGCATGTGGAAAAGTACTTTACTATACTTGTTAGGTAATATACTATTTTTTATCTCTCGAAATACTCAAAATGCAAAAGTTATTTCGCGGGTGCGAAAAGTAGCCATTTTTTGCACGTTGTGTTTCAAAAAACAGTATTTTACGAGTGATTTAAAGTTTTTTAGACTGGTGTGATTGCGCAAAACTCGCCTTTGGCTCGTTTCGCTACCTTACACTCGTCAGAAATAGTATATTACCTAACGAATGCGGTAAAGTACTTTTCTAGTGAGTGTGAGGTTGTAAGACTAGCCGCAGGTGAGTTTTGTAATCACACGAGTCTGTAAATCTTTATCGCACGTGTAAAGTACTGCTTTTTTATGCACAAGGCGTGAAAAGTGGCTACTTTCTGCACGGCATGCGGAAAAGTACTTTACCGCACTTGTGAGGTAAAATACTATTTTTTTCAAATTTTTGTTAATTTTTTTTTGCAAATTTTTTTGTCAGTGCGGGAATTATTAATTTTTTGTTTTTAAGATTTAAACGCGCACGTGTCCGTACACCTCGGGTCTCCCAGACTTCACTACCTATTTTTGTGTCGAAAAAACCCCTTTTTCCGCGTTATTAGGTGTTATACTTAGGATGATTTATTTTATCTAATAGTCTATTTTACTCAGTAAATTTCGTCGCTATCCTTCCACCGGGTGATTTGCTTTTTATTTTTCGTGCGAGATTGGTTTAGTTCATTTTTTTGCGTTTTTTTTACAGCAGAGAGTGTATGTGAGTGTTTGTGTGTGTGTCGTGCGGAGAAAAGCCAAGAATCCTGGCTGCTGCTACCTTTGTGTGTTTTTATTTTCTAAGTTGTTTTTCCATTTTTTTTTCTTGTGCTGAGGGGAATTTATTGTTATTTATTTTTGCCCCCTCTTTATATGGCTTCCGGTACCCAGGATATGTGCTCTCTGTACACTCTGCGGCTACGGCCTCTTGCCAAGTTGTCAAGCTGCCTCAGACCATTTTGCTCATTACTTTATGATTATTTTTCACCGGTTATTTTCATATGAGTTCGATATTTGTTTTATAGATTCGAATATTGCAATTTTTTTCTTGCGATTTTTTATCAATACTGATACTGACATTGACCGCGTGCAAAAAAGATGTCATATATGTATATATATTTATATTATATACATTATATATATATATATGTAGATACATATGCATAGAAAAATCATTTAAAGGATCTTTTCAGCTAAACTCAACAACATTGGCAATTGACGTCAGATATTTTCATTTAAAAGAATGAAAATAATAACTTTTTACCGGCAAATTATTCATATTTATTCATTCATAGTTATTGTTAGAATTAGAATTTTTTAGGACAATTTTCAGTTAATTTTTTTTACATGAAAATTTATCCATTTTGCTTTGGTTTATTCACTGATAGGAATGAGGTATGAGTTGCGATTGTGTTATTTATTTTTTTAATTTTTTGTGTAAAAAAGTAAGAAGTCCTGAGTTTTTTTTGCAGTTATTTGTGGTGGAGAAAAGTCTTTGGTCAAGTGAAATGAGAGGAGAAGAGAGAAAAAATGATATTAAAGTAAGGGAGGCTGGGGATGAATGGACCGTTGTGGCCAAATGATTCAATATTTTTTTCAAGTGTGAAGGACTTTGTGAAAAAATCTGAAAAAATTTGAGAAGACGTCACAATATGTAGACATTTTTGGTGAATTTTTTCAGAATTTTCAGAAAAGCTGCCGCTTTTTAAAAAAATCTCGAATCATTCTACATCGTCACCTTAGAAACAAAGGGGCGTAAATGCTGTATGTAGAGAAAGCACTTACGCCCCTTTGATTCTGGGGCTATAACATGACAGATCCGTTTTACCCCGGCCTTTCTTATATGAAGTAGCGGATTTTTAAAAAAATTGAATATAACGAAAGATAAAGTGAGAGATGGAAAGAAAGACGAATGAAGCTATTTAATAATAAAACACAGATGAACCGATGAAAAGACATATTTTAGCTATTTTTCGGGGGGCGGGGGGTCATCCACCTGACCTCGAAGTGCGGGTAAATTTGAATATTCGAGAGCATTGGTTTTGATCAGAGAATGTTAAAAAAAAAAAAAACGAGAGAGAAAGAAGAGAAAATAAAAACCCCGTGAAAAGTGAAAATAAAAATGAAGCCAAAAAATTCACTCATACATATGTACACACATACACATATACAGGCCCAATATAAATCCCATATTGTTTTTTTTTTCTTCATTTTATACAAGCCACATAACTGAATTGTAAATCGTTGTTTTATTTTCCACAAAAAAATATTATTGAAGTACAAAAATATTACATATTTACGCTTAAAATCTAGTTAATTAATCCTTTTTTTTCCATCTTTTTCATTCATTTCTTTTCTTTTTTTTCCTCATTTAAATACTAATTATTAATTTGCATTAAAATTAATACGATTTAATTAGTTAATTACGGTTTTACACACATTATTTCGTCATGTCAACGAGTGATGTTTTCTTTCATTTTTTTTGTTAGTAAATAAATATAAATAAATTAGTCCCTCATAAATAGCATTTTACATGGAAAAATAGGAGATTAGGATATCAAAAAAAAAAAATTCTCTAATGATTAAATTTTAGAACATAGTATGGCACAAATGATCGTATCAGTGGATGGTGTTCTAAACGTGATATTAGCTTCTACATGACCATTACAATGTATATAAGGGAAAGAGGTACAAAATGGACCTGTTTGTTGAAATGATTTGAGATTTTTTGGAGAATAGGCAGCTTTATGAAAAAATTTGAAAAAATTACACAAAAATGAAGACATATTGAAGCATCTTCTCAAATTTTTTCATATTTTTTTCATCAAGTCCTTAACGTCGAGAAAGAGAAATCCTTAATTATGCTGTTGTAGAGGTCCATTTTACCTCATTATCCCCTATATATACTATATATATATATATTCATATATATACTACAACGAAAGACAAGATGAATATTCTATTATCCATCATAATCTTCGCTTAACTAGATTGTGTTGGCGGCAATCAAATAGTGATAGTGAAGGAGGAGGAGGAGGAGGGAGGGGGGTTGTGTTTAAGCTTCTGGAGATGACCGATAATTAATAGAGGGGAATGGGCTGGAAGGGCATATCAAGTGGGTTACGACATGTGTGTATGTGTGTGTGTGTATTGGATGAAGGGTCTTGCCCGTCTCGCAAGTGGAGGTCTCTTCACGCGCCGTGAAATTACACTATGGACACGTTATATCGTATCCTTAGAGTTAAAGGGGCGGAAGTGTTATGTATAAGAATAGCACTTACGCCTCTTTGTTTCTAAGACAACGATATGTTGACGTGGAAGGTTGCATCGAGGCACATTGGCACATTATCCCTGAGGATCGATTCCTGATGAGTGGAGTACACGAGAGAGAAGAAAAAGAGAGAGAGGCTAGGAGGAGGAGGAGGGAGGGGGGAGAGAGGGACAGATGGGTCGAGGGTTTTATGATCATCGATTTAGAAGTGTTGGGGCAAAGAAACTTCGCTTCAACTAGAATAAACATTATGGAGGCGAGAAATAACGGACAAAACGGGAAAGAAAAAAAAGGGGAGAGGGGAGGGGAAGGGGGAAAAGGGTAGAATCGATCCATGACTTGTTTTTCAACCCTTTCCTTTTTTTTTGGCACAATTTATGAGAAAATACTCCTGATTGAATTGATACGAGTAAATAAATTTATCGTGGAATTTACATTTTTTGTACAGAGTGCAAAAAAAAGGGCTTTTGTGTAAATAGCTAGTTATCTTGAAAAAATACTGTTAAAAGAATGTTAAACCTCTCCAGAATTGGAGAGAGGAGAGAAACGATCTTTCCTAGGGCTTGAGAGTAAATAGAGTGAAAACTGTTCTACCCAAGATGAAGAGAAGAGGAGAGAGGGAAGAAAAGTCAAAGGTAGAGAAAGGGAATGAGGGGCAATCAAAAACGGTTTGGGGTCTCTTCAAGGGTGGATTCAGTCTCGAGTTCACTAGTAACTTCCCTCTAGTGGTACAGAGTAAGGATTGAGGGCAGAGAGAGAGTTTGAGGGAAAATAAAGTGGAGATTGAAGCCTCTCTACTTGATTTGTACGACCTAAATTTGAGTTTTTTCTTGTTTTTTGATGTTTTAGGATGAAAATACAATTGGATTTTATCGTTTTTTTTTTTTTTTTTTTGAGTAAAAAGGGCGTAAATCGTACACATTTCCATATCTTGTTACGCCCTTCTCACTCTAGGACCATATGAGTTACTGATTTTTTTTTCTAATTTTTCGGGCATCAGAAGAGCTGATGTTGTTGAACCCTTTGCCTGCAAATTTTTTTTCTGAATACACGAGAGTGTGGAGCAGTGAATACGGCTCAATCGACCGTGTAACAATCTTGAAGCCCTGTTTGGTACGCTCAAAGAGTCACGTTGCCTGGTATACATACCAAGGACTCAGAAAAAAAAAAAAAATTGAAAAACGAGGAGAAAGAAAAAAATGAAAGAGACTGTATATGTGAAGACATACACGTGCTGAGGACTCAAACGTAAAAGTATACAGTACAGAGAGGAGATAGGATGAAAAACGTTCAGCGTTCATGGGAAACTGACGTAATCCTTTGGGTACAACGAAGGCGAAGCACGCGTTCGATCCCTACTTTTCTGCTTCCTCTCTATTCCCCTCTTTCCCCCAAGTTGCCCCTTGATTGAAGAGTGGAGGAGAGCCACACACACACAGCCCCTCTGGAGGGTTCGAGGAGACTCTAGGGATCGAGCAGATGTGCTTCGGGAGTATGAGAAAAAATAATTATTCAAAAGGATTTGATATTTTTCATGAATTTCTATCTAGTGAATATTTCATGGAAATTTTGGATTCGATTTTTCACTTGAAGCTATTTTGCGAATTGCGTGGAGGGGGTGGTTGGAGGTGGAATGATGAAAAATGACGGTCATTTGACCGTGATTGACCTAATGTTGATGATTGATCATTTTGGTCAAAAAATAATGACTGGAACGTCATTTTCCGATAAAAAATCGGTCTTGATGGTCAAATTCTCTATCTACAGGTTAAAAAATTGCTCTCGATGGTCAAATTCCATCTAAAAAGATTATTTCTTTTTGATTACTTAATATTTGTATTTTCATGATATAAGTATATTGTTGCTCTATAAATAAAGTGGCGTAAGTGCTATGTAAAAGCAAGGCACTTATGCCATTTTGATTTTAAGGCAACGATATTCCTTTTTTTGAAACTATTTTATGACTCGAGATAATGTTTAGTTGAAAAATGACGAAAAGAATGGCCAAAGAAGAAATTGCTTTCCATCTAAATAGCTGAATTTCAATATTTTTTATATTTTTTCTTGAATTGAATAGTTTGATGACAGTTTTTCAGGAAAGAATGAGGAATATTGCATAGCTTCTGGAATTGAGTCATTTCTTCGAGCCTTCATACTAAAAAAGTGAAATCAACTCGAAATAACCGAAGAAGTGGATCGGAAATCTAATTGATGGTCAATTTACATCTATTTAGATGAACTTTGATATTTGAGATTTCTGACTGATCATTTGAATTTGCTGATGGTCTTTTTCTGAACAAGGCTATCCAGAAAAAAACTGTAAACCACGTAATATGACAATTAATCAAAATATAGAAACAAGAGAATAAAATTGTTAAATGAAGATTAGAGAGTAGTGTTAAAGTTAAATATAGCATCACTAATTTGTGGAATCCATCAAATTTCCATCAAAGTTATTGATACTTTTTTTTCTCAAAAATTGCAATTCGGAAATTTAAGGAAAAGATGAATATAGTTGTACACTGAGAAAAAAAGTGTTTAAAACTAACAAATATTAATACTTAGCAAAAAAAAACGCTACCAACCATTGAATATCGATACTATCGATCCCTAACAAATATTCCATCGAAATAATGAAAAAAGCTGTTGAATTTATTCAATTCTATCAATTCGACTAGTTAATCTGTTTGAATCAACTAATTTTAAGTAAATTAAACAACTTTTTTAATAATTATTTCGAAAAAAAAACTTGTTAGGGACCAATTGTATCAATATTCAATGGTCTTCACCCCTTTTTTTCCCTCAGTGTATACGAAATCACTGTATTGCTAATTTTTCTTACTGAAGGATGATCAAAACATCGAAAAAAAAAGAAATGCAACAATTTTTGTGGTCAAATCAAGAAATGGTAGCAAAAAGGTCAATTGACGATAGAACCAAAGCATTTCAAAAGCGACCGTCATTTTTCTCATCCCTAGATGCGCCACAAGTGAGACAGCTGTAAAAATGTGTAAGCTGCGTAGAAGAACTGCCAGCATGAACCAATGGTACAAACACACATCGTAGGCACGTTAGTAAACGACCCCATTGCCCACCCTTATGGCACTGGGAGGGTGAGAGACGATGCTGTTGGATGGTGACAGTGTGCGGAAGCTGTAACCAGTAGGACAGCTGGGACACACACACACACACAAGTCGTTTTGATCTTGGGAGAGTCGACTCCCTCTGTCCTCAGTGGCCAAGAGAACACTGTAACAGAGATAGAGGGAGAAGCAGCGAGAGAGCAAGCCAAAAAAAGAGAGAGAGAGAGAATATAAAAAATAACATAGGAAATAAAAACGACATGAGAAAAAAAATCGAGAAAAAGAAGATTTACTGTAACACACAGAGGGGGAGATATCCTGCCAGAGGGTTGTGTATATGTCCCTTTTATATAATTTTTTTTTCTCCCCTCTCTCTCTCCCCCTCTGGATGCCCCATTGGAAGCAGATTCTATGTGGAAATGCATTTGCCACTCATCAACATCGATCGCCTCGGGTCTGCAACTATTATACGAGTGAGTGAGATTAGTCAAAGGACACAAGAGGGAGAATAAAAATGTGAGGAGGGTTGGAGTACACAGAGGGGGATTTTGGTTGAAGAATACGTGTGGGTTAATGGTGGGTTGGTCTAAAAGGGGAGTAAGGATAAAGGAACTGAAAAAAAAAGAGAATATTCTCATTTTTTTTGGTTCCTCTCCTTTTTTCTGGTCCTAGACCACTTTTTTTTTCCTCCACTAGACTAATTGATGTTGAGGCATCTTAATGAGATATCTCTGGTCTTTACTCAAAAGTACGAGTATGCTCATGTATGTAGGATGAATGGGTTAAGAGCACATATGCATATATGTGTGTCACTTTATGTATATATGCACTTGAATGACCTTCTAACCACCCACTGAACGACACAGTTATCCTCGATTATATATATATACATATAAGATAGGATGAAAAATTAATATAAATAAATAAATATACACGCACACATGATGATTTAGCATCTGAGAGATTTTGCTCTTAAATTGTTAATTAATGTTAATCAATGACGTCATTTATCCCACATTTTCATATTCAAGTACACAGCAAATATAATCTGATGAAAATATTGATAGCCCGAGGTTGTGTGTGTGTGTGTGTGTTATTATTGTTCTCATTACCTCTTTTCTCTACACAAAAGTTAAGTATCCTGAATGGAAAACTACTTATTGTTAGTTGACTGAGCACAAAAGTGAGTGATTGGAGTCGACCTATCGGCTTGGGCCCTCTAAGTTTTTTTTTTTCTTGAAAGGAGTAACCCAATGAACAAAAAAAAAGCTGGGACAAGAAAAACCACTGGAGGCAGAAAAGAATAAAAGATCCATGAGGAAATGCCAATGAAATGGGAGACAAAAAGAAGAAATTGTGGAAGAAGCTAGAGACACTTGGGTAAAAGAGGAGGGCATGAAGAAAAGGACCAAAGACAAGTAGTGAACCAAAGCAGTTGATACAGCTCAGGTAGCAAAACTCTTTGCGGGATTTTGTCGCGAAAACGTTGATCCTCTTATCGAGAAAAGAGCCTCTGGGGGCTAGAGAAGGAGAAGGAGAAGAAGGCAGAAGCAACTGTAATAAGGGGTAAGATTAGATGCCGTTAAGAAGCTTATCTAACAGCCAAAGATATATATGTATGTATACTGTATTGATACATAAGAGAACTACTGATGATAGAAGATATAGATAGAAGTCTGTCTGGATGGATGGATGTCTACATGTATCTTTGGGCATGATTCGAAAATTATATACTTGAGGAATATTAGATAATGTCGAAATAGATGTACAATGTAGATATTGCTTTGAACCACTGGTTTTAATAATTATCACGTTTCTCTGTCACTCTGTGTTTCACTTGTCTCTCTTACTATTATTATTATTATCATTATTATTATGCCTGACAATCCTCGTAAATGAAAGCTGCATTTGCTTTGATCAGATATTCAGTGGTTTCGTGTCAAAATTACTTCACACACACACACACACATACACATACATACACAATATTATTATTATAGTAGTTAAATTTTCAGAAGATTCACCTCGGGCCTCTCACTCTCTGTGTGTCTAGGTGGCATTAACATTATTAATACGTTGGGACAATTTTCATTGTTACTATTCGAGCACCGAATGTCTCATTTTCATGATATAAATTTAGATAATTCAAGGAATATCATATTATAATACAATTATTTCAACGGATTTTCAGGACTTACGGTACTCGAATTTAGATGAATTTTGACACACTCTCTTGAAATTATTATTTAATACATTTAAATTATATGAAAATAATCGCGATAATTATAGGCAAATGGTGCCTGGGCACAAATAAGTAGTTTTTTTTTTGATCAGTGGTTGAGGAAATTATTTGTTTGGTTAATCATGAGGATTTTGGGAGGATGGGGGGGAATAAAGGTTTTGAATTTCTTGAAAGAGTTACGTAAATAAATGAGAAGCTGGCGATTATTATTAGCAATAGCAACTGGGCTATTTGTGTTTGGAGAAATGCTGGTGAAGTGTGACGTAGAAAAAGGTATAAGTCATCAGGGAATGGAACTTAGGATATCAAGGACTTATAAAGAGGAATAATGGAAATAGATGTTTTTTTTTTTAATTTTTCTGATGGAAAATCAGGGGAATAGATGATGACTCAATTAATCGTTTCTTACCGTCGTCTTAGAGTTAAAAGGGCGTAAGTGCTATATATAAGCATAGCACTTGCGCCCCTTTGTTTCTCACGCAACGATATTTTTACTGGTGATTTCCCTGATTTTCTATTGGTTAAAAAAAAAAATCTAAATCCAGTTTGTGTCTCATTTTTTCTCACACAGCTTGATTCATTTTTTGACGCTTTTTTTTAATTCATTTGTGATATCAAGGCACCAAACGAAGAAGAGCCTGGATTTTATAGCATTAAAACTGTTGGCCTTCAGGGGACTAGTTTCTCATGACTATTTTCGAGTCTCACAGACTCGAAAATCTTTTTCATTCGTTTATTTTTTTTACTTTTTTTTTATCAGTCTTTCCGATTATTTCGAACATTTAATCATTATCTCTTTTTTTTTTTTCTATGATATTGTCTTTCAACAATGGATTCACAACCTATTGGGCGTATTTAATCGCGATGTATATAAATATATATGTTTAATGTTAAAATTTTTAATGTATAATACTGCATTATAAAAAATATATTATTTTATTTAAAAAAAAAAGAGAGAAAGAAATTATTCATTTGTCAGCCACTTTCTCTGCTCTCGGGGGGAGGACAACATCGGAGTTTTCTTCTTTTTTTCAATGAATCTATTACAATAGTTCATTTAAATGTGATGGAAAATTCTCAATAAAGATGCCCGGTCACGACAATTGGTGATTTCTAGCACTTGAATACTCTCAAGTAAACTCAAACATCCATTCGCTCCATATTTTCCTTCTTCTTTTTTTTTTTTCCTCACAATTTTCTTTATTTCTCTCAATTTCTTCATTTCTCATAAATTCTCATCTTTTTTTCCCCTTTCTGCATCGAATATTTTCTTTTCTCACTTTTTTAAACGTATCTGAATGAGAGTATTTGAATCACTCGAGTGGAATAATAAGGAATTTGCGGTGAATATTATGCGTCTACGTTATAACTGAAACGTTTTGTATAGAGAGAGGGGGGGGGGGGGGGGGAGAAACGTTGACAATATTATTGCGGAAATGTACTATGAGTTGCGGTAGAAACTCGAGGAGTTTCCACAGGCATTGGCAAACGTAGAGATGAAGAAAAGAGAAGAAAAGGAGAGGGGGTGAAGAGAATTTAGAGATGAGTGCTGAGGCAAGTCAGCAAAAACCGATACAACGGTTTTCTGATGCCAGTAGAGAAGGAAAGATGAGGAAGAAATACGAAGATCGTCTTAAACAAGATGAAACGAACGGTGGAAAACGTATATGACAAGAAACTTGCTTCTCATCCGGAGTGAGAGAAAAAAAGAAAATATATATACAGTTTATGGACCGTATGCGAGAAGAGTAGTTTTCGAGAGAAAGAGAAGAGGTTTTCTCGTTGAATGCTTTCCGTCACATCTTTCGTTTGTTCTTCCCCTCCTTTTCCTCTAAAATTTCAGAGAACACAGAGAGAAACTGAAGAAACAGGAGAATAGACTGGGTGAGGAATGATGAGAGAGAGATAAAAGGGAGGAGGGAGGGTTTCGAACAATTTTTGGGGGGTGAGAGAAGAAGGAAGAAGATGAGAAATGGCTTTGAAATGTTTTCTACCTGCATTGGGTTACCTCATATCTTTCACGTAACATTATTCGTACGAGAATAACTGAATACTGAGGCATTCAAGTTAAATTTTAAACGAGTGAAAATCGTGTATTTCTGTTTGGCAGAGAGAGATAAAGGAAAAGAGAGAGAGAAAGGGCTTTTGTGTTAATTTTCTAAGTTGTTAAATTAGCTTATATTAGTTGTTTAATTGTGTAAATAAATAAATTAAATAATTAAATTAAGCACTCAATTAATAATACTAATTATCTCTAAATGGCACTAATTTTAAACTGGGTTGATAATTGATTAAAATTAATAATAATTTAATTAGGAGGTAGATTTTGATGCCAAAAATTATTAACGGAGAAGATTAGTTTTGATAGTATAATCAATAATTCATTGTAATTAATAATTGTTATTATTTTGCTTTTTTTTCATGCTTTTGTAGTTTAATGAGCCTCATTTTAATTCTCAATTATTGCCAATGATTTTCTTTTGATCATAAGTTATTTGATAATCTACCAATTTTTTTTCTTCACTTTCTTCAGCATTTTTTCTTGTATTTTTGAGAATTTTTCAGTATTTTTAAATTTACTGGCTTTTTCAAGCACAGTTGATACTTGTGGCTAGGTGAGAAATGATTCGTCCGATTTTGCGAGAAAGTGCTTAGCTTCCATACGCATAAATGGTGATATCATTGAACCTTCACGTATACCATGCTTTAATTTAATATGCCTCTTTAAATTGTCCGATCTTGTCAATGATATCATGCATATTTGACACTGATATTTATCAGGAAAATGTGATTTCATATGTTTTTTAATATTAGCAACAGTCTTACCGCATAGCCTACAACTTTCTGTACCTAGTTGTGCATCTAATTTATTGTGATTATCGCATTTACTATCCTTGTCATTTTTCGTTCCCGTTGTTCCTGGAAATGCAATATTGCATTTTTTCAGTTTTTTTTTTTGAAAAATTTTATTTCTAACTAAATTATGAACTTTTAAAAAAGATTTTTCCTTTTTTTTTCATACTTGCTTGTTGCACACGCCCAAAAGTTATCTACTTGTTCACTCTTGCTACTTCTTGTGGTTTCCAAAAGTAAATTACAAAAAAAAAGATGATAAAATGAAATAATAGAAAAAAAAAAGATAAATGAAAGAAAATACTTCACAGAATGCAGCACACAGTTCATGTGTGTGAAGAAAATTTCGTAAAAAATAAGATAAGAAAACCAACATAATTATCACTCTCTATTATTTAATAGATCGAAGAAAATTCAGTCTTCAATTCGTTCAATACTACATCATACATCTACATTTTTTTTTATTTTCCAAATGAAAAAAAAAAATTTTTGTTGTTTTTTTTTTGGAAAATGAAAATAAATTGAGAATAAATCAAACGAAAAATTACAATCCAGATAGATGAAATCGCAGAGCTTAGAGGAGAATCAAGAACATCAATGAAGAAGTCAACTGTTTTTTTTTCTTTTTAAACTCTCAATTCCCGATATTTAGCACAAAAGAAGATTCTTGAGAATTTGTTTTTTATGGCAGTATTTGTATTTTTCGTTCAAACGCAGAAGAATGGAGCCTGAGAAATTTATGGGAGAGGAGTGACAACGAAATGTGGATTTTAACCAAAAAAAAAAAAAAAATGAACGTGCAAGTAACAGAAAAAAATGATAATTGACAGAAAAATGTATGAAGATGTCATCGAAAAAAATAGGGATTTAATCTGATCGAAAAACTAGAGTTCGAGAGAAAGGATGTTGAAAAAAGAGTGGAGTCCTGCGTGAAAAACCGTGAATGATATTATTGAATTATGAATATTTCGAGGAGATTTATGAAAAATTATGAATTGATTAATATTTACACAAAATTATCCGAAATCCGTGAGTCCTCTCCACAAGGTGTAATGAAACGTGTGAATGAAAAAAGAGTAAAAGAAAATTTAATGAATGAGGTGAAAACGAAGTGAGAGAAGGAGAAAAGTGAAAGAGAGAGAGAGAACAACGAGCACTCGGTAAATCTAGTAATTCACACATTCAGCCCACGCACCAATTTTCTGATGAAAAAAAACAGCCCCAGTAATGTCCATTTTACCGTATATATGTCAATACAGAAATAAAATCACATTTTCACACACACACATACACAACACAATTGTTAAAATGAGATTTTACACGTGTGTGTTCAATTGAATATATTCCTCACATATAAATTTAATTGAAAAAAAAGGCTTGAGACAGGGAGAGACTAATTATATATATATAGAAATCTATATAAATATAGATTTTCTTAAAAAATCTTTTATTGTGGTTACAGTCACATTGAAACATAGCAAATGCACGATATACCATCACCACAACACTAAAGGGCCAATGGCGTAGTAGTAATAGTAGTATATATATATAGAACCGTATATTCTCAATTAATTCAGATAATTATATTCTCACGTATATATATATATGTATATGCATATAAAGTACATACATATATATTATATCATATCATATCATACATATTTACAGAAAAGAAGGGGGGGAGGGAGGTCGAGTTGGGGGGGAGGTCGAGAGGATAATAAACGCCGTTTTATCCCTTTGAAAATTTACACACGGTTTTAACACGCTCTGGAAAATATTTTTGAGATAGAGCGATTCTCTCATCTCTTTACACAGGCTAAAAACACCCGTAAAACGCCAGGTTTCCAAGGAGTCATTCCAAAACGTGCATGCACAATATAATATAATAATATTCCTTCATTGTACCGTGGTCCCCAATGTCCCACTTACTGTTCAAGGCCAATTATTTTAATTAAATTATTAAAATGAATAGTGCGAATAAATGTAAACACAGCCACTTAATTGCAGACGATAAATTAAACATTTTTCTTTTTTTTTCGCTCCCATTGTGGGTCATTCGGAAGTGTTATGGCTTTCCGGTAAATGCGCTTGGGCTCCTCGGTACTTGTGAAGGTTTTTTTTATACAAAAAAAAAAATAAAGAGAATACGAGAGTTAGTGTATTAAAGTTTTCAGTCTTACCATCAAGTCCGTCGAGCATTTCAGGTGGATTATGGTGCTCAGACGGCTCCATTCCTGGTACACCATCACTGAGAGCCCCCGCTGTTGGTCCACCGTCTTCCCCTAACATTCCAACTGGATGACCCTGAAGTAAATAAAATAATTATCATTTTTTTACATGATTGTTCAATGAGCAATGTTGTTTTTTTTTTAATTTTTTCAAAGTTGAGACAGAGTAAAACAAATTTTGCGCTTTTTTTTACCAACAAATTTATTGTCATTATGTAAAATTACATTCATTCTAATTAATAGTTTTACGAGAGATGTTAATGCTAATAGGAAAATAGAGAAATATTCAAAGCATGCAACAATCTATAATTTTTAGGGAATAAAATTTGTAAATTTCTTTTTTCTTTTTTGTTCTTAATATTAAAAAAATAATAACAAGTATTTTCGGATTAATAAAAAAACACCCAATTTTTTTCCTTTTTTTGTCCTCTTTTGATTTACGAGCTAATTTAAGGAGGATTTTTGATTCGGAAATAACACTGCAGACAACTATTGGTGAGTCAGTGACAAAATAAACATTGTAATACGCAGTTTAATTTATTCACGAAAGCGATTTAAATTGCGATTTGACGGAAAAACTTTGAGGGGTCATTATTCAGCGAAATATTTGATTCCTTTGGTAAATAACCTCATGTGTAATGCTCACTTCTTTTTTTTTGTTGTGCTAATTGAATATCACACCTCTTTTCGTTCGATGATTATTCATGAATAAGAGGGGGGGGGGGAGGGGGGGAGGGTAAAAGGCGGATCCTGAGGATACGAGTTGAGATAGAATTTTTTTAATGATTGTATTGAAAAGCTGAGGAAATTTCCAATGAAAAACATAAGTCACAATTAATTTTCTTTATTCAAAAATTCTAAAAATTTCAAAAAATCAATTCTGCCCTATGATTTTCATTGCAAATTTTCTCAGTTTTTCAATACAATAATCAGAAAATCCCTATCTCAACTATTTTCCTTAATTTCAAGCGATTTTCCTTCAATCTCTTTCACCACCTCTATCTTTTTGAAAACACTGAAACCTGCAGGAGTAACAACTTCACTTAATCCCATATAAACATACAAAATCATACGTAACTCCCTGAATTTAAATTTGATATACGTAATTGTTCAGAATATTAAGGCACATTATAATAGCACATTATTACCAGCTTATTGAACACAATTTATATCTAAGTTGAACACTGTACAATTGAATTTGTACAAAATGAACCAAGTTAATTGGAATAGCGGGGATAAATCTCGGAAAAAAATCGAACAAATTGTTTTTTCAACAAGAGAAGAAAAAAATAGCTAATAATTAAAAACAACATATTTAAAATTAATAAAAAATAAGTAAAAGAATATTATCGTGCAACAGAACAACTTTCTTAATTTATCACAATTTCAAAGTTTCCCTGTGAGGCTTGTCCACGAGGACTCGTCAAACAAGCCAATGGCATATGCACGTGAAATGCATCTTCTGAAGGGGGGGGGGGCGGGGGAAGACAAAACAAGAGATGGCTATAAAGGGCATTTAATATACAAGGCAACATGATGGACCTGAGAGAAGGGTAGCAGTGAATTCAAGTGCAAGATACTGCCAAAACCTTAGAGATTGGACAAAGGAGGAAGAAGGGCCAAGAGAGGATTGTGTCTTCAGTCTGTTCAAAGGCATACAAAGTGAAAATAGCATAGAGTCCCTCAGAACGTTTGACGTGTAATATATATCAACTATCCTCTAGCATTGACCCATAGTATAGCTATAACTACTGCTACCCTTTGCCTCGCCTTCTTTCGATACACATATATTGTGTGCTTTACATTTATCATGATGATTAACAATTTCAAGACGAAAATTTCCATTGCCAGCGGCAAATGATGTACGTATCTCTGGTATCGTATCGCTCCATTTTCTACAGTATTTACAGTACATTAGATTTGTTTGTTCATCGTATTGTAGCCATGGATAAATATGTAGCCATGATGACTTGAATTTACCAGCTTTTCTACCAGGTCCAGTAGTTGGACGCTGCTGTAATGCACTACATAATGTCGATTGTATCACCGAAATACCCGATTGTCTGAATGCACTACTTGTTATTGGTTTTGTCGTATTAACACTAGTAGTACTAGTACTATTACTACTACTACTACTATCATTTCGATAATTTTTTGAATTACCATCATTAATTTGATTACGGTATGTTTGTGTTTCAGTTACAGTGTGCTGTATCCTATCGTATGTATTACGTTCTAATTGTGGTGGGATTTGGGTTTTTCTAATGGGCCTTATATGCTTCTCGTAGTACACTGGTAATGTAGTTGGCCTATCGATAGATATGTTGCATCCAGACATCATCATTGGATTCTCGCGATACTTATGAAAAGAAGCCGCGCCTGCTGGACGTTCCGGTTGTCTCACTAAGCCCTGTACATCCATAGTATCATCATTCTTCCAATCTCTTTGAACCTCCCACTCCACACTAGTCTGTCAACAGAGAAGGAAAGGATGTGTGTTTAATTCAACACATTCTCAATGATTTTTTTTTTTTGCTTTTTTCTGTTAAGTTTATAGAAAAGTCGATTTTTTTTAGCTTTTCTTGCTCTTTTCTTTTTCTTCTTCCTTTTTTTGTACTATTCAACAATCCCTTCCTTTCAATGTTTCGACTGAGTATATCGCAGGACAGGTTCGCTCACACCCTCATTAATGGGAGTGGTCTCGATATAAAACGTTGAATTGAATTGAGAAATAAACGAACTTGATTGTTCTACAGGTTCAGATGATGTCAAAAAAAAAAAAAAAGAAAAACGATGGCAGAGGTTTTTTCGTACGCCTACCTATTCAGATTTTTTTTTGAAAAAAAAAGATGATCGCGAAATTTAGGATTTTGTCCGCAATCTTACCGAATTTTTGGAAAATCACGTCATTCGTATTTTCGTAAAAAAACCGCTGAAAATTTTCAGGGACACGGAAAATCTCAATGGTCAAATTACTTGGAAAATCATGCAAATCTACTACACTACTCCATTCAGATCAAAACTAATCAGTTATTAGTATTATGATTTTAGGTGCATTACAGAAATATTCAAAAAAAAATAGAGGCGTGAAGAGTTTAATGATTCAATGAATATCTACGTAAATTAAAATTATTCACATTCAATACTGGCAAAATATTAACGAGATATTTAATTCATGCAACGAGGTTAATACACGTTTACTAAACAACTTACAGGTAGTGAAATGTTGTCATGGAAGTCAGGCATGTGGTGATCGAGTTCCTGTTTAATAGCTGCTTGTGCCTGTGAAGATGGTGACATTGTTCTACCTCCGTCTTCTGCATCACCGCCTAATGTATTGTTTAACTTTGGAATCACTGTGGGGCTCGATTTGTAACTACACTGTGATGAGGCCTGCAAAATTGATTGAAAAATCATAAAATTATTATTATTATCATGTCTAGTAAAATTCATCATTATTTGATTTTTCTATTATTCATTCATTTTGTATAATCTTTTGGCTTTTTGCATCGATTTGTCTCCTTTTGCACATGAATTTCGCCCTTTCTGAATAGAATACATGAAAAATAGGAAACATATTAGATCTACTATTAGATTTATCATATTTGTGGAAGGCTAGCTTCTCCAATAAGTGCAGCTTCAAAAATTTAAGCTAATTTGTCGCAATTGAGAGAGGATAGAAACATAGTAATATAGAAATACCAATAGAATTCCATGATATTACACAATGATACTTGAATAATATCCTCAAAAAATTTTTGAACACACATTTATATTGTTATACTGAAGTCTAAAAATTATGGGACAGCTGATTTGATAAAAGATGTAACCGTTTCTATAGAATATATTTGTATCCAGTCTAATTCCCAAGGTCGTGCGAAACATTATTTGAAGAGCTGAGTAATCAGTCATACCACGTTCATGTCTTTACGGGTATACAAATTGGTAAAGATAATAACTTGCATTTATTTTTAGATGTTAAGGAAAGAAAAAGAACGGGCGGAGAAGTAAAAAAAAGAAGCAAATGAAAAAAACGTTAATGTTGGAGCAAAAAAATGTTTTTTCTCTTCTCCTCTTTTTTTTTTTTTCAATAGTCCGAACGTGTAAACTTTCTACAATATACAGGCGATGCCATCTGAATGCTGTGGTTGTTGCTAACATCATTGTTTCCGTTGGCAGACTTTTCAAGGACACCAGGTACTACAAATCCAGTTGGAATAAAAATAATTATCATGCCTGGCCATATATGAGTCCGAGTGAAACGGAAGAAGATACGAATTGAAAAATGTAGGAAAAAAAAAAGAGAGAATTGAAGAAAAAAATATATATATAGCTTCTGCGCTAAATAACATTCGCGGAGAAAGGGACTGTACCTCAAGAAGAGAGAGAAAAAATAAAATAGCCTGACTTAACGGGCAAAGAATCCTAGTCCAAATCTAGGCCAAATAAAATGTATATTAGGACCCTGGGTGAAAGTTTTTTGAAAGTTCTTAAAAATAAAAGAAGACAAAAAAAAAGGACCATTTTTGCTCAGGGGGAGAAAACACTGGGTTTTTTTTATTATCAGGATAGACAAACTGTGTATCAAGATAAGAAATCGTCTGATATTTTTCCATTTAGACTTTGTACGAAATTTCCAAGTTTAAAAAAAAAAGAAAGAAGAAGAAGAAAAAACAAATAAGGAAAGAAAAATTTACTGAACTTTCATAATTGTCTCCGAGCAGAAAACCATCTGATATTAAAATTGATTTGTATCTTTCCAAACAAAATGTTTTAAACATTCTTTATTTTTTTTTCTTGCAGTATAAAAGATAAAAGCAAATGATAAGAGCAAAAATAATTAGATTTTTATACAGATATTAATTAATACCTTTGGCTTCGGATCTTCAATTAACTAACAGATGTATAGCATACACACAGGGATCAGCCACATTATTAAATATACTTTATGTATAATGTTATAATGTAAATTCAATTCCAATTAGAGTCAAGTGAAAAGATGCACTATCAGGTGTCTGTGTGTATTCAAGTATTAAACCTAACTAACGACTTTCAATGCTAATGACTAATTTCATAAAAATGTAGAAATTTTCAGGAGAAATCGATTTTCGGTCAAAAGAAATATAACAAAGACTACCAATAAATTAACTTTCAATAGAAAATTTATCAATTGTAATCGTGAATGTTGTTTTCAATTTGCATGAATGTATGTTTACGCATGTCTATTTATATTGAAAGTATCACGTGAATCAAAATATGATGTCACATGGTCAAAGAGTTTTGGAGCAAAAAAATGCATTTTTCTCATGTAAATGCATGTTTTCTTCAAAACTAAAATAGTAAAATATTGAATTAATAAAGAAAATTTGATTGAATATACCTGAGAATCAGACAAAAAACGTTCACTAGGTGGTCCAGTCATTGATACATCATAATTTCCTCCTGATACTTTTCGTTTCCTTTTTTCTGGATGTGGCTGTAGGTTAGGTGAATCACTGTGTCTAACATTACTCTGTATATCTGGTTCTGGTGATGGACTTTTAGCTTCTGTTTTATTATTTACACTATTATCAGTTAAACCACGTATTTGTAATGCCTCAGCTGTTTTCAAAAACATTGGCAATAGATGCTGACTAACATTAACCTCTCCTTTATACATAAAATGTAGCAATGCCTTCATTTCAGTATCATTAACATCCTTTAAAAATATTATTGGATGTGGATGTGTATTTTGTAGAAATATATTCTCAAAATATGGACTGCATGCTGATAATATTGTTTGATGTGCTTTAAATGTTTCACCAATACAGGCAAGTGTAACGTCACATAGTGCTTCTCTTGCCAATAGTGAGCTTAGTACATCCGTCAAGTTGGCCGGATGATTGTTCCACCGAAGGCAATACTGCTGGTCCATCTTGTCTATCTCCAATCCCGACCCTACAACCAAACTTACTGAAGTTCCACTTGTATTAAAAAAAAGACACTTTGGTGATGTTTTTTTTTTTGTTTTATGGAATAATAATTTTTCTCTTCATTCGTCTTCCCCAAGCAAAAAAAAATACACTTTTAATAATTTTTCTTTGCGATTTTCATTAATTTCATCATTATTATTATTATTTTTTTAGTGAGTGTGTGTATAACCCTTAGACCCTGACTCGCACGCTTAACTTTTTTAATCTATCTTTTTATGTATTTGTGTATGTGTGTAAGTGTGTGTGTGTGTTCTGTCTGTCTCTGTGTATGTGTGTACTTCTTCTTCTTCTCTTACTCCTTTTGTATTCCCTCTTTTTTATTCTCTCACTCACTCTTTTTTTTCTTCTCTATGTATGCTATTTTTCTCTTCTTTTCCTTGCAAATGTATTTAATCTCACTGCTTCTCTTTCTAATTTTATAATTTTTGTATTCCTCAATAATTCGCAGTAATTTAATTGTTAATATAATTATCAAAAAAAACACTTGGGCCAGGCCCCAAAAAAAAAAAAAACTTAGGCCAGCTGTATATATATTTTGTAATATAATTTTTCCCTCTGAACTATCCACACACCGTCTTCTAGGCCCACTCTACGCTTCTGCAAATGTGCCACATTGCAGTATAACTGTAAAACCCTTCAGGGTTCACGAGCTACTACTATACAGTCCAAAAACATTTTTTCGCATAACCTCGACGATGATTTTTTTTTCTTCTTCTCTTTCCTACTCACTTATACTAAGTTTCTTTTTTTTTCACGTATTTATATGAATGATATGAATGATGCACACAACTACTACTACAAACCTCTCTTCAATGTGTCTGTGTGGATATATATATGTGTGTTTTGTTGGTAATAATATACAGTTTCTCTCTCTTCTTTTCCTTTTTGCTTCTGGATTATATTTCTCTTCTCATCCTTTTTTTTTTCCTCGTAATACACATGTACACAATTTACGAAGTTAGGTTAGAAGTAAATTGCGACGTAGTACAGCAAACTGTAGCTTTATTCTGCCCACGTATTTACAAAAAATAAAAAAAAAACTGAAGAGAAGACGCGAGGACACAAAATATGAAATTCCAAAAAACTGCCTTTTTTTTTTTGCTGTCACACCAACTGCGAAAAAAAAAAGAAAGAGAGAGACAATATAAATGATACGAAAAGAGATAATGTTTTCGGTACTGTCAATAATTGCGAGGCTTGGGCGCCATTGTCGAGAATTGTGTGTAGTGTGTATGCTTCTCTTCTTCTTCTTCTATGGCACACACACGAGAACTCTACACAAGCGAAAAACGTACTATTTGTTGACGAGGCAACGCCAGACGCCTGTATTTCCGACTCTCAACTCGTGCTACTTTGATTCTCATCCCATAATAGTAAAGTGACAAGTTTTTTTGATATTTTTTTTTTTTTTCGTTAATTTTTAACAGACAGACAGATAGAAACACACACACATAACTGAATAACACATACACACACACACATATTTATCAATTTTTTTTTTCTATAGTCGGTATTTTATTACTCACCTTTTGCAAACTTTTTGCCATTACAACGCCAACCGACCCTTAACGTCCACTGCCATACCAATCTGCCAATGCCTATGGCCTTATTTTTAAAATACTTTTGACCTTCGTGCATCTGCCGTTTGGCGTACGAGAGAGTACAAGAGAGAGAGAGAGAGAAGAGGCGGGCACTTCTCCTACTGGCTGATACCGTAAACTCGAGGTTTAGTTACGGCGCGCGAAAAAGAGCGCCTCAATTCAAATTTTCAACGATATAAACGCATGTACAATAAACGCATTTTACTCTTTTGATGTATTAATTTCGGGTTATTTAATTTTTTTTAAATGATTTTAAATGATTGGTAGTGTGCTTGGGTCGAGTTGTGCTGCACTTTTCTTCATTGTTAATTTATCTCGTTACTTTTGTTCTTCAATTTTCCTTTTGGTTATTATCTTCAGGGTGGAAAGAAGTTGGATGGACTAGCACGTACACTTTCATCATTTTCATTGACGCTCAACATGATAAAAAATAAAGATTTTCTTTTTTTCATGAAAACAAGTCTCTCGTTTATCCACAAAAAAATTCACTTATTATTCTCCATTTGTTGTTCTCGAGTTTACTTCAGAATGTATTTTTATTTTAAATCTCTAATTTCTATAGAAGAAAATAGAATTTCACGATAATTATCCAGTTGAAACTACTCACAATTTTCGTGTGTTTGTATATATATATACATATATATATATTTACTCGGTTTGAAAATTGCAGATGGAAATCACTGGATTTGCTCTATTGCAACAGTTAAATGGGGAGAATTTCATAATTCTGAAGCATTCATCGATCCAATAGTAGGTTTTGCACGTTATTAAACAACCCTTCGGGGCTTTAATAGCATCGTCATGAGCTTTGGCGTATAATTCTCTTCCCCTGGATTATCAATCAAATTTTGTCAGAAATAAATATATGTGTTTTAAAACAAATAATGCAATCAACTTTAGCGGTGGGCACACAGTTAATATGTGATTTTCTAAATAGTTCAATTGAAGGGAGAAGGAGGGGGGGGGGGGAATGGTTCTGCGTATTCTGCAGTTGGAAAAGCTTCCAAATAACGTGTGGATTACGAGAGATGAATTGAAGAGTTTGTACAAACAAACAGTGTATTTCTCTCGCGCGAGATACTGAAGCGTGTACGACCTCTACTATTTGCCGTCAGAGTTCGCTTCTATTCAGTTG
Organism: Aleiodes alternator; assembly: GCA_963921955.1. Taxonomy (NCBI): domain Eukaryota; kingdom Metazoa; phylum Arthropoda; class Insecta; order Hymenoptera; family Braconidae; genus Aleiodes; species Aleiodes alternator. The sequence continues at coordinate 6,705,046 of OY998099.1, read as the reverse complement.
TGTTGAAGAGAGAGAGAGATCTGGAGTGATGGAGAAGAGAGGGCCGACAGTTGGCCTAGAGCTACCCCCGTCCCGCCAGACTCTATAGTAACTTTATTTAACACTTCCCGTAGCAACCATCATCAACATTGCTGGCACGGTGGTAGGACGCGTGTTTTCCTTTAACGTAGTTATCCCAGGGACGCTCGTGTACGTAAATGAATCAACTGAGTTGGACACTGTTTCTGAAGCTTCATAATTTTTTAGTTTTATTTTCTTCTTTCATACACACTGGTATTAACGCAAAAAAATACAGTAGACTTTTTCTGCCCTTTTTTCTTTTGAAATCATGGCAGTGACTCTATTTTTTGATTGAATGGGTTCAGATGATTCCAATCTATTTTCAAGTGAATGGTCAGTGACTTTTATTTTGCCTAAAGTCCTTTCGCTGCTGGAGAACGTTGTTTCCGATTGGAGGAGATTCGAAAAAAAGCGCCCAGGGCCCTAATTGGATGACCTAATGGTCGGAGTCATAATAAAGAAGGAGAAAAACGCCTGTTCATAGTCGATTCACTATCCATTTGACTTCTCATTTTTGGATCCAATTATACAAGGCAATACAAACTTGCTATACAAACTGGATACACGAGACGAGTATAATCTGAATAGGTTAGAAGTTAGACCCAAGCAAATTCGAGACTTCTCTCCATTTAAGTTCTGCTGGAATTTACATGAACTGCTGTTAAAGTGATGTCACGAGAATAATAAATATATGAGATGAACATCTATCCATTTACCAATCATTTATAACCAAATATTATACACATTCTGTATCCAACAATACAATCTGGCAACCCTGGCCATGGACCGACTTTTGATTACAGTGGACATCGATAATTGGCCGCACTTCGGCAAGCGACGATTGTCCTTTCTGAGTCAAACGGACAATTAAATCGAGATCTTACTGCTTACACCACTTCTAAGGATATTAACCTCTAGGCGGCCGGGATGGTGCCGCTCGGCATCATGAATTTTAACCATTTTTAATACTTCACGAACCATACAGTATGACCATATGATATAACAAGATGTTAAACTAGAGTCTAATAATTAGACGATTTTCACCTCATAAAGAAATATAAAACTATGTTTCAAGTTATGAATCAAGTTTAATATGAATCTGTTGTTTTTTTTTCGAAATATGCTCGTCATTTTGAATCCACGATCTCGAATCGAAAGTCTAACTTCAGATTCGTAATCAGCGTCCTCAAAAACTTTGGTATACCAAGTTTGTTATAAAACAAGCCAATACTTTTGATAATGAAGAAAAAAGAAAACTCATGTATATTCCAAGAACCCCTGCAGCCGGGATGATGCCGATCGGCATCACCTCAAGCTCGAGCCATATTACTAGTCCATTTGGAAACTTTTCTAGAAGAAAAATCTTCAAAGTAAGACTTGGACATATTCGTAAATTCCGGCAGCCTGCAGGTTAAGGGGTAACGGAACCCTAGTTTACATTGAATTTTTGAACTAATTGTTTGACAATATTTATTAATATTTTTATCATATCAAAGTGGCAACGACTGGTGAAGAAAATCAGGAAGTCGATGCTTCTGATATATAATGCAAAAAATGATAATTATTACTAAACAATAGATTTGAAAATCTGAAATTCACTGGGTCTACCCCTTATAAAGAAATCTCTGAATTCGAAAACAGAAAACAAGAGCGGTTGTAGAACAACAAACAAGGATGCTGGCTCCATGGTGGAGCATAACCATGGAATCCGAAAAATGCGACGTTGGAGTGAGGGTCAGATAGCTGCTTAGATAAAGTAGCGTAGAACTCTAAATAGTCCAAGAAAGTGGACGTTTATCCAGAGGGCACTTGACAAGAGTCTACTGTAGTGTACATCATTTGTCGAGACATAGAAGAAATCATGGAGAACTCTGGTCGATACAAGCGATCGATTATGCAGGATCCTAGTGTTCTTTCTACCGAAAAGGACCAGGATTATTTCCCTTGCACGTATACCTTCCGCTCAGCCTGCAGTTCTAACCCACGAGCGGACTGGTCGTCCATCCAAGTACGCAATTTTCTTTCAACTGCTTGGCAGCCAGAAAATCTGCCAGGCAGTGCTCAGCTTGGCCGATTTTCCGAATCCGTAGTCATTCAAACAGCCAAACTATCGGTTTTGCAATCAATTTAAATTATAATTAGCAATTATTTGAATTAGAAATTGTTTGCAGAACACAATGGAGCATTGTTTGCCTACGGCATATTGCTAATAAAAGTGGTGGCAATTTGGGGGATAATGATATTGCTAGTCAATAGACTGAAAGCTCTCTCTCGTAGAGATCTATCGTAAATACAGTATTATTATGTATCAATAAATTTTGGTAAATAGGAATTGAATTATTTCATTGGTAATCAAAGAGCGAGAAATACACTGTGGATATTACGATAAATGACGAGAGACAGATGATAGGCTGAAGGGAGAGAGGGATGTGTTTTGTTTCGGACGTATGCCAATTCCCAATCAACGATCATATTGAGGCCACTTCTGTATTCAAAGCTATACAAAATTTATAATACAAACTCTTGTTTGAAAACGGAGGAGAGAGGGGGGGGGGCGGGAGAGGAATGGATAGGCAGGCAGGTGTGAAGCATGATCGTCTGCAATTACAGGCGCTTCGGTTGAAATTTTGCGAGCCATTAAAATTCTCGAGTAGAATTTTCATTGCACATACACAAATATCGAAGGGGAGTTAGGGGGTAGGAATATTGCGAGAGAGAGATAAAGTGCATCTACGAGAATTAACAACTCGATACAATCATATCCGCAAAATTTTGCCCTCTCGCGGCTCGCTTAGCACTAACAAATGATAATTAGGGGAAAATCACAGAGCCAGCCCCCTCCCTACTCCCCTATTTAGTGTGGGGAAAATTAATTTTAGGACTCAATGGAAAAGTGGTGAATGCTCTCTGGAATTTTATAACATTTTTTCTTCTCGTTAACCCTCTCTTTTTGTGCGCTAATCGAGTAAACTCTTAATTAATCGAAATAGGTGCTTCGATAAAAGTCAATTGAATTGATACGATTTTACTATCCCTCGATTTTCGGAAATTGATTTTATCGTTCGAGTCTTTTTATTTTGTTCTTCTTTTTCGATGGAAAAATTTTCAATGAAACACACAAACTCGGGAAAACGTCACTGTCGAATGAAGCGTCCGGACTTTTGTTTATTGTTGCATTTATTCATTTTTCCTACGCGATTTTTCTCTCTTAGCTTTTGTCAACGCTCGCTTTGGCCGGCAAAAACTAAGGGAGGAAAACAAGGAGGCGGGAGGGCGTCAAGAGGGTGAAATAAATGATCAACTTTTACTACTGGAGGAAGAGGCACGGATTCAATCTCTATTGGAAAGGACTTTTCGTAATATTGACATGACATTTGAGGTACAGGAAGTGTATTATCCATTAGTACACGAGGAAAAAATTCGAAAAAATATGGAGGAAATGACGGAAATTTAATGTACATTTGCTCTTCATATTTCTATAATTATAAGTTATCTATTGATATCGAAATTTAATCCAGAGCAGACAATTTTGGATCGTAATTTCGTCGCATTCCTGACCTTGGCCGATGAAAGCTTCAGTGTATATGAGAGAGGCACGCGTCAAATGGATCGATACGAGATTATTTCCGACCGGTACTTATATATATATATATATGTATATATAGAAATGTCTCTACTGATTAAACCGCTCCTCTCGACGCATCTTCGTGCAGTTGATCTTCAGTTGTCGATAAAATATATTTCATTAATTTCAGTTCTTTTTTCTTTTTTATGAAATAGGAGGACTTGATAAGTTTTTAATTGGAGTAATAAAAAAAGGGAAAAATCTGCTGACAGCTTCCCGATTAGATGGAAAATCATGGGGAAGCTGTAGCCTTGAATGGACCAATAATTTAATCGATTGATGTCAATCAATCGATAATTTCAATGAAAAGAGAGTCTAAGTTTAATTCAAAAATTCAGAATTAAAACAGCTATTTGAATAAAATCAACGCGGGTACCACGACCAAAAGAAATCAGTGGTATACGCATTGTTACCTGGTTTACTGAAATTCGTGAACATGAAAGATGCCTCGATGGGGCCGCACGTGGGCCGCTATTTTTCACCTCCAGGCAAGCAGTGCTCCTTCGGAAGTGTAATGCTCTTGATGAATCCTTCTCTTCCGCTGTCTCCAAAACTTTCTGATGATCTCTTCTTCTTTTTCGTTTCTCGTTCGAAAATAATTCACTTTATCTAAATGTTCTCACCATAAGAATTCATGGTGTCTCTTTCTCTCAAAAAAAATTGTGTCCACAACGAATGAATTTCACAAGACAGCGAGAAAAGAAATAATGCCTAGAAAAAAAAAGAGAAAAAAAAATGAGCGGTAAAATTTAAATAATAAAATTAATACATAAAATAAATCACTTGTTCAAGATTAAAAACAACTGAGATTATGAACTGTTAAGTTGAAAAACACGTTCGCAAAATTCGTGATATTTGAAGAATTTTCAGAGAATTACGCGAAAAAAAAAGATGTACAAGAGCGATGTCCTCCTGACGACAACCGTTGCGCGACTGAAGTTAAAAGCTCTATCTCCTCGCTGGTTCACTCTCGAGTGTACTTGGATAGAGTGGCAGAAAGATATATGGATAATGCAAGAGAATGCAAGTGTATATAGGGTTGTATGCTGCACGAGTAACATCCCCCCTAATGAATGCAGCAGGCATGTGCGCGGGATTTTATGTTGACCACCTCCACTGGTTTTGCCGACGCCGTTGACTCGGCGCGGCAGATAGTTTCCAGCCCTCGTCGCCACACGAATTCAGTATACTACCCCTCTTCTGACGATTCTCACTGTGTTGGGAGAGGGCGCGCGTGGTTCCACAATTCTCCCTCACACTCCATCCCTCTTGTTCACCGACCAATAGTCTCCCTCTTCCATCACATCCTACCCCTCCCTCCTCCTTCCCCTCCACCCCCTCCCTCTTTTCCTCTGCCGTTGCATCCCTCTCTAATTTCCCTCTCTTTGAGCCCCCTCACTCTTTTCGCCTCTTTACGCCAGTTCAACTCTGCACAGAGTGCGCTACACATACACTACCCTTGCTGCGGTTCCCGCGTCCTCCTCCCCTCCACTATTCGCTCTGGTTTCCCGGGGGCGGTGTTGCCTCCACACTGTTGCACTCACTTACACACACACATACACACACACAACCATGAAAAAAAAACAAAAATCCTCCGGGATCCCTCTCCACTACTTTGCCAACTCCATCTTCATCATAGCCAACCTGAGCCACCCTTCAACACCCCCCCCCCCCCCCTCCCTCCTCCGCCTCAACTCGTAACACACAACCAGTCAACAACAACACTCCCCAGAAAACGTTTGGCACGTGGAAACACACCGGAAGCCGGCCAACCTCTCCCCACCCACAAAACCGACCCCACCGTGTATATATGTATATATATATATATATATATATATATATATATATATATATATATATATATATATATATATATATATATATATATATGAATTCATTCTGGTACTTTTTTTTTACGCGAGCACTCTTCTTTTTGTTCTCCGTTTCCACGTTCCTGCGGAGTACCAGAAGAGTGCCCGGGATTCCGAGGCCCAGAAAGGAAGGAAGAGGGAGGGGGAAGAGGACATGGTGACGAATATCACTGGAGAGAACGACTATCGAGGGCAAAAATAGAAGATACACCTGCGGTTTGAACAATTGCGGAGTTATCTCGTCTTCACTCCCCCCCCCCCCCCTCCCTCCCTCCTTATCCACGAAGAGAGGAGGCCTCGAGACAAGCAACTGATGCAATATAAACTAACGTAGGATTTTCACCGATTTATGAGTTTCCTTTTTATGAGACAAACACAAAATATGAGGATATATAATATTTTCAAGATGAATTTCAAACGAAAGATTTTGATGAGGATTTTCTCTTTTCTCTTTCGTCCTCTCTTTCTCTATTCCATGATATCACGGATATTTCTCACTACTTTCCATCTTTCGGAGCTTGAATCCGAGGGGGGAGGTTTTTCTTCTTGAACTTCTCGTGTTTCTTCCTTCTGGTTTTATCTCAAAGGCACTGGGGCATGCGGATATTCGCATGAATGTGCAGAAGAAGATGGAGGAAAAAAAAGGGGGGAATCGGTATGAGAATTTTATGTACAGATGGAGGTGGATCTTTTGAAAAGGTGGAAATCGGTTTAGGAATTACTGTGAAGACTCGGAAGATGGGTAATTCACTTCTCTCTCTCTCGCTGGGACGTTTTAAAATTACCTAGGTGAAATTCGCGGTTTATACTGTATATACACCGGGGAAAATTCATAAAACGTATGCACACATTTGTGGGAATAATGGGAACGAAGAGAGTGCGAGAGGGTGGAACAAGTGTACATGTATGCAGTTTTATATAGATATATTTATGTATGTATCTATATGCATGAGTTGTAAAGGGTTAGGCCGAATTGTGTTTGGGCTTCATTGACAAGGACGAGAAGACGTGTCCATATATATACATGCATATATTTAATGGAATATGACTGAATAACGTGGAGCTTTTCACATATTACATATGGGGGAGACCGGGGCAAAATGGATCTCTGTAGCAGAATGATTCCAGATTTTTCTCAGAGTGAAGGACTTCGTGCAAAAATCTGAAAAAATTTGAGAAAATGCTCCAACGTGTCTATATTGTTAGTGAATTTTTCCAGATTTTTTATAGAAGCTGCCGCTTTTTAAAAAAATCTTGAATTATCTTACATCGTTTCATTTATTCGAAAAACTTATTCGCTCGACTGTTTAATTCTACGTCGCTCATAAATGAATAATACAATAAATGCAATGATCTGAAAGAAAGGAAATTATTGAAAATTTATTATTTCTCAATGAAAAAGGAAAAAAGGCTTTAGCATGAAACTTTTGTGTATGTTTGTTCCTTTTTTCCTTTGATAAATTCGTAAATTCTTCGATGAGAATTATTTAATACGGAAAATCTGATGGAAGCTTCTTTGTTTCAGAGGGTAAAAATCCTCAAGAAGAGAGTAGAGATAAAGAGAAAAAATCTTTTTCTTTCTCTCTTCCCTTCTTTCCTTTTTTTTGCTTTTCTATTCTCTCTACTCTTTTTTCTTTCTTATTCTGGTAAAGTTGTCGAAAGGACGAGTGACTCCGGTGGAGGAAATAAGTTTACCTCTCATTCCCAAGCATTGGCAGGAGCAAGCACACTAGTAGCACGTTTTTTTTTCTCCTCATTCCACCCCCACCTACCCCCCTCTCCTTCTTTTCCTTCCTATTCTCTCACTCTTACTCGGGTGAAGTGCATTGTAGCCAATGATTCCATCGTATCCTACGAGCTAGGATAGCAGAGATACAGGAGTATTTCCCTCAAACCTCCTCAAAGTGGAGCAGAAGAGAAAGACAGAGAGAGAGGGAGAGAGAATGAGGGTGGTGAACCGTGAGGGGTGGTAACACATCCATGGAATCCGATCCCGGGCCCCGGTTTTGGTATGGAACTCAGTGGGCCGGATACTCTCATACCAAAAACCACTAACCTCTGTCTCTGTCTCTCTCTCTCTTCCTCTTCCCTCTGTGCAATTTCACGAGCCAACCCATCAATGGTAAACCAGACAGACAAAACTCAGTATCGATTAGATAAACAAATTTATCTCATTCCTCAACTCATTTTCCGAGGAAAAGGTCTTTTTGCTATAGTATGATTTTTCTTAATGTAAATTCGAAGCTAATATTGAATTATTTTTTTTTTTTTTTTTTTTTTTGGTGAGTGAATTCAGAAAATTTTATTGACTGAGGAACATACCTTTTTCTTTTTCTCATTTTATTGAATTCTTGTAGCACTCATTGACGTATTTCATGTGTACGTCGTATTATGCAGAACCTTTTTTTTTTGGCAAATCCTGGTGGAATCCGAAGAAAGAGGGGCCAAAGTGCCTGAAAAAAGAAAAGAAATGGAAAGAATGAGTGTGAGGTGAGTGAACACAACTGACTTATTTTGAAATGCATTGAGGAGGGATTTTTAGATTTGAAGAAAGTACATTCCTATTCATTTCTCATGCATCTGCGTTTTTCTTTCATGGTTTAGATATTGTCGGTTTAGAAACAAAGTGGCGTAAGTCTTATTTTATTACATTCACTGTTAGAAAAAAATGGAAATTTCATTGACAATTTGATGGGAATTTTCATAAACGTGATATTGAATTTTTTTTTTAATATGAAGATGATTATGAAATCTGTGAGTATCAGAGGAAATTCAGAGGAATCTATGAATCTTAACTAGAATTGGAACGGAAATTCTACAACTTTCTTGAATTTCCAACTGAACACGAATATCAAAGATCAAAATGACTTGAATTTTTAATTTTTTTCTTTGGAATTTTCCTATTTCACTAAATTTTTAAGGAACCATTGAATTGAAATTTACAAACTTCATTAATATCAAGGCGTGAAATTATTTGAAAATCGCTGATGTGTTCATTTTTCAACGACGTAATTATCTGAAATTTCAGTAGGAATGTGACTTGCTAGAAATTTCCGGGACTTTGTGCGGAAAATACAGACGGAAATATTTAACAGTGCTTTTTAACCGGAAAAACTAAGTGGAGTCTACTTTTTTCGCTCAAATTGCCTTTCCTCGGATTTTTGTGCAATAGCGATGGAAAAAAGAAGCTTTTACATATGGTTGCAGGTGCCACATACTACAAACAAAAAGACGTATCTCCTGCACTTACGCCCTTTTGTTTTAGTAATAAAGTAATAAAAAGACACAAGTCCAAGATGTAGCCTGGAAAATGAAAAGAAATAATACGACGTAAGTGCGGAGATACGCCCCTTTCACTTTAACATTAGCAATTACGCCACTTCGTTACTCTAATTTGCAATTAGGTAAATAACGTCAAGAACATCATAAAAAACACTTTGCCCTGGTTTCAGGAGATACGTCTCTTTTAGCCCAGACTCAAGAGTTTTCAGGCACTTACACCTCTTTATTCCTAAGGCAACAATATAAAGTTGAGGAAATTGAGATTGTGTTGAGGTTTTTCTGTGGTTTCTTGGTACCACGAGAATTTAGATTCGATAAACTCCATATGAACTTTCATGCAGTACGGCTTAACACTTATATACACCTTGTGGTGTACTAGTACCTGTCAACTGCAGGAAAAGAGCTTTTCATGATGTTGAGAACAGAAAGGTTAGCCACCAAAGGATTTTTCCTGTTATCGATTAACTTGGAATTACAAAGACCTCCTTAAACTCTGAAAAAGGAAAAAAAAGAAGAATAACAAATGATAATGAAGAATTTTTGTTGATTGCGCAAAAAAAAAAAGAAAAAATCTTAATCACACATTCAGCATGATAAATTAAAATTTTTCCTTTTTCATAAAATTAATAAATTAGAAATTCTGTAAAATTTGTAGATAAATTCATGAAAATTGTGGGCAGAAATGAAAATGAATATGAAGAAGTGTTAATGAATTTGGAAAAGGGCCCCAGCAAACATTTGACTGATTGCTCGTCTCATCGTACACTCAAACACGACACAATTCATTCGTTATACATTCGACCATGGGCCCGGCAAAACTCCAGTATGTCCAAACCCACCAGCCTCCAAAATATTTTCTCCCCCTCCCCCTTTTCTCCCTCTTTTCCCCCCTACTTTATCCATAGCTACATCTCAACGATGCAAATCCTCTCTCCTCACACAGTTCACGTTTTGCACTCTGTGAAATAGCAGTTATGCTTGTTGAATCGTTCAATGTGTCCCAGCCCCCAGTCGAAAATCCATTGCATACACCAATATTTCCCTCACATTTATGTGTACATTTGATCCTGTTTTCTGCCCATCCTCCTCTTTTTCCTCCGTCCCCCAGTACCATTCACCGGACTTATATATACACGTTGAATCTGTGAAAATAGTATATTCCGTTTTATCATTTTCAAGTGTACGTGCATATTTTTTCATACGTGAATATACGTGAGTGCATTGGGCTTAACTTTGCACTCATTTAAGCCCTCTTTGATTTTTTTATTTCACTCACATTTATCATTTTTTTTTTTTTTTTTGTCAAATGTTCTATATTTATTCATGAATGATTATTCCATTTAGTTTTTAGTCTCCAACATGATTTTTCATAATTTTTACAGTCATCTCGTGACTCAATTTATTTTTTCTTCCACAATTTTCCAATACTTCGCTTCATTCATTCCACTTTTTTTTCCTCTCGTGAAATTCTAGTGCCTCTCTCTCTCTTTCCTTTTTTTCTTCTCTTCCAATTCTCTGTGTTTCCATATTTTTGTAGAGATGCAGAAAAGGGTGAAGCCGAGAAAGTGGAGGAAATCCCGTAGCAGTGGAGCGTGGAAAATAGGAGAGTGAAAAATATTCATCGACCTCAGTAAAAAAGTGGCGTAAGTGGTGTGTATATAAACATAGCACTTGTGCCCGTTCAATTCTGAGACAACGATATGTTGAGGTAGAATATGTAAGACAATATATAAAGGCAATAGAAAAAAAAAATGGTAAAATACGTTGCACATACAGTAAAGCAGTTGGAAAACTATTGACTCAGTAAATGTATCTACAGGTCTTCCATGTATATTCCTATATATATCTATATATATATAGTTTGAGAAAAAGGGTTGATTGGTTTTGTCGAATGCCTCGATATACTCAAATTTCTTTCATCAAGCTCCAATGTTTCCAGCATATAACCGGTTTTCTGCGTGTAGTGTACCAAGTAAAACGACATCTTGGATAGAAAAGAGAGGGGGAGGGCAATCAAGAATTCTCTTGGCTTTAGAGGCTCGCAATAAAATTGACGAGGAAAAGAAAAGAGTCTACCAAAGAGTCGTTAATTTCCTCTTCGTCTCCGGACGTCTCATCTCCCGTCTTTTGGCTTTCATTCTCCATCAAATGCCTTTTTTTCCCTCCTCCTCCTTCTCTTTTTCATCCCTTGAAGAGAATCATCCTCCCTCCTCTTTCTAGCTCATCCTAACTAACTCTTATTCTCATATCACAAACGACGTTTTCCTGACGTTCGAACTCATCCGTTTTATGTGACACTTCTATCACCATTTTTCCTCTAGTGCAGGCGTTGCATCGACAAAATAAGAGAGAGAAAGGTAAATTTTTCGTTCCCATCTCCAAACCAACACTTGGAGCTATAACGTGTATTCATGCAGCAATTTTTTGCATGGTGAAAACCCTGGAAGCCAATAGTGGATGTTGGTGGGCAACCTTCTGAAAGCATAAGAAAATAAAGAAAAAGTGCGAGAGTTGCAAAAAAAAAGGAGGAGGAGAAGAGAAAAAGAGTCGAAGCTGGCTTCTGTATTCTTCCATTTCCATCCTTTTTTCCTTTCTCCACCATTCTCTGTTAGAAATTGAGAGCCAACGTAAGAGATGGAGGGAAAAAAAAGAAAGAAATATTTAATAGAAATCAGTAGAGATGAAAATAATTCTCAGGTCTCTTTGTCATCCCGTTTTATTTGTAGTTCATTCGAGCACTCTTAATTGATGTACTTCAAGTCAGTAGCAGAAAAACATTTGGAGTAAGAAGGAGAACATAAGAGAATTAAGAATGATGGTTGATAATTGAAAGGTAATATATTATGAGGAAAAACGTGAAATGAAAGAGATGAGAGAAAAAAAGAGTGGAAATGAAAAATGATAAAATTCACGGAATGATTAACTAAGTAAGTCTGTTATGAATGACATACCAGCTTGAGGGGGGGGGGGGGGGAAGGGATTTTATGATCTCTAAGTTTTCATTTATCTCTTCCCTAGCTATGCTAAATTTTCATTTTCTCCATGAGCCATCAAAAGAATAAAGGTGTGTGTGTGTATGTGTGACGGTTGAACGAGCATAAAACGACCTGGGTAACCTCATACTTGAGGTTATAACATCCTTTATAAAATTTAGTAGAAACAGGCATTCGTCGTAGTGAAGTGGAGTAGGAAGCTGTCACGTTCATGTCCGAGTCGTCTACGTCGTGAGTTGAGAGCATAAGTGGTATAAGATATGTAGGTCGATAAAATAGTGCCAAGTAGTTTTGTGTCTGGTGTCCAGCTAAGGGTGCGACATTTACTTAAAATATCTCCCGTAAAAATAGAACAACATTGTCATTTTTTTTTCCTGCCTGATCCTCCGGAACTCATATGTGTGTGTGTGTGTCTTGCAGATAAATCCTAAAAAAAGAAATAATTTTTATTTATCTCCATAATTTGATAATTTTCACGGATTTTGTGGGGCTGATGCACAAAAATATATTATGAAAAGGTTAAAGTAAAAGGTCAGATGTCTATTAACCCCCGTAATTTTAGTGCCTAGATATACTGAATAAAATTAATAATTTATTTAAAACAAGGAGCAGAAGAGGAAGAAGAAGAAGAGGAACAGGCACAGAATCAGAAAAGTTTTTTTTTGTGGTACAAAGATATAATAGGGGTTGGAAAGAAAACTGGGTGGCACGACCTACGACCTACTCAGAAGAACCGTAGAGTTCAGGACTGGGGTGGAGAAGCCTACCTCAACATCGTCTGCCTAACCCTCGTCTCGTGCTTTTTGGGTAAAAGGATGAAAAGGAGGGGCAGATTTACTTCAGTTAAGGGGGTCAGGAAGTGGAAATGGCCTGAAAATATATATCGCTATTGCCGGAGGGAGCTTTTCGGTGGCAGGATAAAAGGGAAGGGAGCAGGGGAGGGAAGGAGGGGGACGAGGGTGAGGGTTAGAGTGAGGATGAAGCGAGGAGGAAGAGGGGAAGAGGCATACACGTGTCGGAACGAGAGTCAGAGAATCCCAAGTGACAGAGAGAAATAGGGGTGGGAGGGAAGGGGGGGGGGGGGTGAGAATGCGCGCACGGGGGACTCGTGGAATAGAGAAATGGTGAAACGTGGGTGGGTGGTCAGGGGTGGAGCTACAAGTGGTGATAGATGAGGCTAAATTGTCGTTATTATCCGGTTACAACGAAGATAAATTGTTTGCACTCCTGTGAATCACGAATAGTGTGTTAAATTGTAGAGTGGATTAATTTGTTTAAGCTTTTGGCAAACTGCTGCCTCTTGGGCTGTCATCTTTAATCTATTCAATATATATATGTCTATATATATGTGTTTTTTCTCTTCGATTTTCGCTAGATTTTCCTTGCACTCCTCGTGCAAATGCGTCAGTTGCTGTATATGTCAAGTGCACAAAGATGCTGAAACTGACATGGAACACTTGAAAATATTCATTAATAGGATGGCAATATGCTGTAAATGATTAAGAGGGAATTGGAAGGGATTCCGCTTATTTTTTGAAGGAAATGTGCATTGAGAAAAGGGCGTTGGCCAATGGGACGTGATCCCTGAGGCAATTTTCACGGCCCTGAGTGAGAGATTGTTGTTGGGATGCTACGTGAAGTATATGGGCCAATGCTAGGGCTTTTTAGATTTGAATCGATCGTTGGTATGCATCCAGAGAGTGTAAAAGACTTGGTTGGAGTATGCCAGGTAGTAAAACGAATATTCAAACCCAATGCCACACATGCCATCCTGGTGACATAACAATTTTTTTCAAATCTCCCTTGGGTCCATATATATACACGCACACACAGTGAAAAATTCCTCTTGTGTGTATGTGTGTAAGAGAGAAGGAGAGAAAGAGAGAGGAGAGAATTATGATAGTTGGATTTTTTGGAGATGGAACCTTGGCGCCAGCGAGGGCCAATGCTTCTGCCCAACAGGAAAGGATCCCAGGCAAAACTGCAGTTTTCTAGCAGTACTATTACATTGACTTGTTTTTTTTTCTTTCTTTCTCCTCACAAGTGTATATGTAGGTTAAAGCACAACGGTATATCGCCTTTTTCAATAATACTCCCTTCATGCCCATTCCTCTATCCTCAATCTTTCCGACTTTATCCAGTGTTCAAGCCACTGGCCATGCTCAATCCCATTTTACCACCGTTTATATAGATCCATTTATTCCACTCCCACTATTTTCAAAGAATTCATTTAGAAAAAAAAACGGTAGAAGAAACTGATAAAAAATAAAAAGAAGAGAGTCTAGAAGGTCTGTCCCAGAATGATTCTTAGGAGTAAAAAAAAGATGCAAGATTTCTCTATGCATTTTTTGGCCACGTACCAGAAGCCATTCCATTCAAATTGTTACGAACGGGTTATAACAAATGAAATCAGATACGCGCAATCTCCCTCTCTCTCTCTCTCTCTCTCTCCCTCCCAATACCAGAGATTCATCTTACTGTGCGCTTTTCCAGTGAAGATTGTTATGTTTTTTTTCTTCTTTTCCTTTCATTATTTTCATTCAAGCAATTTTTCAATTTATCCATTCTCTTTTACTTGTTTCGCATATTCAACTGCTCTACACATTCTCCCTCGGGGTATTTTCATTTTTCGCACCGGTGGGACCATTCCATCCAGCCTCACTCTACCCTCTCTCTCTCTCTCTCTCTTTTTTTTTTGCTCCTCACCTTTTTTTATACCCCTTCCTCTCGTTCGTTAGCTCGTGAATAAATAATCGTCGGCGAACGCACCAAAGCCGATAAAAATTTCAATCGGTGGCTTTACCTACTACCACCCATCCCTCCAACACCCACCTCAACCACTACTACTATCTCATCACACAACTACCCGACTCTCTTTTTTTTTTTTATCTCACCCTTTTATTTTGGCTCCGGTCCGTGTCTCTCTATCTCTCTCTCTATCTATCTGCCTGTATATTCCTCTGGTGTTCGTCATTCCATTCGCACCTAGCGCGTTGTCACCGCGCTCAAATGACGAATAATTCATCGATCCTCCATTGAAACCATTCTGCTCGGCATGAAAATGGAAAAAGGATTTTTTTAATTTCTTTTTTCCTCTTTTTTTTGTTAATTTTATTTTCCATTAATTCATTGGTTACTTGAATATTTCAGTTGGAAATGTTTAATTTAGTGTATTCACTCTTTTGAATATATATACATATATAGTTTCAATATTATCTGAATGAGTTTACTTTTCATAAAATTACTGTTCACTGAATTTTCATTGAAAAAAAAAAAGGAAAAAAAATGAAAATGTTGAATCTCTTTCAATTCTCTTCATGAATTATATATTATATGAGTATATAAAAAAAAGTGAATAACATTTAATTCCGATAAAAATGTTGGAAAATATCCAATGCCCTTTTTACGTGCACACTTCCAGAACACGGGTTTTCTTCCCCCTCCCCCCCCCCCCCGCTATTCTGTCACGTAGCCCCTAATCTAGGTCAACTGAATTGAATTTAGTGCTACACGGAGAGCGAAACTACCATCAAGGTAGACCATCATCCAACTTACCCTTTAAGGTTGCACACAAGTATATATACACATACATACACACATTTACTTTAATGTGGTATAACATCTGGAGCACTTGTGGGGGTGCAAGTGAAGAACATCGTACCATGTTAGTTTCTCACTTCACCGTCTTGCCTTCTTTCCAATATCTTGCATGAGAAGTAGATTATATAGAACATTCCTGAACCGTCCTATGTACAAAACACGAAGTGATTCTCCGGTTTGAATGCATTTAAATACAATTTCCAGAGGTTTTTCCAGTCGTAGAGTTGTGAAACTCCGGATGATTCTGTAAGAAAATTGAGGTGAAATGGAGATTCTGATAGAAATGATTTGAGATGGAGCCTTCTTGATGATTTCATTGGAAAGCTGAGAAAATTTGGGGTGGAAAACATGAGTTGAAAATCATTTTTTTGATTTTTTTTTTTTAAATTCTACTTTTGTGACATTTTTGGGAAAATTCACTTTTTTTGGGAATATCTTAGGTTCTATTGATCGTAACGCGAAAATTCCGAATCGAGGTGAAAGGGGAGATCATTTAACATTGATTTACGAGATTTTGAAAGAAAAATATAGAGAAAGGTAGGGCAAACTGGACATCAGGGGTAAAACGGACACATCTACATTTTTAGGCAAATATTATGGAGAACTCTCGAAATTGATAGAAATATTGGCGGTAGATTGTTTTCAAGATTTTATTGGAAGTTCAGGAATTTTCAGACGGGCAACAAGTGCCGGAATTAATTTTTTTGAACTTTTGACGATTTTGACTCTTTTGAGCATTTTAGAGGGGTAAAAGCCTTCTTTTTTTTGAAAATTTTCAGTTTTTTGCGAATATCTTCGGTCCGATTTGTCGTAGCCTAAAAATTCCAAATGGAGGTGAAAGGTGAGATCATTTGCCATCGATTCATAGGGCTTTCAATTGAAAAATATCGATTTCCAAGGAATTTATGGGCATTTTTGTGAAACAGTTTTGTGAAACAGTTTTTGGCCTATACCTATTCCAAATATTGATATTTTTGAATTCAAAACCCCATAAATCGATGGGAAATGAGCTCACCTTTCATTTGAGACCAGCCCTGTATTGCTACGACCGATATAACCAGAGATATTTTCAAAAAACTGAATATTTTCAAAAAAAAAAATTTTACCCCTTAAAAATGACAAAAAAAAATAGAATTTTCAAAAAAATCTAAAAAAATACATCTGGCGCTCGTTTTCCCGCTCAAATTTCCTCAGATTTTCAATAGAATCATCAAGAGAAATCGATCTCTAACCGTTCCATTACAGTGTCCATTCTGCCCCACCCTCCCCTAGATTTTTCAAGTACTTGAAACGCAAAATTTAATTTGATAGAAATAGACCATTGTATGAAAATCAAGTTTTGTGAATCTTAAAAATTGATCCTCACCCATAATTTTCAGCGCAAATTTTCTCAGTTTCTCACTGAAATCATCAAAAGAATTCCATCTCGTGTACTTCTCCCCTTTCCAAACGATTTTCACCTTGCATATCCATAATTAACAATTATTGCATAACTCCTCATTCACCTCGCTTCACAGCACTTCTCTCAACCTGCAGAAAATGGATAAATAAAGGAAAGAGTTAATACACAAAAAGCATGAATTTCGTGAAATTTGATCTCCGCAGCAGTCACTGATATTCCCCTCCCCCCCCCTCTCTCCTCCACCTCTCTTTTTTTAACTTAGATCAAAGAGAAAAAAAGCAAAAGAAAAAGAGTAAAGTACCTGGAGAATAGTAATGTACTTATTCCCTGGGTTTTTACTGCTATATAGAAGAGGAAGAAGAAGAAGGCGAGATTGCACTCGTAGAATACGTCAAGCGTGGATGAAGAAGTCCCGGGCAGGAAGTAATAGCCGAGTGATAGAGTTGAGATGAAATAGAAAGAGGGAAGGAGGGGGGGGGGGGGGGGGGGGGGGGGAAGAATTTTTATGGATAAATCGATGTCCCCTGGATTGTGTGTAGAAAAGACGAGAAAAACTTCCATCTGCTAATGCACAAGTGCAGGAGATGAAAACCTTCGAGAAAAAAATGAAAAAAAAAAGTTCATATCTTGATTTTAGAGTCAAAAAGGCGTAAGTGCTATGCTTAAGCCTATACACATAGCACTTACGCCTCATTGTTTCTGAGACCAACGATATCGTTGTCTGAAAGCCAAAGGGGCGTAAGTCCTAAGCTCATACATAGCACTCACGCCCCTCTCTTTCTAAGCTAACAATATGAATTTATGATATTTTCATTTGAAAATTATGTGTGTGTGTTTGTGTACGTGAGGCTCTAAATGCAAATGAGTAAATTACATGGATAAATGTGCAGTGGGATATACTTGACGTTTTACACAGGTGACCTTGAATACCAGTGGCAGCCTAGACCTTGCTCTTATGTCGTTTGGCCTCGCCTTCAATCGCCAGCAGGAGAGTATATTAAACTTTCTTTCACCTTTTTCCCTTCTATTAACCATTAGAAAAAGACAGAGAGAAAGAGGAAAAGAGACTCTACCGACTCTTACGTCTGTCTGCAAAGAAAAGAAAAGCATTTTTTTCCTTCTTCTTGAAGCTTCTTATCTGAAAAAGACACAAAGAGAATGAAACATTTTCTTAAAATTCATGAATTCATAATTTTGTGTGGAAAAAAAGGGTAAAGTCCTTTTTTAAGGGCCTAAGTTCAACTGTTTGTGTCTGACAAACATGGTACTTACCACATTAACATGTTCTCCTCTCTCTCTTTCTCTAGATATATAGATATCTATATATATCGTCGTTTTAGAAAGAAAAAGGCGTAAGTCCCATGTTTATACACAGGACTTAAGCTTTTTTAACTCTAAGACGTATATATTATATCTTTGACAAGGTGTGCTATTTTTCATTTTCCTACACTCCGTGTATGCATTTCCTCCCTCTCTTTCTCTCTCGCCATAACTGTTAGCAGAGGTATACATAGCCACTCACCGTTGAACCGGCACATGTCGCTGGGGAATCATAACGGATCCTACAAGCCGCACCTAGAACCCGGATAGGCACTTCTCCACATAGCTTTGCAGCAATCCTTTCTTCATTTTTTGCTTATTTTTTTTTTCATGACATACCATCACCTTAGAAACAAAGGGGCGTAGGTTCTATGTTTATGCACAGGACTTACGTCCTTTTGTTTCTAAGACGACGATTATATCATTTCTATCATCATCCTATCGACCCAGGATTTTTTTTCAGGGTGAAGGAGTTGATGAAAAAATCTGAAAAAAATAGAGAATATGATTTAATAAGTGAACATTTTTCGTGAATTTTTTCAATTTTTTTTGAGGAACCCTTCACTAAAAGAAAAAAAAATTGAATAATTTCGAAGGTCAGGTCCATTTTGCCCTGGTTTTACCTATATATTTATTTTTCGCCTATTCTTTATGCCCAACATTGTTTTTTATTGTACATGAAGGCTTATCGTTGGTAATAGTTGTAAATTGTAAGTGGCCTGCCCTCTGGCGGATCCTTGAAGAACCTCGTTACATGGTGATTATGCAGATTTTATTAAATGCAAATTTTCATTTTATTTTATCATTATTATTATCACCTAATTACGTAAAAAAAATCTCAAGGACTCTTCCGCAACTCGAGTTACGACAAACTCTTTTTTAATTAGCAAAAATAATAATTAATTAATTAATAATTTTAAGGGAATATTAATCAATTAATTAATTTTGTACCTGTGTGAGTGTGTTTGTGACGATTGTGTGGTGATTTAATTTGGCGCGAAGACGTGTTTGCCCTCCACCCCGCTCCCTGCTACACACTGGACCTCTCCCGCCTTGTGATTGGCCGAAAAAAAAGGAACAAACGAAGGGATAATCTGTGATTCTTAACTATTTGGACAATTCAAGTAGTGACAAACGCTTTTAATGAGCAGAATAATAATTAATAATAATTAACTACCGAAGGGAACATTAATTAATTGATTAATTTTTTAATTGTTTGTGTGTGTGTGTAAACAATTGTGTGTGTGATTTTATTTGGCGCCAAGGACAAGTCTCTGAGTGTTTGCCCCCCACCCCTCCCCCTCTCCACTGCACACTTTGGCTCCCGTGTCCGTGATTGGTCGAAAAAAAAGGACCAAAGAGGCAATGCGTGATTAATAATTAAGTAATTAATTTTTTACTTATGTGTGTGATTTTATTTGGTGCTAAGGACAAGTCTCTGCGTGCTTACCCCCCACCCCCCTCTTCACCACATACTTCGGCACCCACGCCCTGTGATTGGTCGAAGAAAAAGGAAAGAAAGAGAGGGCCAATGCGTGATTTATAATGATAATAATTAATTTTTATTTTTTTTTGATAATAATTAACTAATTAATTATGAAGGAACATCAATTAATCAATTAATTTTTTACTTGTGTGTGTGTGTGATTTTATTTGGCACCAAGACAAGTCGCTGCGTGTTTGCCCTCCACCCCCCACTCCACTGCACTCTTGGGCTCGCGCGCCCTGTGATTGGCCAAAAAAAAAAAAAAAAGAAACAAACGAAGGGGCTACCCATGATTCTCAATATTTGGATCGTGTCATCGTGCCGGTAACCGGCTTACTGGCAACGTGCAGCGAAAAATAATACGCCTCATTTTCCATTGTTCCATTAATTCTAATTCTAATAAAGAAAAAATGAATAATAATCATTACAGTGATGTGAATAACGTGAAAATTTATCAGAAAAAAAATAACAGACATTCACAATCATCGACAAATGACAATAATTCAAATTACGTACATCCAGAGACGAGGATTAAAAATTTAACTTGTGTTTTTTGTCAAAAGTATTTTATGCTCAGAGGTATGTGGCCCTTTGTCTCTTATAACACAAAGCATGCGTCTCTGTCATATTTTCTTCGTTTTCTTTTTTTATCAACATTTTTTGTTTTTATTTATTAATTTTTTTTTTCTTTAACCCTGCTTGCGAATGATAACGGCTCTTTGTTCATTTTCCTTCGTAAATTCTTGAAATTTTCCCATCGCTATCAAAGCCCAGACACACAATCTCTTCTTTTTGTACAGAAAAAAAGGGAGAAAGAGAGAGAGAGAGAGAGAGCAGAAAAACAGATTCTATTGGATATCATCGACTTAGAAACAAAGGGGCGTAAGTCCTGTCTATAAGCAGAGCACTTAAGCCCCTTTGTTTCTAAGATGACGATATCATGGCCTTAGAATTAAAAGAGCGTAAGTGCTATTCTTATACACATGACTTACGCCTCTTTGTTTCTAAGGCAACGATATAAAGACTTCATACAAACCTGAGTGTTTATGCTATTTTTTGTTTTGTTTTTATTTCAGAATGGGACGAATGCGTTGAGGATAGTTCTTAGAATCATGACGTTAGGCTCATGAATTTAATACGAACTGAACGATATGTTTTTATGACACAAAAAGAATATATCATGGATTTTTCTTTGTTGAAGTCTTTGTCGTTTTTTTTGTGACTGATATTTCTTTTTTTCTCTTGTTTATAATTCCATTCATTTGATTTGGAGATTTTTTGGTTAGAGATTCCTTTTGATGATATTAAGGTGGTATTTTAGTGATGAAGACGAGTACACAGTTGAGTCCTCATTTTTTGGGTGCTGTATTGAAGATTAAATTTTTTTTTTTTCACTTTTTTATTTGAATTTTTTCAGAATTTTTGACTGGGGATTTGGGAGATATGAATTATTGAAGTCGGTGGGAATCGCGGGGGTGGGGGTGAAACGCTGGAATTGAATGGAAATAACGAAATTATTGAAAAACCACAGGGTTGAGCCATTATTTAAAAAATATTGGCGAAGTCAACCGCATTTTAACTAAATAATAGAAGAAAAAATATTCAATTCACTGTATAGTTATTGAGAAATTTTAATTAGAAGGTAGTCGTAACTATTTGCCTCTCTCTCTATCTCACGCATGTGATCGAGAAAAATCGAGAAAATTCCCCAATATGTCTGCATTATTGTTGAGTTTTTTCAGATTTTTTCTGGAAGAACTTCTCTTTGGAAAAAATTCTAGGAAAAAATGAATTAATAAAGAGAAAATTTTTGAAAAATATACAAGAATTTTTTTCAGAGCGAAGGACACTGTGAAAAAATCTGAAAAAATTTGAAGAGATGCTCTGACATGTCTACATTGTTGGTGAATTTTTTCAGATTTTTTTGTGAAGATGCCTTTCCGGTAGAAATTCTGGAAGATGAGAGATTCAGCAAAATGATTTTCTCCAATAGTTTAATCACTTTTTCGGGTTTATTGAACCATATTCCCCCGAATTATCAGTAATTAATTGAAAAAAACCACAAATTCTCTTTTTTTCCGTTTTATCAACCACACTCTGTGATACCATCTGAATTTATCTTTCTGCCTTTTTTTTTTAGATATTCCTCGCATCAAAGGACCAAGTTTACCTCTTCTGCGATGCTGCGGCCATCCAGTCTGTGGTAATTGTGCGAAAAATCGTAACAACGATCCATGCCCATTCTGCAAGGATTCACCGAGAACTGGAGAACCACATGAAGCAGGACAATTACCATTGAATGTTTATGTAATGGGATTGCTGAGTTTAAGAATGTCACGTCCTAAGCAGGACGATTCAGAGCCAGCAATGAGCTTTGAAAAAACAGTAGAAGCAAAAATTCGAGAAGCTGCAGGCGTTGAGAAATGTGGAGAGTGTGGGAGGAAGGGAGAGGTCAGGTGTTTACCTTGTTCATACAGTTATTGTAAACAATGCTTCGGAGAACTGCATAAATACAAAACTAAACGGGGACATCAAGTGATTTCGTTGAAAAATGAAGGAAAGAGTTCCATCGATTTACCCACTTTTTGCACTGAACATGTGGAAAACAAATGGAAGCATTGGTGCGAGGACTGTGATGTACCTTGCTGTGCTGAATGTATCGTTGACTCGCATCGGCAACATTGCACTATTAAACTGAGGGATATGGTGAATATTTTTTCTTTAATTGAATTATCTGAGAAATTAGGATTAGAGAGTTTTTATACAAAGTAATGAGATAATTGATATACATCTGACAATTATTTTTTTTTATTTTTTCACAACTAATTTATTTACTGAAAAAATAAAAGAAATAAATATTGTCAGATGTCTGTTATTTTATGATATAATGAAATTAGCACACATTCAACAATTCTTTGCATTTTTTTAAACAAATTATCACTAAAAGAACTATTTAAAAAATTCGCAATTGTAGTTTTTTCAATTTTCTACATGGGCATATTTTTTAGTTTTTTGGAAATAATTTATTAACTAAAAAAATGATAATAATAAAAATTTTCAGATATCTGCTATTTTCAGAATCATCAGATCGAATCATTTTATTTCATCATCTGTCTCTTTGAGAATATTCCGGAAATGAAGGGAGATAGAGCGATTTTGTAGTTCCTTAAGTTTTCCATGAAAAATGATTGAGACAAAATCGGCCTATTTCGTTTAAATGTCGAGATATTAAAAAAAATTGGTGAGGCAATCAAATTGATTTATCTGAGAACTCCATAAACTTGAAATTACAACAATGAAATGTTCAGGCAAATCGATTTTATTTCATCAATTTTTCAACATCTTGAAAATGAAGCGAGATGGAGAAATTTTGTCTCAATCCTTCTTTATGGCTCTTGAAATTTTTATCCGTTAAATTTCCGCGCCTTTTGGGCCTCATGTTAATGATGAGACTCACTGTATTTACTCATTTTCACTGACTCCAGGGTATTTCTCGTAATAAAAAACCGTTCATCTTCTTTTTTATTCAAATAGATCTCATAAAATAGGAGAAACAAGATTCGCTGACAAAAAATCGATGTTTTTTTGTACTTTAGTTAAACGTATACTGGAGAGATTGTAAAGGATAAATTTCATAAGTCCAAATGAATGAAATAAGTTCAAAATTTCACTTCAAATCTTTTTAATTGATTTTGAGTGAATTAATAATGCTATTTAATTTTTTTTTCTTAACCCCCAGAATGTTCAGCAACTTAAGGACTTCCACGAAGCTTACCAGAGCCTTGGGACAACACTGTACAACTCCAAACTCTCCAGAACGGTAAGTCACAGTAATCAACTAATTAGAAAGAATATTCCTTTGAAAATTAACTGGACGAGTCGTTTCGGAGGAGGTGAATTCATTGAGTACAATATTTGATTATTTCTATTGGCATTTGTCGAGTAAAAAACTTTGCTTGATTTAATTTATTTTATTACAACATTAACAAAAAAAAGTATTCGGAGTTACAATAATGATTAATAAATAATTTTATTGATTTCACTAGCATTAATTTCAATACTTATCATAATTAGGTACAGTTTTTTTTTTTTTTTTTTTTTGATAAAATACAATAATTTCATTTTTAAATATCACTTTCCACAAATTTTCGTGATTACCAAATATTTTATTAAATAGAGAATTGTGAGAAAAAAATTACTACCCATCACCCAAATTTAATACTAAATATGAGAAACAGAGGAAAAATCAAACTATCTTTCGCAATCGATCAACAATTAATCGTTAGGTACTGAATAGCGCTGTTCAAAGGGTGGATCAAGTACAGTCTCACATGGATAATTCAACAAAGAACAAAAATGCGTACAAGTATGACTAGATAGAATATAGAAAAAATACTTATGATTAATGACATACCCGCTTTTAATTGAAAAATGATTATGAACAAGTGAAGAATTTCAAATGAATTTAAGAAAAAGAAAAAACAATAATAATGGCAACGAAACATGAAACAAGATCCACTCTTGGTCTCCACTTTTTCTCGAACTTTATACTCAGGCACTATTCAAGTGTGCTCATTGTTACTTTTGTTTGTTTCTTTTTTTCCATAGCTTTTTTCAATTTTTTCGCTTTCATCTTTGCCTCCATCTCTTTGAATTTCATCTCAAGATAACGATCCACTTCTGGACCGCTAAAGTCCTCCGGAAATTTCGGCATAATTGGTAGAATGAATTTGTAAAGTCTCTCATTGAGTACATAAAGTTGAGTTGTTGACTCACACTTGACATTGAACCACCAATCGCAAGTGAGTGCTGCTTGACTGAAGATCGTTCCATTTGGACAGAGAAATGAAGATTTGCCACCATTTAAATCGCAATAGTGCCAGACCTGTAAAAAATAATTGAGTTTAATAGATTTTGTGATTGATTAAAAGGGAGCATGAATCAGAATTTTTTTATCCGATTATTTTTTATTGAATATTCATTGAAAAGGGAATGTGGGGTAAAATGGGCGCTGTGAGCTGGGAAAATTACTTGGAATCTATGAAAATATTAGAGATAGATTCTTCTTACTGGTTCCATCGGAAAGATGAGGGAATTTTACCTGGAAATCATATGTCGGAAGTTACTTTTTGGAATTTTGCAGAACTATCATTTTTTTCTCAACTTTTGAAAGTGAAATCCTTCTGTTTTTGAAAAATTTCGTTTTTTTGGGATTATTCCGGGGTTCTATTGATCGTAGCAACCTGAAGTTAATCTTGAATTGAAGGTGAGCGTATTCTCCATTGATTTAGGTAATTAGGAAAAAAATAATTATCAATTTTTTGAATATTTTTGGGCCGGAAAACGGATTTTTTGAAAATGACCCGATGACAAGTATTGAGAAAATTTATTTAATAAAATTTGAAGGACATGAATCGATGGAAAATGAAGTCACCTTTCATTCAAGATCAACCTCAGGTCCCTACAATCAACAGAACTGGAGATATAGCCAAAAAAGTGAATTTTTTCGATTTTAGGAAGAAAATCCCTCCAAAATTTGGCCAGAAACAGAAAATTTTCAAAAAAACTGAAAGAAACCTCATGACACATGTTTTCCACCTAAAATTTTCTCAGCTTATTAATGAAATCATCAGAAAATTTCTATCTCGAACCCTTCAATTGCAATCCCCATTTCGCTCCAACTACTCCTATCTTTAATTTCGAAACTCCAAAAGAAAAGTGCAACACGAAAGGCTTCATTGACAAACATGAAATAAAGATAGAAAGGACAGAAAACACCAGAGAAATGAAAAAAAACACAAGAAAAAAGAAGTATGCTCACTTGACATCCTGTGGATGGGTCGCCAAAAAAGCCCTTGTATCTCTGCTCTTTGCAGCTAAAATCTGTCTCTGGTATTGCCGTATAAGCCGGATAGTCGATATTGGGTTTTCCCCTAGTAGCCCCATATTTGATTGCCATCGTTGGTATATTGAGGGCATCACTGAGAAGTCCCTCAGCCAATTGAAAATGTTTTGGTATCTCTGTAGTTGTATGCCTATCTCCATCACTATCATTCTCATCAATATTTTCATTAATCTCATAATTGCTTGATGTTTGTAATTTATATGGTTTTTTTTTAACAGCATACGGCCTTGTCTCATAATCCAATGGATTAGCTTCAATTTTGTACGGTTTACTTCCGTAATCATGAATATTACTGTTTTCATCAATTTCTTGTATAACAGGTTGATAATACTGCACAAAATCATGATTCTTAATACCGTAATCCGAGTAACCAGTCAACTTGGATTTCCCATTATTCGTGTATGAAGAGGATTTAAATCCCACCTGTTCGGTCTCAACTAGTGATGGTGATGGCGTTGCTTGGTATCTTGTTTCCGTCACTACTCTTGGTCTTGTAGTATATTGTTGCTTCAAATCCTCATAGCTTTGTATATTTTGTGAAACAACTGGCTCAGACAAATGTGGTGATGTATTGTCAGGTTTCTTAGTACCATGAAGAAGGTTCAATATTTCAACTAGTGTCTTAATGCTAGAATCAATATTATCTCTGTTAAGCATCTCTGGTAATTGATTTGTCAAGTGAAAACTTTTAATGATATTTTCATCATTGATTACAGGTGCTTTTGATTGATAAATTGGCCGCCTAATTTGCAGATTCACTGGTGGATTCCTTATTTTTTCATGCTGATAGACACGTGGTGGCTCGATTTTTACGTATCTAATTGAATCAAAATCCTCAACTGGATAATATTCTTGTGTTTGAACTGCTGGTTTTCCTCTTGGCACATAATCTATCAAATAATCATTGTATGCGTTTGATGTCTTGGGTAATTGGCTGTAAGTGAGACTACTATGTGGTCTTGGAACTCGTTCCTTACTGTAATACCCGTTCGCCTCGATTTTAGGTGTCGTTATCTTCGGATAAACTGGTCTTCTATCGTAATCCCTGTAATAGTCGTCGTAAGTAGGTTTTGTGTATCGGACTGGTGTAAAATAGTCATTATCACCACCTATCTCTTTTGGATCATACTGTACTGATGGAACAAATTTTTCTGGTTTAACCATTGTCGTAATACGGTGTCTGAATGGACGTCTGAGTGCTTCTGGCTGAAGGATTAATCTCTGGGGAGTTAGAGGCTCATTTCCTTCGTAAATCTGTGATGATGGTGTTGTCATTTGATTGTTTGCTACGTAATTGCTCATGTAGGGAATTAAACGCCTGTATCTTTTAATTGTTCTTTTGAATGTTTCAAAGTCCATGTCAAGATCATCATCGTAGTCATCTTCGTCATTATCTTCAGTTGTATTTGACGATCCTTGGACCATCCAGCAAGCTAGAAGCACTGAAACATATAATACGTGAACATGAATTAAATTAATTCTAGTAATGCAGAGAAAAATGAAATTTTCAGACTTTTCCACTCGGGTAAATTAATTCTCTGGCGAAAATAATAGTGATGCTTTTGGATACTCGCACGGGTGTGTGTGGGTGTCGTTAATAAAGGTCTTGCTTTTGGAGAATAGAGATAGAGATATATAGACTAACTCAGTGAGACAAATACGTTAACAACGATGCAACCACGGTAAAATATTTCTGTACTACTATCCATCTCTACGCCTGTGTTTTCTCCCCTCATTCTTTATCTACTTCGAATCTAGTTGTCTCTTACTCTCTCATCCAATGGGCTTCTCGTCACATTGTCACTAACTCAGTGTCTCTTGTTCATATAAAAAGGCCACCTTCACTAGACTCGATGAATTTTTATAAACCCATTATGTACTCCCGATGTAACAAAGCACCCTCTCCACTATTTTTCTTTTTTTTTTTCTTCTTCTTTTGTTTTCTGTCTATAGTATTTTCCTTTTTTTTCACCTTTCTGTGTTCTTCTCCACGTGGATGACATGAAAGGATAGGTATTCATTACACACACGTATTGGTTAACAAAATGCAATAGGTGGTGGAAAATTGATTAGAAGAATTATTAAGAGCGTAATAAAATATTCTGTAGAAAAAAATTCAATTCACTTTGTTATGGAAAAAACATGTATTTATTAATCGGATTTCTTCAATTTTATTATATATACATATGATTGAATAATTAGAGAAACTACCTTTCCATTTAATAATCAGATTATAAGCTCAAAAAAAAAAGAGCATGAAATTCTTTGTTAGAAAGTTTCAAATTATTTAACAACTGATTTTCCTAATTTAAAAAATTTAATTAGGAGTAATCGAGTGAATTCCTCCTCTTTGTTTTTTCGACGCAATCATTTTTTTTCTCTCTCATTTTGGAGCAATTAAAAAACTCTTAAATTGGTTTTCAAAAATGTTTAACCATTATTTACCATCATGGCTTTATTCGCAATTTGATTTTCTTATTTGTTTGCACTGGGACGTGCGCATGAAAATGTGAGGTAAAATAGAATCGTTCTGGGTAACTCTCTGGCAATTAAAACGAAATTGGCAATGTCCAGGCGGAAAGTTTGAAGTGGAGGGAGAGACACGAGAAAAAGAGGTGAGGAAGAGTGAGAAAGAGAGAGAGAGAGTGAGAGGTCATCCATGTGACTAGCTTGGATACAATCGAATTTTTAAAAATGTTATAAACCAACGGGCGATGAAAAACGTCGACTGTCCGAGATGTAGGCCCTTTGTTTCGTCTAGCTAGCCAATAAATTACTTGATCGTGGCAGTAAATTTTTCGTTCATTCCTCTTCTTTTTTTTTTTTTTTCATTACTTTTTCTCCTCCTCTTTTTTTACCCTGCAGCCCAATCGGGGAATTTTGTCGAAGATGTGTTTGCGCGTGTTGGGGAGCAAATGGGTAGGAATTGACGCTCGCACGAATGCAACTCTATAAATATATCAGGTATAAACCTGGTGAAGCGTAGCCTGATACATACGTACGTGTTTTCCACGTGTGTACAATGTATTATTGGTTGGCGAGCGTTGAAAAGCCTGATACACGTACTAACACTACATAACATTTAATCAGATCAATGAATTTTAATTGTTTCCGTTGGAGAAATCGCGCCATTAGGGCTTTTCGTTTAATCATATTCGGAAATAAATGTGGAAAAAAAGCGAATCTCTCTCTCTCTCTCTCTATTTCTGTTTCTGTGTATGTGTGGGATGTGTTTGTACAGTTTCAATTTTCATCCCGTTAATTCAAGCTCTTTGTGTCTACCAATACCTTATATCCTCAAATGGCAAATACTGGCTAATTTTAATTATCTCCGATTATCATTCAATGGTGTTAATGCTATTATAAATCCTTACAAACTGTGTTCTAAATGCACAATTATATTCAAATTAACCACTGAACTCTGACCTTTCTCAACTCATTCAGCATCCAATACAATTTATGAATTATCTTTCTTTTTTTTTTCTTTCTGTTTCCTGCAGTTAATTGAACTGTCTGTGTGTAAAGTGCAAATGTTATTTTGAATTGTGACATCTACCATCGATCCTCTAATTTCTTCCTTCTCCTGTCACGTACAATCTTGATTTGATTCTTCACCATTGGCACTGGACCAAGTAGAGTGCGAATCTCCACAACAGCCAACGTTCACCCAATCTCTTTCGTTTTTTTATCCCCCCCCCCCCCCCCCCCACAACTGCCTTATTCTCGACAATACAGTGAGGGGAAAGTAGGGGTCTCTCTATTCTTCTGCAACTAAACCGCTATTCTTTCACGTTTACCCACTTGTCGCAGAACATTTTCGTACGTACATGGAATATCAAATCTACCGAAACGAGGAAACAAGTGTGCACCTTCTACTGTTGTGTAATACTCAACTCCCCCTCTTCTCCAACCAGCCCCCCTTTTTTTTAAATACGTGACTGGTTTATTCGATTTAGTTTTCTCACGTTTGTCCCTTCGTTTAAACATTTATTTTTCCATTTTCTCATTATTTCCTTCGACAAAGCTCTCTATGTAGAATCGAGTAGTAAAAGATTTTGTAATCTCCTGTAATATCGTGCGGAAATTGAATTATATCGAACTGCTTATTAATTTCGCACGATGACATGATCATATATGGCTGTGTCGTAAATCAACCTTTTCATTATTTATTTTTTTATTCTTTTTTTTCTTTTCTTATAGTGCCAAGCTATGATTATTCTGGTTGAATTGATATATGCACATGGAACGCGTCACATGATAGCATTTGATGGGAAAAGTGTGTATCAAAAAATGCATGCGTATTAATGGTGGGACAAATCGATAAACTCGCGTGTATTATTCTCAATCTGCAATCGATGATACTGCCTGTCATAGTTATGCCGCAATTTCCGTTTTGCATGCTACTAATTGTTCTGTACTTTATACGACTGATAGAAGCATTTTTCCTACTGTATGAGGGATTATAGGTCGAATTATACAGTGAGAATCAATGTTATTTTTTTCGCGATTTTATTTATTCAGGGGTTTTCTTTCTTTCTGGAAATTTTTTAGTTGAAAATGATACTGAATTGAGAAAATTGATGAATAAATGAAAAATTATAAATGTAAAAATAATCAAATATTGATGCCATTGGTCCTTAGCAAATATTCTTCTGAAATAATTAAAAAGTTGTTGAATTTACTGATTTTAGTTCATCAAAACAGATTAACTGCTTCAATCGACTAAATTCAATGAATTCAACAGATTTTTCAATTTAAAAAAAAAATATATTTCCTTAGGACCAATTACATCCATATTTGATTGTTCTTATCGCTATTTTTTTTCCTGAGTGTTGTATCCAAAATTTAACAACTTAAATTGAAGTACTGATGAAAATAAGAATCTAATCGAAATAAAAAATATTATTTTATAAGAATAATTAAATAACGTTTCAAAGTCATTGTAATACAAGTTATTCTTGAATTTTATGATTTTTCTCAATTAATGCGATAAACTTCACGATGAGGCGAATATTCAATTGCAAAATAAGCAATTTTTATATTTGAAAAAGCTATTTTTCAAATTCTTTTCTTGTCAACTTCATCTAATCGACTAATGATAGAATCATTCAGAAGAAAGTGCCAAGGTTTTGATTTCTCATAAGATAAATTTTCACACGGTAACGTCTATCGAAATTTCGTGATGGTATAGATAATGACTTGAACTATTATAAAAAAAAATATATTAATTATGATTCAATCCTTTTTATTCAACATATGCCGTTATTAAACCTTCTTAACACAATTTAGAAAATTTGCCATTCAAGATACTTTCTCCGCGTGTTAGATCGTGAAATTAGATAACAATGATCATGAAAAAGATGACTTTTTTTCAAAGAATTTCCAAAACAAATTGGGGAGAATATTGAATTATATATTTGCACATATTCACTGTTACTACTCCTTTCACCTAGAGCTATAAAAGCATAAGGTTGCACATTTCCATTTTATTTCCTGGCAAGATTTTTTAGCCTGTTGGGTATCACGCACAAGAGTAGAATAGTGGCCGGACATACATTGAAAAATAGGCAAAAGTATCCAATGTACTGCACTTTCTATTTCACATTGAGTGAGAGACAAGAGGACGAATGTCGGAAGTCTTACTGGAGCCATTAATAATTCATCGTAGCATGACGCGCAAGTAAAATATCCGTAGAATATAATTTCACCAGTGGCTTATAAACATTAATGAAAATTTTCGTAATGATAATGGATGAAAATTCCAAGTCCTTTTGTAAATTAAACCATAGAAGCCAAGATGAAATTAGTAGATCTATCAAAAGTTTCGCAAGGAATGGGAGGAGGGGGAGAGGGGAGTGAATTTCGGATGAATACCGCAGTTGAACTTGGACATGTCTTCATGAATCGAATACGAGAGTACTGAGGATTATACCTCGTCTCACTGAAGTTTTAGGAATTGCATGTAAGTGAGTGAGAGACAGAGAGACAGATAGTATGAAAACCTGTTAACGATGTGCTAGTCGCGTTCACTCACTTTCCATATAAACTCACCACACAACCACGTCGGTTTTAGTTATCGGTGTATACATTCAAATCCTCCCAAAAACTATTCTCAGCTTGAGAATGAATCTTACCACAGTTTGAAGACAAAGTTCTTCGTGAAACTGGGGAGAGAAAATCGGGTCATGATAGAAAATTTTCATTTCAATAGTTTCAACTGCAAGGCATTGGAATTATGTAAATATTTGAGTGTAAATATACAGTCAATTTTGAGTTGTCTTGATGAATTATCATTGTGAAAAAAATAATAAAGAAATTGAGGATGAATAAATAAAGAAGAATTTTCAATTCTTCAAAGTCTTTTATTTTTATTATTACTACATTGACATAACAAAGGGACAATTGAGGCTTCATTGCTTATTCAATTAATATTATTCTGTGATTTATTTTCATTTCTCCATGTAAATCTCAATGAGCGTATTGAAAATTGATGTGACTGACTCCAAGTGGATCCTCAAGAGTACATTGCCCCCCTCTCCTCTCTCCCTTCGTGCCTTTATCTCTTTCTGGATAAAAAAAACATTTTCTCCAGTGCTTCTTTTAAACCAGAAAATACATTGTCCCAGTTACGAGGACCTTTCGCCCTAGAAACGCCACTTGTAAGCAACAAGCGAAGCGTGAGGGTAAATAGCACTGTATCCACTACTCACTGTGTAGAAACACCTCAGTAGTTCTGTCCCATGATTTTACAGACAATTTCTCGCCACGCCTTCTGCAATCGTCTCTCTTTTCACTTCTCCACCACTGTTAGACCTCAATAGACACCTCTTCTCTCTCTCTCTCTCTGCGTCCATTCACTTTTACCAAATTAATTGGCAGAGTGTTTGAATGTGCCACGAGATGCCAATAACTTGCTATTACTTACGCCAAGACCCCCTCGAAGAACCCTTGAGTATTATTCCAGTCAAACTTTACTATCCTACCACGGAATTAGCAAAATTTCGTCTAACTGTTCATCGTATTAGTCTCAGTGGATTCTACTTTACAGAAACTTGAATCATACAAATTTCTCCAATCCTTCCCCCTTACTTTTCTCTTCATGTCGTGTTGTATTTAGGAGGTACATGACATTCTCGTAGTAATAGCACAGTAATTAATAACTCGGTAATTGTAATTCTCACATTATAAACTTTGCAGTACTACTGCATAATAAAGGTAGACTATCTAGTCAGAAAATCCACATTCTCCCTTCAGCCTCAATCTCTTTTCTCTTTCTCTCCCATTCTCATATCTGTCATTTCTCCCTTCTCTTCTTCATCCTTGTTCTCCTCCTCTCTCCCTCCCCCCCCCCCTCTTTTCTGTAGATTGTCACGCGTACACTTCATACGTATATAAACTCTCTGGCGTTTTCCCCCAAAGCTCCCCTAGTGATGCCGACGCGCTTCGCGGCTCATTTTCAGCTCGTTTGTACCTTTTCCACGGAGAAATTCCGTGTCACGGTACGTGGCGCACTTCGGCGACGTAATTAACGTTATGACGGATAAGCTTTTGCCAAGGAAATACCGCTAGTTAGTAACTGGATAGTTTTCGTGTGCTTGGAATTATGTGTGTGGAGTAGGGAAAAGAGGGAAGAGGGGAGGGGGGGAGGGGAAGGCAAAAAAGATAAAAGATTTCTCTTTGCTGTGCAGAAGATTTAACGTATTTGAACGAATTTGAATTGGATTTAGAAGTTTATTTTTGTTCGTCTTTCTTTTTTAGGTAATGGCGCTATTTCAATCTGCATCAACTGATTACAATAATTGAGTGGAGAAAATAACTGGTATTGCTTCATTAATATGATGAAGCTGTGTTATTTTCTTCTTGGTAAACTTTCCATCAAAGATAACGTGCGGTAAGACGTAATTTGAAATTGATGCAACTCGAAACAAGTCTTGAGCCTTTGCCATACGCACGAGTTCATTTGGTTGCTTGAGGAAAGGGGAGAAAGAGGTGCAGATAGATGGAGATGATATAGAAACCAACTGTATATAGAACATCTGGGAACCTCAGAGTTCCACAACTTTGTGTTCAGTTTCGACCGTTATCCACTGTATTGTATACAAACTTGAATTCAAATTCACCCTTACTCTCAATTCTCAACAGAATGCAATCTCTCTTGCTCTCTCTCTCTCTCTTCATCTGTTTTCTCTTATCAACACTCTACATTGGATTATCTAGTGCATCTCTGTCGCCCTCTTTCACGTGCTCACAACCCTGTATAAACTATCAACTGTAACTGTCCCTGGTTACCAATTAATAATCTCCCGCATTCCTTGTTTCTGGTGTTTTCCCTAATTAACGTATCCAGCACAACGCACAACTCTGGAATTGGTATTCACGTTTCTAAAAGCCACTCGACAACTAAAAAAAAAAAGCAAAAAAAAAATCCAAAATCCAAAGACACTAAATGTAGACGAGTGAATTAATTGGTTGAAATTTTACTTCGTTATAATAACACAGTATTCTGCATATCTGAATAATTAATAAAATTATTATTTTTGATATAATTATCTTGATTTTACTGTCTCTTCTCATATTTATGGGAATACTACTGGTGTTTCTATTGCATTAATATACTCTAACAATTTATCATCTGAGTTCACAGCAGTACACATTTTCTCACGTATTTTATATAAAAGCAGAATGATGATTATTTTCAAGGTTTTTACCAACGTATTTTGTACCAGGGAGTTTTGCGCACTAATTTGGATACTTTTCACTCGGATGTTATTGTCCATTGTTGAACAGAAAGAGAGAGAGAGAGAGCTTGATATTTCTCGATAACGATAGCAGGAGTTTTCTGTCGCTTCTAGTAAAAGTTGCCTCATGTTTTTCCGCCTTGTCGAACGTAAGCATTTGGAGTGAGATATTTTATCTACTTGAATTTCTTTTACCCATCTTTCTTTTTTATTTTCCTTCTTTTTAGCCTTTTTCTTCTTATTACTACGAAAACTCGTGCTCTGACGCTGAACTCTTTTTCTTTTATTTTTCATCTCTCTATTCTTTGCGAACTGTGTGTTATACTAGACAAAACACTGAGGGAGATTATTCTCGAGTTTTCATCCTCTCTCTTCGTGCACACTTGTGTACACGCACTTTTATTCCTCGAGTATTCTCTCAGTGCAAGCAGATTATAGTGTTGAAGAACGGATACTAGGGTAGGGGGGGAATGAGTAGAAACAGAGAGAAATGTAGCGTGTGAAGAAGGAGGAAGATACTGTCGGTGATATCCCAGGAATAAAGTGTAACAGGTTGCAACTGCCTCAGTTTTCCTGAAATGCTACTATGTCCCTGGGAAATCCTTGCAAACTGCTATTTCCGCACGTGCCGTATCCTTGGTGTCCTCACTCAGTGCACGGTAATATCCTATCCTCTTCTTCCTCCACTTTCCGCTTGAATCTACTGGTCCACACACCAGTGTGACTACCAAACACATCCAAACACCATCCACTTACTTTTCCTCGGGATAAACCTTTTTTTCTTTTCTCTTTTTATCACTTTTGAAAAACAGTAGAAAAGTTGAACTCTTGAATGAACATAAACCTCATACCAATAACTATTACCATAATGCAACCTCACTCCTGTCGGTTTATATTACTGTTGCCCCTGTGAATTTTACGTTTATTCAGTGATACATTTGTGAATATTTCCTTCCGCTTTGTCAACTCTTGAGGTAAACTTTATTGTTTCCACTACAGATTATCATTATTCAGATTTTTTTTTAGAACTAGATCAGAACGCGCGTACCTTGCCAATTGCGACTTCAATCAAACCAATGTTTTTATTCGCCATTATTTCTTCAAATTGAAAAGGAAACCTGTTCTTTCCGAATCTTAGATAGTTGTGTTTTTGTTGATGGGGAGGAATGTAACATATTCTGCACAATATTTTGATACAAAACATTTATCTTTTGCTTATCTGCGTTTAGGTAATTAAACCTCAAATGTACCGCGAGACGATAGCTCTGATTCAGTCGTGGTTACATATGAATTTCTTTCGCTCATTTGTTATGAAAATCTCATGGAAAATCAAACATGATTTTTCTCTATTTCAAAATCGGTATTATTATAAATAGAGAATATAATAAAAATTTCACCTAAAAATCAAATCACGTATCATTTAAAACTCATGCGAAATTGTTCTTTCTAACGGACATACATAATCTACACGAAATATTCGGTTATTTTGAATATCCCGCGCAACTCGAGGATTCACGATCAATCAATGAAATTATCGATCATCGAAGTTCGATTGAATCTCGCAATGTGCTTTTTTTAGAAGCTAGATCATAAAGCATGCACCTTATGAATTGTGACTTTAATCTAACCAATATTCATATATGTTGTCATGCGTCGTTATTCTCCAAAACTAGAGAAGAAATTCTTCTTCTCTTAAATCATAAATGGCTGTTTCTATTGAAGCTTTTAATGCCTTCATATTACATTGCTCCCCTTTAACTTGAAAGGGGAAAATGTTCCTTTTTATGCACGATATTTCAATACGAAACATTTACTTTCCGTTCAACTGCGGTTAGCTTAGGTCAAACCTCAAATGTACCGCGATAAGGTAGTTACACTGTTAGAAATTTTCTGTACAATTTTATTTGAAAAATCAATGAAGTTGATCCACATAAATAGAGCTTCAAAAGTGCTCAAAATTTGTTACTGAAAAATACGAGACTTTTCATTAAATTACATGAAGTATCCCTTTTGAGACTCCGTATCTACTGAAACGTAATTCTACAAGAGGTTTGTAAAATTACATTCATTACCTACTGTTCTATGCTTTTTTCCCGATAAATCTACAAAATGTTTGGTAAATGGTAGATCGAGCTTGTGCTCACATTTACACGACGTCAGTAAAAATACAAATTTACAGAACTTCTTATGCGGAATTTTACGAGACCTTCGTAAGTTAAAAAGAATATGTGATTGTCATTCATATATGTCATACAATCATATATGATAGGCATTCTATCGTTCTACCAGATGTTTTGAATATCCCACACAGCTTGTGGTTTTAATCAACCAATAAAATTTGAGCATTACAGAATTTCGATTGAATATCTCAAAGTTCGTTAAAATCTAACAATGTTTCTTTCTACAGAAGTAAAAAAAACCTCATGAATATTGAATTGATTCTCAGAATAAGCAACAGGTTTTACACCACTTAATCCAAACCCAGAAATCAAAATTATCCATAATTAATTAAAATCCCCAGAAAAAACCTACAAATTCAATCTTTCCTTTAACATCAAAGAAAAAAAAATAGTAAATCTCTCTTTGTTCCTCTTCTTTTTTTTTTTAATTTTAACCAGAAAATTTGTCTCTGAAATAACATTCTCGTCTGCAAGGGCATAACGCTCTCTTCTGGCATTGAAGTATGTAGTAGTGATGGCGAACCCGTAGACGAAGCAGACAGTAAACCCGCGCGCCCGGGACGCGCGATCGTAAACTTTAATTGCAAGCTCGCAAATACGGTTCGAGTCGAGCCGTTTATATTGAGGCACCAGGAGTCGTAACACGAGCTACCTATCTCATTCTCCCTTCTACCCCTCCCCCACCCCCTATCTCTCTCTCTCTTCTCATTCGTTCATTCTCCGTCACTCTCTTCTGCTCTTGGTTTATACCATGCAGTTACGAGTTCACCCGTCAATTCCCTTTTCCCTCTCACAGTGGGACTTTACTCTGACGTCTACTATCAAGAACAGCGAAAAAGGGGGAGAGAGAGAGGGGGGGGTGGAAAGGGGATGGAATCGATCGTATAAAATACATTCCCTCGGGGTAGAAAACGCATAAAGATGTACGTGCATGTTATCATTGTCATACACTGGCATTTCCATCAATTATTTTATGAGAGCCAAAAAAAAATTGAAAAAGGCAGCAGGGAAAGAAGCAACATAATTAGTATCGACGGTGGGCTGATGACATTGCACCTACTGATCTATTGGACCAATTGGACTCCAATCATAGAGGGTTGGGCAGGAGAGAGAACAAATTCAGTGTGTTGAGGAACGCAGTAAGCGGATAACTGGCACACACACGTGAGAACATCTGGAGGCCTATTTTCGACGCGTGAGATCAGGATTCGTCAACGAATATAGTATCTTCGTTCATGACTATTTCATTGGTGGAAAATATTCGCACACGAAAGAGTTTCGTTGACGAAATGACTTTGCGATTTGTTTATGGATGTCACTTCTTGGTGGGACATAGTCGATGATCTTCTTCATCGAGCAGCTATACATTTTCCATAAGTTTGAGATTCACTAGATGACAAATCTGATTCATTTTTCGGTCACAAAAGTTTCAATGACGCTCTGGCGCAATTAATATTTACTGCTTCAAAAATCAAAAAATTGGTTATGTGAGCTTTTCGTATGAAAACTTCGTAAGGGAATCGTGAATTCGTTAACGGATTGGATGCACGAATTGTTTTATTCGTTCACGAATGTCATTTCGTCAACGAAGACCAGTTCCCCATGCGTCGAGAATAGGCCCCCTGAAGTTGATGTGTGTGTGAGTAAGCTCACAACACCTACAATATATTTTTCAGTCTCACTAGTCTCGTATTTTCATCGTAGTATGTTCCATTTGAGTTCATCAATTTGTTTCTTTATTCATTAAATGCTATATCATTAAAATAGTGATGGGAAGTGTTGGAATACGATACAATTCTTCAAGTTTAATATTATCATGACAATTTACATTAATCTGAAGGTATTCAGAACATATTTAATATCAATACTCAATGTTTGAGCTTTCTAGAATGCATCGCTTTATTGGATGTATGTTCGTTGTATTTATAGAGCCTGAAAAAGCTCCTAATCAGGAGCAAAACATCGCGATTTTAGGAAAATAAATGTGAAGATTGACTTCAAATAATCCTAATTAATCACTAAATTAAAAAAATTAAGTATTGATTCACTATCGATACTCCCGAATCAATCGATTCATCCCATTCACTTTGTGTCACACATTGGAAGTGAGTAGAGAAGAGAGTAGAGAGGTAATAGAAATACACTGGAAGTTTTGGGAACCGGAAGTGCCCGTAGCCGTTGGGCTTGTGCGAGTTAATTGCGTGCTCTAACACCTGTTAATGGTAGAAGCAATGGGACTGTCAGGTATTTTGTAGCCGCGAGGTAAGCAGGGTCGTTTGGCGGTTGGACTGTGTGTGTGCAACAGACGTCGGTGTCAGACGTGCGGCTGAAACGGCGGTGGGGTTTTCAACGAAATACACGTGGATGAAAGAGGGAGGGGGGGATAAAAGGGATGAGACCATGGAGCTGTAGGAATTGACGAGGGCAAGAGGAAGAGGAAGCGATTACACCAGGACTTAATAGAAAGAGA
Source organism: Aleiodes alternator (assembly GCA_963921955.1). Lineage (NCBI taxonomy): Eukaryota > Metazoa > Arthropoda > Insecta > Hymenoptera > Braconidae > Aleiodes > Aleiodes alternator. The sequence goes on along the minus strand of OY998099.1, from coordinate 6,666,114 downwards.
CATGGTGTATGGAGAGTAGGTGCAATCTATTCTCGATGGCCCTCCCTCAAATGCGGTTACCACTTTACAGTTCCTGGTCCTCTCTCTGTGTAAACTTTCTCCACCTTTCCTCTTAATCTGAATCTTTCTGTCTCTCTCACTTTAATTTAGAGATTCACATATATATCTATATATGGGGAATTTTCGTGTATCTCATTTCTGTAAATTCACCTTCTCTAGATACAGGCACACACACATACAGAGCGTGGACCACTCGTCCTCGATCGATCTGTGTCAAGCGTATCTCATTTTCTGTCCTCTGAAATATAACAGCAGTTATCCCTCTCGCTCTCTTTCTCTTTACATACTAACCAGTGTTATCGCACTTGGTTAATGCGTTTTCTCTCTTCTCCCATCTGTGTGTGTGTGTGTGTGTTCGTTTGGGTATTCTGGAAAACGTCAATCCTCTCGTCTATATATATACATATTCTCGTTGCAGCCCCCAACGGCCTATCAACGTCGGTCCAACCTCATCTGTCCGTTTGTCCACGGGACATTAAACTCAGCTCTCAACGTTTGGTTTCCCTTTATTATCTCACTGAGGGCCCAAATCCTGGTTTATGACACCCAACTCGCTCACACACACAATTCGTAAGTTTTACAAGTGTGTTAGTGAAATAATACATTTTTTTTTTTTGGTACTGCGAAAGAGATGAATCTCTTTTGTATGATCTCTCGGATTTAAATTTTATCCCCACATTTTTTTTTGATGAATTAATTATGCAGATATTCTTCTGCTAATTTCACTCTCTTTTTCTGGAGCACTCGAGAAGACTCAGTCGGATGTCTCTCTTCATTCATCTCTCTCTCTCTCTCTCTCTCTCTTTTCACCTCTTTGAATTTCCTTTAAACGTTCAAAATAATCTCCCACTGATTCTTCAATGAATTGAGATGAGAATAATTTTTGAAATCCGATTTTGCAGAGATTATGAAAGTAGATCCCTAGGAAATACGAATTTAATATTCATATAAATCTCCTCTTAAATATACAAAAATAATTTCTCCTCATTTTAAACGAAAATTCATGAGAAGTTGAAGCTCTTGAAATCAAAACTGTGTGTATGTATGTATATGTATATATATGAGAACACCTCTTCTTTTTTTTCCGTCTTTTGTAGTCGAGATAACTCTATCCTCTTCCACCTTCGCTTTGACCCTCCCCCTTCTCCCTCCTCCCTTAAGGCACACATATACAGGCCGCTGTCCACATAGAGTCGCTTTATGACACGTGATATCCTTTATTCGAAATATTATGCTCCCTTGACGAGATATTCTCCCTCCTCCCTATTGTGTTCTCAATATGAGACTATTCTTTTTTTTTTATTCTACCAAAAACTCTGCATATATAATATCGGGAAATTGTGACTTTTATTTACCCGACAACAAGTGGAACGGGCTTTCAATGAAACGCTTGCTCTAAACCACCCCCTACCCCCTCCACTCCTTTTTCTCTTCTCTCTTCTCATTTTATATATAACTCAAAGAGAAATCTCTGCTTCTCTCTGGTTGAACTCTCAACCTTATTTCTCTCCTGCGTGGATCAAAGGGGGATGATAAGAACGAGCATTTGAAGAACAAGAAAACAATTTTCGACACACAAATAACTGATGGGTAAAGAAGAAGAAAACAACGTGAAAAAAGGGGGGAGGGTTGAAGCATAAAACAAGGACTTGTTATATATAACGTTACGCAAAAGAGACTTGTTTCTCCTTGTTCTGTGTTTATTTTTTTGTACCCTTATTAAATCATTGCTCAACGATATTATAACGTTTAAAATAGATGAAATAAGGAAAAAAACATCATAATAATAATCATAATGATGAAAAGACAATGGGAAAAACGATTGAATCTCATTTACTCTTGGTCTTTTGAAATACACACAAGAATTGCGCTAATGAAGTTGGTTATTTTCTTTCTATATTTCTCTTCTTCTTTTTCTTTTTTCATTTTATTTTTTTTTTTTATTGTTATTTTCATTGGTTTTATTTCGTGCACATTTATTTCGTGGGGCTCTTTTTGTCCTGCATTTTTCCGGGCAATAAAGGTGGAACGCTTGATGCTCATTTTGTACGGGGGACTCTTTTTTTTTCTCCTTTTTTTCCCTCTTTTTTGCTCTGCTTTTCTGGCCGTATGGTCTCGCTTCCCGTGGCACGCGCTCAAATGTGAGGCTATTGTTTACCCTCAGGCCATTTTTGCGTGACTTTTTTTTTTTTTTTTTGGAGTCTCTTTTTCTCTCAACTCCTCCTATTTTCCTGGTCAATATCACATTCAACGCTGGTTATATTTGCTCTCATATTCCTCGTCGGAAGTCGTTTGCCAGAATATGTAGAAATGAAATTAAAATGGTAAAAAGAAACAAAAAAAAGATTGAAATTAAATTTTTTATTCACTCGTGATATTCTACTTGTTCATTATTTATGTTTTATATTGTGGGTACAAAGGGTTCTGGAGAGCATTATTATTCCAAGGACTAGGTACTAATATTTGTGAATTGTCGAGACCAACTGGAGTCAATATCTTGAAGTCAAATTCATACGCTTTTGACGAAAGTAGAATATGAAAAATAGAAGGCAGAAAGTTTGGTAGAGAAAAAAAGGGTAAAAGTTTGTTGTCGAAAAATAATTAAGTCCAGAGGAATTTTCGATATAAACCAGGTCAATATTTCTCCCTTTTCATTCACCTCAGTAAACTTTTTCAACTTCAGATAGTTTCAGTCAGATTCAACTGATTTTCATTAAGAGGGAAAGAAGGGAATTAAAGAAAAGCACTTGATTAAAATCGAAAAGGTAAAACAGAATAGAAATAGACTTATTTTTGATGATAATCAGCGATTAAATTAGTGGAAAATCAAATTGCCAACGAATTTTTTCTACTGAACGGATTTCAATAAAAAAGATTGATTTTGAGAAATACAGTAAAAACATGAGATTTTAAGTGCAATTTTTATCGTTTCAAGTGAGGAATACATTTCACACAGACATTTTTTCTAAATATGTTTCTCAAATTTTTCAAATCATTTTCGGTGTTGTGCAGCGAAAATATGCAAGTTGAAAAGTATCATTGTGAAGCTTCCTTTTGGAAGCGGAAGCAGAAAGCTCGTATCTCCATTAGTTTTCAATATATTTTCCAAAGAAGTCAAAAATAATCAACTCATCATGTGTTTCAACTATTTGCTACTGAATCGTTAATTTTGCGCAAGCGAATAGAGGAAATTCATGAGAGAGCTTGAACCTGTTCGAAGAACTTTATCAATCAAATGATCCTCCCAGAATTGAGTAAAGGGATATATGTACCATGAACACTAGGATTTAGCACACATCCTGATGGAATCAAACGCAAATCCAACTCATCGGGGTACATCACTTAACGCCTGTAGTTCAATTCACAAATTTTCCTGTCCAACCGATGAAATTTTCCGAGGGATGGCACTCGGTCGTTTTCCAACTAAATACTAGGTCGCTTAATCATCCTGGAATTACTGAAATTCCAGAAGCATTGTTGCGCATACGATTGTTGGATTTAATCTTACCGACACACACAGGCCTGTGTATTTCGTATCCCTTTTCCCTCTCTTTTCACAATTTCACGATTATCCCGTATAGCCTCCCCAAAACATTGTTGTTACCACCACCCACTTTTGCTAGGTTCACCCTCGAGCTAATCGTCCGCTCATCCACTCGTACCTAATTAGCGTTCGGTGGTGCGCGTAATTCAGTTTATGCATTGCACGTGCGAATTTACCAAATGCACCAACGATTATATCGAACGCATAAATACAAACCTATTCTGTATACCACTTTTCTGAAAATCAACTGCATCACGTTCTCTTTCATCTGTCAGTATAGGATTTTGGAGTGCTTCTTTGGATAATTGCAAGTGTATTTGGTCCGTCTGGTTTAATCAAAATTATCATTTCTTGTTAGCCTATTGCTATCCTTTCTCATTATTATTTCTTTCTTTATCAAAGTATAGAGAACAGATTTCAACAAGGAGTCATCCATTAGATGCGCTATCAACCCTTTCTACTTAGATCTTCAGTTCTAGTTTAGATGATTCTGAGTCATCTCATATGAAAATTGGAATTTCAAAAAAAATGACGAAAAGCTTTGATTTGGAAGCAGAAAACCTTGGGAGCCTTTCGAAAGAATAACGTTCCAAATCACCATTACAGTATTAAAAAAACCTTCTTATCATTGTTTCTTTCCTTTATCAAAATGTAGATTTTGGATTTGAGGAGTTCTCCATTGAATGCGTCATTAACCATTTCTGCTTGGATCTTCATTTCTATTCTAGATCATTCCAAATCATTTTCTGTGAAAATTGAGATATCAAAAAAAAAAGGACGTAAAAAAAAGCTTCCATTCAGAAGCAAAAACCATAGGAGCTTTTCAAAAAATAATTTTACAAATTGCCATTCCAGTCCTCAAAGAACCTTCTTTCTTCATCAAAATGTAGACTTCAGATTTGAAAAAGGGGTTTTCTATTAAATGCGCTGTTAACGTTTTCTGCTTAAATCTTCATTTCTATTCTAGTGCATTTTAAGTCATTTCCTATGGTAATTGGGATTTCGAAAGGAAGGGACGAAAACAAACCTTCCATTCAGTAGGAAAAATCTTTCAAATAAATAACTTGACAAATTGCCATTATACAGTCTAAAACGAACATCATGAACACAACTCTTATGAATCAGATGATCTAAAAAATTGAAATAAAAATCTTCATAATAACTACATAATAGAGTCAATGAATTCCATCATTGTCAAGCCCTTAACACACTAAACAAAAGATTCTACTGTCTCCTCAACCATTAATTAAATAACAAAATCAAAGCTCATGAAATATTGGAAAATAAGGGGGCACTCATGATATCCGTTGAGAGCTGCATCCAAAATTGATGTCAAATTATTTGGATAAACTTTGTCATTCGTTATTTCTGGATAATACAATTTAATGTAATTTTAATTGGAATAATCTCATTAATTCAACGTTTTTAACCTTTTTGCACGATTGATCAATAGAAAGAACAGCAGTAATGTATTGATTTTGATAATTACCCTAGGTTATTAATAAAAAGCACAGAACGTGGAATATTTAAATCAAATTATCCTCGAATATTTCAGGGATTCTAGAAATAATTACATAAATTTTGCTATGACGTCACTAAGTGTTATGAGCTTTTCCTTTAATAATTCACGTAAAATAGGTGGAATGAGTAGTTCAACAAACTTTCCTTTAGTTCTTGCATATATTGTCTAAATATTAGATAATGTCGCGCATCATGTGTGTGGAAGTAGTTATTTGTCCATCCAATAATTCATCAGTATATCAATAAAATAGACTTTGGAAAAAAAAGAAGAGAATTGAGGTGAAATTGTTAAACACATATCGGGTCACACGCCTCGTGGTTTTTTCCTCCTTTCACGCTTCATGTATCAAAAACTCCTTCGCCAATATCTCCACTGAGCCAGTCGTATAGGAAATGTCGTTAATACCAAGTCACTGGACAAGGAAGAAGAAAAAAAAAAAAATTATGCAAAAACTCCTCTGAATTTTTATGCACATGCATAATTCAGTAATTTAATTTTTTCATTTCACCTCGTAAATGACTCAGTTATATCGAAACTTTTTTTTTTTCTCTTAATTACCATAATTTTTTATGTCATTTTGTAACAACAACCTGTTACTTTGTAGTAAGCGCGTAACTTGAGAGAGAGAAAAAAAAAGTCCCAGCACGTAATTTGTAAAATTTCTTTCATCAATCCACGAAAGCTTTCACTGGGAAAATGACAGGAAAAAAAATATATATATATCTCGATGAGTTGTTTATTCAGAAAAAATAAATTGATGTAGAGGACACTCAGTCCCATGTGGCACTAGTGGAGTATGGGTTTTCCATCGTGTTTCGCATGAAATCCAGAGTGATTACGAGAATAGTTTGTGGCCAGTGAGGTCTGAGGGGGATATATGGATGATGGGAGGCAGTGTGCCACGATGCTTCTGCGTATGCTCTTCTCTACTGTACACGAGGTCGTCACTGGAGAGGTGATCGGGGAATACGTTATTATCCAACCACGCGTATACACTACCATGAAACGTTATTACCTCAAACCTACTCTGCACTCCCTCAACTCTCTTCTCTTATTCTCTCTCACTCTCTTTCTCTTCTGTCTCTTATTGTCCCATATCAATGCTCCTTTTCTACTCACTGAGGAAATTCTCCTCGGACCTAACCACTGGCTCTCCATGACAATTCAGATACTTGCACGTGTTTTCATTCTCTCCCACGACAAATTCTATCTCAAGTATAACGAAATCTTTCATGTATTCCTCTCCCACCCCCCACCCTCACTAGAAAAATATGTCTATATGTTAAACAAATAATTTTTTTTTTGTGAAATATAAGATATTTTTTAGAAAATATATGATAAGTTAATGATGAATATAAAATAATGTTGTTTGCTTAGAAGCAAAGTAGCGTAAGTGCTATGCATGAAAATAGGACTTACGCCACTTTGGTTCCAAGACTACATGGGGTAAAATGGATCAAAATGATTCGGGTTTTATTTCACGTATGAAGGATTCTCCGAAAAAATTTCAAAAAATTTATCAAAAATGTTATTGGATTATGGGTAAATGTCGTGAAATAAAACGCAGAGTTTGAGCAGAGCAATTATTCTTTTATTAATCCGACGTTTTTACTGATCGAGAATAATCGAAGAACTAACTGCAGAATGACGAAATAAAAGGCATGCGATCTTATAGGACAAAGGGCCCTGTGTCTCGGTTTTTGATTTCTTTTTATCAATTGTATATTTTACGCTTTGTATAAGTTTATAAGAACGTTTGGAGAAAGACTTCACGCATTCTCTTTCTTCGGTCTATACACAGAAATAATAACATTTTATTGAAAATAGATAATTAAATTTCTAGATTATTTTTGCTCATATTCCAACAAATGTGTACATATTGCAGCATTTTTTCAATTATTTTTCAGATTTTTTCGTAAAGTCCTTCAATCCGAAAAAAAAGATAAATTATGTTATTGTGGAGGTCCACTTTACCTCAGTCTCCACTATTTTATATTTGACTGCATATCTCTTATACAGTTGATATATATATATATATATATATATACATATATTTTCCCGTGGGCAGTTGTTCTAGAAGTGTCTCAACGTAATTATCCATTTCACTTTTTTTTCAATTTAAAATTCAAAACGCGACAGACACACCGCCACGCACTTGTGAACATATATTTCTACTCTAATATTTCTCTCTCTCTCTCTCGTTTTATCATCTTGAGCACTGGAGAGTTATTAGAAATCTAGATCTGAATTCCAATGAAAGATGTACGTGTGGCTTTGATACGAGAAAGTTTATACAATTATTTATCTAGAGAATTGTTCACGTAAATCACTCTCATTCTATCTCTCAATTTGTAATTTATTCTTAATTGCTTCTCTTTTTTTAAGTTTCGTGGTCACTCAGCTTTTCATAGTTTTCCTTTTTTCAACCCATAATTACCCTATTATGCAATGAAAATAATAATTAACAAAAAAAATAGTAAAAGTCTGAGAAAAAAATTGAAATAGAAATTTTTCTGTTGGAAAACCTTCATTATCTTTGAATTACGATAGTGCGGCTACTCGTGGACCTATTCATGAAGTATCGAGTGAAAAAACCAACCCACTTAATCCTCCCCCCCTTTATTCTCCAATATTCGCTCCACTAAATTTACGTCACTAAAAAGAACGAAAAAATCGAGAAATTAAATGACAAAAAGACCTTTTTATCCCGAAAAGTTATTTGAATTTTATTCCAAAAAAATGTCTTTTTTTTCCTCATTTTTTATTGAAAAATACTGACAATGTGATGAGATAAAAATATATATTCGTTGTCACTGGTGACATCAAAGAAATTCCCCGGTACGTTACTCGAAACGAATAATAATAACGTTTTCCAACATATACAAGTGGAGTCCCACGATAATACAATTTACCCGGGCAATGCGTCGGATGTACATAAATTTTTATGGTGATCAGGTGTATACATACACAAGGCCCCCTTCCTCCCATCTCTCTCATCCCCCTTACCCAGTTGTGATGCACATCCCTCCTCCTTTGCACGGAGCCGGAGAGAGAAACACAGTACTAAAATGTGTACATACACGATAGCTCAACACAGGGGAGAAACTCGACCAGCCCCCTCATCATTCCATCCTAGCCATAGTCGTGGTTGGATGCTGGCTGTATGCATTGAGCATTGCTGAAGGTGGGAGATGAGGGGGGAGGGAGAGGAGATGAGGCTGGCTTGCAGAACCAGCATAGCGAACCAAGGGACGAGGGAGAGAGAGTGAAGATAGAGAGGGAGGAAGAGGGGTGGGCTATGAGATCGCACCGTGGTCGTGGACGTGGTTAGAATGGAGCAAATGATCCGCCTGTGTGTTTATCCAACGTTATGCTCTGTCTCTGTTCAACTTATACATGGTTATTCTCTTCGGGGTGATGTGCTCTGTACAGGTGTGTACAGAGAATACGAGGCACTGTCAATCTCACTTGCTCTGTATTACGATTATCCGGTTAAGCGAGAGACTCACGTATCCAAATTCCGTGATTAAGGCAGTATCATAGAGAACTTGAAGGAGAGTTAACCCGCTATTTTTCTTTTGATAATTCATTAAAGATGATTTTTTTTATATTATTTCGAATTTATTCAGGGGAATAATCGTGGTGGGAATGAAAAACTCTAAATCAGAGGGGAATAATGGAACTTGTAAAAAATCACAGGGCTCACCGATTAATTAGGAAACAATTGACGAAAAGGATATCATTTTAAGTAAATAATAGAAGAAAGAAATATTCAATCCTCCGTATAGTTATCGAGTAATTTTAATTAGGGTAGTCATAACTATTTGCCTCTCTTTCTATCTCATCCATGTGATCAAGAAAAATCTGGAAAAAATTGAGAAAATGCTCCAATATGTATGCGTTGTTGTTGGATTTTTTCAGAAATTTTCTAGATGAACTTCTCTTTGGTAAAAATTCTGGGAAAAAATGAATTCAATAAAGACAAATTTTTGAGAAATATGAAAGAATCTGATAAAACTTGAAGAGATGCTCTGGCATGTCTACATTATTGGTGAATTTTTTCAGATTTTTTTGTAGAGATGCCTTTCCGGGAAAAATTCTGGAAGATAATAGATTCAGCAAAATGATTTTTTCCGTCCTAGGTACGTCATTTGTCCCTTTTGTTTCTCAATTCATTTGATAGAGATTGATAATATTGGGGAAATAGGCAAAAGACTTGCTGTCTTTAAATCCACCAATTTTTCTGTTCTCGTGTATTTCTTTTACACTCCTTTTGTCGGGTTATTAGTGGGGAAATTGTTGAAGCCCGAGGGACGGGGCTATAACGAGGAACGTAGATGTTTCTCGGTCCACATACACTCACTGCGGAGACCAGCAGAGAGAGGCGCATATAGATACACCGGTGGTAAAGAGCTCTTTTGCCAGGGGAAAGCCGGCGTCAGCAGTACCCCAAGCCGAGTTTTCACGCGATACATGAGAGCTGAAAGAGGGTAAAGGGAAGGGAAGGGGGTGGTTTTATGTTCTTACAGCGCTTTTCTGCTGGAATTCTCTTTTCTCCTCCAATTTCTACCTCTCCTCTCACCTCGTGCACGTAGTTTTCTACTACCTGGGAGGAAGGATGAAGGTGTTCCAGGGAAGTTAATGGCCAACAAAAACGTGCCCGTCGTTCAGAAACCCGGGGCGATGAATTTTAGGATCGAGAAAAGGCATAAAGTATATAACCCTTTTTTTTCTGGTGGTTCTTCCTTTTTTTTCAAAGTTGATTATTCTCCAAATTACGAGGGTAGAAAAAAAAATAATACATGAATTCTCGTGGAATTGACAGAGGGATCTGTGGAGAAACGTGACATGGTCTAGTTCTATCATTTTATGCAAATAAAAGCAGGGACATTGGTTAATTTCCCCATTGGTTTAGTCCTGGAGAACTGGCACACAACGGTGTGTCTCGGTCAACTTTCAGCTGAGGTGGGTCGGATACTGCGAATATTATAAATGAAGATTCTCGATTTGATAAGAAAAGGGAAAATGCGAGGGGATTTCAATAGTAGTATCATCTAACAAGTGCGGTAAATTATTATTTTGCATCTAGGAAGCGAAAAACGATGTTTCTATCGTTACTTTGTTAGTTAAAAACGTCTTTTTTCCACTTTCTCAATGAGGGAAATAGTACATAGTCAAAGAATGGGAAGAAGTCATTCTCGACGAAAATTCGGTAGATTCGTCTCGCTGAAGAGGCAAATTTTTACCTAGGTGTGTAATATTCTATTTCTGATCAGAATTCTTAAAAAATGAGTTTCTAACCTCACTTTGCTCTTCTTGAAAGACATTTTCCAAGCGCACTTGAGCGCAGAAATACTATACGCACCATGGGTGGGTAAACGATAATTTCGATAAAATGTTCCTTCCGAGCGAAACAAAATTTGCTTTTTTCCGCTTTAGGTGCTTAAAGTATTTTTCTGATTAGTGTGAAGCTGCAAAACCAGTCGAGGGCAAGTTCTGTAATCACGACAGCCTGAAATCTTTACCGCACGTATAAGGTCCAAGTTTTTTTTAGGCACAACGTGTTGAAAGTACCACTGACCGCGTACGTAGCGTGCGAAAAGTCGCCACTTTTGGCACGGTGTTCGGAAAGAAAATTTTTGAATTATTATGACCATATGAGGCGCATGTAGCGCCATATTCAACAACTAATCTCTGTTTATTTGCGCCCTTCTTACTCATGTTATGATTTCAGAGACCAAAGAACTCAATAATAAAATGTTTATATCAAGAGTTTATGCTTGAAAAATGATGTAAGAAGGGCACAGAATCGGATGTGTTATACGTTTCGGTTAGAGCACAAAAAGTCAGTTCAAGAGGACATCTCGAGGAGTAAAAATATACTTTGGGTGTGCAATAATTGATAAATCAGAAATGAAATAAAAGAACTTGTATTATTTCAGAATCCTCTATCCCATGATTCAAAAGGAATTATGAGGACTTCTCAGGGTTGATATTTTTCGATGATTCAATGATCGGTGAGAAAATTCGTGAGAGTGACAGTTATGTATATATATATGTATACATATACATATAGGTGGAGCACAGATGCCTGGGACTGGCGGTCGTGCGAGAGACGAGAGAGAGAGGATGCTGAAGGATATGCAACCTATTCTTCCTCTCTCTCTCTCTCTCTCTCTCTCTCCATTGGAAATGATTATATATCCCATCGTACACGGGGATTATCGACGATGCAGATTAAATCGCATGAGAGTGGACACCACGGGAACACGCGTAATCCTGTCCACTCTGCAATTGTATGCCATCGTGCGTATTATCACTCTGTTTAGCGCTTTCATCAATCGTTAAATTTTTTTTCAATGCGAGAATATTCCTATAGACGAAAAAAGAAGGGGGCGGGAGGGTAGAATGAGGATTTTTATGAAATGGGTTGAAATCGAATTTTTTTCATGGATTCATTGGGAAGCTGAGGAAATTCGCGATGGGAAACACGTGTCAGAATTGGTTTTTGAGTTTTTTTTTGAAAATTCAAGAAAAATAGTCTTTTGAGAATATTTCTCTGGTTCTATTTGTTATAGTGCATTGGGGCTACTCCCAAATGAAAGCTGAGATTATTCGTTGTTATTTTATGGGACTTGGAATGAATTTTAATTGATTCTTGAAGCATTCATAGTCTTTCATCAAAAATCCCTTATTTCTCAAAAAGTACTTTGGAAATCAATTGAAATTGATTCTAAATCCTATAAATCAATGGTGAATGAGTTCAGCTCTCATTTGAGATCAACTGCAATGCGCTATAACAAATAGAACCAGAGATGTCGGCAAACAAAAGGATTTTTCCCATTTTTTGATAGAAAAATCGAATTTTCAAAAAATTAATTCTGACTTATGTTTTTTAACGCAAATTTCCCAAGCTCTTTAATGAAATCGTCAAAAAAAAAATTATCTCATCCATTTTCATTGATTTCGAGCAATTTTCATAATTTAAAGCATCAAAACTAAAATGTGCCTTTTTTACCTCATCTACCCCTTTTAAATTTAACATGAGGCAATGCCTCGAAATATTTAATTATTCTAATTAACTTCAGACTAAAAACAACTACTCACCCACTAAAATGAAATAATAATAATAAATCCTCGACATGTTCACACTAATTAAAACTAGCGGCATAAATAAAAGGAACAAAACTTTGTTTTTTCTCTTCGTGGTCGTGAGCCACTTCCGAAAAATTCTGTGGCGTTTTTAATAATTTGGAACTCTAACGTGCTTGGAGTCCACACGGAAACTGAAATCTCTTGAATGTTAACGGAGGTCTTAGTAGTCAGTTTGAGCGTGGGGCCTCTTTCTTTCACATGTATACAACACACGCGGTACGTCCCAACAGTGGCACACGGCCACCTCGGACTTGACTGAAGAAGGAGATTGTTGCATTTGGTAGAGGATAGGGGAATATGGAAAGGACGCAGACCCACTTTGACTCCTCATGAGGTACGAAGTATCCTCGGGTGCGTTGGATGTCTGCATTTGTCGTTACGCTTGAGATACGCAGGCTGATGAATATGCGTTATGACTCCTCCTGTGGAGGAGAGCTTATTACGTATTCGTGGAAACAATCGGAGCGTGTCATTCCACATTTTTTTCTTGTCGTATCATGACTCGCTTCACTTTTCAGTGATTTGAATGATTTTTTTCGTGTAGGAGACTTTTTTTTTTAATTTGTTTAAGGTTGTATTCTGGAATATGGTCAATGAAACAGGGAAAAATGAGGATTTGTTGGCTAGTTTTCAATCAATTGGGGATAATTTGGGGAAATGTGCTTTAATTTAGCAGGAGAAGTGATTGAAGTACCGAAAGTCATATCTTCAGGTTGTGAAGAATTGGAGAAAATCATTTTGCTGAATTTATTATCTTCCAGAATTTCTTCTGAAAAGGCGTCGCTACATAAAAATCGGAAAAAATTCATCAACAATGTAGACATGACAGAGCATCTCTTCAAATTTTTTCAGATTTTTTTATAGAGTCCTTCGTTCCGAAAAAATCCTTATATATTTTTCAAAAATTTTCTCTTCATTAAATTCATTTTTTTTCAGAATTTCTTCCAGAAAGAAGTTTTTTCAGAAAAAATTTGAAAAAATCAACAATAATGCAGACATATTGGGGAATTTCCTCAATTTTTTTCCAGATTTTCCTTGATCACGTGCATAATTAAATAGAGAAAGAAGCAATGAGCTACGACTACCTTCTAATTAAAATTTCTCAATAACTATACGGTGAATTGAATATTTTTGTCTTCTATTATTTAGTTAAAATGCTGTTCTCTTCGCCAATAGTTTTCAAATAATGGCTCAACCCTATACTTTTTAGTAATTCGTTATTTCCGTCCGATTTAGGGTGTTTCATGCCCACCCCCCTATTTCCAGTAACTCCAATAATTCATATCTCACAAACTCCACAGTCGAAAATTCAGAAAAACATGAAAAAAATATAATCTTCAACACGTCATCAAAAAAATAAAAAAAAGTAAGGGATTAACTGTATTCAAGCTGACTGGGATACTACCTCAATACTTGCTCCAATTCCCAGAATATTTTCCACACAATTTCATGGCTCACGTGCTGTCAAGCTGTTTGTGTAAAATAATAGTTGTAAAGATTATCCACTAACATGCACTAATTGCCGGGTTTATCGTTTGCGATTTGCTGTCATTCCCTTTGTGTCCTGTGTTTTTTATCAATTCGTAGGATCACTCACCGAGAAATGGACAATATAATGTGCAAAAGCGTGAGCATGAATACGCAAAAGAAAAGAAAAAAACAAAAAAAAAATGAGAATAATGAAGAGACTTGCCACACCCGAGAAGTGAAAACGGACTTCTGAATGTACTGGTTATTGTGTGTATTTCTACTGTAGTGTCGTCCCTTTTGTGTTGCGTTTTCTATGCGAAAAATTTCGAAATATTCATGTATTTAGAGGTGCACATGGGAAAGCATAAATGTGTGACACATGTGTGGTGTTTGAAGGCCTGAGAAATGATGAATAATAATGAAAAAGAAGTAGCAATTGTAGGCGCGCGTTTTAGCGAAGGCCATTCCGCGGGGAAGAGGGGGAGGGAAGGAGAGGAAAAAAATCGAAGTGAGCTGCAAATGATCGGAGATACACGGATCCTAAAGTGGATAATTGTTTCAGGGTGTTAGACAATCACTTCTGGCATTTATCTGATGCTACAGGAATCCACCATTCATTCTACATATAATTCTCATCAACTTGTCGGAATTATATATCCGTAAGAACTCGTGCATGCATGAATCGTCTTACTTCCGGGTAGTTTGACTATTATGTATCTCGTACAATAAAAAAAAACAACAATCGACGGATTTCTCATCCATCAACTTCAGACGTGATAGAAAAAAAAAGTGAAAATTGGTGTAAAGAAGAAAAAATGAGAGGATCGAAGAAAGGGCAAAAAGAAGCAGTAAGAAGGAGAAAATTGAAAAAATTCATCGAAAATGGAGATATAATGAAGATTTTTCTCAGATTTTTTCAGATTTTTTCATAAACTCCTTCACACCGAAAAAAATTCTGGAAATTCTCATCTTTCAGTTTCATTTCCCTTCTACTGGAAATAAATCATTTCCCTTGAAATTCGTTTTTTGTGCAGTATTCAATATTAACATGTGATAAATTTAACGAGAAAAGGGGGGATAATAAAGTTTCACTTATTGTCGTAATAATTATTGCTCCAGTGCAAATGAAAGCGATTGGTTCCGCCTCTTACTTACTTGTGACCGTCTTTTTATTCATTTTCTTTCGATGATTCTCTTTCTTTTTCCCCTCTTTTTCTCTTTCTCTACTCTCACTTGAGCTCGAGATGATGAGAATTTTTTTTTCCGCTGGATCGATATTACAGGAGTTGAATCAATTCTGTAAATGAGAAGATGAGGAAAAGGTAGAAGTTGGAAGTACAAATTAAACTGGGAGTTTCTGTTGGTACAAGGTTGCCTCTCCTTTGAACACTTTTGCACTGTTTAATTAAAGAATTAATGTGCGTTAGAGAAAACTTGTGGAGGTTCTTCCTACCTGTCCTAACGAAAAAAAAAGGCAATCGCCTTTTTTTCACCCTTCTGTCATTAATTGAATTCATATGACGAAAAATTATCATCAATCGCATTTATTTACTTGAGGATGATTGAGAGATACAATCGGAAAAAAGTTGAATTTTTGGATAAAATCTTTAATAACAAGTCATACAAGATGAAATTCTCAAATCTGATCCATCAAATTTGTAAAGAATGTAATGAGGAATAATATGAGTCCCAGAAACTGAAAATTCATTGACAATTGAAAATTTTTCATTATTTTTTACATTTTTTAAAATTTTTCAAGATTCAAAGGAATGTAAAAAATAATTAAAATATTTCAATTTTTGATTAATTTTTTATTTCTATGGCTTATTTTATTCCTCATTACATTCTCTACAGATGCACTGAATCAGATTTGGGAATTTCATCTAGTATAAATTTTTATTAAAGATTTTATACAAAAATTGATTTTTTTTTCCAATCATCCTTAATGTATGTTTTTTTAAATACGAAAAAAAAATCGTTCGGTATCTTCATTCAGTGCCAATAAATTGCGGCAGACTTTCGTTTTAGATTTTTGCATTCGATTAGCAAATAACGATCTTCTTCGTACGGTTACGTGTACAAACTGGACTGTAAAATTTTTTTTTACAAGAAAAGAAGAGAAGTGAAAGGAAACGTATCATGAATCCCGTTAGAATCAGTCGATTTCAATTCGAAGGTTCCTTAAAAAAAAAAAAAAGATTTTTGGATCTAATTAATTAATTAATTATGGCCCATTAGAAAAGAGAGGATCAAGAAGTGATAAAAAAATTGATTACCCAAAAATCCAAAGATTTTTGGTACAAATCACTTAACTATTGAGAAAGTCACATTTAATCACCAGTTCATTAGTTTTAAATCTATTAAAATGAGTTAAAAAAAAAAAACGAGTTTTTAGAATTAAATACAAATGAACTTGTCTTTTTTTATTTATTTATTTAGTACGAATGAAATTAATGAAAAAGACGTTTTATATTGCCTCTCGAATCGTAAATTTGCACAGCTTTCGAGTATAAAAAAAAAACTAAGATAATGACAGATATAATCAGAAAATTACATTTGCCTCATTTTTTTTAACATTTTTTTTTTGCTCTTCGATAGATATTTATTTTATTTTCTTTAAACTCCTGTGGATTTATTTCTGGATGTTAGGAAATTATTCCAACAGAAAATTGGAGCAAAGTGAAAAGACTTAATTACGAGTGGGGGAGTCCTGTTGGCACAAGGGGGCAATCCTAATTGCATCGTGATCTCAATTCGATTTTGTGCGACTTTCCTTCCAACGCGAGAGAAGGAGCATCCGATGTACAAATACACATACACGCAGAGAAAAGAGGGAATGGAATAGTGATGACCGCAAGGGGATCCGGTTTCGGGCCAGTTTATTTATTTATTTTTATTTTTTCATTTTTTTCTTCATTCCTCTTGAAAGTTGAAACGATTTCATCAATTCCATTACCACTGCATTAATGAGTTTCTTATTTTTTATTAGTGTTTTTATTTGATTTTTATTTTTTTTTATGTATCATTTTTTTAATTGGATAATCAATACTGCAGGTGACATATTTCATGTTATTCGTTGAATTATTAATTGAATGAATGTACATGCGCATTTGAAATAATCGCCGTTAGCTGGAGAAATAATAAATTTACATGGCAAATATTGCCCTTGGCCGAGTGTAGTATCTCAGGGAATTGAAGTAGGTTTGATTTCTTATTTTTTTTTTGGTACTGTATTGAAGATGATATTTTTCTATATTTTTCTGAATTTTTTCAGAATTTTTGGCTGTGTGGTTTATGAGATATGAATTATCAAAGTTACTGAAAATAGCAGTAGTGGGGACAAAACGCTCTAAATCAGACGAAAATAACGAATTCCTAAAGAACCACGGGGTTGACCCATTATTTAAAAACTATCGGCGAAGAGAACAGCATTTTAACTAAATGATAGAAGAGCAAAATACTCAATTCACCGTATAGTTATTGAGAAATTCAAATTAGAAGGTAGTCGTAACTATTCGCCTCTCTCTCTATCTCATGCGTGTGAGCAAGAAGAATCTGGAAAAAATTAAGAAAATGCTCCAATATGTCTGCATTATTGTTGAATTTTTTCAGATTTTTTCTGGAAGAACTTCTCTCTGGCGGAAACCCTGAGAAAAATGAATTCAATAAAGAGGAATTTTTGATAACTATATAAGAATTTTTTTCGAAACGAAGGACTTTATGAAAAAATTTCAAAAAATTCGAAAAGAAGCTCCGGCATGTCTACATTGTTGGTGAATTTTTTCAAATTTTTTCGTAGAGATGCCTTTTGCGAGAAATTCTGGAAGATAATAGATTCAGCAAAATGAACCCCTCCAATTCTCAACGAGAGTTGTAATGTAAAAAGTATTCGAGAAACAGACTTTCGATCAGTCCAATCACTTCTTCGGGTAAATTGAAGCACCTTTCCCTAAATTCTCAGCAGTTAGTTGAAAACTGAACTAAAAATCCTCATTTCTCCCAATTTTATCGATCGTACTCTGCGATACTACCTTGAAAAACAAACAAATCCATTGAAAAACTCTCGTTCACTTCTCTTTATATTCTTAATAATTTTCACTTATTTTTCCCATTCAAAAAACTCTCACTCATTCATACCCCAGGGAAAAGACCTGAATTAGCATTGAATGAACCACTGCTGCCATCCACCTCTCAAACTAAATTAAAACTGAAAAAATATCATTCTATCCAGTGTTGTACCGCATAATGTCAAATTTCACGTGAAAAGAGCATGTCATTGAGACAGTATGATGAAGTATACGCATTCTCAACTGTCATTGCGACTTTTTCCTCGGAGGAAAGAGCTCACTAGAGTTTTTCACGAGGCTGTAACGTGCCAATCCTACTGACGCCACGAAAATTTGCTGCTCGTAACCTCTCTGGCCCCCTTATGCGCTTCTGAAATTCCTGAGATATCTCCGAGAAACTGCAAATGGCACGGATAAAAGAGAGGAGGATAGTTGAAACCCACATACACCAATACACACACATACTCTTCTCTCGTTCTATTCTCCCTTTATTTTATCCATCTACGAATTACCCACAGCATAAACTCCTCTTTTCGCATATCTATACATATGTATGTATATATATATATCTAGCGCGCACGTAAAACACGCGCGGTTCTACGCTCTGAATTTAGTGTTTGAAACAGCTCTGCCATTGGCCATTTCTCGCCTGCAAAGTATAGTCCCTCAACAATTAGAAACACAAAATAGCCTTGGTTTTTTTCCTATTTTTTATTTACCCAGAGGAAAAGGATAAATCATGAAATTCTCGAAACAATGAAATGATCCACTCGCAGTTGAGTTTAATTAATCAATTATTCTTTCACTCGGGGCCTGTGATTCAGAATTTTTTCCTGCGATATAAATACGAGTAGACAAAGGGATTGGCGCACTGGTCTATACTTTCTTTGCCAACTATTTATCCCCCCCTCTCATTTTTCCTCTTTCTCTCTCACGGTCATGAAAAGCCTTTGCCACCCTCATCCCGGGCTCTCATCCGCAGTAAAATAGACGACCGTTTGTGTGTTCGTACAGCTCTCGCACGTGAGATAGATGCATTTCGGTGGACGATGAAGAGAGGGGCAGTGCAAAAAAAAAAGGAATGGAAAAAGTTTCTGGAATGAGGGTTTGGAATTGAAGCACCGAGAGAAACGGACGTGGGCTATAGTGAGATGCCCTCGTAAAGCGGAGAATTGTACGAAACGTGAACGCATTTTCGTAGATCCAGTTACCGAGAGACAAATTTCAACGCGTATGTTTTTCACCATTTCTATGCTTCAATTTTTTTCGTCTCACTTGGGACTTGATGTATGTGCTGTAGTCACACGTATCATTTTCGTAGGGGAAAGGAAAGTCGAGAAATTGTATAATTCCGGCAATATTCAAATCATTAGGGAGAGTGGGGCAAAATGGACCCCCTTGGTAAGATGATTTAGGAGTTTTTTTTTGGAGTGAAGGAGTTTACGGAAAAATCTGAAAAAATGTGAGAAGCTGGTCCAATATGTAGAGGTTGTTGGTGAATTTTTTCAAATTTTTTTGAAGACCTCAATTTAATGAAAAATCTTGAATTATTTTGAAATTCGGGGCCATTATGTCCCAGTTTTTCCTATGTATGTTCATTTTTTCCGCCTTTTTCAAGTAAAAGTTCATTTTGAATAGACAAAATTGTTAGAGGTGAACCCTTTACTTCATGTTTCTCTTAATCTCCATCTCTTTCAGTTTACTGCATTAATTCAGTACTGAAGTGGTAAAACGGGTTAAATCGACTCATCTTTGTGATGATTTCCAATAGAATTACTCAAAGCTTTTTTTTTTTTCTCATTTTTTTTCTGAATAATTTCGAGGGAACTGAGAAAAGGATCAAGACAGAAAGGGCGTATGTCCATTAGTTTCCGAGATATTTTCGACAGAAGATGACCAAAAAAATTGACTTACCCCCCTTTACCACATCGCTACTAAAACATTGCGTTTACAAACACATTTTCAGACAAAACGCTTTTTATTCTTTGATCAATTCATTAATTCTACCTTTCATCGGATGTGGCCTTGGTCAAGGGTTGTCGGGACTCAAAAAATTTTTATCAAGTTAGGCGCCAGTTGGAAATTTTGTTAACAATATTTTTAATTAATTCTTTCAAAGAGCAGAGGATCTCAAGGGAGATTCGATTGAGATGACCATAAGATATCAGCAGAAGGAAAAATGAAGAATTAAAGCGAGAGGCAATTATTAATGACTTACTTTTATTCCCTTGTTGACTCGTCTCTTTTACACAATTAGGTTTGTAATTTATTTTAAATTGATTTAACGGTATTCGACAAGTTTACAATATACGACAGATAATTGACTTGAATGTTATAATCAGTATAAGAAGATCGACAGTATTTGGCTGTTTGATCTCCTATCAAAAAAAATAATAATTAAGATATTTCTGACCATATTCACATTATTATGTATGTCAATTTTTGCCTCGTTTTTCAAGTAAAAATTCATTTTGTATGAGCTCATGATTCAATTTGCTATTCAGACATTCTCATGTCATTGCTCTATTGGTACAACGCCTTTTTTTCCATTCTAGTTTCAATTATTCCAGTATTTGGACATTTGATTAACAATTCGTTCGTCTTTTGTTCTCTATCATACCGTAAAACTAATCAATTCTGTACTGAGACTAATAATCCAGTATTATTGTCTCATCCACTTGTGTTACTCTTCTATCTCTCTCTCTCCTCTCTCTTTCTCTCTTTTACATTCAAACATTTCACCATACTGTTCAATCAGTCTCTGGCTTATTGGCTTTTAATTGATTATAAATGACGATTTGATTGGCTGTCGTCAATCCACTCGCATATATCCAAACTGAATATCCTACATTATTCAGCAAAATTCTGTATTTTTTTCTTCTTTTCATTTCCCTCAGTTTTATTTTCAATCATTCAAATTATCATTTTTTTTCCCCTCTTTTTTTTCAATTGGGGGAATTTATGTTGCATTAAATACGGTCGGAATTATTTTCAATAATTTGTTTAATCAGAATAATGAACTTAATTAAATTAAAACTCAGTGTAAATTTCAATGTGAATAAATAAAAAAAAGGAGGGGAAAATTTGCATTTTCATTTGACAGAATTTTGCACTGAATTTTCAATGGAGTTGCGGAAAATTTGAAACTTGAATGTAATATTTCTCTTATTAAACTCACGCTACTCTCGATTTCTGGTGATTAAGGCAATATCCAAGAGTACGGTTGATAAAATAGAAGAAAATGAGGATTTGTAGGTTAGTTTCCAATTAATTGCTGATAATTCGGAGAAAATTTGCTTCAATTTACCCGAAAAAAGTGATTAAACTCTTCGAAAGTCATATCTCTGGCTTATGAATGTAATTTTTTTTACATTACTAATCTCGTCAAGAATTGGAGAAAATCATTTTGCTGAATTTCTCGGGAAAAGGCATCTCTAGAAAAAAAACCAAGAAAATTCACCAATAATGTAGACATGCCAGAGCATCTTTTCAAATTTTTTCAGATTTTTTCATACAGTCCTTCGCTCCGAAAAAAATCCTTATATATTTTTAAAAAATTTCTCTTCATTAAATTCATTTTTTCGCAGAATTTTGCCAGAGGAAAGTTCTTCCAGAAAAAATCTGAAAAAATTTAAAAATAATGCAGACATATTGAGCGATTTTCTCGATTTTTCCAGATTTTTCTTGATTACATGCATGAGATAGAGAGAGACAAATAGTTGCGACTACCTTCTTATTAAAATTTCTCAATAACTATACGGAGAATTGTATACTTTTTTCTTCTATTATTTAGTTAAAATGCTGCTCTCTCCTCCAATGGTTCTTAAATAATGGATCAAACCTGTGGTTTTCTCAAGTAATTTCGTTATTTCTGTCTGTC
Organism: Aleiodes alternator; assembly: GCA_963921955.1. Lineage (NCBI taxonomy): Eukaryota > Metazoa > Arthropoda > Insecta > Hymenoptera > Braconidae > Aleiodes > Aleiodes alternator. The sequence continues at coordinate 6,644,416 of OY998099.1, read as the reverse complement.
TAACTTTGATACGTCATCAAAAAAATAAGGCATTAACTGTACTCGAGTTCACCAGGTTACAACTTTAAAATCCTTGGTGCTACAATTTTGCATCAACTATCGTCCCTCATTGCACCCTCTCTCTCTCTTTCTCCCTCTAAAAGTCACGAAGTAACTCTGGGCTTTTCCAGTCAAAGCTGTAGCGACACCTGATGTAACTGTATTACCTAATTGAATTCGTCAGGTCATTACCGTATCCATGGGTAGCATGAACTATGATGTTGGATGTTAGTGAAGGACAAGGGGTTAATGCGCAAGAGGAGAGGGGTGGAGTTGGAGGGAAGGGTGAAAATTTTACTTGGGTTGTGTGCCTCGTGCATTCCACTTAGTGTTATATACGTAATGCAGTATGTAGTGGAGACACTGTGCAGCACCTACGACTTTAATTATTTCGCCTTGATTCTCGGGGAAAAGGGCAAACTCTCAGGGCTCTCCATGGGCACTCACTGTACTACATTCACCTCTTTAAAACCACAATTTTTTCCACCAATTACTTCTAAACTCTCTCTTTCTCTCCTTTCATTTATAATAAAAATGGTGAAATTCTCATTCATTCAAGGAAGTTTCTCTGATATTTTAACACAAAAAATTCATCTGGAAAAAACGTTTTTCCTCTTATTTCTGAGTTTATCTTGAATAATTTGGAGCACATGAGAGACGAAAAAAAATCAAAAATGTTAATTATAAGAAATATCACTCATTGAAAGAATTATTGAATGAAAAAAAAATTCTGTAATTAATGTTGAAAGTCCGCTTTGAATCAAAGTGCACTCTTGCTTCTAATTATTTTATCGTTAATTCGATCAAGTACGAGTAACCACTAGTAGCCTCGAATTTTCCATCACTTCTACAATTAATATCCTTAATTTCTTTTCATTGAAGAAAAAGATATTCTGTTTCTCGTCATTTTCCGTTAAAACACGAGTATTAAAAAGGTGCCGAAGGAGGTATCAATGAAGCCACTTCATGCAAAAGAATGCACAATTTAAATTTTATTTACTCCCGCTCCCTCATTTTTTTTCCTACCCACTCCCATGAATTTCCTCAAGTACAGGACGATGGAGAAAGAATCGCGGAGGAATGAAGATGAAAAAGAAATCGAGACTAAAAAGATTCCTCTGATTCACCTGACGTTCTTAGTCTCCTCTCGGGTGCAATAAGTGTCGTGTTACTTCTCCGATAAAACAAATTATCGGATCACTCGAAGACCTCTTGCGTCTGTGTACATTGCGTGAGTAAGGGAGGGGAGTGGGGGTTTGAGGAAGGGGTTGTGTTGAGGAAGTTGCAAAACAAAGTATGGAAGCCTGTGCAGAATTTAAAAAAAAAAGCGGAAAAATCCAAGTGGATGTTCAGAGACTGGAATTTGCAGGAAAGCGTGTCCGATCCTCGAATTTTTTCAATTTTTCTCTTGCTTGTGTCATCCGAGGATCCGAGGAGTTTATAAATAAGCAACATTCCTAGTCTTAATTAACACAAGCACTCAGCTGAGCTATTTGCAAGCTATTCTCTTCGTTTGCGCTTGATAATTAAATATTATTCCCATTTCAATTCCTAATTTTTGCATCAACGTAAAATATGAAATACAAAAAGAAAACAAATATGTTAAACGTATGCATACAATCTTGGCTGTCACCTCTGAACCTCAGAGTATTTTCAGCGTAAACGTTAAGCACGTATTTCTCTCAACACAAAGGTAAAGTAAAATAGAGAGACAGAGAGGATCGAAGCTCCATAGCAGAATGCAAACAAGGGTAAACACGGGGCTGCGCGAGCTTGGGTATCATCCGTTTTTCTCTCACTCTGACAATGTTACTGGCATCGCCAGCTAGAGGTACCCTCTCTCCCCCTCCCCCTCCTCCTCTTCCTTCTCCTCCTCCTTCTCCAAAACAACTCCCACTATGTTCTCCCACGTTCCGGCAAATTACACCAGCGTCATTTCCTCTCCTTCAACCATCAACTTTGATGCCTTTTATAAAAGAGCGAAACGAAGCGCCACTCGACTCTTCTATGAATACAACAGAGACAAACACATGCCGAAACTCTGGTTAGCGCTGTTAGGGAGGAAGGGGTGGAAAAAGGAGGGGAGAGGGAGTGGACGGATTAGAACGATATAGAGTTTCCAAATTTAATAGTCCTGTGCGAGCCACGAGAACGGGCAGAAATGAGGGACGGACACACAGGGGCATCAGGTACATGAAAAGAGGGGGGAGGGAGGAGGGATGTGAGTGAGGTAACTCACTCACAACTGCCTGATCCTGCAGCTATAAATACACAGTCTCTTCTACGTCAAATCTCTCCTTTCCCTCCTACTCTTGCCACTCTCGCCCCTCACTCAAACCTGATGCAGAGCGCCCAATACCCCTGTCGCTTCCAGCTTTTCATCTCCCTTTCCTCGTAGCCAATTCTTCTGAGTCTCTCCATTGCTCCATTCTCTCGTCAATTCATTTCTTCATCCACCGCTCCCACCACCAATGTATCGAGTCCACTTTCCCCTCGATGAATAATCGATGCAAACCAGTCTCATCACTCCTCTCTCGATTCTCCTGCATCCGAACAATCGCGGAATGCCACCGACTCAATGAACCCTTTTCGGTATGCGTTAATTGAATTGTTACAGTTGAGCCACGTCATCCACCTCTCTCTCACATTCTACATCTCTTCTAATTTACTGCATTAAACATTGCGTTTGCAAATACGTTATGAGACGAAAGGCTTTTTATTTTTTGATTAAATTCATTAATTTTAGAGTTCATCTGATGTGGTCGTGGTTAAGAGCTGTTGGGACTCAAGAAATTTTTATTAAGTTGGTCGTCAGTTAGAAATTTTGTTAACAATATTTCAAATTAATTATGTTGACCTTTAGAGGGTCGGGATGACGCCCTGAGGCGTCGTAGTTTTTTCCTGAGTAGTTAAGGAGGACCAAAGTTGTTCTTTAGAAGATAGAGGAGGGAATCATATCTGCGATTACGAAAACCAGTCTTTGAATATTTTCGAGCGTTGATATGTTTTTACAGATCATTCTGATCATAATCAGTGAAGAATATAAAATTTAGTTCAAAAAAGACAGCCATATTGGATCCGCCATTTTGTATTTTACAATTCTGACTTCAAAATTGTGTTAAGCGACCTTGAAAACCTATGTCTGTACATTTTGAAGCATTGATAAGGTCATCCAAACGTTTTCATCAACTTTTCAAAAAAATTTCATAATTTAACATGGGTTTTTACCATCCGGAATGACGTCTTGGGGCGTCATGGTCTGACTCGCCAACATCCGCCCTCAGTTTGATCCTATCTTGGGGACCTCTGTTCTCTTTTCAGTACAAATTATGAGCTTTTGAAATTTTCAAAATCCCGACCCTCTAAAGGTTGAAGAGCAAAGGATCTCAAGGGAGCCTCGATGGGAATGATCATGAAATATCAGCAGGAGGAGAAATGAAGGATTAAAGCGAAAGAGAATTGTTAATGACTTCCTCTTATTCCCTAGTTGACTCGTCTCTTCTACAATTTAATCAATAATTTCTGTCAATTAATTAAACGGTATTCCACAATTTTACAACAGACGACAGATAATTAGATTGAACGTTATCATCAGTATAAGGAGATCGTCAGTGTTTGACTGTTGGGTCTGCATGCGGCCCGCTGGATCTATCGAATTGAGCAACCAATGGATGACCGCTTGCCGCTCGTGGATTCGAACAACAAACTGAGCGGGAGGAACGCATTCAAGGGGATAAACATGCCTTTTTCGCCACTGTAACATAAAGGTATATTAAGGCCCTGCATCCTTAATCGACTGCATGTACCTATCAGGATTTTCCATGGTTTTTGCTTGAATCCCGATGAATGCAGTACACTGATAACAAGTCGGCCCATGGAGTCGTGGAAAAGGAGGGGGAGTGGGGTGGAGAGTGAAGGTAGTAGAGTGGAGATATTGATCATGTTCATGTGATCCCAATAGAAGAAAACGATAATAATAATAATTACGCACAGATGAAGCTGATCATAGATTATGAACTTCATCAACATAATTCATGCGCAACTGTTCCTAAAATATGACTTGACTATGTGATGAATCATGCTTTTGTACAAGAAACTCATAATTCATGATCAGCTTTTTCTGTGTGCAGGACAAGGAATTAGCTAATAATATGATGCCTTTTGTCCATTCGCTTTGTTGGCTAGGACATTAGTAATTGTTCCTTGAATCTCGTATTTCTAAGACTCTCTAGTGATGATAATTTTGACGTGTTCGCATCATTTTCGACAATTACTACAATGCCTTAAGTGCATCACGATGCTCTCTTAGATTTTCTCAACCTCCATCGGATCTGCATTTGATTTGAATTTTGACAATTGAATGCACATTTTTTTTCTTTTTTCAATCAAATGCTCATTTTGCAAAATAAAATTCTATTTACTCTCATGCTATTTAGAAGCAGTAATTAAAATTGAATCGTTGCAATTTTATCTCTCTCACTCCATTTCATAAAGTTTATTTAATGAAAAATCCCGTGATCCGTCACTGGGAATGCAATAAACGGGCCTTATACACCAAACACAGTCGGGGAATACACTCGGTGTGATTTAACGTAATGCGCAACCAGTATCGCATCCAATATTGCCCGCGAGGATACACTCACTCTCTCTCTCTCTCTCTCACTCACTCACTCATGCCCCTCCCCCCTCTTCTCTCTCTCTCTCTCTACGTACAGATTGCCAACCCCGTGTTTGCCATCGTGTATTTGCTCACGTGGGTTTGCGTTTCGCTAAACGCCGTAACTGTTTCGCCCTCAAGCTCCGGTTTCCAAGCGGCCCACCACCGATTTACCATCTCACTTTAGGTATAAAATCATTCTATCTCACTTGCACTCATTCATTCAAACTACTTTGGCTTTTATCCCTCCAATCTATCTCAATTCCCCTGGCTTTGAATTCATCCAAGATTCGATATCCCCTTGCCATTACATGCGGAAACACTCGTGATGTGTAATTACATACAACCACATGACTCTGCAGTCGTTCTCACTTAATTGATTGTTAACGAGATTCTATTCTTCCATCTGTTTTTTTTTTTTTTTTTCATTATTCTTAATTCGGATGTAAATATGTGTGAGAGAATTGGTAATTTTATGGATTTTTTTTTTAATCCATTATTTCAGGCAATTTTCATAAAATCTTTCGCTGCAAAAAAAGCCTTTTATATTTTTCAAAAGTTTTCTCTTTATTAAATTCATTTTTTCCTAGAATTTTTCTCTAGAGAGAAGTTCTTCTGAAAAAAATTGAATAATTCTTTATTTCATCCGCTTTTTTTTTTCATTATTGTTAATTTTGATCTAAATATTTGTGAGAGAATTGAGAATTTTCTCCTTTTTTTTTTTTTTTTTTTAATACATTATTTCAGGCAATTTTCAGTGTAATTCCGGGGGAATTTATGCAATCATTTGCTTTTCCCCGTTGCATCTCGATGGGGCACGTATACTGGGATAATTATCATTGATATATTATTTCGACAAAAATATTATCGTTTTATCGTGGGAATTATTCGGCTCGATGCCACTCTAGATTATGAAAACCGGATAATCAAACTCGCAATTTCCTCTTGTTTTCTTCTTTCTCTCTCTCTCTCTCTTTTTTTTGATCAGTTGTTTTTCATCGAATCAATGTGTATTGATCGGGTTTTTCACAAGTTTCCGAGTTTTGTTGTTGTTGAGTTTTTTCTTTTTTTTTCTGCGATTATTATTCCAACATTGGTCCACTCTCGAGGCATATAAAATTCGCGTATTTCCCCCGACATGACACGGACAGTGAGCACCGTATTCACTGAGGCTACGTTAAATGCACTGCGAGATACACACACAGAACGTAGGAAAAAAAAAGAAGAGAGGAAATAGGAGGGGGGGGGGGGTGTAGCTGAAACACGCGATCATAATCCGTCCGCGTTTTATTCATTTTTTAATTGACCGCAGCTTTATTTAATTGCACTCTTTTGAGCATCGAGAGAGGGAGAGAGAAAAAAAATTGAAGTAACGAGCATTACATATATTTGTGTAAAGAAGATCCCTTTTCTCTCGATGTGACTGAATTACTACAGTCAAATTATTTCCTCCTTTTTAGGCAAAGGTGGGGTAAAATGGACACAAGGGGTAAAACGGACACGAGTTGTTATTAGGTATTTTTTACTGTGAAACTTATGAGAAATCGATGGAAATATTGGAGATAGGTTTTTTCTGATGATTTCATTGGAAAGCTGAGAAAATTTACCATGAAAATCATATGTCAGAAGTGATTTTTTGGAATTTTTCGAAAATGTCACTTTTTTGCGAGAGATTTGGAGGTGAAAGCCTTCTGTTTTTGATGAATTTCAGATTTTTGAGAACATCTCTGGTTCTGTTGATCGTAGCGATCTGGGGTTGATCTTAAATGAAGGGTGAACTCATTTCACATCGATTTATGGGGTTTAAAAATAAAAATGTCAATTTTTTCAAGTACCTATGGGGCAAAAACTGATTTTCAAAAAAATGTCATATAAATATTTGAAAAATTGATTTTAAAAAAATTTGAACCTCATGAGTCGATGAGAAATGAGCTCACCTTTCATTTGAAATGAACCCCAGGTCGCTACGACCAACAGAACCAGAGATATCGCCGAAAAAGTGAATTTTTTCGATTTTCCAAAGGAAAATCCCTTCAAAACTTGGCGAAAAAGTAAATTTTTTCAAAAATTGCGAGAAAATATTTTGACACATGTTTTTCGCTCAAAATTTCCTCAGCTTTTCAATGGAATCATTAGAAGAATTCTATCTCTAATCGTTCAATTGAATTGTCCATTTTACCCCATCTTTGTCAATAAAAAATTTGCATTGAAATTTCAATTGAAATTTTTTTATCTTTATAATTGAAAAATTCAGATTAAATTTTATTTATTGGATTGACGAAAAATAAAAAGAGACAGTGGATCAGAAAATAGTAAAAATTGGGTCGAACATTGAAGTGGAGAATATTGGTACTGTACTCGAATAAAATGTACTCTTTCCAAAAAAAAAAAAAGAAATAAAAAAAGAGAAATTGGAACAAAATATGGGAATATAAAAAGTAAAAATTGAAAAATATTGAAATGGTATTTATAGGATTCGATTCTCTCCCATATGAGTAATCTGTTCCCCGAATTTTTCCCAGAGTCCAGTGCCAATAGTATGGAATAGCAAAACAGATTGAAAAAAAAAGAAGGGGCTAATAAATGGAAAAGTGGAAAAAAAATGACTAATCAAAAAAAGGAAAGAGCGGAATTTAAGGATGAGAATCGATTGAAGTTGCGTATTTAATTCGTCAGAACGTACGATTGTTTTTTTTATTTTGTGCCCTCTTTCTAATATTCATTTCGCATTTCTCGTAGAGAGAGGACCAATCGTTGTATCTGCTGATAAAATTCTGTGACCATTGTAGGAATGTGCTCTGGTTTATACAGAGGAGAAAAAGATTGAAGTGAGAGAGAAAGAGAAAACGAAAGAGGGAGGGGGGGGGAAGGGGATTTTGCACTGGCGCGCCATTCGGTAAAATTGAGCCGATGGGGACCGTCAAGCGACACGTTTTAGCGAGGAAAAGCGTATTAAAATCTGGATGGCGGACGGATGAAATTGCGTTGACAGTATATATATGACATAGGGGAACGGACTCTGCGTAATTCTTCCGCGGGGTAAAAGGGAAACACACAAGTCCCCAGGCCTTTTTTTTTTGTCCATTCTCTGTGTTTTTTTTTCTTTTTTATTGTCAAAGTCAGTCGAACGCTGGAGAGAATTACACTTTGGCAATTGACGCAGTGAATTGGAGAATTAAGAGGATCACATACCGGGAATATTCAACAATTTTGACTCTTGCAGAGTAAAAGGGATAATTCGTGTGGACATTGGATAAAATAATACTTGATAATTTGGGAAAATGTGCTTTAATTAATGTGAAAGAGTGATTAAACTAGACGAAAGTCATATCTTCAGCTTGTGAAGAATTGGGAAAAATCATTTTGAAAGGCATCTCTATAAAAAAATCTGAAAAAATTCACCAACTGTGTAGACATGTCAGAGCATCTCTTCAAATTTTTTCAGATTTTTTCATAGAGTCCTTCACTCCGAAGAAAATCCTTATATATTCTTCAAAAATTTTCTCTTCATTAAATTAATTTTTTCTCAGGATTTCTTCTGGAAAAAAGTTCTTCCAGAAAAAATATGAAAAAATGCATCAATAATGCAGACATATTGGGGGATTTCCTCAATTATTTCCAGATTTTTCTTGATCACATGCATGAGATAGAGAGAGGCGAATAGTTACGACTACCTTCTAATTGAAATTTCTCAATAACTATACGTTGAATTGAATATTCCTTTTCTTCTATTATTTAATTAAAATGCTGTTCTCTTCGCCAATAGTTTTCAAATAATGGTTCAACCCTATGCTTTTTTAGTAATTTCGTTATTTCCGTCCGATTGAGGCTGTTCCATCCCTAACCACCACTACTTCCACTAACTTTCATAATTCATATCTCATGAACTCCACATCCAAAAATTATCAAAAAATTCAGAAAAAATGTAAAAATATCATCTCTAATACTCCATCAAAGAAAAAAAAGAAAAAAAGTTCACTGTACTCGAGTTTGCCCAGAATCCCTCAATCAACCCCAAAAATAGATCAATCTCCTATTCACAATTTCCGATAAATATATCCAAGATTCAATCATTAATCTCCAATTTTCAATTGTCCATAATCATGCGTGTCAATCGAGCGAAGCGAAACGATTATGGAAGGTGAATGCATCAACCATCTGTTACTTCTCCGCCCACAAATCCGTTCCTCCAAGCTAAAAAGGAAAAAAAAACCGCAAAATTATCTAATGCAAACAAAACAATTTATGATCACAATGATTAACCCCGCGTAAACCCAATCATTAAATAAAAATTATTAATATTACTCAAGATGAAAGAAAAAAAAAACCGCAGAGAACTATCGCATTACACAGAGGGTATATATATCGTTCAGAACATAAATTTCCACTGGCAAGCTTCTCTTTTTCGTCATCAACTAAGGTGCGCGCATAACCATAGACGGCGAGAAACGTGTGTGTCTCGTAATCGGAGCATCGCTCACTGTATTTTGCCTTGTTTCGCTTTGGCCTGTGTATGGGAGCGCACATTAACGTCCGGATCGGTGGAGCAACCGGGAGAGGCAGAACACAAATAAAAGAAGAAAAAAAAAAACTAGAATAATAATAACAACGAGATGAGAAGGGAAAAATAGGTAAATACAGAGGGAGAGAGAGAGAGAGAGAACGAGGGATCTCGAACACATAGCTTGGTTAGCTCGTTACATCATGCATACCATGTGCTCACTAGAGGCTCTTGACTCTATTCAATGTACTTGTTCTCTTTTCTTTTTTTGCATTTTCTCCTTTTTTTTTTTCTTTGCTTTTTTATTTTTATTCCGGCAAATTTCTTTTATTCACTCTCCTTGGAGTGAGAGACTGGGATTATCACTGGATTATTTCAGTGCTCTTGTTCACTCACTCAATGCTCTTGTGATCCAATTACCTATATATATATATTCGGGATTTAAATGAAAATTCAGTTATGTGGATTTTAAAATGAATTTGTGATTTGCTTGCAATTTTTTTCTGGAGAGATTTATTGATCTAGTAGGAAAAACGAGAAGAAGGCTAAAAAGGTTGAAAAACATAAAATTACCTATATATCGTTGTCTTAAAATTAAAAGGACGTAAGTGCTGGTTCTTAAAGAGAGAACTTTCGCCTCTTTGATTCAAAGTTGATATATATCCTGGATTTAATTGTAAATTCATTTATGTTAAGTTGAATCAATTGTATAAATTCATAATTTCTTTGCTATTCTTTTCGAGGAGAGTTATTAATTTAGTAGGAAGAAGAGAAAAAAAGGGCGAAAAACGAGAATTACTCATATATATATAGTCTACATTTATTTATAAATTCATTTTCGCGGATTTAACAATAAATTCATAATTTTTTTGCCATTTTTCTATAGAGAATGATTCATTTAGTAGGAAAAGGGCAGAAAAAAGTGGAAAAAAAGAGAAGAAAGTAGGAAATTAGGGGAAAAGTGGAAAAAAAGGAGAGAAAAGGGTGAAAAAAGTAAAGTTACCTATAATTATCATAGATTCAACCATAAATTCATTCATGCAAATTTAAAAATAAATTAACAATTTTTTGGCAATTTTTTTCGAAGAGAATTCTTGATTTAGTAGGAATAAAGGGTGAAAAAAGAGGAAAAAAAAGGGGAAAAAGAGGGAAGAGGGAAAGGGATGAGAGGAGAAAGAATTGGATTGTGGTTCGATGCAGTTGATACTGTGTGTGGGAGGAGAGAAACGAGAGCGGAGAATTGGGCACGGCTCCGTGGGAAAGGGGCCATGACAACACACTAGTTGAACAACGACGACGTGTCTAACCTTCGTAGAAGGGCCTATAAGTAGAGAATCTATATAGCCACTCCATTCGTTATTTAGTAATGCTCAACACGAGAAAAAAGGAATAATGGTATTAATCAATTTCTTGAAAATTGCACAGAATCCTCGCTGCGCACATGTACAACACTTTTTTTCCCCTATTTTTTTATTTTTAAATTCCTTTGAAGTCCCGTGAATTTTCCATTTCATGTTATTATCATTAATTACATTCCCCAGGGTATTCGTTGTTAATTAGATAATCCGGCTATTCATTTCGTGGGTAATATGAGTGCAATAAAACGTCAAAGGCACTCGACGCAGTGAATATTACTTTCGAAATTGTTTCTGGGTTATATTTTCCCTAACGTTGTAGGTGAGATGCGTACGAGCCATTCAATATAAGTATTTCTGCCTCTTTTTTCCTTTTTTTTTTTTCTTCTTTTTTTTCACTCTCACACACACAGTGTGTGTGTATCACACTCGCACGTGCCAATTAAAAGTTTCACTTGGATCCCACCTCTCACTTTGCTTTTATTCACTATTTGATACATTTTTTCTTCGTTTTTTTTGAAATTCTTTATTCTCTCCTTTTTTTTTGCTGCATCTATTCCACGTTTATTTGTTATTGTAGCTGGGGAATCATCAGATAGGAAAACTCAATTGGAAATTTATAATTGGATGGAACTCGTGGTTTTTCTCTGTTGTACGGGCTTTTTGATAATTTTCCATTCTGATTATTTGTGAAATTCTTTTTTTTTTTTTTTTTTTTTTTCGTGGAGAATTATTTAAATTATTTCGGTATTTCACAATCTAAAATTGCATGTCGATTAATGGCTATTTGGAGATTGAATCAATCTATTCGCATTGAAATTAAGGTAGTATCTCAGATTACGATCGATGCAACAGAAAAATAATGAGGATTAGTAGGTTTGTTTCCAATTAATTGCCTGTAATTTAGGAAAAGTGCTTAAATTGACCTGAAAAAGTTATTAAACTGTTCGAAAGTCTTATCTTCAGCTTGTGAATATAATTTTTTTTTACATTAATAATCTTGTTGAGAATTGGAGGATATCATTTTGTTGAATCTCTTGTCTTCCCGAATTTCTTCTGAAAAGGCATCTCTACAAAAAAATCTGAAAAAATTCACCAACAATGTAGACATGTCAGAGCATCTCTTCAAATTTTTTCAGATTTTTTTATAGAGTCCTTCGCTCCGAAAAAAATTCTTACATATTTTTCAAAAATTTTCTCTTTATTAAATTCATTTTTTCTCAGAATTTCTTTCACAAAGAAGTTCTTCGTGAAAAAATCTGAAAAAATTCTATAATAATGCAGACATATTGGGGGATTTTCTCAATTTTTTCCAGATTTTTCGTGATCACATGCATGAGATAGAGAGAGAGGCAAATAGTTACGACTACCTTCTAATCAAAATTTCTCAATAACCATACGGTGAATTGAATATTTTTTTCTTCTATTATTTAGCTAAAATGCTGTTCTCTTCGCCGATAGTTTCTAAATAATGTATGAGCCCTGTGGTTTTTCAGTAATTTCGTTATTTCTGTCCGATTTGGGGCGTTTCATCTCCACCACCGCTATTTGCATTGACTTCAATAATTCATATTTCACAAACTCCACAGTAAAAAATTATGCAAAAATTCGAAAAAAAGAAAAAAGATATCATCTTCAACACGGCAGAAAAAAACGAGAGGTCAAATGGACTCGAGTTCACTTGGATACTACCTCAAAATTAAAAAAGAAGTCAAAGGCGATGGGAATGCTTGGAAAGCAATCTGAGCCCTCTATTAACGAGTTCACAAATAATTTCCTGAATCGTAATCGTAAAATATTTCATCTCTTATGCAACAACACTAACTACAGCCTCCACGCTGCATTTGATTTCTCAATTATCATTAATAGCCCTCCCAATAATTATTACTTTAATGATCTAGTCAAGGCTAATGAACGCGAATATATTCACGAGAATTTCAAGTGAGAGTTACATTTTACATTAATCCCTCGCATTCACAATTCATTTCTCACTCTCCAATGATGTGCGTACTCTTAAAAATTTTATTATAACACAAGCCAGAGGAAAATTGGAGCAAAATGGACCTCTGATCCAAGTTTAGGCCAAATGATCCAACATTTTTTTTTTTTAAAGTGAAGGACTTGATGAAAAATTCCCAAAAAATTCAACAAATTTCTCAAAAATGTCCTCATTGTTGTTGAATTTTTCCGAGATTTTCTGTAAGAAAATTTTCCCTTGAAACAAAATTTTGTATCATTTTGCACTGCAGGTCCATTTTGCCCCACTTTTCCCCTTCTATAATATCATAAATGTTAATTGTTTACTTTTTTTCACTCTTCCTTTCGCACGCATTAAACTTGCACTCATTGTCTGAGCTAATTGTTTTATTCTTTCGACATTAACTGGATAAAATGAAGTATTTTGCTGTGTGTTGAGACGGTAAAAAAAATAGTAATTCTTTAAATTTAGGTTAATTAGTTACTTTTGCAATTTCTAATAGTTAAAAGAGGAAGAAATAAAATTCTTCCATTTTTTCGCTTTTTTTACCAACAAAATGAGCGTGAAAATGTCTCTATTTCAATTCCACTTAATTACCCTCATAAAATCCCGAAAAAAAAAAACTAAAAAATCCCACTTGATTATCCACAAAATTCATGAATTTTTGATGTTTTAATTTGTAATTTATCATGAAATTAACATCGTAATGTAATGGACAAACACAAAATTGTCAAGTATTACGAGATTGGAATATTCATTCAGTAATGCACCTGTCATTCTCATTCCAACTGTGTTATTCACTCATAATTACATGTATTTTTTTTTATTTTTCTGTCTCCTACCTTCCAAAAACTCATTTGCAACAATTTATATACGAGACAAAATTGATGAACGTGAAATAACACAGAAATACAAAAAAAAATGAATGAAAAAAAATTTGAAATAAAATTCGGACAATTCCATGCGAAATGAAAGCTGAAATGTGCCAGTTTTGTGTGTGTGTGTGTGTGTGTGTGTGCGTCAGGTGAGTGCCGAGAAAATGTGGCCTTTGATGAATTATCAATCGAGAATCATCGATGAAAAAACATGGGAGAGAGGATTTTTTTTTTTGCAGACGAAAATTAAAGTTTCAACAAATAAAAAAAGGAAAATAGAAGTAGGTTTTGATAATTAATCGGGGATTTAATGGAAATTCAGGTAGGGGGAGGGGGGTTCGATTCAAAAGCCCTGCTCGAAACGGCAAAACTGCAACATGACGAGCCATAATTCTAGCTGATTAAATATGCATGGGATTCGGTGCGCTAGAGAGTATGAGCGACAGAAAGAGAGGGAGAGAGAGAGAAAGAGAGTACTCTTGCAGAGAGATGCGCCTCTCACGATTTCGTGACGCTGCAATATATGCTCACGACGCATATAACCGTGGCACATTGACACTCCTATCCCCTAAACCCACCCCTCCCCCCCCCTCTTCTTCTCTATTCTACAATCATTTTACTGTAGCTATATACCTCAATACCAATTTCGGAAAATATGTGAGTACTTGTGTGTCTACCTGTACACTAGTTGTTTATCCATTAAAATGGACAATAAACGGTGATCAGCTACCACATGTGATTTTCATGGAGAGACTCGGCAAAATACTCTACCCCTACCCCCTCTTTCATCCCCCTTCCCCCTCCTATGAATGAAACAAATTTACAATATTCAGTCTACAGACAAAACAATTTCAAATTGAATAAACAATTCTCTTTATTCTCTTTGGAATTTAATTTTATGGGATTAATAGGATTGTGTTATTAATTTTTTGGATATTTTAATTATGAATTTTTAAGAATCAGGGATTTTTTTTGAAGTGAAGGACTTTGTGGAAAAATCGGAAAAAATTTGAGAGGGTACTTCAATATGTATACATTATGAGAGAATTTTTTCATATTTTTTGAAGAGATTGCCTAAAATCGCATTTTTTCATTAGCAGAAATGATGAAATTGCTTTCTGCTTCTAAAAAAAATATATATGTACATTTTTCTTCTCATGAGACACGTGTGCGTTCGATTTTGCTTCCATTTGCCTGAAATGAATACTCACCAAGTGAGACCCAAGTTGATAATGCCAATGCAAATGCAAATTTCATTCTTAGTCCGATTGGACTGGGACAATTTCCCCTAAGTAGTTACTTTCCAGCTGAAATAGATGCGAAGCTGTGTTAGTTTTGAAATAGCTTGGAATTTTCTATTCCTCGACGCACAGCTTGACCCAAGCCACTTATCCTTATCAAATCTCTCTCCATGTACTAGTCTGCAGAAAGTTCGACGTTCTCATTTGACGTGGATGACGCATTTTCATTATACAATTTACCTCACCTCTTGAAGCTATCCTCAGCATGTTATTCACCGGAACAGATGGTGCTACTATATACATATACACATTATATACTCTGCCAAACAGTCGGTTTTGCTCGAGAGGTAGCTCCTCTGTCGAGACCCTAATTAACTGTACGTCGCCTCGCGTGGCGGCTCTGAGTCTTGGCTACGACGTCAGATTTGCAAAACGCCCCCCCCCCCCCCTCCCCCTACACCTATTTCAACTAAACACGGAACAACTTATACGGACAGCTACCCGCAAATCTTCAGAATTCGCGAGAATACTCTGCATTATTCCTCTCTGCGATGTGAAACCTATTACACGTAACAAGAAAAAGATGAAACATGGGATTAATAGATTTTTTAAACCTTTTTTTGTTTGCAAATATTTCGGAAATTAAGCGAGATACGCCCTTTGCCCTGAGTCATCCTTTTTAGTAGCCCTTGAAATTCTGTACAAAGATGGAACAGTATAAAAAGGGCGTATTTCCATAATTTTTTGAGATTTTCTCAGAATTAATCAATTTTTTGAATATTTTTTTGAAAATATCTCGAAAAAAATGAAGATACGGCTTTCTTGCCCTGAGCTCTTTTAATAACCCTTGAAATTTGCAGCAAACATAGAACAGTATAAAAAAGGCCTATCTCCAATGTTTTCTGAAACATTTTCGAGAATTCATCCATTTTTTCCATTTTTTTTTTTGAGAATATTCCGAAAAACAATGGAGATATGTCCGGTTTTTACTTATCTTTTTTTTTCATAGAGTATTTTAGAGGCTACTGAAAATCATTAGAGCAGAAATGGCGTATCTCCATAATTATCTGTGAGATTTTCAAGAATGAGTCCATTTTTTTGACTTTCTTCTCAGAAAAATGCATAGCAAAATAATGGAGATACGCCCTTTTCACACGAAATTTTTTTTTGTAGCTTTTGAAATCCTTTACAAAAATGTATTGAAGACATATTAGACTAAAGAGAGGCGTAATTCCATTAATTTCTGAAATATACCTCAATAAAAGATTTGAGAACATTGACTTTTTTTGTTTTACCTCTTCACAACTGGATTTTCATTGAATTGAAGGGGGCATTACTTATTATTCCCTCAATAATGGCCCCGAACACTTTAACCTTTTCCCCCAACAACTCCCAGTCACTACCACCATAACCCACAAGTGGACTTTCAATAAAATATCATTTACCATTCTTCAAACCCACGTTATTCTTCTCCTTCTTCTCGTTCTTACCCCTCCTTGAAGAATAAAAAATATAAAAAAAAATCTATATAATACATAAAACGTGTTGGAAGAAAGCTGTATTATGTGTTAACGCAGGGGGCGTGATTCTGTGTTCACTGCTGCAACATAAGCCGAGGGGTCGTGTCCACTGGCACGTACTACGTGAATCGAAAAACTGAGAGAGACTCGTTTCGAAGGACCTGTAAATCCTTTCGAGCACAGTAACTACACGATTTTCCGGGCAAACGCAAGTGCAAAACAACTTGCTTTCTCTCTCTCTCTCTTTTTCTCTTTCTTTCTATCTAACGGGTACACAACACACACACACACACACACATGTGTCCTCGGTACACTGAACATTCGATATTATCCCTGTGTACAGACATAAACTTGAGTGGCAAAAAAGATTGTGAATCTAGAAAGAAAATTTTGTATTTAACTGTGTTTATCCACCGAATTTTTCATTCGACAAATCAATTTTACCTCTCTAGAAAAAACATTGGCAGAAGTAAAAAGGCCTTTTAATAGAAAAAGTGAACAAAAAAACATTAAACATTATTCATTAATTCAACTGCAAAATACATATATCTTCTCTTCTGGTTCTCTCAAAAGAGAGAAAGAGAGAGAGTTTGAATAATCGCTCATTGGATTGTGAGACTAGCGCAAAACGGGGTAGAAAGAGGAATAAACGAAAGAGAAACACCAGAATGATCCCAATAAATTTTTAATGAAATATCGTTTGAGATCTTTGAGAAGAGATGCTTTTCGGGAGGAAAAGGAGGGGGAAGGGGCAAGGCAATACAACATCAAGGCAACATTTATACACACACATATGGCGCATTATTCGACGTATACAGACGACTAAACATAGGCGCCATAGTCTCATGTGTTCAAACGCACTCTCTGTGTGTTTCTATCGGTCGGTTACAGACGTGTACTCATCGGCCCGGAAGTTTGTGATAAAACGATCCTTTGCTAGTTGGGCGGTACGTGTGCAATGTAACGAAA
Source organism: Aleiodes alternator (assembly GCA_963921955.1). NCBI lineage: Eukaryota > Metazoa > Arthropoda > Insecta > Hymenoptera > Braconidae > Aleiodes > Aleiodes alternator. Next base: position 6,627,281 of record OY998099.1, on the reverse strand, counting down.
TAAAACCCCACTTGCATTTCTCCTCATGCCATGAGTGAGAGAGAGAGAGAAAAGAGGAGGTTTGGAGGTGGAGTTGGAGGAGGATTCCTCTCATTTTACTCCCCCGACGTATCTCTCTCAGTTACCCCTAGGTACAAAACCGTTAGTTGGCGAAGCATCGGTTAATTAATAGCTGGAGCGTCAGAGAGAAGCGAAAACGCTTTTGGGCTTGTGCTGGCTGACGCTCAATGGTTTATATACGTATACGTATGTTTTCGGGGGGAAAGGCTATGGCACTGTGGGTTTCTGGCGAGAGAATGAGGGGGTGAGAGAGGAATAGAGAGAGGGCATGAGTACACTATAACCCAAAACACAGTATCCAGCACGATGCTCCACTGGCTTAATCGCATTCAAACGCTTCCTTTCTCTTCACTGATGCAATACACCAACCCCCTTCGGCTGCAAACACGTGTTTCTGTGATTTCGCGCGTTTCTATCCTTCTGTGTGTTGCCACTTGTCTGTGGATATGATCGACAGGGAATAGACGAACCTGAAAGCTCCTCGGGGGTCGAAACGTAGTGCAGTTGGTATTCGGTGGATTTCATGAAATTAAACAGAAAAGAAATGGTAGAAATTGACACATAAGAAAATGCAAGTAGCAGGCCTGAATGATCTACTTTTGTTTCATTTTTTCCTAAGTTATCATAAAAATTCTAGTTATTTCGATTTTTTCAACATTTTACCGACATTAAAACGATGTCCACGATGGTGAATTGTTATCAAATAATATTATGAATATCTAATATTGTTTCGAATTTGACTCACGCTGTTCCAGTATCTAGGAATATACGTCATTGATATTTTCATGTAATTAATTGGATTAATTGTCGGTAACAGGTGTTTTTTATGATTTGAAAAATTAATAGACATTCTGAGGAACAAGGATATATACAGTTATATAAGAAAAAATAGGTCTTTAACCATCAATTGTTGCAGTGAAACTGGAACTGAATCTCGCTTATGGAGTTCTAATGTCAATTTGATTTTTTTCAAAAAATATTTTCGGCTCAATTTGTCCGGTAACATGGTGTAAAGTAAATTTCAGAAAAATCTTCTCATACTACTCTGTTGAAAGTGACTAAAATTGAAGATGAAAATAGATCGTCGGCACTACTTGAATATCCTTAACTTCATGAAATCTGTTTCCAGCAGCTCTCATTCAGTTATCTGTCCTCTCTAGTTGTCCTCTTGATGTAGTTCTCCTCTTCGGTCTCTCCGTAGCGTAACATTGTTCATATTCCACTTGTAACACAAACATTCTCTCATTCATTCATTCCCTGAGTACTAGAGCGAGGAGGGAAATGAGCATACTTTCACTTTCATCCCAATCATCAATTAACAGCTTTTTCTTCTCGTTATAAGAGAATTGTTTTCATACTCACTAGACGTTCACTCGTGAACCATTGATCTCAGGATCATCATCGCAATTGTGAAGAAAAAAACAACAAATTTGAAGAGAACCGTCATCATGATTCATCATGAATGATGATGAAGGTTCTACCAAAACGTATTATTTTCAAATAATTATTGGAGAGTACTTGTCAGCTCATTCATTAACTTGAAACACTTCTAATTTTTTTTTATACTATACAATGTTTTTAAATACTCAATTTTTGCGCCCATTGAATACGACAAAAGATAAGCATTATCATTGGGACCAGAAGTATTGAAGAATGATAGCTGGTATATTGAATAAGAATTACTGAATGAACACAAGTGTAGCTTTAATTGGTGAATGAAAAATGAGGGACATCACGCCTTTGAATAGTCGACTTTTGCGCTTAACAAATACAACGAAAGATACGCGTTGCGATCGCGACTGAAAGTATTGAGGAACGATAACTGGTATCATAAGTAAGAATCACTGAATGAACATAAGTTTGTCTTCAATTGGTCAATGGAAAATGAGGTTAAAAGAGTTCAAATTCGAAAAAAATATATGTTTCCTCGGCATTTCAAAAAATATTAATAATCTTAGATTATACTAGTTTCCAAGTTATTCTTAAGAAGAATCTTTATTGAATTCCTGAGAATGCAAGTATATTCAAATTTATCATTCGAATGTAGACGTTTTTTTCTATGAAGTAAGATCGTCATTCTAATTTGATGGTCAAAAGAGCGATAAGAGCCGCTAGATGTACGACTTTCAATTCTGAGATTTTTGAATTTAAGCGTAGGATTGGTACAATATGATCGGAGCAATTTTCCTACAATTTCAATTTGTATTATTGCTATAAAATCGAAATGTAGTAAGAATTTTAATGTTCTTCATTTTATTATACGCTATAATTGATTAGACAAAATTCCATTTGGTAGCATTCTGAAATGTTGTAAAATTACGTACAAGTAGTTAGGTTCCTGCTTGTTCATTCTAAGCGATTTTTCTGGGCATTTCTCGCCGTTATTCTGGAAAGGAGCCATCAATAACGAATTGTTCTAAGTGCCACTCACTAAGACCAAAGGGGCATGTGCCTCTTTTCCCGAGCTGCTTATCTATGATGCAAGCAAATACAGTCAAGGCTGTTAGTCCTAGTGATAAAATATGTTTTTTCTATTATTTAGACGCAAATGGTGGTTTTTTCTTTGAAGATATACCAGAAATAAATCATTCACATTTGTTTCTATCCAATTAAATCTGATCATATTCAATTGGATATGATCAGATTTGAACATTTTTTCCCGGTATATCTTCAAAAAATCGTCTTTTGCGTCTAGCGAATAGAAATAAATACACTCTATCGCCAGAACTAACAGTTTAAGTGTATTGGCTTGTATCATAGATAAGCACCTCGGAAAAAGAACACAAAATGTAACTTTAATTAGTCAGTGAAAAGAACAATGAACGAAAAAAACTTGTAATGCAACAAAAAAAAAATTGTTTCCTCAGTATTTTTGAAAACTTTAAAAATTATAGATCCGACTATTTTCCAAGATATTCTCAAGAAATCTTCACCTATGAAGACTCATTTATTCGTCCAAAATTCCAATTAACCTCAAAATTAATTCCATAAAAATACTATTTTGATTTAAGATTTTTTTTTTATTAACTTGAATTTGAAGTATTCAAAAAAAAGTGCAAAGGTGGCCAAAACTGGTACTTTTACCCTGCACCTCTGCATTTCTGTCGGATCACAAAAAAAAAAACATTTTCCTAATTTCTTTTCTCTGCCTTTGAATTAAATTAATTCGCGTGTAAATGCAAAGTGTAAAGCTCTATTCACCGTAATTGCCTCATCTTGACCCTTTCTTTTTTCTTCTCAGTGCCAACACTTTTATCGCTTTACAATCCTCTTTTTTATTTTTACTCTTGCAACACCTTTATTTTGTGTTGGGTTCACGCTTATTTACCATTAGAGGGACTCAAACGCATTCTCGTGCCTATTATCATCACTGCTGTTCGAAAAAAAAAATGAGGGTGAAGGGTACTGGGTGGGTGGAGGGTTTTCGCAGGAAAAATAGAAGGGGGGAGGAGGGGGTGATATACACCGTGTACAGTGAAACGCGCCCGGATAATCCGAGGTCGCTAGAGGGAACATACTCCACAAAACAAGTGTCATGCTCTTGTCATCGATGCGTTTCAGGTCTGTCTCATCACTCTTCATCGAGGGGATAGTAGAAGGGGGTAGGTAGGGAGGGAGGGGGGGGGGTATGAGGTTTTATGTGCTATGCACTCTGTAAAGCTCTCAGTGGCTGTTGAATAAATATTTCTGTCGATAAAATTCACCAACTGTTTTAAAAACATGATACACAACATTTTACGCATGACTTTTATCATTTTTTTATAAATTTTTTTATGTGTATTTTTTTTTTTTTTCGCGGAGAAAAACGAAATTAGCTTCTGAATTTATTATTTTTTCATTTTTTCCATGTTATAATTTTTTTTTTTTGACGTTGATTGATGGAAATTATAACTCTCAGTTTGTGTGGAACGTGAGGGCTTTGAAAATTTTATTATTCCCCCCGGAAATTTTGTTATTTTGTGAGGGGGAAAAAAATTGCAACAAATGCTTAATCAGTGAAAAAAAATAGAGCCTCGTTTTCGATGGGAGGGGAGGGAATGAGGAGGGGGGGCTTTCACCGCAGAGAGTTCGAGGTCTAACGATATATTACCTCTCACTCATTTTTTCCAGTAGTCGTTTGCAGCATCAGCAGCAGCAGCCAAGGTCGTTGCTCATCCTCTAGCGATCGTGCCAAGGCCATTGACCCCGAAAAACCTCGACATTTGTGAAATCTTCCGCGTTAAAGAGAGATGCAATATACTTTCTGCCCCCTCTTTTTTTCACTATTTTCTTCTTACTTAAGGTAATCCTAGTGGCAGGTTCGAATGATAGATTTTAATTTTTTTTTCCTTTTAGTTGTTATAATTACTATAACTATTTCGATTTTTCAACATTTTAGCGATACTAGAACGATGTCCAAGATGATAAATTGTTTTTAGATAATAATATGAATTTTCAATATTGTTCCGCATTTGACTCACTCTGTCCCAGTATCTAGGACTAGGATTGGAGGATCCTCGGATTTTAAATACCAATATGGCCGCCATTGATTTTTTCATGTAATTAATTGCATTAATCGTCGTTATATGTCCGGTTACATGCATTTTTCATTATTTTAAAAATTAATAGACATTCTGACGAACAAAAAACATATAAGGTTATATAAGGAAAAAATACGTCTGTGATCATGAATTTTCGCAGTGGAAATGAAACTGAACCTCACTTATAGAGTTTCAATGTTAATTTAATTATTTTGAATAGTTAATTTGGGCCTTATTTGTCCTATAACATGGGGTAAACTGAATTTTAAGAAAATCTCCTCATGCGATTCTATCGAAAGTGATCAAAATCGAAAAGGGAAAATAGATTTCCCGAACCACTAAGATTTCCTCAATATTTGTGATAAGAATATAACGTTTCCTGAGCTTATACTCACTTCCTAGCGAGTAAAATAGATGGGTGTGGTCTTAACTTCCGGTTTAGACGGGCATCGAAGTCTCTTTTCCGCTTCCTTACAATTGTTTATCGTTTAGAAATATTAGCTAAAGTGTTAATAGTTGGAAAAATCTGTGTACTTTCCGTTGCGTAAAATTTATTACTTCATTATTAATTTAAAATTCATTAGTTTTGGAGAAATTAGGGAACTTCTAAGTGGAGTGAATCAATTAGAGGTAATTAATTATCATATATGTGCCCTAATTAGGGCTGTGTGTCCTTGGATAGGGAAAATAAGAAATATGGAGTAATGAGGTGACGTCAATCTGTGTGAAAGTCGAATACTTCCGAAATTGGGTAAAACATGCTGACCACTTCTATCATTAAAAGTGTATTATGTTGTTTCTGGAAAGATGAGACTCTTGCAAGATTCACCGAAAAAAAAAGAAAATAACACAGGTTTATGGTGTTTGCCGTTTTCTCGTCGAGTGAAATCTACGGTAATGCGTGTGTCCTCGAAACCTAGTGTTTTTCGTTGAAATTTATCAATTTACACTACAAAATTTCTAGAGAAGTTTCTTAAACGAGGTTGAGTTTCATGATATGAGAAAGAGATGTATAAAAACTGAGGTACCATGCCCTTCAAGGAGATGGTTCTCAGTTCATATGTTATGTATTAATTTTCCGTCTGATATATTCGGAAATCCATTTAATCGATATTGAAGTATGAAATTTTGCATCTAATGGCAAATTTAACGAAAGTTATAAGATTTTTTAGCAAATCCTCGATATCCTCCAAATGATATGCTGCTGTATGCATACATCTAAACATTCATTGCACGTTTAGGACAGTAGAGCACACACACAACTATGCCAAACAAAACAGCCAATCACGTAGAAGCAGTGGCCAGCTGATTGCCCTACTCAATCGTAGACTCTACCAAATTTTCCTGTCTTCAAAATTGAAAAAAAAACTAAGTACGTGATGAAAAAAATTGAATTAATTTTCAATTACTCCAAAATATTGAAAGAATCTCTACATATTTTTTTATCAAAATTCCTGGAATGGGTTTTGAGAAAGAAGAAAACCTGCTGAATGCTACTGATTTTTGAGGTTACACCATTTACTCTCTGTTAAAGCTTTCAACTTTAAGATTGAATTTTTCAAATTTTCCACAAAAATCAGAAATAACATGAATAATTATCTCCAAAAATTTGATGAAAATCTCACGATGACATGAAATCTCATAGAACTACCTTAAATAATATATTGTCAATAAAAAATTCTCTATTCCCAATAAATATCCATATTCTGCAAGGAATATGGGGGGAGGGAACCGGAAAATCAGCCGGAAGGTCAATCCTGGTAAATTTGCAAAGGTACGTCGTTGGCAGATGGTGGAAAAACGCCTGCAGGTTGATTATTTGAAACAGTATCACTGAATTAAAAAAAAAATAGGATAAAAATAGAGAGAGAATGAAAAAAAAAAAAATGAATTACAAACTGGAAGCTCTTGCACAATCGAATGATATAATGTTTTAATCGTGCTCGCAGCAAAATGAATTATTTTAACTCATCTACCTGTGCCCAATACACTTTTGTGTATGTGTGTATGTATGTGTTTATATGTTTATAAAATAACATGGTTTGGAGGCAAAAAGTCCACAATTCTCGAGTCTCTTTCTAGTTGAAATAAAAAGGTAAGGGTGGAGGGAGAAATTGCCGGAAAAAACAACGTGAATGAATAACAAAAACAAAAAACGTAAAAAAAAAACATTAAAACATAAAAACCACCGGGGCGGAGCATCCCAAATCCGATACACACTCGATCAGACTCATCGGCGCGTGATTGCAGCTCTGTATTTTTATTTTATATTTCTGTTTAACCTCTTTCATGCGCTTTTTTTTTTTTACTCTGTACAATCGTTTTGAACAATTATTTTCGTGCGCGTAAACAAAGCTTGAAAAACTTGAAAGGGGCCTCGAAATGTTGACTGTGGGGATACTGAATTTTTTTTACACACCTATTTTTTTTTTTCTACAGTTTCAAGCTTTTTTTTCATTGGAAAGCCTGAAGCTCCTGCCAGAGCATGCTGTTGTCCATCAGTTTGGATTTTTCGGGAGGTTATTCGGGTCCATTGATTAACTGTTGTCTGGTGCAATATGCCGGAAGCTGGAATGAATTTTAAATATTTTATAATTAAGGCATAATTTTTTTTGATGCCTTATCAAAAATTCTGTTTTACTTTTTTATGAATTTTTTCATAATTTTTGATGGTGTACGCTGTTAGAAAAAAATGGAAATTTCATATACGAGTCGATGAGAATTTTCAGAAACGTGATATTGAAATTTTTTTAATGGGAAGATAAAAATGACGAATTGTCAATTTTTTTTTTATTTTTCCTATGTTCACTAAATTTTCAAGAAACAATTAAACTAAAATTCACGAATTTCATTGATATCCAGGCGTGAAATGATTCGAAAATCGATGATGATGTTCATTTTTCAATGACGTGATTATCTGAAATTTCAGTAGAAATGTGATTTGTTAGAAATTTCCGGGATTTTGCACGGAAAATTAAGATGGAAAATTTTAACAGTGTAGTTTATAAGATATGAATTATCAGAGTTAGTGGAAATAGCAGTGGTGGGGATGAAACGCCCTAAATCCAAAGGAAATAACGAAATTAGTAAATAATCGAAGGGTTGACTCATCATTTAAAAACAATTGACGAAGAGATCAGCATTCTAGCTAAATAATAGAAGAAAAAAAATTCAATTCTCCGTACAGTAATTGGAAAATTTTAATTAGAAGGTAATCGTAACTATTTGCCTTTCTCTTCTCTGTATCTTATGCATATGATTCAGAAAAATCTGGAAAAAATTCAAAAAAATGCCCTAATTTGTTTTCATTATTGTTGACTCATTTCAAATTTTTCCTGAAAGATTTTTTCTTCCCTCTGGAAAGAATTATGGGGAAAAAATGAATAGAATAAAGAGGAATGTTCGAAAAAATGTATAAAGAAGTTCCTCAAAGCGAAGGACTTGCTGAAAAAATAGGGGAAAAAATTGTAAAGATTCCCTGGCGTGTCTCAAATATTATTGAATTTTAAAAAAAAAATTTTTGTAAAGATGCTTCCCCTGAGAAATATCGTAAGAAAATTATTTAAATGAAGAAAAAATTTTGAACAAATATATATGTATTTTTTTCAGAGCGAATGACTTAGTGAAAAAATCGGATAAAATTTGAAGAGATGCTCTGGCATGTCTCCATCATTGGTGAATTTTTTCAAATTTTTTTGTAGAAGCGCCTTTCCGCCAGAAATTCCAGAAGATAATAGATTTAGCAAACTGATTTTCTCCAATTCTCAACAAGATATTGGTAATAAAGAATCAAGAAACAAAAAAAAATGATATTTACAAGCTGAAGATATGATACATATATATGACTTTCAAATAGTTGAGGCGTTCAATCTTCTTTCGGCTAAATTGAAGCACTTTTCATCAAATTATCACCAATTAAGTGCAAAATACCTCACAAACTCTCATTTTTCTTTTTTACCGACCGTGTGACTCTTTAATAGGTGCTATTTTAAATTCTCAAACCGATTTATATCACCGATTCTTTTCGCAGTTACAGTCGACGTCTACCGGCCTTTGCCTAAACCCCAGAATTCCTCTCTCTTCACTTCCAGGGACCGATAAAACAGTGAAAGAGAAATCGGCATCTTCATCCGAGCCATAAGTGGACGGTTAGGCACTCACAGCATGACACAACTACACTGACAAAAAGATTATATCGTCGGCTTAAAGTTAAAGAGGAGTAAGTGCCATTTTTCCCGATTTTTTCTTCTTCAAAATAACAAAAAGGCCTATCTCCACTTCTTATTGCTCCAATAGGCTTTCCAAGGCTCTTAAAATAATAACAAATAGGTGGAAGTACCACTGACTGATAACAAAGGGGCGTAAGTGCAAAAATTTAGATAAAAAATACTAAAAACAAAAGGGCGTAACTCCGAATACTCTCATGAGATAAAAAAATTATAAAAACAAAGAGGCGTTAGTGCAGAGATACGTCCCTTTAATTTTAAAATTGGTAAATACGCCAGTTTATTATTTCAATTTTCAATTATCCAAATAATGTTCCAGAGACCATAAAAAACATTTTGGAGTGATGAATAGACATACACTCCAGAATTTCGTGTTTTTGGCATTTACGTCCCTTTAACTCTAAGGCGTTGATATCATCAATAAAGTGATTTCTTGCACCAAATACATGAATCGGTGGATGCAAAACGATTGGAAGAAAAGTCCTTTTCATTCTCACAAGAAATTATTAAGAAAATATTCTTGCAAAAATACTCGCAATCGAGACACATCCTGTGAGAATAAATAGTATTCTTCTCTCAATCGTTTCGCATCAACCAATTCATCTATTTGATGCAAGAAATTATTATTACTGATAATATAATTTTTTTTTCCTGTCAGTGTACAACAAGAGGGCTCAGACGACAGGAAGAAGGGTACAGAGAGGGGGAAAACGAAGGAAAATGAGGGAAAACGAGAGAGACCCATGAAACTTGAACAATAGAGGAGGTGAAATGGGGTTGCAAGAGGGGTTGGAAACTCTGCAGTGCTCGTAAACGGGGACACAGAGTGCAGCCGTCTCGGGGTTTTACGGGGCAATTCGCAGTGTTGGGCCCTTAAAGGATGGGTAATTAAACGCGTCGGGCCGTAATATGAGCCTGTCGTATATATCCTTCTTTGTCACTGGGCTTTATTCCCAGGGTTTTAAAGCTCACTACCTCATCCCTCGCCCCCCCCCCCTCCTCAACTCGTGTTTCCCCTCCGATTTGACGTCTCGACCAGGTTTCACCTGACATTCGTCGCCGTTCCGATTAAACGATAAAGTTATATTGCTCTCTCTTCTCATTTCTCTTTTGCCCTCTTTTTTTTTTCATTTTTTTTTTTTTTTCATTTTATTTCCTCCTCAGTGGAAAGTTATCGATATAATATCAGAGTGTAGAATTTTTTGAACTTGGGAATGCTGCCTTTGAGTCGGAAACTTGAGAGAAGCAACGGCACGGTTAAAAGGAGAGGGTGGAGAGAGAAAGAGAAGTAGCAAGTAGTAGGGGTGGATGACAAGTCAGACGTGTAGAAAAGGTTTTCCAGTGGAAAGAAGTTATTCTAGTTTTTTTTTTTTTTGAATTAAAGAAAAGTACGGAACGGAAAATTGCTACTTTTTTTGAACGAAAATTCGGGGTTATTGTGTGTGTGTTTCTGAGGGTGTTGAAGAGGAGAAAATGTGTGTAAGGGGGGGGGGGGAGATTGGATTTCGGGGGGAAGACGTTTTTCGATGCTTTCTTCGTTGAGCTGATTACTCGCTTTACTGATGGATTCGACTTGAATATAACTTGACAATGTATATATACATATATGTTTTATGTGTGTGTGTGTATACAACCTCCTTCTATTTTCCTCACCGAGTTCTCTTTTCTTCCGGCTTCGTTCGGCTTTTCTTCATTCAGACGATCGTGTGCAGTTTATGGCCATTTTGGATGAACGACTCTATTTAGCTTGTGGAACGTATAAAAGGTGATTCGAGGGTTTTAAACCTCTACTTCGGTATCTGTCCTGCACCTGAGACGCTTCGGAGTGTCGGAGGATAGAGAAAAAAAAATTTATGAAAACATTTTATTTTTTGCTGGGAAAAAATTTTAATTATTTTCAATAATTAATTTTGGCCTTATTTGTCCGGTAACATGGGGTAAAGTAATTTTTTTAAAATCTCCTCATGCTATTCTATCGAAAGTGACCGAAATCGAAAAGGGAAAATAGATTGCCCGAATCACTAAGATTACGTTAAGAACCAATGAATGAAACCAATATTTGATAGTTTTGATCACTTTTTTTTTCCAGTGTATTAAGGATGTATGATCAAGAAAGTGGGGGAACCGTGAATTTTAATGGGTGAAAACAGGTTTAAACAGTTGCGGAGTGAGCTAATATGAATGACCACATGACGTGTGCTGTGAATCTATCCAATCACGGCGGGAAATGAATGATGAGATGAAGTAATTCGAATTTCTTTTTTTTTTTTATTAGAATTCGAATTTCAATTCTATTTTTCTCTTCAGGATGAATGAGTACATAGCATTTTCATAATATTGTCGAATTACTACAACATTCATCTTTCTTATGAATATTCGTTTTTTGTAGGGAGCTTAAAAATTTAATATTTATTAATTTACGATCATTTTCAATAGTAATTTCAATAATAATTTTTTTCTTTCTTCTTTAAATGATCACCTACCCCAGACTTTTCACAGCAAAATTCTTTGAGACATAATCTAACTAAGAAAGTTTTGGAGCCGAAATCGAAAACTGTTGTCATGATCATAAATCCTCAAACGCAGATAAACCAAAAATAAATGTTTTGTATTAAAATATCGTGCATAATATGTTACATTTCTCTGCATCAATAGAAACAATCATTTACGATTCAAGAGAAGAAAAATGTCCTTTTTAGTTTGGGAAAAATGATGCTGCCTGGAAATACCGTCAATTGCTCAATTAATGCCATCGGCCCGATTAATGCCACTTTTCATACATTTTCGTGATTATTGAACTTGTTGGAATTCTCAACTCTAAGTAATTGATAACGGTGGCTAGAAAAAAATTCTAAGGACACCGGACAATCAAAATATCCGATATTTCTCTACTAGATATATATTCCTGAAATTAATCCGTTAAATGCGACCAGCGTGATCAGCAAGATAAAGCCCTAAAGCTCTTCATGTGGTGTTAGAGTGCCTCATCAGTTCGATGCGTGATATTGAGAAAATTGAAGTATTTAATAAGTCGAAAATTGTATTGATTGTTAGCAAAATCATTGGACTTTCATATAAATTGACGAATAATTTAAAAATAACGACCAGTGATGGAAATTAATTGATGGCAATTATTGGGACCCTCTATGGCAGATATCGGGCCATGGTGGCATGAATCGGGCCATGGGCAAAATATTTTCAAAAATATAAATTAATTAATTTTTATCATTAATTCAGGAAAATAATTAATGTAAACGATAGTGTAATGATAGACCCTAAATTCTTTCGAGGAAAAATCAAATTGGAATTTATGATAAGATATCATTTTTCTATGAAAGATATGTGGCAGAATAGGTCTCTTGGTGGCATTAATTGGATCATTGACGGTACATGCATAAATATTGGTTTGCTTAATGTTACAATGCGTAAAGTGAAAAAGAAAAATCCACAATAATTATTAATTTTTCTAGAAAAAAATTCCTTTATTTTTCCAATTCACTTAAAATTAATTATAAAATGAAAAAAAAAAGAACTGTAAATTTTTTTTTCACATGAACTGGCAGCCACTTTAAATTCTTCTCAATTTAAATTTGAAATTGCAACTGGCATAGACTCTCTATACCTCGTGTTGTATACACTGATTTTTTTGCCCCTCTGTCCTTCACCCTCTCTTTCTCTCTCCTATTCTCCTATCTCTTTTCTCTATTCTGATTTTGTACGCGAGAACTGTGTAGAAAACACTATCCCCATGCGGGGCACATCCATACTATGGCGAGCGCGCGCCAGGGGCCACGTCAGGAACTTGATAAAAGTTAGACGGCTCGGAATTAAATTTTCTATGTATTCCGGACGATTGAATTAGTTTTGGATTATCTGCTCGAGGGCTATATCAATTCGCAGTTGCCAACCGTGATTCTCTTTCTCTGTTTCTCTTTATTTCTTTTTTGTTTTTTAAATGCAACTTTTTTTCCTTTTTTTTTCCATTCGGCTTATTTTTATTTTCGCCCATTGTTGATAGAATCTGTCGGCAACTGCTGTTTGTATCTCCTCTCTTATTCCATTAATTTTCCATTAAAAACAGTTAAAAGGAGAAAATTAATAGAAAAAATAAGCTCAGTTAAATCTTTATTTGTTTTTTTAATAAATTTTTAAACATAAACTTGAACAATAACTTTTTTTATGTCTTCAAGTAAACTTTCTTTATAGCTACTTCCTCTACTTATTGTGGATTTTACGGGATTTTTTTTTTCTCTCTTCTCAACTTGTGTGTTTAAGAGCCGCAGGATAAAAAAATTCCAACTCAGTAAACACGTGCCCAGTTATTGCACACGTATCGGAAGATTTCATTGAACCGTTTTTCTTAAAGAAGAGAAATTCAGTGAGTCTGTATGTATATCGTTGCCTTAGAAGCAAAGGGGCGTAAGTGCTAGGCTTATACATAGCACTTACACCCCTTTGCCTCTAAGTCAACGATATTTTATCTCTTCTATTCACTGAGGAAAAGTCAGAAAAATTTCCAAAGTCCACCATAATTCTATCAAGGTAGCACCACCGTTACTCGATTGACCCTTCCAAAAATTCTAAAATTTACTACATTTAGTAGATTATGATAAGATAAGGATCCAGTTAATTTTTTGAAGGGATACATTGAGAAAAAAAATTCTTGTAGCCAGAAAAATGGCTTTTAACAAAATTTTCCTTCACTATTTTTATATCTATATGTATTGAAATTTTCTGGAGTAAACCTTGTCAGGTTACAGCTATATGAGTCAAAAAATATTGACACTTGAAGTTTCACGAGTTTGATTCAACATTGTGCCTCATGGGAAATCACACATTTTAGCATATTTTACAAAATTAACTCTTCCAATTTGGATTTAAAAAAGAAGGGAAATGATAGAAAATTATGTATAAAACATTTTAAACTCTTGAAAATGCATCTTTCGAGCATGTAATAGTAATAATTACTGAATAACTATGAAAACTGTATTTTTCATCAATTTTGTTTCTCATTTTCATGTTAAATGATTATTCTGTTGGGATCATGTGAAGTTGGAAGGAATGAATTTAACAATACTAAATAGTTATCAAATGAACGACGTTTTGCCTGCCTTATTGAGGCTTCTTCAGGTTCTTGACATCATTAGCATATAGTCACCATAAAATTAATTATATCCAATCGGAAATTTAATCCATGCAAAAGAATTTTCGTTGATATTGCAGTGTCTTCACTCAACCGTTTTCTTTTCATATTTTTTTTCTCTCTCTAATTCATTCGGTACGCTATTTAGTGCATAAACAGTGCATGAATCAAACAAGACACTATAACCACTGACTAGGGCAGTATCGGTGGTACTACGTTAAAGAAGGTGAATTTAGCTGAGTCCGTATATTTTATCTCTTCTTTTCACTGGGAGAGAAGTCAGAAAAATCCCAAAGTCCTTTTGCTGCTGCAATAAACCCCATCATTCTATTAAGAGGCAAGAGTAGCTTGAATAGCTGGCAATGAAAATCTGGCTCGATAGAAATAAGGGAGAGTTCATCCTTCTTCTTTTTTTTTTTGCTTCTTCATATCCTTGTTTTATTCTTTTTTACAGCAGTAAAACTCTTCATTCTCTTACTACTTCAAAAACCTCTTTGCAAAAGTGTTCTCCTCAAATATCTTCTTTTTTTTTCTTCTCTTTTCTTCTTCGTCTCGTCTTTTTCTTGCAGAGCGAACAAGGATTCTCATTTCCTCCTTACGAAGATGTTCTCCAGTAGTTCCTTGGTAATGACACGATGTGGTCGAGTTGGGCTCTCTGTTGGTCTGCCATAAAGTCTACTATTTATAGCGTATAATTTTGGACTCAATTCACAACGGACATTGAACCACCAATCGCAGACAAATACAGCTTGACTAAATTGTGTACCATTTGGGCATAGAAATGTTGCTTGTCTACCATCGATATCACAGTAATGCCATGCTTGACAACGAGTCTCTACGTCTGCAAAAAAACCTGGGTACTGCTGATCGTCACAGTAAAAATTTGTGTATGGTACTTTTCCCAGTACTGGATAATCGGTGCCAGGACGACCTGTAACAGAAATTAAATTCAATTATTAATTTGAGAAAATGTAAGGATTTTTTTTTTTCAATTAAAACTGGTAAAATGGAATTCAATTATCGGTCGTTCTGTAATTCGATTAATCGAATTATCAATCGATTAATCGAATTATCAATCGATTTATCAAATTATAAATCGAATTATGAAACAATTTATCGGATTATAAATCGATTTATCGAACTATAAATCGATTTATTGAATTTTAAATCGATTCATCGAATTTTAAGTCGATTTACGAATTTTAAATCGATTTATCAAATTATGAATCGATTTATCACATGAGAAATTTATTTATCGAATTATAAATCGACCAATCGAAATTGAAATCGATTAATTGAATTTTAAATCGATTGATCGAATTTTTTAAATGATATGAGTCCTTTCCAAAACAAACACACTGTGAGATTTAGTCGAACTTTAATAATCGATATCGAAATCATGTCACGCCGCAATTTCATTGGTTGATTCATAAATCCAAAAGTTGCGCGGGATATTCAAAAAGAGTCGAATACTGTGTTTGGGTGATGTATGTCTGTTAGAATGGACAATTTCGCATGATTTTTGAATGATGCGTGATTTGATTTTTTACGTAAAATTTCTATCAAATACTCTATTATAATAATACCGATTTTGAAATAGAGAAAAATCATGTTTCTTTTTCCATGAGATTTTCATGAAAAATTAGAAATTTATTCACATGTATCCACGACAAAATCAGAGCTATCCTCTCGTGGTCCATTTGAGGTTTGTTTACCTAACCGCAGATGAACAGAAAATGAATGTTTTGTATCATAATATCGTCCATAATATGTTACACTCCTACCCATCAACAAAGACACAATCATTTCCGATTTTAAGAGGAAAGATTCCTTTTTTAATTTTGAAAAATAACGCTACATGAAAAAATGCATAAATATTGGTTTTGCCAAAGTCGCAACTCGCAAGATGCATGCCAAAGAAAAAAATCGCAAAAACATATAGTCTGTCAGAATTCATTAATTCCTCATTAATGAAGTGGGCTGAAAAATATTTGAATCCAACTCAATCTCTCAGCCTTGTTATAGACTCCACTTTATTTGTTTCCGTCTATACAAGGAACAGGCAATTATGATGAGAAACGTAAAAACTCTTATTTCCTTCTCGTTTTTATTATTTTCCTCCTTTTTTTTTTCTCTCTTTCTTTATTATTATTCTTCATCTCCTCCTCTTTGATGTTGAACATGAAAAATACTGTTACTCCTTTTACCATCGGCACGTCGTTTGGCTCGTTATACAGTACCTCAGTGAGAGAAAAAAAAAAAAAAAAAGAATGAACGAGAATATATATATATGCGATGGTAAGAATAGAGAAAATCTCCAGGCGAATGGAAAATAACGTAAAAAAAAAGAGAAAAAGAAAAAAAAATGATAAGGAAAAGGTGGAAGTTGAATGAGTTAGAGGTGGAGAAGGGTGGGGGTAAACAGAGAAGGAAAAAGGAGAGATGAGGAAATCGAGCGCTAATTTACGAACGTTTACTCATTTATTCCGGCTCGGGGGCTTCACTGGGATACACAGTAGAGGGAAAAGAACGATATTCAGACGGACTTGAGATCATCCTCAGGCACTCATTTCTCCTTCACTCGAAACATCTTCTTTTCATTATTTATTTATTTTTTTTTATTTCTTTCTGTTTTTTTTTTTTTTTTGGATTCTTTTTTTTCCCTATGGGAATGTAGTTTCATCAGAGAGACAGGGAATATCACAGAATTGAAAAATAGAGGAATACTCAAGTGGATTAATGAAAAGAATGAGAGGAGATAAAGCAAACGCAGTTGAAATGGAATTATCAGTCCTTTTATTCTTGGATTGGGGGAAAAAATGGGTAAAATGGTGTTTTTTGCGGGGATATGCTTGGAGAGGAATTTTTATTGATGATTCTGTTGGAAAGTGAGGAAGTTTCGGGTAGAAAATATGTGCCAGAATTAATTTTTTGATTTTTTTTTTTTGATTTTTGTTTTTCTTTATGATAAAAAAAACTCTCTTCATTTAAAAGGAAAAAAAAAAACATTTTTTTGATAATATCTCTGGTTCTATTAGGTGCTGACAAATTATTTAAGTCAACGCAAAAAAAATGACAGTACACAATTGGTTTTCATATTCCAAATGTTATATTCTAGCAAAGAGAAGCTAATATGATGTTTCTATGGTGTTAGGTATTAGATTCAATTAATACTGACAGTTTAGTGTGCATGCGATGCGTGCACGCAACATCCAAAGATTCGTATTTCCCACAAAAAAAAAATGAAATGTCACGACGAATTTATTCAACTACAAGATATGCGGAGATGAAACCTTGAAGGAAATAATTTTCATTCAACATTAAATGGGTCTGGGTCTGAGACGGTTAATAACGACTCTTCACAACGAAAGTAACGACTTAACTAACTCTTTTATTTCGTAATTCTCCGGTTTTCATAAGTTTCGAGAAACATGTCAGCATTCCCACGAGTCAGAAAGTCAACGGTTTGCATCGGTGTCACGTCAAGGGATCCTCGGAAGAAAGATCCTGTCTTCTTTTATCAAAACTATTGATCTTGCGGGGATTCTTTTAGAGATGTTTTTAGTAGCCGATTAAAATCTCTACAAAAAAGCTTTCTTGACGTTTTCCTCTAAGAAAATTCCGTACAAAAAAGCTTTCTCGTGGTTTCCTCGTAAGTAATCGCTGACGAGCTTTCCTTTGATATTTTCATGTTTCGCACTAGTCTACAATCTGTATTCTATAAATTTGATCTTATTCGAATAATCATTCATTTTTTTTTAGTGAAATCTCAAAAACTTCATGTTTTCACAAAATATGAAGAATTTGCTTCAAAAAATCAAATTTTTTCCAAATTCCGAAAAAATTACTATTTTACACATGTTCCATGCATCTAAAATTCCCTCATCATTCCAACCAAATCATTAAAAAAAATCTATTCAAAATCCGTCTCTTCATACTCCCCTCCCCATTTTCATAATCGCAAATCTTAAAATGCCCCGTCCCCTTCAAAAAACTCAACGCAATCTCATTATCTCCCGCCATCCACCGCCAATTTCCAAGTTTGCTCCTCCTTTTTTTTTATCCTCAAGGCGTTATACCCAGCTTCTACCCCCCTAAGAACAGTAGCTTTTCACTGGCGGTACAAAGGCTTTTCGTGTCTCTTCCCCCGGCAGAACTCACTCTCATCTTGCACTTTACTCCATGGCTTGAATACCTTAATTCTGAAGGTGGGGAGTAGCTTCACAAAGTAGTACCCCTCCCCCCCCCCCCTCCCCCTGTGTGTAAGTCTTAGTCTAACCGACTCCGATAAATCGTGCCACTGTGCACTAGTTTTGACATTAATAATGCCACGATTTCTCCGAGACACACACAAGAGCTTTACTAAATTTCTCCTTCGACTTGATAGTAGTTAACGAGAGGAAATACAGCTATATATATGTATATATATATCTATACATATATATAGCACCTTAATAAGAGCGCAATATTCTCATTTTTCCCAAAGAAACTATCAAAATTATCCTCAAGTTATTAGCATTCAGAGCTCAATATCATTGCCTTAGAATCAAAGGGGCGTAAGTGCTATGCTTATACAAGGGACTTTAGCCCTTTTGACTCTAGAGCAACAATATAATTGTTTGTATTCCGTTCACATGAACACTAAACTTTCATGATCACAACCAAAGCCTTCAGATACTCCCGAAACAATAGGAAAGAGGGGGTAGAGGGGGAGCGGTAAGGGGGAGGTGGAGAAGAGACAAGTTGAATGATGATTTTGACGAGTAATCCACGAAAGTACGTCTCATAGGCTATTCCGTATGGATAACACACAAGAAACCTGCGACAACTTCGCGAACAAATTCTCGTGCGCTCAAACACTGCATGGTCAATGTGTTTATTCTATCACGTGACAAGAAGGAAAGAGGGGAGGGGGAGAATCGAACACAAAGTAGATGAGAAACGTGCACCGCAAACTAGCCACATTCTTCAAAACTGTGCCTATCGTACTGACTATCGAGTCATCACGATTTTAGAGAGAAATCTGGAGGAACTCTTGGAAGAGAGAGACCGAGATCCAGAATGAGAGAAAGTGGGAGAGCTGTGGGTTGATTATCACAGAGAGGATGGATTTGTGTGAGGGAGATATGCGTGTGTTTGAGATCTTTGGGATTTTCGGTTGTTGAGGAGGTGGCGGTTGTTGTTCGAGGGACAAGTGGGAAAAAGGGAGACTTTTTGGTTATTACACTGTAAAAATGAGTGTTCAAAATTAAGATACTTTTGTAGACACTTTTAGAACACTTTGAGGGATGCACTTGTAGGTCAATGGTAGTTTCAAGATATTTTTTGATTTTGAGATATTTTTTTCCAACTGATATTTTAAATTAAGCTACTTGTTTTTACAGGGTACTCAAGGAGACAGGGGCAAAATGGGGTACAGGGACATGCGCTTGAAAGTATCCCATTTTGCCCCAGTCTGCCTTATATGGGGCAATTACATTACTGTCAACCTGATTTTTGATGGGAAAGAAGGTTTCAAACTGTAAAAACAAGTATCTTGATTTAAGATATCAAGTTGGAAAAAAATGTCTTCAAGCCAAGAAATATCTCAAAATTGCCATTCCCTAAAAAAATATCTATAGAAGTATCTTAATTTTAAACACTTGTTTTTAAAGTTCATGGCATGCTAAATTGATATGAAGGGATGATATTGCACTTGCATGAATGAAACCGGATTATTCTACTCGATGTAATCCGAAAATTACATTTCAGAATTTATGATGATAAATTATGTAAGAAAAGCGCCCTTCGTATGTGTGTATTCCATCCAATTTATCACAATTTTCTTACGATGAATTTGCCATAAGTCATGCTATAGCGTCTGACGCTACAAGAGCCCATTGATTTGAAAGCTATCTTCCAAAAAAAATTTTCTCAGATACTAAATGCTCAATATTGTCAAAAATTTTCAAGTATACACAGGATATATCCTTTAAAATATGTTTTCAAAGTTTCAAGTCACTGCTCCTATTTTAAGAATCGAGCAGAACTATCTCAACAAGAGCTCCTCGAAATATTAGAACTCGAGGACAAAGTTTTAATAAAAAAAACCACCCCCTCCCCCCCAAGAATCTTTCTAAACTACTCCACTTCTTTCTCTTGACTTTTCTTTAATAAGCAAAATGAGTAATAAACTGGTATTTTTAATTGGTTCAATTTCCCCAAGAAAAGCAAAAAAAAGCGAAGAAAGAGGGTAAATTTATATACACCGTATCATGAGTGGAAATCTATCCCCGAGTTTTGCCCAAATGAAGGACACATTTTCCCTCTCTCTCTCTCCCTCCCTCACTCCCAGTATCTCTCTCGTGTACTCTTATTCTCTGTTTGCTTCCTCTTTTACGTTTTCAGTAGAAGCCATAGTCATAAAGTCAGCCAAGCGGACGGGAGCTCCTCGAGTCTCCAACACAGTGGCGTTAGCTCGTACGTCTCTTCCTCTACTTCCATCATCTCTCAGTCCTCCCTGCGTCTCTTCTCCCTCTTCCCCCCTCTTTTCTCGCCGCTAACGTGTTCGTTGCCGTTGGTGCGGAGAAACGATGGCAGACTGGGTTAGGTCTGTGTGCATAAAACGGCGAGGTCGACAGTGGCAAGAGCCAGAGTGTAAAAAGGGGGGGGGGGAGGAAAAGGGGGGATGAACTGCTCTGAGTGACGGGAAGGGTGAAGAGAACGGAAGAAGGGTTATCGCGAAAATGGCGAATGAGGTAGCCCAGTAGAGAGAAACTACGAGCATGAAGAGAGGAGAGACCTCTTACGTGAGCGGTGAGTTTAAAAAAAAATGACATGAACTTGGAGGGAAAAAAAGAGGGGGGAGGGAGGGTTGATGAGAGGAAAGGGAAGATGGGAATAAGTGTAATAAAAAATTTATATTCACTTGGCAAACTGAACCAAAATTGTCAAAATCCAATTTAAATGTATTTTTCCTTATTTTTTTCTTCTTTTTTTTTTTATCCATTTTTATTCATTTTATTCATGTGAATGAAAAGAGAGGAAAATCAACTAGAATTGACGACAAATTTAGCAGAAGAATCTTGTTCTTATTGGGGAAAATATGAGAATTTTGAAAGTGAATGTTTAACTGAAAATTTCAGGTTTTTAGTGGTACACTTGTTTATTTATTTTATCGGGAATTTTGCACGTTTTGGGAGGGAAATGGGGGTGAA
This sequence comes from Aleiodes alternator, assembly GCA_963921955.1. Lineage (NCBI taxonomy): Eukaryota > Metazoa > Arthropoda > Insecta > Hymenoptera > Braconidae > Aleiodes > Aleiodes alternator. Next base: position 6,606,136 of record OY998099.1, on the reverse strand, counting down.
TTGAGGGGGAGGCCGTAAAAATACGGAGTTAGGGTGGAATGCTTCGTGGAGAGAGTGTCTTTGGGAGGGCGAGAAATATGAGCTTGGGTGGAAATCTTATGGACTGGATTCTGGGGAGATCGGTTGGGTTGTCCCGGGGTTTACGCAAGTCTTGGTATTTCATTATACTAGCTGAGTACCACGAGAGTGGAGACGTTCTTCAAGCTCATCCCTCAAATTCTCTCGTCTTATTCTCCTTCATTCAGAACAGGTCGATGACGCTTTGTCCAACGATTTTCATATTATCCCTGAGATCCGGAGATTTATGGGAAAATTTTTTGAATTTCTCGAGTAAACGGGATTGGAGTAGGTTCCAAGTCTCATGAACTGTGGATCGAACTAAGGCGGTTCGATTCCTGCAAAACAATCGATCCTACGAGATTATGACTTTTATTCAATTTTTAGGATTTTAATAATTAAAATTTGATAATTTCAAAAATAGTAGGATTATATGAGTTTTTTTTTAAAGACTAAAACAGTTGGAACGGAACTATTGAATATGATGCGAATATCTCGAATTAATGTGAAATGTTGTATCGATTAATCGAAATTTAAAAATTATCGATTCATCGAATTCTATTACACATGAATGTTTCTTTAAAAATTTGCATTCTCCTTGTCCCTTTTAATCAAAACAGATGAACTATCGAATGTGATGTGATATCTCGAATTGAATGCGAGATATTGCATCGATCAATCGATATTGAACAATGATCGATTGAAAAAAAAAATTCCTTCAAACCAAAATGGATGAAACAGAACTATTGAATAGTGATGCAATATCTCCAATTTGATGCGAAATTTCACATCGATTAATCGATATTTGAAAAACTATCTATCCATCGAGAAAAATTCACTCGTGCCTAAAAAAAAATTCTTTCCAAAAGAAAAGACGAAATTTAACGCCAATCAGAATTTTTTTTATTAAAATAATTTATGTTTCATGGAGTAATGTTGAAATAGTTTCACAATATGCAATGGATTCCTATAATGCGCTTAGTACTGACGAAAAATACAGAAGGTTTCTGCCGATTCAGTTTATTTCCTGTAAACAGATTTTTTAACGATTATTAAGTTTTCTTCTGGTCAAATTATTTGGTTTAGGCACAAGTCAATTTTTCTCTCAGGGTCTAGAAATATCCTAGGTGCCATTCTCCAAAGTTGAAGAATTTGGATTTTTCGGCACTGAAGTTAATAGGAAAAGATTGTATCGATCTCGCCACAACAGAATCGATTCAATTTCGATTTATCGACTGTCAAATATCAATTCAATCCAAAAAATCGAGAATTCATCTTGAACAATCCATTAATTTCTCGATAATTTTATACTGCAAAGCTAATATTTATTCAGCCTTTTTTCCATTTCATCGTCAAAAATTCAATTTTTCATCCAAATTTTATAATTAGAAAATTAATTCGTAATTTCTCACTAATTAGGATTTGGGGGGGATGGTAAAATTGCCAGTGGTTAGTTGTATGAACTACTGTTATTCCAAATAGGATGTTGGTAGGTTCACTGAACCGAAATACCACGGCCAACCACTAGCATCCGGCTAAATCGTCGCTTTATTCCGTCTCTCTTTCATCAACTGCATTTCCACTGTCTCTCTTCATCCTCATCTCTTCCGAATTTTCCCTCGTACTCTTTCGACCCCTCACACACACATACACACACATACACATCTCTCACTGTGCAAAACTCAGGAAAAGAGCGAGATGAAAAAAAATGTTCAAGTCCTAAGTTAAGGGAATAATTTAAAAAAGGCATAAAAAATTGAGGGATAAAAAAATCTAATAATAATAACAATAATGAAAAAAAAAGTGATTCACTGGCTTTACCGTATTGATGAAATTCACATGTATCGATGTGTCACGGACGAGCTTCATAAAGCCTCCATACGTTTATAAATCGAATTTCCGCCTCGAAACCAGGTGCATGAATCTCCATAGGTTCTTTTGCCCATTTTTTTTCTACTCTTTTCCATTTTCATGTAGTAAATCAGAATTATCTCGTGTTACCTTCACGTTTCTACAAATTCTCAACTGGATTTAATTTTACTCCTATCCAACCACTTTATATGTTTTATATCGTCGCCTTAGAGTTAAAGGAACGTAAGTGCCAAAAACGACGAAATTCTGGTGTGAAAAGGGCGTATATCCACTTATTACTCTAAAATGTTTTTTATGGCCTCTGGAACATTATTTGGGTAATTGAAAATGAAAATAGCAAAGTGGTGTAACTACCAATTTTAAACACTAGAAACAAACAGGCGTATCTCTAGCACTTACGCCCCTTTGTTATTAGTCAGTGGTACTTACGCCTATATGTTATTATTTTTTATTTTTTTCCTAATATTGCGTAAAAGGTCTTGGAAAGCCTATTGGAGCAATAATAGTGGAGACACGCCTTTTTGTTATTTTTAAGAAAAAAAATCGGGAAAAATGACACTCACGCCCCTTTAACTCTAAGGTGACGATATATATAGGGTAACATTAACAATAGATGGACGGTTAAGGAATTATTAGACTTTATTAATTCATATGAAATAGGCGCATCACGTTGGAAAGTTGCTGAAAACAATGATGTACAGAAAAATATACAGTGAATCGACTAAAAATCGATTAAACTTGAATAATGTGGAAGTAATTGAAGAAAATCAAGGAAAAACTGGAAAATAACTTGAAACCCCAATAGATGAACAGTTGCATATTTGCAGTGGTATGATTCTAAATTTCGATTAATCGGTATGCAATAAATAATTCATAAATCTATATGAATGTGATAATCAGGAATTGACGTGAAAAATATAAAAATCATTCCTGGAAATCCTCGATAATAGGAACCGTCCATCTTTTGATCAGTGTCCATCTACTGGTCGTGTGACCCTATATAGATAAGATGAAAAAAATATGTAATCAAACTTTACGCGGAAAAATTATCCCATTATTCATTCATTTGTGTCTGCTCGATAATTCAATTAAACGCGATTTGCAATTTGCCTTATGTCACTCAAAATTAGAATAAAGAATAAAGTGATGAAAGAAAAGAATTTAACTTGAAAAAATTCAATTAAATGCAATTGTGTTTTTCTTATTTAATTCTATTTTTTCACTCTTTTATTTTTCTTTTTTCTATCTCTCCGAGGAAATTTTTCTTTTTTTTTTTAAATTAATTGATGAGAAAATTCAATTGTTTACATACCGGGAATTGATTTACCAAGATCCAGATACTCTCTGACTGAGGGACTAAGAAAACCAGGTGGTACAACGGGTGGTTCATTCGTTGGATTATTTCTCTCATCTACTTCGTCGTAGTAGTAGTAATCGTCATCTGGATCCAGTGGTTTTGCACGCTTCGACACTTTGTTAGTGCCTGTACCGCCATCTGAAAATCGTCAAAACTAATTTCAATCAAACTCAATCACTTACATTGATTAATTGATTAACTGTGAAAGCTCCACAGAATTTCGAAAGAATGAAAAAAAAAACATTAAAAATAAAATGTTTTACCAATTAGTTGCAATTTTCCTGACAGAAAAATCGTCAAATAAAAAAAAAATAAAAAATACACCGACAATCCTAAAAGCTGAAATAAAACGCCACACATACACTCACATATATATATTTATATTTATATATATAGGGTGTGGCCCGTGAGTATGGTTTATGACAACGCGTGGGAAAGGCCGAAGAATTGATAGTGAAATCCAATATTCCACTCGAAAATAATAAAAAAAAGAAAAAATCGATGATTATTATTATAATCGAGGATTATCCGATCGTCGTGCTTCGTTGAGTCGCGGCTATGTCAATGCTAAAAAAAAAAAAGAGACACATAATTATTGCAATTTAGAAGTGGAAAATAAATGCTATTTTCTTCGATAAATCAAAGTACATTAGAATTATTCAATCTTTATCAATTAAAATACAGTAATTGAAGAGCAATTCCAAATGTCAAATGGAATTTTTTACCTCTTTTTCATCAAGGAAATTCAGAGAAAAGATTTTGCTTGTTTAATTTCGTTTCAGAGACAGCTCACACAATGAATCGATTAATTATTTAACAAAAAGCTTCGTATTTCTCGTAGAGAGAGAGTTTCATCTCCGACATCTATTTTGCCAGTGCTATTCTTCAAATTACTCATTTTCATTTAGTTTCGGGAGGAATCGTTTGAAATTTCATCGTTTCTCTTCCTTATGCCTTCAACCTCCAATTCCACCCCCTCCTCCCCCCTCCCTTCTCCACCTCGCGTCTTTTCTTCCCACGTTGAGACACGAGAATCTTAACATTTTCGCCATTCATTTAATACGAGCGTGAATAGCGACATGTATAAATGCACAGAGAACTTGCAGAAAGAGGGGGGGAGGGGAGGGGGAGGGAGGGAAGAAGTGGAAACCTCGTAGGATAACACGAGTCGATACACCTTTACTTCGTATACGGTACAACAGATACCTACGTAATTAGTTCGCCTTTGATGAGAAAACTCAGCAACTGCCATCACACACACATATATATATATATATGTATATATGTATGGATATACACACAAAGGCAGAGAGTCTCTCGCACTCCTATGTATATAATCTCAGTAGTTTGAATTCGAGACGATTAAAAAAAGATATAAAAAAAGAAAGAATTTTTTCGGGGTGAGAGAATGGTGGACGAGAAAAAAAGAGAGGAAAAATTCAGGCGGATGGTAGTACGAAGCAAGGCACAAAGGATCGTTTGACTGCTTTTTTTTATTTTTTTTTCTGCTTTTTTGCTCATTGTTGAGAGTTTTACTCATTTTGGGGAAAAATTTAGATCGAACGACTGAGATTAATAGGAAAAATTAGGGAACTTGGGGGAGATAAGTAGTTTAGGAGACTTCATTTAGAAGTTTTGTGGGAAGGTAGTATCTGAGTGGACTTGAGTGCAGTTAACCGGTTAATTTTTTGATGGTGGGGATGAAACGTTTTGAATCGAACGGAAATAATGAAATTACTAATGAACCACAGGGTTGATCCATTATTCAAAAACTATTGGCGAAGAGAAGAGCATTTTAACTAAATAAGAGAAGAAAAAAATATTCAATTCACCGTATAGTTATTAAGAAATTCTGATTAGAAGGTAGCCGTAACTATTTGTCTCTCTCTCTATCTCATGCATGTGATCAAGAAAAATCTGGAAAAAGTTGAGAAAATGCCCCAATATGTCTGCATTATTGTTGAATTTTCTCAGATTTTTTCTGGAAGAATTTCTCTCTGGAAGAAATTCTGGGAACAAAAAGAATTTAATAAAGAGAAATCTTTGAAAAATATATAAGAATTTTTTTCGGAGCGAATGACTTGATGAAAAAATCTGAAAAAATTTGAAGAGATGCTCTGGCATGTCTCCTTTGTTGGTGAATTTTTTCAGATTTTATTGTAGAGCCGCCTTTTCAGGAGAAATTCCCGAAGATAATATACTTCGCAAAATAATTATCTCCAATTCTCGACAAAATTACTAATGGAAAAAAAGTTCAATCACTCTTTCGGGTAAATTAACCCTCTAACGCTGAAGTCGGACTAACTCGTACCCGCGGGGTTAGAGTGGGGATAGCCAATAGCATGCGTTCTCAGTCCCCACTACAACAGTTTACGAGACTCAGGCTCGGTCATTACGATAATACACACGTCTGATGGGTTCCCTCAGTGCCCCTTCCTTCATCATTTAAATAGTCTCGAACCATCTTTTTTTTTCGATTATTTCTGATGACGTAGAATAAAAAGGTATAAAAAATGTAACGTAAAAACTCAAAATTTTTGACTAACAATAACATACCCGATAAAATTTCAAAACAAATAGTAACCTTACAGTAGATATGGTATTGTTCGCCAGAACCCACGGATACACACTAACGCAGATATTCGCTGCCTGCTTATAAAGCCGCAGAGTGGGGGAAACGCCCATAAGCGTTAAGGGGTAACGGGAAATCAGCAAATTTCAAATTTTCAAACACATTGTTTGGTAATAATTATGATTCTTTTGCATTAAATATCAGAAGCATCGACTTCCTAATGTTCTTCTCCAGTCGTTGCCACTCTTTTATCATAAAAATATTGATAAATATCGTCAAACAATTAGTTCAATAAATTCAATATATACAAGGGGTTCTGTTACCCCTTGAAGCACATTCCCGCGAATTATCAGTAATGAAATTGATCACTAACCCAAATTTTTCCTTCTTTCATCAACCATACTCTATCGTACAACCTCGAATAAAAAAAATAATAACTCAAAAACTTTGGAATCTTAAATCTTTTAATCCCCAGCTCTAAATAATATCCCAAATAACCTCCAAAAATATTCACATTCAATATAATAGAAAAAACCCTAGCATTGCATGTAATCTACTCTTAATCCTCCATGAAATTTAAATTCAACTGAACAGAATTAATGAAAAACAAAAAAAAAACTAAAACCTGTTAAAAATTCGTAAATTATCACGAGAGACTCATCAAGCAGATTAACTCTTCCAAATGCATCTACCACTTCACGTTACAGTTTCCGAAAATTGTGTTTCTCTTCTCTGTGTCCCTCGAGTGTACCCAAGAGCCTCAGCCTCTTTCCCATGGGTCCATTGAGCCCTGGAAAAGCCTGTAAAATAGCAGACGAAAGTGCGTTTAATTCAGGTAGAAAAGCCAGGGCTTCTCCGAGCTTTGCACAGTGCATCTAGAGTTCGTGACGTGAAAGCTAATTAATAACTAAACTCATCGGGAAACTCATCGTGAAACAGCTCAATGAGCATTTTTCCTTCAAAAATTTTCTTCATTATCTCGGATCTCTGCAAATCATTTCGTTTAATAAAAAAACCGCTGATGTGTTTTGATTCTTGCAAACTCATTTCAAATATCCATGAGAGCACGACCTCACTCCATAAATCCAAAAAAAAAAAAGGCCAGAGAGAAATAAAAACATTGATACGAGAGTGTATACATATCGTTTATATGATCCTAAGTGCATATGTAGATGGAGTACACTCGTGCAACTCGATTTATGCGAACGCTCCAGGATTTATGAATTTAAACATGCATATTTAGGCACTTGTGTATATATATATTTATATAGGTATATATATTTTGTGTGTGTATTTATGTATATATAAAGTGCGACTCCCGGCTAATTCGTATTTATCCAGGCGTGACGATTATTATGCGCTCGTCGATATTAAATCGCGTCATGCGTGGAAATAATCCGGGGGAGTGATAATTCCCCCGGAATTACATTGAGAAAAAAAAAGAATGAGGATTTTTCCAATTGATTCTGTAGGGAATAGGTGGGAGGGGGAAGGGGGGGGGGGGGCGTGGAGTTTGATCGAGAGAAGTATGCACATATACCCCCCCATTGCAACAGGTTTGTGTTTTGTGGTTTGGTGGCACATTTGGAGATTCTCTTGGGTTCAATGGAGACACGGGCCAAATCAAACGAAAAATTCATGGATTATGTGCAATGTTCAATTCATCTTTTTTCATTCAATTTCAATGAACTAGATCATGACGCGCGGATTTCGCGAATTTACAGTTGTGAATTAATTAATTTTTTGTGTACTGACAAAGAAATTTTTGTATCCTACGGATAAATCCAAGTAGTTCGGATGATCTATTTTTCCTTCTCATTTTTGGTCATTTTCGATAGAATAGCCATGAGAAGATTTTTAAAAAATTTACTTTACACCATGTTACCGGGACAAATTGAGGCAAAAATAATATTTGAAAAAAATTAAATTAACATTAGAACTCCATAAGCGAGATTCAGTTTCAATTTCACTGCAACAATTCATGGTTAAAGACCTATTTTTTCCTTGTATAACTGTATATATTCTTGTTCGTCAGAATGTCTATTGATTTTTTAAATCATAAAAAACGCCTGTTATCGGACAAATAGCGACGATTAATCCAATTAATTACATGAAAACATCAATGGCGGACATGATTGGTATTTAAAATCCGAGGATCCTCGAATAGCAGTTCTAGATGCTGGAACAGCGTTAGTCAAATTCGGAACTATATTGGATATTTATAACATTATTTCATAACAATTTACTGTCGTGAACATTGTTTTAATATCGGTACAATACTACGAAATCGGAATAATTAGGATATTTACGATAACTCATGAAAAAAAAAGAAAAAATAGATCATTTGGTACTGCTAATTGGATTTTCTTTAATCATACGTGATTATTTTCTGCTAATGGGGAGAAATTTAACATTTTATTCACGATATTTCGTATTTTTAATATCCCACGCAATTCGTCAATCAATGAAATTTAAGCGTTACGGAATTTTGATATATTCAATATCAATTATCGCAGTTTGATATGTAAAATCTCGAAATGTGTATTTTTTTTCTTCTCAGAAAACAGAGAATTATTCTGAATAAATTGTTGGTGTCTTTTTCTCTCCCGTTTTCTCACGATTATCTCGTGCAACAAGTGCAATGTAAACACACTTACAGATAAAACACAGAGAAAAATGTGGATTCTCAAAGGTAGATATGTCTCTCGTAGTTTCTTTCTTCATACATATTTCTACCCATGTTCTTCGGAATCTGAATAATATCTCTCAGTGGATTTATGTGCGCGTATGTGCAATGCGATCCGGATTAAGGTGGAGAGGTCCATGATATTCAGGAGTGCTGACCCTCTACGCTCCCTTTCACCTTCTTGTGCCTCTTGGAAAAATGGACGTGAAATTCATGCAGATAGAGAAGAGGAGGATTTTCAATCGAAGAAGAAGAAGTAGGGGAAAAACATGATCCGATCGTTTCTACTTATTCTATGAGCCTTTTCTCTTGAATTAGAGATTTTTTTTAAATTGGGTGAAAGTGGGGTGAAATGGACACATTTTAGTTTTTATTTTTTCTCTTAGAAAAATCGTGGAAAATATTCGAGAATCGTTCTTTTCTGATGATTCCGTTGGAAAGCTGAGGAAATTTCCGATGAAAAACACTCGTCGGAATTTTTTTTCTCATTTTTCAAAAATTTGATTTTTTTCGTTTTTAGAATTTTTTACTTTTTTGAGGATATCTCCGGTTCTAGAGGTCGTAGCAATTTGAGGTTCATCTTAAATGAAAGGTGAGATCATTTGCCATAAATTCATGTGGTTTTTATCTTTTTAAATTATCGATTTTTCAGGTAATCATTGGGGAAAAACTGTATTTTATGAAATAGTCTCCAAATACGTCAAAAATGGATGATTTTCACATGAAAAATGCATAAATTTGTAACAAATGATCTCATCTTTCACTCAAGATCGACCCGAGATCGCTGCAACCAATGGAACATGAGATATTCCCTCCGAAAAGCTCAAATTTTTAATGAATTTCACCTAAGATATTTTTGGCACAAGATTTCCCTCGGAAATTTCCTCAACTTTTCAATGGAATCCGCCCAAAAAAGCCATCTCAATCCATTTCATCACTCTCCCTCCATTTTACTCAACTCTCCTCCATGCATTTTCCCAAGTCAACATTCTATTTATCATTATTTTCCACTTGTCATCGTTTCTCCTGTGTCTACCTGGCACTCTATCGATTCCAAAGAATCCCGGGACGTCAGGGGGAGGTCGTCATGGAAGCGAGGAGGTGTTCACAAAAGAAACCCGGGAGAGAGCCTTTTTTTTCTTCTTATTCTTCTCTTCTCCTCTGCCTCTCTCTCCCTCTCTTTATTTCTCCAAGTAAAAAGTATACGTGAACGAGAGGGAACTAAAAGACGAAACCCTCCGAATCTCGTCGACACTGAGAATTTTATTATCATTCTTACCGTGATCGTAGGCAAAAAAGAAATGAGATGAAAGAAAAAAGAAAAAAATTGAAAAAAAAAAAGAAGAAAGTGCAATAATAAAAGAAGGAAATATAAGGAAAAAGAAATAAGTGGGAAGGAGGTTAAAAAGAAGCGTGAATTGAGTGGAGACATCGTTTTGCAGTTCTTGATAACAATGGCATGGAATCACGACAATGGAGAATCGTGAGGCTCTTCTCTTCTCTTTCTGCCCCTCTCCTCCACCCACTGTTAATCGTCGTTTCGTCACTCCCATGTATAATAGTATCAACTGAGAGGTAATGTTTTTGCGGAGTGAAAGGATTTTTTTTTTTAAACTTTTATTATACTTAATTTCATAACGAATTGTCGTAATATATTTAATTCGAAACTATGAGTTAACAGAATTTTTTTCAATTTAAATGCTGCATTGAATTAATTTTTTTTTTAACAATACGACTATTTTTGCCGATTAGGCTCAAGAATTATATCACAATGTATATATATACTACTGCAACATTGAAACTCAGAAACAATGTATATGTATGTAAAAATACAACATTTGTACCATGCTAATTAGCTTTAATGGAAGATTCGAATGCTTGAGGTAATCTAGTGGCAGGTTTAAATGATCGATTTTAATTTTTTGTCCTTTTAATTATTATAATTACTATAACTATTTCGATTTTTCAACATTTTAGCGATACTAGAACGATGTTCAAGATGATAAATTGTTATTAGATAATATTATGAATATTCAATATTGTACCGAATTGGACTCAATCTGTACCAGTATTTACACAGAGAAAAAAGTTGCCTTAATTTAAGAATGTACAATCACTTAAATTAAGAGAGAATAAGTCACTCGATTTAAGTGATTTATACTTTCTTAAATTAAGAACGAAAAAATCACTTGATTCAAGTGAGTTTTCTCACTCAAATCGAGTGACTTTTTCTTTCTTAATTTAAGTGACTTGCATGTTCTTAAATTAAGTGACTGCACATTCTTAAATTAAGAAAACATTTTTCTCTATGTAGGACTGGGATTCGAGGATCCTCGGATTTTAAATATCAATATTCCCGCAATTGATTTTTTCATGTAATTAATTGCATTAATCGTCGTTATATATCCGGTAACATGCATTTTTCATGATTTCAAAAATCAACAGACGTTCTAACGAACAAAAAACGTATAAGGTTACATAAGAAGAAAATAGGTCTGTGATCATGAATTTTCGCAGTGAAATTGAAACTGAACCTCGCTTAGGGAGTTTCAATGTTGATTTAATGATTTTCAAAAATTAATTTTGCCTTCATTTGTCCGGTAACTTGAGGTAAACTGAATTAAAAAAAAAATCTTCTCATGCCATTCTATCGAAAGTGATCAAAATCGAAAAAGGAAAATGGATTGCCCGAATAACTAAGATTGCCTTACTAAAACAAAACTCCAATTACAAATTAATTTCCCACAAAATCATGAATTACTAAATCCAAGAGTTTTCACATACTTCAAGTACCCATGAGCTCTGATTGAACCCATTTCATCTTCAAAAGAATCACTTTCTCACTGTATTTTGAAATAATTTATGTGAACAGTACTTGACCCTGAGTGCAAACACGAGAATAGAGCTCACACATCCAGCAACTATACTCACACAATCCAGTCTCTATAACTCCGGGGTGGTGAGAATAGGAAAACAGTAATCATTGAGGTGAAGCCCTCGGGTGTGTGTTTCGAGTGGATGTGCAAAGTAGAGAGTTGCCGTGTTGAGTGGAGAGGGCGGTAAAGTGGGTAAAGAGAGTGTGTGTCACATATAACCCTCGTGAATTTCCTTCTCTCCCTGTTTCGCAGCTTTGGCAAAAGTAGGAGAGACCGAGTCAAAATGGACCTGCTGTTCAAAAAGATTTGGGATTTTTTTTTGGAGTGAATGGCTCTTTAAAAAAATTTCGAAAAATTCACCAACAATGTACACATATTGGAGCATTTTCTCGAATTTTTTCAGATTTTTCCACCGACTCCTTCACTCCAAAAAAAAATCATGAATCATCTTACCATGTAGATTCATTTTGCCCCAATCTCCTTTTCATGCAAAGAGAAGAGGAGAAATGGGAGAAAAAGAAAAGAATAAACCTGGAGGAGTAGAGAATCGAGTGAAGATGCATAGGAGATAGAGTTGTACTGTAATACAGTCAGCAATGCATACAAATGTCAATCCCACCTCTTCGAGTGTCTCCCGTGTTATTCTCTCAATCCACCCACTCCCATTCCACCTCTCCCTCCCCCTCCCTTCTTCTATTCACCCCGCGTGTCAAACACACAGGAAAAAATCTAATAAACTGAAGGAAAAAATAAAAAAATTGTGTTCGAGTGAAAGAAGAGAATGAAAAAGAATTATGAAAAATATTTTTAGCCACAAAAATTTTATGGCTAAATGGCATTGAGCGATAAAAATCCTAGACGCTAGTAACATAGGACCATATAATCCATGACTGGAGGGTGGGGAGGGGGGAAAAAGAGGGGCTGGGGTATGTAAATACACGATAAGCTGTACACGCAGCATTGACATGCTCCTACAATTTCCTCTCCCTCTTTTCCTCCTCTTTGTCCACAAATTCTCCACGTTTGCGCATATAAATGTGTAACGACTTTTAGGGGGGGGAGAGGGGAGAGGTACGACGGGATTTATCGCCGATTTTTATGGGCACTTTCTCGCGTGCATCCATACGCGCTTCGCATTTATAATAACCAACCTATGCATAACGCGTTTACGATGACGAGACATGGATGATGAATTTTTTGATTCATTTTATATACACAGAAGGATTTTTGTTAAAAAAAAAAAACTAATGGAGTTTTAGGGAAATAGGTTTTTTTTTTGATACTGTGGATAAAAATACTGTTCACAAGTAAATTTTATTGTGTGCAAGTGAATATTCCAAATTTTTGTCAATCAAATGAATCTTAGACAACCAATTTCTCCTTCAATTTGATGAAATTTTAATTTGCAGTAAAAACACCTACATTTCTGTTAGACCTTTTCAAATTATTTCTGAAGAACGACGAGAAAGATAAAGAAAAATTTAGCATGTTTCTTCCATTTATTAAATTTTTTTTCTTTCAAAGAATTAATTGATTTAATACAATACTCGATCATGCAGATGAAAACTAATCTACTAATACAAAGTAAAATTCACTTTCTATAGAAAATTTTGCAATTACTCAGAAGAATATCTCTTCGGAATTGGAAACTTCAGATTTTCGTTTCTTCTCTGTGATTCGTATATACAGAGAGAAAAATATAACTTTATTAATAATAAAATTATAGTTGAAGACGACCTTAACCATTCAGATTTGGTAATGCTAACTTTAGACATGAAAAGTTGGTATTATCATGTCAAGTAGTGAATCAAACCATATGAATCTACTGCAACAGAAGAAGATGATCGCAATTCAGAGATTCCAATTTTTCACATAGTGAAATTATCAGTATGATCATTTGTCCATTATAGAAACTTTAATACTGCTTAGAGTCACGAAAGTAACAACAATCGAATTGGATTATGTTTGCAGAAGAAAATCTAACATCTTTACGATGCTGAAAATAGCAGAATTTTAACAACATTAATATCGTGGTAGTGACATTTGCCATTGTTGTTCTTACGTATCAAAATTCTCGCACAAGGACTTGGTATCATCTACCAAACATTTAGTACTGTGTACTAGAATCAATTCTGATGATTACGAAAATGACCTCAACAATAGGATTTTTGTTGGGTCTACATACGAAATTTCCCTCTGTGTACATCACAAATTCATCATTTCTCAGTCATTTCTTCCTTTGGCAGAAAAAATATTTTTTCTTTATTATATATAATATATATGTATATTTATATGATGAAAATCATATAAAATCCCACACCGACCTTCTCTCAGCAAATTATTTCTCAGTGTATAAATAAAACCCTTTATCTCTACCAAAGATCACAAATTCTTAAATTTTGCTATTAAAGATCTTCGTTATCTCACAATGCCATATATTTACAGTAAATAAATTTTCAAAAAATCAGTGCCATAACGTGCCCCAAACTTCGCATGATATTCACCTTTTTCCAGCTTATTAAACTTCATAGTTGATCCCTTCAAATAAATTTTCTTCATCAACCAAAATAATTGCATGAAACCGAAGTTTTACTATCTATAAAGCAAGCCATATTCCCCACATTCTTTTCCTCCCAGTCTATCATCATTCAGTTAAAAAAACAACAAATCTGAAAAAATTGTGGGCATTCTCTTTTATTCGGTAAAAAAAAAAATTATTTTCTAAAGTGACGTTTCAGGAGTAATTTGTCTTGAATAAACAGCGTTTAATTGAAACAACATTTTTCTCAACGTGGGACAGTAGAACAAGTCCACGGAAATATCTCTTGACACTTTTTGCAACAATTTTTTTACCCCTCGAGGGATTAATTAAGGAGCAATGTCGTGATTGCCACGAGAAGGGTCTCCCCCCTTTGTCACCCTCCCTATCTCTCTCTCTTTATTTCTCCTTGCGTGAGAGAAAATTCCAGACATGCAACAGGTTAGACGGCCTCTTTTGTCTTATTTTGTTTTCACACTGTGCGCCCTCCAAAGTCCTGAATTATTCTCCGAGAATGCGGAGGTTATCTCGAGCGCTATATCAGTGTCAAGATCTGGGTTTTTTTTTCAACCCCACATGCACACACACACATATGCATATACATATACACACCCGCACCTCATATATTATTCACTGTCCTCGTTTGCAGGATTGTGAAATCAATAATTTCCACCTGCGGAGGCTCATCAATTTTTTCTAACCCTTTTTCTTTTTTTTTCCTTTTTTTGATAAACTCCTCCCCCCCCCCCCCCCTCCAGAATTCACGCTGGGGCCACAGAGAGTTTACCGTGGCTTGAGCTGAATTATAAACGAGCACTAGCATAATCCTATTCGACTTTGCAACTTCCACAGAGAATAATGTAAACGACTGAGTGTTGAATTTTACACGAGAGGATCAGTGATTTTACCCGTTCAACAAAGTGAATTGATTTTCATGCTTCATTATTATCTCACTATTCAAAAATAACTTTTATTTTAAAATCCGTGCAATTTTTTTTTTATTGCAGGTTATTAAAAGTTTTATTCGGGACTCTTTTTTTTTTTTTTCTTTTGCGAGATTCATAATTTATTCAGGGGTTGAAGCACTGTAAATGGCTGGAAAAGAAGGTTTTCGACATTTTTAAACGGGAAAATAGGGAAATAGAACAATTATTTTTTGATCAGTTACTGAGCAAAAATTCAAGTATTCAGGAAGCAAATTGCATTGAAAAATAATGCTGATCTTATCTATTAATCGAAGAAAATTTGGTTCTTCGATTGCAGATGAAGTGCTTTTGGGGATGATTGAGAGGCAAAATCGGTGAAAAATTTGAATTTTTGTACGCTAAGAACCAAAATTCTTGTAGCAAGAAAATTTCCCTTTAACAAAATTCTCCTTCACAATTTTTATATCTATATATATTGGAATTTTCTGGAGTGAAGTAAATTTTTTTTAACTAAGTGCATTTTCTTACAACAAAATTTTTTTTCTCTGTGTATAAAATCTTCAATAACAATTTATAAAAGGTGAAGTTCTCACATCTGATTCAGGGAGTCTGTGGAAAATGTAATGATGAATAAAGAAAGCCCGCGAACCAAAAAATTATTTGAAAATTGAAAAAAATTTCATGATTTTTTACATTTTTTCGAATTTTTCAAGATTTAAAGAAATACAAAAAATTATGAAAATTTTTCAATTTTCAATTAATTTTTTATTTCTATGGCTTATTTTATTTCTCATGACATTTTTCACAGATCCACTGAATCAGAATTGAGAATTTCATCTTACATAAATTCCTATTAACGATTTTATACAGAAATTTAACTTTTTTTTTTCGATTTCACCTTCCAATTATCCTCAAAACAATTGAAAAATTCGCCAAAATATTCAGGAAGCAATGGAAAACAAATAATTGTGGAATTGTAATGACGTTAAACATCGTCTCTTTATCACCGAGACCGCATAGCACACATGCCCACGAAAATACGTGAAAGTGAAAGTTCGTGGGCTCGATGAGCGATATCATAGGGGACCGATGATGCTGTGTGTATCTGTGGAGGCTGATCAGGTTTAACGGCGCCTCTTATAACCCCTCCTCTCATCGCTTCTTCATAATAAATTTTATTTTTCTCATTTCAATAGCCTTCTTTTTTTATCTCTCACTTCCCCTCCGTTCATAATCACACATCTGAGTATTGCGATATTATCCAACGTGATTTCCTCGTTTTTACCACTTCAACTCATTATTATTATTATTTTTCCATTAACTTTTTTTTTTACGCTACTTCACTCAATTATGTCTACTATATTTAATTCATTCATCAATGACAGTATTTCCGATTTTTCGTTGAGGCAATTGCCCATATCCCGTTTTAATTCACTTCCTCGTAATTACGTCACTGTGTAAATGAGGTAAAGAGGTCAATTCAGTAGCGAAAAGGTGAAAAAATAACAATTTTTCATCAATTTTTCATAAATTCATTAAAAAGTATTTATTTGAAAATATTTTTTCTTTTTTTTTTCATTAAAATGAGAATATTCCGGAAACTAATGGAGATACGCCTTTGTAAAGGAAATTTAAGAGCTACGAAAAGGCTGTGGGTAAAAAGGGCGTATGTCCATCATTATTTCATTTTCCTTGATAAAACCTGAGGAATAAAAACGAATTTATTTAATTAATGACAAATTTCGAAAACTCGAATTTAATCAATTTTTTTTTTAAACTTAGAAATTCCTATTTTCTATTTAATTGAAAGAAATTGATGAAAATAATAGATAAAATTTCCTTTTTTCCATGTTGATGGAGCGAAAGCCGATACACTTCAGACAGATTTGAACAAGTGTAAAAAAAAAACTGTTAGAAATCTCTGAGTAGAAATTCAACTCTCAACATTTAACTGATCCCATGTATGATGTTTATGACCAATTCTGATCAATCCCCCCCCCCCTCCCCTTCTCCTCACCATTAAACTAATGTATTCATCTACAAATTGAACGAATTTAATTGTTATTCTCTATTTGTCAATGAATATTACCATTTATGGTAACAAATGTGAAAATAAGTCCTTCATTCGCCTCATCTTAATTGATTCTGTGCACTTTAATTACTATAGCTGCGTGTGTGTATTTTTTTTTATATTTTTTTTTTGCCATTGAACGAATTTATATACTAGGAGTTTGTGGGATTTGTAGAGAGTGTAAACATAACGATGGTTAGCTCACGAAATCACAACTATCGGCACTGCCACGTCCAATAAGGCAAGATAATAATTCTCGATTGCGCAAAAAATAAGGAAAAAAAAAGAGAGAGAGAATTAAATAAAATACAACCGCAAAGTGTCTCTCGGGCGCACTTTTTTTTCGCGGGTTTTAAAAAATCGTTTATGTAATGAATAATGATCTCTGCAAATTATACCTGCGAATATATTTGATGGTGATTTAAAAAAAAAACGGTTTCTTTTTCCTCTTTTTTACTGAATAATTTCATCTCATTTGTAAGGCTTTCGTCAATTTTTTTTTCAACTCATCTTTTTTTTTAACAATATCTTTAAAATAAAATTTTGAAGAGATGTAGGATATTTTTTAAAGTTGATTTGTCCATTTTCTTTCATTAATATAAGATGACCTTTTTTTTTAATTGAAAATTGAACGTTTTCATTTGAATTTCCATCAATCGCTCAAAAAAGAGAAAAATGACTAAAATACAACCGCAGAGTATTTCTCCTCCTTTTTTTTTCGTTAAAAAATTGTTTATGTAATAAATAATAATTTCCACAAATTATACTCTCAAAAATATTTGATAATGATGGAAAAAAAAATTCTCTCTTTTCTCTGAATAATTTCATCTCATTTTACTCTTTCGTCAATTTGTTCTCCAATTAATAATTTTTTGACATTTTCATCAAAATAACGTTTCGAAGGGATGTACAATATTTTCAAAACTCATTTTGCCCATTTTTTTATTAACAAAAAAATACCCTTATTATTTTTTAATCTCGAAATGAATAAAATACAACTGCAGTGTTTTGTCCTTTTTGTTTCGTTTTAAAAAATCGTTTAAGTAGTGATGAATGATTTCCACAAATTATACTCGCAGACATATTTGACGGTCATTAAAAACAAAAAAAAACTTCTTTTTCACTGGATAATTTCATCTCGTTTTAGTCTTTCGTTAATTTGTTTTTTTTTTCAACCAATCGTTAAGTCATTTCGTAATTCTTTAAACGTCAAATAAAATTGTGACATTGACCTCGTTGCCTTTTTTTTTTTCTTTTATTCATTATTTTTCAACGATTGCAACACGGATTCTGTGTGTGTGTGTCTGCTGCTAGATCCCAATCGGCTTATCCATTCATACATGCGATTCGTGAAATGAGAGAACGTGAGAAAGGGAAAGGAGTAGTTTCGCCTTTTTTTTTTATCATCTCTGTCCCATTCACGTGAGTTCAAAAAGGTAAAAAATCATCATAATGATAATGTTGGATAAATAAAAATGAATAAAAAAAAATAGATTTATAGAAACAGATTGAATCAATAGGAAATCGGGAGTTTCGTTGAATTTTTCGCCTCAGGATAATGTGTTTATCTCCGTTTATTTCTATCTACAAAATATTGTCTGAGGTAAAATTCAAGAATGCCTCAGGATATTTATATCTTTCTTTCTCTCTTTATCTTGAGAAAATCGTGGAAAAAAGACACACATCCTACCGTAAACTATTTTACGTCAAAGCAATATAAAAATCAACAGAACATAGTGGAAAATAACAAGAATTTCAAAAGAAATGACATTGTCGTTTCTTTTGATGCTATAAGTCGAAAGATTGAATAAACCTATCAACATTTTTCTCTGTTTTCAGTGCTTTAAATTCATTTGAATTTACAAGTATTGCATTTTATCGCAGTCAAATTCAATTATTTGAGATTTATTTGTTTTAAAATTTGAAAAAATTTCTATCATTTTTTTTTCTTTTAATCTTGGAAACTAAACGAGATAGGATGATTTTGTTTTTTTTTTTGGATTCCCTGAATTGAAAGAAAAATCAGTTTCATTGAAGGAAAATAGTCAGTTTTATTTTTCAGATTTTTCTGAATTTTCTAATTTTTTTTCAATTATTTTTTTGTGACATTCTTAATAAAACTGGCTTAGGGTGGAGAGGTCGTTTCTCCATTTTCTCTCGAAATAATGCGAATAAAAGACAAAATACATTGAAAAAAAAATCAAGTGTTTTCGCTTCAAATTGACAGGTATTGCGTTTCTCCTCAGTCAAACTCAATCATTTACGATTTATTTATTTCAAAATTAATCCTGAAATATTCAAGATGAATCGAGTTTTTCTGCCACTTGTTTTTTCATAGAATATCTCGGAAAATAAGTGATGTAGGGTGATTTCGCCCGAATCTTTTCTTGCAACTCTTGAAGTTCGAAGATCTTCATGAAACTGTCATAGAATAAAAAGGGCGTATATCCATTATTTCGCGAGATAGTCTCTATAAAAAGGCACAAAAAAATGGATTTATCTCTTTGCTAGAATACGTATGAAAAAATCCATCAAAAAAACTTCTGTGTTTCACCTTAAAACTAAAAAATAATTGCATTTCTCCTCAGTTCAACTAAAAATTATTTTTTATTTAAAATGAAAAAAAAATTGCTGTCACTAATTTTTTTTCCTTTAAATATTCCGGAAATTAAGCGATATAGGTCTGTTTTAGCGAAATCCCATTATTCTATAGTTATTGATATTCTCTCTTCTCTGTTTTTGAACATTAGGGCGTATCTCCATCATTTCCCAAGATATTTGCATTAAAAAAAAAAAAAATTGAAATACTCCACCACTTCACTAAAATCGTGAATAAAAAAGGTAAATCCATTAAAAAAACTTTTGCATTAAAAAAAAACTCCCCCCCCCTCCCCTCACACCCTCCCCCCTCTTCTCTCCAGTATTTTCCCGTAACCTGAGAATACAGAGATAGGAAATTTATTTCACCCCATGAAGCACGAGTATACGAGTAAAGTTATATAGCCGAAGATGAGAAAACCCAAAGTGGGGTTTAAAACTAAAGCCCGTTGCAGCCCTCCCCCCTCCCTCCTCCCCACGACCCTGACCATTTGGATTTGAGCATTTTCAGCCCTTGCACACAGTCCTCAAGTAGAAACAGACGAGGATAGTCAGCCCCTGTCCAACGTATTGCGAATGAAATAAAGGAAAAGAGGAGTTGTAATAAAGAAGAAAATCAGTTGAATGAAAAAAAAAAGTAAAAAAAAAAATACTTGAAGAGCCATACGTCTGCAGGAAGAACTTGCTAAAAAAAAAAAAACTATCGCATTTACGGTGTGCCGTGCAATTTCACTTAATACAATAAAAACCCTCGGTAAAACGAGCGTGTACGTACGCTCGTTCTGAATTGCAAGAAAAAGAAGAAGAAGAAGAAGAGAGGGAGAGAGGCCACGAAAATTCTAACACTGAATCCAGCTCTCAAATGCAAAGTTTTACCTTTACTGCCCTAAAACTTTGCGTCTGTGTGCAGAATCCAGGACGAATATCGATGATACCACCTCATTCTCTAGTTTAAACCTTTGCTATTCTCTTCCCCCTCCCCTTTCTCTTTCTGCATCGTCAAATTTTCTTCTTTTTTTGCCTCCCGTTTATCGTAAAAACTAGCTGGAGATAAAATTTTCTCTCATGGGTGCACTTGTGTGTGTGTGTGTGTGACTCCAACTTTACGATCGCTCATACTTTTACGACACTCCTGGAAAATTCAGTGGGCGAATCCCTTCGATGCAGAGAAACTGTATGGGGTTTTTTTTTTTTTTTACTGTATTCTCATTATGGGGAAATCGATATTATGGAGGATTTTGGAGAATGCTGGAGAGAATTGGCTGCTGCAGGAAAAATAAACTACGGATTTTCAAGTTTAATCGTCGGCTTAGAACCAAAGTGACATAAGTGTTATATATATCAACGCTTTGGGAGCAAAGGGGCATGAGTGTTGTTTTTATAAACAGCGCTTACTTCATTTTGACTCTAATACGATGAAATAATTGAAAATAATTAAAGCAATTTTCATTGATGATTACCAAAATTTTCGGTTAAATATATCGACAAATTTGAAAAAAATTGATGGGAATTAATTGGAATTAATGAGGATTAATGGAAATTAATGTAAATTGATGGTCATTAATGGAGATTAATGGCGATTAACGGGAATAAATAGAAATTTATGAAAATCAGTGGAGATTAATGAAAATTAATGTAGATTAATGGCAATTAATAGACATTAATACAAATTGATGGCAATTAATCGAGATTAATGTCAATTCATGGCGATTAATCGGAATGAATGGAAACTAATGGAGATTAATGAAAATAAATGGAAATCCATCGATCTACGCCCTTTTTACTCTAGTTTTTTTTTCATAGAAAATTTCAAGACCTACGGAATTGGATTAGGTTGAAAAAGACGTATCTGCATTATTTTCCAAGATATCTTTTAAAAGAAGGAAATATGGGAATAAGCCAAATTTTTATCCGTTTTCATCTCTTTGCTGGTGAATTTTCCTTCGATAAACAATTTTTCACGTCATGAAATTTTCCTCAGACATTTTCGAACATTTTCCGTCAGATAATAAATTCATCTCAAGAATCAATTGGCAATTTCTATTTCATCAAGATATACGAGTGCAGTTCGAGGAAAATTCAAGATAAATTCACACTCTCTATCACCATCAGTGGCTTTTTCGCGTCAAAAATTTTTCACTCCTGCACACACACGTGCCTGACTGAACGAAGAAAAGGAATGAGATTGAATCAATGATATTTCAACACGAAACAATCACCTCATTGTATCCGGGGAATTGACCCTGACCCAAGCCGTTATTTTACTTGAGGCCCCTGTCGGCTGGGACATCGACTATTGCGTCATAGAATTGAAAAAGAATCTTATTAGAAAAAAAGGGGGAATTTCAAGATTTATTTCGTCACTTCATGAACTGATGAAACATTTCAAGATTGAGATGTTAAAACGGAAAAAAGTGGGGTTCTGTAGGTTAGTTGCCAATTGATTGCTCATAAATTCAGGGAAATGTGCCTTAATTTATCTAGAAAAGTGATTAAACTATTCGAAAGTCATGTCTTCGGGTTGTGAATAATTGGAGAAAATCATTTTGCTGAATCTCTTATCTTCCAGAATTTCTCCCGAAAAGGCATCTCTACAAAAAAATCTGAAAAAATTCACCAACAATGTAGACATGTCAGAGCATCTCTTCGAATTTTTTCAGATTTTTTCACAGAGTCCTTCGCTCCGAAAAAAATCCGTATATGTTTTTCAAAAATTTTCTCTTTATTAAATTCATTTTTTCCCAGAATTTCTTCCAGAAAGAAGTTCTTCCAGAGAAAATCTGAAAAAAAATTCAACAATAATGCAGACATATCGGGGGTTTTTCTCAATTTTCACCAGATTTTTCTTGATCACATGCATGAGATAGAGAGAGAGGCAAATAGTTACGACTACCTTCTAATTAAAATTTCTCAATAACTATACGATGAAATGAATATTTTTTTCTTCTATTATTCAGTTAAAATGCTGTTCTCTTTGCCAATTGTTTTCAAAAAATGGGTCAACCCTGTTGTTTTTTTTCCAGTAATCTCGTTATTTCTGTCTGATTCAGGGCGCTTCATCTCCGCTATTTTCAGCGTAACTTCGTTAATTCATATTTCATTAACCACACACACAAAAATTATGAAAAAAAATCAGGAAAATGTAAAAAAAAAACATCTTTGATACAGCATAAAAAAAAAGAATTCCTCCAATATAAAAATCAAAGCTCATATTTCCAACTGGAAATAAATCAATAAACCGAATCATTGCAAAAAAAAAAGCTTTTTTATCTCATATCTATAAAACTGAAGCAGAACGCGCGCGCACACAGAATTTTCCTCTCGTAGAATATATCAACTCTCGCCTTATTACAGCATTATTATGCCGTCACTATTCGTGACTGGGGCTTCAATTCAAATTGTCCCTCGATTGTATCTTCGCATAAACGTATTTGCCTCTCACTTTTTTTTTTTTCCACATAATAATTTTCTCCTTCCTGACACGTACATTTGTATATTCATCCGCATTCCCTCCCCCCCCCCCCCGCCCCTCCTACATTCCCAATCTTTCATTGAAATGCTTTTAAACGTTTTTGCAATTAACACTCGTATTTAACACAAGAATAATTGAGTCAGACGGGGCTGGATTGAATCCGTTGATATTAAAAGCTTTTCCGAATGACGATAACGAGAGTAACGGTCAAGTTTCAACATGGGGATACATAAAACCGCACACGGTGTTTTGACGTTTTTTTTTTTCCCAGAGGGAATTTTTTATTTTTTCAATTTTTTTTCATTTTAGATAGGAGGTAGAAAATCTATTGGGGAAAAAAAATGAAAAAAAAAAAACATATTTTATGAGCGTGTACATGAGACAGGAGATGCGATCGTGTCTGTCAATGTATATTCAATGGGCTTTTAATGTAATCATGTATGAAATTTTCTGAAATACACAGCATCTCGCTCTCTCTCTCTCTCTCTCTCTCGCTCTTTTTCTCTCTTTCTCTTGCACCTCTCGTCACAGTGCTAAACTCTAGCGTCAGCCAGCTGAGGTTACCGTGCATTTTACCTCCTTTCGAGTTTATCTATGTGCCTGCATTTATGAAGTAATTTAATTAATAATCAAATTATTACTGCGTTGCCTTTAAAGAAACTTTTCTCCCCTCCCCCCCCTCCCCTTTCTCTTCGTAAAATACACAACAGTGAGAAATTACGAAAATTTAGAAATTTATTCACGTAATTCGTAATTCACGTGAAATTCGAAATTTTTTATTTTATTGCTGGGGTTTTTTTTTTTTTTTTTTTTTTTAGGATTCGAGATTATAGGGAGATGATAGAAAATAACGGGAAAATTGGTATTTGCGAGAGAAATTTTTCGCACTCATCACGGTGTAACATTACGCACTGACTGGTAATCGTTGAACAAGGAGATAATTCATAACTCCGGTTTTTTACCTCCACGCCTACTCGATTTCACAACAATATTTTTTTATTTTCATGTCTTGTGTCCCACTCGAATTCTCATAGTTTCATTGTGACATGGGTTTATTATAATAGAGGCTAAATGGACCTGTGCAGCAAAATGATGCTGCGAAAGCTTTTTTGAGAGTGAAAAGATCTTCAAAAAAATTTGGAAAAAATTCAGGAATAATGTAGACGTTTTGGAGCATTCTCTCGAATTTTTTCAGATTTTTTTGCAAAGTCCTTCGATCTAAAAAAAAATCCTGAATCATTTTAGACTTGTGGTCCATTTTGCCCCTTCCTCTTCTATATTCATTGACCGACATTCAATGATATAGATGCCTTAGAAACAGGGTGGCGTAAGTGCCATGCTTATACATAGCACTTCTGCCCTTTTCTTTTTAAGACAATAATATAATTACAATCTGCAATTTACGTTTCCAAAAACCCTCGAATAATTAAAAAAAAAAAAGAAAAAAAATTATCCTAAAAATTTACATTATTCTCAATATTTCTGAATCACTCGAAATATTTTATTTTTTTTAATTCCCCATTAATTATTATATTATAGACTCATGAAAATTTTATTCACAGTTAATATTATCAACGCGTAAATTTACGTTCGTTCATTTTAAAATATTCCTTTTATAATATCACAATTTCAAATCACACATTTTCACAATAATAAAATATTCCCGGGGCATTAGCAGAGGGATTTATTCAAATTCACCATTCGCCCTCCCTCTTCTCTCCCCCTCCCTCCTTCATGTTTTCCACGAGCATCAACACACACACAGACACACACAACTTTATCAAGTTGTATTTTACCCTGGGATTTGTCCACTAGTACTTCATAGCTTATGCGCAAAATATTGTGCATCCTCTCTCTCTCTCTCTTCAACTCTCTTGTCAATTCCACGCGTTTAAAGTCCTCGAGCAACTATACAAAATCGATTGACATCGATCCTGCCCCCTCTTCCCCCCCCCCCCGCCCCGTCCACAGTCCTTGATTATTAAATCCCCGTTAAAAAAAAAAAGTCAAATATGGAAAAGAGAATAAAAGGAAAACTGAATGAAAATGAAGGGAAATAAAAATGGACCAAAAAATTCACGAGTTTTCTATAGATATATAGTCACCTTAGTGTCAAAGAGGCGTACGTCCTGTGCATAAGTATAGCACATACGTCCCTTTGTTTCTGAGGTGACGATATATACATATATATATATAAAGGAAGCAATCGAGGAGATTCTGCTCTTATTTCGATGGTTCCGCGGGGAAAGAGGGGAGAGAAAGGGGAAGGGGGGGGGGGGGGAGCGGTTCCGTTGCTTATTACACGGAGTTATATATATGCACTACTGTCAACCCAATTTTCGTCTGAAAAAGAGTTTTTTTTTCATAGCAGATTCAATTGATATCAACGAATAGTACTTCTCTTGAATGAATGACACTGAATTTATTTTACTCAATATAATTTGGAAAATTACATTTCAGAATTTATGATGATGAGAAAAAACTTGTTTTTATGTAAGAAAAGTGCATTTCTTGCTCGAATCTCATTAAATTTAAGGCATTTTCTTCCGATTAATTTTTGCCCCATATTTTTTTTATATACGTAGTAAATTGGATTTCTCCTTCTCTAGATCTTTATAGGGGGGAAATCTGTACTTTTCTGACATTTTTGGAGATTTACTGCTTTAACTAGGACGAGGTGGGTTGAAATGGAAATAAGGGGTGAAATACCATGGAAATTACTCGAAATCGATGGAAATATCAGAGGTAGATTTTTTCTGATGATTCCATTGGAAAGCTGAGGACATTCCACATGGAAATCATATGTCAGAAGTTATTATTTGAATTTTTAAAAATTTCTATTTTTTTGCGAAAGATTTGAAGGTGAAAACCTTCAATTTTTGAAAAATTTCAGGTTTTCAGGAATATCTCTGGTTCTATTGGTCGTAGCAATCTGGGGTTGATCTTGAATGGAAGGTGAGCTAATTTCCCATCGATTCATGAGAGAAATTATCAATTTTTCAAGTACTTATAGGGCAAAAACTGATTTTCAGAAAATGGCCTATATGTATTTGAAAAATTAATTTAAAAAAAATTGAACCACATAAATCGATGAGAAATGAGCGCATCTTTCATTTAAGATCAACTCCAGGTCACTACGACCAACAGAACCACAGATATCGCCGAAAGAGTGAATTTTTTCGATTTTCGAAAGGAGCATCCGTTCAAAACTTGACCCAAAAAAGTAAAATTTTCTAAAAATTGAAAAAAATTAATTTTGACACATGTTTTCCATCTAAAATTTCCTCAGCTTTCCAATGGAATCATCAGCAAATCTCTATGTCGAACTATTCAATTTCCAATGCATTATTCACGTTAGAACGATTAACCCAATAAGATACCATGCATTTTAATTGTATCTTCCCGATTTTTTTTTCTCAGATACTAAATATTCAATATTTCAAAATATGCTCGCGAAATTTCAATTTACTCCCACTATTTCAATAATCAAGCGAAACCCCCTAAAAATTGCATAAATTCCACAATAATCAGTACAATTATTTTCCCTTTATTCAATTAAATATAGATAATTTCATTTTCCTCGTATCTAAAAATATCAAAGCAATTCGACAGTGAAAAAAATCGAATGAATAACAAAATGAATAAAAAAAAAAGAAGAGAAACAAAAAGATGAATTTCGCTCGTGCGCAAGCGTTTCTTTTGACAATTTTTTTCTGTTATTTCACTAGTTTGGAAAACATATACGGCCAGTATGTGATTCTCCCCCCCTTCCCTCCCCCTCATCCCTCTGCCTCTTTTTTCCACATAAACTCGAGGCACGTAACCGCAAAACGTCGAAATAATAAAATCTCTCACTGAAATAAAATAATAACGTGTACCACGAAAAGAGGGCGGGAGGGAGGGGGAGGGCATGAAAACGGGGATAGGGGGGGTTTATATTCGTACACAACGCGCCGGAATGAGTTCTTTTTTTCATTCGATATTTCCCAATCGATTCATCGGTTATAACCAGTGACGAGGAGGAGGGGGGGGAGGGGGAGCGTGTACGAATTTTTTCGTTGGATTCAGGCAAGAAAAAAAAGACAGAGATAGATTCTCAAAAAAAAAAAAAAAGAAACAAAATACATGTGTGTTCTATATATACTGATAAAAATAAAGTAAAAATGAGGTGGGTGGAGGAGGAGGAGGAGGAGGGAGGGGGGGGGGGGGAATGTGTGTGCATAGTTGGATGAACAGGGACGCCGATTTTCCACCGCAAAAACAAACACAGAGCATTCTCAATTATCGTTTGAGCCTTAGGCTACGCGTTCACCGGTACCCCTCCCCCCCTCCCCTCACTCACTCCCCCTCCACCTCAGCCTCAGTTTCATTTTATTTCATTTGCATTTTATATGCCACTTCCTCTCTCCTCTCTTCTCTCTCTCTTTTTTTTCTTCTTTTTTCTCTGTTTTTCCCCGCACTTTTTATCGTCTCGGCAGGTTTTTTGGAATGATTTTGAATACCAAAATAGCGGTTGTGCGCTATTTTTTTCGTTTTTTTTTTTCTTCTGAAAATCAAAGGTTTAGAAGAAACAAAATTTATCAACCACTATCCACACACATACACAATTTTTTTTTTTTTAATCCAATATTTCCTTCTTTTATCCAATATTTCCTTCTTTTTACGTCTTTTTAACGGTTTTACGGATTTTTCGCGATAAAACGATTAAATTGGAGAATTCCGTATCTCTTTTTTCTTTAATGTTTTTATCCAGATTTTTCAATATTTTTCCATTCAATCTTATTCTGTTATTTAGATCGGCATCTTTTTTTTCTTTTTTTTTTTTTGTTGTCACTCTACGAAGTTCATATTGAATTTCTTTTTTTTTTCTCTAGCTTATAGAAATTCCCTCTATTTCCACTATAGCTAGAGTGGCAAATTTAATTTACAAATGCACTTATTTTGTCTACTTGCGGAGAAAATAATTTTTATTTTTTTAAGATTCCATTGAAAATCTGAGGAAATTTTCTGATTCAAGTTCAAGCGATTTTATTAATATATCATAACCTTAGAAACAAAGGGGCGTAAGTGCTGTGGATAAGCATAGCACTTACGCCCTTCTGTTTCTCTAACAGATATTGCCTAGAAATTAAAAAAAAAAAAAAAAAAACAAATTTCTGCCTCAAAAACAGAATTTTTGAAAAATTCACAAAAAAACAATTTTTTATCCAGATTTTTTCAATATTTTTCCATTTAATTTTCCTCCATTATTCAGATTCCTATCTATCTTGCCTTTTTTCTTCACTTCACGAAGTTCATATTATTTTTTTTATTTATTTCAACTTCATATTATTAAATCGTTTTTTTCTCCCTCAAGCTTATAAAAAACTTCCTCTATTTCCACTAGCTAGAGTGATAAATTTTATTTACAAATGCACTCAATCTACTTGTGGAGAGAATAATTTTCTTTCAAGGATCCCTCTTCCCCCCACCCACACCCCCTCAAGTCGTTCTCTCGAATGTGACAGAGTAGAAAAGATCAGTGAAGTAGAATAGTCCCGTGTATCGTACGCCCCGTCCTCGTTCTCCTTTTTTTTCCATCTCATCCCAGCATCTTGAGAAAAGAGAGGGAAAAAAAACGGCTAGTTGTTTTTTTCCCACTTTTTTCTTTCTTAAAGAGTTCCATTTTCATTAACTCAATGCCTTTATTTTTCACTTCATTCGAAAAACATTAATAAACTCCCCTTCTAATTAATTTTCTCTGCTGCCGAAAAGTGTATAAATTTTGTTTTTTTTTTCAGCAACTGTGTATGTATATGTGTTTGCCATCACAGACCACATAAAAAATTCATTTCCAAATAAAATGAACGAAAAAAAAAAAAAAAGGAAAAATCCATTTAAAAAAACCGCCATTTTGTTTACAAAACCCAACAGCATATAATTAATTTTTGTTATCGCTGGATATACAAACGTGCTTATATATGTGTATACATGTCGTATATATATATATATCTATATATATATAGATATGTTTGTGTTTTCCTTCTCTCGGACGTTTACATTAAAAAATTCATAAAACCCCCTCGCGAAAAGCGGTGCATGGGGGGGAGGTAGAGGAGTAAATGGAGAAGAATGGGGCGAAAAAAGAGGAAAAAAGACACAAGAACCAAAACTGTTCTCTTGTGTTATATATACATACGTTAGTTGGAGCCCGTTGATATCTGGGTGAGACAGGCGAGGGCCTCTCTCGTTGTTGCAATTAACCCCTCTTCCTCCCTCCCCCCTTCCTCCTCTTCTCCTCTCATCTCCCCCCCCCCCTTCTGGTAACTGTCGTTTCGTTGGATGGACGCGCGTACATCGAGAATTTTCGGATGCAAGCGAAAAGAGGGAATTGAGCGAAACAGGTAGAGAGAGAGAGGGAGAGGAAGAGGGGGGAGGGGAGAGAGAGAGAGAGAATTTGAGTTGAGTTGCATTAACGGTGAGTTTGAAACGTGCGATTCAATTAACTCTGTAGTAGCGCCGAAGGGATTCCCCAGAGGATCAAAGATCCATGATGATCCGTTACTCGTCCCTCCCCTCCCCCCTCCTCCCTCTTTCGCTCTATCTCTTCAGAGCCTCTAACCACTGTCAGTGAAATTGTGGATATCGATCGACCACTTTGGCGGAAGATTAATATCCGGGCAAACTGCGAGAGAATTCATCCACTCCTACGCTTTATCATCTCTCATTGTGTGTTTCTCTCTCTCTCCCTCTTTGCCTCTCGCTCTCTCTCTTGCTTCTTCTTTACTTGTTTCTTATATAAACTGTGTTGTATCTCTCGACCTTTTGCCGCAGCATAATTAACCGAAGCAACTCAAAGCCAGGAGTGGCTCTAATTTAAATGGGGATAAACGGGCTTTTAAGATGCATCCGTTTTGTCTGGAGTTATTTTTTTTATATTTATTTATTTAGGATTTTTGAAAACGAATTTTTTATATTTAAAAATTTTATCTTATTTTTTTTCATTTTAATTTTAAATTTTTATAGTTGAATTGGGGATAAGGAGGAATAAGGAGGCGGAAGTGGAGATTTGGAGGGAATGGGTTGAGATGAATTTTTTTGTTATGATTTCATTGAAATGTTCAAGAAATTTCGGGGGAAAAACAAATTTAGAATTGAGTTTTTTTGAAGTTTTTATAAATTCGATTTCTTTTTTCTCTAATTCCTCTCCTTTGGGGATATCTCCGATTCTATTAGAAAAAGCGGGAAAATTCTAAATGGAGATGGAAGATGAGATCATCTGCCACGAATTCATGGGAGTTTTAAAGAAAAAGTACCGATTTTTAACGTTTTCATGGCAAATTTTATGAAAATCAATTTTTCCTCTATAAATCCTTGAAGAATTGATCATTTTTTCTTTCATAATGACTCAAATTAATGGAAAATCATCTCACCTGTCAACTTCATTTGGAATTCTTTCTTTACGACCAATAAAACCGAAGATATCCTCAAAAACCAGAGATTTTTCAAAAAAGATTTCAATAAAAAAAAACAGAATTTTTGAAAAATCCCCAAAAAATTCTTTCTCATCACATTTTCATCCCAAATTCCCCTATCTTTTCAATAAAGTCATCAGGAAGAACCCATCTCAAATATCCACCCCTCATCTCCTCCCCCTCCCCCCTCCATAATTCAAACTTGTTTATAGAATACTCCAAGAATCGATCTATACTAAAATGGATTTCCTGTAGTTGAAAAGCGAAATTTCCCTCGCTTTCTAATGAAGCATCTATTCGATAGCATTCTCAATACCCTCTCCGCCCCCTCCTCCCTCCCCCTTCAAATACAACTAAAAAATTACCAGCAATAGTTGGTAGAAGCATCCCGATGAAAACGAGGGCCAAGCGCCTTCTCATAATCCTTCCTCTCATTGTCATTCTGCACTATTTCCTCGTCCTCATGATGTGTCACCCAGAAGTTAATTTAATTACAAAAAAAAAAAAAATCAATAAGAACTTCTGTTCCACAAAAGAAAATTGCTGTTATCCCTCAGAAAAGAGCCACCGACCCTAGTAACAGGGCCGGTAAATTAGCACAAGTTAACCGTGTATTTACCAGCGTTTTTTTATTTTTTTCTGTATTTAAACGCGTGACTATCCGTAACGTTGGAACGAGAAAGACTGAGGCCCCATGGCCGTGTTGGTTGGTGAGGCACACGATGGCTCTCCTTGCCATTCCAATTCACCAAGCACCAAGTCGAGAGTGTCTTTTGGTACCGGCCTATTCCTCTCTCTCTCCTTTCCCTTCCCTTCATCACTCTTAATTTTTTTCTCTTTCACTATCCTCCTCTCTTCACCAGTCTTTTTTCCTCTCGCTGTCGTCTTGGCTACAAGAGAGGCCATCCAACGAGAAGGATGTGAAGAGGCTGCTGTCCTCGTTTTCTAACCGAGTCACTCAAGAAGCCTCTCACCTCTCTCGCACGCCTCTCGCTTTTTCATCCAATGTGCAATGCGCAAAACAAGTTATTTCAATTGCCATGGAAACAAAGTGACACAAGTGTTTGCGATTATGCATGGCACTTGTGTCACTTTGTTTCTGAAAATGAAATCGTCATTATAATGGCACTTGTGCCACTTTGTTTCCGAGGGTAAATCGTAATTTTAATAGCACTCATGCCACTTTGTTTTGAATCGTCACTTTAAAACCTAAGTGATGTAAGCGCTATGCTCATACATTGCACTTGCACCACTTTGTTTCTAAGGATAAATTGCCATCTCAATGGCACTTGCGCCACTTTGTTTCTGAAGTAGCGATTTATCCTTAGAAACAAAGTGGCTCAAGTGTCTGTACTAATTCATCGCACTTGTGCCACTTTTTTTCTGAAAATAAATCGTCACTTCAATAGCACTTACGCCACTTTATTTCTGAGGATATACCATATATAAGCATAGGCACTTACGCCACTTTGTTTCTAAGCTGGACATTTATTCTTAAAAAAAAAGTGGTACAAGTGCCATGTGTGAGCATAGCACTTGTGCCACTTTGTTTCTAAGGTGATTATTCACCTCAGAAACGAAGTGGCGTAAGTGTCTATTGTTTATACATAGTACGTGAGTCACTTTGTTTCTTAGGCACCTTAATAGCACTTGTGCCACTTAATTTCTAAGTGCCTATACCTATGTATGGAACTTGTGCCATTTTATTTCTAAGGATAAATCGTCACTTCAATGGCACTTGTGTCACTCAATTTCTAAAGATTCATCGTCACCTCAGAAACAAAGTGGCACAAGTGCTTATGTTTATACATGGCACTTGTGCCACTTTGTTTCCAAGGTGACGATTGATCTTCCCTTTTTATTTCTTCATTAACATTCACTGAATTTACTTTACTTATCTAATTTTTTTTTCCTTTTTTTTACTCTGTTTGTAGAAAGTCAACGAGACCCTGAGGTTCACCGATGAATTGTCGCACATCTCGGCAATTGAAATGGAAATAAATCAACATTTTTTGCATCTACATGGTGTCCTTCAGAACATTGAGGCGAAAATGCTTGAGACACTGAGAGCACAAAAGAATCAACACGAGGGAACACTCATTACTATTAGAGACAAACTTTATGATTTTGAGAAACAAATCGAGAATGGCATTTCGGTGAGTGGGAATTAAACCTTTAAACCTTTCAGATGATACAACATGATGAAACCCAGGTTTCTGACACTTTAGAGATAGTTTCTGACAGTATCAATCGAGAGAACAACTATTTAATTATTTACCTGTAATTTAATTGCATTAACGAGATCGATTGCGCGAGTCTCTAGCGCATGGAAAATTAATTCATAATTTTTTTTCATATTTTTTTAATGTGTTTGCTTTCGAATAGAAGCTATGTGATCATCAGAATTTCCGATTATAATTTTTTTGATAGAAAATACTTAAAATGATCTAGAAAGAGAGAAAATGATATTTTTAGCGCATGTTCGTCAGTGCATAAAAATCTCAATTACAGCAAAACGGTTTTGTAGAAAAATTTCATATTTTATGGTAAACTTCCTCTCGTTGAACTCTATTTTTTAAGCTTCATTTGAAGAGAATCCGATCGGTACTATTTGAGATATGTCCATTTTTCGAAAATCAGTTTTTAATAGAATTGCTGGAAACTATTCAACTGATGTTATTTATACTCATATATTATCTCGAGAGTTGTATCAGTTATATGTCTGTCAATTTTGAGCTTATTTGCACGATTAGTTCTCGAGTTATTGGCGTTTCAATGAATTTCTCTAAAATTTGATATTTTGATGATAGTTTGAAAAAATTTGTATCACTTACATTTGAAAGTATATTGCTAAAGTATTAGCAGAAGAAGCTATATCAGTTGGGAAGTAATAATATTGTCCACTTGTTTTAATGATTATTCATCGAGTTAAAGTTGAAAACTATTAGCAATAATCTGTAATTACTTTGGAAAATTGTTTTATCCTTCATTTATGTACTTTTTTAAATTTTTCTTGAATCGAGCGCGCTTTTTTGCTCAACCAATGAGATTTGTTGCGCTAAACGAGATCAGAAATTGAATATTTAACAGAATATATTTTTTTTGTTTTACGAATGAACTTAACAAGAAAATTGATAACATCAACATTATCAATTTTTATAGAATAAATAAAAATATATATAAAAATATGTAATAAATAAGTTTTCTAAGAACAATGTACTTGAGAAGAAAAAAAAATTGTACTATTTGTGCTAATTTTAGTAATTCACCTTCAGCGTGAAAAAGAGAAGATGTTGACTTTTTTTTATTCTTTTTTTTTTACAGATGGCCACTTCTGTAGAGGATCATTTTGATTCAGTTGATCTTCGTGATGTTATTCAGAGACTGGTTGCCCTTGCTGAAATACCATGTTACTTTGTGCAAGAACCACTTAAACACAGTGGAAAAATTCGGTGAGCTCTTTTTTTTATGGAATTTTTCACATAATTTTACAGGCAAATATGGAACACGCGAGGTAATATATTTGAAATGCCTATAAAATGCAGATGCAGATAAAGTCGTCGTAAATTTTTCAATTAACGTCTCAGTAAATCTTTGAGAATTGTTGAAACTCCTTGAATTTATTACTTAAGGTAGTATCCCAACAAACTCGAGTACAGTTCATGCCTTATATCTTTGATGCTGTATCAGGGGCATTTTTTAAATAATTTTCTCAATTTTTTTATAATTTTTGTCTGTGTAGTTTATAAGATATGAATCATTAAAATTACTGGGAAAAGCGGTGGTAGGGATGAAACGCCCTAAATCGGACAGAAATAAGGAAATTACTAAAAAACCACAGGGTTGACCCATTATTCAAAAATTATTGACGAAGAGAACAGCATTTTAACTAAATAATAGAAGAAAAAAATAATCAATTCACCGTATAGTTATCGGAAAATTTTAATTAGAAGGTAGTCGTAACTATTTGCCTCTCTCTCTATCTCATGCATGTGATCAAGAAGAATCTGGAAAAAATTGAGAAAATCCCCCAATACATCTGCATTATTGTTGAATTTTTTGCAGATTTTTTCTGGAAGAACTTCTGTCTGCAAAAAATTCTGAGAAAAAATGAATTTCATCAAGAGAAATTTTTTAAAAAATATATAAAGATTTTTTTCGGAGCGAAGGACTCTATGAAAAATTCTGAAAAAATTCAGAGATATGCTCTGACATGCCTCCATTAGCCGTGAATTTTTCCAGATTTTTTTGTAAAGATCCCTTTCCGTAGGAAATTCTCAAAAATAGAAAATTCCCTATAATAATTTCCCTCATTCTTCACAGCCTCAAGATCTGACTTTCGGATAGTTCAATCACTTTTCCCCCTCCCCCCAAATTATCATCAATTACCCACAAAATCCCCTTTTCCTCCTCAATCAACCCTACTTAAACCCTAATCAAACACTTCATTAAAATTTCAGCTTTCACGTTCATCCCGAGGCTGTCCAGTCCCTGGAAAATCACTGCAAGCTCGAAGTGCAGCCAGTTCCAGCAAAGTTCCACCTGATCTCCATAACGAACATCCCCGAAGATACGCAGTCACCAGAAGAGTATCTCTTCCCAAAGCCGCAGATGCCGCCTCTCTTCAAGGATCCAGCCTTCGTGAAGAGACTGACCGGTCAATCCTCAGACTCGTCAATCTCCCTGCCCTCTCTATGCACCTCCATGTCCTCCCTGAACACGGACATCGACACGTCTCCCCAAAATAACCCTTATTACTCTCCACCCTCCTTAGTAAACCCACTGGAAGAAAAGAAGCAGCAATATTTCGAGGTCTACGTCACATCAGTCTCCAGTCCTGGCAGTTTTTACATTCGTTACGCCTCCGACAACGCAAAATGGCAGATGATGCAGGAGAGGATGGCGGCCGAAGAGATAATCCAGCGTCGTATACCAGAGGAGATAAAAATCCGCGGGATTTACGCGGTTAAACACAGCAAAGGCGTTTGGTACAGAGGCCTAATCGTTGGTCTAGATCACACCAGAGACATCATCACCTATAATATTCAATTTATCGATACTGGAGAAGACGAAAAAGGCATTTTATCCTGCAGAATCCGAGAACTGGACCGTGAACTCTCAGAATTACCCCCATTGGCTGAGAATCATTCGCTCTACGATGTTTTTCCACGTAATGGAACAGAATGGGATCCTGAGGATTGCCGAAAAATGCAGAAAATGATTGAACGTGCTGATGGTAATACCTTTATCATGAAGAAAATATCACCAACTGATAATGGCGTTGATCTTATTGCACCTACAACAAAACGCCTCAGGTCACAATCCATTCGTGATTCACTGGTTTTCCTTGAACTAGCGAGTTACACATCTTGCGAGAGACTCTATCAGATCAATCCTAATTCAGTTGCTATGCTGAGTTATGATGAGCTCAAGCTTGATAATAAATATTGTGATGCTTTTGTCACGTTTATTGAGAGCCCTGATTGTATTTATGTGAGGAAACAGGATTATGATGAGGAGAGCTTCATGAAAATGACGGCAGATCTTACGCGTGATTATCAGAAGACCAAGAGGACACGTGGGAAAATTTATGCTCCTGAAATTGGTGAGTTTGAAGGAAATTTCGGAAATCATTGGACAATCTTTCTCATTAGGAGGGTTGTGTGATGATTTTGGGAAAAGTGGGAGAGAATGGACAGGAAGGAAAAAGGGGGGGGGGGTGGGTAGAACGAACACGTTATGATTCTGAAAATAGCAGATTTCTGATAATTTTTGTTACTTTTATTTTTTCGATAATGCATTATTAAAAACAAAAAAATTTCTATTGTAATTTATTTGTTTAAAAAAATGCCATATATCTGCTAATTTTGTGATTATCACGTTGTTTTGGTATTTTATACAAGAAAATTATTTGGAATTGATGGAAATATTGCAGATAGGGGTTTTTTGATGATTCCCTTGAAAAACTGAGGAAATTTTACACGGAAATCATATGTTGGATATTATTTTTTTGAATTTTTCAAAATTTTCATTTTCTAATCAAGATTTGAAGGTGAAAATTTTCGATTTTTAACAAATTTCAGGTTTTCGACAATATCTGTGGTTCTATTGATCGTAGCGCCGTTGATCTTGAATGAAAGGTGAGCTCACGTCACATCGATTTATGTGAATTAAAAAGAAATTATTAATTTTTTAAGTACTTATAGGGCAAGAACTGATTTTCAGAAAATGGGCAATGAGTATTCGAAAAATTGATTAAAAAAAATTTGAACCACATAAATCGATCAGAAATGAGCCCAACTTTCACTTGAGATCAACCCCGAATCGCTACGATCGATAAAAACAGAGATATCCTTGAAAAAGTGAAATTTTTCGATTTTCGAAAGGAGCACCCCTTCAAAACTTGTCCATAAATGCAAAAATTTTCGAGAAATTAAAAAAAAATTAATTTCGACACATGTTTTCCATCCCAAACCGTTCAACAAAAATCTCCATCTTCCCCCACCTCTCCCTAATTCAATTTTTTCTTCTTCTCTAGGCTTTATCTGCGCAGCTTTTCATGACGATGCCTGGCATCGTGGTGTAGTAACTGAAGTTCTCCGGAACAGAATGGTCCGTGTTTTTCTCGTCGATTGGGGCATAACATACGAGTTGAAATACAAAGCAATCCGTCAACTAGACACACGTTACATGAGAGAAACAACTCGCGTAAGTACAATCAAAAACACAAATCCCTTTTTTCTATTCTCCCAAAAGAAAAAACTAAAAAAAATTAATCCCCTCAACGTGTGTGTGTTCGTGTGTGTTCCACACGTTCTCTCCATGAAGAAGAGAAAAATTCAATAATTGTCTGTCTTTTATCCCGACAGGTTATTAAAATATCAATGAAGGATGTCGTACCACTTGCAAATAAACCATGGTCACCAGATGCAAAGGCACTGCTTGAAGAATGGACAGGAGGTGGCGTTAAGCTTATTGCATTTGAAAAAATCAATGACAGTTACGCAGTTTGTCTGCGAACTGTAAACAACGACAATTTAAATGCACGACTCGTGAGAATGGGATTAGCCGAAAGTACAGGATCAATGTCCAAGCAATTATCCCCAAATAACCACATAAATTACACGATTTCTCATTCTGGACCGTCTACATCATCATCAAATAAGCTACGAGCAAAAAAATTCAAAAATAAGACGCAGAGGATGACAAAAAAGACGGAGGTGGATTTGCAGAATCGTACCGAAGATCAAAAACACTCAGCAGCATCTGCAAGTGGTCCAGCCCAGTCTCTTCCCCAGGAACAATCACCTCAATCCAAGAAACATCAAGATGAAGATCCTTGGAAGGTTCACGTAAACATTTCAAAAATCGTGTCACCCTCTGAAATCTACATGTCATTAGCTTCTCGTGAAGCTGACTACAGGCAAATGCACGAGAGACTGCAGAGATACTATCATCAGTACCGTGCAAGCAAGGATCTAGACTGGAAGATCGGTAATCTTTGTGTAGTTTATTGCAGAACCTCCAAGTCCTATCGTCGTGCCAAAATAGTGACGATAGTATCACCAGAAGACGCAGTGGTCCAACTTTTGGATGAAAGCGAGCTAATGACCTTCGCAATTAAGGATCTCCAAACGCTTTTCGGTGCGTTCGACGACATCCCCGCTTACATTTTCCAGGTCAAACTGGGGGGGATATACCCCCCTGGTGGCTCCGAGAACTGGCCCTCCTCATCTTCTGACAAACTCCAAGAGATCATCGAAGCAAACAGCAACTGTCGTTTTTCTATCACCAAAGTAGCTGACAACGAGAATGGACCGATCATCGTCGATCTCTTCGTGGAACAGATTTTCGTCAAAGGGCCACTCGAGCCAGCCTCCGTAATCGTCAAAACCATCAACGAGCTGCTCATCAACGAGGGTCTTGCTCTGCCAATAAGAAACTTCAGTGACACAAAAACACGTGTTCTTGCGGCTGACGTCAAAGAAGAATTGTCAATTGTGGAGAGAGTACCGGCAAGTGGTGAGCCTCAATTTGAAATGAGAAACTTGAGTGGTAATGAGAGTTCAGAGGATTCTGGTACTATAAGAGACATGGAATCCGAAGATTCCGATGCCCCTGAAGATGAACCAATCAAGTTCGTCGAACCGTTGCCAGAAGGTTCACCATCGTGGTTGCCTGCAGAACCGATTCTTGAAGACGAATTCGTTGGGGAAGCAACGTTCGTCAACTGGGAGGGAGAAGTCTACTTTCTTCCCCCTAAAAATGCGGAGATAAAGTTGCGGTTGGAGGAGGAACTCGTCGATTTTTATCAGCACGACGAGAACGTCGTTCCCTTGAGCGACTGGAAAGTCGGGGATCTCTGCATCACAAAATGGCGGCCAGCTGCGAAAACGTGGCATCGAGCGCAGATCGTTGGCATCAAGGACAACCACTTGATCATCTATTACCCAGATTATGGAACTGTTGAGTGGGCGATTCGCAAGCTCCTCAGGAAGACCGTCATGTTCGAGGACATTCCGTCATTAGCCGTCAAGTGCAAGGTTCACAGAATGGCGCCGAAGAATCACATGAAAAAATGGGCACGCTCGCAGCTCGATCAGCTGCACTTGGTTATCGTGCCGAAAAAGTGGAAGGTTCACATTTTGAGGAGACAACCGGAGCACTATATCATAAGTATAATCGACGTCAAGCCACCGTATCATGATATTTTTTACAAATTAAGGGCAGATCACTGCATCGACGTCTTTGACGCTGGCAGCAGCAGCGAAAGCTCGGGAAGTGACGATACGATGGACGTCGTCCTTGAAACGATGGAATCTGATGGGGGAGAGGAGGGGGAGATCGTTGTTGAGGAGAGGGAGGAAGGGCAAGCCCTTGTTTTGATGAATGAAGAGGAGGGAGAGGGGGAAGGGGAGGAGGTGGAGGATGAAGAACAAGAAGAAGAAGAAGAAGAGGAGGAGCAGGAGGGAGAGGAGGAGGATATCTCTGAAAATGAGGAGAAAGAGATTTCCAGCCCGGATATAGACATGGAGACGCCGTTCATGTCCGAGAGTCCTGATGATCCTTCGTCCTTGAACGATTTGCCCGTCAGCGAGTCTTTGGCTGACGATTTGGACGGTAATTATCCGCAAATCAACTTGCCAGAAGATATCGTGGCTTTTCATGGTGCACTCGGTGAAGTTTCGTCGAAAAATGCTAGTATCGTTTGGATTCACGTGACGAAAACTGCGGGAGTTGAGTACTTGTGCAGATTAACGGACAAGTACATGAGGATCATGAGGGAGATCAATGCTCAGGCCATTAGTCAGCCACTTCTTGAGTCACTTGTTGCTGGTACACCATGCTGTGCTATTTATAAAGATGATAATTCTTGGTACAGATGCAAAATTAAGAGCGTTAAGAGTAAGGGCAGTGAGACACTGGTCCATGTGTCTTATGTTGATTGGGGAAATACGCAGTGGATCAATGCACATGAACTTCGTACTTGCAAACCAGAGTGGCTCAGGGTACCGGGAATGTCCATCAAGTGCCAACTTCATAATATCAGGGTTTGTGATGATGATGATGGAGTTCGTGAGTTCATGAAGACACTTGGAGAATCGAGAACTAAACCGTTGACGGTTCTAGTTGAGAAGAGGAGGGGTGATGAGTTTTTTGTGCAACTTTTCGAGGATGAAAATTGCGAGACGCTTCTGTATCAGACACTTCTTGATGATGGACAGCTCAAGAGAGACACGCAGAAAATCCTCGAAGAGAATGATTCCATTTAAAATGCGAGTTTCTATTTTCTTCCTTTTTTTAATTTAATTTTTTTGTGGAAATTTTCTCTATTTTTTTATAATCTTCAGAAAAAGTGTCTTAAAAAAGAGCTTGAGACATTCGAAAAAACCATTTTTTTCAATATTTACTTCAATGATTACTCTATTCTCTTCAATTTTTTTAATTAATGAGAGAAAATGTCTTTAAAAAAGCTTGAGACATTCGAAAAAGCCATTTTTTCAACATTTACTTAAACAATTATGATATTATTCCTTTTTTATTATCAAAAAAAGATGAAATAATATGGAGAATAGCAGATTTCAAACAATTTCCTTACTTTTCTGTTTTTTTAAGAAATTAACTATGAAATAGAATGAAAAATATTCACATCTAGAAAATTCGGAAATTCAAAAATCTACAAGTGCGAATTTTTTAGTTATTTTTTTGAACAACAAATTATTCCTTTCTTAAAAAAATGGAAAAAATTGGATTAGATATCTGTTAATTTCATTATTATCAAAGAAAGACTTAAGCTAAGGCCAAGAAAGAAATCGGACTTTTCGTTTATAAAAGAAACATGTTTATTTTTTTTTCATCGATGACATTTAGTTAAAAAATAATCGTTTATGGCCTTAAATAATTGCCAAGTCATTAAAATGCCATTGGCTTATCGTTGAGTACTCTTGGCAATTTGTTCCTTCAGCACCAAGATACTCTGTCGCTGTTCGGGCGGAAGCATAGCAATTTGCTCGTCCGATAACTGCAGTACTTGCATTATAAGTGCAGCCTAAAAATAAAGGATTAAAATTAGTTTTATCATATTACGATAGTATAAACTTTTATAGAGAGACTGTAACGTAAAAAAAAGCTGTGCCAAAGTCATTATTCTTATACCAAGTTTGTACTTTTTTCATGGAAAAAAAAAAAAGTAAAAAGTGAATAAACAGTATTTTCCATTATAAAATAGTGCATGAATCGTATCTTATTTACCTTTTCCTGGTCAGATGCACCACTTGGAATGTTTCCGGCAGGTGACATACCTGCCATGAGTCGAGAAGTTGCTGCACTATTTGATGCTGATAGGCCACTTGCTGGAGTTGTTGTATTTAATGTACTTGCAACTGTTGGTGCAGTAGCAACTGTCACTACTGGACGAGGCACTGGAGGTGGAGCTACTGGTGCTGGAGCTGGAGAATAAAAATTCAAGATTATTCATTCGAAGTATCATGGAAAATTGGAAGATTTCAAAATACTATTACTAAAATATTGTCAATTTGCGATGTTTTGCTTATAATTTGAGGGGTAACACCACTGTAGAATTTTCAAAAAATCGCTTTTTTTTTTGTTTGCTTCAAAAATTACTTTAGGCCTTCCAGAATACGGGCAAGAAAAGTCATCACCTGAAACCCATTATTTCACATGAAATTTTGAATTTTTCCCAAGGCATTTCTTCATATTCATAGCTCAAGTCGAAACTTCAATTGTATTTTTCTGGAAACATGATTTTTCAAATTGGCACGCAGCATAACTCCAATAATTTTCATTATTTTCTTTTGAATTTCCCACATCATCTTGAAAACAATATTTCGAACAGGAATACGTAGGGGATTTTCAAAAAATTGATTTGCACATTTTTTATTGATAAAAAATTGCCGGTTTTTTGGAAAAAAATTGAATTTTTCCATTCAAATGGGCACAAATCCCACAAAAAACAATATTTTCGAAATCTACGGATTTCTGTAGCTATGTGTATCTAGCCATTTTTTTTTCAATTGAAATTTACACCGGTTACACTGCGTGCCGCAGAGTTTTTTAAATTCGAGAGACCTCGCAAGAATGGCACTTGTGTCGTCATTTTTGATTAATTTTTTTTCTGAAGACTTAAATATATCCTCAATCACTCCCTCAAATATCATCATTTTATTGCCCCTTTTTCTATAGAAAAAAAAGCCAAAAACGCCTTCTTTAGACTTTTACAGTGGTGTGATCCCTTAACATTGTAATGAATAATTGAATGTGTATTAATTTATTATATTAAATTAATTTGCAATTTTGTTGGTTCTTGGTACGACTCTATTTAGGATTAATTTGACAAAATACTGAAAATCCTCTAATTGTTCCTAAAGATATTGGAAAAGTCATTAACAACATCAAATTATTGTCAAATCGCAAAGTTTCGCCGAATAATGTCAGCCTGAAGAAACTGGCATTTTTTAGTGGAACGTCGTGATTTGACAATAATTTGATGTTAATGACTTTTCCAATATTCCTATAAACAATTAGAGTATTAAATTAGAATGAATGCGAATGAATCCGATAATTGATACTGAAAATGTCAAGAGCCTGATGAAGCTTAAATTATAAGGGAACTGATGCGAATTGAAATTTTTTCGGTATTATTTTTGGAAACCTTCGAAGTTCCCATGATACTTTGATTAAATTAATGATTATTAATATGGAAATGAATCAGAGTATCTAAGATTATTGTTGATGAGGAATTTACGATATCATTGCTTTAGAGTGAAAGGGGCGTAAGTGGCGTATGCCCACTTATCACTCCAAAATGTTTTTCATGGTCTCTGGAACATTATTTGGCCAATTGAAAAGTAAAATAACAAAGTCGCGTAACTACCAATTTTAAAATGAAAGGGATGTATCTCCACACTTACGCCTCTCTGTTATTTTCTTTTTGAACGGTATATAATTGTTAATGTTAAAGTGCAAAAGACGTATCTCCGCACATACGCCTCTTTGTTCTTATGATTTTTTCGAAACATGAAAATTTCTGGAGTTACTTCCTTTTGCGTTTAGGATGAGATTTCTCATCCAAATTTTGGCACTTCCGCTTCTTTGTTATTAGTATTTTTCCAATGATGAGGAAAAATTCAATAGGAACACTTAGAATAAAG
Organism: Aleiodes alternator; assembly: GCA_963921955.1. Classification (NCBI taxonomy): domain Eukaryota; kingdom Metazoa; phylum Arthropoda; class Insecta; order Hymenoptera; family Braconidae; genus Aleiodes; species Aleiodes alternator. The sequence continues at coordinate 6,562,985 of OY998099.1, read as the reverse complement.
AGGCGTATCGGCGGTACTTCTGGCCGTTTGTTATTAGTGGGTGGTACTTACGCCTATATGGTATTATTTTTTATTTTTTTACTAATATTGCGGAAAAAGCCCCGGAAAGCTTATTGGAGCAATAATGGTGTAGATACGCTTTTTCGTTATTCTGAAGAAAAAAAATCGGAAAAAATAGCACTTACGCCACTTTCACTCTAAGGCGACGATATGAATGAAATTTTGTCAGCGAATTACTTACGAGTAGCTTTACTCATTCTTGGATCAACTGGCATTCTGGGATCTCGAGGATCACGTGGGTCCCGAACGAATCTATCTGCTCGGGGATCTCTGCAGAAGCTGCTGTGAATTTTATAAAGAATTATTGGGTGATAAAGGGCATTCAAGGGGGGAAGTGGGCTAAAGTGGACGGTTCTATAGAAAGGCTCGAGATGGATTTTCTTTTTAAGATGATTTAATCGAAAAAATGACGAAATTCTGAAGAAATTCTCAAAAATAAATTTTGACACGTGTTTTCTATCTGAAAATTTTCACAGCTTCTCAACAAAATCATCAGAAAAAATCTATCTCGAAGATTTTCCATAATTTTCCAGGATTCATATAGTATTGAACTCCAAAACTAAAATGTGTCCTTTTTAGTCCACCTTCCCTCCTCAATTTTTATATTTATTAAATTAATATATTTGAGATAATAAACCTCTCGATTCCCTCCACAGGAAGAGTGCTAATCAAAGGAGTAGAAAATCTATTAATTTTGCATAGTAATTCCAGTTCTTTTTTCTAAACTTACTTGTCAGGTGTATTAAAAACCGGAGTACGTGTATCAACTGGTGGAATTACTGGAGGTGCTACTGGAGCAGGCAGTGGCTGTGTTTGTGTCCTCAAGTCCTGATCCATTCTCGCCAATCTCGGATCAATCTGTCTGTCCAGAGTCCTCAAGTCGACGTCTTGACCTGAAAAATAAACGCATCTCTTTCTAATCATCCCCAAAAAAACGTCAGAATAGTCAAAAATAAAAATAATGAAATTAGCACACATTTGACAATTTTTTAGATTTTTTAAAAATAAACAAATCATTCTAAAAAGAATAGTTAGAAAAATTAGACTCAGAATTTTTCCAATTTACTAGATGTACATATTCTTTTTTTTTATTTAAATAAATTATTTGTTAAAAAAAAGTGTCACGATGCTGAAATTAGCACGCATATGACCATTTTTCGAATTTTCTGAAACAAATTAATTATTATTAAATAAAAATCGCACCCATAATTTTTCGAATGTCCTTCATGTGCATATTTTTCCTTTTCGTAAATGATTTATATATTTGAAAAAAAAGGTCAGATATCTGGTATTCTTCAGCATCATCCAAGAAATGTCATAATTACCAGCAAAAATGGGAGCAATTGGTGCAGGAGGATTGACAGGAGCTGTTGGTCTAACCGTAGCCCAAGGCTCTTCAATTCTCGGTGGAATACTGTGAATCTGTGGTTTTTCAGCAGGCGTCAAAACTGGAGGAATTGGATTTGCTTTGTGCAGCATGCTGACAGCCGTATGAGGATCAACGATTCTCATGACAACCTGTGCTTGAAGCAGAGCATAAGCCAATTGAGGATTCTGCAGGAGCATCTGGCGTGCCTCATTCGGATTATTCTGAACGCAGAGTTTCATCTGCTTCATGAGTTCAAACATTTGTTCGGGTGGGAGAGAAGCAACTGCCTTTGATATTGCCTCTGGTGCTTTATCAGATTGCACAGCTTCTCCATAAGGATTCTCTGTGTTTTGACCCTGCAGAAGACTCTGCATCTCCATTCTGCTCTTCTCGGTACATGCATTGTCGACTCGAAGTGTTCTGCCTCCAATTTCGTAGCCATTTAGGTTTCTCATTGCACTGAGGGCAGTTTCTTGGTCCTTGTACTCGCAGAAACCATAGCCCTTTGGTTTTCCAGTCTCTCTGTCATATACTAGCCTGAAAATGATGATAAACAGGATTTAATATTGTATTCTAGGGATGATAGAAGAGAGAAAAATGAGGATTTGTGGGTTTGTTTCTAATTAATTGCTGATGATTCAGCAAATGTGCTTTAATTCAGCAGAAAAAGTGATTAAACTATTCGAAAGTCATATCTTCAGCTTGTGAAGAATTGGGGAAAATCATTTTGCTGAATCTCTTGTCTTTCAGAATTTCTTCCGAAAAGGCATCTCTACAAAAAAATCTGAAAAAATTCACCAACAATGTAAACATGTCAGAGCATTTCTTCGAATTTTTTCAGATTTTTTCATAGAGTCCTTCGCTCCAAAAAAAATCCTTATATATTTTTCAAAAATTTTCTCTTTATGAAATTCATTTTTTCTCAGAATTTCTTCCAGAAAAAATCTGAAAAAATTCAACAATAATGCAGACATATTGGGGGATTTTCTCAATTTTTTCCAGATTTTTCTTGATCACATGCATGAGATAGAGAGAGAGGCAAATAGTTACGACTACCTTCTAATTAAAATTTCTCAATAACTATACGGTAAATTGTATATTTTTTTTTTCTATTATTCAGTTAAAGTGCTGTTCTCTTCGGCAATAGTTTTTAAATAATGGGTCAACCCTGTGGTTTCTTAGTAATTTCGTTATTTCCATTCGATTTAGGGCGTTTCATCCCCACCACCACTATTTCCAGTAACTCCAATAATTCATAGGGGAGAATGGGGCAAAATGGACCTTCACAGTAGCATGATTAAGGAATTTTTTTCGGAATAAAGGACTTGACGAAAAAATCTGAGAAAATTTGAGAAAATCCTCCTACATATCTATATTGTTTGTATATTTTTGCAGATGTTTTACAGCAGCCGCTGCTTTTAACAAAAATCTCGAGTCATCTCATCTTCTAGGTCCATTTTGCCCTACTCTCCCCTATCTCATAAACTACACAGACAAAAATTATGAAAAAATTCAGAAAAATGTAAAAAAATTTAATCTTTCATGAAAAAAATAAGGTCTCTACACCACTCAATTTCGCTGTTCTACTGCCTTAAACGGTAATAGGTTATGGAAAATATTCTCCAAAATTTAATTTTCCTGAATTACTTACTTGAACGAGAGAACTGGACCAACCTCACTGAATATATCTTTCAAATTCTCCTCCGTAGCTTCGTACGGAATATTTCCAACTGAAAAAAAAAATTAATTAATAATCAGTGTTTTTGTATTTTGAAGGGTGAAAGTGATGTGAATTTATACGTTTTACTCACCAAAAACACTCCGCATGGATTTATCCATCAAGGATTGATCGGTAATAGTTGAATTACTCATTTTGTTTGTCAATTGTTTACTCACTGCTCAAGAATTTTTTAAAATAATAATTGAGGAAATGTTTGTCCTTCCAGAATCCGGCGTTTTAATCTCTAGTGGACACGCCAGAATTCGTATCTACGATCAAATCGAAGGGAGGGGGGAGAAGCTAACAGCTGATTGGCTGGAGTGACGCTAGATAACGCTACTTGTATTTTCCGCTCGTAAACAACGAAATTCAAAAAAATTTAAAATCTATTCTTTAATTAATTAATGTAAAAATAAAAAAAAATAGTAGATTTACTCGAAAAAATTCACGAAAAATCTAAAAAAAAATCAAAATTTCCCCATTTTTAGATTTTTGATTGAATATCAATTAATTAGAGGTTTAAACAAATTGATTTATTTTTTTCTTTATTTTATTTCAATTTGATTCTTTCCTCACAAAAAAATAATCATTCTTTTGTGATAAAGAAATGAATAAATCGTTTTATTATTAAAAAAATGATTATTTTATGATTGTTTCACTCTTTTTTCTGAAAATCTGTCATTTTTATTAAAAAAAAAAAACATTTTGTCGTTTCTCATTACTGCGGAAACGCAGAAATGTCCGTTATTGACGGACTCATCACATTGTCTACGTTTCTTCAGTAAAAACAATAAACAAAGTGTTTTTTTTAAGTATAATTTCCAATAATTTTCTGTATATTAATTATTTATTCTTGTTTTCTGTGTCATTATGTGTAATTATGAGTGAAAAGGAGCCAAAAACAACAAATGGAGATGAATCGCCTCCGAAAAAACAGAGAATTGATCTCACTAAACCAGCAGCCAAACAGAAATCTGCCAATGCAAATTCGATTCTCGTCAGTTCCAAACAGGTGATATGCATAATTTATTTTGATGATTAATGAACTAATTATTGAAGGTTTTAATTGATGTAATTACGGTTTTAATCGTCTTCAAGTACTCCATTCTTCTTCTTAACCTCAAAAAAAAGAGAAAAATCTGAAATAAAAATTTTAATTATATTTTAAATATTTGCAGAGAGGAAATCCATTGCTGAAATACGTTAAAAATGTAACCTGGGAGTTTTCTGAGATTGTTCCTGATTATGTCATGGGCACAAATGTCTGTGCGTTATTTCTTTCCTTGAGATATCATCAGTTGAACCCGGATTACATTCATGATCGCTTGAAACTACTGGGAAATGCCTTTCAACTGAGGGTTCTGTTAGTTCAGGTGAATTTCATATAAATATCCTTGAAAAAGGATGGGATAAAGGACCTGGAAGCTTTTCAGGAACTACTAGTAGCTGCTCATTCACGTATTTGTATATCTATATTTATGAATAATTCATAAATTTATGAATACATATATTTATGAATAATTCATAAATATAGGGGAGAGTGGGGCAAAATGGACACTGTAATGAAACGGTTAGAGATGGATTTTTTTTGATGATTTTATTGAAAAGCTGAGGAAATTTTAGGTGGAAAACGACTGTCAGATGTATTTTTTTTAGATTTTTTTTTGAAAATTCGATATTTTTTGGCATTGTTAAGGGATAAAAGCCTCTCCTTTTTTTAAAATTTTCAGTTTTTTGAAAATATCTCTGGTTCTATTGGTTTTAGCAATTCGGGATTGGTCTCAAATGAAAGATGAGCTCATTTTCCATCGATTTATGGGGTTTTGAATCCAAAAATATCAATTTTTGGGATAATTATAGGTCAGAAACTGTTTCACAAAACTGTTCCACAAAAATGCCCATAAATAACTTAAAAATCAATATTTTTAAATTGAAAATCCTATGAATCGATGGCAAATGATCTCACCTTTCACCTCACGTCGGAATTTTTACGCTACGACAGATAGAACCGAAGATATTCTTAAAAAACTGAAAATTTTCAAAAAAAGCAAGGGTTTTACCTCTCTAAAATGCTCAAAAATGTCAAAATCAGCAAAAATTCAAAAAAATTGAGTCCGGCACTTGTTTCCCATCTAAAATTTCCTCAGCTTTCCAATGAAATCATCAAAGACAATCTACCGCCAATATTTCTATTAATTTCAAGAGTTTTTCGTAATATTTGCCTAAAAATTTAGATGTTTCCATTTTACCCCTGACGTCCATTTTACCCCACCTTCCCCTAGATATACAAATACGTGAAGTGTGCAGGTGCTAGTTTTTGAGGAGCTCCTGAGAAAAGAGCTGCATAATTATGAACAAAAACATTGCTTCATCATCAGAAGTGATCAGCATTCTGTTCATTATTATACCACAAGCTGAACATTTTCCTTGAATTTTATGAGGAGACTTTTCAGAAAATATAATTTCACATAAATTGATAACATTCATAGTTAAATTCAAAACGATGCTTAATGAGAAGTCGAAGTTGTAAATAAAACAAATCGTCATGAACAAATGATCTCTGAAAATAAAGAGCAGAAAGTAAAAAATTACTTCAACCGATTCGAATAACATCTGATTATCGATTAGTAAAAAATCTCTTTATTAAAAAATCTCTTAAATTAATCTCTTTATTGAAATCTCTTATTTAAAAAAAAAAGAATTATGGAATATCTGGAAATATTCCGAGTGAAATTTTCTGTAGATATAAGTAAAAAATAAATTTTGGGATTAAATAGGAATTTTCAAATATTCGAAGTTATTCGATTTATTTTGATAAGAAATTTATGGCGTTTCCATGTGATGCTAATGCTGATGAAGATTAAGTCAATAACATGAGAAATTGATGGTTTTCAGGTTGATGTCAGTGAACCAAGTCATCCACTCAAACATCTCACAAGAATCTGCATTCTAGCAGATTTAACACTGATGCTAGCTTGGACTGTTGAGGATGCCGCAAAAATCCTTGAGACCTACAAAATATTTGAGAATAAACCGCCTGACATGATAATGGAACGCAGTGACTCGAATCCTCAGCAAAAAGTAGAGATTTCAATTTCATATCCATTTTTTCATTCATTTAACATGAAAATTTTATAATAATGGAATTAACATACATCTGACAATTTTTTACATTTTTTTTTCGAACGAATCAATCATTTTTCGGGAAATCGGTCCTCGTTTTTTTTGGTTTAATTACTTATATGCCCATATTTTTTATTTTTTTTTGAAACAATTCATTTAAAAAGACGAAAAAGTAAGAATTATCAGATGTCTGCTTTTTGGAGCATTATGAAATTTCAATTTCATTCTTTTTGCAGATCATCAATGCCCTGACAACTGTAAGATCCGTCAATAAAACCGATGCCATGACTCTTCTAACAACGTTTGGATCACTAGAAGCTATGCTGAAAGCTACACCTTATGCTCTTTCTCTCTGCCCAGGCTTTGGAATACAGAAAGCACAACGACTGCACAAAGTCCTACACGAACCGTTTCTCCGAGAAAATTCATCTCCCACAAAAGCTGATGCACTAAACTTCAGTTTATAAAATCATCTACTTATAATTGTTTATTGAAAAATCATGAAGAGAATGCGAATGCCTGCAGGACTGATCTCCAATGAAAGCTGAGCTTTTTTTGCTACTTGAATTTTGACGTAAACTCGGTAAAAAAGTATTCAAAAATTTGCTGTAACTCTTTAACTTTAGTGATTTTAAAAATTTCTAGATTTTTTTTTCTTCCAACAAATAATTTATTCAAAAAACGAAGAAAATTGGCCTATGCAGGATATTTAAAAACTATAAGTGTGAATTTCTCTAATATTTTTTGTCAGAATTATTAATTTGTTTTTTTTAGAATCCGAAAAAATTGTGTGACACTAAAAATAGAAGACAATTTGAAATTTTTGAGATTTTTTCTTCTCTCAACAAATAAATTATTTGAAAAATATGCAAATTTAAAAAACTATAAGTGCAACTTTTGAAGAAACTTCTTTTTATAATAATTTATTTGTTTAAAAAAAAATCAGAAAAATTATCAGATTCCACTTATTTCATTATCATTTATTTTAATATAAGAATCAATAAAATTACTATTTTTTTACACGAATTTCTTTTATCTTAATTTTTTTTTAATAAAATTTTCAAATTACCAATTCTCCCTTTTTTTTTTTACAGATTCCTTCTTTATTTTTTCTTTACATATATTCCAAAGAGTGATTGTGTTCCTAAACTCCTTTCACAACTCCCACTCCCCCCCCCCTCCCTCCTTCTCCTCCCACCACTCATCCTTCCCGCGGAGGCAGTCAAATAAGTTCTCGCAGAAATCATTCAATAATCCAAACAAATGGCAGACGAGGACATAAATGGTGATTCTGACGAATTACAACAAGAAAAATCACAGAAAAAAGCTGCCAAGTATGACAGTGGAGCTGCAGATTTAGAGAGAGTGACAGATTATGCAGAGGAAAAGGAAATATCCTCGTCAGATGGATTTTCAAACGTGAGTTGTGTCATTCAGTGATTATTTGGTCCACGTGTTTTCTCTAGAAGTCAAAATCAAATTTTTAACAAATTCAGCTTATTTTCCCCCAATTTTTCAATGAATAGTCCACTAAAAAATCGTGAATTCTTTATTCCTGGAAAATAAAAAAAACATAACCTCGAATCATGCTGAATCAGTTCTCGACACCATGAAAAATGAAAATTAGCACATATAATAATAATATTTTGAATTTTTTTAGAATTAAATTATTATTCTGAAAATATTTGAAAAATTCGCAATTTTAGATGCTTAAATTTTCTACATGTGCATATTTTTTTAAAATTTACTTGATACCAAAATAATCAAAATACAAATTGTTAGAAGTCTGCTATTTTATGATAATATAATGAAAATTAGCAGAGACCTGACGATTTTTGTGATTTTTCTGGACAAAGCAAGATTATGAAAAAAAATTCAAAAAATTTGCACTCATAGATTTTCAAATTTTCTACGTATGCATATATATTCCTTCAAATTTAAATTTATCTATTGAAGGAAAAAAATCAATAAAATTGGCAGATGCATGCTATTTTATGATAATGAAATTAGCAAAAATCTGACAATTGTTTTTGATTTTTTTATCAAATAAATCATTATAAAAAGAATGTTAAAAAAATTGGCAATTTTAATTTCTTCAATTTTCTACATGCATCTATTTTTTTTTTTGTTAACTCATTTGTTCACAAAATAAATAAAAAATATATTGTCAGATCATTGTTGTTTCCAGTATCACATTGACATCACTTAATTCCATGAATTTCAATTTTCCAGGCTCTCGAGATAATTGGAGATCGTCGTAATAAAGAGGCAGCAGAGAAGAAAGCGAAGGAAAAAGAATTATTAAAAGTTTCCATAAGAAAAGAGGACGTTGATTTAATTGTAAGTAACTTTTTTCCAGTAATAATGAAATCAGCACACATCTGAAAATCTTTTCGATTTTTTCGAACTAACAAATTATTATTTAAAAAAAAGTTTGAAAATCTGCACTTATAGATTCTTTAAAATCTCTACACGTGCATATTTTTTTTTTTTTTTCAAAATAACTTATTTGTTAATATAAAAAAAAAAACAATGAAAATCATCAGTGTCTGCTATTTTCAGGTGACAATGAAATTAGCACACATCTGATAAAATTTTGGATTTTTACAAACAAATAAGTCATTATTCAACAAATATCTTAAATATTTGCACTTATAGTTTCATGAATTCTCTATGTGTGCATATTTTTAATTTTTTAAGAAATAATTTATCTGTCAAGAAAAAATCTTAAATGAAAATTGTCAAATGTCTGCTATTTTCAGTTTCATATTTTCATTAAAAAATGTATGTAGCTCTTTTCCTCCAAAATCATCAGCGAATCAGTAATTTTAAACTGTCATTGAGAAAAAAAAAACACATTTTCAGATGAAGGAGATGGAGATAAATAGGAATTTAGCCGAAAGAACTCTGAGGGAACACAGGGGTGATGTTGTCGAAGCCCTCGTAACATTAACGAATTGAAGAATTAATAAATTAATTGAAATTTGACATAAAAAAAAAAAGAAATCAGCACTTTGTACACGATTAAACAGAGCAAATTCTACAAATACTTGAAGAAAATAATTAACTTCCAGATGTGAATATTTATTAATAATTACGAGGTACACATCAGACACGTTTGATTTATTTAATTAATTACCCGTTATTTTTTAATTATTTTGTATCCGAGGTTTTTTTTGGTCATAACTTACCATGATGATCCCTAGAATTGATGATTATTTATTTTTCTTTTTCTTCACTTAATTAACTTTTTTTCCCTTTTAATTAATACATTTATCGCAGATTTTCCTTCTCTTAATGCGAAAAAATGGCTGTAATGAAATTTCAAAAAAAAAGAAAAGAAAAAAGGTGGGTAGTGATAAATTAAATCTGTTCTTCCAAGATTTTATATAATGAAAATGTAATTTTTATTTGATGTGGTGCAATGACTTAAAATAAATGGAAAAAATGAACGTTTTCATGAGCTGGGATCAATGAAACAGCTGTTATGCAAAATTTCCCAATAATTGCCACTGATAAACAAAATTTTCACATTCACAAAATTGATAAATCAACTCAACAGACAAAAAAGATGAAGTTAAAAAAAAATACATTTTCCTCCTAATTATTATTACTTTTTTTTCTTAGTTTTTCCCTTAAATGCATAAAATTGGAAGTTTCAAAGAAAATAATATTAATCAGTGACAATGAAAATTTTTGCTAAAACGCTGATTTTTATGATGAGGTAACACTTGTCTTACTTGTACTTATATTTTATCAAATTATCCAGTCATACGCTCATATATTCTTGCTGCAGATTTCAATTCGTTTTTCATAATCAATTAAATATTTTTTCTTTCATTTTCTTTAAATTTTACACAAAAAAAAATCGATTGTTCAGTTAAATTAGCCCATATCATTTGTTTTTTTAATCAACGAACAAAAAAAAGACATTGTGTGAATCATTAAAAAATTCTCTTTTACAATCATTTTTTCTTCTATTTTTCAATCTTTTTTTTCGACGATTTCTGTCCGTCAGGCCCAAAGAGATACGCAATTTAATTTGACTCTCAATTGAATTAAAAAAAATACATTTTGAAAAATAAGAAAAAAAAAAACAATTTTTTTTTTTTGAATGCCACAGAAAATATTTGGGACATATTTCGCAGTCTAAAAAAAATTATAACATAATAGTAATAAAAAAAAAGAGAGAGAAGAAAAAATTACGGTAATAGGAAAAAAAGCTTTCATTCGGAAAGCAAAAAAACATAAAATCAGTGTCAATAATTCCCATTTTTCTACAGCTCATAATAGTAGTACTGTCTTGTCCATTATAAAATAGAATAGTTAGATATGTACAATAAGCTTAACTTCGAGTGTGCTTAAAACATGTATTCTTATCTTCCTCTTGTTCTTAATCTTCATTTTTTTTTCATTTAAAAAGAAGAGTGAGAAAAAGGGGGGTGGGGGAGTTGGGCTTTGGGACAGGCCGAACAAATTTATGTCTTCTTAATTAAACGTCACTGGCTGCAGGATCGATAACCATTGGGAAAATTGGATATTATTCCTTGTTTTTTCGTTTTTTTTTTCTTTCTGTTTTTTGTTCTCTAGGTAGGAAATAGTTGGGAGCAGAAATACAGTTGCAATAATTACAATTGGACTTATCACAGAACATGTATGGCATTAATCTTCGTCATTCATTAAATGTTATGGTATAAGGGTTTTTTTTTTTGTTATTATTTTCATTTTTTCTTCTTTTTTTTCGTTTAATTAAATTGGTAAAACTAGGTTTCGGAGGATCGGGAAGCCAGTATTATTACTAAAACGACAATTATTGTTTTCTTTTTTTTTTTAATCCAAGTTTTTTTTTCTTCTTTTTTTTCATCATTTTAATCGCTGATTTACGCACTTTTGCGTCTCTTGGTTGCCCATAATTCAATTCATTCACCACACACGGTTGCTTCTTTTTTTCCTTCTATTTTCTTCATAATTTCCCTCTTTTTTTCTCTTTTTTCATGAAAATTTTCCTTTTTTTTTTGTGACTCGAGAATTAAGTTACACAAAAACGATTAATATTTTTCGTACTATAATTGACTAACGTTTATTTATACAATTTATTTAATTTTTATTTTCATGTTTTTGTTTTTTCTTGTCATTTTGAAATCTTTCTAATTGTGTCACCAATTTTTTTTTTTCAATGATTTTATAATCTTTAATTATTTTTTTTCTTTTTTTCACATTTTTAAGTTTGGGATTTGCTTTTACCAATACGATAGACTTCGCTCTCTTCTTCAGACTAATTTTTTTTTTCTTTCATATATAAAAAAAAAGCAATAGTAATTTTTTTTCGATAAATTATGGACAACCCTAAATTTTTCGCTAAAAAAATAAAGCAAATTTATCATTTCAGTCAACTACACAATAGTTGACTGAAAAAAAACCTAATAAATGATACAAAAAAAAAATCATGAAACCGAGACAAACTGTGCCACTAATTTTTGCCTTTTTTTTAAATCAATAAATGAAAAATTCAATGGAAAAGTGACGTGATTGGGGGCAAAATATTTCTGCAGACACAGAGAGAGATAGAGAGAGAAACGAATATTAAAAAAAAAATTACAGGGAAAGAAAAGAATAATGGAAAATGAATATAAGAGAGAGAGAGAGAGAAATTGGGGAATATGGGCACAGATTGCATTATATAATAGTTATAATCATAGTTAATAGTCATAATCGTATTTTAAGAGAAAGAGATCATAAAAAACACTAACTAGAATCATTTTTCCCTTTTTTTTTATCTGGAAGAGTTTTGACGTTCTTTTGCATAATTTTCCTTTTATCTTCATCATTATCATTTCTTCATTATAATTAAAAATCACTATCAATTAATAAACAAAGTGTCCCCCTCGAAACACAATCACCCTAAATCGAAAATTCACTCTAAAAACCCTTTTTTTTCTTCATCTCCTTCCTCCTTTTTCTTCTTAAAAAAAAAATAATAATTTTTCTTCTGCTCCATTCGGAAGAGGGGGCAAAACATTTGATCCATGGACAAAGGAACAAAGTGTTTAAAAATCGTCGACGCCTTTATCACAAAACTTCATCTGTGTGTCGATAATACGTGGCAACATGGCGCAAAGTCCTCCGGTTTTGGTCCTTCTTCTCCCAAGAAAAAAGGCCTTTTCAAAGTTTAAAAAAAAAAGGACCTTACAGATGTGCTCCACTTTTTCATCGTATCTTCAGTCACGTTGTTCCTCCTTTCCTTGCACATTTTTTTTTCTTCTCCATTAAACCCAATTTTTCATCCCGTTCTTCTTCATCTCCTCTCATATCTAATCTTCCCTCCATGCCATCATTAAACACGTTCACTCAGCAAGTAGAACACACAGACAAACAAAATACATCCTTAATCTTTCAAGAATTAGGAACAAAAATCACGGAGACTTGGCGAATTATTTTCATTATTTCTTCATTATTATTATCCTTTTTCTGCATTTTTTTTGCCTTTTTCTGCATGGTACTGGGGCTGCTGTATCTCTCTTAAAGGTGGGCGAAAAAACGTGGTGGGTATTGCTGTTTATTAGCTGGGGCTTCTATTTCTCGTGGCATTTCGTTGCACGGAGTCTTTTTTGTTATTTTTTTTTATTTATTAGAATTACTCATTTTTATTTATTGTTATTTTATTAATTAATATTAATTATTTTCCTTTTGACACACTACCGACACTCACTGAACACAAGAGTCTGGGGCGTGGATGCGCCTTATCTCAGTTATACTCCATCATTTTAATCTTCTTTTTTTTTTTTTAATTTTCTCGTGGTTTTTCTTCATTTTATTCATTCATTTATGATCCATGTGTTCCTTTTTTTTCTTTCCTCTTCTTCATTAACTTTCGGATTAACGAAAGAACGCACACTAAGGAAATATCATTTATTTTAGCACTACTCTCTGGATGTCACTGTACAGAAATAAGAGAGTTCATGAGGGGTGTAGGTGGGGCGGTGATGACACTGTTGTCGTGCCCGGAATTAGTGGTGACTGCTTTCAGCTTTGCTTAACACGTTTTCTTGGTGGTCCAATTGGTGGTATTTGTTGGGTTGCTAATGCACGAAATGCTTCGGCAATTAGGTGTGGATGAGAATTTACCATGGATTTGAAACCACTCGTGTCCATAACGTCTGTTGCGTGTCTGTGAAAAAAGAAATAAATTATGTAAATTAATTTTTATGTTGATTTAATTGATTTTGGGTAATGAGATTAAGTAATAGGGGAAATTAATGGGAAAAATGCGGGATTAATGAGATCTTTTTAGAGAAAACTGATTGAGAAAGTGCAGACATATGCCAATTTTAATTTTTCATTTTTTCTTCAACGAATAAAGTATTTAAGAAAAAAATAAACGGAAGAAATTTACATGTAGAAGATTTTGAAAAAAGACAAATGCAAAATTTTCTGTCTTTTTTTTCTATTATTATTTACTTGTTTGAATAAATTCAAAAAATTGGCTGTATACTGATTTTATCATCATCATTAATGAATCATTATTATTGTTTAATTGAATTTGTGATAATTCCATAATTATCTCATTTTTCCCAATAGAAAATGTTTATGACTATAATTTTTTTTAGATAAATCGATTTCATCTCATCAACAGTTTTTTCTTAGAAAAGCTCGGAAATTAAGCGAGATAGAGCAATTCTACGCTAATCTTCTTTTTGTAATTCTTGAAATTTGCTGCAAAAAAAAGAATCAGGCTATCTCGCATAGTTTACGGGATACTTGAAAGAAGAAATGAAAAACTGGAGACAAAATGTAAGAAATTTGCTTGAAAAGTAAATTTAAAAAACGAAAAAATGTAAAACTTACGTATTAATAAAATCTATGGCCTGTGCTTTCAATTGATCAGCACTGTGGAGATCGGCAAGTATGAGAATATCAGCTGCATTCTCAATGGCTAAACTCGTGCATAATGCCTCTTCACACATGACTTTGAGCCTCTCAAGTGCGTATTTGTCAGCAGCAGCTAGTAAATCATCTGCCATTTTTTCAAGATTTGTTGCTTTACCAGTGTAGATAAATCGCAGCATCTCTCTCAGTACCTCATGATCTACATCCGTGATATCTACGCGATTTTGCTTGCGTTCCTCCATTTCGTGCTCAAACATTGCTGAAAATACAGGACTGCGCGCTGCAACAAAATCAATTATGTAAGTATAAATTTGAATATTCGAATGATTTATTGATATTCATTTCATTAAAGATATTAATCACCTTAGAAGTAAAGGGGCGTAAGTGCTATGTATCTGTAAGCATCGCAGTATTGACGCCCCTTTGTTTCTAAATTAAATAATAATTAATTTTAATAAATTTACCCGCAAGTATAGCTTTGTGCGCCTGAAATTCTCTCCCACAAACAGTTAACGTGACATCACTGAACTTTTGGCTCTCAAATAATGAACCAAGATCATCTGGCAATCTGCACTCGGGCACTTTGAACTGTATCGTATTACTCTGTCCAGATATATTAACACTGTCTGCTACCACACTGACCTTTTTTTTTCCAATTTAATTGAAATTAAAAAAAAAAAGAAAAAAATTTACAAAACATTATATTAGTAAAAAACTTGATTCATTAATATTTAATGCAATATAGCAACAAGTAACATACAAAGGTATATACCTCACAGAATATCGTGAGTTTGTCGTCTGGAAGTAAACCATTGGCCTCATCAAGTAGGAAGTCTCTTCTAATGAATTTTTTGAAGCCCCAGTCTTTACCCTGGACAAACCTGTAGGCCCGTTGGCTTTCTAAAATCATAATAAGGAAAAGAAAAAATTACGAATTAAAAAAGAATCCCATTATTTTTGTACAATTGAATGAATAAATCATGAAAACTGACCCATAGCTTTGGTTTCTTCTCTTTTGGCATTAAGAATTGAAAATTTGAACTTTGCTCTGACTTCAGATTTGTTGCATGACACAAGTAGCAAATATAGAGATAAATAGTCCTTGCTCTCTTCATCCAGGCCTTTTGGATTGACTCTCAAACACCTGTAAAACAATTGAATTTAACAATTAAAAGAATAAGCAATGATAGAAATTAAATAAAGATCATTGGGAATCCTTTCCAGGGGAAGGTGGGGCAAAATGGACACTCCAATTGAACGGTTCGAGATTGAATTTTTGTGATGATTTCATTGAAAAGCTGAGGAAATTTTAGGTGGGAAGCATGTGTCAAAAATTTTTTTTCGCAATTTTTGGAAAAATTTACTTTTTTGGCCAAGTTTTGAAGGGATTTTCCTTGGGAAAATCAAAAAAATTCCCTTTTTTGATGATATCTCTGGTTCTGTTGGTAATAGCGACCTGGGGTTGATCTCAAATGGAAGGTGAGCTCATTTCTCATCGATTTATGTGGTTAAAAATTTTTTTAAACCAATTTGTCAAATATATATAGGTCAATTTTATGAAAATCTGTTTTTGCCCTATAAGTTCTTGAAAAAATTGATATTTTTATTTTTAAACCCTATGAATCGATGGGAAATGAGCTCATCTTTTATTGCAGATCAACCCCATGTCACTATGATCAATAGAACCAGAGATATTCCCGAAAAACTGAAATTTCTCAAAAACAGAGGGTTTTCACCTTTAAATTTGGCGCCAAAAATGAAATTTTTGAAAAATTCCAAGTAATAACTTCTGACATATGATTTTCATGGGAAATTTCCTCATCTTTCCAATGGGATCATCAGAAAAAACCTATCTCTAATATTTTCATCCATTTAACCCTGCATATCTTTTTCAGCTTCACTATTGATTGAATTATTCAGGTTCTATTGACATTGTGACATATTGTATTTCAATTGCAGATATACAACTGGCGAAATACCAGTGACAATCAATTGCCGCTTCATCAAGTATGAATTTCCGATTGTTAATATTATGATAACAAGAAAATCTGTCTATTGCATATACATACAGGCCACTATTCACTCGTCATCATCAAATTAAACAGTATTATTCAATGTTTCATGGGTAATGAAGAGGAATTGATAATTCAATCAATTGAAATCAAGACAATTAGAGAATTGAATGATAGATCGAAATTTGTGAAGATATTTGGCTTAAATGGGGTAGAATTGCGTTTTTCTGATTTTTGAAAAATCAGGGGAAGGTGGGGTAAAATGGAGACAAGGGGTAAAACGGACATATGTTCGTTTTGGGATTTTATACTGTGGAAATTACTTGAAATCGATGAAAATATTGGAGATAGATTTTTTCTGATGATTCCATTGGAAAGCTGAGAAAATTTCACATAGAAATCATATGTCAGAAGTTATTTTTCTGATTTTTACAAAAATTCCATTTTTCGCGAGAGATTCGAAGGTGAAATCCTTCTGTTTTTGAAAAATTTCAGGGTTTCGGGAATATTTCTGGTTCTATTGGTCGTAGCGACTTGGGGTTGATCTTAAATGAAAGGTGAGCTCATTTTCCATCGATTTATGTGGTTTAAAAACGAAATTATCAATTTTTCAAGTACTTATTTATCAAACACTGATTTTCAGAAAATAGCCTGTAAGTGTTTGAAAAGTTGATTAAAAAAAAATTTGAACCGCATAAATCGGTCAGAAATGAGCTCATCTTTCATTTGAAATCAACTCAAGGTCTTTACGACCAACAAAAATGGAGATATCGCCGAGAAAGTGAATTTCTTCGATTCTCGAAAGAAATACCCCTTCAAAACTTCACCCAAAAAAGTAAAATTTTCAAAAAAATTGAAAAATATCAAGTTTTACGCATGTTTTCCATCCAAAATTTCCTCAGCTTTTCAATGAAATCATCAGAAAATGTGCATTTTACCCCACCTTCCTCCAGATTTTTTAAAAAGTAGGATAAGATGAGAAAAACCTTTCGATTTCTCGAAAAATTCAATTTTTTGAAAGAAAATCTTTAAAAAAAAAGTCGAAATTCAAATAAAAATAAATTCTGACACATGTTTTCCACCCGAAATTCCCTCAGTTTTTCAATGGAATCATTAAAAAATCTCCCACACTATTCCTTCACACCGTTCAATCCATTTTCATCCCATAATTACCACAATAAATTCATCAAAATGCATAATGAATAATGAATAATCCATGAATAAAATAATTATTCAATCAACAACAAAAGAAGAAAAAAAACATAAGTATAGAGAATACTTGCCATTTGAGTTTATCGTTGGCCCCCGCTGAGAATGTCGACGACTTGAGTACTTCACCCATTTCCTCACGGCAAAAGCTGAAGTTATTTATCGTCCACATGTAGCTGAATTTAACCACCTTCACCTGTGCACATAAAACCTTCAAATTGCAATACAACGTCAGAATTATATCCCTTGTTGAGGACAAATGTAACATAACAATCTGCGTCTGATAATCAAAAATTATTCATAATAATAATAATGATAATAATAATAATAATAATAATAATAGTAATAATAATAATCACATTATATTATTCTGCACTTAGATAAATCTTCATTATCTCCTATTCAAAAAATTTGAATTAAAAATTAGACTTTCAGACGCAAATTCTTCTTTTTTGTCTCTGTGGGATTTTCAATAAATAAATATTAATCCTAATTACTAAAACAATTGATTCAAATTACCATGAAATTAGCAGAAGTCTGATAATTTTCTGGATTTTCTTGAACAAATAAATTATTTGAAAAAAAAAATATTCAAAATTTTCGCATTTTTAGATTTTTGAAATTTACTGTAAATGCAGATTTTTTTTTTTTAATAATTCATTTTTTGGAAAAAAAAAGTGTCAGAATTCCACTTTTTCAGTGTCTTAAATATTAAAGTGCCTCATTTCCAATTGTATTGGAATAAATCAGCAATATCTTACCAATTGGATCATCAGTATTTCATACATATATACAGTACTTATCTAATGAAAATAGGAAGAGATAAACCCGAAGTGCCAGTGATTAGAAACACCAAAGGACACTGAGAGTGAGAGAGAGAGAAAGAGCGCTAGAATACATTAACTATGTAATAATGTGCTTAAGATGCCTGCCTCTTTTTCCCTCCCTCCCCCCACCCACCTCCCCTCAGGGCTAGAATGACGTTTGCGGCACTATTTCACGGTCGACCGTGCTGTATTAGTTAGTTACTTATGAATAAAAAAAGAAAAGGAAGAAAAAAAAACGTGTACAAATGCAATAACACAACTTGAAAAAAAAGAAGAAAAAAAAAAAAAAGTATTATCCACGTGCCGAAGTCAGGGACATTGGAATCAGTCTCTTTTACGTAAGCAATTGCGAATAGTTGGAACAACGTGATACGGGCATTGGTGTAACGGTGTATCGTGACATTCTTTAACGATAACAATGAGCATAATTAATTAATGCCCTCGAAATGTTTTTTTTTTCATTCTTCCTGTTTTCACGTTTTTTTTCTCTCATTTTTTTAAAATTAAAATGCACGCGAAAAGGAAGAAAAAGAAGGGAGATGCGCATTTTTTTGAGGAGTTTTAGTCCATTGGGGGGTGGGTGGGTGGTGGGAGAGGGGGAGAGGACTAGTTTTTTGGGGATTTTGAGCCCATTGAGGGGTGGGTGGGAGGGGGGAGAGGGACTATTCCTTTAGGAAATATGGAAGAGAAAAATAAGATTATCATGAGCTTAAAAAGAGGGGGGAGGGGGGATTACACTCTCGAGAAGTTTAAGCCAATTGGGGGTGGGGGGACTATTCATTTAGGAATACGAAAGATGAAAAAATGATGATCATGATCTTAGAAAAAAGGGGGGGAGGGGGATTCTCCTTGTGGAGAGTTTGAGCCCATTGGGGGGGGGGGGGGATGGGAGGGAAGGGACTATTCTTTTGAGAATATGGAAGGGGAAAATAAGATAATCATGAGTTTAAAAAAAGGGGGAGGGGGGATTATTCTTTTAAGAAGTTTAAGCCCAGGGGGGGGGGGGGACTATTCCTTTAGGAATACGGAAGAGGAAAAAAAGATGATCATGATCTTAAAAAAAAGGGGGAGAGGGGGGATTATTATTCTGAGGAGTTTGAGCCCATTGGGGGGTGGGTGGGAGGGCTGGGAGGGCGACTATGACTTTAGGAATACGGAAGAGAAAAATAAGATGATCATGAGCTTAAAAAAAAGGGGGGAGGCTCTCTACCATGAAGTCAATGATCTCTGTCTGATGACCTTGCGCGATTCGAGACACAGCCAAATCTATTCGTCCACATTACAATTATTGCTGTGATTATTGTACGAGCGCGATTTTTTTTTTTGGTGAATCGTTGAAGAGCCTTGATAGGCCGATGAACCCGGTTATCATTGGAGTCATTGTGCGATAGCGGAGGAAATAGGGGTGGAGGAGGGGGAGGAAATCTGGGTGGAGGGAGAGAGTAATGGCTAGAGACGAGAGAAAGAGAGAGGAAAAGACACAATCGATTTGGGTACACACACAGCGTGTGTGTGTGTGTAAAGAGCCTTGAAAACATGGTTTTCCGGGTATGTGGAGATTGCCTTCGGGGAATTCGCATGTTACAGGTGAGTGGACGCCGGAAGGGAATGCAGGAATTCACGCGGTCGTCGGCCTCTGTTTATGTGCTCTTGGAAGAAAATGGTTTTTGTTGCTATTGTTTTATGGTGTTTGAGGTAATGAGGGGATTTTGGGGGATCAAGGAGTGGAGGTGGGAGGGCTTCGGGAAGGTCATTGGAGGTGCTGCGAATTTTGGGGGAGAAATTGAGTAACGTGATTTAAAGGAATATCGCAAAAAAAAATTTGAATTCAATTTGGGGTTGTATGTAAAAATCAATTTTTTTTTTAGGCAAATCGGGCATTTTTTATGACGACCTTCCTTCATCACTTTTCGTTTAAACAATGTTTTCCAGTTGAAAAAGAGATTTTCCAGGGATACTGCACATTTTCGAGCCAAATCGAAGATTTTCCAACTAAATCGGAGATTTTCCATGCAGACTCTTCTTCGGCACTTTTCGTTAAAATGATATTTTCCATTTAAATCGGACACTTTCCAGCTAAATCAGACATTAATATCAATAAAACCGAGAAAAATGAGGATTTGTAGGTCATTTTCCAACCAATTGCTGATAATTCGGGAAAAAGTGCTTTAATTTACCCGAAAAAGTGACTAAACTATTCAAAAATCACATCTTCAGTTTGTGAAAATAATTTTTTTCTTCTCGAATTTTTTCTACATCAATCTCCTATCACATGCATGAGATAGAGAGAGAGAGGCAAATAGTTATGACTACCTTCTAATTAAAATTTCTCAATAACTGTACGGTGAATTGAATATGTTGTTCTTCTATTATTTAGTTAAAATGCTGTTCTCTTCGCCAATTGTCTTTAAATAATGCTTCAACCCTGTGGTTTTTTAGTAATTCCGTTATTTCCGTCCGATTTAGGGCGTTTCATTCTCACCACTGCTATTTTCAGTAACTTCAATAATTCATATCTCATAAACTACACGGTCAAAAATAATGAAGATATTTTAAAAAACATAAATATATATATAATGTTCGATACCGCATTAAAAAATCAAGGAGTTAACTTTGCTCGAAATTTATTGGAATACTACCTTAAATAGAAATGAAAAATGGAGCGTTTGAATGCATTCATGATGAATACATTATTGTTTATTTTTAAAAGAATAGCCAGAGTTCACTGACCCTCCTCAACTGTCATCGGTTAAGCACGAGGTAAATAGTTAACCAGTGATTTGGTAATCTATGAGGGACATACAGGTAACAGTGTGTTTAAAAGGCATCCAGAGAGAAGAAAAAAAGAGAGAGAGAAAGAGAAAGAGAGAGGCAAAAAAAGAGAGAGAGGGGCAGGGAGAGAGAAAAAAGAGAGAAGGGAGAGGAGAGGCAAAAAAAGAGAGAGAGAGGGAGAGGCAAAAAAAGAGAGAAAGAAAAAAAAAGAGGGAGAGAGGCTGAGGAAGAGAGAGAGGGGTCGACGGCCCAGTCGTGTCGTTCAACTCTTGCGCTCCGTCACCCGGCGCTCGCGCCAATCGGCCTTGAATCATCCTCCCGTGGATACTCCGGACGTCTACGGACGTGACGCGTACACAGGGGAGAAGTTTGGGTTCAATCACCAGACATTTCTTCGTTAACTTCCGGTTACTGAGAAAGGATTCTCTCATTTGTAAACCAGTGTTTTCATTAATTTTTTCATCTCCGCCTTCCTCCAAGTGCTAAATCGCGCTTTTCGCGCTTCCTCTTGCGATTTTTTTTTTTTTTAACGAACAAAACGTGTCACTCTGTGGTCAACTAAATGCGTAGAGCTGGGTGGAGGGATCTAGTTGCAGGTCGTTCACTCGGGCTAGTGTGAGCCAATTTAAAAATAGCATTACGCATGAGTTTGCGTATATATATATAAATATATGTGTATGCGTGGGGAAGAGGATTCATCCGAAAATACGAATAATTTCACGAGTGTAAATTTTTCATTTTTTTTTTTGAGTAATTGGACATTAATTTAATTTTAATGGGAGATGTTATGGGGTTTTTTATTTTACCCCTGACAACAATGCAGAGGGGTATATACGTTTGGCATGGAATGCATTGGTATTACCACGCTTTTAGTACCGCCTCATCTTATTGAAAACGAATTAAAAAATATGGAGTTCTCGACTCAAAATGTAAGGATTTGTCCAGAGATGGTTTTAGGCATATATTATTACATACCTGTGTGTAACACCAATTTTCGGCAACTGGGGTGTTTACTTCGGGTGGCGGAGGGCTGGGGACCCGGCTCACCGCCATACTACTGCTGCTGTGCAAGTTTGAGCTGACCCGCGACGTCTGAGGCGCACAGTCGCTCACCGCAAGTCTGTAATGATAATAATAATAATGAAATTAAATTAATTATCGGATTCATTTCCATTGATTTTTCAATTAAACTCTCGTTGTTCATGGGGAATGTGGAAAATTAATTAACAACATCAATTGAAATAGAATGATATCGTTGGTTTGGTGATAAAGTGGCTTAAATGTCATTTTTTCCAATTTTTTTTCTCCCTTTTTTTTGGAGAAAACTAACTGGCATTTTTTTTTTACTTTTGCTCCAATAGGTTTTCCTGGGCATTTTATGCTATAGGCTGTAAAAAATAGAAGAAACAAAGTGATGTAATTGACTGAAATACGTTCTTTTCCACTTTAACATCGGCAATTTCACCAACTTTGTTATTTTGATTCCCAATTACCCAAATGACATTCACACCATAAAAAAATAAAATTTTCACAATTTTTAGAGCAACGCCTTTTTCACACCAGCATTTAAAATTTTTGACACTTGTGCCTTTTTATTACTAAAGCCTCATTTGTTACGATATTATCTGAGTAGAATAGGATAGAATTGATTTCCCTAATGTTACATTTTCCATGTTTTACATCCTCCCTTCGCCTTCTCAATTTCGATCTGGTAGGATTGTAGCAGCTAGGAGAAGAAGAGCTTATGTTGACTACGATGCTCAATTACATAAATTAATGATGGGTTTCAATTTTGATGATACTTTACATCATTTGGAAGGCGTTGCCTCGTATTAGAAAATTTAATTTTTTTTTCATAAAATGTACTAGAGTGAATATGTTTTGAGTCCATTTTCTCATTTTATTAATTATATTTATGTCTTCGGTGTTCATTATTCAATAGTGTTCATTCTACTAATGTTTATCTTGGATGTTATTTTTAATTGAAATATATTTTGACGTTGTAATATTTTTTCATGGGTTTTTTTTGTATCAATTGTGATTTCATTTCATGTAATATTTTAACGCGTAATATTTAGACATGCAACCTTCTCATTTCAACACTTTCTAATTTTTTAAAATTCGATATTATCTGTTTTATTGGGATTTCCTTGGTTTTGTAGCTATGATAAACCCAATAAATTCATTGATTCATTTAATTTTTTTTGGGTCGAGAGTCGCGGGGTCATCGACTGATTCATGGAGAGAATGAGGAGAGAGAAAAGAGAAAATAGAAGAAGAAAAAGAAGAGGAGGAGGGGAGGGGGAAGGGTGGTATGCAGGGCACGCGATGGTGTTCACGTGCAGCCAAGTACGGAACTACAGGCGATAGCCCCCATCAGGTTCAGCAGGCCTCACTATATACTTTTCATCATCATTGTGTTATTTTTTTTTTGCACAATTGTCTCGTTGCACTGCAATTTTTTTCTTTCATACTGGGAGAATAAACGGTTTCACGAGGATGAAAGGAGAGCTTTTTTTTTGCATTTAATTGAACCAGTGAAGGGGCGATTGGAGGAAATTACCCTTTTTTTTTACACAATTGCGAAAAGAAGTTCTGACAGATTATTATTACCGAGACACACACACACACAAGAGTGAAAGTAAAAGGGAAGTGGAGAAAAAAAAATGAAAAAAGTGAAATAGTCGAAGGGAGATAGGGTTGAGTTGTCCTCACGTGTCTTGGCTCGCTTGCACGCAAAGTTTTTGCTCGTTGGAAACTACTCAGAGTGTCATGGAGAGTGCATTAGCCCCGCAGGTTCATCGGACCTGCTGGTGGGATACCTTTTTAGTCGGTTGGGCTTGTAAATGTATGAATGTATGTGTATGTATGTGGCTTTAGTGAGACGATGCAGCTACAATGCTCTGTATTTTCCGCACTTTTCAAACCCTTCGAGGGCGCATTTCCCTTTATTTTCCCCCTTTATGTCTCTACACAGTTGCTTTGAAGATGCTTCCGAAGTTTTTTTTTTTTCAGGGTTGAGGAAAGAGAAAGAGAGTTTTGATGGCTCATTGTTGTGAAAAACGTGGGAAAATGAGGAGAATGGATGAGATAGGTTCTTTGTGATGAGTCTGAACAGCTGAGAAAATTTCTGATGGAAATCATGTGCCAGAATTTTTTTTTCTTAACTTTTTGAAAAAAATTTTTTTCCTTATTTTGAAAAATTTCACTTCTTTGGGGGATTTCTCCGGTTTTTATTAATTTTAGTGTGAAAATTCTGAATGGAGGGGAAAGATGAGATTATTTGCCATCGATTTATGGGGTTTTGAAAGGAAAAATATCGATTTTAAAGGTATTTATAGGTCATTTCATGAAAATGGTAAAGTATCTTGTTTTTGGACTATAAGTACTTGAAAAATTGATTATTTTTCCTTGAAAATAGCATGAATCGATGGCAAATGATCTCACCTTTCACCTCCATTCGAAATTTCTGCTTTATGATCAATAGAACCGAAGATATTCCAAAAAAAGTGAAATTTCTCCAAAAAATTCCAAAAAGTCAACTTTAAAGCATGTTTTTCAACGAAGATTTTTTAAAATGGAATTCAATGAAATTATTAAAGAAAATCCATTTCTCAATATTCCATAGCAATTCCCCCGTTTTACCCCACTTTCCCTCATTCCCAATTTAAGTGTCAAAATTACGCAATACGTAATAATTTGAGTTAATTCTTAAAAAATCCCGATAAAATCGTAAATTGTTCATTTTCAACTGAAAAGAAGAATAAAAATTGCGATAGTTATTTCACCAGAAATTAATTATCCAACTTTCACCCACGTTTCATAGAAAGTAGATAATTCTTGATATTCCCGTGTTTCATTAGAAAATTCTTGTAATTGGAGAGAGGACACAAAAGAGAAAAAAAAACCATAGCAGTAGCTATCACTTGAAAAACTGAAATTGATTGGTTTTCATCAATTATTAGAGATGAAAATAAAGAAAACGATAAAAAAAAAAAGAAAAAAGGAGAGATTGGAGCAGAAAAGAAAATTAAAAAAAAAACGATTCCAATCAGTGTGGAGGCGGTTTCGCAGTTTTTTTAGCTCTGTGTGTCCAAGGGAAAGTAGAACGCATAGCCTGTACACATTTTGTGTACAAGACTGGGTGAAAACGAGGAAGTTGGGAGTGAAAACTGCCTTTTTGCTTTGGAAATCTCGTAATTACAGTGGCAGTAGTATAAGCAACTTCTGCGTCAGTCTGGCGCTTGCCAATTGCCAAATCAACCCCAAGTATATAAATAAAATTTTATTTTTGTATTATAGGCTCAGAAACAAAGAGGCATAAGTCTTGGGTATATGCATAGATACTTATGCCCTTTTGTTTCTGAGACTCTGTTATTGAGTTGTCCTCACTCAGACGCCTCGCTTGAATTGAATAAAAAAAAAAAAAGAAGAAGAAGCGCCACTTGTGCAAATTGAAATGAGTTTTTTTATGCAAAAAGGAATGAATGAGGAGAAAAAGAAGATGAAGGTTAATCAATTTTTTTCCTCGATTATATTCGAATTGCTTCGAGGGTGAGGTGGGGGGGGGAGATTATTAATTCAATTGAGTTTAATTGTCGGCTATCAAAATTAAATTTAATAGTCTTCGCTTTTATTCCGTTTATTTTCTCGCAGTTGAACTCAACATATATATGTGTATATATATATGTATATATTTATATATACACGGACGAGCATTCGGAATAATTAAGGTCAGTTTTCAATCAATGTAGAACGGCGAAAAAAAAAAAAAACTGGTATTTTCCAGTATTCGCGGGATCGATCTTGAGACTAAAAATAATTTTAAAAAATTGAGATTTGGAGAAAAAAAAATTGAGAATACTGTAGAGAAAAGAAATTGAATAGTTTCGCTTTCTTGACAGATAAAAATTGAAAATTTTTCTCATTCTCAGATTGCACGCGATACGTCAAACTTATTTTTTTTATCTGCTCCATTTGAATATAAATGAAAATATTAAATCGATAGTGAAGACAAAAAAAATGTGAAAAATTTCCTTATCTCAAGTACTATTCACGTACTATTTTTCACAATTCATTTTTTAAATAAAAGGCGATAGCAAAAATTTTTTTGAAAAAATTACCCAAACATCTAGACATCATTCTCCATCATCTCAAATTTTTTCAGATTTTTCCATCAACTTCTTCACTCCAAAAAAAAATCCTCAATTATTTTGAACCCACTTTTTTTCTTTTTCTCTGCCTTGGACAGGAAAAAAAAAAAGGAAAACGTTTTATTCACCCAAGCCCAATGTTGTATTTGCTGCTGCAGAAAAAGTCAGTGTGCAAGAGAGTAAATTTGCTGCGCGCGCGTGGAGTCAAGGCTAGGTTGGCTTTACCCGAGGCCCGAGAGTGTGATAAGACAAAGGCTAACTCTTCTCAAGGGCAACACGAGACTGAGCTTTGAGCTGACACGCCACACTTGGCATTATGTTAACACACTGTCGTATCTAATTTTATCGTTGAAAGGAAAAAAAAAAGAATTCGAACGAATTTAATCGGACAGAAAGAGGAAAAAAGGGGAGGGGGGAAATTTTTTACAGGCAAGTGGAAGTAAAGTACTTGCAAAGAGGGGTGAAGGGGGGGGGGGGGGGTTCAGGCAATCAGTAATGGAAAATTCAGATGGGGATTAGGCACTCGCTGATAAATCAGCGAGGACACGTGGAGCATAAATTTTATAGTCCGATTAAAAAAAAAAAAAATTATTAAAAAAAAAATGAGAAGAGAAATCGATTGCCATTGGCTTTTATTTGAAATCTATGTATCTCGTTTGCCATTATTCTCCGATTAGTGCCTCTCTCTCTCTCAGAGCTTCATGCTTCAGACTTTCCTCGATATTTTCGCTTTCGCATGAACACAGAAAATAAACGTGCATATATATGGATATATATATACATGTATATATATCGAGCAGAATCCAGTATTTCTCTCTTCACTTATGTGTACAAGTTTTTAATGTATGTGTGCATGTGAGAGAAAAGCCCTGGAGGCCCCAGTCGATAAATCAACGTTGTGCCGCATATAAATCTACAGCTATTAGTCAGAATCGCACGACACGCGCGTTGCACCTACTATCGGCACAATAAAATTATAGACTTTCATTATTATTATTTTTACTTTTTTTTTCAATTTTTGAAATTCCATTTCTTAGATAAAAAAAGAAAAAAATGCAAGAAATTATAATATCGTCATCATATAGTCAAAGGGGCCTAAGTCTTGTGTATAAGTGTACGCCCTTCTGTTTCTGAGGCGAAAATATTATATATTATATAATATATATAGCATATATAATAATATTAAATATTATATACATGATATTATTATAATATTGTATTAGCAACAAATTGGCGTTTGTGCATTTTATGAAAAGTAGGACTTACGCCCCTTTTACTCTAATATGACGATATTATCGTATTCATAAATGATAAATAATGAGCAAGACAAATTCCATTTAATTGGATCGTTTCACATTTCATTAAAGAGAATTATGAAAACACAATGAGACTTGTCTCTATTTTTTTTCTCAGTTACAATTAAAAATTCACGGTAAGAATAATAATAACAATGGAGATAAGATTTATTGGCTGATAATGAATGGAATTATCAATAATTCAATGCGTCATGACAGTAAAGTGAGAAGTTCTAGATATATATGTCTCTCTCTGTCTTTTTTTTTTTCAGTTATAACTGGAGATAAGGATAATTTCACTTGGGTTCAATGGTTATGTGTACAGTGTTATTTCCAAATAAAAAAATAAAAAAACTACGTTTCACGTTATACACAGAGTGACATCCTGATGATAATAATCTGCGTTGTTCTGAGAAAATTCATGAATCAAAATTGTGAAGCAATTTTTTTTGAGAGATTAAATTTATGAGAGCTTTCGTCATCAAATATAATTAAATTAATCAGTAGCGAAGAGGTGAAATAAGGTTTTTTTTTGTTTTTTTAGGGTGATTCTCAAGGTGGTATTAAAGAGTACGGTCGATAAAACAGAAGAAATGAGGATTTGTGCGTTGGTTTCCAATTAATTGGGGATAATTTTGGAAAATGTGCTTTAATTTAGCAGAAAAAGTGATTACTCTATTTAAAAATCATGTCTTCAGGTTGTGAAGAATTGGAGAAAATCATTTTGCTGAATGTCTTGTATTCCTGAATTTCTTCCGGAAAGGCATCTCTCCAAAAAAATCTGAAAAAATTCACCAACAATGTAGACATGTCAGAGCATCTCTACAAATTTTTTCAGATTTTTTCATAGAGTCCTTCGCCCCGAAAAAAATCCTCATATATTTTTCAAAAATTTTCTCTTTATTAAATTCATTTCTTCTCAGAATTTCTTCCAGAAAGAAGTTCTTCCAGAAAAAATATGAAAAAATTCAACAATAATGCAGACGTATTGAGGGATTTTCTCAATTATTTCCAGATTTTTCTTGATCATATGCATGAAATAGAGAGAGAGGCAAATAGTTACAATTACCTTCTAATCAAAATTTCTCAATAACTATACGGTGAATTGAATATTTTTTCCCTCTATTATTTAGTTAAAATGCTGTTCTCTTGGCCAATAGTTTTTAAATAATGGATCAACCCTGTGGTTCTTTAGTAATTTCGTTATTCTCGTCCAATTTAAGGCGTTCTCATAAACTGCACAAGCAAAAATTATGAAAAAATTCAGGAAATTGTAAAAAAATATCATCTTTGATACTCTCAACTGTTATACAGCTCTCGAAATCCTCTCCAAAAAACGTTTACCTCAAAGAAAAAGGTGTAACTCCACTATTTTCCGAGATATTCTATTGAAAACGATCTCTTCGCCATTCGAATGTCCTTGAACGTCTCAGGTATCGAGGAAATTACTATTTTCTCCATCGGTAATGAAAGAAATGCCCGTAAAAATATAAATCAATGGCATGAATATTTCACAATTGTTCTAATAGACGAAGCAACCGTCTTTGTATAGATCTATATGTATGTATGTGTGTTTGTGTGTGTGTGCGAGGGGTGAGGATGTATACGCGCAAAGGACCTCGCAAATTGGCCATGAGTCCCAAGGTCGTCCGGTATCCCACGTCCCAGGGGCACTGGCCCCCGTAAGAACCAATGGAATGAGAGAATCCAAGAGCCCACAAAGCTGCAACAAGGACACTAAACTAAACTCAAGAGAGACGTGCCTTCGACCATGGAATGAAACCTTCCCGAGCTTCCACAGGGGTTAACTTCACAAGAATTTTTAAAGAAAAATACACACAGGAGTGGAGAAAAAAAGGGCGGATCTTCGTAACTTGGAACAAGTTTCATCTCGTAATGATGAAAACGAGAATAGTACAAAAAAAAATGTATTTTCTTATATTTGATACATTAAGGAGATATCCAAGTAGCAGTACCAAATGATCTATTTTTCCTTTTTTTTCTAACTTATCATGAATATCCTGATTATTACGATTTTGTAGCATTCCACCGATATTAAAACAATATCCACGATAGTAAATTGTTATTAAATAATCATTATAAATATCCAATATTGTTCCGAATTTGACTGACGCTGGAACAGCATCTAGAACTGCTATTGGAGGATCCTCGGATTTTAAATACCAATCGTGTCCGTCATTGACGTTTTCATGTAATTAATTGGATTAATCGTCGCTATTTGTCCGGTAACAGGCGTTTTCTATGATTTAAAAAATCAATAGACATTATGACGAACAAGAATACATACAGTTATACAAGGAAAGAATAGGTCTTTAACCATGAATTGTTGCAGTGAAACTGAAACTAAATTTCGCTTATGGAGTTCTAATGTTAATTTAATTTTTTTCAGAAATTATTATTGCCTCAATTTGTCCAGGTAACATGGTGCAAAGTAAATTTTTGAAAAATCTTCTCATGGCTACTCTATCGAAAGTGTCCAAAATTAAAAAGAACAAATAGATCATTAGAACTACTTGGATATTCTTGAAAGTCTCATTTGCCTTTTTGCTAGAGCTCAAGTTAAGTGCGACTGAAGACACATGGAGCAAGTGGAATCGGGTAATAAACAGTTTAACGGCAAATAAAAGTTGCACTTCTCCTGTGTTGACGCTTATGCAATGTGTTTATTTTCACTTCCTTAAAATCCGTCATTGCATCACGAATTTCTGCTGTGTCTCTTCCTCTCATTACGAAATTTTCATGAGAAAAAATAGAATTTCTTAATTTATCCATTTTATGTGTCTGTTTATATATATGTCGAGTCTTTTGGAAATGACAGAAATAATTTCTTTCAGAGGGTTAACGGTTTTGTGCAGTTGGGGCGAGAGAACGATAGACGGCCCTGTACCCTTGAAATGAAGGCTACCAAGAGACCGAGGACAAGGTTTTACCCTTCCAGTCTACCTCTTCTCTTTTACTCCCCTTTTTTTCTTCTCCTTTTTTCCCCAAGCGCTTTGTGTGTGCACCGGCTTCAAGTTCAGTTAATACCACATGATTTTCCGTTGATTGAGTTTCTGTCCTTCTTTCTCGCTCTTACGTTTCACACAATCTTCCATTTTTTAAGCCGCAAATTTGTACTTCACATGTTTCGGAGCCTGAGAACCAAAGTGGCGCAAATGCTATATATATATATGAATATGGGACTTGTGCCACTTTGGTTCTGAAGTGAGTTTATTAATTAAATTCAATAATTGATACTCATTCTAAGGACTTTCTGCCCTTTTTTCCATTGCCTTATAGATAGCACTCACGCCACTTTGACTCTAAAATAAGGATCCGCCTTTTTTTCTCATTGTGAGGACTTCTGTATTTTTTTCCGCATTCTAAGGACCTTTGCCCTTTTTTTTCGGCATTTTCAAGACTTTTGCCCTTTTTTCCGCATTTTAAGGACCTCTGCCTCTTTTTTTCCGTATTCTAAGGACTTCTTCCCTTTTTTTTTCGACATTTTAAGAACTTCTGTCCTTTTTTCTGCATTTTGAGGACTTCTGCCCTTTTTTTCCGCATTCTGACGACTTCTGCCCTTTTTTCCGCGAGGTCCTGTCAACAATTTCGAAAAATTTGTTTCAATATGCAGTGATTTCTATCTGAACCATCGGTTTTTCGTTTTTTTTTTTCTTCTTGGGACTCGGAAAAAAAAGAACCAGTGTCACTCGAGTGTGTGAGGAAAGAGAGACGATGAGAAGGTCGACGATAAATCGACAGCTGCGTCCGGCGTTGAACAAAGGACGCCCAGTTCTCCCAGAGAATTTCTCAGTTCATTTTTATATACACACACATATATATGTATATATATAGACACATTTTTCTTCAGTTTGAGAAACTCCGGGGGCAAAATACGGATCAATAGAGGCAGTCAGTGCAATTGTAACGATAAAAGCAATTTTTTTTTTAAAACTCTGTACATATATACAGAGGTCAAAGTAAATTGAATTGTTTTCATGAAAATAAAGGAATTTATTTTGTAGCAAGGTGATACACACGACCCAAGTTACTGCACGTGTGTTTTTTTCAATAAAAAAAAAAAGATTGTGCAGTTGAAGTAAGGAAAGAAATAAACAACGTGACGTGCGAAAGTGCTGCCGACCTCGGAAATTGATGAAACGTGCGACACGTGGTTAGTTGGATTGCAAGTGAACTTGAAGCATATTTTCTTGTTCTTAATGTCCTTTTTTTTTTTCCTTTTCAGCGTCACGGCCTTTTGTAGCAGCCAGGAAAAACCAATTAGTTGACCGATCGTTTCTCCTCGAAAAATAATGCCTGACTTTTGATTTTTGAACCTCAGGTTTTCCATTTGTTTCGGCTGAAGAAACACAATTGAATTCAATGGAATTGCAAAAGTTGAATAAATTTGATGCTAATGAAATATTCAATCATTTCTTATCCCCTTTGCACTTTTATTTATAATAAAAGCTGCTGAACTGCTTTTTATTTCACAGTTAATGAAGAGTTAACGAGATTTATGCGCACTTCAAGTAAAAATTATTGAAAATTTTTTTTTTACATCAAATTTTATGAATACGAAGTTTAAAGCAATTTTCGATTTGTGGAAGAATTTTCACAACGATTTTGGGTAACACGACCAATAGATAGACGATTAAGAAAATTTTTGGATTTTGGAGTTTGTTGGAGTATATAAAATAGGAAAATCACGTGGAGGAACTGCAAAAAGCAGCGATGCATAAAAAAAAATTCAATAAATGTCAATTTCAACTGTGTATCACTACACAACTGCTTCTTGCCGTTTGAGAGCTTTTGTTTCAAAAGAATAATTGTATATTCTGGTATGAATTTTGTATATTCGACGTATATTACTATATCAAATTTTTATTTTGTGATATCAAGTTCTCCCATGCTATGGGTAATGTATTTGTTAAGCAATGAACATTCTATTCTACTCAATAAATGAAGTAAAAAACAATTTAACTGGAATAATGAAGATGAGGAAAAAAAAGTGGAATATAACTCAAATCCTTATAATTTGTAAAATTTTGAGATTTTTGGAGAATATAAAATGGTCAAATCATGTAGAAAAACTGCAGAAGACAACGATGTATAAAAAATATATATTAAATGAAGTAGAAATCAATTTGAGTGGAATAATGAAGAGATAATTAATGAAAATCAGGAAAAAAGTGGAATATAAGTCAAATCCTTAATAGATAGACAGTAGCTTAGTGCATGAATATATATGAGTATTATAATCAGAAATGAAAGAGAGAGAAGAGATGAGAATCATTCAATTATTTACATAATTTTCAAAAGCAGTTTACTAAACATTTCTCTAAACTTCGTGCCCACTGAAATTATAAAACAAAAAAATGGAAAAATAATTGTTACGTGGCTCTTAAATGAAGCTGCGTGCAGAAACTAAGCGAGATAGGGCAATGTTACCCGAATCCTTTTTTGTAGAAAATTTTAAGAGCCACAAAAAAGGATTGATGCAAAATCGCTCTATCTCGTTTACTTTCTGAGATATTCCCCGAAAAACCAACGAATAATTTCAGAGTGAAAAAAAAATGAAAAAAAAATCGAACTATTTCCTTGAACTTCACGAAAATCGATGTTAATCAATACCTGTCACTCACTCATATTATTCAAAAAAAAGAATTTATATCATACAAATTGATCAATGACACATACATTTACCAATGAAAATACAAATTGAGAATTAATCCAAAGGAGAATCGAAGATAATAAGCACTTAATAATGACGGCAATAGACAGACAGACACACACACAATGTATAGATATAAAACAGCTGTTTAACAT
Organism: Aleiodes alternator; assembly: GCA_963921955.1. Classification (NCBI taxonomy): domain Eukaryota; kingdom Metazoa; phylum Arthropoda; class Insecta; order Hymenoptera; family Braconidae; genus Aleiodes; species Aleiodes alternator. Next base: position 6,529,729 of record OY998099.1, on the reverse strand, counting down.
TCATTGTGTTATTTCTTAATGTTATCCCAACAGATAACAAGAAAAAAATGTATTCGCACTTGTGTGTGAACAAAAAAGAAAAAAATGATCAATTTCCTATTAACTGTGTACCGTATGTCAGATACGTTTAATTTATTATAATTCATATCTTTCAATGTCAAATATCATTTTATTGGTTTATGAAAAAATTTCCTCCATCAAAAAAAAAAAATGAAAAAGACTCACATTTTTCTCATTTTTCCCCTCTTTTTTTGTCTTTTTGAATACCGGAACTGGGGAAAAAAGGCATTTATGACTACCTCCCCCTCCCCTCCATCCCCCTTATGAATCACCGGTGTTCACCACTTTGAGCAGGAAACTCTGAATACACACAAAGTGGTCAGTGGTTTTTTTTTTCCTTTTTTCTCTCATATTTATCATTTTTCTACGTGAACAGAAACTGAATTGTTGCTTTTTCTTTCTTGAATTCCGTCTCTATATATATATATAACTGCATTGAGCCCAGGTTAATATAATTAATTCATGTTAAACCGAGTTTCTGGATGAATAAATTCCAGCGATAACTCTTATCTGCATAAAGCAAACACATACAGACATATACAGAGACATATACAATGAGAAACAATGAGTTTTTTCTTTTTTTTGATAATAATATATTATATGAGGTAAATAAAACACATTCCAATGGCATTAATTCAAAATGTCATCAGTTGCCTTGAGAGTTTAGCCAGCTGTTGTCGGAATGTTAAAACTTTCGAATATACATCTATCTGCCTTTCATAAGCTCTCAAATAAATAGGCATTGGGATAGGTGCAAAGGGGCGTAAGTGCTGTTTATAAGAATTGGCACTTACGTCTTTTTGCGTTTTTGAGATGATTAATAAAATCAGAGGGTTAACTAAAGAGACACTTGCTTCAGGATTTACTCAGAATAACAGACATCTGAAAAGTTTCAGTGTTTCTTTTTTCTTGACAAATGAAATTATTTTTATAAAAATCAAAAATATGCATGTATAGAACATTTCATAAATAATGAGTGAAAAATTTAAAAAAAAATTCTGGTTATAATTTTTTTTCTTTAAATCAAAACTGTCAGATGTCTGCTGTCTTATAATACTGAAAATAGCAAAAATCTGAAAATTTCAGTTATTTTTTCCTGAAAATATAAATCATTCGAAAAAAAATGCACACATAGAAAATTTCATAAATTATAAATACAAATTTTTTAAATTATTTTTTTAAAATTATTCCGTTGATCTTTAATTTCAAAATTTGACCATTTCGGGTTTTTTCCCGTCAAAAATAAATTATTTAGAAAAAAATAAAAAATGTGCATCTTTAGAAAATTTAAAAAACTATAAATACGAATATTTTTTCAAATTCTTTTTTTTTTGGAGTGATTGACTTTTTCAAAAAAATTCAAAAAACTGTCAGATGTCTGCTATTTTCAGTATTGACCCCCCATGATCAATCCACACATAGAAAAAAGGTAGGGGGGTAGGGGGATGATGAAAGGAGCAAAATAGAGAAGCTGCAGGAGGAAACTGCAGGAGTATTGAGTATGTTCAGTCAGGCGTATGTTTTCAGAACTCAAATCCGAAGAAACCGAATTTTTCAAGAGCATCACCGGAAAATCAGCCTCTGTATATGTGTAGGAGGACGCATAAGAGACAGTGAAAAAGAAAAAAAAAAGAAGAGGGCCTGCTCCTCTCTCAGGCCGTAAATAACGGGCTTGAGGTTACCAAGGAGGTCGATCCGGGTTCTGAATTGCGGCCGATAATAATTTTCGAAGCAATTGGAGAGCTCAGCACAGTGGAAGAGCCATGGCACGAGCTTTAACGAGGCTACGCGCCTGATTTTGCCTCTTCGTTATACACAGACAGCCACACATACACACAAATGCGTGCAAGTGTGTGCTCTTCTGCCCCCACTGGCTGAACTCATTCGCACTCGACCTTAATTGTCACTCATGGATTTTTATTTTTTTTTTTTTTCGAAAAAAATTTCTCATTTATCTCGATCCTTTAAATCCAAAAGTGCATACTTAACTGCCTTGCACTGATTAATTCATTGTATTAATTGGATTTAATCAATGAAAAATAGAAATTTCAAATTTTTCCCCAAAATTGAATTTTTTTTTTTAAACATGTGGTATTTTTTTTTAAATCCTCATTTATCTTGATCCTTTGAATCCAAAAATGCATAATTAACTGCACTAATTAATTCATTGCATTAATTATTTAATCAATGAAAAATGATGAATAAATTCAATTTTTTCCCAAAAGCTGCCTTTTTCTTTCAGAACAAGTGCTTTTTAAAAAAAAAAAAAAAAATTTCTCATTCATTTCGGTCCTTTGATTAATTCATTGTATTGATTGGATTTAATCAATGGAAAATTGAAAATTTCAATTGTTACCCCAAAACTGCCTTTTTTTCAAAACATGTGCTTTTTTCTTTTTTAATAAAAGTGTTTTTTTTTTTCGAACGTACCGCGCCAGCGCCATCCTGACATGAGACAGTCCAGCTGGAGGCGTTGTCAAGGTATCCAGATAAGCGACGAGAGTTTTGTTGTTAAATCCCACTGGACACATGCGCACGTTTTAATATTGTTAATATATATTGGCTAATCAAGCCTTTCATATCCACCCCTTAAAACTCTCTCTCCAATCACTTCGCAGCATATATTGTGTGTCACTCGTGTTTTATCAATTATTTCAGCATCAATTACCTATTATCCTTAACTACAATTTTTTTTTTTTTTTCAAAATAAAAAATTTTCAGCCAAAATTTTTCGAAATCCTCTTTTCAATTAAACTAAATTCACTTTCAAAACAGACACTCACTTGATAATTCCGCTTTTCTTTGTGTTTTATTCAATGAAAAATTGTGAAAACACAGTTGAAATTTTCTTTTTGATTCTCTGTGTGTGTGTGCACTGTACGTGTGTTTAACACGCCAGTAAAACGTCAGTGTCAGGGCCTCTCGACTTTTTTTTAACTCACACAATTGAACTGTAGCTGTTTTACATTTTTTTTTAAATTAAAACAGAGTTAAGTACGATTGATTGAATCTCCAAGCGGGGCGGGAAATTCAAATTCAAATAAAAAAAAAATTAATGCAAGAGATAGTGTGTTTGTGTGTTTTTTGCTCCTTTTTAGTGGTCTGGCGCTTGCGGTGAAGCGGCTCGTACGACTGTATAGATCACCAGGTGGATCACGAGTCTCGACTCCGACTCCGACCTCGGTAGTAGAACGACTGAGCAGCAGCAGTGAGCCTCACCGGTTACCCCCACTCAAAAAATTTTTACACTAAGTTATGGGACGCTCCTACGCCTGTGTACGTAAAGACTGAGGGGAAGTGGAGAGTAGAGGAGCAGAGAGGGGAAAAAGAGGGGAGGTTCGGCGTCAGTCGGGTGAGTTCGGTGCGCCTGGCTCAGGCCTCAGTCTATTGTCGTACCAACAAAAGAATCGACATCCGAAGCTTGCCGAAGCGAAAATTCACATGATGGAGCATTGAAGCCGAAGAAAGCCGATGTTGATTCATTCGTTAGTACGAACTATACCCTCTCCACCTGGTTTTGTTACGGTCGCGCAGTCGTGTGCGACCTCGTGTCACGTCCGAGACACAACGAGAGCTGAAGAGCTGTGTGCTCCTACGAAAAAAAAAGGAAAAGAAATAAAAAAAAAACCAGGGACGCAGGAAATGAGAGGCACTACTCTCTTAATGTTCCCTTTGTTGTGTGCCCTTAAGGATTTAAAAAAATCATTTAAAAAAAATTATTGATCATGGCTATTGAGGTTTTCATGTAAATTTACTAGATAAAGAGATAATAAATAAAGGACAATAAACAGATATTTATGAATAATTGCTTCCTGAAATGATTTTGATAGATAATAGTTGTCTTAGAAATAAAGGGGCTTAAGTACCATGATTATACACAGTACTTACGCCCTTTTGTTTCTAAGATAACGATATTCGCTTTAGTAGAATCGAAAAGGCGTAAGTGCGATCCTTATCCAGGGTATTTACGCTCTTTTGTTACCAACACGGACATATTCGCTTCAGAATCAAAGAGCCGTAAGTACAATGGTTATACACAGTACTTCCACCCTTTTGTTCCTAAGGAGATGATATCAAATTGATTTTCGAATTTGTAATTCGCCTTAGAATCAAAAAAGCGTAAGTCCGATACTTATACCCATTACTTACGCCCTTTTGTTTCTGAGACTATGATATAATTAATACGTGCATTTAGAAACCTTTTATCAGTCCACAGAAAGTCAAATTAATTTTCCAATTCTGTAATTCTTCATTCTGTTTCAAAAATCGTATGTAATACAAGTTCTTGCTCCACTTTTATTTGATTTCTCCGGAGTATGTGTAGTATAAGGCGCAGCATGTTACTGATATACACAAAGCAATACATTAAAAAAAAAAAAAATTATTAAAAATAAACAGTTTCATAAGAATTTTTTTTTTTTTTTCGTAATATTCGGTGATAAACTCCTGCTGTATTTAATGGATGATGATGAAAACGAGTTTATTAATAAGGACGGAAGGAGAGCGTGTGGCCCGGAGGGGAAAAAATCCCCTTGACCCCCTTTGACAGAAACACGGCCCTGGCAACATGTCGATTGCTTTGAAAAGCTTTTTCTTCAGTCAGTTATGTGTGTGAGAGGATTTCCTCAAAATTCTGTCATTTTTTCCAAACTTTCTCTTCACTTATGTTTTTCATTTCCATGTTGAATTATTATTATCTTTGGGATCATGGGACGTTAAAAAAAATTGATTCAACAATACCGAATAATTGTCAATTTCTCTGGATTCTTTTTTTTTTTTTTTTTTTTTGGATGAAATAAAATAATAGGCCTGTGTGTGGCTCTCTTCGTATACAGTTTTAACTGGTAAGCACGTGCAGTGGCACGTGCTGGGATTGTACGTATGCGCCGATGTACTGAAAGCGAAGGGAATACACTTATACATTAGCAGTAGAGGCTCTTATATACCACACAGAAAGACAGTACGTAAATTGTAAACAAGAAAAGTGACGGCCGAATGAAATTATACTTCTACTTACCAACTGAGTATGTACGTTAATCGTTGAGAGCGCACTTTCCATAGACTTTCTTTTTTCCGGAGAATTTCCCAAGCTTGGTCGAAAAAAAAAAAAAAAATTCAGCTCAAAAAGGATTGAAATGATTGAGGTAGTGTACCAACTGAATTGAGTACAGTTGAGATGTTATTCTTTTGATGGTGTATAGGAGATGACGTTTTTTAAGGTTTTTCTGAATTTTTTGGTGATTTTTGACTGGAGTTTATGAGATATAAATTATGGATGTTAGTAGAAATAGCGGTGGTGGGGATGAAACGCTCAAAATCGAACGGAAATGACGAGATTACTAAAGAACCACATGGTTGACCCATTATTTAAAAACTATCGGCGACGAGAACAGCATTTTAACTAAATAATAGAAGAAAAAAATATTCAATTCACCGTATAGTTATTGAGAAATTTCAATTAGAAGGTAGTCGTAACTATTTGCCTCTCTCTCTATCTGATGCATGTGATCAAGAAAAATTTGGAAAAAATTGAGAAAATTCCCCAATATGTCTGCATTATTGTTGAATTTTTTCAGATTTTTTCTGAAAGAACTTCTTTCTGAAAAAAATTCTGAGAAAAAATGAATTTAATAAAGTGGAAATTTTTGAAAAATATATAAGGATTTTTTTCGGAGCGAAGGACTAGATGAAAAAATCTTAAAAAATTTGAAGAGATGCTCTGACATGTCTTCATTGTTGGTGAATTTTTTCAGATTTTTTTGTAGAGATGCCTTTTCGGTAGAAATTCAGGAAGACAAGAGATTCAGCAAAATCATTTTCTCCAATTCTCCACAACTTGAAGATATGATTTTTGAATAGTTTGATCACTTTTTCTGCTAAATTAATTGGAAACAAACCTACAAATCCTCTTTTTTTCCTGTTTTAACGACCAGCACTACCTTAATCTTATCTTATTTGTCCTATTCGTGTTTTCTTTGTGCCTTTTTTTCCCTCAACCGAGAGGAACATTTACCAAAGAGGCCCAATATTGACACCTGCAAAGCCCTCGAGTTGAAAAAAAAAAGAAACAGTAACGAGGGGCCGGCTGACGCTTAGCCAAAAGATCTTCGTTTACATGGCCGTGGCTTTTAGGCCACACAACACACACAAATGCAATTGCCTCTTTTATTTTTTTTTCATTTTTTTTTTCAAAACGCTCAACGACGCTCCGTCGTTTTAACATCATAATGCACGACCTTCGTTATTCGTTAAATGGCCGACCTTGCCTCGAACCCAGTGTGTTCTATTGACACTGTTCGCTTATTCAGTTGAAAAAAAAAAAAAAAAAAATGACTATGGATTTGTGTTTAAAGTGAATGATAAGTAATGTATGGTTATTTCATTTAATAGGGACAGAGATAATGATAGGAAATCAGGCCGGATTTCTCTAGATTTATTTCTCTTTCTCCCTTTTTTTTTTTGGGTAGAGGCAAGACAGTATACACCGGGTCACGTAACTTTCTCGAGCCTATTGCCGGGTGTTCGAAGTGAATTAATTCGTCGATTACGTCAGAATTGACTGGAGTCGTAACAAAACGAAATGTATTTTCATTTCTGCTTATTTTCTGTACGAGAAAATGGCGGATAATAATGGGCTATTGGACGCTGCAAGTATAAAGCTCTTGAGGGGGAAAAGGAAGAGAAGAAACGCACAGGGTTTGAATTTTTATGAGCATTGGGGATTTTCGGATCTTTCTCGAGTATTTGAGATGGAAATGGTCCTTTGGACGAGTGAACTCATGGTCCAGCTGTCGCCTCGACGTCCGCCAGGGAAACTGGGGCGTGCAGTTTGGTAAACGATGACTATCCCCTTTTTTTTCCTCCTTTTTTAGCTCTGATTTTGAGCAGAAGAAATTGATGGAGAAAAGAGAAGTATATGACCTTTTTCGATAGGAAAAGTTACAATAAATGAGGTATAATCGCTTTTTATTTTTTTATAATTAGTTGGTTAAGCGGAAAGTTCAAAAAAAATTGACTTTATTCATTGAAGTGTTTAACAAGGTACCATATTTTTTTTAATGACGTACTCTGTGAATTCAAAGAAGAAAAAAATCAACTCTGGGAGCTAGAGCAATTTTTGTGATGTTAAGTGCATTTGCCTGGTGAGCGATGTTGCCGAAAACACGATAAACGCGCTTGGGTAGTGTAGAGTGAATTCGGCAACGTCGCAACCGAAATAACACGAGGGTACATACGTTTATCAGCCGGTCAGAGTCGTTAGGTCGCTCATGATGACTAGTTTAGGCGTTAGACCCTACATAGCTCCTAGCTCGGCAAGAGCTCAACTAGAACTCAATCAGAGTTCAACAAAAACTCAACCAGAGCTCGACCAGAGTACAACCGGAGTTCAACCAGAACTCAGCCAGAGTTCAACCCAAGCTCAACCAGAGTTAAACCAGAGTTCAGCCAATGCTCAACCTAGGTTCAACCAGAGTTCGACCAAAAATCTCGTTACCCATCCTATAGCTCAATTCCGCAACTATAGATAAACTTGCTTTCCAAAAAGATTGAAGAAACACAGTTGGAAAAAGTGAATTAACATCAAGTACCTTTACACCTCCAGCCACTTCCGTTTTACTTTTTCCAACCCAACCGCCTCTATATCGCTGAGTAAACGGTTTAATACATATATACATACATACAGTTAAAATAAAGGCGCCCACTATTGCGCGTACACACGTGCTTTCTAAAGCCTATTTATGCCCGGTGGTTGCACCAGCGGCCGAATGTGGCCGAACCAAAACGTCTGGCATAGAAGGGTGAATGTGCCAACGGGTACGAAACCGTCCAAGCCATACACTACCTTCCGTCTGTCCCTTTCTTTCTCATATGACTTTTTCCCCACTCGTGACCCCTCTCTCACTCAGTTATATTCACTCCCCTTCTCTCTAGCCCCCAATTTTTTTTAACTTGCACGGCATATTGCTGTAATGCCATTGCTATTGCTATATAGCCACTGCAGTTTCACATCTCTCTCTCTTTTTTTTTCCGTGTTTATCGATGCTTTAGGAACGTAGTGAAAAGGAGTCAATTCGAAAAAAAAAAATTGTTGCTCCAGTAGTTTGGCAATAGGTATGATTGCGTGATGCTGTTGGAAAAATTCAAGTATTATATTCAATTTCACTAATTTTTTTTCAAAGAAAAATGAAAATACGATTACATGATGGAAAAGGTTAAAGTGAAAATTTACGTTGATCTTTATGAACTCATACTTGACTTTTTAACCCGGAATTATATTTTCTCTCTTTCGGTCAATTTTAAGAGTCGAGTCATAAATAATCGGGTTTTAAAGTTAGTTTTCGTAACTTTTTTTTTTTTTTTATTTTTTTTCGCTACTTCTTTTAAATGTGGAAATTTGCTAATCTAAACTTTCGCATCTTGCTTTAGTCAGTTTATTTTTCCGAAATTCCGATTATACTCCCCTTCTTGGAATCTTTGAGAGAGGGGGGAGGGGGTAAAGGCGTGGGTGAGAGGAGGACAGAGATATTGCCACTAGGCAAATGAGAAGAGCTTCCGTGAACGTTTTTCAGGCATATCTCTCTCAGTCTGGCGTTGTGGTTTCGTGCTGGCGGCTTGCGACGAACTAATTCCAAACTACATACATCCCAGAGTCAGGGGGCGAGGGGAAGGGGGACGGGGAGAGTTGGGTTTTGTAGGATGTAGGGAAAATTCAGAGGCAGACTGACAGAATTTGCTGGAGTTTATACCTTTTAATACAGATTTCACTCAAAATTTGTGAAACATAAAAGTGGCAGATGACATTGAAATAAACTGCTTTTCAGGATTTCTATCGAAGTGGAATTGTATTTGTATTTGATCAATAAAAAAGCTTTTTTTTTTTTTAGAACAGGTTTGACGTAGTATTTTGAGAGTGGGGTCGATGAAACGGAAAAAAATGAGGATTTGTAGGTTGGATTTCAATTAATAGCTGATGAATCAGGGGAAAATTGCTTTAATTTAGCAGGAAGAGTGATTGAACTATCGGAAAGTCATATGTTCAGGTTGTGGAGAATTGGAGAGAATCATTTTGCTGAATCTCTTGTCTTTCAGAATTTCTTCTGAAAAGGCATCTCTACAAAAAAATCTGAAAAAATTCACCAACAATGTAGACATGTCAGAGCATCTCTTCAAATTTTTTCAGATTTTTTCATAGAGTCCTCAGCTCCGAAAAAAATCCTTACATATTTTTCAAAAAAATTTTCTTTATTAAATTCATTTTTTCTCAGAATTTCTTCCAGAAAGAAGTTTTTCCAGGAAAAATCTGAAAAAATTCAACAACACTGCAGACATTTTGAGGGATTTTCTCAATTTTTTCCAGGCTTTTCTTGATCACATGCACGAGATAGAGAGAGAGGCAAATAGTTACGACTACCTTCTAATTGAAATTTCTCAATAACTATACGATGAATTGAATATTTTTTTCTTCTATTATTTAGTTAAAATGCTGTTCTCTTCGCCAATAGTTTTTAAATAATGGGTCAACCATGTAGTTTTCTAGTAATTTGATTATTTCCGTCCGATTTAGGGCGTTTCACTCCACCACCGCTATTTCCAGTAACTCTGATAATTCATATCTCATAAACTACACAGTCAAAAATGATGAAAAAATTCAAAAAATGACAATCTTCAATGAAACATAAAAAAAAAAAAGGTGGAATTAACTCTACTCCAATTCACTCGAATACCACCTTAATTTGGGTGTTAATATCAATACACCGAGGCAAGCAACCGGGAAACGCTCTCAATTGCGATGGATAGATGAAAATAGAGTGTTCAAATAGTAGAAGGGAGGGGGGGGGGGGGGGGAGTCGAGTGGGCGAAGAGGGAGGGAGAGGAGCATAAGAGAGGTTGTGTAGAGGTAATTGTGTGTATGTGTGTGTGTGTCTGTTAGGGCGAACGAGGCAGAGAGTGGAATGGAGGGTTCAGACGAGGTCAGGTCACGGGACGAACGCTGCTCTGCCACCGTACACTGGGAGTTTCAGTTCTCTCTGCTTGTGTGTGCCTGGTCGATAGCTCTCCTCCTATACCTTTTTGTTCCTTTCTCTCTCTCTCTCTCTCTCCTAACTCTTCTCTCCCTTTTCTTCTTTTTTCCCCCCTGTATTTCTCGCTCGTGTACATACAGAGTCGCGTCATACACTGCACACCCCACAAATTTCCAACTGCCAACGGGGGAGATTTCTCTCTCTCCCCCTTTCCCCTCCTCCTCCATCCCGCCCTCTTTGTCTCCCTCTTTTTCGCAACTCCTAATCGCTGTAATCCCACACGAAAATTGCATTGACATGAGATGGATTTTTTCATTTTTTTTTCCATTATTTTTTTATTTTTATTCTTCAGTGAAAGGAAATAGTTCATATTTCTTTTTCATATCGGGCCTTTATTTTAGCATTATTTATTGTATTCTATTATCTAACTTTTCACAAGTACTTTCACTTTTATTGAAAAAAAAATTTCAGCACTCTCTCTCTCTCTCTCTCTCTTATTTAGGAGAACATAAACATAATTTGGACAATATTTTTTCTGGATTATAGGAAAACAAATTGTTGGCAAAAAAAGAGGGAGAAGAGGGGGGGGGGCATAATTAGGCCCCAATGAGAAGGGGAGGGATGGGACTTTCGTGTTTTAATAGTTGCCATTATTTCAGTTGATACAGCAACTATCCATTGCTGTAAATCAGCGAGTAAAAGTTTCTCTCTAAAAGTATCTCTCTCTCTCTCTTTTTTTCTCTTTTTCTCTCTCTCTCTCGTTGCATTCACTCTGCATAAAAGCAGATATAGCACGGAGAATCATTATCGGTTTCGAGTGGACGTCGTTGCAATTATATCCCCCTAGAGTAAATTATTGCCACTCGGTTGGGTAAAATGTGAAAATGGAAAGGGAAATGCTTGCACATGACATCTATTTTCGCTATTTTTTAAATTCATTTTTTTTTTTCAATTTTATTTTCCACTTGTCGTTTTAGGTTGAATTATTTGGGGAATTAAATTCCGGTGAAATTGATTTGTTTCGGGGGGGGGGGGGGGGGGGGGGGGGGGAAGATACATCATGAGAATTTGAGGATGACACTAGTTTATGTTTGGAGCAGTCATACGTTCAACATTAACAAATCACTTGTTTTGTTTTATACAGTTTCATACAAAATGCTGACATTGTTGGAAGATCTGGCACACACAGACTGATATATATATATGTATATACTAATACTGTGTATACATTCTTGGCACAGTTTAATGGAATAAAAGGAAATAGAAATAAAAAATTGAATAAAAATTTAAGGAAAAAAGACAATATTTCGTGTGTCACAAGTTTTGATAGATGTCTGGAGATTTTATTAGGAGAAAAAAATATAATTTGGACAATTGAAATGTCTTCTGTGTTATTTTGTGTCCCTTAGGGCTAAATGTTCAAGATGAGGAGTTTGAGAGAGAGAGAGAGAAAAAAAAGAGGCACATAGCGGTAGAATTATTTAGGCTCTTTAAGTGCATGATCTAATCATAACGGTCACAATATAATAGGGTCAAAGTCAAGATGGAGGAGATTCGATACGGATAGCGCTCAACTTGGTCAAGGCAGAGGTGTACCTTGTGAGTGAATGTGCTTAATGGATCTAATGAGAATTGTCACATCCGAATTATCTGAGAATGCAAATGTTTGAGGTGGTATTGGAGAGGAGACAAGTGCAGTTAAGTGCTTATTTTTTTTATATGCTGTTTAAAAGATGTTTTTTTTACATTTTCAGAATTTTTTCATAACATTTAACTGTGGAGTTTATGAGATATGAATTATCGAAGTTACTGGAAATAGTGGTGATGGGAATGAAATGCCGTAAATCAGACGGAATAAACGAGATTACCAAAGAAGCACATGATTGGCCCATTATTCAAAAACTATTGGCAACGAGAACAGCATTTTAACTAAATAATAGAAGAAAAAAAATTTCAATTCACCGTATAGTTATTGAGAAATTTGAATTAAAAGGTAGTCGTAACTATTTGCCTCTCGCTCTCTCTATGTCGTGCATGTGATCAAGGAAAATCTGGAAAAAATTGAGAAAATTCCCCAATATGTCTGCATTATTGTTGAATTTTTTCAGATTTTTTCTGGAAGAGCTTTTTTCTAGGAGAAATTCCGAGAAAAAATGAATTTAATGGAGAGAAAATTTTTGGAAAATACTTAAGGATTTTTTTCGAAGCGAAGGACTCTATGAAAAAATTTGAAAAAATTTGAAGAGATGCTCTGACATATCTGCATTGTTGGTGAATTTTTTCAGATTTTTTTGTGGAGATGCCTTTTCAGGAGAAATTCTGAAAGACAAGAGATTTAGCAAAATGATTTTCTCCAATTCTCGACAACCTGAAGACATGACTTTTGAATAGTTTAATCACTTTCCCTGGTAAATTAAAGCACATTCCCCTCGAATTATCAGCAATTAATTGAAAACCAACCTACAAAACCTCATTTTTTTCTGTTTTATCGACCCCACTCTGATACACAACATTAACTTTGTAAAAAAATAAAAAAAATTTGATTCTAGGCTAATTTCGACGTGTGTAAAGACTTTTGGGCGGGTTTGATACGGCCTTCGGGAGTACTTTTGGACGAGAAGTTTTGTCATGGGGAGGCCTTCGAATTCTCTGGCATTCGAGAGATTTCCTTGGGGGCTGGAATAGAATTGCCCCCCTCCCCCTCTGTGTCTCTCTTTTCTCCTCTACTTCTTCGAGTCTCGAATGTCACGAATTTCTTTGTATTTAGATTACGTCGTATCAGGAAATGGAAAAGAAAATTCAAGACGTGGGGGAAGAGGGGGGAGGGGAGGGGGGTGATGTGGAGATGGGGTCACACGTTGCGAGAGCCCTTCAGTAAAGCAAAATGGATCTTGAATTATTGCTCGGAGGGAAAAGTATCATTACTTCGTCAAAAGTGTATTTTTTTTCCCTCTTTTCATTACAACTCGATACCTTTCTCCTCTGCTCTCGTAAATCCATTTTTCCATGGAACTGTATTATTTTCCTACAGTTTCTCGTGAGAACTGGGCATTGTTATTTTATTATTGTTATTTACTTGTTCTGGAGGAGGGAGGAGGAGGGAGGGAAATCGATGGTTACCAGTGCTCTGAGATCGTTCAGAGTTCAAGACGAGAAAAAAAGCAGATTTATTCTGCAGAATAGAAAACAGAGTTTGCAAAGGTTTTATTAATCGATTTCCTCTTTGAAGTGTTTTTTTTTTAGAAGTCGTGTCGGTTTGTTGGAAGTGATGGAGGGGGGAGGGGGGATTCAAGGTTTTACAGTGGGTAAACTTGGCTGGGGAAAATTCCCATCCCCATAAGGGAAACGGAAACTTCCAATTATCTAATCGTCTATTCGAACAAAATTTAAAGTGACGAATTTTTTTTAAATCTCTAAAAAAATAGCAATTTTTTAATTTCAAGAAATTGAAATTTTTTGATAAATTTTTTCTCAAGAAAATAAAATTCTCAAATTAATTTCATTTTCTCAACAGTTCTTCAGAGAAGAATATCTTGGAAATTAAACGAGATAGAAAAATTTTGCCCCGAACGTTGTTTTTTATACTGAATTTCAAGAGATGTAATAAAGATTGGCAAACTTTCAAATTAAATAGACAAAAATCAACATTTTTAATAATTTTTGGACAATTTTTCGATATTTCCAACAATTTCAACTGTTTTGGCGATTCTTAAAATTAACATTTCTAAGGAATAAAGATGGTTATTGATAGATATCAGGAAATATCCATGTTACATTAAATATAAAACAGGAAACAATTAATATTTCTGAAAAGTCCGAAAAAATTCGAATTAAATTGTCATTTTTTCAACTTTTTGTTGCAAATATCCCTTCTCGTATAAAATCACTCTATCTCGCTTAATTATAAAAATATTCTCAAAAAACTGATAGCTAAATAAAATTGTTCAAAAACTTCATAATCATCAAAAAATTCAAATAATCCTCATTTCCCCCAAAATTCCAATGTTATTCGTTCCGTAAAATCGCAACGAACGAGTAGAATTATTTTAATCTTAAAAAGAATAATCTATAAATATCTCAAGACCAATCGAAGTAAAATGGGTCGTCCATATGATTCGTCTATCGGAAATTTCTCCCAAGCTTCTCAATGCCATCAAAAAAAATAAATAAAAAAAAAAGAGAGCTCTCATGCCCGAGTTATTGAGGCACCACATTATCCAACGAAATTTCAAAAAAATTCACAATAAAAGGAAAAAGGTCAAAAAAGAAAGAATTTGAATATTCGATTGGCCCGTAATTGTGTGTGAGAAAGGCGGAAATGTTCGAGGCCAAAAGCCTTTACATAGAGAACGATTGGCCCGTCCTCGGCTCTAGTTTTACACTAGTCCTCGTTCGACCTCATCGTCAAAAATAAACATTTTGAATACCGGTAAGCATTTTTACCCACGCGTTTATTTGTACATACTTATACGATCATCTGCGCAGAAACAAGACTTATTTTCCCAACTCGTCTCAAAGATATATCCAAGTAGCAGTCCCAAATGATCTACTTTTCCCTTTTTTCCTAAGTTATCATGAATATCCTAATTATTACGATTTTGTAGCATTTCACCGACGTTAAAACAATGTCCACGATAGTAAATTGTTATTAAATAATATTATAAATATCCAATATTGTTCCGAATTTGACTGACGCTGTTCCAGCATCTAGAACTGCTATTGGAGGATCCTCGAATTTTAAATACCAATCACGTCCATCATTGATGTTTTCATGTAATTAATTGGATTAATCGTCGCTATTTGTCCGGTAACAGGCGTTTTTTATGATTTAAAAAATCAATAGACATTCTGACGAACAAGAATATATACAGTTATACAAGGGAAAAATAGGTCTTTAACCATGAATTGTTGCAGTGAAACTGAATATCACTTATGGAGTTCTAATGTTAATTTAATTTTTTTCTGAAATTATTTTGCCTCAATTTGTCCAGGTAACATGGTGTAAAGTAAATTTTAGAAAAATCTTCTCATAGCTACTCTGTCGAAAATGACCAAAAATTGAAAGGCAAAAATAGATCATCAGAAGTACTTGGATCCTATAACTATAATACCCCTTCTTACTCTTCTCTTCTATTCTTTAACCCTTTCTCCTGCTCCTCATATGGAAACACCAAACAAGAACAAGTTATTTGAAGAAAAAACATCTTCATTAAAAAAAATCAGGTCAAATTTTAACCTCAATTATTTACTTATTTTTACTTCTTTCCCCCTTTTGTTCTTCTAAATTGAGTATTAACTCACCGACAAATTGACGAAACAAAGATTGAACTGGCCTTGACGTAGCACAGTGGCTGACGCAGTAGCATCATCCTTGTGAGCCTCGCCCCAGAGCTCATCAGCATCATTAATATTACCAAACACTTTCATCACTAAAACTTCATATTTCAATTAAAACGATTGAACTTCAAGAAAACATCTATATGTATCACTTGTTCGCTTATTTTGTTGGTTTCTTTCGTTGTTTCAAACTTGAAAAATCCGCGGTTTATTCTCCTCGTTCCTCGAGAAAAATTAGATCTTCCGTTGGCGCTCGATGGAAACGATCGATGACGCTGCTTCCATAGCATGGAAAAACTTGCGTCTCAGTAAATGGTGGAATTGTTGATACATGCGCAGGCGAGAAGGAAAATGCGCGCAGAACTTACGGCACATACACACGCTCCCATGTATATTTTTACGTAATTCGAGGACGAGTGATGTCATTTTTGTGTAGTTAGAACCAATCGTTGATTGAGTCTAGTGGAGAATGAGTCGACGAAAAAGAGAGAAAGAGAAGGAAATAGAGAAATGAGTGTTTATGGGAGTGGATTGAGTGTTTGATGGGAAAATTTTCCGAGGCATCATGAGGCGTGGGTGAATTAACCATTACTTAATTCGTCTGCAAGATGGATTGGGTAATGCAGTGGCGCACGTGGTGCTATGTAATTGGGAAAATCAGAGGAACAGGAGGATTAAATGATTAAAAATTGGATGTTGGCTCGTTTTTTTTCGGTGATGTAGGATCACATGACCAATAGATGGACTAGTGGTCAGAAAATTGACGGTTTTCACGTCAATTCCTTATTATTACATTCATATAGATTTATAAACTATTTATTACATACCGATTGATCAAAATTTGAAATCATATCACTGCAAATATGCAACTGTCCATATATTGGGGGTTCAAGTTATTTTCCAGTTTTTCCTTGATTTTCTTCAATTATTTCTACATTATTCAAGTTCAATTGATTTTTAGTCGATTCACTGTATATTTTTCTGTACATCATTCTTTTCTGCAGCTTTTCAACGTGATTTGCCTATTTCATATGAATTAATAAAATCTGATATTTCCTTAATCATCCATCTATTGGTCATGCTATCCTATTGAAGATGATGTATTTTTGGTATTTTCTGAATTAATTTATCATTTTTGAGTGTGGAGTTTATGCGATATGAATTATCAGAGTTACTGGAAATAGCGGTGGTGAGGATGAAACGCCCTGAATCGGACGGAAATAACAAGATTACTTAAGAACCACAGGGTTGACTCATTATTTGAAAACTATTAACGAAGAGAACAGCATTTTAACTGAATAATAGAAGAAAAAAATATTCAATTCACCGTATAGTTATTGAGAAAATTTTAATTAGAAGGTAGTCATAACTATTTGCCTCTCTCTCTATCTCATGCATGTGATCAAGAAAAATCTGGAAAAAATTGAGAAAATCTCCCAATATGTCTGCATGATTGTTGAATTTTTTCAAATTTTTTCTGGAAGAACTTCTTTCTGGAAAAAATTCAGAGAAAAATTGAATTTAAAAAGAGATAATTTTTGAAAAATATCCAAGGATTTTTTTCGGACTGAAGGACTCTATAAAAAAATCTGAAAAAATTTGAAGAAATGCTCTGACATGTCTGCATTGTTGGTGAATTTTTTCAGATTTTTTTGTAGAGATGCCTTTTCGGAACAAATTCTGAAAGACAAAGAGATTCAGCAAAATGATTTTCTCCAATCCTTCACAACCGGAAGATTTGACTTCCGAATAGTTTAGTCACTTTTCCTGGTAGATTAAATCACATTTCCCCTGAATTATCAACAATTAATTGGAAACCAACCAGCAAATCCTCCTTTTTGTCTCAGTTATCGACCATACTCTCTCATACCACCGTGATTAACATTTTTTAAAGCCTTTTTTCTATTGCACGGTGAACGAACGGAGAAAGCTGAAGAATGAAAGAACCAGAAGTATTTAAAAGGTATAAAAAAGAAGTGAAGGGACACGGGAGCCAGGATGTATAAGTTTCTAAGAAATACGCCCATGGCAATCGAAACTTTTGTCTCAAATGTGTTGGCAAAGTTTTCGAGAAACTTTTACTAAAGTTCCTTCATACATATAGATCCATATATATATATACCTATATAATTCTTGGGCTTTAATCGTATTTCATTTCTTTTGTATCGTTACAATGCTTTTGTTAGTCGTTTCAAATGAAACTCACTACAAAAAAAAATGAAAAAAAAACTAAAAAGTGAGAGAAAATAAGGAAAAAAATTGTTGACACCTTGTAACAATTCTGCTTCAAATTTCTCCTCATTTCACAAATTGTTTTATCAATTCACTGACTTGATGTTCCAAAAAATTTATTCAAGAAGAAAAAAAATAGAGAAAAAAAAAAGTAAAAAATCATAAAATATATTAGGATGAAAGAAACCAAAAAAAATGAAAGCGTGACTCAATTAGCACAGAGAGGATATGCGAAATCTTAACCTACAACTTTCGGCTATTTTGTAATTCTCTACGAATTCATCCGTTAGTTTTTTCTCTTCAAATGGTTAGTTTTTGAATGCTAATAGAGAATCAACTTTTGACCGGAAGAGAAATTTGCTAATTTATTCTGAGTTAAAATAAAAAATTTCTTTGTTCTCTGACAAATAATAATGATAATTTGAATGAAGTAATGATGAAAATGATTAAAAAAAAAAAAAAAAAAAGAAAGAAAATGAAAATTAATGAGAGTGAAACTTTAAACACTTGGTAGAAATTTTTTTATGATGAAAACTGGAATGGAACTGCACCGCAATGGAAAGTGAAGCGTCTCGGGGGCATGGGCGGTGCAGTGAAAAGTGTTGGGTAAAGTTGCCAATGTATTCACGTTAAAGAATGAGTGAAAATGTTTGAGTGAATAAGTTTTGAGAGGAGAAAAATAGTAATGAGGGACACTTTTGAAAGTTTCTCCCTTTCGAATAGGCGAATAATTGGGAGGGGAAGATAGTGGGAGGTGATATTGAGAGTGGCCATGGACCGATGTGCCAATGCTTTCTTAATGAGATTGAGGTAGTATCCCAAAGTATTATGATCGATGAAAGAGAGAAAAAATGAGGATTTGCAGGTTTGTTTCGAATTATGATTTTGATTTACATGGAAAAGTGATTAAACTATTCAAAAGTCATATCTTCAGTTTGTCAAGAATTGGAGAAAATCATTTTGCTGAATCTCTTGTCTTCCAGAATTTTTCTCAAAAAGGCATCTCTTCAAGAAAATCTGGAAAAATTCACCAACAATGTAGACATGTCAGAGCATCTCTTCAAATTTTTTCAGATTTTTTCATAGAGTCCTTCGCTCTGAAAAAAATTCTTATATATTTTTCAAAAATTTTCTCTTTATTAAATTGATTTTTTCTCAGAATTTTTTCCAGAAAGAAGTTCTTCCAGGAAAAATCTGAAAAAATTCAACAATAATGCAGACATATTGAGGGATTTTCTGAATTTTTTCCAGATTTTTCTTAATCAGTTGCATGAGATAGAGAGAGAGGCAAATAGTTACGACTACCTTCTAATTAAAATTTCTCAATAACTATACGATGAATGAATATTTTTTTCTCCTATTATTTAGTTAAAATGCTGTTCTCTTCGCCAATATTAATGCGGCATCAATGAAATAAGGGGTCAACTGTACTCGAGTTGGCCAGGATACTACCTTAATCATAAATTTATCATCATAATTTCCCTCGAAACGATATGCACATGCAATAAAAATTGAAATTAAATTGTGCATCACCTCTTTTACCTCCGGAAAGCTCTCGCCCATCACTTTCCGCATATTCCAGCGAGTTAATTAAAGCTGACCGAGTGTCAAAAGGTCGCTAGTCGTATGTGGAAGGCACTATATGTAGGCGTCAATGGTAGAGAGAAAAAAAAATGGAAAAAGCGATGGGAGAAAGAAGTCGAGATGGAGAACGATTTGGACAGCAACGGCCCTGAGCCACTTGCGACAGTAGGTCAGCTCTCTTCACCTCACTTCACCTTGTTTTTTTTTCCTTTTTTACTTCGAGCCGCCATTATGCCATACTAGCCCTCCCCTCAAAAAAAAAAAAAAAAGAACCGTACAGGCTTTGATCCAGATTTGTTAACGCAGGGACTCTACTTCCTTTGTGTGTCTCTTCTCGTATTTAGAAATTCAAGAGAGATTGTAAATGATAATTCCAGAAGTTTTGAAGAACGTCGTTTTTGTCGACTCGAGGTTATTGGTGTATGTTACGTTGTCAAAGATCATGGGAAAGCGAACCTGGTGGTACAGATGACGATGGAGAGAAGTGAATAGAAAGTGGCGGAAGGAGGGACTTTCTTTTTCGGGGGTGGAAGAAAAGAGGAAGAGAGAGTTTGGATGTTTCTACCTTCAAGATTTCCCTTTATAGTTCCTATTTTTTTTTAATAATTTTTTTTTCAAATTTCATTTACTGGCATTTAAAAAAGCGCATCAAAAGATCATTTTGTAAAAATCGATTAATCGATGCGATATCTCGCATTGAATTCGATGTATCGCATATTATTCGATAGTTCCGTTTCACCAATTTTGAACAGCTTGAAGGGACAAAAAAATATTATTCGATTATTCCATTCGATATCTCGAATCAAGTTCGAGACGAGATATCGCACATAATTCGATAGTTTCGTTTAATAAGTCTTAATTCGAAGATATCAACTTCCAATTGTTCAATTTTCAAAATTTCGATCAATCGATGCGATATTTCGCATTGAATTCGAGATATCGATTAATCGATATGATACCTCATATGAGGTTCGAGATATCACATTTCATTCAATAGTTCTGTTTCACCTTTTCTAGTTTGAAGGAATCAGCTTTCAATTGATCAATTACAAAATTTCGATTAATCGAAGCCATATCTCGCATCAAATTCGAGATATCGCATAGAATTTGATAGCTTCATTTCACAAGTTTTAATTTGATTGGAAAAACTTCCAATTGATCAATCGTGGCTGAAGCCCCCGTTTTTATTATACTCCATGCACTTCTTTCCCAATGGATTCATTGTAGTTTCAACATCATTTAAAGAACAGAGTCAACTGATGATAATTTCCAGATGGCTATCTTCATTCGTTTTCAACGACTTAGAATAAAAGGTCTTATCGTTAACCTCGATCCTTCACGTTCGGATTCTCTAAGAGGTTAATATACGTTGACTGTGTTTAGTTCTCTTTCAAACTGTATCACTAGGTCGAGCAGATGTAGTTTGAGGCACGATCGATAAGATTAAACATTTCAAAATACATTTCCTGAGTGAAACGAGGAAAATTTTGAAATATTCCTTTTTTTCAAAAAAAAAAAAAAAATCGATATTGATTGTTTTTTTCTTCCTATTTTCAAGAGAAATTGATGGCTTGGCTTTCGTGTTGTACGAGAGAAAAATGTTCGTATCATCGAGAGAGGCCTCCAGGGGAGTCTACTGGTGGGTCCAGAAGGTATTTTCGTGGTACAGGAAGGGAAAAATACACTGGCATCGTGGGTGGCATGGAAGGAAAATGGGGAGATACCCAAACTCTTCGTCTCTATCTATCTATCTCTCTCATTCTTTTGTCCCTGACCTGACAGGGCTGATGGGGTGGCAGATGTTGGGGCTAAAGTCACTTTCATCCTTCGGTTAATGCTACAGTCTCGCACTTCAAGAATGTACCCAAAGAATTTTCCATAATTTTCTAAAAATCCTCTCTAAATAATCTAACTAAAATTAAACAAATTCTTGAACTAAAAGAGCGGATATTTAGGGATGAATGTGAAGAATTTGTGGATTATCTACATCAAAAAGGGATGCATGTTTGAATAACACGAGCAGCAAAATACGCATAAATTCAACACAGGCAATAGTAACATATGTATGAATCGCATGAGCACAATCAACACTCATATACACGCACACAAACAAATAATGTTCGTTACAATGCTATACATCTCAACCAAAATCCCCTTAAATTGAAACTGGTGAAACGAAACTACCGAATGAAATGCGATATTTCAAATTTAATGTGAAATATTGCATCGAATCATTGAAATTTCCAATTTCATCAATTGGAAGCTGCTTTTTCTTGAACCAAAACTGTTGAAACGGAGCCATCCAATGAAATGCGATATTTCGAATTTGATGCGAGATATGGAATTGACATCTAAAATTTAATGATATCGCATCAATTAGTCGAAATTGTGAAATTGATCAATTGGAAGTTGATCCTTTTACACTAGAGTTGATGGAACAGAATTATTAGATTATATACAATATCCAGAATTTTACGCGAGATATCGAATCGAATAATCTATATTTCAATATAATCGATTGAAAGTTGATGTGATATCGTGTCTTTTCTCCTTAAACTGAAACTGATAAACCAGAAATCTCGAATCATATGCAATATTTCGAATTCGATGCAAGATATCGTATCGATTAATCGATGTTTGAAGATGATCGATGGAAATTGTTATTTCTAAAGGGGCTTAAGTCCTATGTTTCTACACAGCACTTACACCACTTTGATTCCAAAGTGACAATACTAAAGTCGATAACTGGAACTACATCACTCTTGGAAATTTGAAGATCTTCAACTTTTGAATAGTCAATTTCTCATTTAATGGAATATTGGAAGAATTGAATGAAACAATACTGATAAATTGTCAAATTGCGATGTTTCACTTGTAATTTAAGCTAAAAATCACGATTCTACAATTTATTAGTATTGTTTCATTTGATTCTTCCAATATTCCATAACGTGCCAGAATCATCAATATCAAAAATAATAAATCAAAATTACTCCAACACTGAAATATCCAATTTAATGTTGAATTTAACAGTATTTAGTATTCATCGGCGTTATTTAAAAGCGACAACCAATAAAAACTCCAGTAATTTTATCGATCTGACTAGAGTGCTTTTTTCAAATTAATGGTAGGGTAAATGTTCAATCATCATGTTCAACAATAAAATGTTGAAATTAATTGATAATCAGCCTCATTTCCATCTTGATAATAATTGATCTGAAGAATAATGGGAAGTAGGAGATTACAAATTTGGAATTTTTCGGTTTACAGAGCCTGATGAAGCTTAAATCATAAGCGAAACATCTCAAATTGACAATCTTTCAGTATTGTATTCAAAAAAACATTCATATTTTCCATGATTCCTTAAATTAGCTGACATCAATGTTGAATTTTACAGTACTTAACATTCATCCATGTTATTTAAAACCGACACCCGTAAAAACTACAGTAATTTTATCGATCTGACTAGAGTGCTTTTTTGGAATTAATGGTAGGGTGAATGTTCAGAGTATCGAAAGGGGGCTCGAAGAGGAGGACGAGACAGTAGCTAGAGAAGTAGAAGCAAAGAGGGTGTCTCTGTTCAGAAAGGAGATACGGGGGTGGCGATGAGCAAGGGAGTAGAATGCAGGAGAATTGTGTGTGTGTGTGTATGTGTATATTGAAGGGAGAGTTTCTCGCAACTGGGGAGAAAACTGAGACTCCCGGTATCGTTTCTGGTCAACGAGGGGTCCCTTTTCTACAAGGAAAAGACCCTTCAGTACATTCTGATTTCTCAAAATGCTTTCTGGCATATGGCTGCACGTCTTTTGTATTTCTGAAGAGAATAAATGAAAAAAATAATAATGGAAGAAAAATTTCTCCATTCTCTCTTTCCTGTCTCATTCATTTAATTTAATAAACCCACTTCAGTAATAGTGAAAGCATCGACCAAGAAAATTGTAACATTTACCAGAGAGATACTCTCCATACTTGCTGAAGTTATATATATTGGATACAAGAATACAGAAGGTATATCTGGTGTAATAGAGGCTGATGGTAGAAGGTGCAGTTTTACCTTTCATTGGGGCGTAATTTTTCAACCTACCCGAGTAACTATGCCAGGGACTACTGCACAGTGTTGTGTATTATAATGTTTATCTCACAGATGCAGTATATATACAGAACAGAGGTTTTTTTTTGCAGATCGAGTAAAAGTGTATATGGAGAGACCGGCTGTGTATGTATTTTGTGCTGAGAATTCAGTTGTGTGTCGCTTTCACTCTACGTTCCAACTTGCATTACTCATTTAAGTTTTTTTTTTTTTTTCTTCACTTAACGTGGGGGGATGAATGCGGATTATACACTGGAGCAATTGAGAATTCAAATTGAATTTTAATAAGAAAGAAGGGAGGAATTGAAATTTTTGTTGTCAACAGATGGAGAAACGCCCTTTTTGTAATTAACCCTTTTTTTGCAGGTTTTGATGATTTTCGGCAAAAATTGAGCTGACAACAAGGACGTATCTCTTATCAGATTATTTTTATATATATATATGCATATATCGTTGTCTTAATACCTATACACATCACTTACGCCACTTTGTTTCTAAGATGACAATATATGTTTTAACCTACACTTTGAAAAAAATGGAATAAATAATTTATTTTTTCGAGATATTTGAGGCAAGAGAGATCGGCATCTCCTTTATAATTCGAATCTTTTGTCCTCCTCCTCCCCTCCCCCCTCTCGTAATTATCTCAATGACCTCGCAGTATGATTAACAAGTTGATTCGTAATTGTGTGTCCTTAACTCAATTTCGAATAACATTAATGAACTTACGGAAGAAATTGTGCACCAAGAAATTACGAAATTGTGAGAATTTAGGTGCAGTGAGATTTGCGCCTGGGGTCTTATTTCAAGGATCAATTGCAAACACACACATACAGACATACAGAGGACAAGTGGCGAAAGTTTTCCTTTTGCCCTCTCTCACTTTAGTTAATAATAATAAAAGAGCGGAAGAGGTCTCCCCACTTCTGCAAAAACACACAATCTCTCTTTCTCTCTCTCTCTCTCTCTCTCTCTCGCCAATCTTTCCTGCATCCTTAACCACCGATGGCACACCAAAGGTGCACAACGATACGGATAGTAATACACCTTTTTTTTCCCCTCTTGCACGGAAGTGCAGTCTGTTGAATGCGAACAAAAGATTCATCGTTTTACTCTTGCCGATGGATGAACATTAAAAATCATCAAACGAGTAAAATGTGAGGGGCTTTTGCTCACTAGTCGTGATCAAATGAAATTTGCCTTTCTACAGGAAAAGATTAATTGTGTTACAATTGAAACGGATGGAAAAAAAAATTAAAAATTAATAGAATTGAGAATCAGTCTATCATGAATTGCGATTAAAATCTGCTCTTGTTTTATTTCCATGCTTATTTTTCTTTTTTCTTCTATGTATTCAAATGCGTTTACATAACGGAAGTCATGAATAATGAAACCAAAGTGACTTAGATTTTATTCAAAAAAGAAAAAATAGAATAGAGGAAAAAAGGAAATGAGAGCAGAGACAAAAGAGTCATATATTTTTTTTTTTCTTTCTTTTTAGTCTGAGTTTAAATTGTACAAGTGTGTATATATGTGTGCCTTTGGTGAAAATGACCTACTGTCCTTGAACAGGGGCCCCTCCGGTGTACCTATCGAGATAAGTTTTTACCTCGCGAAAGTGGGTCGTGAGACGCGAGAGGGAGGCAAGTGAAAATAATGAAACAATGACAGGTCATTTTAAAATGAGTAGGAGTTTTTTTTTTTTTGAAAAGGGATGGGCAGGCACAACTGTGCATACACAGCTGTGAGAGTGGCTCATTAAATACGTTTAAATCATTATTTCAAACACTTTAACTCGTGTCCCTCGAGGTGGAGGAAAAGTTGGAAGAGTTGATATTATCCAAGTTGAGATAGTAGTGCAGGGAACTCCAGTACAGTTAGAGCCTTATTTTTTTGATGGGGTATCAAAAATGATGTTTCCTACGTTTTTCTGAATTTTTTTCTGAATTTTTGACCGTGTAGTTTATGAGGTATGAATTATCAAAGTTAGTAGAAATAGCGATGGTGAGGATGAGTCGCCCTAAATCGAACGGAAATAACGAAATTACTAAAAAACTACAGGGTTGACCCATGTTTCAAAAACAATTGGCGAAGAGAACAGCATTTTAACTAAATAATAGAAGAAAAACATATTCAATTCATCGTGTAGTTATTGAGAAATTTTGATTCGAAGGTGATCGTAACTATTTGCCTCTCTCTGTATCTCATGCATGTGATCAAGAAAAATCTGGAAATAATTGAGAAAATCCCCCGAAATGTCTGCATTGTTGTTGAATTTTTCCAGATTTTTTCTGGAAGAACTTCTGTCTGGAAAAAATTCTGAGAAAAAGTGAATTGAATAAAGAGATAATTTTTGAAAAATTTATAAGAATTTTTTTCGAAGCGAAGGACTCGTTGAAGAAATCTGAAAAAATTTGAAGAGATGCTCTGACATGTCTACATTGTTGGTGAATTTTTTCAGATTTTTCTGTAGAGATGCCTTTTCGGAAGAAATTCTTGAAGATAAGAGATTCTGCAAAATCGTTTTCTCCAATTGAATACCTTCATCCTGATTTTATCTTTGTACAATACTATTAACACTTTATGGACGCTTAAAGTTTAAACAGTGTCCAACTTCTTCATTGTATACAGAAGACATATACCACAAGAGCACAAAACTGAACACCTTGATGGTTAGCCTTGTGCCTCTTTTCTGTCCATTGTCGTCTCTTCTACAATTATTGCCATTATGTTTGCTATTCTTTCTTTTTTAAGGTATTGCGGTCGATTCCGTGTGAATAGTTAGTAATACATGTGGAGGAAATTACACGAAAATAGAACGGCCAATCGTGCTTGGTAATACTTCGATTTAAAAAAATCAATTTGAAAAAAAGTCATTGGAATGTTGTTTGAAGGAAAAGTTGAGTAAAATAGAGATTATTAGAAAATGGCTTGAATTAGATTCCTTTTCGATGATTCTATTGAGAAGCTGAGAAAATTTCCGATTAAAAACATGTGTCTGACGTTTTTTTATTTTATTTTTCTGGAATTTCTATCTTTTTTTCTCAAGAGATTTGAAGAGCCAAATCGACAAAAAATTCACTTTTTTAGGAATATCTCAAATGAAAGATAAAGACATTTGGAATCGATTCATGCGGTTAACAAAAAAAACAAGTTTTGAGGAATTAATAGGCAATTTTTCAAATCATCAATTTTCATTCAGAAAAAATTGATTTTTTTAATATTCCCAAAAAAATCAAAATTGACACATGATTTCCATCACAAATTTCCCTAATTTTCCTCGGGAATCATCAGAAAAAATCTATCTCGACTCCCTTCACTGACTTTTCTCTTTTTGTTATAGTGAAAAACATGAAAACATTAAATGTATCCATTCCCCCCTTTTTTCTTCCACTTTTTCATTGAAAAAATTGAAAGAGTTACTTTCATCTCGTATTTTGATATCGATCTACCTTCACCTCCGGGCATTTAATAACCCCACACAGACACATTTCTGGCTTTCAAGTTTTAGTGCAAATGCACTGTCACTCATGCTGAATAGCAAAAGCACAGAAGAGAAGAAGAGAAAGAGCGAGAGAGAAAGAGAGTAAGAGGAAAATTACATGGGAATTTCGCTCAGATAGCTTTTGCCTAGCGAGTTGGCGAGGAAATTCAGGGCTCGTAAACTCGCCTGGGGATTTAATTTTCCGGCCAGAGCTCACCCGCTGAGTTAAACGTCGCTGCTACTTTATTTTCTATTTTACTCTTTCACTCTTTTACATCCATTTATTTTCTTTACCCCAGTGTTTCCTATTTCCACTCCTCTGATTCTTCTTTTTCTCTGCTTTTTCATGGGGCATATGCGCTTATAACGGATTTCTAGAGGTTCTCAGTTGCTTGAAGAGGTTTCGCTCGATTTTGGAAAGAGTCGAAGTCCTTCATAAAAAAAAAAACGGACATTGTAAAATTTGGTAGAACTTCGATAATCGATAATCGATGATTGATATCGAAATCATGTCATGACCTGAAGAAACATTTCCCTCGATTCTTTTTTTTCTTTTGAAAACTAAAGCAGGTGAAGAGGTATCGAATCATTGATCAGTGGTGAATTCGATTAATCGAATTTTGACATTGATCAATCGAAATTTTGAAATTAATCGATTGGAAGTTGATTCCCTCAAATTGAAATCTGTAGAACGATACTATCGAACGAGACTCGATATATCTCGAATTTGTTGCGAGATATGGCATCGATTAATCGATGTTTGTAAATCATCAATCGAAATTATTTTCTTTTTCAACAGAAACACAGATTGCGAGATTCGGTCAAACTTCGATAATCGATATCGAAATCCTGTCACGCCGCGATTCCATTGGTTGATTCGTAAATCCACGAGTTGCGTGGGATATTCAAGAAGAACCGAATATTGTGTTTGGGTTATGTATGTCTGTTAGAAAGAACAATTTCGCATGAGTTTTTAGTGATACACAGAGAGAAAAATATAATTTTATTAATAATGAAATTAGAGTTAAAGCCGACCTTAACCATTTGGATTTGGTAATGCCAACTTTAGACATGAAAAGTTTGTATTATTATGTCAAGTAATGAATCCAAAACCATATGAATCTACTGCAACAGAAAAAGATGATCACAATTTAGTGACTACAATTTTCGCATAACTTTAGAAATGGTTTTAAGAAGCCTTTCCATTTCGAAAAGCATTTAAAAAAAATATATGTAGCACGTAATTATACTAATAAACGCCATAAAGCCAGCAATAGATAATAATAATAAATACATTAATACCGAAACTGTCTTAACAAAGCATGTCGTATACCGACTTTTTTGTAAATCTGCAATTTTAATATTCTATCCTTTGTTTATTGACGAGATGAAATTCTCTACACTGTACTCATGGCCTCACAAATAAATAAACATTTATAAAAACAAAAAAAACAATTTTCGCATAGTGAAATTATCAGTATAATCATTTGTCAATTTCAGAAACTTTAATACTGCTTGGATTCACGAAAGTAACAACAATCGAATTGGATTTTTTTTGCAAGGGAAAATTTAATATCTTTACGATGCTGAAAATAGTGAAATTTTAACAACATTAATATAGTGGTAGTGACATTTGCCATTGCTGTTCTTACGGATCAAAATTCTCGCACAAGGACTTGATCTCATCTACTAAACATTTAGTGTTGTGTACTAGAATCAATCCTGATGATTACGAAACTGACCTCAACAATAGGATTTTTGTTAGGTATACCTATGAAATTTCCCTCTGAGTACGTGATTTGATTTTTTAGGTGAAATTTTTATTAGACTGTTATTACAATTATACCGATTTTGAAATAGAGAAAAATCATGTTTGAGTTTCCATGAAATTTTTAGGAGAAATGAGAAAGTAATTCACATGTATCCACGAGAAAATCAGAGCTATTCTTTCGGAGTACACTTGAGGTTCAATTACCTAAACGCAGATAAACAAAAAATGAATGTTTTGTATCAAAATATCGTGCATAATATATTGCATTTCTCCCCATTAACAAAAACACAACCATTTACGATTTAAAAAGGGAAGATTCCTTTTTAATTTCGAAAAATGATGACACATGAAAACATGCATTAATATCGGTTTGGTTAAAGTCGTAATTGGCAAGGTAAGCGCATTATGATCTAATCTTGCAACAAAAAAAAAGGATCCGATTTACCATGCTCATCATAAATGATGGCAAATTAATCGGAAGAAAATAGGCTAACTTAGATGGGATACAGGCGTTTTTCCTAGACAAACGCTTTTCTCAGGCAATGAAAATGAGAAGTTCTTCTCATTTTCATACATTCTGAAATGGAATTTTGGGAAAATTTGTTTTTTTCTTTGTCAGAAATTAGATTGGTAATAGTGCAGTTGCCCCATATATAAGCATCCCTTTATAGGGATGGAAAAATATACAATTTACCAAGAATCTCGAAAAACTGTAGACATACCAAAAAAACTCTAGAAATAACGAAATTCCCAGATTTCTGGTTAAATTTCAAATTGGTCGAAAGAAAACAGATTTTTTAGTTCCCCCCCCCCCTTCCGCCTTTTTTTCTCGTGCTTCTCACCAAGTACAAGCAGAATCTCTTCAATTCCTCCATTTTTCATGAAAAATCTCACTTGAATCAACGAAAATCATTATTTCCAAGTGTTCAGAATGCCTGAAACGAGAGCGGACGTGTTTTGTTATGTAGGTAGGTAGGTTGTCCGGTTTAATGTGCACAGTTCTCTCGGTTAAACGATGGCGATATGAAACCGCATCTAATGCACATGAATTACGGAGGTTCGCGAAAAAAAAATTTTAATCACTTCTGTTTCATTAAAAAAAAAAAAGCAAAAAATTCACTTCCCCCGAAACTTTTTTTTTTTTCAATTTTTTGAGTCACGAAGGGAGTGGCCCAATGGGGTTGACGTGGGTGTGGTCCCTCTGTGGTTAGGTGACCTCGTCTCCGTCATCTGTGAACTCTTTTCTCGCTCCATTGAACGAAACGAAGCAAAAAAAAAAAAAAACATAATTCTTAAATATTCGCTCACAATTCTCAAATTTCACAATTAATTAATAATTATATATATTTTTCTAAAGACATAATTCAATTCAGGATTATTATGCAAACACACGTATTTTTATGACTCCCAATTACGGATAAATATCATTGAGCTAAAAATTATGCCCGCAGAATTTCTAATCGTAAATGTATTTTGAAATGCGAGAAAAAAAAAAAAAATTTAGTTTCATAAGCGAATCCAACATTTTTCTCCAGCTCTGGCCATTTCAATGAAACTCTCCTCTTTGATGAAAAAAAAAAAAAAAATGAAAAAAAGAGAATTTGAAAGAAAAGAAAAAAGAAAGATAACGTAACGGGTGGGCTCACGAAGTTTTTAAAACGAGATGCTTTGAAAGTAGACGCGTTGTTTCCACGCGTGCTCACCTCGAATGGGATAAGTGGACCGAGACCAGCTCCATGTCGCGTCACAGGCCGGGCCTTTGTGTTTGTACCATTGAAACCGGGGCCCGTCCGCCTTCGGACAACTTGCGCCCTGTTTACTATACAACAAGAGCGTTAATCATGTGTTACCCATAACGAGTGTGTGTTAATACACTTTTTTTGTACGCGGATTTTTCGAATAATTCAGGAGCAGGAAAAAGGAGGGAGGGGGGGGGGGGACAAAAGGAGCAGTTGAGAAATGGAAATGGCAGTATATGTATATATAATACGAGTGATCGGAGAGAAATGAATAATTTGAGGTAGGGGAGAGTGGGGCAAAATGGACCTCCCGTGCAACATGATTCAGGAGTTTTTTTCAGAGGGAAGGAGCTCGCGGAAGAACTTGAAAAAAATTGAGAAGATGCTCCGACATGTAGAGATTGTTTGTGAATTATTTTTAATTTCTTTGTAGAGGGCTTCACTCTCAAAAAAAAAGAAACAATTATTTTTAGCGAAAATTTGATTTTGCCACCATTTTTGCTTAGTTTTATGAGAAAAGGATGTATGAAAATTGAGGTATCATGCCCTTCGAGGGAAGGGTTCTCAGCTTATGTGCTATATATTAATTTTTTCTCTAATATATCCGAAAATTCATTTATTCGATATTGAAGGATGAAATTTTGCATCTAATTATGAATTTAACGTAAATTATGAGATTTTTTAGAAAATTCTCGATATCTTTCGAATGATATGCTGCTGTATGCACACATCTGAACATTCATTGCACGTATAGGATAGTAGAGCACACACACAACTATGCCGAACGAAACGACCAATCACGTCCAAGCAACGGCCAGCTGATTGCCCTACTCAATCGCAGATTTTACAAAATTTTCCTGTCTTCAAAATTAAAGAAAAAAACAAAGTACGCGATAAAAAAAATTAAATTAATTTTCAATTACTCCAAAATATTGAAAGAATCCCTACATATTTTTTCATCAAAATTCTTGGAATGGGTTTTGAGAAAAAAAAAAAGAAAACCTGCTGAATGCTACTGATTTTTGAGATTTCACCATTTACTCTGTGTTAAAACTTTCAACTTTGAGATTGAATATGTCATTAATTATGTGGTCAAAATTCTTCAAATTTTCCACAAAAATCGGAAATAACATGAATAGTTATTTCCCAAAATTCGAAGAAAATCTCACGATGACATGAAATCTCATACAAGTACCTTAATGGTGTTTGGCAAAAAAAAAAACAGGCGAGGATAAATTAACCAATTGTTTTTTCCATCAATACCGAAGGCCACTGAGATCTTCACGGTTGCCTTTTTTTTTATTTTCTCTCTCTCTCTCTCTCTTTTTTGATTTACTCTTAAATATATCCTCAGGGACAGCTAGTGGTTGGTGGTTTTAAAAATTCATCCATCGTTTTGTTGCTATTTAGCTACTAAGCTCCTCAAGGACAATGAGAGAAGCCTTCGACGATTGGTGCTTCAATGGAATTGAAGAGGAGAAAAAGAAAACGATTTTGAAAAAAAAAAAAGCGAATGGTCAGGTTTATTTTAGGCCTCAGGAACTAATTCCCACAAGGTCCACCATGTAACGCTCGCTTTTTTGAATTGAGGGGTAACGAAAGACCCAGTAAATTTCAAATTTTGAAATTTATTGTTCAGCAATAATTATGCTTTTTATTTTATTGAAAAATTAAAAGCCTTGACTTTCTAATTTCTTTCTCCAATCTTTGACACTTTCCTGTGATGAAAATATTGATAATTATTGTTGGACAATTGTTTTGAAATTTCAAAAGATACTAAGCTTTCCGTTACCCCTTGGAGGTAGTATTTTAGAGTACGTTCGATGAAATAAATGAAGATTTGATAAGTTAATTCCTAATGAATTGCTGATAACTTAAGAAAATCATTTTTCTGAATCTCATGTCTTGCAGAATTTCTTCCGAAAAGGCATCTCTACTAAAAAATCTGAAAAAATTCACCAACAATGTAGACATGTCAAAGCATCTCTTCAAATTTTTTCAGATTTTTTCATAGAGTCTTTTGCTCTGAAAAAAATTCTTATATATTTTTCAAAAATTTTCCTTTATTAAATTCATTTTTTCTCAAAATTTCTTCCAGAAAGAAGTTCTTCCAGAAAAAATCTGAAAAAATTCAACAATAATGCAGACATATCGGGAAATTTTCTCAATTTTTTCCAGATTTTTCTTGATCACATGCATGAGATAGAGAGAGAAGCGAATAGTTACGACTATCTTCTAATTAAAATTTTTCCATAACTATACGGTGAATTGAATATTTTTCTCTTCTATTATTCATTAAAAATGCTGTTCTCTTCACCAATAGTTTTTAAATAATGAGTCAACCCTGTGGTTCTTTAGTAATTTCGTTATTTCCGTCCGATTTAGGACGTTTCATCTGCATCATCGCTATTTCCACTACCTTTGATAATTCATATCTCATAAACGCCGCAGTCAAAAGTTACGAAAAAATTCAGAAAAATGTAAAAAAAAAACCATCATTTTTGACATAACATCAGAAAAATAAGGTTTCAACTGTACTCGAATTTCCCGCACAATACTACCTTAAAACCACCATAGAATGAACGAAATTATTGCGAAGAAATATTGTAACATTTTCACGTAAATTTTCAAGATACAATTCTGTGGTTTGAAAGTTGCACATAGTCTAGAAACACATGTTTCGGGGCCACAGCTTACAACGCTTCGTGTAGGTAAAATGAGAGACGAGAATATTAGGTTACGAAGCATGAGCGTTGCCAAAGGCATGAGAAATCCAGTATCTCCCTATTACATTCTCTGTGAATAATTCTCCCGAGTTCTCGATGAAATTCACGAAATAAGAAGAAATAATAAAAAAAAGCTAGTGAAAGAATGAAAAAAAAAAAAGAATTGAGAAAAAGTCACATCTGATTATTCATCTCACGCCGACGATCTTGCTTCTGCTCATTTGAATTTGAACGTATATCAGAGGCACAAGAAAAAATCCCATCGAATGATATCAAGATGGTAAGAGTGCTTTCTTCATCGTTTGATGGGGAATAAGAGTCTTGGTGCCTAGTTACAAGGACAAATGATCTGGATGAATTCTGTAGTGGATGAATTCTGATGGAATTCTATAAATCAACGATGTCTTCATTGATGAAAGATGCATTCTCCATAGATTATCTTGGTAATCAATGGAGATAGGCTTTTTTTGTACTCACACGCCCCTTTAATCGCCCGAGTTTCATGAGTAAGAAAAAATAGCGTATCTCCATTAGTTTTCAAGTAATTCCGGATTGTTGAACGAAAGCTGAGAGTTTGGTTATTGACCCGAGGGTTAAAAAAAAATTAAGGGTAAAAAAAAAATGGATTAGGACAAAAAAGGCGTATCTTCCTTATTTTCTGGGATATTTCCCCTCAAAAACACTATTCATTCTGTTTTATTGCAATTCCTTTCTTATTATCACTTGAATTCGTGAATTTTTTCATGGACTAAATTCTCTATGAACCACTGGATTAATCAGGAATTACAGATAATCCAAGTGAACGACTTTCTATGCTCTGGGGCCCCAATGAAAAACCTCACTCTCTTTCTCTCTCTTCAGGTTATGAACAGAGTGGCGCAATCCAGCCCATGTGTCAGTGGAGAGGCTGGGTTTCGTTGAAAACGGGGAGAAATTTTTGCTAATTGGCGTTTGGATTCCGTTATTGCAAAATCCCTGGCTCTCCAATCCGTGGGAGAAGTTTATCGAGAGCCAATGTTATTGATACAAGACTTCATTTTTGTTTGTTTTTGCTGATAAAAAGTCGATAAAATGAGGAAAAAAAAAAAGAATGTCCACAAAAAATGATGTGCATTGTGTTGTTGGAGTAAAATTGCTGCAGCTATTTTACGGAATATCGAGATATTCAGGGTTTCATGAGAAAGTGGGAGGAGTCAAAAGAGAGAAAAAGAGAGAGAAAACTCTCGAAGAATTGGAATACGACGGATTTATTTCTGTTCATACTGTGTATTCCACTTGCAGACAGCGATTCACTACCGTATACCGAGATTTTTTCCAATAATATTGGATTCTGGTGCGTTGAATGGACCAATGGAATGTCTCATTTCTCAATGCCTCTTTAACATGATCAAAACGAGTGCTCGATTCAATGGAAAATAAATTCACATGCTTGAGAGTTTTTTTTGTTGCAAAAAAAGAAATTTTTGATGTTCACATAACAAAAATCATATTTTTGAGATCATTGAATCTAGAAAAGGTAAAGTAGCCAATAGCTGTTCAGGAAGTAGTAGATGCTCATTCACGTAATCTGTATATATACATTCTGATGCTTTTTCACCATAAAAAAGAATTTTTTTACGTTTTTCGATAGAATTGATATTTAATGAGATTCGAGCATCTGAAGTTGGGGAGAAATGAGTATCCACAGCGTTTCTTCCAAAATGTAAACGCTCGTGAATTTTGAATTTTTTTTTTTTGACCATTGATAATGAATTTACTTAGCCATTCCAATACCATGTCCAAAAATGAACAAAATCAAAAATCATCATCCCAAAATCGAGTGAAATAGCGTGGAATGCCTCATATCTATATTCATGAATAACTTATCAATATAGATAAGGGAAGGTGGGGTAAAATGGACACTCCAATTGAACGGTTTGAGATTGAAGTTTTTCTGATGATTTCATTGAAAAGTTGAGGAAATTTTATGCGGAAAGCATGTGTCATATCTTTTTTTTTCGATTTTTGGAGAAATTTACTTTTCTGCCCAATTTTTCAAGGGGTTTCCCTTTTGAAAATCAGAAAAATTCTATTATTCGGCGCTATCTCTGGTTCTGTCGGTCTCAGCGACCTGGGGTTGATCTCAAATGAAAAGTGAGCTCATTTCCCATTGATTTGTGTGGCTCAAATTTTTTTTGAATCAATTCTTCAAATATTTATACATCAATGATATGAAATCCAGTTTTCGCCCTATAAGTACTTGAAAAAATGATATTTTTATTTTTAGACCCCATAAATTGATGGGAAATGAGCTCACCTTTCATTTGAGATCAACCCCAGATGGCCAAGATCAATAGAACCGGAGATATCCTCGAGAACCTGCAATTTTCCAAAAACAGAAGGTTTTCACCTTCAAATCTTCGAAAAAAATGAAATTTTTGAATATTTCCAAAAAAATACTTCTCATATCTAATTTTGATGAGAAATTCCCCTCATTTTTCCAATGGAATCATCAGGAAAAAGCTGTCTCCAATATATCCATTCATTTCTCGTAATTTTCATAGTATAAAATACAAAAATCAACCGGTGTCCATTTTACCCCTGAGAGAATTCTTCCTCTCAATCTATTGGTACTCTAGCTGTGATGGATTTTCTCCATAAAAAAAAAATAATTCACCAATTGCCCCAATGAAAATCCCCTTTCCTCTTTTTAACTCTATATCTGCGAATAAAACATAATCCATAAAATTCATAACGAAATCCTCCAATAATTCCACATGACAGCCTCTCTCTCTCTAAAAAAAAACCCTTCCCGATAAGAGTGAAGTTCTCTCTGCTGGATTTTCCAATCGGATAGCATTGAATGATCGGAACTCTCTCGTCGTCGTTGGCTGCAATTTATCGGACATTCGTGAACTGCAAAAGGGAGAGAATTGAGCGTGCGACAACAGCTCGATAATCCCACTAGTTGACCCTATCCTCTATCGGTATTTATTGAAGTATCTCGGAGGAAAAAAAGGGGGAGGGGGAGGAAGGGGGATGGGCAAGTGAAATTAGAATGAACGCGGAAAAAAAGTGGATATCACGATTTACTTTGAATAATTAAAGAAAAAAAAGGGGTGGGGAGGGAAAAAGGGGAGGGAGGGGAAGAAAAAAAGAGGGGGAGTGAGATTGGAATGAACGCCGAAAAAAATGGATGTCACGTATTATTCTGAATTATCAAAAGAAAAAAAAGGGGGGGGAGGAAAAAAAGAAGGAGGAGGGAGGAGAAGTGAAATTAGAATGAATGCTGGAAAAAAATGGATATCACGTTTTACTCTGAATTATGAAAGAAAAAAACAACAAGAGAACAACATAAATACAGGATTTTATTCAGCAGTATCTGGGCACCCTTGCTTCCAATTAGCGCCTCGGTAACGTCGACATTATTCACAGCACCGACATTTTATTACTGTCGCAAACGAGGTTGACTATGTCACCCCCTCCCTCCCTCCTGCCCTCCCCCTTCTCCTCCTCTTCTCGCCCACCGCCTCTTCCTCGCGAGAGATTCAATTACTTTGGCGATGGTGCTTTTATTCAACCAGGGGAAAGGCGGAAAA
This sequence comes from Aleiodes alternator, assembly GCA_963921955.1. Classification (NCBI taxonomy): domain Eukaryota; kingdom Metazoa; phylum Arthropoda; class Insecta; order Hymenoptera; family Braconidae; genus Aleiodes; species Aleiodes alternator. Next base: position 6,493,109 of record OY998099.1, on the reverse strand, counting down.
AAAGGGAAGAAGAGAGGGGAAGAGGGGGGGGGGGTGAAGGATGAAAAAATTGCGCTTTCGCTCTATCGGATCGAGGAAAGAACGAAAAAGAAGAGCACCTCCCCCCTCATTTCCTCCATAAATTCTTGCGTTTCTAATAATTCAGAAAAAAATTTTCATCTGTATCTCGATAAAACGCGGGACACTTTAAATTAAAGCATTTTAATTCTCTCTCTCTTTTTTTTATATTCAAACAGTGACATTGAAAATTTCAGTCGAGTGGAAGCACAGAGATAATTCTCTTCGTGTTTACAGAAATAATAAAAAAAAAATGACAAGATAAAAATCCGTTTATCGTGAAATCGATAAAAAAAAAAAAAAAGTTGATAATAATCCCATTACAAACGTGAAATCCTCATTATTCTCATTGTTTCCTCATAAAAAAAAAGTAGAAAAAAAGAATCCCAGAGCATTATCACTTCCCTCTCTCCCTCTATCTCTCTCTCTCTCCATGATCTTATTTTTTTCTTCTCTTCATGATCTTTTATTATTTTTTCTAAATCGTCATAAATATCACAAATGTACAGAGGTTACTAAACCGCCAAACTTGTATTCAAAGGTCTGGTGGACTCTTCAGTTCAAGACTAAATAAATAATCTGCCTATCTATCTCCAGAGATAAATCAGTCTCGCCAAGAGGAAAAAAAAGCCTTCTCCCCGCATTTTCTCTCACACGACGAACTTTAAGCGGCTGTCAGAATCAAGATAGACTTTGAGAGGATGAAAAAAGAAGACCATGGACACTCGAGGGAAGACGCCATCTCCTTCCTTCCCCCCCCCCCTCCCCTCCACACTCCCACCCGATAAGTTCCTCAAAGGAAAGAGATATCGAAATACGGGTCGACCCGGCCATCGAGTGGCAAACTCTTCGAATAAAGCAAAAAAAACGAGAAAAAAGAGCATGGGAGTAGGGAAGGAGGGGGGAGATGTGGAGTGAGAGATGATTTTTTCTCAAAGGCGTGAGAGAAGGAAATATTGCACATGAAATGGGGAAATTGAGGAAGGGGATAAGATTGCAGGAGAGAGGGCAGGTAGGCGCGTGCCACTTAGGCCTCTACGTGAAACGCGGTCACAGCCTCGGCACGTCTGACTCGCCTCAAAATCCCCCCCCCCCCCCCTCCCAAATCATTTTTCCCAGCTTATTGGGTTGGTACATTTTTTTAATGCAATAAAGAAATGATTTTTTTTTTGATAAAAATCGAAAAATCGAGAGTAATCAAGCATTGGCGGAGGCTTGGCAAAGACTTGGGAGATGATTCACTGTTTAAATGATTGAGGTAGGTCTGTTGTGTTACGGGGGTTTAGGCCTCTGTGGATGGATTTCGAGAGATACATGAGAGAGCGCCTTATGAACGAATGGAAGTGTAGGTGAGAGGTAGGTGAAGTAGGTAAATAGCCTACTGCGTTGACCCGTCACCTGTGTTCTCGTTCTATCGAGAGCAAAGAGAGAGGAAAGAGAGAGAGAGGGAGAGAGAGAGAAAGAGAGGGCGGAGTTGAGCAACGCCTTATTTCTTCTCCGTTATTCAATAATATAAGCAATTCGGAAAGTTCTCTCATTTCACGGGATGCGTTGGAGAGGGGGGGGGGGGAAGGATTGACGGAAGAGGACCTCTTCGGGCAGTTACAGTTATCGAAGTGGGATGAGTTCGTTAACGGACAGTCCGTGGCTCGTCATGCAGAGAGAATGACTACTAGGTCGCTCAATACAATCACCCGGGGGAAAGGGCGTGTGTGTGTGTATGTGTGGGAGGGAGGGAAGGGGAAGGGAGAGGGCACCTCGTGAACAATGAGTTATGACGTGTAAATGATTTTTTTCAGGTTTTTTCATGAATTTTTTTGTATTCTGGGGGGTTTAGGTGAATACTTCTGTAGATATTATTGAGTTGTTTAAGGCAGTGTTCCAGAATACGGTCGATAAAACAGAAGAAATGGGGATTCGTAAGTTGGACTCCAATTAATCAGGGATTATTCGGGAAAATGGACTTTAATTTACTTGGGAAAGTGATTAAACTATTCGGAAGTCATATCTTCACGTTGTGAAGAGTTGAAGAAATTTTGCTGAATCTCTTATCTGCCAGAATTTCTTCCGGATAGGCATCTCTACAAAAAAATCTGAAAAAATTCACCAACAATGCAGACATGTCAGAGCATCTCTTTGAATTTTTTCAGATTTTTTCATAGAGTCCTTTGCTCAGAAAAAAATCCTTATAAACTTTTAAAAAATTTTCTCTTTATTAAATTCGTTCTTCTTAGAATTTCTTCCTGAGAGAAGGTCTTCCAGAAAAAATCTGGAAAAATTCAACAATAATGCAGACATTTTGGGGGATTTTCTCAATTTTTCCCAGATTTTTTTGATCACATGCATGAGATAGAGAGAAAGACAAACAGTTACGACTACCTTCTAATTAAAATTTCTCAATAACTATACAGTGAATTGAATATTTTTTTCTTCTATTATTTAGTTAAAATGCTGTTGTCTTCGCCAATAGTTTTTAAATAATGTGTCAGCCCTGACATTCTTCAGTAATCTCGTTATTTCTGTCTGATTCAATACATTTCATCTTTGCTATTTTCGGAGTAACATCATTAATTCATATCTCATAAACCGCACGGACGAAAATTATAAAAAAATTCAGAAAAATGTCAAAAAAATATAATCTTTGATACGCCATCAAAAAAATGAAGAGTTAACTGCACTCGACTCGCCCAGGATACTACCTTAATTTTTATCGTGTTTCTATTTCGTTGAGCGTGAATGTAAATGAGGAAAATGATTTAAATGCTCCAGCGGAAAAAAAGAGGCAGCGTAAGAGGGAAAGGATTTGAAGGGATTTTGAAGGTGGAAGGAAATTTCTGTGTGAAAATTCGTTTTTCTCCTCATCTCCGAGGTCAACGCGCGGGTCAGGGCCGAATGTACAGTGGGATCGATTGGATCGAGCGATGCACAACCTTGTGGTTGACAGCTCGGGTGGAGGACTGACTCTCTCTCTCTCTTTCTCTCTCTCTCTATGTGCCTCGTGGACGCAACATACACCGGCCGTCGTCGGTTAATTGCCGACCGCCATTTATACTCCCACATTGAGTGCGACCCGGCTGAAATGTAATTATTTCGGCCCTGTTCTCGGATCAACAGCGAAGCATACAGTTGTGTAGATGTATTAACATGTGTTTCAATGTTTTAACGAGGAGGAATTGATTCAGATATCATTTGCCATTGTCTGCAGTTAATTGTTGGGATCTGAGATTTTAGGAGAATAGGGGAAGGGGTTAAATAATGGATTTTGAGACTCATTTCATGAAAATGGGGGGGGGGGGGGAAGCATGGACTATTGGGTTATTTCTAATAATTTCATTGAAAAGCTGAGGAAGTTTGCGTTGAAAAACATATGTTAAAAATTGATATTTCAATTTTTTGTGGAATTTATAAAAAAATTGGTTTTTCAATTTTTATGGAAATAATTGATTTTCTGAAGATATCTATGATTTTATTGCTCGTAAAGATTTGGTATCGATCCAAAATGAAAAATGAGCTCTTTTTCTATCGATTTATGGACTTTGAAAAAAAACATTGAATTTTCAATTTATTCTAGATTATTTCAGGGAAATCACTTCTCCCCCTATAACTAATTGAAAAACCGATCATTTTTTCTGTCAAAACCCCATAAATTGTTGGCAAAGGATCTCACCTTTCACCTCGAATCGGATTTCTTTGCGCTAGGACGAGTAGAACCGAAAATATCCATAAAATTTTTTTTTTTTTAAATCGAAATTTCGAAACTTCAAAAAAATTATCAAAACTAAATTCAGACGTATATTTTTCAACTCAAATTTCCCCAGCTTTCCAACTTTTTGGAATCATCCAAAAAATCCCATCTCCAGCCACCTCATCGAAATCCCCATGTTTCCCTCCATCACCAACAGAATCGACCTCAACTAAACTTTTCCAATGCCTCAGGGAATTTCTGATATTGAACACACTGAAGTTTTCAACAAAACTGCAGAAGATAGTGCTCTTAAATCAGATCAATAAAAGGTGTTGTGACCGGGGCATTTGTACAACTTTGTAATGAGGAAGTGTTCAGGTAAAACTGTTATAGTGGAGTAGGTTAGGTAGATAAGTAAGCAGCCCGATGGTTTTGCTGCTGCTACAACGCGAGCTGTCAAGCGAGCAGGTGGGCTCGATTCGTCCTCATGTAGCTTGTGATACATTGTCTGTCTAAGAATTAAAACATACCGAGAGATAACGAGTACAATTCCGTTTCTTTTTTCTTTTCAATTATTAAATTATAAAGCGTGAACAGAGGGAAATTTCGTATGTACACCTAATAAAAATTCTATTGTGGAGGTCATTTTCGTAATCATCAGAATTGATTCTAGTATACTAGATATTTTGATATTTTCATGCAAAACATTTATTTTTTGTTCATCTGCAGTTAGGTAATAAAATTTCGAATGTACCTCAAGAGAATATCTCTGATTTCACCGTGGTTACATGTGAATTACTTTCTCATTTCTCATGGAAAATCAAACATGATTTTTCGTCATGTCAAAATCGGTATTGTCATAATAGAATATTTAATCGAATATTCACCTAAAAAATAAAATCACGTATCATTGAAAACTCATACGAAATTGTTGTTTCTACCAGACATACATGATCCAAACACAATATTTGGTTCTTTTTGTATATATCCCACGCAACTCGTGGATCTACGAACCAACCAATGAAATTGCAGCATGACAGGATTTCGATATCGATTATCCAAGTTCGTCCAAATCTCGCAATGTCTGTTTTCTTTTTTTTTCTTTTTTAGAGAGAAAAAAGAGATTACCACAGAAGCGCTATCTAATCCATCCTTTCCCACGAGGCGTTCGATTTTCATTGTGCAGCAGTGGCATTAGCTCGGATTTATATATAGAACACGTGTGTGTCTGTTGAATATGAAAGGTTACAATTTAAAATAAATGGAAATATAATGAAGTAAAAAAAAAAAAAAAAGAAGAAAAAAAAATGAGCGCGAGAACATTTCGATATCAACGAGAGCGTCAAGTCTGTTGATATTACGCACTTATTTATATCTTGCGACCTCAAATATTCGAGCAGCTTTTCTTGGCGTCCCCGTTTCCCCCTTGAGAGTGTGTATGACGTACAACACATGCCTCTTTGGTAATGTCACATTATTTTTTGTTTTTTGATTTCTGTTTTTTTTTGTCTTCATTTTATTCCACATGAAAGTTGACGAAATAATTTGTCAATATTCAATTCAAGATTGAACCGAATAAAATTGCCAAATAATTACATTTTCAAGGAAAAAAATGAATTTAATTTGGTAATAAACATGTATATTTCATCACTTATCAATTTAAGTGGAATGAAGGATAATCCGCTTTTTTTTAGCATCATGCATCTTTTTTTCTCTCTTTTTCTCGAGTCTCTTTCTGAAATCGGTAAATGGCATTTCGGTGTAAAAGGTCAATTGCCGGTGTGAGGAGGTCATAATACCGATACCTCTAATGCTGTAGAGAGACAAAACTAGTTGGTTTATATATATAGTAAAATCAAGAGAAGGGGCAAGGATCCTTCCATAATGCAGACATCCTTGGGCCAATGTAGAAAGTTAGAGTGGGCTAATATATATATATACATATATTAAAGATACTCAAGTCTATTCGGTTAGGATACTAACCTAATTTCCAATTATTTTGTGTAAAAGTTGGGTGTATGGTGAAATCGATAAAAAATGTTTTTATGATAATTTTATTATTTATATACTCGAGGATATTTATAATGAAGGAAATAGAAAGATGCACGTGGGATTATTCGAAATCATTATTACAATAGATGGAGTATCTTACTTTCACCTTCAGGCATATCAAGCAATTTATAAATTCAAATGAATTGTTAATTCAGTAGTGCAGTATAATGAGAAAAGAAAAATTCTTGTGGCAATAATAGTTTTCTCTATAACAAAATCTTCCTAAGAAAATTAAACCATTAGTTTTCCTAATAAACTGATTAAAATTGCTTTCATTTAGAAATAGACATTTTTGTTGCAGTTCAGGCAGAAAATACAAAATATTTTGTTCAATGGTCCTTAGGAAATATTCTTTCAAAATAATTCCCGAAAGTGGATCAATTTAGTGAATTTTGTTCATTCAAACAGTTGAACTTTTCAACTGTTTCAAACTTTTAAAATTTTTTAACAGCTTCAAGCTTTAAGGCTTCCAATAAATGCATATGAGAATGTATGTAAAACATAAAAAAATCAATATCTTTTAAAAATTCAAAAAAATAGAAATCTTTCAGCTATTTAACCGAAGAAAGAATAGATTTTAAACAGTTGATCTCTTCAGATGAACAAAATTCAGTAAACTGAACATTTTTTTGAGATTATTCCGAAAAAATATCTGCTAAGGACTATTAAAACTAATATTTGATCACTTTCATCTACATTTTATCTCAGTACATCTCTATGATCATTCTCAATGAAATATTTTGGAAAATAATGAAGATTCGCTCTTTTTTTGCCCTCATCCATTGTTTCTCGAGAATTTCAAGGGCTTCAAAAATAGATTAGGATAAAAAGGGCGAATCTCAATTATTTTCCAAGATTTTCAGAAAATGTATGACCAAAAACAATTGACTCCCTTTTCATCCCCTTTATCAACAATTCAAATATCCTTTTCACTTCTCTCATTCAATCGATCAGAATTAATGAACGTATAATTCAATGTCCATGAAATAATCCTTTGATGACATCTAAATAAACTACTGATTACTCGTTTGTGTATCTCATCCCATTTGCCGTTACCTGGGTAAAGCTTGGGCCAATTTTCATTGCCTCCTTCCTCCCTAACCAGGGTTGTTCGGTATTGAGCGGGGTGAATGCTCTTGCGCAATGCCCCAACATTCACAGATAGGAAAATAGACAGAGAGAGAGAGAGAAGAGTACATCTCCCTTCTACAATTCATCCATTTCCCTCGAAGTGAATGCACAGTGAGCTGTATCGAGGGTCGGATGAGCGAGTTGCTATAACCAAACTCGTCTGTTTATCTTGGCCAGTTTTGATGATTAATAAAAGGGGAGGGGGGTAAAGTTATTGCAGTGAGGGGGGAGGAGGGATATAGCAAAGCGAGCAATCATCAAAACTTTCACCTTTTGATATTTCAGAGGGTGGAAAATTTGGTGGAACGATTGAAGAGAGGCTGTTGCTCAGAAAGCTGGAAAGTTGCCAAATTCACCGAATTATTACATGAAATAGAAATAACGTGGAAAAAAAGGTGGAATTTCTAGTTTTTAATCGTTAGAAAATGTTGAGAAGTATCATTCCATTTTTTTGCAGCAATTTTTCGAAAATATGTAGGAAAGTAAGCGAGATAGAACAATTTTGCTCAGATTTGATAGTAAAAAGCTGAAAAATTCTATTTTTTTGCACATCTTTTTTTAAAGATATCTCAGTAAATCATGGATATACGCCCTTTTTGTCCTCATTCTTTTCTGAAAGATTTTCAGCAAAATCGCTCTATCTCGCTTAGTTTTCGATATTATGAAAAAAGAGACCCACAGAAAAATGGACTTGTCCCATTCCATTCTTCCATTATTAGAATGATTTTTTCCCAATAAAAAGAGCATTAATGAGGACACTGGGAGAACTAGACTATCGAATGCAATTAAGGCATTATCGATGTTTGAAGTAATACACTTGAGGGGTTATATGTGTGTAGGGCGGTGCCAAGGGTGCTGGGGTCGAGATCGTCCCCCAGGGTAGGGGAGGTGAGTTCGAGGACGGCACGAGGAGTCGAGGTCGTTGCGTCCTCGAGCCTCGACCTTCTATCTTGTATACTCTTTTCTTATACCCAACACATAACACCCTCAATGTAATAATTCCCTTCTGGCACATGATGGAGAGAAGAAAAGGAAATTAATATTAAATACAACATTTTAATGTGTATTGTAAAAAAAAAAAAATAATAATCAAAGTCCAGTTGTTATTCAATTATTTCAGGAAATTCATGAATTTATGCCGGCTAAAGTTGTTTTTTTTTTACCACTGATGGACTTTACGTCATTCAAGTAGCATCACTCAATATCCAGGAATAAATTGTCAGTTTATGTAACACAGTGAGAAGTTGAGTAAATCAGGAAAATCAAGAATAACAAGAAGAAAAAAAAAAATTCATTTCGAGTCAATTAATACAGTGGAAACTAGTAGTTGTGTAGATATTTCATAAAATTCCAATGATTTCAAACATGATTTCTCAATGAGGAAATAAAGAATATATATTATTTTTACGTTTTTAAGATAGTTGTATGAGATTTTATGTCATCGTGAGATTTTCTTCAAATTTTGGCAAATAAATATACATGTTATTTCCGATTTTTGTGGAAAATTTGAAGAATTTTGACCACATAATTAATGAGATATTCAATCTCAAAGTTGAAACTTTTAACCCAGAGTAAATGGCGAAACCTCAAAAATCAGTAGTATCCAGCAGGTTTTCTTTTTTTTTCTCAAAACCCATTTCAGGAATTTTGATAAAAAAATATGTAGGGATTCTTTCAATATTTTGGAGTAATTGCAAATTAATTCAATTTTTTTTACCACGTACTTTGTTTTTTTCTTTAATTTTGAAGACAGAAAAATTTGATAAAATCTACGATTGAGTAGGGCAATCAACTGGCCGCTGCTTGGACGAGATTGGTCATTTCGTTCGGCACAGTTGTGTGTATGCTCTACTGTCCTATACGTGCAATGAATGTTTAGATGTCTGCATACAGCAGCATATCATTTGAAAGATATCGAGAATTTGCTCAAAAAATATTATAATTTTCGTTAAGTTTATAATTAGATGCAAAATTTCATACTTCAATATCGAATAAATTAATTTTCGGATATATGAGAAAGAAAATTAATATATAACATATAAACTGAGAACCCTCTCCTTGAAAGGCACGGTACCTCAATTTTTATACATCCTTGTCGAATAAAACTATCTCAAGAAATTAGGCATCAGTTCTTGAGAAGATGATATATTATCCTATAAATGAGTGCAGGTGGATGAAATTAATGTTGGAGATGACCGAATGGTTATAACAGTAGCCCTGACACGTGCAAACACCAGAAAATTGTGCTACAGCCTCGGCCAGTACCATCAAGAACCAATCCAAAGCCTGCTGCGGCATGTGCTCACATTTACACACACACACACATACATACATACATACACACACACACATTCATTTCCAATGTATCCACACAATTGTGTGGTTTTGTGTCGACGGACGATGTATGTGTGTCAATGCGACTTGTTGGCCTGGTACTGTGTATGCAGCTATTCGCAATTATGTTATAGTTTATGTTCAAAGCTGTATTTTCAAGCACTGACACTAAAACTTTTGACTCTGTGCTTGTGAATACTGTGTGAATTAATGGCAACCACAATCAGAGCAATTTTGAGTTTGTGAAATTAACAAAACAAGTTGCTGCATTGACACAATCTGTCTCTGTGAAACACAATATTTGAATAATTGTTAATGCCAGGTATTGTGTTTTGGGGAATTCGTGATTTTTCGAGCGTTTCTAATTATGCGCCTGATAAAATTACGTAAAAGAAGATAAATAATGTGATTGTTTGAGAGATAACACCACTTTAGAAGCATGAAAAAGCACTTTTTGACAGCTTTTTTGGGTGGAAAAAGAGGCAATGGAATAATAATATTTGATGGAGTCACTGAGCATATATTTGAGTTTCCAAGAAAGAAAATCATCAAAAAATAATGAAAAATGATGGTAATACAGTCATCCTCTCTTCATCGGAGGCTTCTCGAATTGAAAGCACTCGGCAGCAAACAGTGTAATTAGTGCGACTTTCAATTTAAAAAAAAATTGGCTTAATGTATGTGCACATAGCTAGAGAAATACGTAGGGAATTTTGAAAATATTGTTTTTTGTATGATTGACGAGCATTTGAATGAAAAAGTTCATGTTTTGGCAAAGAAAACCGGTAATCTTTTATTAATCAAAAATGTGCAAATTCATTTTTTGAAAATTTCCTACATACTTTCCTTCCAAATGTTGTTTCCAAGACATTGTCAAGAATTCAAATGAAAATAATGAAAATTATTGGAGTTATGATACGTGCCAATTCGACAAATCCTGTTCCAATTTGAGAAAGCCACGATTCAAGTTCTGATAAGTACTATAAATATGAAGAAATCCTTGGGAAAAAGTTCAAAATTTCATTGGAAAAAATGGATTTCACCTGATAAATTTTCTCGCCTATATTTCGGAAGGTCCAAAGTATTTTTTGAACCGAAAGAATAGCAAGTTCTTGAGAATTTTACAGCGGCAATCATATTTCATACTCATTAAAATGAGTCCATTTGTGCTAACTGTTCTTCCAAAAGGGGTTAAAAGAAAAATCCTCCTTCTTTTGATCTTTCTTCTTATTCCACAGATTTGAATGAATGTACCCTAACAAGAACATCTGCATTAGAATCAAAACGTTGATACCAAATGTTAATTCCTCCAATTTTGTTAGAAAACAAAGAAGAAAGTTGAAGTTGCTTCTTTTATTTTTCCCTGAGCCGCTTTTGAAAAAATATTGACAAAAAATCTCCTCATTTAAATAAAATTGAGAAATAATCCTACATTATCACACTTTCTGTTGAAATAATTGGAGCATTGAAGAACCCGGTTAATCGAATATGCCACTGCACATTCTCATTCCACAATTAATCAATTCCGCTCTTTCTCAAGGAGGTGAAAGGTGGGCGGGTATAGGTCAGGATAAGCCAAATATCAAATGAATAAAAAAGTCAAAAGAGAAAAAAATTAATGATTAACGATGATTCCAAGTGAAAATTCCGGATAAATTTTCATCTCCTTGCTTTTTATAATATCATAATAAAAAGAACTTCTTTCACTTTTTTTATTCTCAGCTCGGTAAGTAACCCAACAAACACACATATATATATATATATATACACCCACAAAACTCAATTGCCCTGGCTACCTCATACTCAAGAGGGGTAATTAAGGACAAGTAATTAAGATCGGAGTTTTAGCTGAAGCATAACACGTTAAAGTCATCTCTCTCTCTCTCTCTATCTCTCGTTTACTTTTTATTCGTGAAAATATTCGAGTTACTTGTAGAATTTTTTTTTTTCCATCAGGATTAATTCTTCTGCTCTCTTTTAAAAGATTAAGCATTTGGCAATTGCAGTAGTTATAAAGTTATTCTGGTGAGTGATATTAAAAGTTTTAAAAAATTCTTTAACAAGATAAACTGTTGAAGAAAGTTTGAGAAACGCCTATTCTCAATTTAATGGAAAAATTTCCTCACCTCTAAAAATTTCACTCAATTGTCCAAACTTAAACACCAAATCTTGGGTGATCAAAAAAAAAAAAAATATATAATCATCTACAATGAGCCTAACGACACCAAAGTTGTGAAACACATACATACGCCACTTTCACTATCGCGGCCACGTTTCATAACTGTTATTATCGAGGACATAGGTATATATGCGTGTATATCAGAGAATGAAAGAAACGTCTGCCCTCGACACATACATACACACATACATACATAAAAACACATATATATAGAGGAGGTACAGGAGTGCTACTGAATTGGTAGAGGTTCCAACAGCCGCCATTGTTATTCGCTGTGGAGTTGAATACACGAGGGATAGCCAGAAGAAGAAAAAGAGGATGAAAAAGAAGAAGGATGAGAGAGGATTCTAAAAAAATAGAGACAAATACACGAAAGAGGGAATAGAGCAGCACAGAAGAGAGTAGGGCTTTTCCACCTCTTCTCGATCCTTCCTCATTTTTGTTTTTTCATTTATTCTCCTCTTCCTCCTCCCCCTACTGACTGTTAAAAATTAAAGCGAACCGCGGGAAAACCACACGGAAAATCGATTCTGCAGTCAGTCGTTAAGAAAAACCCATTAAGCTGAACAATAAAAGCAATCTCTTATCGACAGGTTAAATTTCCTATTTCTCCAATGTACTCTACTCTTCTCCTCCCCCTCCCTCCTTTGCTTTTCTTCGCATCTCTTCTCTTCTCCATTGGGATTGTGTTTCCTCCGGTGTTTTTTTCCGCATCAAGGATAGGAAATTCTCAGCCTAGAAAATTGACTTTCTTTGCTGGATCAATGGCCAATGATTTTGACGCTTCAGGGTTTTTTCATTTCTCTCTCTTTTTTTTTTATTAGTAGTTAATGGTAATTTTCCTTGAGACACCCATAGGCGGAAACATTATCTAAACTGACGAGAATAATATAAGAGAGACACTATCACGTACTCCATTATACATCAGTGTAAAATTGTGGTTTGTGTGTATAATGAAATATATAGTATTATAAAGTATTTTGTATTATATATATACACACACGTATCAATCGTTACTGACACGTCTACTTGCAATTTGCTACTATCAAGGTTTTGCTTGAAGTCTTTTATTCTGTCACTTGGACGACTTCATTCAATGCTATTACCAACGACGTACAATTTAATGCCTTCCACAGAAATGTTTTTCGTTTTAATTTATCGATGTTGAGGATTTTTAGTGCAATTGTTCGGAGTATACGGATGAATTTAATGGAATTAAGGTGATAGGTTAGTGAACTTGAGTACAGTTGAAGGGTTATTTTTTTGATGGTGTATCGAAGAATATATTTTTTTCAACATTTTCCTGAACTTTTTGATGATTTCTGTCTGTATAATTTATGGGATATGAATCATCAAAGTTAGTGGAAAATAGCGGTGATGAAGATGAAACGCCCTAAATCGGACGGAAATAACGAAATTATTAAAAAACTACAGGGTCAACCTATTATTTGAAAACTATTGGCGAAGAGAACAGCATTTTAACTAAATAATAGAAGAAAAAACATATTCAATTCACCGTATAGTTATTGAAAACTTTTAATTAGAAGGTAGTCGTAACTATTTGCCTCTCTCTCTATCTCATGCATATGATAGGAGATCAATGTACTAGAAAATTCAAGAAGAAAAAAATTATGTTTAAGATATGACTTTCGAATAGTTTAATCACTTTTTCGGGTAAATTGAGGCACTTTTTCCCGAATTATCAGCAATTAAGTAGAAACTAACCTACAAATCCACATTTTCACCTATTTTATCGACCGTTCTCTAGGATACTACCTGAAGTCTATTTGTCCTACTGTTTTTCCGGGAATATCTCGGAAATTAATGGAGATACGTCTTTCTTGCCCTGATCCATTTTTGTAGCTCTTGAAATTCTCTACCAATAAAATCAGAGAAAAAGGGCGTATCTCTTTTAGTAATCGAGATATTCCCCACAAAAAACAGTAGGGAAATAAATTAACTCATTTTAATTCCCTTTTTCTCTCCAAAATATTCATATATATTCGTTATTTCATAATGAATAAAACTGCATATCCTACAAATGATATCCTCATTCCTAAACCTAAACCTCTCCACTCCATGCACCTATTTAATACTACACAAATGAACCAACGATGAATTCCGGTGGATGGAAATTGGACGTTTGCGCTTCCCTACTGGTTGGAAACGCGGAGATTTACATAATACCAAACTGGGGGAATAGAGGGATTCCTCTCTCTAGTTGGATCGTTGAAACACGAGCAAACTGTGGGCTTCAACTGCACACAAACACATACACACACAGAGAGTGAGGCACGTTTTCACTGCAAAACCCACCCGCATTCCCAGTGGACCCTCCACTCTCCTGTCGGAGCCTGGTAAATTCCCCTGGAATTCAGCCGTCTACTAGCAAAACGCACATACATACATACACACACACACACACACACACATACACAAAGAGTTAAAACGCCTTCAGTTTGATTTCAAAATGTGCTGAACATTTCACATGCCAAATAAATGACTGAATTCCCTCCTTCACCCCCCCCCCTCTTTCTCCATCAATTCCAACGGCATTTCTAAACACAATAAAGTGCCCCGTATTTATGCTTCGAAATTATCATTTCACAAGATTTATTTTACATGGCATCAGAAAAAAGGGAGGGAGGGAGGGGATAAAAAATGCTAACGACATCAGTTTGAGAACACGACCTTCTTGGATGGTGGTGCGATTGGTGATTTTACAAAAGAGCAGAGGTTGAACAAAAGTATCTGGAGCGAAGCCCGAGAGCATGGATAAAGATCTGTGTCAAATCGCCATCACACACACACACACACACACGTACACATATACATTTTTACACAATGAGCAGCCGCCTGAAATTTTATTTTTACATAATTTCTCATTTTTTTTGCATCGCCTCTTTCTCCCTCTCTCTCCCCCTTTTTCTCTCTGATACAAAGTAGAAGGGAGTAATATAGGAGTCGACCCAAGGACAGTTCTCGATGGAGGAGAGTATTTCGTCAACCTTCGATTCTTTTTTTTTTTTTTATTATTCTTCATCTTCCCATTCTCGTCATCTCTCCATAAAATCGCTTTCACTGGCGAAACTATTGTCTCAACGTCTCCTCCTCTTTCTCCATGGAGCAGAAATTGCGCGAGTAAAGGGACGGTGGAGGAGAAGGGGGAGGTGGAATAAAGAGAGAATTGTTGTATCTCACTTTCACCTCGTGACAATTGTTCTCTTAACAACTGGCTTGTGTCTTTTTTCCTTTTTTTTTTCTTTCCAAGTCACATCATAATATAATACGTTTCACCACGGAAGTGTGGCATGAACAGTTGACACAGTTGGGGAGTGCGACCTCCATTTGGGCAACAAACGGAAATCGGTACAGGGCACACACTGAGAACTGTATATATATGCAAATAAAAGAGCTTCCAATGTTGTCCGCATGTGGTACCGTAATCTCGTTACAGGGCCGTGGACGTTCTCCCTCCCCCCTCCTCTCCCCCTTTTTTTATCCCTGAGACCATTTGATACTCAAACGAATAACGACGAAAGTAGAGAAAATACTCGTGTGTCCACTGGGTTAATACAGGAGATAATTAATCCCTCCCCTTCGCCAATTGAATTTCTCCTTTTTCAAAACGGCTTTTTTCACTCGCCTCATCGTTTTTTCTTCTCTCTGAGCGAAAGAGGGAATAAAAGGGGAAAGGAGAAAGATAAAGAAAAGGGAGAGATGCAGAGGCGTAAAGAGGCGTATCGCTTCACACTCTATTTGTCATTGCGGTCTCGAGTCGTTGAACGGTCGAATCAATGTTTATGAAAGATGAATAAGAAAAAAATTGAGATGAGTCACTCCCAAAATTGCGTGATTTCAGAAAGAATTTTGTGAAGAGGGTTTTTTTTCATCAAAATGTTTTAGAATAGAAGGGAGCTAGGACATTTCTTACGAGAGGGTGGATCAAAATTTTTTTTTTTTTTTTAAACAGCACCTTTCTATCGATTATCTTCAAATATCGATTAATCGAGACTACGTATCGCATTAAGTTCGAAATATAGTATTCTCCATTTTCTTAGTTCTATTTCACGTATTTTAGTTCGAAGGGAACAAAGAATTGATCAACTTTTGATCAATGATCTCCGAATATCGATTATCGATTAGTCGATTCGATATCTCGCATCAAATTCGATACATTGGATACGATTCGACATTTCTTCTTTTTGAGAGGGAAAAAAATAAAATCATATCAACTTATGATCAATAATTTCAAAAATCGATTAATCGATGTTAAAATGCGACTAATCGAATTTCGGATCTGATCGATAGCTCGATATCTAGTTCGATTTTTACTTTAAGTGAAAAAAAACAATATCACATTAACTTCCAATCGATTAAGTTCAAAATTTCGATTAATCGATACCGATATATCGCATTCAATCCGAGATATGCGATATCTCATTGGATAGTTTCCTCTCACCAGTTCCATTCAGTTCAAGTGAATTTCAAGACCTACAAATGAAGCAGAAGAGCAAAACCCCTTTATCTCACTTACTTTTCTAAATGTCCTAAAAGAACCGCTCATAGAATTAAATGGATAATAAATTGTAAATAAGAAGAAAAAAAAGGTGAAAAAAAACAGATGGAAGTGTGTGTGTGTGAACCAGTCCCTGACAGTTTGGTAATGACCCGGATTAATTTAGCGGTTAAATAAAAAATTTATAACCGTGATAATAGCTTAGCTGTTAATGGGAGGGAGAAGGGACTCGAAAAAGCCGACATTGCACGCTTGATGGGTCTGTCAGGGTCTCTTTCTTTCTCTCTCTTTCTGTGGCTCGTTGCAGCTTGTGGGTGTCACGCGACCGATCGATTCTATCGTGACACATCCGCATCAAACGTGACTCGTGTTTTTTCGAAAAAAAAATTAAAAGAAAAAAAAATCCTCTCCTATTTCGTTCCACCTTTATTCTCCTTTTATCTTTATTTTCTTCACACTACCATGGAGAATGTACTCCCTGTAAGTTAAATAAACTTGCTGGGAGTTTAATCGTATTACTTCGCCCACACGGGAATCAATGAATTTAGATCAGAAGATTTACATTCTTGGATTAAAGATCGAGTTCCTATCGCTTCTCATTACTTCTATTTCGCTGCTACTGGAATTTCTCGATTTGAATAAATTTGAGTTTTTTTTTTTTTTTTTTTAACTTTGTTAAATGGAGAAACGAAAAGTGAATGGAGAAATTTGTGCCATTCGAAAGCCAAGAGAATCAACGGATATCACTTGTAATCTGTTCTAATAAATTTCTAAAATTATCGAAATTTCTAAATATTAGTAATGCACGTGCATTTATTTCAGGCTCTTTTTCTTGCTAATGCAGAGAAGAAATAATCTAGTCAATTTTTTGAGATAGTATATTGGAGCATGTTTGATAAAACAGAAAGAAAAGAGAATTTGTAGGTTGGTTTTCAATTAATTACTGATAATTTAGTGAAATGTGCTTTGATTTAGCCGAAAAAGTGATAGAACAATTCGGAACTCATAACTTCAGGTTGTAAAGAATTAGAGGGAATCCTTTTGCTGAATCTCTTGTCTTCCAGAATTTCTCCCGAAAAGGCATCTCTACAAAAAAATCTGAAAAAATTCACCAACAATATAGACATGTCAGAGCATCTGTTCAAATTTTTTCAGATTTTTTCATAGAGTCCTTCGCTCCGAAAAAAAATTCTTATATATGTATCAAAAATTTTCTCTTCATTAAATTCATTTTTTCTCAGAATTTCAACCAAAAAGAAGTTCTTCCAGAAAAAATCTGAAAAAATTCAAGAATAATGCAGATATATTGGGGGATTTTCTCAATTTTTCCCAGATTTTTCTTGATCACATGCATGAGATAGAGAGAGAGGCAAATAGTTACGACTACCTTCTAATTAAAATTTCTCAATAACTATACGATAAATTGAATACTTTTTTTCTTCTATTATTTAGTTAAAATGCTGTTCTCTTCGCTAGTTTTTAAATAATTTCCGTCCAAGTTAGAGCGTTTCATCCCCACCACCGCTATTTCCACTAACTTCGATAATTCATATCTCATAAACTACCCATTCAAAATTCATGAAAAAATCCCAAAAAATGTGGAAAAAAACATCATCTTTGATACAGCATCAGAAAAATAAGGGATTAACTGTACTCGAGTTCCCATCCAGATACTACCACAAATTACATTGTCATGATTCACTCGAAATACATCGTGTATCGTGTTAAAAGCAAGCCTGGAATGAATGAGCTATCCGCTCTCTCGAATCCTTGTCTTACTTTCAAAGCGCTGACTTGTGTGCGCCCGCGCGTCGCCCAAGCGACCGGGGCAAACGTTCTTGTAACACATTTTAAAGGACCCAGATATACAATGTATATGCCTCTCCGTGACCGGAGACATCCGGGGGACCTCGATCGGACCAGCTTCTCTCTTATTTTCATGTCTTCCTTCTTCTTCTTTTTTTTCTTCTTTTTCCTTCTTTTTTTTTCTCAATATCTTCACAGTTCTCTGAGGTCTCACTCTACTCTGAGAACCAAAAAACCACGAGAGTTCAGAGAGAAGCTGGTGAGAGTAACACGAAATGTGAAATCGATACAGTTCTTGCACGAGTAAATCTTCATTTCTCATGAGATTCAGATAAACCTAATTAATTCAATCGAAATCTGAATTACTCCAGATTCTGAGTAACTGATTTTTTTTCGGTATTGAGGACTCTGTGAAAAATTCTGAAAAAAATTGACGAGAAGATTCAATATGTGTATATTGTTGGTGAATTTTTTCAAATTTTTTGGGAAAGACCTTCATTCTTTAAAAAAAATCCCAAATCATTTTGCCATGCAGGTCTATTTCATAGCCATTCACTTTGCCTATTCTCTCCTCCCCCCTTTCTTCACCGGGGAGTTTTACTGATGAGCCTCCTTAAAGTCAGGATTTCACTTTTGTCATACCGATTTCACTAGCCAATTTACAGTGAGGCAACGTGTCCTCTCATGCCTTTCTCACATTTCTAGGATTCTGAATGTTTCTATGAATTACAAGAAGAGCCTTCGATCTCAAGTTGATACATAAATATTGAATTTCGAGGTTTATTTCTCAATATAAATAGTTCTTTCACAATTTGAGGTAGTATAACAGAGTATGATCGATGAGACAGAGAAAAATGAGGATTTGTAGGTTGATTTCTAATTAATTGCTGATAATTTGAGGCAAATGTGCTGTAATTTAACCGGAGAAGGGATCGAATTATTCTAAACTCATATCTTCAGGTTGTGAAGAATTGCAGAAAATCATTTTGCTGAGTTTCTTGTCTTCCAGAATTCCTACCGAAAAGGCATCATCACGAAAAAATCTGAAAAAATTCACCAACAATGTAGACATGTCAGAGCATCACTTCAAATTTTTTCAGATTTTTTCATAGAGTCCTTCGCTTCGAAAAAAATACTTATATATTTTTCAAAAAATTTCTCTTCATCAAATTCATTTTTTCTCAGAATTTCTTCCAGAAAGAAGTTCTTCCAGAAAAAATCTGAAAAAATTCAACAATAATGCAGACATATTGGGGGATTTTCTCAAATTTTTCCAGATTTTTCTTGATCACATGCATGAGATAGAGAGGGAGGCAAAGAGTTACGACTACCTTCTAATCAAAATTCCTCAAAAAATATCTTCTTCGATACAGCATCAAAAAAAATTAAAGGGTTCTAAAAGAACCTCTGAGATTCTCGAAATTTCCCCAGTTCATTATCTCACTCTGCGAGAGAAAATGAGATCTCCACTTAAATTACTGCAGTGGTAATAGCAGAGAGGGCTTAGACACTGTCGATTCGCCAAGCTCTAAAAGTAATTCCCAGAACTTTCACTTGTCCAACAAGACTTGTATACGATATCAATGAAAAAAAAAATCATTCATTTATTCCGTTTATCATAAAAAGCATGAAATTATTTTACAATATAAATCAGATAAGTATTTAATTGTTGCTTCAATAATTCAACATTTAGAATGATAAATTGTCAATTAATGAGATAATAAATTCATTCGAAATTAATTAATTTAAAAGGCCAGTAGCCTTCTGGGTGGTAATAATTTACCGATTGAGGTAGGTAATGTAGGTTCTTTCTCATCAATACAAAAGGAGAAAGGAATAATTGAAAAATTGTGATAAATAAATTCGCAATATATCAATGAAAGTTTGATATGTTTTTTTGATGATTTTCGAGAAATCCGTATGTTGACCCCGATAATCTAAATTAGCTCGATAAGATTACGTCTTTTTTTATCCAATAAAAAGAGGCGTGAATTAAAAAAAAAAAAAAAAAATGATACAAAATTAGAAATCCAAATTAAAAAATAAAGAAAAAAAAAATTCCACTCGTATTAATAGGAATTATTTCAATTAAGATAGTATCCCAGTGAACTCGAGTACAATTAACCCCTTTTTTCTTATGGCATATCAAAGATTATATTTTTCAATATTTTTCTGAATTTTTCATAATTTTTGTCCGTGCAGTTTACGAGATATGAATTATCAAAGTTACTGAAAATAGCGATGGTGGAGATGAAGCGTCCCAAATCAGACGGAAACAACGAAATTACTAAAAAACCACAGGGTTGACCTATTATTCAAAAACAATTGGCGAAGAGACCAGCATTTTAACTAAATAATAGAAGAGAAAAATATTCAATTCGTCGTACAGTTATTGAGAAATTTTAATTAGAAGGTAATCGTAACTATTTGCCTCTATCTCTATCTCAAGCATGTGATAGGAGATTAATTTAAAAAAAAAATTCGAGGAGAAAAAGATAATATTCACAAGCCTAAAATATGACTTTTGAATAGTTTAATCACTTTTTCGTGTAAATTAAAGCCCTTTTCCCGAATTAAGTGGAAACTGATCAACAAATTTTCATTTTTTTTTTTCGTCTGCTTCATCGGCCGTGCTCTGGTATACTATCTTAATTCGCAATATATCAATGAAAGTTTGATATGTTTTTTGATGATTTTGAGAAATTCGAATGTTGACCCCGATAATCTAAATTGAATTGATAAGATTACACCTTTTGTATCCAATAATAAAAAGAAGACGTCAAATAACGAAAAATAAAGAAAAAAATCGATACAAAACTAAAAAATTCAAATATAAAATCAACAATTTTCCTCTCGAATCAATAAAAATCATTTCCATCAAATCAAACATGAAAAGAATTCAATAAATCATCCATCAAAAAATTACCATCAAAATTATATTTTGGCTTCTGTATATTCATTTCAATGTCATAAAAAGTCAACAAATTAATGAATATTTATTTTCATCATAAATGAAGTCAGAGATGTCTGGCATTTTCATTGGATTCTCGATTTATTCAAGCAAGGTAAACGAGTCAATTCCAATATTAATTCTTCCGTAAATTCATGTAAAAGAAATAACATAATTATTTTGGATGTATTATAATAATGTTTCAGAGTTGAGATTTAAACGACCTCGTCTACGTCTGACGCACAAGCATTCATTCAAATCCTCGAGATAGTCCAACAATCGTGTTTTATGATTCTGCTAAAAAAAAATTTACCGTAACTAAACTGATTATCCTGTGTTTTCATTTAATACTTAATGAGAAGCTGGAATTCAATCCAAAGTTGATTCAATTTAATCCGCAGTTTCTCCCCTCCCACAACAGTAAAATTATTGACCCTGACTTTTGAATTTCACCTCAGTTATCATTGGAATAATTACGAAAATACTTGAATCAATGAAACGTAGCCTTCTATCACTCAACGATTGACCATGACTCGAAGGAATTCAACGATAATTTAAAATCAATTATCAGGCAAGACGAAAAAAAGGTAATTTATTCTTTTATGAGATCACTTTAAACGGCAATTTTTTGGTCATAGAAGTGTTCGTTCATGAGAACTTCAGCTGAACTTAAAGATAGCCAAGTAGCAGTACCAAATGATCTACTTTTCCTTTTTTTTCTAAGTTATCATGGATACTCTAATTACTCCGATTCTGTAGCATTTCACTGATATTAAAACAATGTCCACGATAGTAAATTGTTATTAAATGATATTATACATATCCAATATTGTTCCGAATTTGACTGACGCTGTTCCAGCATCTAGAACTGCTATTGGAGGATCCTCGGATCTTAAATACCAATCATGTCCGTCATTGATGTTGTCATGTAATTAATTGGATTAATCGTAGCTATTTGTCCGGTAACAGGCGTTTTTTATGATTTAAAAAATGAATAGACATTCTAACGAACAAGAATATATGCAGTTATACAAGGAAAAAATAGGTATTTAACCATGAATTGTTGCAGTGAAACTGAAACTGAATCTCGCTTATGGAGTTCTAATGTTAATTTAATTTTTGTCAAAAATTATTTTTGCCTCAATTTCTCCCGGTAACATGGTGTAAAGTAAATTTTTTAAAAATCTTCTCATGGCTACTCTATCGAAAGTGACCAAAATTGAGAAGGAAAAATAGATGATCGGAAGTACTTGGATATCTTTAAATCTTTTTTTTTTTTTTTATTAATATCTTTAAATCAATTCAATTAATTAGAATACTCTAGTTTCTGAAAGACATTTTGGGCATTCTTGAGTGGATATCAAAGTTCACATAATTCCATTTCCCGAAAATTGTCGTTAAATTGATGTCGAAATGATAAATAATCTATACACGATCAATAAAATCAAATTCTCAAGAAAAAAATCCGTTAATAATCCGTAAATTCAGTCAAAAAAGATCTAAACTTTGTAAATCTCGAGAATTGACATTCAAACATTTTGGCTAATGGAATTACAAAATACGTTATGAATTCACAAACACATTCTCAAGAGGGCAGGATGTATTCAATTGAATTAACTGAAATTTTATCTGCAGAAATGAAGAGTATAAAGAATGGTAAAATTCAAATCTGACACGTCAAATTATGCAAATCAATTGCTCCAAATTACCTGAGGTTAAATTTAAAGGCTTCTTTTGTATAAATTGTATATCTTTTCAGAAACTAATTAAGCTTAAAGGAAAAAGGCAAAAAATAAAGTCAATGAAAAATACTGCCTGGCGAGGCTCGTTTATTATGTAAAAGCCCGCGGAGACAAACGATACACGATTTAACTCACTCGGTCACTCTAAAGAGGAAGAAGGACACTATGCATTATGCATAACAACACGAGATTGGTGCTCTTGTACTCGACATGCTTCCGCATACGTTTTAAGAAACACAAAGATCAATATTAAAGTTTTTTTTTTCCTTCGACTGTTCATCATTAACTCAACATGTTTCTGTCTGTACAGTCGAAAAAAGAAGTTGAATTTTTGTATAAAATCGTCAATTACAATTTATACGAGATAAACCTCTCAAATTTGATGGAGTGAATCTGTAAAAAATGTAATGAGAAATGAAATAATTCTTAAAAAAAAAAAATCAATGGAAATTTTTTGAATTTTCTGTAATTTTTACATTTCTTCATTTCTTCAAGTGCTGAGGGAATCTTCAAAATTACAATTTTTTTTACATTTTTCAAGCAATTTTTCGGTTCTATACATTTTTTTACAGATTCACTTCATGAAATTTGAGAATTTCATCTTGTATAGATTGTTATTATGGATTTTATGCAAAAATTCATTTTTTTTTTTTGAATATGCGGATGGAAACACTTCAAGTTATTTTAGATATTATAGCAATATTTCTAGACTGAAAAGGAAAAAAAAGTGGTGAAAACTATCAAATATATATTGCATTGGTTCTTCAACAAATATGTTTTTTAAATAATTAAAAAATTTGTTGAATTTTGTGGATTCAGTTAATTCAAACGAATCAACAGTTTGGATTACTGAACTTTTACTGAACTTTTTGTCTAATCAAACACAAATCGAGTGTTCGCATGAATAAAATTCAGTAAATACAGCAATTTTTTTTAAATTAATGCAGAAGAAAACTGGAATAATTGAATAGTTTTTTTACCCTTTTTTTCATTTTCGCATTATAACATTCATATAGATTGTGGAAAATTCCAGAACTTTTTTCCAGATTTCACAAGATTTCAAAAATTCCAGAAGTTACGGAATCTTTGAAAGAATTCTGAAATTTTCTTGAGATTTCTGATTTGAATGCACAAAAGATTTCGCGAGTAATTAACCCCCCAGAGATTTCTTACAAATCATTAATGTGATTGATGCATAAGAATATAGTTTTTTTTTTCGCTGGCATCATTATTTATTGACTCGCAGAGTTTCATTAGCATGTAAACCCATTTTTCTGTGATTTCTGCACGTTTTCATGAAAATTGCCGGAGCTTTGCAAGGAAAAAACCCAGAAAAATTGACATACTGTAATGAAAAAAAGCTCTTTACAAGCTCTTTCCTAAATTTTCCTACCAAAAGAGCAATAACGGGGAAAAAAATCCAAATTATCGAAGAATGCGTCCAGAATTAAAGTTTTTCGCTCTTCTTCGACAAAAAAAAATTCTGCAATTGAATCGAAAATTCCGAGCATCCCAAATCGATAATCCTCAACCGATAAACTCAACACTGAGAATTTTGTTCTCAATTCTTGTAGCAAGAAAATTGCCATTTAACAAAATTCTCTTTCACAATTTCTATATCTATATATTTTGAAATTTTCTGGAGTGAAGTAGATTTTCTTTAAATGAGTAAATTTTCTTACTACGAAAACTTTTTTTTCCCAGTGAATAATGAACCCAAAAAGAGGGCTTTCATTCAATTACAGAATTTAAAAAATAATAAATCACTCACCGGAACATAGACGACAGCTTTTTGAGCAGGAATGACGGCACAGAATGAAAACTGAAACAGAGAAGAAAAAAAAATCAATTTTCATCATAAAATGTCAATGCAAGAATATTAATCGTGACGTTTTATTCTATTTCCGGAGCGTCCTTGTTTAACAGTCGACATAGAGGCGTAGTCGAGCTTCAAGATAACGTATACACACGTGCAACCGTAATTTTTTTTCTCGTTTTTTTCCTCAAAAACTTTCAGTACCCCCCAGTGAAAGATTGAAAGAGTAGAGGAGAAAAAACGAGAGGGGGGGAGAAAAAAATGATGCGGGGGATAATTTACCAGCGAGCCACGTGCATCGTTAAAACCGATAGCGTTGTTACAGTGTAATGAACACTTCACTAAGCAAAAAAATCAGAAAGAGAATGAGAAAAAAAATGAGAATCTAACGAATATGATACACCTTTGTACGTTGCGAACACGAGATATACTTTGATAATACGTAGTTTTAGTCTTTGAAATAAAAATTTTAATGTTGGCTAAATATTATCAGGCTTTCTTATTATCTATACTGATACCTCAATTGATTTATCAACTTTATGCAAAATCAAAAAAGAATACGCGAACGTTTCAATTTTTTTTGAGAATTAATTGAGTTACTCGGGGAAAAAAAATACTGGAGGATTTCAAAAAATTATGGAGATACGCCCTTTTTTTAATCCTTTTCAACAGAGAATATATAGAAATACAAAATTGATTAGGGCAAGAAGGGCGTATCTCCACGAGTTTTTAAGATATTACTATTATTAAAAAATTATAAGGTAGAAGTAACATTTTTGTGACCACTTTATATTCAAATTCTAAAATGAATCATTTTATAAATACAGTAACATTATAAGAGAAACGTTGCCATTATTTATAGCAACATTGACAATATTTAGTATGATATTTATGATCTTTCAATCGCCCATGATATTCAATGAATTACAAGTTGGATTCGTATAATTATGAAGGTTTCAAAATTCTGCAAAAAAAAAATATTATTAAGGGTAGCTGCGTCTTCAAAGTTTGGAAGCTTTGAAGGTTTAAGGTAATCCTAGTGGTTCAGTCAATCTATTTTCCCTTTTCGATAGGATAGCATGAGAAGATTTTTTTAAAAATTGGTTTATCCCATGTTACCGGACAAATAAAGCCAAAATTAATCATTGAAAATAATTGAATTGACATTGAAACTCCATAAGCGAGGTTCAGTTTCAGTTTCACTGTGAAAATTCATGATCACAGACCTATTTTTTTATATAACCTTACATGTTTTTTGTTCGTCAGAATGTCTATTAATTTTTGAAATCATGAAAAATGCATGTTACCGGACATATAACGACGATTAATGCAATTAATTACATGAAAAATCAACGGCGGTGATATTGGTATTTAAAATCCGAGGATCCTCCAATCCCAGTCCTAGATACTGGAACAGAGTGAGCCGAATGCGGAACAATATTGAATATTCATAATACTATCTAATAACAATTCATCATCTTGGACATAGTTCTAGTATCGATGAAATGTTCAAAAATCGAAATAATTATGGTAATTATAATAACTAAAAGAGAAAAAAAATCAATCATTTGAACTTGCCACTAGGATTACGTTGAAGTTTTCAAATCTGTTTTTTTTTACTTTAAGAATTTTGTTTTCATCATTTTTTGAATTTAAAGCGTCTAAAAAAGTGCAAAGACGGCCAAAAATGGTACTTCTACCCTAGACTCAAAAAATTAATAGATAAACCGAGTGTAGAAATGAGTGAGAATACATAATATGATGGAATTAGCACGAATTTCAAAAATTTTCGAATTTTTTTAAACGAAAAAGTAAAATTATTACAAAAAGAAAAACTCAAAAAATTTGCACTATGCAAAAAAAAATTCAGATTTTTTCTATTTTCGTACATGTACGTATTTTTTAATTTTTAAAAAATGATTCATTTGTTGAAAAGAAAATTAATTAATGAGAATTGTCTAATTTTTTGTATTCTTAGTATCACGAGAACACTATTTAAATCAAGTAAACGCAAAAACTAACGAAATTTCCTTGAAAATTTGTTTTGTAAACCGAGTGAAGAGCGAGGGAGTGGGGGAGGAAACCACTTCTCTTTACACCAAACAATTGAAAAATTCCCCGGAATTCAAAACACAAAACAAATGAAAGCATGATACAACAAGAGAAAGACAAAAAATTGTTTTGCGTGTGTGTGCGTGTGTTAGTGAAAATGTGAGTAATAAAACGCCGGTTGTGTATATATATACAATAAATCAAAATAATTGAATGAATTTACCTAAAGTATAATAAATATTCCAAATTGTTGTATAAATTCCTTGTGAGTTAGGTTAGAACTGTGTTATTTAAACTGTTTTTTCCCAAATTTAGCACAAAAATTTAGTAACAAAAAAAATTAAATAAAAATTGATTGAAAAAAAGCTTTTTTGCTTTTTTTTTGAGACTAGAGAGGTTAGTTTAGCCCCGGTGTCTGTCGCCCGGGCCTGCTAACTGAAAAAATTCGTATCGGATTGGCTCATTTCTCTCTCTCTCTCGCTATATCACTATATACAGTGAAAAAAGGACACTAAAGCGATTTGCCAGACGTTTTATTTTTTATTTGTATACTAAAGTCAAGGCCGTTCAACCGTCATAGCTAGTGAGAAGCAGAGAAAAAAAAATAAAGGATAAAGAAAAAAAGAAGAGAGAGAGAGGGAGAGAGAAGAGCGGAAAAAGAGTAAAAAAGAATGAGATGACAACCTTGAGGGATGAGAGACACAGAGGTCGAGTTGTGGCGGAAATTCTTACCGGATGGACGGTCACTTGTAGCGTCTTCCGTCTTCCTTCAATAAACGCCTAAAATTTGAAGAACTCTCCTCTTCTCTTGACACTAATTATGCCAATCATTTCAATGATTTTTTTAACTTAATTTACTTGCTTCTTCTCCTACAACTTCTTTTTTCCTTTTTTTTCAAGCACAATACGAGGACCCGGTCATCGTTGCGCCTTGATACACTTGCCCGAACTGAATGCTCGGGAACACAGTGGCGCCATCTGCAGGCGATAATTCGAAAGGAGCTGCCAACTGAAGGGCTTTACTTTCTGGAAAATAAGGAAAATTGAAAGAATTATTAGAAATTTTTTTGAGGTGGGGAGGAATCTATTTGGGTTCAATTGAGGGGTGGGGTTTTTTAAAAATATTTTACGATTTTTGAGGGGGGTTTTTTGGGGGGATTTTGGGGGAGAAAGAGTTTTTTGGGATTCTGTTGGCGGCATTGTTTAAAAAACACGTTGTTGACGAGGGAATCGAGATATTTGAAATGATTTGCTGGGAAAAAAAGGAGACATCTGACAATTTTTAGGGTTTTTTCTTCATTATTTTGATAAAAAATAAATTGTGGGGAAAGGGATAAAAAATAGGCACATGTAGAAAATTGGAAAAACTGAAAATGTGAATTTTTTAAATATTTTTGTTTAAACATTCTGCCTTTCTTTTGCTTTTTAATGAAAGAATTGTAAGATTGGTGCTGATTTCATTGTTATTATTTGGAGATAGGGAAGGTGGGGCAGAATGGATTATTTTCATTGAACGGTTCGAGATAGTGATTTTTTTGATGATTTTATTGAAAAGCTGAGGAAATTTTGGGTGGAGAACATGTGTCGAATTCGTTTTTTTCAATTTTCGGAAAATTTTCATTTTTTTCGCAGAGTTTTAAAGGGGTAATGCTTTTGAAATTCGAAAGTATTCACTTTTTCGGTGATATCTCTGGTTTTGTTGGTCGTAGCGACATAAGCTTGATCTCAAATGAAAGTTCAGCTCATTTCTCATTGATTCATGTGGTTCAAATTTTTTAAAATCAATTTTTCAAATACTTATTGGCCATTTTCTGAAAATCAGTTTTTGCCCTATAAGTACTTGAAAAATCGATATTTTTTTTTATAAACCACATAAATCGATGGAAAATGAGCTCACCTCTCATTCAAGATCAACCCCAGGTCGCTACGACCAATAAAACCAAAGATATTTCCGAAAACCTGAAATTTTTCAAAAACAGAAAGATTTCACCTCCAAATCTTTCGCAAAAAATGGAATTTCTGGAAAATTCAAAAAAATAACTTCTGACATATGATTTTCATGTGAAATTACCTCAGCTTTTCAATGAAATCATCAGAAAAAATCCATCTCCAATACTTTTCCCTAATTGAATCAAATCAACTGCAATTTCCAATCAACAAATCATCTCTCTTCTCTTTTCTGTATAAAAATATTTATTTTTCATAATTTAAAGTAGCTTAAAAAAATAGAAAAATCCCTAAATAACGTAATTACTCAAAAAAAAAAAAATCTTACAAATCGCTAATAATATCCAGAATTCCTCAGCTTTCATGTTCCTCCAGAAACTTCTTCAGAAGTGAATTATTCAGTGGAATAACCAAATATTCAGCACCATCGACATTTCTTCTCGTTTTAACCAGCTTATGATCAATGAACTCTGTCAACTGTGCTCTGAGTGCCAGATCACTGCTAACAAGAAATCCTTCTCTGGCTCCTCTATAGAGATCTTTAAATGCCATACCAGGATAGATATTGCCCTTTCCATTTTCAATCTGATATTTAACAAGAATAACGTAAATTGCCTTTGCATTTGTCGTCAGTGAGGCGAATACATTGTGGAGTGACGAAAGAGCAAGTGCTCCACTCCTCTGGACCATCAAAGAGTTTTCATAAGAGGTTTCTGCCTCATAAGGAAGCAGAGTTGATGCATCCCACCAATAAAAATTGTATCGTGATCTCTTGACATTGTCCCAGATGAGGGGTGCATTGATGTGGTCCACTGAAGCCAGCAGCCGAATATTTTTGATGGCAGCAAGACGCGAGAGCATGTCCTGAGCTTTATTGTTCCTTAGCATCGTTCCATCGATATTGTGGACCAATAAATACAATTTATCGTCCGGATTTTTGCGCATTGTGTTCTCGATTATGTTGAAGCAGTCATTGGCATTTGTTGGACAGTCCACTTCCAACAATTCACTTATTATTCCGTCGAGAATGTCCTTAACCGTCAGACTTGGGAAAAATCCGTTGACGACGAGCGTTGGATGGTCTGCGATTATCTCTCGATGGAAATCATTGATCAAATTTCGCTTTGACCCCAGTCCATGGAGGAGAAGACTGTATCCCTCCTCCATCACGTGGTACCACATGGGAAACATTGCCTTGTAGCTTTTCGATAATTCTTGGATTCCTTCCTTGTGACTCTTTGGTATGTGATTCTGGGTACTTAATAATTCCTGGATTTTCTGCTCGTCGAGACGAGGATTCTTGAGACGACTCAGGGTTCGGTCGGAGGTGAGAATCTTTCCGGATTGGGACTCGAAGTACTCATCAGTCTTGAGGTTCTGTTGAAAAATTGAAAAGAAATTAGGAAATTTTAGGATACTAAAATTAGTAGACATCTGACAATTGTTTGGATTTTTTTAAATTCAATGAATTATTGTTAAACAAATGTTTTGAAATATTTTCAGTTTATCTGCGATAGTGTGAATTCAGCTTTAAACATGTTTTATATTAATTTATATATTTTATTGAAAAAAGAAGATCTTCTTCAAGAGAAGGAATACTAAAATGATAAATTATTTTCAAAAAATATTTTAAAAAATTGCATTTATAGCTTTTTGAATTCTTTGCATATGCATATTTTTAATTTTTCTAAATATTTCATCGAAAAAATTGAAAAAATATGAATTTATCACATGTTTGCTATTTTTAGTTCAATGAAATTTGTGATGTAAGAGAATTTTTTGAAGAAGAGATACTCACAAAGTCTTTGTGATTGATATTTTTTCGTGAGCCTCTTCTGCACGGTGTAATAGGGACTTGAATTTTTTTTCTGAACCCTTTCAGATGTTTCTTCGGAGTTCCATCTTCACTGTCTTCATTCTCTTCTTCAGATGCGTCCACATTGTCCTCCGCCTCTTCTTCTTCCTCTTCCTCTTCATCATCGTTCGAAGGCACATATTCGCTGTCTTCCGAGACACTTTCACTATCACTCGGGAAATAAACCTGTCTCTTCCGAGTTTCCGCAGGTTTTCCTGATGACTTGTTGCTCAGAATTGATTTTTTCGGTGTCGACTTTGTTGGTGTGCTAGGGGCATCGATTTTATTCAGCATAATTCGAAGGGCAAGACGTCTTGGGGTCTCTGGTTTCGCTGGGGTACGTGATTGCAGGGCTTTTTGAGCCATTGCATTCTTTTTCGATGGTGTTTGGAAGCCGTACATCTTGTTACCACTGACATCCTCATCATCGAAGAGCTCTTTTGGCTTCTGCACATCTTCTTCAATTGTTTCTAGCTCCTTCTCCAATTCTTGCTCCAAGGCACTTGCAACTGGCTCTGGTTCTAAGGATTCTGTACTTGAAGCACTGTTCTTTCGGGATCTCGGCTTTCTTCCACCTGATTATTCAAAAAATGAGAATTAATGTCTTGTCATGATGAAGAATTATAAATAAGATAAAATGAATTCATAAAATTTTCAATTCTTTGAGGGGAAAGTCGGGTAAAATGGAGATTTTGGTGAAACAACTTGAGATTGGAACTTTTTTCAGTAATTTCAGTGAAATTCTGAGGAAATTTCCAGTAAAAAAAGTCTATTAGAGTTTGTTATTTGGGATTCTTTGAAAAATCTACCTTTTTTGGCCCATTTTGAAGATCTAAGCCATTCTTAATTCGGAAAAATTCACCTTTTTGGGAATATTTCCAAGTTTCATTGATCGTAATGATCTTGGGTCGGTCTCAAATGAAGGATGAGATCATTTGCCATCGATTAATGAGGTTTTGAAATGAAAGAATTATCAATTTTTGAGATATTTGTAGACCATTTCGTAAAAATCAGTTCTTGCCCTATAAATATCTCAAAAATTAATATTTTTCTTTAAAAAAAAACCCCACGAAGCGTTTACACATGATCTCAACTTTCACCTTCATTCGGAGTTTTCATGCTGCAAGCAATAAAATTGACGTTATCCCCAAAGAAGTGAAAATTTCCAATTTTCCTTTAAAACGTAGAATATTCAAAAAATTCGCAAATATAAATTTTTGCACATGTTTTCTAAAGAAAATTTCCTCAGTTTTTCAATGGAATCATCAGAAAAATCTTGTCTCCACTATTTCCCCTCATTTTCCCTGATTTTCATGCCATAAATCATAAAAACTAAAATGTGCGTCTATGATCCGTATTTACTTGGGGTTTTTGCTGGTGTTGAGGGTTGACTAGTGCTTGATTCGCTATTTTTCCTGGATCTGCCTCTTCTCGAAGGTGTCGCAGCTCCTATAAGAACCAAATAAACAATGTAATCTCCCTCCATCCATTCACCAACAATATAAAACCTAATTTTGACATCTAACAATTTCTTATGTTTTTTTGGAAGAAAATTAATTATTATGTAAAAAATATTCAAAAAATTATTAAATAATTAAATGTTTCCACGAGTACATATATTTTTCATTTTTTCGAAAATAATGTCAATTTATATTGTATATATGTACAAAAAAAAGGAATATTCGAAAATTGTCAAATGTGTCTTCTATTTTCACTTTTCATGTATTTTGAGGTTAAACATTGTTAAAAAGCCCGCCCAAAAAACCACTGACTCACCCTTTTTATTTTTCGTTGGTGTAGACATTCCCTCCTCATTGTCACTCAAATTGACTTTCGTTCTTATTCTCGTTGATCTCCTCAAATTATCCCCATTATCCGACATTATTTATTTATTTCTTATTATTTCATTGACGACAAGAACGAACACAACACATGTAACGACAAAAATTCAAAAAATGGCGGGTGGAGTGGGGGTAATGGCGCCACACGAGACCACACACACACACACAACACACGTGTCTACACTTTTTGAGAGCAGAAAGAACACTCGATTCAATTAACCCTTTTGTTTTGATTGCAATAATCTCTTAAAAGTGAAAAAAAACATAAATATTCAAAAAATAATTGAATAATAATTTTAAAAAATGATTCGAGGTAATTAAAAATTAAAAAAAAACGCATTAATTGATTCATTATCAATGGCTCTTTCCCTTTTCAATGTATATAAAACTCTAAAATTACTTAATCGTGTGAAATTGCCGCAAAAATCCTTGCAAATTCGTTGTCAAAGGACTTCCACAAGCGAAAAGGACGAAAATCTACTGAGAAAAAAAATTAAAATTGATGAGAAGAAAATAAAGAAATTGGAGAGATTGGCGCTCGTGGATTTTGGAAACGAGTCAGGAATCAGGCGACTTGAAGCTGCAATTGAGTTTGCTGATAAATTAAAAGAATTTCCGGTTGACGACAAGGTCGAGCCTCTTTACTGTGTTTTGGAGCAGGAGGCGTTGAGGCTGAGGGAGGATAAAGTCACTGAAGGCAATTGCAGAGAAGAAATTTTGAAAAACGCGGTGGTTACAGAGGACGAGTACTTTGTGGCACCACGTGGCAATGTTCCTTTGAAGGGGTAAAAGCCTCGTATGTATTGAATTTTTTCCGCACGCTGTGCGAAAAGTCACCACTTTTCGCACACTGTACTTGCGAAAAATGGCACTTTTCACACGTTGTACATAGAAAAATTCTGTCTCACACGTGCGGTAAAGATTTTCAGACTCATGTGATTACAAAAATCGCTTTTGGCTCGTTTTGCAAGCTCATACTCATCAGAAAAGTACTTTACAGCCCTTGTTAGATAATATACTATTACTGCACTGGTTAGGCAATATAAGGAAGAGTGGGGCCAAATGGGGAAAAGTGGACATTCGTGGCAACAAGATCCGCGAGTTTTTTTTCAGAGTGAAAGACTAGATAGAAAAATCTGAAAAAATTTGGAAAGATGCTCTGAAATGTGGACATTGTTGATGAATTTTTTCAGATTTTTTTGTAATTATGCTTTTTCGGAAGAAATTTTTGAACACTTTTCTACTAAAAAAAAAAAAATTCCAAATCGTTCTGACATACAGGTCCATTTTGCTCCAGTCTCTCTTAATATGAAACCAATTAAAATTGCTTGAAGATATTTATTGATATTTTTATTTCAGAAGAGTGACAACTGCTGGGGAAGAAAATTATAAAGTCAATGCTTCTGTTATTTCATTTAAAAAAAAAAGATCATTATTACTAAGCACAATGTATCTAAAAATTTGAAATTTAACGGATTGTCCGGCATTTCTCTTTGAAATAAAAAATGATCGAACGAATTTTGAAGGATCTAGGAAGCGGTTTTTTGAGACTGGACAAAGGTTTTTCCTTCGGACCACAAGGAAGACTTTTGAGGAGAAATGTGGAGGACCTTTGGTACAAGTATACCGTTGTAATGCCACCTTACAACGTTTTTCTATCGTCCTCGGATAAATTCGTTGAAACACTGGAGAATTTACAGGCGGTTGGAGCTGCTCAAAGACCTTTGGGTATTGCTGCAATTGAGGCATCGAAAACCCCCTGGAATGTTGGTTTAATTCCTGAAAACTCGTCGAGCAGGATAAATTCTCATAGAATTGGGACAGTGATGATTGTAACTGATGCTGTTGGAGGAAGAGATCTTTATCATAAGAAGCAGAGGGAGAGGAAGGTCTGGTGGAGGAAACATTCGCGGGAACCGTCAAGATTCAAATTTACAGAGGCTAAAAAAATAAGCAAAAATAAAAATTGCATTGAAATTGAAGCGCAATTCGATTTTGGGGCAATTGTTGTTGAAACGATAACTTATCAGCAGGACGTACGAAAGTTGTTTAGAGAGGTGATCACTTGAAATAATATTGATATCATTGAATATTCAGGTTTTTTATGACACTGAAAAGAGCAGACACATCTGACAATTTTTTTTTTCCTTTTAATTCGAAAAAAAATAAAAAATATGCACATGTAGAAAATTCGAAAGAACTATAAATGCAAATTTTTTAGAATATATTCCTTATAATAATTTCGTGGTTTAAAAAAATGCAGAAAATTGTTAGATATTCTAATTTTATTAATGATACTGGAAATACTAGACATTTAACAATTTTAACATTTTTTCCCCTTAACAAATAAATTATTAAAAAAAAAAAAGAAAAATATGCACATATAGGAAATTCAAGAAACTACAAGTGCAAATTCTTCAAATATTCTTTAAATCATAATTTATTTGTGTAAAAAAATAAAAAAAATTGTCAGATTTACTGATTTCATCAATGTAGATATCTGACAATTTTGACATTTTGTTTCTCCCTTACAAATAAATGATTTAGAAAAAAAATAAGAATATGGATATGCAGAAACTCTAAAGAACTGTAAGTGCAAATTTTTAAAAATTTTTTTCAATAATAATTCATTGGTTAAAGAAAATCCAAGGAATTGTCAGATGTGTGCTAATTTCATTATCATTTTTTCTTGAAATAATCGTTATCAATTCCTTTTTTTTCCAGTCAAACGACAATGACACGACCTCAGCAGAAATACACACAGTTGAGCATACAGCATCTCTGGACTGGGGCTGTCTCGCTTTTCTCTGTGATGCCTACACTCCCGGTGACACCTGCGAATTGAAGCTTCATCCAAAATTTTCTCCCTACAAAGTTGGCTTCAACATTCTCTCCTCAAGCGAATTGGACGCAAAAACCCAAGAAAAATCTAGACTTCTCATGTACTTGAATAATTCGCTAAAGTCCAAAGGCATTGAGACAGTAGTAACATCGAATTCAAAGGGAATGGAGGCACTTCAAGTGCCTCTTGTTGTAACAGTCGACGATACAAGTCTCAAAACTGGAATTATCAAAGTCTGGAGTAAATTAACGACTTTGTCTGAATCAGTTCACATAACAGATCTAACGAGATACATAACAATGCGCTGCAGTTGAAATATAAAAGCATTATTTCATTGAATTGTAGTCATTATTTTCAATAAATTTCAATTAATAAAAATAGAACAACTTAAACAGTAAGGGTAGACAGTAACATACATGATTTGTTTTTTTTGTGTGTTTTTTTTTCAATTACTTTATAATAATAATAATTCATTTAATAATTAAATCGTCCATTTCGTTCTCGCAAAACTCGATTAACGATGATTCACGTGACGAATCTAACGAACGCGACATTTATTCAACTTTACTTATTATTTTAAAGAAAAAAAATTCAATAGACGAAGAAAAAGGGAGCGAAATGGCTCTGCTGTGTGTCAAAATGATTCAGAATTTTTTATTTTCATTGAAGGAGTTTGTAAAAAAATTTGAAAAAATTGACAAGAAATCACCACATTTTGTAGCATCTCAAATTTTTCAGATTTTTTCATGTTTTCCTTCAGCCTGGAAAAAAAATCCTGAATCCTTTTGCTCCATTCGTCCATTTTACCCCATTCTCCCATATCCTGATGAACATGCTTTGTTTTTTTTTAATGAAAAAATTCATCGTGAAACACTCACCACCGGTCTCTAAATTGAGTCTTCAATATTTACAAGACATTTTTGGAGGGAGTTTTTAAAAGAAAAAAGGCTCATTTGAAAAGACGAGGGTGAAGAAAAGAAAGAACTGAAAGAAAAAAAAATCGAGGAAAAAGAAGAAAGGGACAAATTATTGAAGTTGTGCGCGTTCCACGGATTTTCCGAAAATTTTCGAATTTTTTGAATGTTAATTTTACAATCTCCCTCAAAGGATGCTGCAGATAAATTCTGCTTGAATGAGATTATTCTTCCAAACTTTGTTTTTTTTTGTTTACCATTTCAAAAAAAAAAAAATTACAAGAAATAATATATGAAATTCTCCCTTTCTTTGCAAAAAAAAGAAAAAAAATTCCTTTTTCTCATTCACTCAATATGGCTAAGCTGGTAATTGTAATTTTTTACCTTTCAGTACTTTGGTAATATAAAGATAGAAAAAGTCACAGTACAGTACTGTTTGCACAACACCAGCAACAATTGCAATTAAATCATAATGATCCTCTGCGTAATAACGATAGACCCAATTTAACAAGTACAATCCACGATATGAGCCAAGTGCAAATAAGTAGTGGCTCGTGATGCTTTCAGCTTCACCAGTCTTTGATACTAAGAATAATTGTGGTAATATTGCAACTGATTCTAAGTAAATACTGAATGTCCAGAGAACCTCGAGTACTGTGAATTCGTGATTAATCAGGAGAGCCAGTACCACTGCTGGGATAATCAAAAATTCGATTCTGGAATTAAATAAAAAATTTAATTAATTAATTTTATTGAATTAAATAACAAAAAAAGGAGAAATCGACAATTTTTTAATCATTTGGGATAGAATATTTCGGTAAATGAAGGAGATACGCCCTTTTTACTCTAATTTTCTGTATAGATAGAGGATTTCAAGAGCTGTAGAGAGAAATAGAGCAAAATTGCCTAATCTCGCTTATTCTCCGAGATATAAAAAAAAATTCTTGAATAAAAAAATTATTTGCAATAAATTTAATTTTTTATCGGTTGTTTTTGATGAATATCTTCAGAAATCAATGAAGATACGTCTTTCTCAACCTGAAGCCTTGCTTGTACAGGATTTCAAGAGCTAAAAAAAGGTCCAGAGCAAAAAACTGCTTAATTTCGTTTATTTTCCTCAATATTTTTGAAAAATTATTATAAAAAGAAAATTATCTACAGTCTATTTTTTTTATTTTCATCGGTTGTTTTCCATGAATATCTCAGAAATTAATGGACATACGCCCTTTTAACCCTAATCTTCTTTCTCAAAGTATTCTCAAAGCTAAAAGTGCCCTATCTCGTTTATTTTCCTCAATATTTTTCAAAAGTTTTTTTTTTTTTAATTATCTGAAGTAAATTTACTTTTTTATCAGTTACTTTTTTTTATCAATGAATATTTCCGGAAAATAATGAACATACGCCTTTTTAAACCTCAAGTTTTGTATGTTTGTACAGCATTTCAAGAGTTAAAAAAAAGGTCCAGGGCAAAGCTGCCTTATCTCGTTTATTTTCCAAATAAACAGTATTCTCAAAAAAATCGAGGAAAAAATCGAAACTCTGTACTTTATTTTCTTCATTTTTTTACGATTAAATTTAAACAAATTACCTGAATGAGTCGTGATTATGATCATAAGTTGCCTTGAATTTCACATACATAAGGAAGATAGTGGCAAATGAAGCACTAATGAATATAAACTTCATAAATGTGTTATAAGCAGAGATGTATGTAGTCAGTAGATCAAGATATCTCGTGGTATAAACTATGGCAAATAAAATTTGTGATTTGCCACTTATGCCTGGAAGAGAAAAGAGAAAAATGATTAAATTGTCTTTTTACATATACATACAACATATATATTTTTACAGATAAATAACATATTTATTTTTACATATATATAGCATATACATTTTTACATATATATTTTACACATATAAATAATTATAAAAATGTCGTTTTACATATATATATATATTGACTCTTGCAAATTCCTTATCTCTGTTATCTTCGTAAATAATCAAAAATTCTTCTGAATTTACAGAAATAATTTTTTTTTTTTTACTTACCGGCACAACTTCTTGTACTCCATATTTTGAGGAGTAGAACTATGATAGCAAGAAGATGGGATAAATCACCGAGTAATCGGAATATATTCATCACGAGTTGATAATTCTTGATTTATTTATTGGCTCAAAGGATTAATGATGGTCCTTTTTTTTGTTTTTTTTTTTTCTTGGTTAAAATACAGTACAATCGGAGTATAAACTGTCGTTCTCCCTCATTAAACACAGAAAACTGCACAAATCGACAGCCACGGCACACAACTATGACGTGGCTCTGTGGGTGCTTGCACGAGAAGTACGAGGCAGATGGCTGCTTTCGTGGGACGAACACACACACACACAGGAAGAGACAACACAGAGAATATATATTGTCATGACTAACGAGAGAATCGACATCCGAAGCGTGCCGAGGCGAAAACCTACATAATGGGGTATTAGAGCCGAAGATAGCCGATGTCGATTCATTCGCTGGTACGACTATACGTTTTTTGTGCTGTGAGAGAATTTTGATTGGTTGAGAGACGTGGCTGATAAGATTGAAGGTGAATTTGGCTGAGGATGGTCAGGTGGATTTCTATCTTATTAATATGTCAGACAAAACAGGAGACGTTACTCGATGTAGACTTACAGATACATTTTACAGAAAGAGGCGCGAAATTTGAAAAATAATTTCCCATCACTCTCCTCAATTCTAATTCACACATCCAATCATAATAAAATTTCAATAATAATGATAGTAATAATCACAATAAAATGATAATAATAGCAAAATGATATAACACATCACTTTGTGTGTTCCAGAATCAAAAATAAACAAAATCCCTAATCCATAAATTACAGAATACTCCATATGCAACTACAAATGCAATGGCATAATGCACGTGACACGAGTACATATAATAAGTATATATATAATATATAGACAGTTGCATGAAGCCTGTGATAATAAAAGTGCGTGAAATGATAGCAGTGGGCGGTGGCGAGAAAAGAACTGAGACACTTCAGAGAGAGAGAAGTTGAAAAAAAAGTGGAAAAACAAAGATAGTTGGGTCACACTCCGTTTTCTCCTCTGTGTGGTATCTATATATTATATATATGTAAATATATATATGTAGACTATTCATTTGAGTCTGTGTATGGGTGTGTGTGCACTCTTACCTTCCATGTGTATTGTCGAACTAGAAAAAGAGGTAATCTCCGAAGTTGACCCGAAGCTGAAATTTAAATGCTATAGCATAAAAGCCGAATATTTCCGAAGATCATTCATTGGCTGAGACAACCTGTACAGTGTTGAGCCTCTCAGTGCTATGCTGTGTGTTTAGGCACTTCACTTTAATTTCACGGAATACACTGTGTGTGGAAGGAGTCAGTTTGTGTGTGCCAAGTGATGTGAAAACGAATGAGTTTGGGTGAGAGAAAAAAGGGCACAGATGGGAGAATGGGACTTGGACGACAAATAATAGAGGCGAGTGATTGTATTTTGCTCGTTTCCAGTTATAAAAAAGAAGTAATTGAAATACGTACAACAACGAATAAAAAAATTTTCCTTTAATTTTTTTCTTCTTGTTTTAAGAATTAAGCAGATTTGAGAGAAAACAATTGATGCAAGGTGAATGAAAAAATCTCTCTACTCTCTCTCTCTCTCTCTCTCTCACTCATACACCAACTGGATACACACCGGAACTAAAGTGTATCGTTGAATCATCAAGCTGTAGGAGGAAATAATTTCGTCACAGGCCAGTTTTTTGATAGAGTTCTTCGTCCTTAGTGCCTTTGAGTGCCTTTTTTATTTTTTTTTTTAATTAAAAAAAAAAATTCTTTTTTTTTTGAATCTGGAAAAAACTTGAAAAAAATGCATTTTTACGGAAAAATCATGAATTTTTTAATATTATTGACAATTTTTGGGAATTTAATGGAATTATGAGAGAATTTATTTAGTCAGATGTTATAAATATATACGAATTTCGTTTTCGTACAATACGCCTGTGCTGTCCACATTTTTTTTTAAATTTATTTATTCCTCCGTTTATTTTATTTTTTCATTTTTTTTTTGGAAAGATAAAAATATTGGGAAAAAATATATATATGTATAATTTACGTATGAGAAGCTCGATGAATTGAGTTAATATGATTATCATGTGAAAAAAAAAGGACAGTAGGGAGATATGAGGGGAATCATTTAATACGAATTTTTTTGATGATAAAATCAAACGAGGGAGTGGTTGGAGAGAAATGGAAAAATGTCTTGGTAATATGAAATACAAGATGAAATTCTACTTGTGGCTGTGTTGGCTTCATCAGGCACTCTCACTTGTGATGGCCTATCCAGTTAATTCCATTGATACATCAGGTTTGTATATTTATGTTTAATCAATTTTAAATATAGGGAAAATTAGGGCAAAATGGATGTTCAAGCTAAAATAAATGATTCTGAATTTTTTTTAGAGGGAAAATTTGCACGAAAAAATCTGAAAAAATTTGGGAAAATCCTCTAACATTTCTATATTATTGTCGAATTTTCTTGAATTTTTTCGTGGAACCCTCAATTCTTAAAAAAAAATCTTATATTCTCCAGAAGATAGAAGAAAAAAGTTAAAAAGATTCAGGATTCTTTTTCCTGGAGGTAAAGACTACACGAAAAAATCTGAAAAAATTGTGAAAATGCTCCAATATTACTAAATTATTGTTGAATTTTTTTGAATTTTTTTGAGGAGGCCTTCATTCTTGAAAAAATATTGGATTCTTTAAAAAAAAAAATAAAAAAAAAGAACAAGTGTTTTTTTTTTACTTTTTATTGATTGAGAAAATCTCAGAAACTAATGGAGATACGCCTTTTTTCTCCTAAGCCTCTATTTGTAGCTCTTGAAATTCTCTACAAAAGTGTCTGTGTAGTGGCAGCATCGCCCTATCTCGCTTAGTTTCCGAGATATTCAACAGACTGGCCTCGAAAAAATCCTAACTTTTTTCTTTTTTTGTTTTCTAGAAAATTAATGGTTTTTCTTTTTTTTTTCAAAGGTGAAACATGGCAGGATGGCTCTCACTACATCCTCACCAGTCTCGTTGCCATTGTCCTGATGATCCTCTGTGTCTCCAGCTG
The DNA here is from genome assembly GCA_963921955.1 of Aleiodes alternator. Taxonomy (NCBI): domain Eukaryota; kingdom Metazoa; phylum Arthropoda; class Insecta; order Hymenoptera; family Braconidae; genus Aleiodes; species Aleiodes alternator. The sequence goes on along the minus strand of OY998099.1, from coordinate 6,452,247 downwards.
TCTCTGCTGTAGAAGACAACACAGAGCCTCTAAAGGATTTCAGGTAAAACGAAAAAATTAATAGAAATGTAATAAAAAATTTGAACAATCATGAAAATGAAATGAGCACACATCTGCCAATTTTTTTGTTTTTTTTTTTACACAACTAAATTATTATAAAAAAAAAATATTCAAAAAATTTACACTTATAGTTTCTTGAATTTTTAACATGTGCATATTTTTTTCATTTCTTTTCAAATAATTTTTTTAATTGAAGCAATGAAACACAAGAAAATTGTCAGATATCTGCAGTTTTCAGTTCTATGGAAAATCACATCTCTGTTCAATTTGCTTCCACAAATTTCTTTTAATATTTCCTTTATTGAGCTGTAAATTTGCTTTCGATTGTAGAACACTGGAGGAGATCTTCCACAGGTAAAACAAAAAAAAAACCCTAAAACTGTAGCGATAGCAAATTAAAACATGCATTCCACAAAAGTAGTTGGGTAAGTGGTCCAGTGATCGAACGAATAAGACTCGTCAGACACAAATGATCGAACATAAAAAAATTCGATAATTACTGATACATTTGATAGTTTTATAGGTTCTTTTTCGAGTAGATGAATATTACATTGTGATGATAGGTTTGTCTATTTTTTCCAGGATTACAAATAGATTTACGTATTTTACGTAGTGCTTTCGACTGGAAGCTATGTAATCATCAGAATTTCCGATTGCAATCTTTTTAGTAGAAGATACTCAAAATAATCTGAATAGAGAGAAAATGATATTTTTAGCGTATGTCTGTGTGTGTATAAAAGTCCTAATTACAGCAAAATAGTTTTATAGAAAAATTTCATATTTTGTGGAAAACTTCCTCTCGACAAACTCTATTTTTTAAGCTTCATTTGAAGAAAATCCGATCAGTACTTTTTGAGATATGTCTATTTTTCGAAAATCAGTTTTTGATAGAATTTCTGGAAACTATTCAACTGATGATGTTACTTATACTCATATATTATCTCTCAAGCTGTATCAGTTAGATGCCTGTCAATTTCGGGCCTATTTGCATGATTTCTTCTCGAGTTATAGACGTCTCATTGAATTTCTTCAAAATTCGATACTACGATGATGCTTCAAAAAAAGTTGTATCACTTCCATTCGGAAGCATATTGCTAAAGTTTAACCAAAGAAAGCCATATCAGTTGGAAAACACTACTATTACCCACTTGTGTTTCCAGGATAAATACATTAAATACTTCGATCACTGAGCGACTTCGAGCACTGGACAACCCACTCTAGTAGAAAAAAATGAAAAAAAAAACTCTCATCAAATCCTGTTTAACTAAAACAAATTCTTCTCAATTTTAGGAATTCAAGGACGGAAGTGGTGCAGTGGATACGATAATAGAGCGTGGCCTAACATCTCTAGAACTCGAAGTGCCCCGATCAGCATCGAACAATCGCGTTGAATTTGAGCCACTGCCAATCGAGCGATTCATCCCAGAATCCCGTTTATTACCACTACCCAGTAAACCAAAGCCACCATCGCCATCCCTATTTGACCACGAATTCGATGACAACGATGAAACCCAGAAACCAAATCGTGAATGGTTCTCCCCCGATCTGCACATACCCCGGGAGCGTTTGAAGTATTTGCGTGAAATTGGTCGTGGCTGGTTCGGAAAAGTCGTCGAAGGAACACAGGATCTCACTTCTTCAACAAATTCCGATGATTCCTCTATGAAAACACGTGGAATTGTCGTGCGTATACTCACAGAAGACGCTAGTGCCTCTGAAAAAGCCTGGTTTCTAGGCGAATCTCTTCCCTACTTGAAGTTAAACCACAGAAATCTCCTGGAATTATTCGGCACCTGCCTAGAAACTGATCCTTATCTTCTTCTGTTCGAGTCCTGTCCAACCGGAGACTTGAAGAGCTTTCTAAAGTCGAATAATTCGTCAGAAGCACTGATAAAGGAGAACGTGCCTTTGAGAATGGCACTAGACATATCATCGGCCCTTGAGCATATGCACAACCATGGTTTCGCTCATACAGATCTATCCGCGAGGAACTGCTTAGTTTCCTCCAATTTATCTGCAAAACTAGGAGACTATGGTGTTGGTGTCGAGAAGTATCCCGAGGACTATTACGTAGTTGGTGACAGGGCACTACCAATAAGATGGTCAGCACCTGAGAGTCTAGTTTGTACAGACACAACCATCGAGACACGTGCAATAACAGCCAAAGCGAATTTATGGAGTTTCGCTATACTTTTGTACGAGATTGCGAGCTGGGGAGAGAGACCATATGACTCTTTGAGTGACGAGCAAGTGATCGAAATGATATTATCCTTAAATTTTGAGTCTCACTTAAATTGCCAGGGATTTACGAATTCTGAGAATCTTGTTGAGGCAATGAAGCTGTGCTGGAGGATAAATCCGGGAGAAAGAGAGGATTTGGAGAAGATAATGGAGATTTTGAGGGGTAAAGAGGTGGAGAATTTTGAGAAACGTTGGGAGAACTTGAGGCCGAATGTGCGGGAGCCAATGAGAAGTCGGAGCCTCAAAGAATTGCGGGAAAATACGGATTCGGAGTTGTGGCAGGGAGTTCCTGATGAGAAACCGTCTACAACACCTCAGGCACGTTTCAGATTGGGTCCTGATGAACCGATCAAATATCCACCGATCAAGTCCCAATTAGCCCAAGAGTCTGGGTCTGAAACGGAAGAGGAGAGTTGGAGGGGAAGAGTGGAACGTGGAGCTTACACGGAAAAAGTCAAGCAAAAATCTAAATCAATCGCTGATTTAATGGTACTCGTTCATATTGATGATGACTCGGAGGCTGAGTGGTCACTGGGTCCACCAGTAGCTGAAAAACCATCGAGAAGAAAATTATCAACGACCTTAAGTGTCGGCGATCTTCCTACTTCCGGTGCAGTTGAAGAGTTCGATGAAACACTGAGAAAACTTCGTTATCCAATGAATAGTCTCGAAAAAACGAAAAATCCTGGAGAATCGCGAGATAAAGGGGAGATCATTGAAGTGACAATTGAACAAGTGCCAAAGGAGCACAACAACGAATACAACTCCCCCGACTTCACATCGACTCCGAAATTCTCAAAAAAATCAGAAATCGATAAAAACCCATTTGTAGACGTGGAATTATGGAAAAATGCTTTAGAATTTGAGTTAGAGCGGAAAAATACGGGTTTTGAGTCGATAAATTTCGAGGAAATATCTGAGAAAAATGAGTCACTACCAGATTTACTACAAATTACGCAATCAGCACCAGATACACCGCAATCACGTGGCGATACTTCAGTGGAGAACGAGGATTTTTCAAATGGCGAAGATTTAGATTCAGAGAGAAAGCGTAAAATCGATGCTGAAGAACCTTACGAAGATGAGAGAAAGCAACTGAGTACTCCAGACGATGAACGTAGCTCGGACAGTGGTTTTCGTGACAAAGAATCCTGCGAAGAAGAGGAAAACAATGTTACCTGTGTCATTTACAGCTCTCAATCAGAAATTCCTCATTCAACCACCGAAGAAGAGCAACTCAAAATCCTCTATGAACTCGACACAATCCTAGACGCCGAATACTGCGGAAGTTTCGACGATAATCGACCATCAAATACTCTAAAAATGAACGAAGACGAGAGTACAGACAGTATGACAAGTCAATCAACGGAAATAATAAAACCTGATAATGAAAATTTTAATGTTAATTTAGATAGTGCAATTGCTGTAGATAATGACACTAATTTAGAAAATTGTAAAAATAGTTTAAGAGAGTCGCAATCGTTTAATGATGCGATATTATCGAAAAAATTGAGTGATAATGAAACGGAGAATGACGTTGATGATGATGATAGTTCGACGGTTTCATTGAAAAGTGATAATTCTTATGTTTCTTTTAATTTGGATGAGGAATTTGTTGCAGCGATTAGAAATGAACTTCGGGAAAAATTGCCGAGAGCACAGATGTCTGTTGTCGAGTCACAGGAGCTTCGAGATGAGGATGACACTTCGGTTAATGCCCAGGAAACGGACACGAGCTCATGGGCATCGAATGATGATGAGGAAAACTCGGAGAGAAGTGGTGCAGTTGATATTGCTATTAGATACAATATTTATGGAACTCCACTGAGTCCGATTTTGGAGGAGCGAGAGAGTGGAGTCACTTCGGAGTTTGTTGTTTCGAGGGAAGACTCGAGAGATGCTTCAGTTGCATCGAAATTGTCTGGATTGTCGGAGGATGTCATTGTTATTGATACTAGGACGAATAAGGCTGTTCTTTTTGAGGGTAATGAGCACAAAACTGATGATGATCTTACGGGCAATGACATCTCGGATGAAGAGAGCATCGATTCGGGGACTAATGACAAGAAGATTAGAGGTAAAAATAGAGTCAGTAGTGGTGCTCCTTTACCGAGTCCTGAAGAAGAGTCAAAGTGGCAGGCACAGTTTCCCATTCCTCTGCAGCTTCAGGATGATCTTATGTCGACGAGCTTCAGTACGGAGCATGAGTGGGACAGTCAGGATGATGAGGAAGAGGCAGGAGGGGGCGAAGATCGGGCGGAGGTCGAGGATGAGGATAATAGCTCGAGTTCCGGCGAATTCGTGTGGAAGGTGATTAATTGTGTTATAGAATTTTAGTCTATTGACTTTTTATATATTATTTATTATTGATTCGTGATTAATTAATTTTGTAAGGGGAAAAGGAAGTTAAGGGGTGAAATGGGTTGAGATTTTTTTTTGAAAGGGAAGGAGAGTCCAACGAAATATTTGAAAAAATGCAGTGATAATGAGAACATGTTGGAGCATTTTTTCGAATTCTTTCAAATTTTTTTAGAAAGTTGTTCACTTTGAAAAAAAAGTGTGAGTCATGTTACACTGGAGGTCCATTTTGCCCCAATTACACATAATTGAGTGTCCCATTTTGCCCCCATTGTCCATAATTAAGTGCCCCATTTCGCCTCAATTGCACAGAAATTTCAGGCAAATTGATCTTATTTTATCATGATTTTTTTTTAGAACATCTGGGAAACTGAACGAGATGAAGCAATTTTGTTTTAATTTTTTTTCGTAGCTCTTGCAATTCTCTACAAAAAGACAATTGATGCAAAACTGCCCTATCTCGTTTAGATTGCGGAATATTGAAAAAAAAACTGATGACAAAAAATCAATCTATCAGAAAATTTTATAGTCCTTTTTTTTTTCTTTACATGAATAATAAAATTTTTTGGTAAATTCAATTTGTCTCATCTCTTTTCACTCAACTACTCACTTTAATCCATTTTAAGGCATAAGCCAGGTTTCATTGGATTAAATAAACGTATCATTCATGTAATCCAATTTATTATATTCTATTTTATTACATTTTCCAGAGATATAGTGAAGAAAGTAGAAACGAAGAGCAAGAAGAGCTGAAGAATCCAGAATTGGGTCACGATATTGATTCGAAAATCAACGAGGAAGATGAGGACGAGGGTGAAGAGGAAGAATTTACTCCATCAGCCTGGGATGCAAACCTAGCACCTCACAGATCAGCTCTGAGATCTCCAGAAAAGACCCTAAAAACCGGAGTAAGTTCCTTCCACTTAATAATTAAGAATTTTTCTCACAATTCCTCTTGAAAAGAAAGGCATTACACAAGTTTAAGGAGTTTTTTGTGTTTTCTTGCTCACAGGATGAATTGGTAAATGTAAAATATAATAAATTTCATCTATTATTTCCCTGATACAATAATTCAGTAGTGAGGAGGTAAAACAAGAAAAGTCAATTTTTTTTTGTAATATCGCAAAAAGAAAGGGAAATAGCAGAATTTTTGTGATCTTTTTTTTTTTTTGTAGAAGAAAATCGAAGCTACAAAAAAGTTTTTGTTATAAAAAATTTCACTATTTCGTTTAATTTCCGAGATATTACACACAAATGAAAAAAAAACAAATGGTAAAAAAAATCGACTTATCTCGTTTTACTTCTTCACAACTGAACTTATGATTAAAAAACCTTTTCAGGATCAAAAAAAAAATGTTTGGTTCAAGAAACAACGTTATCACTGTGTCTACGAGTATCCAAAAGAGACAGCATCCAATGACTGTCAATCACAATCAGCAACAACATGGGAGCCAACATCATACACTGATTGGGAAGAAATGATTGATGAGCCACGTTTGAATTATCAAATTGACTACAATGATACAAATAATATTGGTGATGATGAATTTTTTGTTAGCAGTGGTAATAGGCCATTTCAATTTAATGCTGGCGATGGAAAATACGTTAGTCAATTTTTCCCAGGTGCTAGTGTTGGATTATCACCTGATAATGATGATGATGATGATTCTAATAGAAATGAAGATAATCAACAAGTGCAATTGGGTGAATTGCGACATACTCGAGACAAATTAAAGCTAAATTTACCTATTAATAAAACAGAGGCAAATTCACCTGTTCAAGTATTGAATGATAAAAAAGAGAATGAGGAAGACAGAACAAATGTGGAAATTGATGAAACGAAAAAGGAAACTGCAGAAAATAGCTCCGAGTCTTCGTTGTCCAAAGACGAATCCATCAGATCAATTATACGTTCACCTGATAATTTATCCGATATATTAAGCAATAATGATAATAATAGAGTTGACAACGACAGTGCTGATGAAATGAGCGAACTCGAAGCATCAAAGACTGATATCACGAGAAAAATTCAAAAATCATCTGGTAGACCATTGGTAATTTCACAAAGTGATAAAAATTTAATTTGCGAGATCAATGAAGAATCTGGTGGCAATGATAATCATGATAATTCGTGTGATGAAAGTATAACGATACCGTCCATCGATAATACGATTGAGACGAGTAATTTTATTAAGAATGAAGAAACACTGGAAATGGGAAATTCAAATTAAATCGTTTTGTCCATTTTTAATTTTACAAGACACCGTCCGTGTTTGATGAATAAAATTTTTGGAAATTATGATAATAAAATTATCATATATCTGACAATTTTTTTTTTTTTTTCAATGACAAATTAGTATCAAAAAATAATAATTAAAAAATTGCATTTGTAATATTTTGAACTTTCTATGAGTGCTTATTTTTTATTTTATTTTGAATTAATTATTTATTTGAAACAATTAAAATAATGAAAATTGTCAAATGTCTGCTATTCATTAGAGTTATAAAATAATTAGTGATAATGAGAAATTAGCAGAAATTTGACAATTCTGTGGATTTTTTTTAAAGAAAATGAATTAATTTAAGAAAAGAATTTTTTAAAAATTTCCATTCATAGATTTTTAAATGTTCTAATTTTGTTTTTTTTTTTCATTTATTTTTTTTTAAATTAATTTATCTGTTAAGAGAAAAGAAATGTAAAAATTGTCAGATCTCTGCTAATTTTTAGTATCATAATAATGAGGAATTTTGAGGAAATTGTGAGGGAGATGAGATAGAAAAGTGAAGAGGAGAGGAATCTTGATTTGGGACCCTGCATTCTTTCCCATTGGAGAGCTCAATTGGCCAAAGTCCGTCCGAAATAAAAAAATGAAGTAGCTTACACAAAAGAAAAAAAATTTAAATCCATTCTTACTTGTAAATATTTTTTAGTCGAGTAGGCATCACTCTGATCTTTACCTGAGTTTTCATCTGTGGGATCTTTACCGAATGTAAATATGTATTAATTCAATGGTAGATGCACCAGTGGTTGTGCCTAAACATTTTTATGATTGAATTTTTATTTTTCGAGTTTAAATTTGAATTTATGAAGGAAGAAAGAAAAAAGATACTGAAAATAGCAGACATCTGACAGTTTTTATAATATTTTTTCGTCAACAAATAAATTATAAAAATAATAAATAAAAAAATATGCACATGTAGGAAATTGAGAAAACTACAACTGCGAAATTTTTAAAACAAATTTTTTATAATAATTTATTTGTTTTAAAAAATTTACGAAAATTATGAGATGTATGCTGATTTCATTATCATAAAATTGCAGGCATCCGACAATTTTTACATTTTTTTTCTCTTTCATTTAACAGATAAATTATAAGAAAATAAAATGAAGATATGCACATGCAGGAAATTTAAAAATCTGCAAGTGCAAATTTTTTAAAATATTTTTCTTTTTTCATCAATTTATATTCTTTAAAAAAATGTGCAAAGTTTTCCGATGTCTGTTAATTTAATTGTCTAAAGAAAAAAGATGAGAAAAAGGAGAATCATCGTAATCGTTGATTTTATTGTTGAACATTTTATGATAACGTTTTTTTAAGTTTATTTTTGACTTTGATCTGAAAGAAAAAAAGGGGTAAATTGAGAAAGTACTTTGTAAGGTTTGCTAGCGCCAACACAGCTCTCTATTCGTAATTTAAAAAAAAAAGTGAATCAATTATTTATAAAATTCTATTGAAGATGAGAAGGAAAAAATACTGTTATGTGAAAAAAAAGAAAAAGTGTGCGGGAAATGCGAGCAAAGTAGCCTGTGATAAATGGAACTTACGAGATATAATTCATTTTCTACGAAACACTTTGGAAATAATTGATCTGAGATGATAGTAAAAGGAAAAAGTGGGGAAATCATCGAATTTGTTTTTTTTTAACGTTATTTATCGCAATTTTCATTTTTTAGAGAAGAGAAAGAAATTGAAAAAAAAATGTATGCTATTGATAAATTTTTACGCACACTTTTAACTTCCTATACTGAAAAAATAGTTATAGCGTAATAAAATGCAATTCTTTCTTCTTAGAAATTATAGAAAAAAGTATATGAATTTTATTGCACTATCGCGCGGGAGTGAACGATATTTTTTAAATCTTATTTTAGATGAAAATGAGGAGTATTGCAACATTTAATTTATTCATTAATTAAACATTTTGCTCATTAAATTGTTAACAAAATATTTCCTAAAAGCATTTTATTTTTAGAACTTAAAAAAAAAAATCTGTTGTTTTTTTTTCTGAGAGCTTAATCAGTGAGATTACGATATAAACTTCGACAAATACAATGTTTTTTTTTTTGTCATTTAGAAGTGAAATTGAAATACTAATCAATGCTCTCAATGAGTGAGATGAATGAAGAAGTGAGAAATGTCAAAATTCCGAGGAAATTAGTAGTTAATTACTACATGTAGCATAAATTTGTAGACGCTCGGCTACTTCGAATATCGTTGAAAACGAAAATGATAAAAATCAAATGCACCATCGCTACAATTTGTAGAATCATATTACAATCAATAGAGGAAAATTAATATATTGCTATATAATTTTTTATAAATTATTTTTCACCAATTCTACCTATATAAAATCATCAACATTAAAATATTTTATCAGAATAATTTAACAATATTAAGTACAAAAATATCTACAATTATTTCATTTTATCAATTAAACTTTAATTTTATAAACAAATCGTTAACTTGGAAACAAAGTGGCGTAAGTGCTTTTTTTTCCATTTTTTCACCAAAAAAACGTGGGGCCTTAAAATTTTGAGAACAAATAGGCGTAAATCCAAAAAAAAAAAAGGTTTAATAGGAAAATTACAAAAGTAAAAAGGCATAAATACCATAATATGATATTTTTGGACAAAGAATTCAGAAAAAAAAAAGACATAATTCCAAATATTTTCATGTCATATCAAGAAATTATAAAAATTACATAAGTGTGGAGATACGCCCCTTTCACTCCAACATTAGCAATTACACCACTTTGTTATTCTAATTTTCAATTACTCAAATAATGTCAAGAACATCATTATAAAAATCGGTGCCTTAGAAACAAAGTGGCTTAAGTGTCACGCTTATCCATTGTACTTACACCACTTTGTTTCTGAAATGACGAAATTGTGGCATGATTTTTGGAGATATGTCCCTTTGACTCTAGAATTAGCGTTTTCAGCACTTACGCCACTTTATTTCTGAGCCACCGATGCATATTCATCTTTAAAAAAAAACAATTTTCAATTTTGCCATATGATAACAAGTCCCTGATGATCGCCAGTAGCAAGAAAAGACTCATCATAGTTGAATGCGATTGAAAGAATTGGAGCAGAATGTCCATGTAGTCTATTAACTTGTGCTGCTTTACCCTCTCGAGCAGTATCGAACAGGTGTACTGAGCCATCTTCTGAGCCACTGGCTATCAAGCACGCGCCCATTTGTGGACAGAACGTTGACCTCACGAGATATTGCCTTTATTTTAACAAAAAAAAAAAGAGAAAATTCACATTTTATTTTTTTATTCACATTTGATTGAACTCTTTCAAACTCACCGATGTCGCACGGGATATCTTCGCCAGATGGAAAGACCACCTTGATTATCTGCCCTGTAAAGAGATACGGAATTACAGGCACTACTGACTAGAATCGTGGGCCAAGGTGCTTGTCGAGATAACCACGGTCTCCATGATAAATTCGTTATTGCTCCTGCTCCGATACTTTCAATTCTGAGCAACTTCGAGAGCCTACCAGATCTCGACTCCAAGCGCAACGTTGTTATAGTGCCTCTATCATTGCCAGCCCAAATTAAGGAGCCTCCACTTTCTTCACACGTTAATGATAACACCTGAAATTGAATAAAGAATAAAATAATAAATATTCAATGAATAACGAATTGTTATTATAATAATATAGGGATATTTCTGGTTCCATTGGTCGTAGCGTGGGGTTGATCTTGAATGAAAGATTAGCTTATTTCCCATCGATTTATGGGATTAAAAAAAAATATATCCAATTTTTAAAGTATTTAGAGTGAAAACTGATTCTCAGAAAATGACCTATCAATATTTAAAAAGTTGATTTAAAAAAAATTTGAACCACATAAATCGATGAGAAATGAGCTCACCTTTCATTTCAGATCAACTCCAAGCTGTTACGACCAGCAGGACCGCAGATATAACCGAAAAAGTAAATTTTTTCGATTTTCAAAAAGGTAATCCCTTAAAAACTTGGCAGAAATAGTAAATTGTTCTTAAAGTTGATAAAAAAAAATTTTAACACATTTTTTTGCCTAAAATTTCCTCAGCTTTTCAATGAAATCATTTCACCCCACCTTCTCCTACACTAAATAATGACAATTATAAATTTTAATGATTCAAAATCTATCCTATGCGATCAGTTTTTCCAGAATATCTCAGAAACTAAGCGAGATGGAGCAATTTTTCTTGAAGGGACAAAAACCCTTTAGAATTTTCAAAAAAAAATTGTTAACTACAAATTATTTACTTTTCCCAATATAAAGATTCAAGAAACTTTATACAGGGAAATTCAATTGAAAATAATAACAATAATCATTACTTTTCCCCCAATTTTTGCAGTTCCTCCCCTCGAATAAATTCCTGTAGAAACATTGAGCGTCTGCAAAAGTCCCCCAGAATTTCCAGTAATAACAAGATTATTATTGGCCGGTACAAAAGCGCAGCAGAGTACTTCCGACTTCAATTGATCACAAACAACACGCAGGCAAACTGGTGTAGCATCTCCATGTACTCCCCAGAGTCTGATAGTTCCATCCAATGAAGCAGATAGAATGAGATCATTGCTGATGCTCCAGTCAATACCAGTGACCCCTTTTTTGTGTCCCTCTAACTTGGCTACAACACGAGGTGGCATATCGCTGATGTTGCAGATCGATATTGTCCCATCAAAAGAAGCGCAACACAATTTCGAACGATCATTGTTAGCAAATTTGAGTGCAGTGACTCCTAAAGTGTGCTGATCAAAAACATGATGTACTCCAGCAAATGCAAAACTCTCTGCCGTTGTTTTTTTAATCAATTTAATGGCATTTGGTAGCTTCAATTCGTGAATTCCATCGCTAGATGCACGTGAACTCAATCCATTGTAATCTGGAAGTTGTCCATAACGTAATTTCAAAAGTTCCGAGCGCAATTTAACGTAAATTGGACGAATTGATGAACTACGAGATTCTTTGTCACGTAAAAGTTGACTACGACGTCGAATGTAGAGCATTCCTATTGCCGATTGACTTCCACAACGACGAGAATTGTATTTTGCGTCTAGGGCGAAGACCTGTTGGTGCCACATTGGCTGGATCTTTGATGGTCCTAGATTCGCAGTCATTATGGTAATTTTGTGGCACTTTTAATGAATTTACGGACCTTTTGCAGTGGACGAGACATGTGCTGTTGCATCAATGAAGGCTGTAAGGTTCCATTAATGAAGGATTCTTGAAAAATTATACTGAAAATAAATGATAATTAATTATTATTATTTTTTTTTAATGATAATTATAGGACGTTTGAATTATGAACAAAACATAACAATTTGAAACAATAATGCAAATTGACAATCTTTTAGTACTGTTCTTTAATTTTTTTTTTTTTTATGAACGTTGTTTCACTCATTTAAAGCAGAAAAATGGTTTATTGAACAAGACTGATGAAACTATTTTTCTACCTTTAAAGCACTGTTTTTCGAGAGTCTTCCATTATTCCATGATACTTTGAATTTATAATTATTGAGATAGAAGTGAATTAGAGTATTAATAGATGATAATGAGCAGTTGGCGTTCATTTGACAATTTTTTTTTTTAGTGGCACTTGCCCCACTAGGGGATATAGCCAGATGGAATAAGAAGAAGAAGATTTGACAATTTTGTGCATTTTTTTTTTAGAAATAAATTATTTTTTAAACAATAAAAAATATGCACATGTGGAAAATTCGAAAAACTATAAGTGCGGATTTTTTAAATATTCTTTTTATATTAATATAATTTGTCTATTTGAAAAAAAGAACAAATTTTTGGATCTGTCTTAATTTTAATATCATATGATTTTCTCTCAACAGATAAATTATTTTAGAAAATTGGAAAATATGCACATGTAAAAAATTCATAAAACTATGAGTACGAATTTTTGAAAACAAAATTTTATAAAAATTTATCTGTTTAAAAAAAAATATTGAATTTGTGGTGAATTTTATCATCATATGATTTTAGTCCAGCAACTACATTATTCAAAAAAAAAAAAAAAAAAAAAAATGAAAAATATGCACACGCAGAAAGTTCAAAAATCTATAAGTGCGAATTTTTTCAAATATTTTTTTTTTTATAATTTATCTAAAATAAATCTAAAGAAGACATTGAGTGTATGTTAATTGCTGATGTCATTATCATAGTAAGATCATTGTTGATGATGTATTGTTATTATGAGATCGTTTATGCGTCTTCGAGACCTTCAGCCTCTCAGACAGAAAGTTATTTTATCGTAATAATCACCTGGAGAAGAAAATAACTGTTCCTGCTAATGAAGCACACTGCAGCCGATTCTTCCACCGTATTCCAAAGATTAATAATGCATTAAAATTGATAAAAATTGAAGATTCATCGTTTTGGAGGAGACGTCACAAGTTTTTCGTTTTCTTGCATTTTTCAATCAATTCTGAACAAAAAACAACATAAAAAATGAAATATAAAACGATTTTCATCAAGAATTCCTTTTTGTTATCAAAAATGTGACTCACCACTGCATTCCATTTCATAAAAAATTCATTTATAAATGAATTTCTCAAAAAAATAATATTATTACGATTTCTCTTCTCTGTTATTCTTCCACTTCAGGGAGTTTCACTTGTTGTAACTCAGGAATCCCGGCAGGGAGCGTAAAAGTAAGTGCAATTGAACAATTTTCGTGGACTTTAGAAACACAAACAGCCTTTTAAATGAAAGTAAACAATTGGAGCTGGAATGAAAACCGAAAAATTGGAGCAATTCCACTATTCGTCAATTTTTTACACAATTTTCATAGCAATAAAAATTTTAAAAAACCAGAAAATGAAAAAAAATCTTCAAAAACGACAGAATACCTTACAAAAAAATTCGTAATTTTTTCGCAATTCAATATTTTTGCCCCTGAATTGGTAGAAATACTCTCCACAACATCCAGAATCTCTGCAAAAATTTTGGGAACGATATCTCAAACCGCATTGAACTGCACCTAAAAAAAAAAAAAAAAAAAAATTAAATCACATTCATCAAAATTTTCTCTTCTCCTTTACTATTCATAATTTAAAATAAAAATATAATAAAATAATAAAATCGTATTGTCCAGCGAAATGTCGCGATTCGACAGTATTTTGATTTTGTTAATGAATTTTTTCTATCCCTTTCAACAATTACTCCATAAAATTAAAAAAGAAAGAAAATGAATCCTGTAATTAACTATAATAATAAAAAATCCAATTCAACTAATTTTAAGAGGTAACGAAAGACCCAGTAAATTTCAAATTATCAAATCCATTTTTTAGCAATAATTATGATTTTTTTCCGTGAAATAATGAAACCATTGACACTCTGATTTCCTCCGTCAATCATTGCCACTTTTTTATGACAAGAATTTTGATGAATATCGTCAAACAATTAGTTCAAAAATTCAATCAATACAAGTGGTTCCATTACTCGTCAATAAAATTGAAATTTTTCGATTCTGTATGATATAAATCATAGATTGATATTCGTACATTAGGCATATTCGAGTTATTCAGAGACTATAAGGAAAAAAGTACAAATTTTCGAAGCATATTGAGTGCAAAAAGTACCTCTTTTCCACAATAATATAAAATTTTCATTTTTTCTACCTCCCACAGCAGTGGGGTAATATTAACGTTCATCTCTTTGCCCCATTTCAAAAAACATATTTACACATTACACATCGTCGGGAAGACCTCCCCCAGCGGCTTCTACTTACTCCTAAAATTCCATAAGAAAGAGAAAGACCTCTAAAATGAGATGGAAGAAGAAGAAGAAGAGGCGTTCTTCCCACAAATTGCCGCAAGTGCGAGAGAGACGGCCGCATTTTTCCTCCGTTAATTCAAATCCTTGGCGCCGAAACAAAAAGGCGCAAGTGCTACAGACAACCAATAGCACTAGCGCCTCTCTGGCTCTGAGGTGACCATATACCTCTCTCTCTCTCTCCCTCTGGTTGTAAAAAATGATAAAATGGTTGAATGAATAGAAAATTACATCAACCAAATTATGAATTGATCAGATATATATTGGAAATTGTATTGAACTTAATAATTATCAAATTTTCCTTGTTTTTCCCTCAAGGGATCTTGTATCTCAGGGAATTTAATAAATGCTTCTCTCTCTCTCTTACTTTGTGCAAACAATGGCAATACTTTTGACTTGAACTAATTATTTTTTTTTTTACTATAAAAAAGTTTATGTAATCTATATATTATGTACAATTTAACTAGTCCTTAGGGGATTATGTCTCAGGACTTAAATAAAAAGCTTCTCTCTCTCTCGCTCACTGTCTCTCTCTCTCTCTCATTGGCCCTTTTTTTTATCTTCAGTCCCTGCCCCCGGGACTCCAGCGTCAGACAGAGAGCTCCCGTCTCGGCCGCTCCTTCGTGTGTCTCGTGTGACTCTGCTCATCAGGGGAAAAAAATTGTGTGTGATTAATTTATCAGAGTTGGAAAAAAAGGATTTTTTTTTTACCCCAAAAAAATTGTGTCATCATTATAACCGGATTAATCACGAGAACAATAGAATTGTACGTTAATTTTTCATAGATTAAAGGGGATTTGGGAATTTTTTACGTTTGTTTGACGACGATGCAGGCGATCAAGTGCGTCGTTGTTGGTGACGGGTGAGTAAAATATAACATTAATAATATATATGTTGAGTGTTTGGGGGGTAAATTTTGGAGTACGCGGGATGATTGGTGATTTTAGGTTTCTTCAAATGACTATTAGGAATTTTTTTATTGTGTTTTTAGATGATTTTTTGGGGTTTTTGTACTTTTTTGGAGGTGGAGTGGATGATTGGAGCGGGCGTGGTACTATATTTCGCGCGCTTGTCACTCATTTTTTGAATTTTTGAAAAAAAAATATTTCTCAGAAAATTTGTTTTTATCAAAAGTAAAAATAAGTTATTCTAATAATTAAATTAGTGCAATATTCCAACAATTGGTTGAGTGTCCATTCATTCATTTATTTTGTATTGAATTAATTTGCAATTTGTTTTTTGTTCTCAGGACGAATCTATTTAGGATTAATTCGACAAAATACTGCATTGACACAGAAAATTAATTTTCCTCAAGACAATTTCGATGTATATAGATATAGAAATTAATTATGCGGGAAATTTTGGTTTTAAGAGAAATTATTTGTGAAAATTTCAATAACACTGAAAATAGCAAAAATAGCATATTTTTATCTTTTGGACAAATAAATTATTTTCAAAGAGAAAAAAAATATGCATATATAGAAAATTTGAAAAATTACAAGTGCGAATTTTGTGGATATTTTTTTGATTAGAATTCATTTGTTCGAAAAATGCAAAAAAAAAAACAGGAGATGTTTTCTAATTTTTTAATTTTATTTTCATTTTTTTGTGTATTAATTTTATTATCATAAATTCCAAAAGACAATTTTTCACGATTGAATTTTTAAATTCTTTCAATTTTTCAAATTACTTTAAATTAATTATTATTATCAATTGAATTGGATATTAAATCGAATATTAATAATGGAATTGTTCTTTTTTTCTTCTTTTTACAGAGCTGTTGGTAAAACATGTTTACTCATAAGCTACACTACCAATGCATTTCCTGGTGAATACATACCAACAGTATTTGATAATTATTCGGCAAATGTTATGGTAGATGGTAAACCAATTAATCTAGGACTATGGGATACAGCTGGACAAGAGGATTATGATAGGCTAAGGCCATTGTCATATCCACAAACTGATGTTTTTCTCATTTGCTTTTCACTTGTTAATCCAGCAAGTTTTGAAAATGTACGAGCCAAATGGTATCCTGAAGTACGTCATCATTGTCCAGCAACACCAATTATACTTGTTGGTACAAAATTGGATTTACGCGAGGATAAAGAGACTATTGAGAAGTTAAAAGACAAGAAACTTGCGCCTATAACATATCCACAGGTATTTATTTATTTATACAGTTATAAGCTATGTATGACTCTTCAGTAGTTTACAATAATTTTTAGCTTTTTTTATATTAACAGTCAACTATTAAAGTAAAAAACAGTAACAAAATATAATTTGGCAAAATGCAATGTTTAGAACATCTCATAACTTTGTGATATTATTTTCTCGAACCTAAATTTTTTCTTTCTACTCTAAAATCACAATATAACTTAGGCTGCTAGTCATATCCACAGGTATTTTTTTTTAAGTAATTTGAATTATTATGATGATTTTTGGGATACCGAAAATGGGAGATATATGACTATTTTTATTATTTTTTATTTCTTGACAAATAGATTATTTTTGAAAAAAAAATGAGAAATAGGCATATGTAAAAAAATTTAAAAAGCTATAGAGGAAGGTGGGGTAAAATAAACACTCCAATTGAGAGGTTCGAGATAGGAATTTTCCAATGATTGCATTGGAAAGTTGCGAAAATTCTAGGCGGAAAACATGTGTCAAAAAATTTTTTTCTCAATATTTGTCAAAATTTCCTTTTTTGGACAAGTTTTGAAGGGGTTTTCCTTATGAGAATCGGAAAAATTCACTTTTTCGGCGATATCTCCGGTTCTGTTGGTCGTAGCGACCTGTGGTTGATCTCAAATGAAAGATGAGCTCATTTCTCATCGATTTATGTGGTTCCAATTTTTTTTTAATCAATTTTTCAAATATTTATACGTGATTTCTTGGAAAATCAGTGTTCACCCTACTTATAGGGATAAGTACTTGAAAAAATTGATACTTTCATTTGTAAACCCCCTAAATCGATGGGAAATGAGCTCGCCTTTCATTTAAGATCAACCCCAGGTCATTACGACCAATAGAACCAGAGATATTCCCGAGAACCTGAAAATTTTCAAAAATAGAAGGATTTCACCTTCAAATCTCCCGCAAAAAATGGAATTTTTGAAAAATTCAGAAAAATAACTTCTGACACATAATTTTCATGTGAAATTTTCTCAGCTTTCCAATGGAATCATCAGAAAAAGTCTATCTCCAATATTTCTATCCATTTCTCCTAATTCATAGTATAAAATACCAAAATTAAGCAGTGTCCGTTTTACCCCTTGTGTCCATTTCACCCCACCTTCCCCTCATATTCATTAATAAATACTCATCGATAATTGTCTGTTACAGGGATTGGCAATGGCTAAGGAAATTGGAGCAGTCAAATATCTCGAGTGCTCTGCCCTAACGCAAAAGGGCCTTAAAACAGTGTTCGATGAGGCAATACGTGCTGTACTATGTCCAGTTCTACAGGTAAAACCTAAGCGCAAGTGTTGCCTCCTATAATATTAATTTATCAACGACGCCTGATCGACCTCGAGCGTGGACACTTGCCGTTTTAAATATTAAAAACACAAGAACATCCTTCGTAAGAGAAACATAGAAAATTTTCTAATTTTTCTTCCAATTTTTTTCATTTTTTACTATTTCCTTGTTCCTTGCTTCTCATGTTGGAGAAATTTCAATGGAAATGGGGGAGAAAAAAAAAGAGAGACGGCAGGTAGTCATTTATATCAGCGCACAAAAAAAACGGTTGTACAGTGAAAAAAAAAAAAAAAAGATGTAATTCATGAGGAAAAGAAGAGTTTATCGCAAAAATATATATTTGCGTGTAACTGAGTGTATTTACGGTAAATTCATGTGGGAAAGATATAAAGAAGCACATACATTTGTTTTTTTTTTTTAACGATTTAGTGAAACTCGTGCAGACGTCATTTTCGTTCTATTTTCCCCTCTTTTTCAATCTAAACAGACACACAGACACTTTGTTTTTTTTTTTTTTATTCTTTGGTTCCTCGCATTTTAAATTTATGAATCACGGATCGAGGTGAGTCAAGGAAACTCAGCGTCGATAGTAAAAATAATTGAAAAATGAGAAAACAAAAGGAAAAAAATTGAATTTAAATTTAAAATAATGGGTTTTTTTTCTGGAATAGATAAAAAAAGGAATGATAAATTCATTTGAAAATTTGAGAGAGAGCCAGATAATTGTGTGATAGAAAATTTATGAGAGTAATAATCTTGTTGACAATAATTCGAATAGTAATGTAATTGTTAACGTAATTATTGTCAATTGGATCATAAAGAAAAAACACAAGGTTTAAAACAGAAACACAATATAAAGAAATAATTAAATGAAATTAGTTATTATGAGGAATTATAACGAATTAATCATATGCATAACATGCGCTAGAAAATTGTGCAAGACATTTTACGTGTAATGTGCGAGAAAATGAAAGGAATTCTGTAATGAAATTGAGAAGGGAGATAAGATTAATTGACATTGATAATATTTTTTATGATGATAGTGAAAATAGCAAAAATCTGAAATTTTCCATTTTTTTTCTTTTTTTTTCTCACCAGATAAATCTTTGAAAAAATGAAAAATTTAGGAAATTCAGAAGAAAATATGATTGAAAATTTTAAATCCATTTTTTTTATAATAATTTGTTCGTAAAAAATTCTGAAAATTTTCAGATTTGTGCTAATTTCATTATTGTTTTATAATGATACAGAAAATTGCAAAAATCTGAAAATTTCCTTTTTTCACCAAATAAATTATTCAAAAAACGAAAAATATGCACTTGTGGACAATTAAAAAAAAAAACTTCAAGTGCAAATTCATTAAATACATTTTTTATGATAATTTATTTGTTAAAAATAAAAAAAAATGTCAGGTGTGCTAATTTTATTATCATTTTTTACAACATATCTAAAAGAACTAAAAAATAGATTAATTTGTGTATTTACTTCTTTGTACTTTTTCCTTTTCAAAGAAGATTTCCACAAGAATCCATTCATTTGCCCCAGATTTTCAAGAATTGAAAAATCATCAATATAAAGAAGACTTATCTTCTTTTATCACTTTATTACAGAATTCATCGAGAAAAAAAATTATAAATCGTATTGTTTCATTTGTGCTCTCTCGTGTCCATTTTGCGGGGGAATCATCGACTTTATTTAATCCCAAAATCATCAAAAAAACAATTATCTCGCACAACTTGCGACTTTTCCTTTTTTTTCGTCATTAGTTGCAGTTGAATAACGTTAGGAAAGAAAATTATTGCTGCAAAAAGCAAAAAAAAAATTAATTAATTAATTAACGATATTTCATGTGTCGCCTACGAAGTAGGAAAGAGAGAATAAACCGATAATAATGTGAGAAATGAAAAAGTGATTGAGAGAGAATTTAACAAAAAAATTGCACCGAAATGAATGAAAAAGACATATTTAGTAATAGAAAAAAAAAAACAAATTGGACTTAAAAAAAACACAAGAATTAAAGAAAAACATTATGGTTCATTAGTTTGATTCATCCTTTGGATGACTAAGCAGAGTATGAATCTTACGAACGCATGGATTATACAAAAAAAAAGATAAAAAAATAAAAAAAAAAGCTAATCAATGAAAGAATTTTAAATAAAAAGTAAAAAAAAATTATATAAATGCAAGTGAGCGAGTGATGAAATAGCAAATACTTGTAAATAATTGCTGGAGTTCAAACTTAATCCTATTACTGTCATCATCGCGTCGTATGTGTAAGCTATTAATCGAATCTAAATCGACAAAAAAGAATAAAATTAAAAAAAAAAAAGAAAAAAAAAACGTTACTTGTTTTTTATATATATATTTGAGTATATACAGAAGAAAAAAAGGAAAAAAAAAACAAAAAAAAAAAAAGAAAATTAAATGAGATAAAAATTATGAATCATCTGTAAATTGGCTCAATTGTGCTTTTTATCAATTTTTTATAAATAATGAAGAAAATAGAATTTCATTAATTTTCTTTTCATTCGTTCTTACCTGATTTAATTGAACTTGGAGTTTAATTTTGCTTTAAAATATGAGAAAAAAAAATAAATTATTGGGAAATTTGTTATAGAAAAACACAAGATAAATCCTGATTGAGCTTTTGCTGATCGTTTTAATCGACTTCTGTTCATGAAGTACAAGTAAAAAAGTATTGCAACAAATAATATATATTTTTTGCTAATAATTGAGAAATTTTTTTCTAAAATAGTATTTACTTTTTCAATTAAAAGCACGATAAACATCTGGCAGCAGATGATAATTTTGAGCCATTGATAAAAGAGAAAGAAAAAAAATGAGAAAAAAAACAAGAAAAAAAAAAATTGAATTATTATAGATATTGTAACTAAATTTGCTTTATTAAATGGGTGTTTACTAAAACAATGTGATTACTTGTATCATTTTTGTCAACGATAAATTATAGAATTAATCTCATGCAGCTGTATCAAAGAATGTCTTTATCAGTGCTGACACTTGTTCCGGTGTGTATTTTATATATTTAGCTGGATTTTTTGAAAATGGTGTATTTTTATATTTATTGTAAAATATTGAGTATTGAGGAACAATTGACTGTTGCAATTCACGTCTCAGTACTTCACGTAGACGTGCATCTGGTACTGAATAGGTCCGTTGATTTTTTGCCGAGTCCTCGAGTTCTCTGGAGAATCCGGAAAATCGATCCTTCAAGGATTTCACAGCAAGTTCTGAAATATTAATTTTGTTTAATAAGTTAGTGGGGTCAATTTATAATTAAGGTAGTATCCCAGAGGACGCTCGATAAAATAGAAAAAATGGGCTTTGATTTACATGAAAGAGTGATTAAACTAATCGAAAGTCATATCTTCAGTTTGTGAAGAATTGGAGAAAACCATTTTGCTTAATCTCTTGTCTTCCAGAATTTCCTCTGGAAAGGCATCTCTATGAAAAAATCTGAAAAAATTGACCAACAATGCAGACATGTCAGAGCATCTCTTCAAATTTTTTCAGATTTTTTCATAGAGTCCTTCGTTCCGAAAAAAATCCTTATATATTTTTCAAAATACTTCTCTTTATTAAATTCATTATTTCTGAGAATTTCTCTCAGAAAGAAGTTCTTCCAGAAAAAATCTGAAAAAATTCAACAATAATGCAGACATATTGGTGGATTCTCTCCGTTTTCTCCAGATTTTTCTTAATCACATGCATGAGATAGAGAGAGAGGCAAATAGTTACGATTACCCTCTAATTAAAATTTCTCAATAACTATGCGGTGAATTGAATATTTTCATCTTCTATCATTTACTTAAAATGCTGTTCTCTTCACCAATAGTTCTCAAATAATGGCTCAACCCTTTGCATTTTTCCCTCCCCGACAAACTACCTTGAATAAACATCCACCTACCAGATTCATCAGCAGGATGTTCCAGATACCCCCTCGCCTTCGCAAAAGTAGCCGCAATGTAATTACTCTTGTCCTTAACAAGCATATCCTGATAAGTTTGTCCAGCAGTAGGTTCAGCCAGCAACAACAATTCCAGCAAACTACTCTTCCTCAATTTCTCAACCACATAATTATGATTATTGAGCTTGAACAAGGCCCTGAGCGCTGGGTCAGAGTAAGAAGCATCACTTTTACTAACAAGCGCAAGATTCAATTGCGCCAGTACTTTCTTAACATAAACCCCAAGCAAAACCCTATGAGTATTCTCCGTCTGTTTAGCACTCGATGTCGATATGGATTCCACCTCATTATTTCTCCTCAACACAATCCCCGCAGTTTCCGAATTCTCCGACAATTGTTCCAAAAAAACGAGTACATTGCTCGTCGACTCCGCAACAGTTCCATCCTTCGGTAAAACCGCTCCCGACTCATTTCTCACACTCTCCGCAAAATCCTCAAGCGCCTTCGCCCCAGTCGTATTCAACGTATTGAGAATAGAAGCAAACTTCGATCTCAACGCATAATCACATCCCTCCACGGTCCTCTCAAGATCCGGCTTCAGCTCCCCCAAATGTTTCAAAATCGGAAAAACCACGAGAACCGCAGAAAAATCCCTCCTTATGATGCACCTCTTCGCTCTAGCAGCAATACTCTCTCCATCATGTGCAACAAGGTCCATAGCATCACGAATAGTCGCTTCAAGTACCTGTGGCTGCAAAGAAGTCGGAATGATCCTACCAACCAAGCTTCTTTCTGCCTGCATCAATTTATGCAGACCCGCAGTCAAAAGCAGATAATTCTCCATCTCCTGTTCATCCGGTGCAGCATCTTCCGGTGCACAATTACTCGGCAGAGGTGCAGGTTTCCTAGAAGATGGAAATGCTAAACCAAGCCCAGTTGATTGAGTCGCTCGCATCAGCATCTTACTTGCCTTCTTTTCGATGGCGTGTTGGAGGCGTTTCGATGTTCTGCGGCTCGTTGTTTCGGCGCCAGTCATGGAATGACGATGGCCGAATTTGGAACGAGGCATGGGACTTCCTGCATGAGTGCTTCCACCACTTGCTGATCGTTGGTGCTCCTTCAATAGTTGCAAAGACCGCAAAACAACTGCCGATCTCACTGATGAATAGATCTTTCCGTGTCGTCTATGTCCTCGATCATCTAACCAATTAGCGATCTTAACCAAATCACCTAAAGCACTTTCCGGCAGTTGATTTAGTGACGGAGGTGAATCTTCACCGCTTGTGTCTTCATCCGAACCGATCAAATCCAGGAGAACAATAGGCAAAATCGGTTTGCTCTGTCTCGCAAGAATATCGTGAAATTCAGAGCAAAGTGAGTCTAGTCCAACGTTGAATAAAGTAGAGATGTTCTCCAGTTCTACGGAGCTTGGATTGTTCTTTTGGAAGTATCTCTCAGCATTGTAGAGACGATTCATGGCGTCGAGAAAACCGTCTAGACCACCTGCTCCACTTGGACCACTTCTAACTGCTCCTTCGACTTCTTGACAGACTCCGTAGTAACCGATTGCGTGATCTAGGGCGTTTAGGGTTCGCTCTATGTTCTGTTGTTGGGACTGGAGGTTTCCGGTTTCGTTGTAGACTGGGAGAATTGTTCGACGAAGGGTTGTTAAGCGTTGTTCTAAGGAACCCAGGATTGCTACCATTCCACTTGTTAGCTTTCGGCTTCGTTCTTCGGCGTCTCGCATCGCCTCCATCGAGGCCATCTCTGCTTCTAACTTGCATTCTATCTCGAAACGACGTTCGGAAGTGTCACTTCTTGTCATGTGCATGGTGGGGCTGAAGAAATTTGGAGGATAAGAAGATTTTGTTCATAATTTGAAGAATCAAAAACAGTGTTTATGCACATTAGGGGCCTTTTTTCGTAGAAAAAAATAGGGAATTACGAGATTTGAACTCACATCTTTTAAATTACCAGTCTGATGCTCTACAAATTGAGCTATTGAAAGTTACATCATTTACCTTTGAATTTTTCATTCTGACATGGGGTAACATGACCAATAGGTGGACGGTCAAGGAAATATTAGACTTTATTAATTCATATGAAATAGGCAAATCACGTTGGAAAGTTGCAGAAAAGAATGATGTACAGAGAAATGTACAGTGAATCGACTGAGAATCAATTAAACTTGAATAATGTAGAAATAATTGAAGAAAATCAAGGAAAAACTGGAAAATAACTTAAACCCCGAATAGATGGGCAGTTGCATATTTGCAGTGGTATGATTTTAAATTTCGATCAATCAGTATGTAATAAATAGTTTATAAATCTATATGAATGTAATCAGGAATTGACGTTAAAAGCATAAGAATCATTGATTTATTCATCAAAACCCTCGATAGTAGAAACCGTCCATCTTTTGGTCGTGTGACTCTATTACCTTATCTTCTCCATCTCCCTTCCTGAGGCAATTTTAAATTAATTTCATTCTGACAGGCCACTAATCTGTATATTTACCAAAAAAAAAGACATTTGTTTAGATTCTTAGAATCTAAAGATTTGTGGGGGAAATGGGGATTTTGGTGAAAAGGGTTGAGATGGATTTTCTTTTGATGATTTCGTTGAAAAAGTGCGGAAATTTCCGGTGGCAAACATGTGTTAGAATTGATTTCTTCAATGTTTTTTTGTTGAAAATTAAAGTTTTTTGAGATCCAACAAAGGATGAAATGATACTTTTGTTGTTTTTTCGCTTTTTTGGGAATATCTCTGGTTGTATTGGTCGTAAAGACCTGGGGTTGATTTCAAATGAAAGCTGAGATCACTTGCCATCGATTTCCGTTCCTCAAAAGAGAAAATTACAGATTTTTGAGATACTTATGGACACTTTTGTAAAAATAAATTTTTTCTCCCTATAAATGCCTCAAAAATCGATTTTTCTTTTCATTTTAACTGCATAAATTGATGGTAAATGATCTCATCATTCATTTGAGACCAGTCTCAAGTCACTAAAACCAATAGAACCAGAAATATACCCGAAAAATTGACAACTTTCAATTTTTCAAAGGGCTGGAGCCTTGGTTTTCTCCTAAAAAATCAGAATTTTCTAAAAAAATCACCAAAAATCAATTTTCAAATATATTTTTTAACGGAAATATTCTCACCTTTTCAATGGAATTATCGAAAAAATTCTCCCTCGAATATTATCCACTGATTTCTCACGATTTGCATCATAGTCATAATATAAATCATCAAAACGAAAAAGTGTCTCTTCCGCCCCTCATCTCCTTTTTCTCCACCTTCCCCCAATTCACTAATCAACAGATTATATACTTACATTATTATCAAACAAAATCCAACTAATCAGCTTTATACTTCAAATATAATTAATATTAACAACTAATCAACTCTGTATTTGACATTTCTCAAAAAAAAACAACTTCATGTCATTATCTCAAGATCTCAAGAATAAAATAAAAATAGAATTTCCTCCTTTTGACATTGAATCATGTGAAACCTGTTAGATGTCCCTCGATATCTCTTCCAAAGCCACGAAAAACAGCCATGACCTAAGACAAGAAACTTCCATTTATGAATTTCAAAAAAACGGCGCCACCTTCCGCCAATCAAGTACGAACCAATGATATTCGCTCTCATGAAAACACTGGCCTAACCCATGTCCGTTCAAAAAATCTGCGCAATCCGATTGGCCAGTGGTACTTGCCCCTCCAGGACACACAAGAAATAAGCCAATAAGAAGCAAGGGAAAAGGAGTAAAAGAATCGGATTGGTCATGTCATCTAATTGGCTGTGTGGATCGTAGAATTAAATAATTCGTTTCAGAGAAAGATGCATGAGCCCCTCACTTCCGGTTATATCCTCACCACGAGTCTCGCACGAAATTTGGCGCCTTTTTCCTTTCACAATTTAAAAAAAAAAAGGTTTCAATCTTAAAAAAAAGGACAAAACTTGGTAGAGCACATTTTTAGTGGCCCAAGCTAGCTGCTAGCCAGTAGCACCCCCCTCCCCCTCTTGCTCATTCTACCTCGCTCACTACAGGGGAATATACCCCCCCCCCCCCCCCTACACCCGTTCAATATTACTCAATTGGCATTGAAAAAAAAAGAAAGCCAAAAAACCGCAAAATCCCGAAGTAACAAAAGCGTAAGTCTCCAAAAAATCGCAAACAATTGCATCAGAAACCTCGTAGAACCGGATAACGAAAGAGAGAAAGAGACTGAGCGAGAGAGAGAGATAGACAGATGCAAAATTGAGGAGTGGGGGAAGTAGGAGAAATGGTCACTGGGTGAGTCGAGGCGACTCGTCGTTGAGTTTCGTGGTGTATTCGTGAAAATAAATGCAAAAGACAGTCAGTTCTCTGATATCATTTCTTTTTTCCGGTTGTTTTCAAGTAAAGTAAGTTCGTGTAACGCCTTTACATACAGATACACACACACACACATACACGGATGAAAAATTCAAAAGTGAATTGGGAATAGTGCGGCAGAAGTAAAGGAGGCCCCAACGGCATCGCAAAACACACACACAAACACAAGTAAACGAAGGAGAGGAGGGGGGAAAGGGACGTGGGAACGGAAAAGGAAAGGGAAAACCGTGAATAGTGGAGGGGAAAAAAGACGCGAGGAGCCTCGGAATCACACACAACACCAAACCCGCACACATATACATACACACACATATATACACAGAACGTTTGCAGAGAGGAAAGGATAATACACATACACACACACACATATCACCCAGTGAAGCTCTCTTTGTATTATCTTGTGTATATGTGTGTGTGCGTTCACACACAAAGCGCTGAAGGGCCAAGGGGAAAAAGGAACGGTCTCTTTGTGTGAGTGCCTGTGTGGGTCTGCAGTGGTGGGGAGAATAGCACACACAAGGAGGAGGAATCGGCGGGCAAGAGCGTCCGGAACTTTTCAGTGAAAAGAGCATTTAACGGATAAAACATTTCGTGCTAACACAAAGAGAATTCGCAATGTCTACGAATTAAGGAGAATACAGTGAAGTTTTTTTTTTCTAAGAAGAAAAATAAAAAAATCAAGTGGTTTCTGTGCATGTGTGTGTGTGTGTGTCTATGATATGTGCAGTGTCGTGGCTAATACGGTACGCATGTATATATACATTTAAATTATATACATAATACATAGAGACACTATACACATATATATATTATATATACATATATATATGTGCGTTATTACGTGCTCTCAAACATCGCCAAAGTACTATACCGAAGACCGTTTGGGTGTGACGGTTAAAAAAACTACGCCTGTGTCTATATATTATTTCCTTTCTCCCTTTTCATTTTTTTCAAGTCCTATACAGTGATTTCATGTTTGTTTAGTGCCATGAGATAAAATGAAGATTTCAAGTGACTATTATTCTTTCGATTCTGTCAGGAAAAACAAAGAAAAATGGTGAACCGCGAAAAATTGAATGTAAAAAAAAAAAAGGTGAATAATTTATTTTTGCGAGATTTTTTTTTTTTCTCTTTCTTTTTGCTGTAAGTCCATTTTTTCTTAGGCGAGAGAGAAGAAGAAGAAGTGAAGCTCGAGCGGCAAGCGTCACGCGAAGTTGTGCTAGGTGGTCTTTTCCCCCCTTTGATTTTATAATCCAAAGAAGCTCCCCTCCTTTTTCATCATACTAAACTAATTGTGTGTCTCTCTTCATTCTTCTTTTCTCTTTCTTCTCTCTCTCTCTCTCTTTCTTTTCTTCGCCTTTCCGTGTGTGTGAGTGTACTGCGAAAAATTTTCATTTCTATATTGTAAAGTATATGTATGTGTGTGTGTGTGTATATGCGTGTATATGTGTGTGTATACGTATTATGTGTATGTATATATATATATATGTGTGTGTATGTACTGCAAAAAATTTTCATTTCTATATTGTAGAGTTTGTGTCTGTGTGTATGCGTGTTTTGTGTGTGTGTGTGTATATATTTGTATTTGTGCAATGACGAGAAGGAAGTTACGACTGTAATCTATACGGGTTAAAAGGAATTAGTGTGTGAAGAGCCGTTGATTGTGACAAAGACATAAGTGTGTAGAAATGGGGAATTTTTAAATTTTAAATACTGAAAAAAAAAAGTCGTTGCCTCATGTGTGTGTCTGCGTGTGTTAGTGTTTCTTATTCGTTAAACGTGAATTTTTCACGTGCAACATCCCACACACACACACACACACACAATAATAAATTGAGACTCAATTTTGCCTTCCCGTAAAATCCGAAGAACTTCCATTTTTTTTAATCACTCATCTTTTTCAACAAAAAAAAAAACCTCTTTTTTTTTCTTCATTTTTTTTTTGCTGCCGCCATTTCCGCCAGTCTCCCAACCAACAGCGCTCAGTGCGGGTCAAACGCGTGGTGTTTCTTTTTTTATAATTCAAAAAATCAAAAAACAAAGTCCCCTCAATGCTTGTGTTTTTTTCATCAATAAATAAATAAATAAATTATTAATCGGTTGTTATTGTGTGTGTTTCTATCATGTCGCACATCATTTGAATTGAATTATTTGAAGTGACATATATATATGTGCTTTACTCTCTCGGTTTGTGTTTCTCTCTTCATTACTCTGGATTAAATAAAATGAAATAATAATTGCGCGCGTGTGTGTGTATGTGAATAGTTTCTATATATATAGATATATATATATATATATATGCTGTGTGTGTGCTGTCGCCATCTCGCCGTTTTGCCCCCCTTCCCTCCCCCTGGGGCTCTCCTTTACTGCTGAAAAGGCTTCTCTTTCTCTCTCTCTCTCTCTTTCTTTTATCTCTATCTTCGTCACATTGTATTTAGTATACGTGGAAGCGCAATCGTCGTCTGTTTAAAATCCAATCGTTGAAGAGGTGTATTTTTTTTCATCATCTACCCACAAAAATTTCAATAATTCTCTATTTCAGATGAACAAAAAAAAAGGGAGGAGGGGGGGAAACGAGTGCGCAGAAAATTTTTTTTTCAAAAAATTTTCCACGCTCCATTATGCAATCAACACAAACACGCGCTCGCTTCTTCCTCTTAAAAAAAAAAATGTATTTTTTTGAGTTTTATTTCTGTTAAAACAGGAATTTGACGATTTTGCAGGGGAAAAAGTGGGGGAATTGGCGAATTTGTGGGTTCAGAGGTTTCGCACAAGGGGGAGGGACTTTGGGAGGACAAAAAAAAATCCCTTTTTTCAAGTTTTTCTCTCTTTCTTCTTCTTAGGTTCCTCAAAAAACGTTGGAAAAACGTCGGGTGGATTAGATTGTCGATCACGTGGTGATGCGTCAGTTCACTTGAGTTTGTTCACATTCTTCTCAGTTGTGTGTATATGTATGTATGTGTGTGTGTGCTTGTATTAATGTGCGTGTGTCTGTCCTTAGTGGCCCGGCTTGTATCTTCGACCGGCGACGCCCTCGGAAAGCCGGCAGTGTGTTTTTTGTCTCGAAAAAAAAAATTTCGTTGATTTCTTTTTTTTTACTCCGGAGGCGAAAAAAAAATATTTTTGTTTCACCATGCGCTCCTTTTTTTTTCCAAATTGGATAAATCGAAAGAGTGAGAGACAATTCTGAATGATTGAATAACTCCATTTAAATTTTTATTGTCATGCCTATATAGCTTTATACATTAGCAATATTATTTTTTTTTCCTCTAAAATTATGACGCAGATACTGTGATCAATAATCATCTATTTTTTTTTCTCTTCATTTTTTTTTTTGTTTTTCTTCAACAGATAGTTATTAACCGAAGAAAATTGGAAATAAACGATTTTACAAGTGAAGAATTATTAATTACAAAGTACGAATATTAAAACTGCA
Source organism: Aleiodes alternator (assembly GCA_963921955.1). Classification (NCBI taxonomy): domain Eukaryota; kingdom Metazoa; phylum Arthropoda; class Insecta; order Hymenoptera; family Braconidae; genus Aleiodes; species Aleiodes alternator. The sequence continues at coordinate 6,422,292 of OY998099.1, read as the reverse complement.
GTCTGTGCTGTGAATCCAAAGTTCATCAGAGTACTGAAGAAAAAAAACGAGGTTCGTTGAACGTTTCCCCTTTTTAAAAAATTTTTATTATTAAATTAAATACTCGTCACTAAATAATCTAAAATGTTTTTTCTTTTTTTTGCAGTGAAAATGATCAAAGCGGATTTTAAAGGATTCTTTTAGTGCTGTCAGCTCAATTTGACTGCTGATCCTATCAATAAACTCTCCAAAATTGAAGAAAACACGTGGAGAATAATAAATTTATTAAATAATAGTAATAATAATAATAATAAGCCTACAAGAAAAGGCGAAAAGGGGGAAAAGTGAAGTTAAATTGAATGTGAGAAGAAAAAGGAAAATAATTCTCTAAGAAGGTGAATTGTGTGTTTTCGGTATAAAACCAAGTGATGGATGAATGGGAGTAATTACGGCGCCTGAGCAGTACAGGCGTCGTAGGCTTAGATGCCAAATTGAGCCTCTGGATGTCGTCGATGAATCAGAAGAAATTATTAAAAAAACGTCAGTGGCAGTTATGGCACCTGCTCTGACGGAAGGTGGTCCTCAAAAACCAAACAATATATTATCATCACCATTGCCATTATCAGATAGTGGTTTTTTAACACCAAAAAAAGCATCAAAAATTTGTAATAATCGTGAAGTTATTGAAAAATTTGTTGTCAGTGAAAACGTACAGCCATCAAAAATTGATGAAAATTGTTTACGTGGTTTATCAAAAAATTTAATAAGGAATGTAATTAATTCAAATTATGAAAATAGTTTAGATTGCCTTAAAAAACACTGTACTATTAATAACAGTAATGACCTGATGATAAATAGTAATTTTGTTAATGATATTGATATAATAAGAGTTGAAGAGGATAATAATTATATTGATAAAAAAAAAAAAGATAATTTAAATTTAGTGAAGTGTAGTAGTACGGTTATTTTACCGGATGAATTAATTACTGAGGTGTGTGAAGTTATAATGAACGAGAATACATCAATAATTAATGAAGAAGAAGTAAATGACGAGATGGGATTTATTAAAACAAATGATATTGTACCAATTATACCAATTGTTGATACAAATTTGAATGATGATAAAGTACTTGATGGTATTATTGGTATTAATAATGATGAATTAACATCACAAGTTGTTGGTGATATAACACAAAATGTTGATGATATATTGAAAGTTATTGAATCAATGGAGGATGATGATAATGCTGCTGCTGCTACTACTGCTGATGCTGATGTTGATGATAATGATAATGAGGAAATAATAAATGATGATAATAATGAACAAGTTAATACACCAGAAATATTCAATATGTCCGAGGGTTTTACATCATTTGAAAGAGATTTACTCAATGAAGTTGATGTTGATGTTATTAATCTTGTTAATGAAAATATGAACATTAATATTGGACTTAATATTGGTGATAGTGAATTACAAAGAGATAATAATATTAAATTGAAACAAGATAGTATTGAAAATAAGTGTTTTGAACAGGACAGAAGAACTGCATTTTTAATGAGAAGATTGAGAAAATTACAGGCTAGAAATGTTGGTAAACACATTGCTGAAGAGACAACTGGTGTTATTGAATTGGCACATCACAGTGTTAAAAAATATTTTTTAAATGAATTACAAAATATTAGTGGTAATAAATTAACAGCACGTAATTTACCACAAATTATACCAGATACATTGAATTCATTTATTAAAAATATTGAAAAATCGTGTATTGCACAGAGTAATATGGTAACAGCACATTGTAATAGACAGAGAAATTATTGTCGTTATTTTGGTGCTGGCTCAAGAGATATTGGATCAGTTGGTACATCAAGCAATAGAAATACATCAACATTTGGCTCGGGACATATTAAACTTGATAATGAACAAGTTGAAAATGTTGCTGGTTCACTTACAACACAGATGCACGTGGTTGAATCAAATCTTGATTCTGATTGTACAGCATCAAGCAGCGGTGGTGAGAGCTGTGATGAAATGCAGAATTATAATAATTCACATCAGCAACAATTACCTATGTGAGTTTTAATTAAGATTTTTTATGTATTAGACATTTTTTTCATTTGGGAAAATTTCAATCGGAGTAAAAAATGGATTCCATAGTCATGTTTGGGGTATTTGCTCATTATCAACGATATTGCATCATCATTGGAAATCTGGTGATTAGGCACTTTGTTTGATTAGAGATTTGATCATTAACGTTTGTAAAGAAATCATTTTTGGTACAATGTTTTTGATCTTTTAATTATTTAATTAATATGTTTTAATTGTATATCAATCGTTATTGACACATAGAGATGGGGAAAAGTGGGTGGAAATGAGAATTCTGAAAAAAATTGGTTGGTATGGAATTTTTTCAATGATTGCATTGAAAAACATGCTTTGGAATTTTTTTTTTTAGATTGTTTTGTAGGAATTTTAATTTTTTTTCACTTTTTCTAGGATATCTCAGGTATTATTAGTTTTAGCGACTTGGGGTTCATCCTAATTTCAAGGTTGAATCATTTGCCATCGATTTATCTGGTTTTGGGGAAAAAATTATCGATTTGCAAATTTTTTTTTTAAACAAAACCACATAAATAAATGGCAAACGATCTCATCTCTCATTTCAAATTAGTCCTGAGTCGCTACGACTAATAGAATCCGAAATTTCCCCGAAATAATAGAATTTTTCGAAAAAATGACAAAAATAAATTTTTACACATGTTTTTCTACTAGAAATTTATTCACCTTCTCAATGGAATCATCGGTAAAATCCTATTTCAAATATTTTGAGTAAATCTGGGCGATTTCACATAATTCCTACAATAAATTATTACAGGCTTATTAATCTTCTTTATTAGCTCATCAAACTCCTTATCCAACACTGAAAACTTTAAGTATTCCATCACTAACAGGATTTCTTGCCAACACAAATATAAAACTCAACTAAATCATTAAATTTTCAGTAGTATTGATTTTTCCTGTTATCTCTCATTCAACTTGAAATCGTGAAGTTTTATCACTGAATAATATATGACCTAATGAATATTTAATAACTCATTCAATATATGAAACTAGCAGCCGATTTATTCGAAAATTAGTACGGTTCTAGGCATAAATTAATCGACTCTCCTTTTTCCTCATTAATTTTACAAACAATTAGAGGAAGGTGGGGTGAAACTAACATTATACTTGAAGGATTCGAAATAAGGATTTTCTAATGATTCCATCGAAAAGTTGAGGAAATTCGAGGCGGAAAATATGTGTCAAAATTAATTTTTCTCAATTTTTTGAAAATGTCACTTTTTTGGCCAAGTTTTGAAGGGGTATTACTTACGAAAATCGAGAAAATTCACTTTTTTGTCGATATCCCCAGTTCTGTTGATCGTAGCGACCTGGGATTGATGGCAAATGAAAGGTGAGCTCATTTCTCATCGATTCATGTGGTTCAAATTTTTTTTCATCAATTTTTTAATTACTTATAGGCTATTTTCTGAAAATCAGTGTTTCTAATTACTCTAATCAGTTTCTTTAATTACTTATAGGCTATTTTCTGAAAATCAGCCCTATAAGTACTTGAAAAATTGATAATTTCTTTTTCAAACCACATAAATCGATGGGAAATGAGCTCACGTTTCATTCAAGATCATCCCCAGGTCACTACGACCGATAAAACCAGAAATATTCCCGAAAACCTGAAATTTTACAAAAAACAGAAGGTTTTCACCTTCAAGTCTCCCGCGAAAAATGGAATTTTTTAAAAATTCAAGAAAATAACTTCTGAAATATGATTTATATGTAAAATTTCTTCAGCTATCCAATGAAATAATTCCAAAAAACCTATCTCCAATATTTCCATCGATTCCCCCTAATTTTCATACAACAAAACATTATAAACTAACCCACATCCAAATTTTATCCCACCTTCAATACAAAAAAAAATTTAATGTCAACAGATCCAAAAGAGCTGCCTGGAAGTACGCGCAGGATCGTGCAGGAGTTGCCTCTAGATGGACCTGGCTACAAGCCCAAATATCCGATTTGGAGTACAAAATCCGTCAGCACAACGATCTTCAACGTCAAATGAGAGCAGCCAAAGGTTTCACATACTTAGAAAACGCCGAAACCATCAACGGCTACAGTGGTGTTCTCCCAGGATCAACGTCTCGTCACTCCGTCAACACCGTCAATGATCCAGAACCAAGTGCATCAACAGCATCACGCACACGTCCATTCGTCTGGGACGTCTACAGAAAACGAAAGCTCCTCAGGCTAGAAGGACTCCACGATCATTCGAAGCGTGCAGCAAGATCATCAACAATAAAATGTTCCTGTGACGGTACACTGGCATGTTGTGCTATCTGCACAGGTCGACGTGATCCAACGCAGCCGCAAGAACCATTCGAATTATTATCACCACAAGAAAGAATCGCCTTGGTCGATCCCGGTTATCATCCTGTCTTATCATTCCCCGAAGACGTAACTCACAGCACGCACTTCGAGGCTATCATGAAGACAGTTGATTGGCAGCAGAAGATTCTTCGGGGTAATTTACGAATTCCACGTGTCAAAGACAAGGAAACGACAGAACGACGTAAAAATAAATTACCCGAGCATCGAACCAAGTACACGTCAACAACGAGAATCAAGAAATCATCATCATCGTCCCTTTTAACAGCTCGAATTAAGCGAAAAATGTCGAAGGGAAAACGCGAGACGTCAACAGGACAGAGCAAAAATATACAGACTATCAGTAGAAAGCGTGTACCAAAAATTTCACAGGGTGATGATGATGACGATATTAGTGCACAATCAAGCTCCAGCAAACACTCGTCACCAGTGCCTTCACCACTGCAGCAGCATCCAATTGCCATTGCTGATAAAGTACCGCAAAAAGAGAGAAATTCAAATTCACATCCACGACAGAGGCAAAATTCTTATGATATTGATAATATCGTTATACCGTACAGTGTTGCAGCTTCAACGAGATTGGAGAAGCTGCAGTATAAGGAAATTTTGACGCCAAAGTGGAGGGTTTGTGATGATAATCCGGGGAAGGGTGATGTTAAGAATGGTGTTATGCACAGGCCTAGTCAAGACAGTGATTTTGAAGACATGTCGGAGGAGACTATTATGATAAGGCATGAGAGGAGCGAAAGGGAGGAGAGCAAGAGATTCATGAGTTTGTTGAATATGTTGCCACAAAATCGACTACGTCATAGCAGACGTGCAGACAGCAGGGCTGATAGTGGGGCCAATACACCAGATCCAATGTCACCACATGCCAGTGATTTTGGGGGGGATGTTACGTCGCCGATTACTTCACCACCGGCTACACCCTCGGGTGGTCAGGATACAGAACAGCATAATACTGATCATCGGAATTCGTCGTCACTGCAGAATGCCATTCGTCGACGCACTATATCGTCGTCGATGAGGGTTCCCAAGGAAGATGCTTCTTCTATTCATGAGGATGATAATGAAGTACGTATTGGGGGAATAGAGGGGGGGGATGGACCGGTGGGTCAGAATGATAGGAGATTGTTTTTTTTTTTGGGAGGGAAGGAATGGACGAAAAAAATTGAAAAAATTCAGGAATAATTTCGATGTACTGAGATATTATCTCGATTTTTCCATGAAATCCTTCATTGTGGAAAAAATATTGAAGTCAAATGGACCTGTGGATCGAAATAGTTTGAGAATTTTTTTTTTTGAGAGAGTGAAGGGGTCTACGAGAAATTTTGAAAAAATTCTCGAATAATGGTCACATATTTGAGTATCTTTTTGAATTTTTTACAGATTTTTCCAACCAATCCTTCTTAAAAAAAAAAAAAAATTAAAAAAAAAACTAGATTCTTGAAGAATTTATATATAGAAAAAGATGAAAGTGGATGTGACTATATATTTTTTCTTTTCAACAGGTTTTGCCCTATGAGCCGCGATTATTCCCTCTCCCTGAAGAGATCTACGATAAGATGCTTGAGGTAATGCCTGATGGCCACTGGCAGAACTCATCGACGTCACTAGGCTCTCGAGATGAGGAAAAAATCGATGAGGTAAGGTTTATCTTATCATAACCCATCCAATTGTTGATGATATTATTATAGATAGAAAGATTTATTGAAAAATCGATTTTCGATTTCGACTTTCATTTTATTCACTTCGATTCTTAGAATTGATTAATCAACTGTCAGAGTCGATTCCTTCAATTTCAATCGATCTCTAAGTTTAAAATTAATTTTTAAGCGGAAGAATTATAGATATCCAGTAACTAAAACTTTATAAAAAAAAATTTCTTCAAGTAAAACTGCCTTATAAGGTGAAAAAATGACACATGCAAAAATACACGCTAAAATTCAAATTGAACACATTTTTGAATAATAATTGGACAATTCGAGAGTCAAATTTTGTTAAAGAATTATGTAAATATTTATTGACTATTTTAAAATAGATTCCGGTGGCGGGAGATTTTTTTGTATTCGAAAAAAAAATAATTAATGAACACTTGAAGAATTAGATTCATTTACAATTATTGTATTCTTTTTATATCAACCATTTTTATTTTCCGATTTGAACCATGAAGATTCAGAAATTCTGTTAAAAAATTAATCAACTTGAAAATGTTATGAATTTTTAATCATTCTCATTTTTTTATTTCAATAATATGATTTTTGTAAATAAATCAGAAAGTCGAATGCTATGAATCGACTTTTAATAAACTTGAAAAACTAGAAATTGATCCTTAATAATCGATTACTTTAATAGATTATAAAAGACCCGACTCTGAGTAGAATCGGAATCGATTTCGCCATTTTTTTAATGATAAAATCCATTAATCTTGATTTATTAACAAATATTTTCATTTTTTTTTGCATTTAGGAAGTGGAAATGGATCCTTCTGAGTCAGATACAACTGAATCAGCCTACTGCGATGCAGATGGCGAGGATCCAAATGATCCAGAATGGACTGTAGCGGATGACAGAGACGCAGAAAAAGAGAGGATACGCTCTACAGCCAAAAGATAGGAGATATTAATTATTAAAATAAATACTGATAATTATAACTGGCTGTCGTACGTGTTTTTTTTCCTCGAAGAAAAAAGAAAAAAAAACAGAAAACTACAACAACAACAACAAAAAACCTATTCAATTATATTTTGGATGGTATTCCTGTCAATTTGTTATATATAGCTGTCAATAATGTGGCATGCATCTTAAGTTAATAGTATTACGATTCTGTAAAGTGTATTATAAATATAAATTTTATAACATCATTTAATCGCTTATAATCAATTCGCAAGGAGGAATGGATTTAGTTGAAATAAATGAAACAAAAACCTCGAGCGCTTATTTTTTTGGAATATTTGAAAAGCAGAAAAATGAACAAAAATGAAAAAGACAAAAAAAAAGAAACACAAAAAAGAAAATTATTTGAAAATTAGAAAATTATAAGGAAAAAAAAATATGTAATTAAAATTTTGTCAAGCAGCAAATGTTAATTTACATCAATTTTATGCAATTTCCTTCTTTCACCAGTGAAAAAAAAACGAAAATAAAGTAAAACGCGTTTAGAGAACACAGGTATATATTATATGAGCATAAACATTTAATTTTTTTTTAACTTTAACAATTTATTATTGATTTTGTTTGTCAGTCGAACATGAATGCAATGTGTTCTGTTATTTTTTTCCCTCTTAATTAATCTCTTCCTCTTTCATTTGAATATATACGATGTACTTTGAATCTCATTTGAGGCATTTTTATATAAAAAAAAAAAACGAATTCTGCACTTCTTTGGGCAATTTATCGAAAGTTTGAAAATAAAAGAAACAAGTGTCAAGTATAAAAATTATTTATTAAGAAAAATCAGTACAAAATAAATATTAATTTTTATTTAATTATCACCAAAAGTAATGGGATTGGCTTCGAGAGTTTTCAGATCAATTAGAACTGCTGTGTTGGTTGATGAGAATTTAGGCACACAAATAAGTCGTACTTGCTGATCTTCACCTAGAACATAAAAAAAAGAATTTTTATAGGGAAAGGTGGGGTAAAATAGACATTTCAATTGAATGGTTCAAGATAGAGATTCTCTGATGATTCTATTGAAAAGTTGAGAGGATTTTAGGTGGAAAACATGTGTCGAAATTAATTTCCTGCAATTTTTTGAAAATTTTACTATTTAGGACAAGTTTTGAAGGAGTACTCCTTTCGAAAAATCGAAAAAATTCACTCTTTCAGAGATATCTCCGGTTTGTTGGTCGTAGCAACCTGGGGTTCATCTCAAATGAAAAGTGAGTTCATTTCTCATCGATTCATGTCGTTCAAATTTTTTCAATTCAATTTTTCAAATTCTTGTAGGCCACTTTCTGAAAAACGGTTTTTGCCCTATAAATACTTGAAAAATTGATAATATGTTTTTCAAACAACATAAATCGATGGAAAATGAGCTTACCTTCCATTCAAGATCATCCCCAGGTCGCTACGATTATTGTAATGAGTGGAATACCCGAGAAGCTGAAATTTTTCCAAAAATAGAACAATTTCACCTTCAAATCTCCCGCAAAAAATGGAATTTTTCCAAAATTCAAAAAAAAACCTTCACACACATGATTTTCATGTTAAATTTGCTAAGCTTTCCAATGCAATCATCAGAAAAAACCTATTTCCAATATCCCCATCGATGTCGCCTAATTTCCCTATTATAAAATCCCAAAACTAGCACATATCCATCTTTCCCATTATCTCCACCCCCTCCCCCTAAAAACAATCAGAATAACGAATCCCCCAATTAATAAAAATCCTCTAACCATTCAAGAACTTAGTTTCAAACTTCTCGGTGTTTCCAACGAAATAGACATCAGGACACTGCTGCATTATGAATAGATCTGCCTCATCATACGGATAAGAGGGGAGCGTATCTGGAGCAGTTGGACAATAGTGTCTCCACTCCAGCGTCTTCTCCAGCCACTCCAAAGGACTCTTCTTGTCTCCTCCCTCACAAACTCTCATGATGTCCTCAATGGGTTGTCCACTGGAGCCACTGATCAACCTCCCCCCGACTTCACCGATCCAAGGATTACTAACGCCTTTTAAATTCTCGTATTTCCCAGAGCTGGGGAACAAAAAACGATGGATCGGTCTCTGTGGCAGCATGACATTGGTCGGATCGTACTGCCCCGGCATCAGAGTCACCGAGCAGTGCTCCAGAAGATCCAGCAGCAATTGGTCCAGTCGCTTAATAGCTGCTGCTGTTCCAGCCGTTTCTGCCGATAATTGAGCTCTCGAATTGAGCAAACCTCTGGTTCCTTTATGCGGATCTGGACCACTTGTCTGGATGCTGTTTCCCGCAATCACGAGATTCACGATCGACGAAATCTCCTCCTGCATCGACAAAGTTCCAGCCATTCCCGTGATATACTCCATTAAAAGGTCTATTGCTAGTGCATTTGAAGCATTTGATAGACTCAATCCAGAAATTAACAGCAATTTTCCGGAAAATGCAGCGGATTTTGGGGGAAGAGGCGATTTTGGTGCACAGCCTGGATAACACCACTCTTCTACCTCAAAAGTACCGTCCTCAAGCTTCTTTCCGAGAAGAGCAACGACTATTCCTGTTACTACCTCGGATATATTGACTTTGGGGCCGACAATCTTGATTCTCAGCATCTCGTCCTCCAAGTAAGGAACATCCTTATCGCTGCAGTAATTCTCGTGTTTTTCGGGGATTGTTCCAGATTCCTGGTTCTCTTCGTTTAGCTCACGGAGAATTGATGGCTTCCACAGCTGGTGCTTGAATAAGGTGCCTATTATTATGCAACGACGATTCTCGTAACCCTCGAGCTCTGGTAATTTTAGGATTTTTGTGTTCTCTGTGAAAGGAAGAAATGATGATGTAAGTGATACAGATAATAAGAGTCTCAGAATATTGCACATACCCCCGAGTGTGGGTCTAGCCAACAAAGAAACAGAAAAAAAAGAAATGATGATTTATTGTTAGGTAAATTATCGGCCATCATGATCACTCCCAAAAAAATTTAAGTTTTGATTTTAATTTCAATTGTTAGAGGCACCAACGTTTCGTCCACTCTGCATGGACCTCATCAGGCTGTTTTTTATTTTCATTAATCTAACATTTGACTTTTCAAAATAAATATTTTCTATCAATCTAATAATTTGTCAAAACGAAAACATCACTACAGTAAAGTGTACCTCATGGCAACAAGTGAGGGTAATGAGAGGTTTTGGATGTATTTGGGTTTTTTGATGAAACAATTCAGTAGCGAAGAGGTAAAACCGTTTTTTGAGAATATCTCGGAAACTAAGCGAGATAGAGAGATTTTAATTCAACCCTTTATTGTAGCTCTCGAAATCCTGTATAGAAAAGGACAAAGGGAAATCGCTTTATCTCGATCAGTTTCCGAGATATTGAAGAAAAACTGGTGATAAATTCAGATCAATTCTTCATAAAATTTGATATTGAAAAAAAAAATTTGTTTACCCCATTTTTTATGGACTTTTTCGGTAAGTATTTCCCTGAATTCTCTGAGTCTGCAAGCATACACGTGATAAAATTGTTTTGAGAATCCTTGACTCTTATTTGTAAATCTCTGCATAAAATTAACAGAATCCAGTGTTTTTCTCTCAAAAACTGCAACTTCTCCATTTTCTGATTTCAGTTGGGATTTCTCCGACGATTTTGTCTCAATCACCATAGTTAGATCTTTTTATTTCTGAATAAAAAGAGAAAGAAAAAAATAATAAACAACAGCAACAATTCCACTTCAAAATTCAATTCAATTTGTTAAGGCACTCATGTGTGTATGTTCTTTCTCAACAAACAAAACAAATCAAATAACCGACAAACAGACGTTGAATCGAGCAGTTTTCAATTAACTGCAAATAAATTCAAATTGAAAAAAAAGTGAATTTTTCAAACGTTTGTGATTCGTTTGAAGCTGATTGTGATATAATTATCATTGTTTGAGAGTTAATCGTTTATTAATTATTGATTAAAGAAATTCAAAAATCACGAAAGTTAGACGAAACTAAAATTTGAATATTAACTTTTTTTTAAATCTTATTAAAAATTTAATAATTTATAACTGAATTATTTTATGTTAAACAATTTCATGACAACTGTAATGTATGAGCAATAATATTTAAGTATTAGTTCAAATCAAAGGACGTGACGTCATTTATCCCGCCATTTTCATGAATTCACGTGCTCTTCCTCCACGACTTCAATGGCTGTTAACTCGTATATTGCTCCAATTCATTTTCAAAAATAAATCATTAAGGTAATCCTAGTGGCAGGTTCAAATCATCCATTTTGATTTTTTTTCCATTTAGTTATTATAATTACTATAATTATTTCGATTTTTCAACATTTTACCGATACTAGAACGATTGTCCAAGATGATAAATTGTTATTAGATAATATTACGAATATTCACTATTGTTCCGAATTTGACTCACGCTGTTCCAGTATCTAGGACTGGGATTGGTGGATTCTCGGATTTTAAATACCAATATGGCCGCCATTGTTTTTTTCATGTAATTAATTGTATTAATCGTCGTTATATGTCCGGTAACATGCATTTTTCATGATTTCAAAAATTAATAGACATTCTGACGAACAAAAAACATACAAGGTTATTATAAGAAAAAAATAGGTCTGTGATCACGAATTTTCGCAGTGAATTTGAAACTGAACCTCGCTCATTTAGTTTCAATGTTAATTCAATTATTTTCAAAAATCAATTTTGGCCTTATTTGTCCGCTAACATGGGAAGAACTTAATTTTAGAAAAATCTCCTCATGCTGGTCTATCGAAAGTGATCAAATGAAAAAAGGGAAAATAGATTTTAAGTATCGTTAAAAATAAAGTGCAATAAACTATTCATTTTCCTTGCCAAGACACCACAACAACAATTGCTGCAATTTTATGAAGAAAAAATAGCATCGATAAAGTAGAAAACATCGTTATAATTTGAAAAATATTCAAATGTAACGACTGTTCATTCATGTTAACGACCGTTAGAAGATGTGGCGCTATTATCGTTTAATACCAAATTTTACGTGTGTACAAGCCCTCTAACCTTTTTTTGCCCTCTAGTCCGGCATTTTGTTCGCGTCAGCTTAAAACATAAAAAAGAGTAAAAAAAAATCTTACAAAATAGTCAGAAAAAAATATAAAAAAGTAGCAAAAATGTTGTGTAAATTGATAGTCATAAATTAATTGACAATTTAGCAGTGAATAGAAAAAATAAAATAATAATAACTTTATTTTAATTTTTTATTGAACAAATTATCTTCAATAAGAAAAAAATAGTGCTTCTTTAAAGTTGGCAAGAGCCTTTTTTTTTCTCTTTTCTTCTGTTTTTTGTTAAAAAAAACCGAATTGCCGAGTAATTCTTCTTTTTTTCTACTCCTCCCACTTGCAGTAAACATTTTTTTCTCCTCATCGGAGGTTAAATACACATAAACTATATGTGTTCATCAAATTAACGACAAAAAAGCCATTTATTAACTGATAAATTCGAGAAAAAAATTGATTTTTCATAATTTTTTTTCTTCTTTTTCTTCGTAATTTCATTATGAAAACAATGAATTTTTCGGGTGATCGACACACAATTTGGATAGTGTTGTAAATAAATTAAAATATGCATTAAATTTAAAAAAAATCGATTTAAAAAAATACTAAATGCGTCTGTATGTACATTTGTGTGCGTGTGTCTGTTTGTCTCTATCAATCTGTCTAGCGTTCTTTTTTTTTTCATCGCTTTGGATAATATTCAATAATTGATTTTTTTTTCGCGGTGAAAAAAAGAAGAAAAAACATGGAAGCCACGAGTGAAACAACGGCAATGCCACTGCAGGAGGTAACACCGGTTAATGCAGATGTTGAACAGCAGCATGCTGATGAACCAATGGAAGAATCAGAGGAATATGCATATGATGGCGAAGAATACAGGCATTTTGTGCCAAGAGGCCGGGGAAATTTCAGGTGAATTTAATTTTTCTATCCTTTAATATGAATGATTATTGTCTTAGAAACAAAGTGGCTTAATTAATTATGTTTTTTATTTTCATGTTGAAATTATTCTCTTTGGGATCATAGGACACTGGACGAAATTAATTTAGCAATACTCAATAATTGTCAGGTGAATGACCTTTCGCCTGTTGACTATAAAAACTGCAATGTTGACGAAAATTTATAATCGGATTCATTTCCATATTGATAATGATTGGTTTCAAAATATCATGGGAAATTGGAAGATTTCTTTTTTTAAAAAAACAATACTAAAGCATTGTCAATTCGCGACGTTTCGCTTATTAGTCAACGAAAACTTTTTTGCATTGATTAAATTTCCGATTGGAGATAAATAATTTTATGATGACTATATACTAATGATGTCGAGAACCTGAGAAAGCCTCAATTAAGCAGGCGTAACGTCGTTCATTTGACAATTATTTTGTATTGTTAAATTAATTTCTTTCAACGTCCTATGATCCCAAAGAGAAGGAAGTGGCGTAAGTTACAAACTAGAATTTCATTATTATTTTTGTTTTGCAATTAAAGGGGTGTAAGTCCTGGACACTTACGCTCCTTTATGATGAAAGTTTCATAAAATTTCATAAAAATTTTTAAAAGTTTTATGAAATTTCATAGAAATTTAATAAAAGTTTTATGACATTTCACAACACTTCCATAAAAAATTTAGAAAATTCTAAAAAGTCTCAATTATTAGAATAAAACTGATATTTCCTATTTCTAACACTTACACCACTCTTTTACTGAAGTGACGTTATAATTTTGTGGATAGTAGACAAATCTGATCATTTTTACAAGTATTCAACATGTCCTTTGAGTTGTTAAATTACTTACACTTTACGTGAACTTAAAGACACTTAAGGGGTAACGGAAGACCAGGAAATTTCGAATTTTCAAACCCATTGTTTAGTGATAATTATGATTTTTTGCATTAAATATCAGTAGCATCGCCTTCCTAATGTTTTTTCCCAGTCATTTTAACATTTTCATTTTCACATGAACAATTACGCCACTTTGTTATCATAATTTCATGATAAGGAAATTATCGTACATTTAATAATTTTTTTAAACAAATACATTATTATGAAGAAAATGGCACTTTTAAGTTTTTCAAATTTTCTACATGCGCCTTTTTATTAATTTTTTTTTTTTCAAAAATAATTTTCCTGCTAAAATAATTAAAATAATGAAAAGGACATCATAATAAACGTTTTGGTGTAGATTTAGAAGACACACCTCTTTCACTCCAGAATCAAGCTTTTTTAGCAGTTATGCCACTTTGTTTCTAGGGTGACGATATGAATAGAAATTTAGATTGTTTTTTTCTCATTTTTGGAGATATTTTAGAATAATTGTGGATTTAAATTAAATATTTCAATTCTGTTCAACTCGTTTCTGATTTTTTTCTGTTGAACTATTTAAAAAAAAAATTTCTGTCGAATTCAATTGATGAAACTTTATTAAGTCCCCATGACAGAGGCTTTGAGTATGGTATGCGTGGAGGTGGACCTCCACGATTTCGTGGCCGAGGATTTGGACCAAGAGGACCAATTTACAGGGGTTCAAATAATGGCTATCCTTATGAAGGTCCACCAAGGCCAAATTGTCCACCACCAACAGGGCCCAGATTCAGAGGACCACCACCGTTTGATCCAAGCTGGGGACCCATGGGACCCCCGAATATGATGGGACCACCGAACTTGATGGGACCACCAGGAATGGTAATTCAATTATTCTCATTAGATTAAGGGAAAAAGGGCACATTTTCATTTTGCCACCTTAGAGTCAAAGACGCACAAGTCCTGTGTTTAAGCATAATACTTACGCCTCTTTGCTTCTAAAGCATCGATTTGATGTTTTATACTCTGAAAATCGCGGGAAATCATGGGAAATATTTGAGATAGATTTTCTTGGATGATTCCATTGTAAAGCTGAGGAAATTTGAGTCGGAAAACATACGTCACAATCCAATTTTGGAGATTTTTTGGAGAATTTGACTCTTTTCGGAGGAAATTGGAGGTTTAACAACAAAAATTGAAAAATTTCCTTTTTTTCCGGGATATCTCTGGTTTTATTGGTCGTAGTAACTTGAAATTGTTCTCAAATGAAAAGTAATATCATTTGCCATTGATTTATGTGGTTAATAGATCAATTTTCGAGGTACTTGTAAGGCGAAAGCTGATTTTTACAAGAAAAATTAATAAATACCTCAAAAATCTACATTTTTTAAAATCAAAACAACATAGATCGATGGCGAATGATCTCATTTTTCCTTCGAGACTAACACCAGCTTGCTACTATCTTCAATAGAACTGGAGATATTCTCATAACAGTTGAAAAAATCGAGTTTATAAAGGGTTTCTTCTCCATTCGTGGCCAAAGAGGTAAAATTTTCGGATAAAATCAATGATAATAGGCGTTTTCCATCGGAAATTTTCTCAGGTTTCCGAAGAAATCTTTTAAAAAATTCCATCTCAACCCATATCAGCAGAATATTCATTTCACAATACTTTCACCTAGAATTTTTTCCTTTCTTATCAATAAATTTTAAATAATATTCAATTTGATGCTGCCAGCCACCACCGCACATGATGAATGGACCGATGGGTCAAGGTAGTCACTACGGGCCTCCAGGAATGGGTCCACCAAACATGAACAGCGTAAGAAATTCGCATATTTTCAAATTCATCCTGAATACAAAGTGTATTAAGATTCAAAATCTATAATTAAAATTCATCTCTCCACAGATTCCAGGACAGCAAAATCAAGCCCAGCTGAGCCAACAACAGAGTAACATTCCCGGACTGGATTTAAATGGAGAGGTATGGGTGGAAACTAAGACGGCAGATGGCAAGTCTTACTTTTACAATATCCGCTCTAGAGAAACAACGTGGACGAAACCAGAGGGACCAAACGTCAAAGTCATGGTTCAGGATCAGGTAATAATCCCAATAGAATTTTCACTCATTCCTGAAGAAAAAAAAAAATTTGATATAATTATATTTAATCAGATATGTTCAGATCTGAAAAAGGTGCAACAACAAAAATTCGAAGTTTCAGATCTGAACAGATCTAATTCTATCAAATTACAGATCTGCCCAGATCTAAATATATATCGTTACCTTAGAAACAAAGTGGCGTAAGTGCAATGTATGAGCAGAGCACTTACGTCACTTTGCTCCTAAGATGATGATATAATGTATATCTAATCTTGTAGCAGATCTGGGGCATTCAATTGCAGAATTTTGCGATTTCAACAGATCTGGTCAGATTTCCTAGGATATCTGCCTATACTTCCACAGATATGTCGTCATATTGAGCGATATATAACTGCAGATCTAATTCTATCTAATTAAATAGCACCACCTTAAAAATAAAAGGCCGTAAGTGCTACACTTTCACATTGCACTTGTGCCCCTTTAATTCTAAGGTGACAATATAATTGTATCAAATTATATAAAAAAGAATTTTCCACCAATCTACTCAAGAGATCATGATTCACTTCCTTTCATGCTAATTTACCCTAAAATATATTGTCACAGCTGGAGCAGTTGGTCCACAGTGCATCAAAGCAGCCAAATCGTGATTCTGCCACCCCCGGACCAGTCTCCCAACAGCCCCAACAACAGCCACAACAACAGCAACAGCAACAACAGCCCCAGCAGCAACAGCAGCAGCCTCCAATGACCGAAACTCGACTTCCCCAAGCATCCGACCAGTCTCCAGCTCCCCTAGATCCATCAAACCAGTCAAACACAGCACCACCAGGTACCGGTCCTCCGCCAATGCTGAACGAGAATCCAGAAATGACCAATCACTCACAGCCTCAACCACTTGCTGAGGCTGCCCTAGCCCAAACAAACGGCACAGTTTCGGCCGTAACGACTCCAACAGTGAATACATCGAGTCCATCAGTAGCAACGAACATGCTGCAGCCTCCACCAAGCATGGTGCCTATGCAGCATCGCATGCCCAATCAGTATGGTGGTGCAATGGCAGCACCATTTGCTGGTGCTCCATTCGGCATGCCTCCTCCAGGTTTCCAGCCATTCGGTGGCTATGGACCACCACAAACAGGCTGGGGAGTTCCTCAAATGCCCCATGGCATCATCACTCCCCAAACACCACCCGAAGATCCAGCGATTCTATCACAAATTGACTCTGAATTAGTTGCTGCAGCTTTAGTTTGGACCGAGCATCGTGCTCCAGACGGCAGATTATACTATTACAATAGTAAAGCGGGTGAATCTGTCTGGGAGAAGCCGCAGGCACTCAAAGACTTTGAAACAGCAAAAATTGCTGTCAGACAGAAGACAGAAGAGGCAAATGTTGCTAATGCTAATAATACACAATTAGGTGGTAATTTAGATGGCATGAAGCATGATAAACAGCTGGACGGCGCCAATGATACCAAAGATAATGCAAAGGACGAGGCTGTTAATAAGAAGAAGGAAGATACACCGAAAGAAACTAAACCGCAGGATAAATCAAGGCCCATTTCGAGTACACCAGTTCCGGGGACTCCTTGGTGTGTAGTTTGGACTGGTGATGGCAGAGTTTTCTTTTATAATCCTTCATCGAGAATATCTGTTTGGGAGAGACCTGATGATTTACTTGGACGTTCGGATGTTGATAAGATGATTGCTACTATGCCAGAAGCACTGAGTGGACAGAAACATGTTAGACAGGAAGAGAGCAGTGATACGAGCGATGAGGATCAACCAACTGCTGCTAAAAAAGCCAAACAGGAGGAAATTAAAGGTAGAGAATAATACAATGATCCTGACTATTTTAGACAAATGACGATTTTTAGGTTTTTTTTTCTTCAACAAATGAATTGTTTTGTAAATAGTGGAAAATATGCACAATCAGGAAATGATTGTGCATATTTTCCACTTTTTCCAATCAGGAGATGATGTAAAACTATAAATGCGAATTTTTTAAATATTTTTTTTTTGTAATAAGTGACTTCTATTTTCAGTATTAAATAGAGTATTAAATTTTCATTTAACGAGGTAGAAATTCGCAAAAAGAGGTCAGTTACTGGGGGCATTGTCAGGAACTGGAGCTACTACTGTAATTTTCTTGTTCAAATTCATTTCTTCAATTTTTTTGATGATTATTCTTCGAGTTAAATGCAAAACTATTATTAATGATCGATAATTGATAATTACTTGAAAAATTGGTTTTATCCTTCTTTTTCACTTTGTTTTTTGAATGGAGCGCGCAATTTTTGTCAACCAATGAGGAATAGACGCGAAAGTATTAGCGTTAGGGTCGATATTTATAAATTTTTCATTTTAGAATAGGATTTATTGATAAATAGTTTTTCATCAATACTAAAATAGAATGTTTTCTTTTTCTATTTATTTTAGAAGTTCCAACTGCAGTCAAAGTAGTCGAGGAGGAGGAGGAGGAAGAGGAAGATGAGGAAAAAGCAGCGAAGAAGACTATTGACATTGGTAAAGAGGCTGCAATTGAAGCTGAAGTACGTGCTGCAAGAGAACGCGCTATTGTACCTCTCGAGACGAGAATCAAGTCCTTCAGGGATATGTTAGCTGAGAAGGACGTAAGTTTATCGTTTTTTGCCTTTCGAATGAAAAAGTTCCTCATTATCCTCAAAATCATTCGAATTTCCCAATTTACTTATTTTTTTTTCTTTCTTTTCATCAGGTTTCTGCATTTAGTACATGGGAAAAGGAACTTCACAAAATTGTTTTTGATCCCAGATATTTATTATTGACTTCCAAAGAACGCAAACAGGTGTTTGAGAAGTATGTTAAGGAGAGGGCTGAGGAAGAACGAAGAGAGAAGAGGAATAAAATGAAGGAAAGAAAGGATCAGTTTCAGAAGCTTCTTGAAGAAGCCAATCTCCATGGAAAGTACGTAATTGAACGGAAAAAAATCTGAAGTATCTCTTAAATCTTTGAGGTTTAGGAGCAGGTTTTCTTTTCAATTATTTTCATGATTTTTTTTTTACAAGGAAGGAACGTATTTTCATTTGTTGAATCTTTGAGGATATTTTATACATATATTCAATAGAATATTGTGAATTTTGCATAACATTCCCTCAGGAATCAATTGGGTCTCGAGATTACTCTAAGAGCATGTCTTTCTTCTATATAAAAACCTAATTTCCCCCCAAAAAATTTGAAAATTGTATTTTTTAGAGATTTTTGAACAAAAAAATACTTTGAACAATATTATTGTGAATCTAAATTCATACGGTGGCTTTTGATGGGATATCTCGTCTATTTTCCGAGGAAATGTTACGAAAAATTCACAAAATTTCATTGAATATGTGTACAAAATATCCTCAAAGATTCAAAAAGTAATGATAAATACTTTGAAAGAATAAAGTGATAATGATAAATACTTTTCTACCTTGCAAACAAAAAAATCATGGAAATCAATTTAAAAAATTTACTCTTAAATTTACTTTCCCTCTCAATAAAAGAAACAAATATTAAAAATAAATACATTTATTTGCAGATCATCTTTCAGTGACTTTGCACAGAAGCATGGACGTGATGAGCGTTTCAAAAACGTTGAAAAAATGCGTGAACGTGAATCTCTGTTCAACGAGTACATACTTGAAGTGAGAAAACGTGAAAAAGAAGAGAAGACAGCCAAGAGAGAGCAGGTATGTGAAAAAACACATGTTTCAACTAATTCTTCTTTTTCATTATTATTGTTATATTATAATTAATTAATAGTATTAATTTTATTATTATAATTTCACTACTTTTCTTCTTAATTTTCGTGCATAATTTTTAATTTAATTTATTTTTTTTTCCAACAGAAATCATATTAATTAATTAAATTAAACCTGTTTTTATCTCATAAAACATATTCTTCATGTGATAAATCATTGAGTATTTGCCCATGATTATTAGCACACATTCAGAGCTTTCTTTTTCAAGAATAAATGTTTGTTATTAATAAAAAAAATTTAATTAATTGGAAAATTGAATGATAAACAGGGCAAGATCTCAATGTGTATTTAATTAATAAAATTTTATATTACAGCTTAAATTATAAAATAAAAACATTTTCTTTCAGGTGCTATAGGTATGTTATTATTTTGTTTAAATTGTAAGAAAAACCGTTTGTTTTTTTCTTTAAATGCAAACGAAATTGGTTTTATTGGACGAAGCGGATTTATTTTTAATTAAGATATTAAGAGAAAGTAGGCAGAATTTTTTACATTACACTCTTCCAATTGACGATAGACATATATATTTTTTACTTGGAAATTTTTTTTTTTAAGAACTTATTTCATAGAATAATTGAGATTTTTTTTTCGGATTTACGTAAGTTGGGAGAGGTAAAAGGAGAATTTTGACAATTTCATTATAAGGAAAACTAAAAACTAAGAAAAAAAAAATGAAAATTGAGTGAAAAAAAAAATTATTAAAAAAATTGTTAGTATGATAACGGTTTCGTTTATTGTACTTATGTGTTTATGAACTCTCCACTTCAGTCAGGAGGCAGGGCAGGACAGGTTCCAATATGTGTGGATTGTTGGCTTGTTTCTACTGATGCTGGTACAGTGGATTATTGGGATGATGTCATCTTTTACCATCCCCACCTACACTTCGTGGCACTGATTGTTGGCACATCCTCGCGCGCCGCATTCTTAACTCCAAAACCAGAGTCATGAGAATGAACGAAAAACTCGGTATTTGTATATTAATCGTAATCCTCGTTACTTCAAAAAGAAACAAAAAAAATGAAAAAAAAAAAAAAATGTTCCCCCGTTTTCATGATGAGAAATTGTTACTTTAGGAGTTTGAAAAAAAAAATACTTTTTTTTTTTTAATTGGGGTAGGCCAATGAGGTAGCGAGATCAATCAATGGAACTTTAATTGAGAAAATATTGTATGGAGATTTTGAGAATAATGTACGAAAAATGGATTAACTTATTAGATTTACGATAAACTGAATGAGTTTATAGATTTTTTTTTTTAAATTGAAAATAGTTGAAGAGAGGGCTTCTTTTGTAAATTCGTTTGAAGACCAAATGTGCCAACGTCCGGTACATATTGCTCTGCTTGGATGTTTTTCCTTTTTTGAAAACAAAAAAAAATCGTTTTTTAAATTTAATTTTCGGATAAAAATGTGCTAATCGCGACTGAGAGTTCATTTGGGGGAAAGGTGGGGTAAAATGGACATTCCAATTGGTTGGAGATGGAGATTTTCTGATGATTTTATTGGAAAGCTGAGGAAATTTCAAGTGGAATACATGTGTCAGAATTATTTTTTTTTCTATTTTTTTGAATATTTCACTCTTTTGACCAAGTTTTGAAAGGGTACTTCTTTCGAAAATCGAAAAAATTCACATTTTCAGCGATATCTCCGGTTCTGTTGGTTGTAGCGAACTGGGGTTGATCTCAAATTAAAGGTGAGCTCATTTCTCATCGATTTATGTGGTTCAAATTTTTTTTCATTAATTTTTTAAATATTTATAGGCCATTTTCTGAAAATCAGTTTTTGCCCTATAAGTACTTGAAAAATTGGCAATTTATTTTCTAAACCACATAAATCGATGGGAAATGAGCTCACCTTGCATTCAAGATGAACCCCAGGTCACTACGACCAATAGAACCAGAGATATTCCTGAAAACCTGAAATTCTGCGAAGAACAGAAGGTTTTCACCTTCAAATCTTTCGCAAAAAATGGAATTTTAGAAATATTCCAAAAAATAACTTCTGACACATGATTTTCATGGCAAATGTTCTCAGCTTTTCCATGGAATCATCAGAAAAAACCCATCTCCAATATTTCCATCGATTTCGAGTGATTTTCATAGTACAAAGTCCCAAAACTAACACGTGAATCCGTTTTACCCCACCTTTTCCCCGATTTCTGTGTGAAGCACAATCTTTACAATTAATAACCAATTAATTGTGTCAAGATGATGCTTCATCAATTACACGAAAACCCAATTAGCACATGGCGCTTCAAAATAAACTGACTAATCATTTTTTACCCTTTCAGCCAGGACGACTGATTTCAATCACCAAATAAAAAAAGAAAAGACAAAAAAAAATTACGAAAGAATGAAAAAAGTTAAAATCTGTATAAATTCACTGCTAATTGAACATTTTAATAATTTCATGTTTGGGCTAATTGTACTCAAGTCAATTAGCAGTGATTTTACTAGTAAATTTAATAAAATCATTTTTTTCAGGCATTTAATCAATGTAATTTCTTTTCAGGAACAACGAAAAAATGGTGTTCATCCATAATTTCACAAATTTATTTAATGTAATAAGCTGAATCATTCAATTTTTAAGTTATTTTCCAATTATTTCTCTGTCACCTTAGAAGCATAGAGGCGTAAATGCTATTTGTTTATAAGCATAGTACTCACGCCCCTTTGTTTCCAAGGCGACAATTTAATGCATTTGCAATTTGCTGATTAATTCTCTTAAAATCATTAAAATGATATTAAATTAAATTTGTGAAAATAATTGGATGAAAATTATCGACTGCATGTGTGTGTGTGCAACAAGACACAATGAAAGAAAAAATTTATAAAAAATTTAATTAGTAATTGTGAATTACAAAAATTTATAAATTAAGATAAATTAATTTTTTATGATTAGATTTAAATTTAAAAAAAAAATGATATTTCGAAATATTTAATTATATTAATAATGAAAATTTTCCAGGTGAAAAAGGATTTCATTGCAATGCTGCGTGAGCACAAAGACATTGACAGACATTCACACTGGAGTGACTGCAAAAAGCGCTTGGAATCAGATTGGAGATATCGTTTAGTTGATTCAACAACAACACGTGAGGATTGGTTTCGTGATTATGTACGTTTATTAAAAGATGAACGTAAAAAAGAAAAAGAGAGGGACAAGGAAAAGGATCATCGTCATCGTGAAAAGGATCATCATAAATCAGATAGATCTGATAAAAAGGATAAAGAGCGTAAGGAGGAGAGAAAAGAGCGAAAGGAGAAGGAGAAGGATAAAGAGAAGAAACGTAAGAGTAATAATTCGACTGAAGAAAATGGAAAGGATAATAAAAAAGAAGCGGAGAAGGAGATTGGAGAAATTGAGGATGCTGATGATAAATTGTTGAAGAAAGAAAATGACGTAAGAATAATTGAATTTTAAAGGAAATTTATAGTTTAGGGGAGGGGTGTGGTAAAATGGACAGATGTTAGTTTTGGTGTTTTATCTTCCGGAAATTACTCGAAATCGATGGAAATATTGCAGATAGATTTATTCTGATGATTCCATTGGAAAGCTGAGGAAATTTCACATGAAATTCACATATTAGAAGTTATTTTCTTGAATTTTTCAAAGATTCCATTTTTGGCGAAAGATTTGAAGGTGAAATCCTTCTGTTTTTGGAAAACTTCAGTTTTTCGGAAATATCTCTGGTTTTATTTGTCGTAGGAACTTGGGGCTGATCTTGAATGAAAGATGAGCTCATTTCCCATCAACTGAGGCGATTAAAAGAAAAAATTATCAATTTTCCAAGTACTCATAGGGTAAAAACTGATTTCTGGACAATGGCCTATAAATATTCGGAGAAAAATTGATGAAAAAAAAAATTGACCACATAAATCAATGAGAAATGAGCTCACCTTTTATTTGAGATCGACCCCAAGTTGCTACGGCCAGCAGACCTGGAGATATCGCCGAAAAACTGAATTTTTTCGATATTCGAAAAGAGTAATTCTTCAAAACTAGCCTGAAACGTAAAATTTCGAAAAAATTGAAAAAAAAATTAATTTCGTCACATTATTTCCACCAAAAATTTCTTCAGCATTCCAATGAAATCATCAAGAAATCCCTATTTCGAACCGTTCAATTGAAATCTGCATTTCACACCCCCCCCCCATATCTGCGAATCCTGTCTCAATCACATTAAATTCACAGAATTATGGAAATGACGAGCACTCAGATTCCGAGGAAGACCGCGAAAAGGCTAAACGTGAAAGAGAGAAAAGAGCTGAGGCTAGTTTACGTGAACGTGAACGTGAGGTACAACGTACACTGGCAACACATTTACGTGACAGAGATAAAGAGAGACAGCATCACAGACATACCGAGGCTGTACAACATTTCAGTGCACTTCTTGCTGATTTGGTAAGTGTTAATTATTTGGCAATTATTCAAAAAAAGAGGGGAAAATGCACGTAGATGGGAAACACGTGACGAATGACTTCGCTGTCAATCAATATCGCCGCCGTAGAATCAAAGGGGCATAAGTGCTATGTTTATATACATCACTTACGTCCTTTTGCTTCTGAATTATTTATTTATTTCAATGCCCTCCGCAATTTCACATGTTTTAGAATTTTAACGTTTGTGCAGAGAGTATTAATGTCCAAAAATGAAAGAAACAGAGTATTTATATACTTTAATTATAAGCCATAAATTGTAAATTATAAATCATAATCAGAGTAATTGGTATCACTAGTATCATTAAGGTAATTCTAGTAGTTCGGGCAATCTATTTTCTCTTTTTGATTTTGGACGCTTCGATAAAATAGCATGAGGAGATTTTTCTAAAATTTAGTTTACCCCATGTTACAAGACAAAAGAAGCTAAAATTAATTTTTGAAAATAATTGAATTAACGTTGAAACTCCATAAGCGAGGTTCAGTTTCAGTTTCACTGCGAAAATTCATGATCACAGACCTATTTTTCCCTCATATAACCTTCTATGTTTTTTGGTCGTCAGAAAGTCTATTAAGTTTTTAAATCATGAAAAATGCATGTTACCGAACATATAAGGACGATTAATGCGATTAATTACATGAAAAAGTCAATGGCGGCCATATAATATTATCTAATAATAATTTATCATCTTGGACGTAGTTCTAGTACCGGTGAAATGTTGAAAAATCGAAATAGTTATAGTAATTATAATAACTAAAAGGAAAAAAAAAATTAGAATCGACCATTTGAACCTGCCACTAGGATTACCTCAAATGTGATGATATCTTTTATCAAGTTCCTCTCCTCTCAGATTTTTATGAATACTTTTTAAATTTTTTTTTCGAGGTGAGAAATGGTGATTTGGCCTGGCGCGAGGCAAAACGTCAATTGCGGAAGGATCATCGATGGGAATTGGCAGAGAGTTTAGATCGTGAGGAAAAAGAACGTTTGTTCAATGAACACATTGAGCAGCTTGGACGAAAGAAACGTGACAAATTCCGTGAATTACTTGACGAAGTTGGTGCATCAACAGAACTAACTGCATCATGGAAAGACATAAAAAAATCATTAAAAGATGATCCAAGATACACGAAATTCTCATCGAGTGATAGAAAGTGCGAGAAAGAATTCAAGGAATACATCAAAGATAAATTAGTAGCAGCAAAAGCTGATTTTCGTGAACTACTGCAAGAAACTAAACTTATAACTGATAAAACATACAAAAAAGTTCAGGAAAATAGTGCATCATTGATTGAAATTGAGGATATACTGAGGAAAGATCGTAGATTTTTAATTCTCGAGGCTGCAACAAATGAGAGAACACGATTATTGATGGGCTATCTTGAAGAATTGGCACGTAGGGGTCCACCTCCACCACCCACTGCATCCGAGCCATCTCGTAGACCCACAACAAATTAAACTTGGGTTGTTGTTGTTGTTGAAGGTGCAATATGCTATTATTATCATCCCAAGCCTGAAGACTCCACTATGAAAATTCATGAGTAATCTCCATTATTGATGAGAGATAAATTCAGTTCACCATCACACACACACACCATTGTCATGTGTTACTTTAGGATTCAATAATAAAAGAAAAAAAAGAAAAGGACAAAAAGCTTTTTTGGAAAATGTTTTCTTTTGACTCATTCAAAAATACCCAAACGAGTCACTTTGTGTTTCGTTCGATCAACAAGGAG
This sequence comes from Aleiodes alternator, assembly GCA_963921955.1. Classification (NCBI taxonomy): domain Eukaryota; kingdom Metazoa; phylum Arthropoda; class Insecta; order Hymenoptera; family Braconidae; genus Aleiodes; species Aleiodes alternator. Next base: position 6,396,332 of record OY998099.1, on the reverse strand, counting down.
AAAACCTTGGGTGGAATTTTTACATCTTTCCCCTTTTCCCCCTCATGTATCCAAGGTTGTCCTGTGAATTTTACAACGACCCGTTAGCAACGGCCATGCAAGTGGTCACCACAAGGGACGTATGTGAGAAGACAACGAGGATCCGGGATGAGAGAGAACGAAAACAAATTTTTTTTCATTCACCATTAAGAACACATGTTTTTCAGCCTTTTTTTCCACATATTTCTTTATGTTAAATTTCTTTGATTTGCCTATCTAAATGATAATGAAAATAGCGCGTACGGGACAATTTTCAGGATATTTTCTTAATAAATGAATTATTGCAACAGAAAAAATATTTAAAAAATTTGTACTTGCAATTTTTTGAACTTCCTAAATGTGGATATTTTTGATTGTTCAATAATTCATTTGTTAAAAAATAAAAAACTTGAAATTTACGGATATTTACTATTTTCAATATCATTTTTTCAATCTATTACTATTTTTTCAATTTTTCTATTCAATGCATTTGCAATCGAGTGTTTCTTTCCACTAGTCTAAAACAATTCTAAGTTCTTGTTCTCTGTTCTTGTATGATAAATGAAATGTTTAAGGGTCAACGGGCGTGACCCGTTGGTGTATGCAAGAAATATATATAACGTAACGGTATTTTCATACATTGTTATGACTCTGTATTGTAACTGTGTGTCCAGCAGTTTTTGGTATCAACTTTTGCATTTCTATAGAAGCGAACAGAAGGCTTCGAAAGAATATTCATTAATGCCCTTTTTTTGCAGCTTTGATTTCAAAATCACCCCATTTGCATTCGATCGCAGAGAATGCATCTCATAAAACGGAAATAAGATGAAAAAAACGAATTTTATCTTCAAGTGGGTGACCTCGGCAAGGTCTTCTCGGGCATATACCAAAAATAGCTCACAAAAGAAGAACGTGAAATGGCAAAGGGCCCATTGCTGAAGTTCCAGGTTGAATGAACTCTCCCTCCCCCCGGTCCATAAACTTCTTCTCCCTCGAGAGCAAAAGATAAGCGACCAATAAAAAAAAAACCCTTTTCTCTCTTCAAATTACCAGTAAAGACTTCGATTGTCCACTTTATTAGACTTTTTTACTTAATATAAAAAAGAAAAAAGGTAGAGAATCGAAATAGGTGGGGATCCCCCACCCACTCGATATCTTGTAAGGTACCCGTATCTTTCTTATAGCTGTTGTTGGCCTCGGAATGCCTCTTGCAATGTGTCTCTCTCGCCCTCTCTCCATCTCCCAACAAGCTGGAGTGAAAGTAGGATTTTGCTTTCTACCTATCGTTAGTAACTTCCAAACCAGTGACAAATATGTTTGAGAACTGAAATTTTTCCATTAAAAAATGCACGTTTATTATGAAATCATAATTCATTTAATTATATCATTTTGATTTCATGATAATTGTAAAAAGAGATTTATTTCCATTGAAAACGAAAAGATAATAGAGTGAAGATAAAAAAATGTGCAGAATGTTTGAGTGAAAAAAAAAGGATTCTTTGTGCAATATCTTTTTACATGATCTATTCAAAATTAACGAAAAAAAAGAGGATTAAACTACAGCTGTGATTAACGCACACATTAATCATGCGTCCCGATCTCGCGGGATTCATTTTCATTGGATTATTTATTATTCTATCTTTCACTCCAACACGTCAGGATGGTAAGTTCTTTCTTTTTGTTTTTTAATGAGTAATTCTGAGAATTTTCTAATTGAGTATCAGCTGTGAGTGCTACTGCAGCTGATGCTCAAGTGAAGAAGAGTTTTTTTTTTTTTTTTTCTATTCATTTGACAACCTCAGAGTAGGCAAGACTACCCACTGAATTTAAGCATATTACTGAGCGCAATTTATTATAAAACATGTTGATATCATTCATTATTTTCTTATTGAGATGAACGAGGAAAATATTGGAGATGCAAGAAAAATGACATAATAGAGATTTATTGTTGGGAGAGATCTAGTTTTTTTTTCAAACAAAATATCTTACTAACTGGGTTATACATACCGGGGGTATACAACTCACACACGAAGGCCAGCACGAAAAGAGAGTGGCTTAAGCAACTTAACTTATGTATAAATTTGCAAAGCTTGATTTCCTAACACACCTGCAGTGAATGTTTTTTTTTTTCATTTTTTTGTTCTTTAATTTATCATTGTGAACTGCAGTAACAGCTGGAATCATGAGAAATTTTTACTCAATTTTTCATTTTCATTCAGCAAAAAATGAGTTTTCGAAATTTTTCTGCCATTCTTAAATCTGGAAAGATAACAAGAGAATGAAGGAGATAAAGACTCAATGATTTCTTTTCTTCTTTGAGCTGAAGTTATGTTTAGGGGAAGGTGGGGTAGAATGGACATTCCAACTGAACGGTTTGAGGTAGAGATTTTCTAATTATTCCATTGAAAAACTGAAAAAATTTCAAGTGTAAAACATATTTGAAAATCAATTTTTTTCAATTTCAATTTTTTGACCGAGTTTTGAAAGGGTACTCCTTTTGAGGGAGAAAAAAAAACACTTTTCCGGTGATATTTTTGTTCGTCATCTCATTTGTCATCGATTCATGCGACTCACGTTTTTTTTAATCAATTTTTCAAATACTTAAATGTCATCTTCTGAAAATCAGTTTTCGCCCTATAAATATTTTAAGAATTGATCATTTTTTTTTGAAATCCTATCAGTCGATGAAAAATGAGCTCACCTTTCATTTAAGATCAACCCCAGATCACTACGGCCAATAGAACCAAAGATATTCTCAAAAATCTGGAATTTTCCAAAAATAGAAGAGTTTTGCCTTAAAATCTCGAGCAAAAAATTGAACTTTTTGGGAAATAAAAAAAAATAATTTCTGACATATGCTTTCCATGGGGAATTTCCTCAGCTTTCCAATGAAATCATCAGAAAAAACCTGTCTCCAATATTTCCATCGATTTCGCGTAATTGTCATAGTACAAAATACCAAAACTAACACGTATCCGCTTTACCCCACTTTCTCCTAAAAAATCTATTTTTTTCTGCAGAAATTAGAACCATTCGAAATAATCAATTTTACCCAACAAATTCGATCTACGGAGCTCCATTGTTGCGGCAAAATAGAAATATCGTAGTAGAATCAAACGGCAATCCCGTTAATTATGAAGAAACAATTAAAGACATAGATAAAGCTAGTGAAGAAATTGATTATGGAGAAGAGTATGCAGCAGATACAACACAAGAGGCTGGAGAAATTCATTCATCACAGAGTTCACTTAAAAATTCATCAGTCGATAATACTCGTAAGACATCTAACTTAACCGATTTTATCTTTTCACTATCATCTTTTTTATTTTTTATATAAATTAAAAAAAATTGAAGAATATTTTATCTTTCCCAAAGATTACAAGACAAAGGAAGAGGATCCAAACAGCCATGCTGACTATTATTACTATTACGATGATGATTATGATAATGGTACAAATTTACATCATTCAGGTAAAAAAAAATATATATATAGAAAAAAAAAGTCTCACGGTTTAGTTTCTCATAATTGCGTAAATCCGGTTAATGTCACATGAACAGATTCATCATCATCCTTAGTAATCAGTGAGGATTCCTACGTTTCATCAAAACCTTGATTAAAATTTCGTCTTCGTCATGCTATTCTTCCTTTTTTTTTCCCCCCTAAATACCTTGAACTTATTCTCATTGCCAGTGATTCTGAATCATTTTGTTGTATCAATTCGCTTCAAATGAAAGAATTACTGATGATCTAGTGGGAAAAAAACGAATGTTAGTAAATATTGACGCATATATAATGAATTTTTTCTTCTAAAAGCAGAATACGAGGATTACACGTCCTCCAACGAATCAACTGCCGTGATAGTTTCCCATGACAATTCATCATCTTTAGTACTAAAAAACGATAAATTAACAATAAGTAAAGAAATTGATGAGGAAGCGATAAATAGTGATGAGCGTATTCTCATCGGTGAAGCGATCGTCTCGGTCGTAACTACGAAGAGTGTAGTAAACGGTACAATATCAATTCCCACGTATCCCCCTATGACGACAGAACAGATGGATGTTCCACCTATAAGTCATCATACGAGTCCAAGTCCTCCTAGCCACGAGGAAACCACAACCGAAGACTCGATAATCGTTGCATCAGTTCAAACGAGCCGCAGCATTTCAGGTGGGTTTTATGTCAAAATAATACCCAAAATAACATGCAAAAATAAAACCCAAAACAGGAGAGGATTAATGGAGCCATCACACATCTGACAGTTCTTTTTTTATTTTTTCAAGCAAGTAAATTGTTATAAAAAATCGAAAAAAAAGTCGAAAACGTTCGATTAATTATAAGAAATTCATCGTTAATTGTCAATGCATCATTAGAAAATCATCATTAAATAACTAATCATGATTACATCACAAAGAAAATAATTAAAAATCAACGGTTTTTAATACTATCACTCGTGTTATTCCCAAAAATTTGATACTTATACGTGTTATTATTGAATCTGATATTACAATCGAAGAATTTGTACATGAGACATTATTCTTGTGATGTTTTAGAATGTAATATGATTTATTATCGTTGTGTATTATTTTTGCATGTAATAGGATGAGTTGACCACTGTTGTCCAATTTTGATTGATCTAACAGTATGATTTGTCTTTTTTTCCTCCATTCAATACATTTTTTTTTTCATTTCATCCATTTATTTCTTCCAAGCTCCAAAATTATATTTCTATTTCAACATTCATTCATACTTTATTACATCTAAATTATCCCTAAATTATACATTATTAAATAAGAGATAATGACAAATCATCATTAGACCAATGAGAATCCAACAAAAAGTAGACCCTTTTTCCATGAAATATAAGTGTTACATATCGTGACCTTAGAACCAAAGGAGCACAAGCGCTATGTATGAGTATAGCACTTACACCACTTTGTTTTTGAATCAACGATATTATTACCAATGATCTTATTACCTTCAGGTGCTCGATTCCTCCCATTCGACTTTGTCACCGAGCCCCCAAAATCCTCAGCAAACACAACCGAAGAGTCAAGCACCCGTAAATCCCAGATTGAATCAACCGAATCAATAATCGATAAGCTCGATCGAGTCCAATCAGAGCTGTCCAGTGGATTCCTAACAAGTGGCTTCAGAAACTCCGGTAATGCACTGCAATTAGACGTTCTAAGTGAACAACGACCAATGCCAACGCGCAAAGTCTTCACAACAACCGGAAGAACTCCAATAATAAGTAAATTCGTACCAAAACGTTTCAACGATCGCAAAATAACCGTAACAACGTCAACTGAAAAAGAAATCACAGAAATCGAACAACCTGACAACGAAGAAAAATCCAAAATAAGCTTTAGATGGCCATCCTCAAGTAGGGGCAAGGCTTCAACAACCGAGTCAGTAAGAACTCCATCAAAACCCACAACTCCAAGGATCAAAGTTCAGGTTCCGGATATAAGTGCATTTTTACCACCTGGCTTCAAATTGAATGAACAGGACAAGGCAACAGAGAAATCACTGCTCAGTGATATTCTTTCAGTAACCAAATTTAATAATTCATCTGCATCCCGACCAAGTTCCAAATCGAAGCAGAATTCGCAGAATGCGTTTTTGACGAATGCTACAACAGAAGCGCCTGCTGATCCACTTCAGTCGCTCCTTCAGAAATCAAGTGTTGACATCAGCGCCTTTTTGCCGCCTGGTTACAAGAAGAAAGAAGAGGTAAAGCTGATGACTACGACTACAACCACGACTCTTTCACCCATTCAAAAATCACTTCAGGACCTCTTTTCGAAGACCAGTTCTGATATCGCCGGATTGTTGCCAGCTGGATTTGAGGAGAGAGGGAATAATGAAACGACAAGTCAAAGTAGCAATATCAATAGCAATAGTGATAGTCAAAGCAAAACTGCTTTAGAAAGTACTACCAAATCCGGTGGAATTAAACTAGTATTTCCGAGCAGGCCGGGAGGCAGGAAAGCTATTCAGAAAGGCGTTACTGCACATAGTCGTGGTAATAATGATGCACCAACACCAGTTACACCTAAGATTCAAAAGGGATGGCCTACGAGAGCTACTACTGAGTTTACCGGATGGCCGACACCTTCGACGACACCAATTTCCATTGAGAAGCTACTTGAAGCTGCTAGGACAGCTACTGTTAGCTCTCTTAATAGTTCGATGATTCCTATTACGAGCGAAGTTTCCACGACACCTTCCACGACGACTACAACTACGACTGTTCGGCCTACGACACCTGGGTACTGTGATGATGAGTGCGAAGTCGCTGGGACTATTAGGATCATTGGGAATACTACTTGGGTACCGGAATTATTTGATAGGAATACTAATGAGTGGCAGGAACTGGCTGATCTTGTTGAGAAAGAGGTAATTATGGATTTTATGGGGGTTTCTTGGGGGATGGATGATAAAGGATGGGAAAAGATGAGGATTTGAAGATTAGTTTGGAATCAAATGGTGATAATTTGGGGAAACGTGCTTTGATTTACTTGAACAAGTGATTGAATTATTAGGGAGTCATATCCTCAGATTGTGAAGAATTGAAGGGAATTAGTTTGATGAATCTCTTGTTTTCCGGATTTCTTTCGGAAAGGCATGCCTATAAAGAAATCTGAAAAAGTTCACAAGCAATGGAGATATGTCAGAGTATCTCTTCAAATTTTTTTCAGATTTTTTCATAGAGTCGTTGGCTTCGAAAAAAATTCTTATGTATTTTTCCAAAATTTTCTCTTTAGTAAATTCATTTTTTCTCATAATTTCTGCTAGAGAGAAGTTCTTCCGGAAAAAATCTGAAAAAATTCCACAATAATGCAGACATATTGGGGAATTTTCTCAATTTTTTTCCAGATTTTTGTTCATCACATGCATGAGATAGAGAGAGAAGCAGATAGTTACGACTACCTTCTAATTAAATTTTCTCAATAATTGTACGGAGAATTGAATATTGTTTTCTTCTACTATTGAGTTAAAATGCTGTTCTTTTCACCAATAGTTTTTAAATAATGGATCAACCCTTTGGTTTTTCAGTAATTTAGTTATTTCTGTTCGATGTAGGGCATTTCATCCCCACACCGCTATTTTCAGTAGCTTTGATAATTCATATCTCACAAATTATAGACAGAAATTATGAAAAAAATTCAGAAAAATGTTTATAAAATATAATCTACGGCATCAAAAAAATAAGGGGTCAACTGTACTCGGATTTATTGGGATACCACCTCAATCTGCTAATCAACTTTCTATTTATTACAACTCATTTGAATTGCAAATAATTAATTTTCCTTTTTTTATGAAAAAAAAATATAGAGAAATCGAAATTGTTTTAATTTATAGATCAATCTGGTTTATGTGAAATCAGCAATTCTACGTAAATGGTACAAGAACGTGCGAATTGATGCATTCAGTCCTGGCAGCATATTAGTTGATTATTTCGTTGAACTACAGGATTTATCTCAACGTATCAATACACAAGAATTGAAAGTACTGTTTCACGATTCGTTGAGAACTTACAATGCACACAAGTGGAATGAAACGAGAACAACTAAGGCACCAATGAGACTTGGTAATTTTCTTATTGATCCAAAATCAACGGATTTCGTTGTTATACCGAAACTTAGCTTGCCACAACATATCGAGAGAGATGATAGATTGATACCACAATGGGCAATTGCTGTTATTGTTATTGGAGTTGGGGGCTTACTCTTCATCATTGTTTTTGGAGTTTCTGTTGTAAGTTATAGTATTTCTATTATTTTTTTGTTTAATTATTTTTTTTTATAGGAAAAATTGAAAAAAAAAATGGAGCTAAAGTGTGAAATTCTTTATATTTTTTCCTGTAAAAAAGAGGCATCTCTTTAAAAAAATTTGAAAAAATTACACAACAATGTAGGCATGTTGGAGCATCTTCTCAATTTTTTTCAGAATTTTCCAAGAAGTTCTTCACTCTGAAAAAAAAATCATAGATTCTTTAGCTCAAAAGGTCTATTTTATCTCAGTTTCCCTGAAGAAATTATTTATTTAATAATCGAATGTTCTTTGGGGTTTATTTTGCAGCTGGTGAATCGTCAAAATGCGGCCAAACTAAAGCCTCCAGTTTCTGGGATGTACACGGAAGAAGCTGCAAAGAATATTATTCAAGCGAGTCAAGCAGCTACTTCACACAGATCATCTCACGATTATCCCAAGTCTGAAATTTCAACGATATGGAACGATACGGAAGCCTGGAAGGAAAAATCATTCGAGTCGAATTCAAATAAGGTGATTTTTCTTCACTTTTTCCTCTTGAAGAGTTTTGTTAGCATTTTGGGTTCAAATATATGCTCATTATGTCCTATTTTTTCCTAAATTTTCTTCTGATTGATTTCGACGCAAATTTTATCGTTAACTATTTTGAAACCGATCAGATGAAAAATTAGGAAAAAATAGTACATAATGAAGTACAAAATTACGAACATTCTTTTTTAATTTTGATGCAATATCACTGAACCCAGAGTGCTAACGAAACCCCTCAAATCCCTTCTCGTTAAAGGAATATCGTCGTTTTAGAAACCGAGAGGCCTAAGTGCTATGCTTATACACAGCACTTACGCCCCTTTATTTTTAAGACAACGATATGTGTAAGAAAATGGTCTTGATGATTTTGTTGAACAGATTCTCGTGGACGGGATGCTGCAAGACGAGAAGAGATACAATGTCTACGATAGTTGGAGATCAGAGTGGAATGGATACTACTACCAGCCATCACACTCGAGTAAATTCACAGGATACGAGAGTACTGCCTATTCAAGACATCCACCAGACTATGATACAAACTTCTGACAAGACTAAAATCATTAAAAACTAATTTCAAAAAAAAATCTTGTGTTTCTCCTTCATCAATCATCAAAAAAAAACACCATTCATTGAATCTCACTCCTTCTTTATTTATTTAAATTATAGATATATATCATTGATTAGCTTACCTTTCGCTTATCACTACGTTGCGATGTACTTTCATAAACTTTACGTAAAACACTAAGAACTTTGTGATACAAAAATGATTGTCTATTGGCTGGCTTGCAGATATACAAATGATCCTGGGGTATTTCATGAAATTCACCTACACCAGGATCCGATGATTTTGATGTTACAAATTGAAATGGAAATTTTAGAGGAGTTACTAATGTTGGCTTTGTTTCACTGAAACTGACTATCTCCATTTTGTGTTTATCCAGCATTTCCAGAAAATTTGTATGAAGTTTGAGCAATTTTGGTGATTCTGAATTGAATTTGAAAAGAATAAAAAATATATTATTAATGGAGACAAATTTTGTGATAGAATTAACGCCTTCTTTTCTAATTACTGCTACGATTTATTGAAAGTTGAATTTATAAAATTGCATCAACATTTCAATGACTTAACGTAATCCTCATCTGAATGCATATTTTTACACTATTACGAAAGAGAAAAATATGTAATGAATAATTTTTTTCTGCTATTTTAAAATTAAATTCATAGAATTAATTATTGAAATTGGATTCTATTTTACTTCTAATTACTGAATTCAATTTCACTAATTAATTTTATGAATTTAATTTTAAAATAGAATAAAAAGTAGTTTAGTATATCTTTTTTTTTCTTAATGTAATAGATTAGAAATTGTAGCAGTGACCATAAAAAAAAGGCAGTTTCTTCTATCTAGAAAATTATGATAATGAATATTCAGATCAGTAAAGGGATCATTTTGGCTCATTCTGAATAAATAAATGTAATAAGAAAAATATTGTTGCGCTAGAAACAAAAGGGCCTAATGTTATGCTCATACCCAGCACTTATGCCCATTTGTTTCTGAGGCAATGATATAAATGCTTCAATTTTACCTTCTCTCAGTTCCTGAACTTCAATAGAAGGCCAAAGAACCATTTGCGTTGTTTGCTTCAGAGCAGCAACATGTGAGCCACGATGTGGTGTACTGTAAAACATAATAGCCTTCGTATTCTCACAAAATTTGTGGGGATCACCTTTTTTCCATTGCTCTACTAGTAATTGTTTAACTATTAATCCACCCATCGAGTGACAGATCCAAACGACTGGTCTTTTTCCCACTCCAGCAATAAGAAGTTTCCTCGTGAATTCGTTGCTTCTCTCGTCGATAGTGCTCCTATAAATTTTTGATTAATTTTAAATTGATGATAAATTACTCTGGCACCTTAATTTCTATTGTAATCAAGGATGATTGGGAGATAAAATCGGGAAAAACGTCAAATTTTTGTATAAAATCTTTGATAACAATTTATACGAGATGAAATCTTCAAATCTGATTCAGTGAATCTGGGAAGAATGAAATAAGCCCTAGAAACAAAAAATTAATCGAAAATTGAAGAATTTCCATTATTTTTTACATTGCTTCTAATTTTTCAAGATTTAAAGAAATTTTTAAAAAATTGAAATTTTTTAAATGTTCAATCAATTTTTTGTTTTAAGGGCTTATTGTATTCCTCATCACAGTCTTTATAGATTCACTGCATCCGATTTGAGAGTTTCATCTTGTATGAATTTTTATTAACGATTTTATGTAAAAATTTGACGTTTTTCCCATTGTACCTCCCAGTCATCCTTAATGAAACAAACCTCAAGCTTTCAATCGGACATGGCAAACTCCAAAGTGATAAATTTGATTCATAATTAATCCCAATTACTCGTATGTAAGGCAAGTCTTTTGGTAACCAGTCTTTTGGCCAACACTCCGTTCTCTTCTCTTGTTCCTGCTCCACTTGTTTCATGCAGTAGTCGTCCCTGAATTATTTTTTTTTATCAAACTCGTTTTAATTTTTTCCTGATTCAATTCATGAAAATTCTGATTTTTTCGATTTTTTTTTTTGAGATTAATTTTTTGAATTTACCCCTTGCAAGTGAAAGGACCACAAGCACGTGAGTTCATTGACTCTGGACAGTCATCGAGAATAATTTCAAAATCCTGGCCAATTTTTCTCCATTCTCGCATTTGCAGATCTTTCGCAAGATCTTTTAAAAACTCATGAGAATATTCACCAATTTCTAGATTCAATGTTTCTGCGTCCAAGTCCATTTTTAAAGGAGCTAGATAGGGAAAGCCAATGATTTATTAGATTCATTGGAGCTCTGAGAGTTCAAATTACCAATGATACTAAAAATAGCAGACACCTGACAATTTTTCATTTTTTAGAATTTTTTTTTGATGAATAAATCATTTTTGAAAAATTAAAAATATTGGAGGTGGCGTAAAAGGGCATTTCAATTGAATGGTTTGAGATAGAGATTTTCTAATGATTCCATTGGAAAGGTGAGAAAATTTTAGGTGGAGAACATGTGTCAAAATTGCTTTTTTTTAAATTGTTTAAAAATTCTAGTTTTTGATCAAGTTTTGAAGGGGTTCTTCCTTTCGAAAATCGAAAAAGTTCAGTTATTCGGCGATATTTTCGGTTCTGTTGGTGATAGCGACCTGGAGTTGATCTCAAATAAAAGGTGAGCTCAGTTCTCATCCAGTTATGTGGTTCAAATTTCTTAAAATCCATTTTTCAAATACTTATAGGCCAATTTGAGGCCAAATGAGTTCAACTTTCATCCAAGATCAGTCTTAGGTCACTATGAACAATAGAATTCAGAAATATTCCCGAAGAACTGAAGTTTTTCAAAAACAGAAGAGTTTCGGCTTCAAATCTTTCACAAAAAATTGAATTTTTAAGAAACTCAAGAAAATAACTTTTAACATATGATTTCCATGGGAAATTATCTCAGCTTCGCAATGGAATCATCAGAAAAAACCTATTTCCAATATTTCCATCGATTTAGAGTAATTTTCGTAAAATAAAACACCAAAACTAATACAAGTCCGTTTTACCCCAGCTTTCCCAACACTTGCAGAAACTAAAAAAAAAAAACAATAAGTGCAAATTTTCAAAATATCGCCTCAATAAAAATTCTTCAGTTACAAAAACATTCAAAAAATTATGTCAGATAAGCGCTAATTCAATTATCATAATATAATAACCAAGATGATTACAAACCTATTGGTTTAATTGATGATAAATCGCTATTTCTCTGTCTCCAAGTGACAAAAACTCCACCAAGGAGTCCATGAATAAAAATAACATCGAGTTCAGCTTTCGTTTTAACTCGATGCATCGGATGAAGCAGATAAATTCTTCTCGGAAATCTCTCATCTCCATAATCAGCATCCAAATTCATGAGTGCTCTTGCAGCTGGAGCAGAGAGTCTAACATCCTCGTGTCGTGCCCAACTGGCGAGAATTCCGATCCATCCAGATCTGAAGATATCGTTCAAATATTCATTATGCAGTGAAAGATTCGAAATTATTTTAGCAAGAAGAATGCAGATATTCATGTCATTTGGGAAAAGTTTTTGAACGTCAATGAGAACTGGAAGACCACCGGAAATCGCAATGTCCCGACTGAATTGATCAATCGAAGAGTGATGATAAATCGCTTGAATAGAATTCTTCAGTAACTGATAATCCCAAGTTATCGTTGAAGAAGACGTTATTCCAACGCTCGATAAATCGTGATCCAAAACTATTTCGTCCTGAAAAATAAATTGGGGAAATAGATAAAGTAGGATAAAATAGATAATGTGTGGTAAAATGAATAAAGTGGGGTAAAATAGAGATCCTGATGAAAGTGTTTGATGATGTATTTTTTTCGATGATTTCATTGGAAAGCTGAGGAAATTGCCGATAGAAATCATGTGCCAGACTTTTTTTAAATGAATTTTTCTAATTTTTTTTCGAATTTTTGAAAAATTTCACTTTTTTGGGGAAATTTTTGATTTCATCAGTCGTAGCGACTTGCGGTTGTTCTTCAAGGAAAGGTGAGATCATTTGCCATCGATTCATGGGGTTTTTGAAGAAATATTATCGATTTTTGAGGTATTTCATTGATTTTTAGACCATTTTGTGGAAAAACCGTTTTTGCCTTATAATTATTTCGAAAATCCATCATTTTTCTTGTAAAACCACATGAATCGATGACAAATCATCTCACCTTTCATTTAAGATGAACCCCAAATCGCTACGATCAATAGAACCTAAGATATTCTCAAAAAAGTCAAATTAAAAAGAAAAAGTAAGAAAGCGAAAATCTTTAAAGAAAATTGGAAAAAATAGAATTTTTAAAATATTCTAAAAATTAATTCTGACACATGATTCCCATAGGAAATTTCCTCAGCTTTCCAATGGAATCATCAGAAAACACCCATCTCCAATATTTGCATTGATTTCGAACGATTTTGCGTCCGTTTCACCCCACTTCATCCTGTATTTCCCATCTAATGTGATTATTAAATTAATTAATACTTACACGATGAAAATCCTGTACAAATTTCTTGATAAACCGAGTCAAACAAGTGTGATGGCCCTCACAAAGCTTATCCATATCCTGTAGCAACTGCGTGAGCTCTTCGATAGTTTCGTAAAGCTTTTTTTTAATGTGCGAATAAGGCGGTTTAAGAAAAAAACGAAGATCCGAGCCTGGAATTCTCGCAAGGGCAACTGCAGTTTTTGCGTCGAGCATTTGAGCCAATTGCTGATAATGCCAGTCTAAAAAGATGTTAAATATTAAAAATTCAAAAAAAGTACATCAAATTTTCTGACAAATTGATGTCATTTTGTCACCAAAAATGTTTTTTTTTTCTTCAAATTTCTTGGAATCTAAGCGAGATGGGGCAATTTTGCCCTGATCTGGTTTTTTGTAGGGAATTTTGAGAGCTCCAAAAGAAAAATAGAGCAAAACTGTTCTATCTCACTTAATTTCCGAGATATTTTTTTGAAAAAAAAAAGAAAAGCTGAAGACTTCATCATCCGAGATTTGAATGAAAAAAGAGGCTCATCGAGTTTTTCGCTTTACTCATCAATTCAACAAAAAATCAGTTTTATTTCGAACAATTTAAGATTTAACCAGAAATCTCGAAATTTCCTCATCTCTTGAGTTTTTCGTTATCTCTAGACTTTTTCGTCATCTCTAGACTTTTTCGCTATATCTAGAATTTTTCGACATTTCCGGTGAATTGTATATTTTTCCAAGTTTCTCTCGAAATTTCTCTGAAATTCAATAATTTCAATTACCTTTCAGATGCTTCAGAGAGCCAAGACTATAAACAGCCTTCGATCTATCCTCTTTAAGCCCATTTTTCGCCATATCTAAGAGTCTATATGCAAAATTTCGATTCAATGATTTCCACCATTTCTTAATTTTGTGCGAAATTGTTATTGGCTTCTCATCAATTGGCGACTGAAGATCATTGGTATTCGTGAAGACAAATAAATCTGCAAATAGATCATAATTTTCCACATAAGTACTCATAGACTGAGCAAAATGGACTTGCGTTGCAAAACAAGACAGGAATTTTTTTTTTAGTCAAGATCTTGATGAAAAAATTTGAAAACATTATTCAAAAATGAAAAAATGTTAAAGCATCTTCTCAATTTTTTCCAGATTTTTTCATAAAGTTTTTCACTCAAAAAAAAATCCTGAATCATTTTGCCCCAACGGTCCACTTTGTCCTGACTTTTTCTCTATAATTTAAAAAAAAAACGAAAGTCTCAGAAAAATTGATTTAATCCCGTCACCAGTTCATTTTTAATAGCCCAGAAATCAAAGGAGATACGCCTTTTTTGTCTTAAGTTCTTTTTATAGAGATTTTCAAGAGCTCCAAAAAAAGGATTGAGGCACAATCGCTCTATCTCACTTAGATTCCGAGGTATTTAAAAAAAAATTGATGATGAATTAACTGAGAATTGATTAATGATGATTAATAGTTGATGATTAATGATGAATTAATAATGAATTAACAATTAATTGATTGATGATAATTGATTAGTTTAAAAATTTAAGTCGTAATATAAAATGACCTTTAAATTTCGGATCGTCTAGGTAAATATATTGCGCTTGTTTCTGTTCCAATTGAAGGACACTAGTTGGTACAGTTGATGTGAGGATCTTCGATATTTCCCGAAGCTGATAAATAAACCAGCAGCCCCTTTAAAATTCAAATTCACAAATTATTTCATTAAAAAACAATATTTTAAATTCAAAATGATAATAAATAAAATCCAAGATCTGCTCATTTTCTTGATATTTTTTAAACAAAAAAATAATAATAATAAAAGAACAAATATTTTAAAAATTGCACTTGTAATTTTTCGAATTTCCTACAAGTGCATATTTTCTATTTATTTTTTTTCAATAATCTCTCTGTAGGAACAAATAATAAATAATAAAAAATGATCAAAATTCGTAACACTTGAAGGTTAACCAAAAGCTCACCCAATAAAAACAATACATGTAGACACTGATTTAACATAATTAATGTATCTCCTCGTTTTCCACAGCCCCATCATCGCTAAATCCTCGATCAACTCTCATCACTCCACATCTGTCTGAAAAAAATTCATTTTCCAATTACGAACTTTCAAAAACCGTTTTTCGCCTTTAACAACACGTCTACTTCATGTTCCTAATTCAAATTTCCCGCCTTTTCGTGTGGCGCCAAATCACCGGAAGAGTTTCTACTCTCGCGCAGCGTCAATTTGAATGAACTAATCCATTTTCTAGGAAAATATCTGAGTCAGAAAGAAAATAAGGCGATTTTCATTGAAAATTTTTTGTGTATGAAAAAAGCAAATTCTCGAAAAAATCCAAAATTACTCGAAAGTCCTCAAAAATCCTCAAAAAAATGTAATAATTACCAAAAATAAGTAATTTTCGTCTACAACGTCCTCAAACTCGTGAACTCCGGCCAACTTCACGTGCAGCCATGCACTGTAGCGAAACCCCTCCCCACTCCCCCTTATCCTCTTTTTTTAACTCCACCACGGTGTGTGTAAATCTCGTCAATCTTTCATTTAAAGAAAAAAATGAAGATAATAATAGTTCTTAAAAGAGCCCAAAGCAACGAAGTGAGTAATTAATAGCAAAATAACAATGGAAGTAATTGTATATCTTAATATACATAATTTAAAGCTGGAGTTAATATGAGAAATTCAAAATTGAGCGGGTTAAATGAGACATGGGTTCGAGTGAGACACCTTGTGGTGATTTAGTAAAATAACAGTATGAGAATACGGAGCATATCAGCAGTATCTAATTACCCTTTTTTTTTAAATTTTGAATTATTTATAATTGCACTTACTATAACGTTTGTATTTCGTTCGCGGGTGATTGTAGTGCTGTTAAAATTATTTAAGAGTTAATTGCTTAATTGCAATAAAATAAAATATAATAAGCATCAAGTTAGCCGGAGGCATAGTTAAAATTGATATTTAATTTTTTTTTTTTCATTTTGTGCCAAATCGTATGTAATTTCCGAATATATTCATCAAAACGTTCAAGAGTTAGCGGCTTAATTAGAATTAATTAAAATCAAATGGCTCCTTTCAAACAGTGATATTTTGGTGCACTTTTTTTTATGTAAACGTAATGTACTTTTTCGGATTTTGCGGTTTCTCACAGGATAGCGCATTTGGTCGTAGTTCACATCGTCTCCCAGGAAGGTATTAACATCAAGCTGCATGAAATTTAGACAGCCAGTGCTTCGTTATTCGCCATAGCAACAATCACACTTTCGGAGCATCAACTAAGTAGTAATCTCTAGAAAAATAATTAGTTACGAAAATTGATGAAATTTATGACTATGATTTTTTTATTCAATTGGAGATCTTTTAATTGCCCGAAAACCTCGGCAAAAGCTGGAGATTTCTATTAGCAGTGATAATTCAGCCCATGTATTCAAAACAGAAGACTACTGTGACAAGGATTAATAATGATGAAACGGTCGACAAGGTAAAACGAATATCTATGGAAACTTGTTAAGTCGAAAAATGATAATCTAAAAAATCAGTGAATACTCACTTCATAAGTGAGGGATTCTGATTCTGGGATCGATGGCTCTATGAGCCCCCTCGATCCTGCTGCACGAGATGGTGGCTCATCGAGCCAGGCCCATCTACCGATGTACCTTGGAGATTCTAAGATCGATGGCTCTATTGAGCCGGCTCGATCCTGCTGCACGAGATCGATGGCTCTATTGAGCCGGCTCGATCCTGCTGCACGAGATGGTGGCTCATCGAGCCAGGCCCATCTACCGATGTACCTTGGAGATTCTAGGATCGATGGCTCTATTGAGCCAGCTCGATCCGGCTGCACGAGATGGTGGCTCATCGAGCCAGGCCCATCTACCGATGTACCTTGGAGATTCTAAGATCGATGGCTCTATTGAGCCGGCTCGATCCTGCTGCACGAGATCGATGGCTCTATTGAGCCGGCTCGATCCTGCTGCACGAGATGGTGGCTCATCGAGCCAGGCCCATCTACCGATGTACCTTGGAGATTCTAGGATCGATGGCTCTATTGAGCCAGCTCGATCCGGCTGCACGAGATGGTGGCTCATCGAGCCAGGCCCATCTACCGATGTACCTTGGAGATTCTAAGATCGATGGCTCTATTGAGCCGGCTCGATCCTGCTGCACGAGATCGATGGCTCTATTGAGCCGGCTCGATCCTGCTGCACGAGATGGTGGCTCATCGAGCCAGGCCCATCTACCGATGTACCTTGGAGATTCTAGGATCGATGTCTCTATTGAGCCAGCTCGATCCGGCTGCACGAGATGGTGGCTCATCGAGCCAGGCCCATCTACCGATGTACCTTGGAGATTCTAAGATCGATGGCTCTATTGAGCCGGCTCGATCCTGCTGCACGAGATCGATGGCTCTATTGAGCCGGCTCGATCCTGCTGCACGAGATGGTGGCTCATCGAGCCAGGCCCATCTACCGATGTACCTTGGAGATTCTAAGATCGATGGCTCTATTGAGCCGGCTCGATCCTGCTGCACGAGATCGATGGCTCTATTGAGCCGGCTCGATCCTGCTGCACGAGATGGTGGCTCATCGAGCCAGGCCCATCTACCGATGTACCTTGGAGATTCTAGGATCGATGGCTCTATTGAGCCAGCTCGATCCGGCTGCACGAGATGGTGGCTCATCGAGCCAGGCCCATCTA
Source organism: Aleiodes alternator (assembly GCA_963921955.1). Lineage (NCBI taxonomy): Eukaryota > Metazoa > Arthropoda > Insecta > Hymenoptera > Braconidae > Aleiodes > Aleiodes alternator. Next base: position 6,378,248 of record OY998099.1, on the reverse strand, counting down.
CCGATGTACCTTGGAGATTCTAAGATCGATGGCTCTATTGAGCCGGCTCGATCCTGCTGCACGAGATCGATGGCTCTATTGAGCCGGCTCGATCCTGCTGCACGAGATGGTGGCTCATCGAGCCAGGCCCATCTACCGATGTACCTTGGAGATTCTAAGATCGATGGCTCTATTGAGCCGGCTCGATCCTGCTGCACGAGATCGATGGCTCTATTGAGCCGGCTCGATCCTGCTGCACGAGATGGTGGCTCATCGAGCCAGGCCCATCTACCGATGTACCTTGGAGATTCTAAGATCGATGGCTCTATTGAGCCAGCTCGATCCGGCTGCACGAGATGGTGGCTCATCGAGCCAGGCCCATCTACCGATGTACCTTGGAGATTCTAAGATCGATGGCTCTATTGAGCCGGCTCGATCCTGCTGCACGAGATCGATGGCTCTATTGAGCCGGCTCGATCCTGCTGCACGAGATGGTGGCTCATCGAGCCAGTCCCATCTACCGATGTACCTTGGAGATTCTAAGATCGATGGCTCTATTGAGCCAACTCGATCCTGCCGAAGATCTTGGTAACTGGAGAAATATGATCTGCACGGAAAATATTTATATGCCCAGATTAGACGAGTATTTTTTTGTTAAATTGAGCTCTTTCTTTCGATTCAAGTTCCATAGATATTAGTTTCATTTTTATGTCACAACAAGTTCAGAAAGTGTCAAAATTCAAAGAAATTTCTTAGAATATCTTCCGTCAATCCAATCAATAATAGACCAGATAAATGTCTCTAAATGTTACTGCTTAAAGTGATACATCAACACCAGAATACACACAGGGAAGAGAAAAAAACAGTCATCTACACAACTAATTATGAGCAATTGAAAAATTTGAATCTACTGTCACTAAAAAAAACCTTAATCGTTTCCGATATCTTCCAATTGGCATTCCTGAAAAAGTATTTATATGTCTGGAGAAAAAATTAATTGACAATGATTACCTTCGAATAAGAATTCTTCTCTAGATGATAGAATAAAATATTGTCTCATATTCCATACACAGTCGCCCATCAAATATACATGAGAGAAAATCATTATTTTCTCAATGAGAGAAAGAAATAAAAATGTTCATCAATTTTCCGTTGCTGAAAGCTGAAGTCAAATAGAACACAGCCTTCTCAATGGTTCAATAAAAATTATGTTTTTTACCTATTTATTCTATCATGAAATAAATTATAGTCATTTACTACAAAATTCATTTCCATCAAGTAGGCAACTGGAAAAATTCGCTTCAATTCACCCCCCCCCCCCCCAAAAAAAAAACCGTTGATGTTTAAGAAAACAATCAACAAAAAATTATGACGCTCAAAAAAATCGCAGAATTCTTCTCCCCTCTATTTTCTATATTTTACTCAATGATGCTGATGAAGAGATTATTTTAAAATTTTCAGGAAATAAAAAAAACGACGAAAGTAACAATTTTTCGATGAAAATAACGGAATAAATGAAGGTATTGAGACTCACTGCTTGTTGAATGTACTTCTCTATGTTTTTTGATGACTCTCCAACTTCTCTTTTGCCTTCCACTCCGTTGACTCCAGGAAATAAACAAAAAAATTCACCTCACAATTGGCACAATGAATTGCGCGGGAAAATTCTCTCCTGTCACTTTCCTCAATATAAATATATTGGTTCAATGTAAATTCTCAGAGAAATATCAAAAAACATACGTGAATAATGATAAAAATGATTGGCACATGACTGCATTAATAATTTGAAAAATAAATTAATAATCACGCGAGCTCATAAATTCAGAACCGAACCGTTGAGTCTCCGAGTCCCGAGTGACAATTGCGTAGCATTTGCCTCACTCTCATTGGTCAATGTGAAAAACCGTTGGATTTAAAAAAAAATAACTAATAGAATTTTCTCGAACGTTGATAAAAAAAAATAATTTCTCAACTAAATTCAATAAAAGAAAAAAAAATTAACTAAATTCATATTCTTACAATAGAAAATAATCCCACGATTTTAACGTAATTTATACCAATTTTGTTTTCAATTATTTAAACACTGTCTTTCATTCAATTTCTTTCACTTGTATATTTTTTATGATTCACTTCAACGCAGCCGTTATTATTGTTGTTGCTGGGCAAATACGACCGGCCAATCACAGTGCATCAGGAAAAAATGGCGCCACCAAAAAATTGCGACAAAAAAAAATTACTGAATATTTCCCGCCAATTTTTCGATTCCATCCGTTGATATTGATTGAAAAAAAAAAATACGTCCAAAATTCCAAAACGTCGAAAAAAATGAGAAATAATGTTCATCACAAAAAATCCCGGATAAAAAAAAAAAATCAGCACTCATCGAGAGTTGAACATTTTTTTGCATTTTTTGATGTCTTTACAGCCCTCCTGTCTGATGCCTCTCCCCCCCCCTCCTCCCCCCACGCACAAATTCCTGTGATTTTTTCCCACTTCACACTTGCAACGATTAATTAAAGAATATCCGGAAAAAGATGACGGTACATATATATGTGCCCTAACGGGGAGTCTAGCCATGAAAAAATTAAAAAAAAAACAAAACAATTGTCCCTTCATAAATCCCGAGAGAAAATTCTCGCCAGTCTCTCCCATTGACAACAGCACAATAAAAATCTCAAAAAATATCCACAAACATACGGGAATAATGAAAAAAATAATGAACACTTCAAATGTTTAATAAAAAAAGAAAAATAAATTAATATTCACGAGAGCACGAAAATTCACAAACGTATCGTTCGGCAGCCGACTCTCGAATGGCGGTTGCCGGTTGTGGCGGGCGGGGCGCTCATTGGTCAGCGCAGAACTGTTACGGTTTGAAAAATAACGAATCAGCTGTTCCGCCAGTCTCTCTCTCTTTCTCTTTTTCACTCTTCATAATCGAAATTACACGAAAGAAAAATAGATAGATGTATGGATAAATTTATTTAACGACTATTTGATGAAAGAGATGGAGAGGAGAGAGAGAGAGAGAGAGAGAGAGAGAGAGAGAGAGAGAGAGAGAGAGAGAGAGAGAGAGAACAATAAAAAAATAGTGTTACTCTGTCGACATTTATGACATCGTTACCTGAGAGTCAAAGAGGCGTAAGTCCTGTCTATAAGCATAGCACTTATGCTGTTTTAAGTCTAAGGTGACGACATGGAGGGGTAGAAACTCGTTAATTTCTCCTTATTCGGCATTGACTCGCACGAAGCGTGCCGAGGCCCAAAATTTATTCGGCAGGGCAAAGAAGCCGAAGAAAGCCGACGTCGATCCTTTCGCTAGTCCTATTATACTCCCCAATCGGCAGCCAACTTCATGTGCAGCCTGCACTGTAGCAAAATCCTCTTCCCCACCCCTCCCCCCTCTTTTTTTAACCCCACGGTGTGTGTAAATCTCGTCAACCTCGAACTCGCATGGCCGACGTGTGCATACCGTAATTTTTGTGGGTATTTCACGTTGTCACGTATCAAATAATCGGCCCGCATCGGAGTCCACGCCGTCGTCTCAAACAGATAGAACGGGAGCGAGGAAGCCGAGGCGCGGCGAGTAAATAGTAAGTTTTTCCTATTATCAAATGAAAAATTCATTAAAGAATCCAATTTTCCATCTATTACTAACCCAAAAAGAGAAACGAGAAAATTTGTGTGAGTGTGCGTGTGTGTGGTGGAATAAAAGAAAATGTCAATGAAGGATTTTTAAGTTGAGAAGAAACCTCAGAGGTACTCGTTAAATTTAAATTTCAAGTATTTAAAAAAAAAAGGCGCTAAATTAAGTGAAGTTTTTAAATATCTTTAGAAATGTTTTTTTTTCTCTAATTATTAGACTTTTGGTGCCACGATGCGAAATACCGCAGTGTGCATGGCCTTAAGAAAAAAAAAAAAAAACCTAGAAGTGAGACAGCAAGTGCCACTTGGTAAATGGAAATGTACTTGATAGTATAGGAGAAAGACGTGTGTGTGTGTGAGAGAGAGCGAGAGAGATAGAATAAAAATGTTTTACCACTGACATAATCCGGTATAAACTGGATACGTTCGGATTTTACCGATGATCCCTGTGTGCTCCTGTGTGTTGTCTCATTCCTTCGTATAATATACATATATATTTTTATTTTTATTTCATTAATATTATTATTATTTCCTAAATAAATCATTTTTTCTTCTTGAATTTACAGAGGATTCACACGAGCCCCTTTTTTTTATTTATTTATTTCTATTTTCTTGAAAAAAGAGGCATTTCATTGGTTGGATTGCTGCTGTGGAATTAATCCAGGTGGACTGATTGGTTGATACTACATATATTCTTCTACTGCTTCAGTTATTTCATTTTTTTCATTTTCACATACACACAAACGTTTAATATAAGCACACACAGCCACGCGACTTACCACGCGCTAAAATGTCCAACGAGGAAACATCCGCTGATCGAAATGTTGAAATTTGGAAGATTAAGAAACTTATTAAAAGTTTGGAAATGGCCAGGGGGTGAGTCTAATTCTTTTTAGATGTTTTATTCTTATTTTTATTTTTGAGAAGTATTTTCTTCCATATGGTTGATGTTAATGCGTCACTCCAACATTTTTTTCATTTTTTTTTTGCTGCTATTGTAAATTTTGTGGTTTATTTTCCTTTTTTGGAGTAAAATAGAATTTATTTCCTTGATTTTACAATTTTTTTACTTCCTTTTTTGTTTTGAATTCTTGTTTTCATCAAACACATCCTTTTTTAACTTAATTTACTCACTTATTTGCATTAATTATATTTAAAGTTTATTGAAATTATTTCTTCTCTCTCTGCAGGAATGGCACCAGCATGATTTCATTAATAATACCACCCAAGGATCAAATATCAAGAGTTAGTAAAATGCTGGCTGATGAATTTGGTACAGCATCAAATATTAAATCACGTGTAAATAGATTGTCTGTACTTGGTGCAATTACGTCTGTACAGCATCGTCTCAAATTGTATACAAAAGGTATCCAAGGTTTTTTTTTTATGTATTCGACTGTTTTATTGTTTGATTAATGAGATTGTTAATTTAGGCATTATGAGTTGCTGCTATTTTCAATTTAATTTAATTCTATCGTGGTCCTCTAGTGAAAAAGACGTAAGAACATAGGAAATGTGTACCATTCATGGTCATTTCACTCCAGGATAGCAATTTATTAGAAGAAATTACAATAAGTTCGTAGATTTTTACCACATTTGCGTAGTCCTCTTCATAATGCAATTGAATGAAATTGAATTCTGTTTCAGAATTGAAATAAATGCAGTTAATTATTCTAGAAAAATAAAAATTTCTAGGCTTTTTTGCTTCAATTTTCATTTTTCGAAATTCTGCAACTAATTATTGGAAATTTCAAGAATATGTTTCAAATGTTCTTTACATATTTCTTTCTTCTATTTTTTAATTATTTCGATTTCAAATAAAATTTACGGGAAAGTGGGGCAAAATGGACCTCCGTTACAGCATGTTCCAGAATTTTTTTTTCAGAGTGAAAGATTCTATGAAAAATTCTGAAAAAATTCGACAAGATGCTCCAAAATGTGGACATAATTGGTGAATTTTTTCAATTTTTTTCGTAGATGCAATTCACTTTTTAAAAAAATCTTGAATGATTTTGACTCGCAGGTCTATTTTGCCTCGATTTTCCTTATGTATAATGAAGAAACCTGCGCAAATATTGTGAAAACGTAATGTGTTTGTAATTTTCTTCTGATAATAATTAAATTAAAAATTGCAGTGACAGTGGCTGAATCAACAATCTTATTAACAAAAGATATTATTATTACTTAATTCATAATTTAATTGTACTAATCAATGAATTTGTGTATTTTTTTTCTTCTTCAGTACCTCCAAATGGCCTGGTAATATACTGCGGTACAATTGTAACCGAGGAAGGCAAAGAAAAGAAAGTCAACATTGATTTCGAACCATTCAAACCCATCAATACGTCTTTATACTTATGCGACAACAAGGTAGAACATTGCTCAAGCAAAATTGTGATAAATAAATATGAATTATTTGTGATATATAAATTGAAAAAATCCTTTAGTTTCATACGGAAGCCCTCACTGCATTATTAGCTGATGACAACAAGTTTGGATTTATCGTTATGGATGGTAATGGAGCTCTATTTGGTACACTACAAGGAAATACGAGAGAGGTGCTTCACAAATTTACCGTTGATCTGCCTAAGAAGCACGGTAATTCATTACTTCAATATTAATAATATTAATAGACATCTGACTATTTTCAGACCTTTTTTCCTACTCTTTTAAATGATTTTTAAAAAAATATGCACATGTAGAAAATTTTAAAAATCTATAATTGCAAATTTTTTAAATATATATTTTTTTAATACAAATTCATTTCTCCGAAAAAATGCACAAAATTATCAGATCTTTGCTAATTTCATTATCCTAAATAATAGTAATACAGTTAATATTTGAATGAGTTATTTGATTACTTCTTTACAAGCATTAATTCGTCTTTTTTTTTAAATAAAAGGTAGAGGAGGTCAGTCTGCCCTGCGTTTTGCCCGATTACGTATGGAAAAAAGACACAACTACGTTAGAAAAGTTGCTGAAGTTGCAACACAACTATACATTACAAATGACAAACCGAATATTGCTGGACTCATTTTAGCTGGTAGTGCAGATTTTAAAACTGAATTGAGTCAATCTGACATGTTTGATCCTAGATTACAAGCTAAAGTTATTAAACTCGTTGATGTATCTTATGGTGGTGAAAATGGATTTAATCAAGCTATTGAACTTGCTGCTGAATCACTGCAGAATGTTAAATTTATACAGGAAAAGAAACTTATTGGTATGTTTTGTTTAATAATTTTATCAATTGCTTACTTACTGATTTTTACTGTTTTTGATTTTTTTTTCTTTTTATAATGAAAATATTCCGAAAAATGAATTAAAAACTTGAATTTCGAATTGTTCGAGATAATAAAACTGATTTTAATTATTTTTTTTTCAGGACGCTATTTCGATGAAATATCGCAAGACACAGGAAAATATTGCTTCGGTGTAGAGGACACACTCAGAGCGCTTGAACTTGGTAGTGTAGAGACACTTATTTGTTGGGAAAATCTTGATATTCAACGATACGTTCTTAAGAACCATACGAATGGTGAAGAAAAGGTGCTTCATCTAACACCGGAACAAGAAAAAGACAAGACTCATTTTACGGACAAAGAAGTACGTATCAATTCATTTTTCATTAAAAAAAAATATGGAAGGCGATGAAATAGATACGTGTTAGTTTTGGTATTTTATACTGTGAAAATTACTCGAAATCACTAGAAATATTGGAGATGGGGTTTTCCTGATGGTTTCATTGGAAAGCTGAGGAAATTTACCATGAAAATCAAATGCCAGAAGTTATTTTTTTGAATTGTTGAAAAATTCCTTTTTTTGCGGGAGATTTAAAGGTGAAAACTTTCTGTTTTTGAAAAATTTCAGTTTTTCTGGAAATATCCCTGGTTCTAGTTGACGTGGTGACTTGGGGTTGATCTTGAATGAAAGGTGATCTCATTTCCCATTGATTTATGTGGTTTAAAAAAGAAATTATCAATTTTTCAAGTACTTATAGGGCAAAAATTCATTTTCATAAAATTGACACATAAATATTAGAAAAATTGATTTAAAAAAAATTTTAACCACATAAATCGATGAGAAACGAGCTCACCTTTCATTTGAGATCAACACTAGATCACTACGACCAACAGAACCAGAGATATTGCCGGAAAAGTGAATTTTTTCGATTTTCGAAGGTAGCATCCCTTCAAAACTTGCGCAAAAAAAGTAAAATCTTCAGAAAATTGAAAAAAAAAATATTGACCTAAGTTTTCCAGCTAAAATTTTCTCAGCTTTTCAATGGAATTATCAGACAGTCTCTATCTCCAACCGTTCACTTGCAATGTCTATTTTATCCCACTTTCTCCTATCTTATTTTCTTTTTTTTTCAAATTCATTTTTCGCATCAAACAAATACATTTAGGTAAATTTTCCCTATTAATTAATTTTATATAATTTTATTTTACAGAGTGGCGTTGAATTAGAATTAGTAGAGTGTCAGCCCCTTCTCGAGTGGCTCGCGAATAACTACAAGAGTTTTGGAGCAACATTAGAAATCATTACAGACAAATCGCAGGAAGGATCGCAGTTCGTTAGAGGTTTCGGTGGAATTGGAGGTAGGCTGTCATTTAATAATAAAAATGATGAATTTTCAAAGCACAGAAGGATGAGTGAAATAATCTCGTGTAGATTCTTTTGTAAGTCTACACGTGAGATTCCTCTGATATCCTTTTCTCCACTACTTGGAGGAATCTATGCACTTGCTCTCAGTGAATATTCTAAGAATGAGAATTATGAATCCGGGTGCTTTCTCTACATGTTACTAACCTTGGGAATACTTTGATAATTCTTTTTCCTCACTCATTCGATATTTTTATGATAGAAAAAAGAAAAAAAGAAAACTTTAATTCAATGAACACCAACAGAATTATTAATCGTCTGACACTGAAAGTAGCAGACATTTGAGAATTTTTAGTCTTTTTTTTCTTAACAAATAAATTATTCTACAAAAATTAGAAATGAGCACATCTAGAAAATTAAAAAATCTATGAGAACAATTTTTTTTATATTTTTCTTCTTTCAAATGATTTATTTATTTAAAAAAATTGAAAAAAATTGTCAAATGTGTGCTTATTTCACTATCATTTAATCGTGGAGTATTATTGTTGAATTGTGCATAGGAATTCTACGCTACAAAGTCGATTTCCAGTCACTGCAGGCTGATGAGCCTCTCGATGACGTTGACCTCGATGATTATTAAATTTTCATCAAGTGAAATAAAATAAATACTCAATTATAATTCAGGTAGATTGGTTTAAAATCCTTCTTGCGTGCTTTTTTTTCTTTAGAATCATTCACGTGTATTTATTATCATTAGATATTTTTTTTCTGTAGATTTCACAATTTTATTCTTTTTCTCTGGATTCCATGAAATATTTTGTAAATTATTCTTTCATCATTATATCTTCAGTTTTTTTTTTTGGTCTTCATCATTGTATAGTCATTCGGAACCTTCGTATAAAGAGGAGGCATCGAAATATTTTTTTCATCAGCACATATTCGGCATGATCATCATTTTATTTTCCAATTCGATGACATTTTCTTGTTTTACAGAATTATTGGTTTCCATTCATCTTCATTGAAATTTCTCTTCAAATTTTTTTCATGAAAAAATTCGATTATTATTTTCGACATTCAATAACTGTGTGTGATCATTTAGATTTTTAAAAATTCATGCATGATGCAATTTTATTAACAGTAATAATAGACTTTTTTCCATTCATTGGAATTATTGGCATGCCTATACCTGTGTGAGCTAAATTCACCATCAGGGATCGAGGATAAAGATTTTCCTACTTCCAAAAACTTGAAGATGAGTTTCTTCGGTATTGATATTCTCCTAGTGATCCCTGAGGGCTGGATTTTTCTTTAGTCACAACAGAATATACATTCGTTTTCGAATTAATGATGAAAGAAAAATACTAACTTCTCAATTTTTTCAATTTTTTTGTTAGCTCGCATACTGGGAAAGGTATAGTACATGCTTCTCCGTAATTAAGAAACTGAATTAATTGAACATTATGAATGAATAATGATGATTGAAAGAGCGTGATCTTTAAAAATTAGGAAAATTGATTTTTTTACATTTTTTTGAATTTTTGAGAGATTTCTACTATGAAAATTACTTGATATCGATAGAAATATTAGAGATAGGATTTTTCTGATAATTCCATTGAAGAGCTGAGGAAATTTCCACGGGAAATCATGCGTTAGAATTGAATTTTTTGAATTTTTCCAAAAATTTCGATTTTTTGGAGGAAGATTCAGAGTGAAATCCTTTTTTTTTTTTTAATTCTATTTTTCGGGAATATTCTTGGTTCTATTGGTCGTAGGGACTTGGAGCTAGTCTCAAATCAAAGGTAAAACTATTTTACATCAAATTATGCAGTTTGTAAAGAAAAATGTTCGATTTTTGAGGTATTTATCAAAGCAAAAACTGACTTTCATAAAATAATCCATGAATACCACAAAAATCAATTTTTTTTATTTTTCAAAAACCCATAAATTGATGGGAAATGATCTCACCTTTCATTTGAGACCAACCCCAAGTCGTTGCGACCAATAGAATCAGAGATATTTCCAAAAAATTAAAATTTTTGAAGAAAATTAAGATTTTACCTCCAAATCCTACGCAAAAAAGTTAAGTTTCAGAAAAATTTCGAAAAAAAATTCTAAAACATGTTTTTAATCGCAAATTTTTTCAGCTTCACACTGAAACAATTGAAAAAAATCCATCTCAAGCTGTGTTTGATTGAAATGTCCATTTTTCTCTACTTTCCCCTACATTTTTTAATTAAATTTAAATTACAATAATTTTCTTTTTTATCTTTCAGGTATTTTACGATACAAAGTCGACTTTCAGAGTATGCAGCTGGATGACATTGAGATTGATAATTTTGATCTGGATGATTATTAAAATAAATGAAGAAAAAAAGAAAAGCTATCAAAGTCATGAAGAAACGGTCTTTAAGAAATTTTGTGAAATTGAGAAAAAGGACAGATGTGGCTTCAGGATCATAAGATAATTGAAACGCAAAAAATGAATCATTTCAAGCAAATAAATGCGAGAACCAGACAAAAGGAATAATAAAACCACACACACACACATACACACATAAACACGAATTTTGCATAGATTTAACTAAAAAAAATTGAAAAATGAGAATAGTTGATGAAATTTTGGCCGATTTTTCAAGTGGTCGCAATATGTTGTTTTTTTCCCCAAGAAAATAAAGAAACAATTAACTCACAGCACACACAATTATTGATAGACACCAGAAAAACCATTAATACTAACAAATTGAAGAAAAAGAAAATTTCATGAAATTTAATGCAGATTAGGAAATTTATATGAAAAAAAAAGAAAATAGAATTTTTTGAATGAAGATCCATTGACCTTCTTTTTGCTGAGCAAAAGAGCCAATACTGTGTGAATTATTCAAGAATAAATGGATCAGTGAGAGTAAAAAAAAAACAAATTAGTTAATTAAACAAAACACAATAATAAAAGTCGCGGAAATTCTTCCATTCAGGGAAAAATTTCGAATTAAATGAATTTCAGAGTTGAATAATAAAAAGGAAAAAAAAATGATTTTAAGGACAACTCGAAGACTGTGACACTTAATTAAGCCAGCTTAAATACCTGCCTACAACATTCTTATAATTAAAAAAAAAATGAAAAATATTTAAAGAAACAAAAAATTTAAAATGAAACATTGCCTCATTAATTGAGAATAATAACAGGAAGTGAGTGAAAAAAAAGATTTTAAACACAGTGCGTTAGTAAAAAGGGAAAAATTAAAATTAAATAATAGAATTAAAGTGTTTTTTCGGAAATTCAAAAACACGCATCTTCTCAGGATGTTCTATGTATTAAATCCGGGGGACAGAGTTTGAGAATTATCGAACTTAGATAGAACACGCTGTATTATGTAATTATTTGATGGAAAAAAACGAAAAAAAGAAGAGGAAAAGTGATGGGAATTATAATGATGTGCAATCGAGAAAATATATTCTTCATTATCTCTTTTCTTTTTAAATCCATAATTATTGTGAAGCTGAGAGGGTAAAAAGTATGATTTGTGAGATTCCATCGGTTGAGGAAAAATATTATAATTATTTCATTGTTCAGTACACATTTTTTTTCATGATTCTGGAAATAGCAGAAATCTGACAGTTTGTTCTCCATTTTTTCAACAAATAAATTGTTTTAGAAAAATGAAAAGATATGCACACGTGGTAAATTCAAAAAAACTACAAGTACATAAATATTCAAATATTTCATTCTAATAATTCATTCGTTTGAAAAAAAAACACGCAAATTTTCGAGATGTGTGTTAATTTTATTATCATTTTATTATGATACTGAAAGTAGCAGAAATCTTACAATTTTTGTTTCTTTTTCCATTTTTTCAACAAATAAATCATTTCTAAAAAATATGCAAATGTAGAACATTTTAAAAAATCTACAAGGGCCTTTTTTCCATCATTTCATTACAATAATTATTTGTCTGAAAGAAATAGAAAAAAATTGTTAAATGTGTGCTAATTCTATCATTATTTATTTCATGATACTGAAAAAAGCAGACATCTGGCAATTTTTTTCAATACATAATTTTTTTTTTTGCAAAACATGCACATGTATTAAATCCAAAAAACTACAAGTGCATTTCTTAAAACATTTAATTGAAATAATTTATTTGTTTGAAAAAGAGAATACGGAAAATTCCAGATTTGTGCTAAATTCATCATCATACTCTTTTTTCATTATCAAAATTGTACTTGGTTTACAATCTTTGAATGGCTCTGTTTAATTTTTTTTTTCTTTAATCATCAAATTCTTGTTCCATTCGATTTGCGCATTGAGCGTGTGCAATTGAAACAAAAGGAGAAACGCAAAAAAAAGCTGATAATTAAAAGAGAATCGACGTCCTCGTTATTGCCTCACGTTTTTTATACAAAAAAAACCTTAATAATTAATAAACTGGAGAATAAAATGCGTCTCAATTGAATTTGACGTCCATCGAGAAGATCCGTGCTTGTGTGTGAGTGTTGAAAAATGAATACAACAAATACGTATGCAATTGATAAAAACAAAAGCCCTTTGGGATGTGTCAGAAATAATTTTAGATCGAACGTAAGAGTTAAATTTAATAGCAAATTCTGTCAGGACTCGATCGCGATACACCTCGTAATATTTTTCAGAAGAATGATTGAAGAAAAAAAATAGTAACAAAGAAGTCTATATTATATGTCTTGTTAAAAAAAGAAAACGAGGATTGAAATGATCATGGTAATATCACAAACAGTCACATTCCAACATGATACACCGATGAATTATTAAAGAAAAAAAATTAAACTGAAAATGGAAGAAGATAAAAAAACGTATGTCTTTTTGTGTAATTCACCTATCATAAATTTATTATTCATCAATTTCTCTTGAATTTTAAAAGTTTATAAAAAATAGATTTAATATGTATAAATTTAATCAACATAATTTTATGATTTTTGAAAATAGTTGACATCTGACATTTTTTATTTTTTTATTTTTTCAACAAATAAATCATTGAAAAAGGAAAACAAAATGCACAAGTAGAAAATTTGAAAAATTGTAAACGTAAATTTTTTAAATATGTTTTTCATAATCATTTCTTGGTTTAGAAAAAAAAATCATAAAAATTGTCAGATATATGCTTATTTCAAGATAATGAAACTAGCGCACATCTCTTAATTTTTTTTCAAATGAATAAATTATTATTTTTGAAAAAATTTAAAAAATTTGCACTTGTAGTTTCTTGAATTTTCTACATGTGCGAATTTTCCATTTCCAACAGATAATTTATCTATTCGAAAAAAAATTCAGAATTCCCACATGTCTGCTATTTTCAATATCATCTAATTTCTTAATAACATAACTTTAGACTTCATCTATCAAAAATCAGTCATTGTCAGGAACAAGAAGATTGATGCTGCTGTTTTTAACATCTGATCCAACGAATTTCTCCTCACCTCCACGTATTGAAAGTACATTATCAGCGATATTAGTTGTTTTTTCATTCATCATAGCAGCTCTTAGCCACTTTGAACTCGAGCACTTTTGACAACTGAACGATGGCAATTTGTCCAAACTAACTGTTCTATTCCCACAATCTCCACATTTGAAAAAACTCTTAGTAGCATCAATAACTCTCAATGGATGTCTTTTCTCTTTGCATATATCAGAAGCAGAAAAAGATGTGTATTTACAAATTAAACATTTAACAGCTTTGCAATCAACTTTGAAAGTATTCATCATCTTCTCCTCCATCCGCTCTTTCGCCTCTAATTTATTAAAATATTTTTCCTTCTCATTCTCATCAGCCTGTTCAATTAAATCCGCATGAGCCGAAGTAACTTCAATTAATTCCTTAAATCTATCAGAAGTCGAGCACAATTTTTTCGTTTCTTTATCCTCATTTCCTTTTTCTTCCTCTTCCTCACGTTTTCGTTTTACCGCTGCCAATTGCATTTTTTCTTTACTCTCCCGCACTTTATTGACATTATTCGACTGTTTAATCCCCCCTTTTTCTTTCGCCCATTTAATAGCGTTCATTTTAGCTGCACTTATGTGTTTTTTTGTTATTGGCTCCGAAAAATCAATCGTATCACCAGTAACTCCAGATCCCAAACGTGGAACCAATGACGTCAGCGATAAATTCGATTTTTCTTGAGTTTTCTGGGAATTATCTGATGGACTCGGAGATGAAATTCGATTTTTTTGAGAAGGAGAATTAGATAAACTAGAAATTGATGATAAACTAAGTGCCGATCTGCTGAAACTCCAGCCTCTATTTTTATTAAATTTCTCTAAATCGAATTTTGTCGCTTGCATTCCTTCTTTACCTGTTCCTTCTTTAACTTGTGTTTTACAAGTGATTCCGCTCGTTTGTCCAGACAAAAGAGCCAATCTTTCTGAATCCTTCTTCTCCATCTTTAGGTTTCTTTTAGCTGGAATTGCAAGCATGTTTAATTGATTGATTCCATTTCCCTGCGAATGAATTCCCCCGAATTTTCCGTTTTTCTCGACATTCCCGAATCTTCGGGTGTTGGCATCAGTCTGGAGATCGGTCCTTCTCGAGGCCTTGTGGTACTCTTGTTTTACGTGATAAATACAGTATTCGCATCTGTTAGTGTTGACAATATTCGTGCAAGGCTCTCCGCTTTTTTTAACGGACTTGCATCTTCCCATGTCCTTTGAATTTCCGAGAATCATGATTTTTTGGGGATTATCAACGGACAATGTAGCCTCGGCTTTGTCACTCCTCGACTCCATCACCGATGGATTCAAAATACCAATTACAGTTCCTTCTGATGTCTTCCAGAATCCTTTGAATGCACCACTGAATAAAAATAATGTAAATGTCAAGACTTTTTCGGATAAATCACTTATCTGCCAGATGCAGTATTGATTCCCATTCTGTGATTTTTTCGTTGCTGAACGGTGAATCAAAACTCCAGCTATCACCCAATCTTGAGATTGATCCTGGGTTGATAAAAATTCTTTTACTTTCGAAACTGTTATTGCTCTTCTGTCCCGCATTCGCTCTTTCAATTCTGCTGATGATATTAATGGAGTGATTATACGTAAACCAAAAATTGGATCGGTGTAAACATCAGCGGGCTTGTTTAACCAGTTGGTTAGTGCAGTTTTTGGCTTTGCTGTTGAATTATCTTTTTCTTTGACATCAATTTGAGACTGTGATTTTGGAGGATTCTTCTTGAATTGAAGAGAATCGTTTTTAGATGTTAAAAAATCGTTTTTAGATGTGAAAGAATCATTTTTAGATGTTAAAGAATCATTTTTACTCCATTTCTGATGTTTCAGAAGTTCTTTAATGCTCCTTCCAGCTTCTGAATATTCACTTCTCTCAAAGTATTTTCCATCCTCGTCATCTGAAGAGTCAACCGATCCACGTAAATTACCATCTGTAGCCCCAAATTTTATCTTCTCGGGGCTCTCAGTTATTTTTTCGAGGAAATTGTAATCCAACTCTTTGAGAACTGTTTTTGGCAAATTTGGAGACTTCTCCAATTCTTTAAGAACTGCTTTTGGAGAATTTGGAGACTTCTCCAATTCCGTTTCATCATCATTGGCAAGAAGATTGTCGAGAATGTCATCGTCAGAATCACTGTCTGTCATTATTCTTGATTTGTTTGTTCTAGATTATGAAATTTCAATAAATCCTGCAATTTTGCGAAAAAATGAAAATAAAATAATTAATCTAGTTTTTTAAATAATTTTTAAATTCATGGAATCATTTACTTACTTCAATCAATAAAATCGAAATTTTGGACAATTTAAAGAAAAATGATTATTAATATTGTTACTTTATGATGTTAAAATCATGTGTTTTCATTGGAATCTCTCTTTACACTGTCGACAAACATCCAACTCGCTCATTTTAGGCGGTAAAATAAGTTCCACTTTTTTTTCTCGTGATTTCGCTTCCGATAGGGGGAGCACAAGGCAAAAGTGAGTTTAAGAACGCTAATAGTCGTTCAAAAAATGAAATGTCTTTCCGGTCTCTTCTGAACGAGCAATATTTGATTAGCCGGAGAATTATCAATTTTAAATTATTTCTTTTTTGTAATTATTTGTTTCAAATAAATTTCCAGTCAACTCCATGGGAAATTACATTTAACTATATAAAAATTAATTGGCAAACTCTTAAACAATAATAGTATATTTTGTACCTAGGCCGAAAAAAAGTCAAATGCGAAAAGAATTTTCTTTCCGAGCGAAGCGAGGGTATCAAATGTTTTTCGCAGGTGACTTTTTCACGGCCGTAGTGCGAATACTATTTTTTATATCGAGGACACGAAGAAACGACGTTTCTAACCGAGCGAAGCGAGTCCTAGGTATGGAAAAAAATTCAGAACGCTTACTTGCAATCGAATTACAATTACTTATTTGCAATCGATTGGTAATTATAAAATTTGGTAATTATTTAATTTTCAAAATTAATACTTTACCAGCTAATTGAATACTGCTCACTCCTGATTGGTTCAATTTAATGGCGCCACAAGTAAGGACATTCTTAAACAGAAAATGCATATGCGCATGCGCAGAATTGCGGTATTATTAAGAATTCAAATTATTTGAGTGTTGGTTCATTTAGTATCATTGATAATTGATTGATGGGTGAATTATAATTTATCTAATTGATGAATGAAAAGACGAATGATAATAGTTATTTGCCTTTTCACGCATTAATTATTATTGATGAAGATCTTTTCATTAATAAAACCGTTAAAACTTGTCCATCGATTCCACTACTTTCTGAAGGCATTAAATAATAGGAAAATTGTTTTCCTGTTTTTATAGAAATTAGAAGAAAAAAAAAAAAAAACGTTTATGCAATGATTTATTCAGTAGTGGAACTTTTTCCCAGCTTTTTCATTATTAAATATTCTTTTTTTTATAACCGAGCAAAGAATTACACACGTATAACGGAAAAAACAAGGTCGTATCATTACAGCACACGATAATACTGCAATAAAAATCAGTCATAAATCGATGAAAAGTAGCAGTTAACTGAAGAAAATATGTATTGTTCACTGAAAATGAAAAAAAAATCGTTGGAGTGATAATAAATACGGAAAATTGAAAATTTTGTGGATTTCAGTTATTATTATTATTGTTTTTCTTTAAATGAAAAATAGAAATAGAGTGAAATTAATTGGAAAATTCCAGGTAAAAGAGGAAAAAAGCAATTAAATGAATTTTAAAAAAATAATATACCCAAGAATGACTAGAATTTCCAAATTTTCCGGCTGTAACTTCTGCCCCCACTCCATTGCCCCATTCTCCTGCATCAGGGATATGACCGTCACCTGGCATCAAGGCTACTCGCAGATGCAAAAGTCCTCAAATACAACTGTGTGTAAAGCCTTCCACCTGCCACCTGTCGTTATTTTCTACATGAAAAATTAATGAAACTTGATAAAATTATGAAAATAACCTTTATATTCTCTAAATTTGAAGGAAAAGAAAATAAAATTACAATAATTGACTAAAAATCGAAATCATTTGTTCAAAATTAGTACCAAAATGCCAATTTTTTTTATTTTTTTTCTTCCTTAACTAATAAATTATTAAAAAAACATTTACAAAAAAATTTGCACTTCTAATTTTTCAAATTTTCAACAAGTGCATATTTTTCATTTTTTTTTTTCAAATAATTTCGTTGTCTTAGAAACAAGGGGGCCTAATAATATGCTTATGCACAGGACTTACGGCCCTTCGACTCTAAGGCAACAATTAATTTATTGAAAGATGGAAAAATCTCAAAATTTAAGGTATTTGTGCAGAATAGTGCCCATAAAATTTTCACCACCTCCTTTCCTGATGAAATTTTTAAATTAATTTTATTGTGGGCTCTATTATACACAATTACCAAATTTACTGTTTATCCAGTGCTTTGAAATTCCCCGAGAGTCATAAATTCATGGAAAAAAAAAGGAAAAAGTGCTATTTATTATCACCCAAAAAACCTCAAGATAGTTTTTCTCTATTCTTTCGTCAAAAAAAATTCAAAAAAATAAGACAATCTCATGTTTTTCCAAGTTAAACAAAACCGTAACAATTCCGTGTACACACACACACACATAGAGTCAGAAAACACCGTGCCACATACACAAACACCCACACATATAAAGAACTTCACCTGACCCCACCCAGTGTCTGTGTGCACACGTAATCCCATGTATAGAACCCCCCCCCCTCCTCTCCCCTCCAATTGCCCTTACCGCCTAACTCTACACAAACTCCTGCAATCCTATCCTCCCTTTCCTTCATTTTCTTTGCCTCAGAGTCAATAAGGCGTAAGTGCTATTTTCATGAAACAGCACTTACGCCCTTTTCATTCCATAGTAACCATTCCGTGTGTTAGTTATTTTGACGTATACGTATTAAAAAAAAAAAAAAAAACAGCAGCGCATACACTTTTGAGGTTCATATACCTACCCCTACCCCTTTTTTTTATTCTAGCGACCCCTCCCGCGCAATTTCCCTCTACGACCATTGGTTCAGTAAGCGCAATTCCTCTCTAAGCTTACCCCCCCCCCTCCCGCAGTGTATGTGTGTGTTTCCTCTTCTCCACCCGTCAGTGACCGTCAGTGCCCCTCGTCAGTCTATCGGCAACCTGCGTACCAGCCGTGTCGCAGTGCATTACGTAACTAAAAGAAAAAAAAAAGAATAAACTTCGTTAATTTTTTTGAAACACAAAAGAAACCCTTAAGTGAATATTAACGTTTTTTTTTCCTTTTTATTTTTCATTTTATTTGAATAATAATTTGTTGAATATAAATCAATTGAAATTCGGGGGCTGAATATAATGGAATTGTAAATGAGAAAAAGGACATTTTTGAGAATTAAATGAAAGTAACTGGAATAATTTGAAGAAAAAAAACGGAGAAAATAGATGATAAATCATTTGAATAAATGTATTTTACAGAAAGAAGCTTTTCTTGATAAATAAAAGGAGAGTGAGCATGATGTTGATAATTATATCGTGTGTCTGAAATTAAAAAAAAAAAATTAAAAAAATAAGGTGCCTGGATGGATCTAATTGTGATTATGAATTACAGTAATAGTTTAATTGTCACGAAATAATTATTTTTATTTGAATAATTGAGAAAGTAAGAAGAAGCAAATTTTTTAATTCAAATTTTTAAATAATTAATCAATTTAACGGTAAATCATCTGAAAAAAAACGACTGTGAGCTCCTCCTCGTCGTTTTTTAATTGAAAACAAAGACATTATTATTATTATTTTATGAATTGAGATATATACAGAGCTTTTAATTTTTTTTCTCGAAAATTTCATGAAAGTTAAGGTGAAACAAATAAGAAATCCGTCCTGATCTCCTTTTTTTCTGGTGGGAGTGAAAATTCAAATTGTATTAATTTTTCCGCCTTTTTTTCTACAATTTTCTTTCTTATTAATTTTTTTTCCATGAAATCCTGATTTTATGTCACACGTTGCGGCACACAATCCGCAGGTTTTACCGCCTCGTATGCCACGACACTCGTTATATCGATTGCTTTGAAAATAGAAGCGTGTGTGCAGGGGGAAAAAGAGCGAAAGAGAAAGAGAGAGAGAAAAAAAACACCTGCTCTAACTTTACGGATATACTGTTTCCCTGTGTTTTATATAGTGCGACAGGTGCAGTATTTAACACACACACACACACACAAAAAAAAAACACGCAGAGCCTTAATTTTTTCTTTACTACCAAAGGGAACATTATAAGAATTTTTTTGAAAACACATTTTATTTATCAAAAGAAAAAATTTTAAGTTGAGCTGAAAAAATTGAAGAAGAACTGAAAAGAACGAAAGGAGGTGAATGAGATAATAAGAAGAAGAATCGTGTTACACATTGTGAATTGTGATACACAATTGTTAGCGCGTGTGCGTGTGTATATATGTGTATATATATGTGTGTAAACATTATTTAATTTGATTATTTCAACGAAGGATTATTTGAAAAAGAAAAAACGAGAGAAAAAAACGGTTTTCGTGTGATTTTGTTCTGTTCCGGGGTTGCGGCGAGGAGGAGCATTAATTTGAAATTCAAACAAGATCTGGTTTTTAAATAAAAAAAAAATTTATATTAATTTAATTTATTGATAAATAAAAGAAGTGAAGGGAAGGTTATTTGGTGTGAATATATAGTCCTGGAGGCGCCTGTCGTCTTCGCCGGTACAACCATAACGCCGCCCGCCCTAAAACGCCCGAGACGGGAAACGGTGGACTCATCCCCGCCACCCGCTCGTTTAGCATCAACAATCGGTAATCCCGGATCTTCAGGTGAAATACCATCCTGTATTATGGACGCACCATTATCACAGAGTATGGATTCGGTTAATACCGTTGCAAACGGCGAGGATGAGGTGAGTTTTTAATTAATTAATTTTTTTTTTCAATCAATTTACTTAATTAGAAAATTAAATTAAATGCCATATAATAATT
Organism: Aleiodes alternator; assembly: GCA_963921955.1. Classification (NCBI taxonomy): domain Eukaryota; kingdom Metazoa; phylum Arthropoda; class Insecta; order Hymenoptera; family Braconidae; genus Aleiodes; species Aleiodes alternator. The sequence continues at coordinate 6,357,565 of OY998099.1, read as the reverse complement.
GATGGAAATTTTTTATCTCCAATTTGAATTATTTTGACTGAGTTTAAGTCCCTCAAATTTTAAACATGATTTCAAATTTTCCCGGCAAATTCGAAGGGGAAAAGCTAGAGGATGGAAGGGATGGGGTGGGGGGAAGGGGTTGAAAAATAGACTCGTGCTGCCATCAGTGTCAAACGAAAATTTTCATCCCTCTATGATAACACACTATCCCTGTGGCGCCACACAGTCTCTGTGTCTCTTTACTCCTTTTTTTTCTTAATATTCTGGAATCTCTCGCCTCTCGATGAAAGGACACAACATCTACTCACGTCTGCGCAGTCGATATTTTTTTATGGTAATTTATTTGCAGAGGCGAATACCTCGAGGAGGGATACGATATAGATCATTTTGTTTATGTCTTTGATGAACTGCGTCATAAAGTTATTCAGGAGGGGGGGGGGTGCAATTAGTGATTGAGTTTTTGAGATGATGAGCTTTATTTTTGAATGATTAGGGGGGTATTGTTGGGTATTATCGATGAAAGGGAGAAAAATAATGATTTGGAGGTTTGTTGCTCATTAAGGGTATTCCAATGAATTTTGGTGAAGTTAATCCCTTATTTTTTTTATCATGAAGATGTTTTTTTACGTTTTTCTGAATTTTTTCATAATTTTTGACCGTGTAATTTATGAGATATGAATTATCAAAGTTACTCAAAATAACAGTGGTGAGTATGAAACGCCCTAAATCAGAGAGAAATAACGAAATTACCAAAAAACCACAGGGTTGATCCATTATTTATAAACTATTGGCGAAAAGAACAGCATTCTAACTAAATAATAGAAGAAAAAAATATTCAATTCACCGTATAGTTATTGAGGAATTTCAATTAGAAGGTAGTCGTAACTATTTGCCTCCCTCTCTATCTCATGCATGTGATAGGAGATTGATGTAAAAAAAATTTGAGAAGAAAAAAATTATATTCACAAGCTGAAGATATGACTTTCGAATAGTTTAATCACTTTTTCGGGTAAATTGAAGCAATTTTACTCCGAATTATTAGCAATTAATAGGAAACATACAAATGTTCATTGTTTCCTCTTTTATTGACTATTCTCTAGGATACAACCTTAATTACTGATAATTTGGGAGAACATGCTCCAATTCAACTGAAAAAGTGATTAAACTATTCGAATGTCATATCCTCAGCCTGTGAACATAATTTTTCTTACATAACTAATCTCCTATCATATGGATGTGATAGAGAGAGAGAGAGAGAGAGGGGGGGGGGGGGAAATAGTTACGACTATCTTCTAATTAAAATTTCTCAATAACTATATGGTGAATTGATTGTTTTTTTCTTCTATTATTGAGTTAAAATGCTGTTCTTTTCGCCAATAGTTTTCAGATAATAGGTCAATCGTGTGGTTTTTTAGTAATTTCGTTAATTCTGCCCGATTTAGAGTGTTTCATCCTCACCACCGCTATTTTCAGTAATTCCAATAATTAATATCTCATAAACTGCACGGTCCAAAATTCCCAAATAATTCAGAAAAACGTGAAAAAACACAATCATTGATACACCATCAAAAAAAAAGAAGTCAACTCCATTCGAATTCACTACCATACAACCTTAATACCATAAATATTTGAAAAAAAACGTCTCACTCTGCCCTCTAGAATTTTCAATTGGAGTGTGCGCGTAAGACTGTCGACAGGCGTAAATTCGCGGGAATTCGATCGGTGGGAGAACACAGAACAGCGTGTGCAGATGACGTTCACTGTTAACCGGTAAAGGATAGAATGAGAAAGAACCAGTGGCACGCAGAACAGGGAAGGGGGGGGGTGGAGGGGTGAGGGAAATAGTATATATACACACATGCATTTAAGTCCTGAATATATCCTCGTATGGTCTCTCCTATGGCCGTATGGCTGGCTTCCTTCCGGTCTTTCTCCTTTTTTTTCCTCCCCTCATTCTCACCCACGCCATCCCTTCTCCCCGCTCAACTGTGCCTGTATCTGTGTGTGGGTGCCTTCCACCTGAGCGCTTATATCGTGGCGCGCCACCAGTCTGCCATGCTTGTTATTGATTTTTCCACGATGCCAACGACGACGGTCAAAAGAGAGAGAAAGCCAGAAGGAAGAAAAACGAATGAACCTCCTCTTTTATACAAGGGCTTTAAATACAAATGTCTGTATGTGTGTGTGAGATGTCCATACGCTTTTCTCTTCACCAGGAGGAGAGGAGAGAGGGGGGGAAGGGGCGGGAGGGATTATGAGCTCATAGATGACACGGTGGAGCGGAAACTCGAGTTGAGGAGGTGGTACTGCTGTCTTTTACTCATCCCTCTTGCATCTGTGTGTATGTGGATCTGTATGTATGTGTGTGTTGTCTCTAGAAATGTATCTCATGTTATATTTACCGAAATCATCCTCTTCCTCCGATAGCATTTCCTTGGCGCTTGGCTCTTCCGTCTGTGCGTTTACTGTCTTTTTCCACTTCCAGTCATAAATGTTCATATCGATATTCGAAATAATTGAAAAAATAGGCGGGAGAAAAAGGGCTAATTTTTTTTAAATTTCCTTTCATTTTACGTCAAGTAAACGATTGTGGTGTCTCGCTTTCGGAGCGGTATTTTCACCAGATGTCCATTAATTAGAAGGATCCTTTGACTTTTGCCCAATTTTTTCACGAGTTTATTGATTATCCTCCGGAAATACTCTCTGGAATGAAAAATAATTCGATTGTAATTTTTTATTGGCGAATTGATAGTTGATGGAGGCATAAAATACTGTTACAATTCTGTTTTTTTCAATTTTCTTTTTATGACCGTAGTATCATTTTTTTAAAGGTGTACAAATGGCTTTATTGGTTCTGCTCAATAATTAATCATCTATTTAAAAAGAAAAATATACAAATCCCGACGTTTCGATTTCGTTTTAAGATCCTCATCAAGGGGTTAAAATACACTGAAATTTAATATTAACAATTATGTAATTATAATGAAAATTGAAAATTTACCATTTTTGTTATCAGCATGAAAGTTTTACTCTATTTTTTTCATATCACTGATGTGATTTTTTGCTGGTCTTTCAATTGTAAACATTTTGTCGTTATTACATATGAAAATTCTATTTTTTGAGGAAGAGAAAATAGGAATTAAGGAATGATATTAAAATTAAAGTTATATACAAGTTATCTGTCTTTTTTTTTCATGTAGATTTCTAAAAAATATAGCATGTTTCGACTGTTCAGGGGGAAAGGATCTTTTTTCATTTTTTTTCTTCTTCAAAACCTGCATTTATTTTACCTCAATTCATCATTTCTTCTGTAATAATTTTCTTTGTTCTTCTTCTTTATACTTCTTTTTCGCCTCGAGTGGCTACCTTCGACGTCACGCGCTCGTTGCTCTCCTCTAGCTCCGGGTTGGTTGACACTGGTACCTTGCTTTTGTGTTTTTCTTTTGTCATTTTCACTCGTCTTCGTCTTGTTCTCCTTTTTTTTTATTTCGAGTAGTTATTTCTCTTTCTTTATTTCTTTTACAACAATTTCTCTCTCTCTTTTTCATTCTATGCGCTCAGTCAGCCGGAGTCACGAAGCCGAGGAATATTAACCTCCCTCTACGTTTTTTTTCTCTCTTTCTCTTCCTCTCTCTCTCTCTTACTCATTCAGTGTGTGTATGCCTCTTTTTTTTTTTCTTTATATTCGACTGTGTATATAGATACTCCGTCTCGGCCAACTACGCCGGCACGAGCCTCTCGGATCGATAACTACACCGCACACTCCAATGTCTTATGCCCACTGTTTTTGAGAGACAGGAAGAGGGGAGGAGAGGGGGGTGGGGGAGGGGTGAGAGAAAACGAAAAAGGTGGAGTGAGGCGTATAAAATAAATTCTCGCGGAAATTACGACAAATCACATTATTTTTTATTGGAAAAAACTTGGTAGATTCATAATTTAGTAGCAAAAACTTGGAAAAAAAAATGGTCAATTTTTTTAAAAACTCTGCTTTTGAGAAGACCGGAAATTAATAGAGATACGTCCTTCTTCTCCTAATATCCTTTTTTTAAATCCTTTTTCTATGAAAATAGAAATATGCCCTGTTTGCTCCAATCCTTTTTTGGAGCTCTTGAAATTTTTTGCAATAATGGTTTAAGAATGAAAAGGGCGTATTTCCATCAATTTTCCGGATAGAGGGAACTGGAGCAAAATTCATCATTTTTTCGGAGTAAAGGGCTCGTCGGAAAAATTTGAAAAAATTTGAGAAGATGCTTCAATATTTGAACATCGTTACTGAATTTTTTTAAAGATCCCTTCACTCTAAAAAAATGCCAAGTCATTTTGATCTGCAGGTCCATTTTTCCCCAGTTTCCCCTATTCTCCAAAAAAAGACGAAAAAATTGACTTCTATTTTTGCCTCTTTGCTAAAAAAAAGGGGTATATATATATACATTGCCTCTGTCCTTTATTGATTGATGATAAATTAAATTAATTAATTACTGAAAATTGAAAATTACAAATTACGTGAAATCATTCGTTAATAATTGTGTGCACACACTAGAGTTTTCGGGAAAACATTATTAATTTATATTATCACTCACTGAGAATACAGAATTGGAATACCTGTATTTTATGCATGCTAAACACATGCATACTATATATACTATATACACATATATACTCTATATATACATTTGAACACATGAGTACTTGTATGATATTATGATAATACAATTCCTACTCGTGTGTGTCCCTCTCATTTTCATTTTTTCCTTTTCCTTCTTCTCTCTGTATGTGTATCCAACATTAAGAGGATAAACTGATTATTCTCTGGCTCTGAAATAATTATTCCTACACTTCAGGATTAAACTATTGTTTGTTTGTCTGTTTTATTCTTTTTCTTCTCTATTTCAGCTCAGTTTTATGAGTTTTATTACCAGTAAACCGCATGACAGTGGTCCACAAAGAAAAAAAAGTGAAATAGAGAGGAGGTGAATTAATTTTTTTTCCCCATTAAATTGAGGTAAACGTTTTTGTATCGGAAAACGGGGAGAGTTCGATGCTCGTCTATGAGCGAAATAATGGAAAAAAAAGGGTGAGGGGGGGGGGGAGAGAAGTATACATCACGGGGATTATCGATAGAAGTGCCTGTACTCTCTGTGCTTGGTAAATAATCCACTTTTCTCTTTTTCTCGCAAAAAAATACTCGTCTTTCTTGGAGTTCGTTATTGGATTTATTTGAAAAGAAACAAGAAGTAATGTTGGAGAGATTGTAAGGAAAGGGAATGAATCGATTCGCGAATTGATTTGGACGTTGTAGAGCCGCAGGGACATCACCTGGAGGGACATTAAATAGTTTTTGACTTTTTTTTTCTTCTCTTTTTCTAGTTTTAGCTTTAGTTTCATTTAGTTTTTTTTCGTAATTCAATCGAGTGGAGAGAATCAGACGGTTGAGATTGGAATTTTTTGATTAAGGTAGTAACTTGGGAGATTCGAGTAGAGTGAAATCCTTTTTTTTTAATGGTAGATCGAAGATTATGTTTTTTTACATTTTTCTAAATTTTTTCATAATTTTTGAGTGTGTAGTTTGTGAGGTATGAATTATCAAAGTTACTGGAAATAGCGGTAATGGGGATGAAATGCCCTAAATCGAACGGAAATAACGAAATTACTAAAAAACTACAGGGTTGACCCATTATTTAAAAACTATTGGCGAAGAGAACAGCGTTTTAATTAAATAATAGAAGAAAAAAATATTCAATTCACGGTATAGTTATTTAGAAATTTTAATTAGAAGGTGGTCGTAACTATTTGCCTCTCTCTCTATTTCATGCATGTGATCAAGAAAAATCTGGAAAAAATTGGGAAAATCCCCCAATATGTCTGCATTATTGTTGAATTTTTTCAGATTTTTTCTGAGAAGAACTTCTTTCTGGAAGAAATCCTGAGAAAAAATGAGTTCAATAAAGCGAAAATTTTTGAAAAATATCTAAGAATTTTTTTCGGAGCGAAGGACTCTATAGAAAAATCTGAAAAAATTTGAAAAGATGCTCTGACATGTCAACATTGTCAGTGAATTTTTTCAGATTTTTTTGTAGAGATGCCTTTTCGAAAGAAATTCTGGAAGACAAGGGATTCAGCAAAATGATTTTCTCCAATTCTTCACAAGCTGAAGATATAATTGGCCAATAGTTTCATCACTTTTTCGGGTAAATTGAAGCACATTCCCCCAAATTATCAGCAATTAATTGAAAACAAACCTACGAATCCTTATTTTTTCCTGTTTTATCGAGCGTACTATGGGATACTACCTTAAGCATCACTCATTCTCTATTTTTCCTTGAGTGCGCATTTTTTTAGGTCAAAAAACAAGAATTGTCGAGCCTCAGAAGTAATAATTGCACGTGGAATTATATAATATCAATGGAACAATAGAATGAAGGCACATAGTGTTTGTGGTTGGATACAAATTTCTAGTTTATAACCGAGGTGAGGTATTATGGCAGGAACGGATGTTGGATAACGGTGAGCCAGCCAAGAGGAACGAGACTGCGTGCGCCAATGTGACTACATTGTTGAATTCACCGGCCCGTAAATTTATACCCCGACAATGCTGAAAAATTATAAATTACTGAATTATTTAATTAATACATGAGCAATTATTTTGTTTACCAAGACTCCGAATTTCAGCAATTAAGGTAGTATTCTAGCGAATTAGAGTGCAATTAATCCCTTATTTTTTTGATGCCATATGAAAGATGATATTTTTCTTTATATTTTTCTGAATTTTTCATAGTTTTTGAGATATGAATTATCTGAGTTACTGGAAATAATGGGGGTGGGGATAGAAAGCCCTAAATTGGACGGAAATAACGATATTTCTAAAGAACCACATGGTTGACCCATTTTTTAAAAACTATTGGCGAAGAGAAGAGCATCTTAATTAAATAATAGAAGAAAAAAATATTCAATTCACCGTATAGTCATTGAGAAATTTCAATTAGTTGGTAGTCGTAACTATTTGCCTCCCTATCTCATGCATGTGATCGAGGAACATCTGGAAAAAATTGAGAAAACCCCCCAATATGTCTGCATTATTGCTGAATTTATTCAGATCTTTTCTGGAAGAAATTCTGAGAAAAAATGAATTTAATAAAGAGAGAATTTTGGAAAAATATATTTGGATTTTTTTCGGAGCGAAGGACTCTATGAAAAAATCTGAAAAAATTTGAAGAGATGCTCTGACATATCTACATTGTTGGTGAATTTTTTCAGATTTTTTTGTACAGATGCCTTTTCTGAAGAAATTCTGGAAGACAAGAAATTGAGCAAAATGATTTTCTCCAATTCTTCACAAGCTAAAGATATGACTTTCGAATGATTCAATCACTTTTTCGGGTGAATTAAAGCACTTTCCCCTGAATCATCAGCAATTAAGTGGGAACTAAACTACAAATCCTTATTTTTTTCTATTTTACCAACCGTACTCTGTGATACTCTCTTAAAAGCCTATATTTTTTTCAATGTGCCTCGTGATACTCCCGATGAAAAATTGCGCAAGACCATTCATCAAAATGTGAATTAGAGCGAAAAATCGGAAAAATCCTGGGAGAATTGATGGAAATAGTCAAAGAGAACGATTGTTAATTCAATGTGCCACAGTAATGGCTAATGTGTTGTGTATCTGTCTGCAGCATGGGAGCGCGAGAGTTTTGTGCTTCGGGGCCAATTCATGAATGGAACTCCAGTCTCCGGTCTTTCTCTCTCTCTTTCTCTCTCTGTCTCTCTATCCCGACCTACCGCACATGATACCATATAATACCGAAGCCAAGAGTGCTCCTTTGGCTCCCTCTGTTCACTCAGTTTCCTCCTTCACCTTCACTCCAGCTCTAGCTTCATCCTACTCATTATTTTTATTCTATTCTTGTCCTTTATCTTCTCGGTCGTTCATTATTATTCATGTGAGGGAAAAAGTGGGGTAAAATGGGGATTCTGATGAAACGGCTTGTTGGGATTTTTTTTTAACGATTCCATTGAATAACTGAAGAAATTTCCGGTGATAAACATGTTTCGAAATTAATTCCTTTGAGCTTTTTTGGAAATTCTGATTTTTTTGCACGTTTTTGATTTTTTTTTTCAATCAAGAACATCTTAGTTCGGTTTCGGATGAAATGTAAAATCATTTTCCATTGCTTTATATGACGAAAAAAAAGAAAAACACTCATTTTCAAGGTATTTATAAGCGATTTCTTAAAAATTTACTCTTTGCCTTATAAATACTCCGAAAATCGATAACTCTTTCTTCAAAATCATCCAAGTCAACGAAAAATGATCTCATTTCCCACTTGAGATCAGCCCCAAGCTGCTAAAACAAAAAAAAACATAAAAAATTCAGAAAAAAGTGAAAAATTTTCAATTTCTTGAATAATTAAAATATTTAAAAAATTCTCAAAAATAAATTTTTTAATTTTTTCAACTGGAAATTATCGCAGCTTTTTAATGAAATTATGAAAAAACCTCCATCTCAATTATTTTCAATGATTTCTCATAATAATTACACTTTTTATACCGTGAATTTCCTACTTGTTTCACTATTCCCTGGAAATACTTCAACAATAGATTTTTTATCGACTCAAAAATACGAAAAAAAAAAAAAAAAAGAAAAATGAGGAAAAAAAGCAATGAAAATCCCTGATGAGGTGAAGCCGTTTTATATAGAGCCCATGTTATACCGCATGACCAAGCTGCAGCGTTTACTGAAGAAAAAGAGGAAAAAGAGAGGCAGGTGAAGGAGGGCTGTGAGAACTGTGGGAGGCTTTGCACTGTGCACAAGGGGGAATCATTTCTCCGGGCATGAATAAATGATCGACTGCTACGTAACCACGTTCTATAGCGATATAGATGAGTCGTCCCAGTCGTTTGCAGACTTACTGTCGCCGTTAAGTAAAACGTGGGCTTAAAACATCGACACAAAAACTACTACATTCTCGACAGAAAAAAAGAAAGAAAGAAAAGAAAAGTTGTGCATGTGTCCTCGGGCAATTGGCAGAACGGGGAAAACTTACTGGGCAATTTCGATGAAAGGGTGTATATAATGTAACGAAAGGGGGTAATGAAAAAAAGAGTCACCTTCATTTTTAATTATTCATCCATTGGCAAGTTTTCGAGTGTCGAATTGAATAAAAGTGAATCTAATTGATATCCTAGATTTTTTATGAGATGTTAGAAATCACTTGGAATGTACGATTATAAAAGTTTTCAGACAAATCGATTTTGTTTCATCGATTTTTTGAGGAGTATTTTGGAAAATTAGCGAGATAGGGCGATGCTCTAATTTTATTTCGTGGGAAGAAATTCAAGACCTACCAAAATTTAGGGCGGAATGGCTCCATCTCGTGTAACTTCCGGAATATTCTTGAAAAACTGATGAAATGGAGTCGATTTTCCTGAAAAATTCATATTCTTTAAGGTAGAATCTTCATACGGTCGATAAAACAGAAGAAAAGTAGGATTCGTAGGTTAGCTTCCAATTAATTGCTGATAATTCGGGAAAAAGTGCTTTAATGTATCTGAAAGTTGACTAAACTATTCGAAAGTCATCTTCCGCTTGTGAATATAATTTTTTTCTTCTCGAATTTTCTTTACATTAATCTCCTATCATATGCATGAGATAGAGAGAGAGAGGCAAATATTTACGACTACCTTCTAATTAAAATTTTTCAATAACTATACAGTAATTTAATTTTTCTTCTATTATTTAGTTAAAAAAAAAAAAATGCTGTTCTCTTCGCCAATTGTTTTTAAATAATGGGTCAAGCCTGTGGTTTTTTAGTAATTTCGTTATTTCCGTCCGATTTCAAGCATTTCATCCCCACCACCGCTATTTTCAGTGACTTTGATAATTCATATCTCATAAACTACACGATCTAAAATTATGTAGAAATTCGGAAAAATGTAATTATTGATATGGCATCAAAAAAATGGAGGGTTAACTATACTCGAGTTAACGGAATAATACCTTAATCCCCAAGATATTCTCCAAAAATGATAATAGAACAAAATCGATTCCTCCAAAAACATCATATTCACCAAAATGTTTAGTCATTCTCAATGCTAACTGCATGAATAACATTTATTCCGTGAAAATATAGTTTGTAAAACACTGCATTACACTTTACAGCTTTACGTGAGAAGAAAAGTTTAAAATGCGAATGTTTGTGAAATACAAGTACGATCGAATAAATATGGCTCTAGTCCATGCTACAATACTATCAATAATAAAAATGAAAAAGAAGCGAGGTCAAAGCAATTGTAATGTACGCTATATGCCAGAACTATGATACAGCCCCCATGTGCTATCATCCTCACATACATTTGCAATCACAATAGCATCTATCCTCATTCTATACCACAAAATTCACTGGTACTTTCCATAATAGACCTCTACTCTCCATTACCCATTCGATTTTTCTCACTCCATTGCAAATATCGTGCAATACAAAAAATAAAATTACACATAATCGCATGATGACAAAATCTGCCCTTAAAATTGTAGCAGAATAAAGTTAAAAAAAACACGCAAAGAACATTTTCTCGACGTTTCATTATCACTCGTGACACGCGACGTTATGTGTATGAAAACATTGAATCACAAATAAAAAATGAAAAAAAAAAAAGTTACTTGATATATAGTTCTATTGACGTTATTATTGAGACTAGACGGCACTCTGTAATAAACAATGTGCGGTTCCCTCTCATTAGAGTGAATACGCAAAAAAATAAAAGGCATAATTTTGCAGCAAAAGCAGAAATGTGCTAATACCGTTTGAATCAAATCGAATAACTCGAATTTTCGAATAACTCCAAGTTTTCAAATTATTCATAAACAAGAAATGAGAGAATCATTCACATTTTAACATAATTTGATGAAGAAAGAAAAAAAAACATTCTATCGAGTCCCGATCGAATATTTTTGAATATCGATTGATCGATATGATATATCGCATTAAATTCGAGATATTGCATATCATTCGATAGTTCAGTTTCAGTCAAAGGGGGGAAAAACAATATTACATCAGTTTCCATTCGATCACCATGAAAATTTCGATCAATCGATGCGATAATTCGCATTGAATTCGAGATATCGCGAATGGATCGATACTTCCGTTTCGCCACTTTGAGTTTCAGAGGAAATAGTTATAGCTTACTTGTTTCAATCCAGGGGATTTGAAATAGTTCGAATAATTCGAAAACTTCGAACTATTCGACAATTCAAATCATGGGATTTGAATTTCGAACAGAACTTTATGTTATTCTTTGAATAAAAAACCGTATAGACTTCGTGATCAGGTATATCGAATATTTCTATCCATTCAATCATATTTTAGGGCAAAAATATGTTTGGGGTCCAGATGAGCCAGACCCGCTGTATTAAGGATCTTATCTCCAAGAATTAGAGATCTTATCATATATAGCAGAGTAGACTGGATTTTAAGTAGTAAAAAGAATAGTAATGAAGATACAATATCACATCAAACACTCCATGACATTCTTCTCCTTCTCTCCTTCAATACGTCGAGATGGGGTGAGCTGATCAGTGTTCGAACTATTGAATGTTTTTATCCTGAAAAAAGTTGGTAATTCACCAAAATATCATTTTTCTAATCTTCGAAACACTATATAAGAGGGTGGGGATTGTCCTGGAGAACCTGGAAAAGTCAGAAAATTTTAATCTTCGGAAAATTTGTAGTTTATTTTTTATTATCTCCATATTTTTAAAAGTTATAGATATTCCATCGAAAAAATTGAACTTTTCGATAAGTCGGAAATGTGCAGAAAGGTTAACAGAAAATCACAGTTCTAAAAATTTAATGAAGTATCGGGTATTATTGTTAAATTTTAATTTTGACGTATTTTCGAATAATATTTCTTTTGTATTTCATTTTGAGTCAGGGAAAAGTCAGGGAATTTTTGAATTAATTTTTAGTCACTACCCTGTATAATGATCATTAACTTAAATAACAGCTTATGAAACTGTTGAACATATCAATAATTATCGAATTTCTTATGTTCGATTACTGGTGTCTGACGAGTCTTATCCGTTCGACCACTGGACCACTTAGCCTTCTCAAAAGTATTATTCTCCATCAACGGAAAAAGAACTCATTCCAAAGATTCTCATTAGAAATTCATCTACACTGTTAGGAGGAAATGGAAATTTCATAGACCATTTGATGGGAATTTTCATAAATGTGGTATTGAATGTTTTTTAATGGGAACTTGTTCATGAAATCTGTGGGTTTCAAAGAAAATTTAAATGAATCTATGAGTCTCGAGTAGAATTGAGCCAGAAATTCTACAACTTACTTGAATTTTCAACTGAACATGAATATTCATAATCAAAATGACTTGAATTATCAATTTTTTTTTGTATATTCCCTATTTTTTCTAAATTTTCAAGAAATAATTAACCTGAAATGCACAAATTTCATTGATATCCAGTCGTGAAATTATTTGAAAATCGAAGAATTGTTCATTTTTCAATAACGTAATCATCTGAAATTTCAGTAGAAATGTGACTCGTTTGAAATTTCCGGTATTTTGCACGGAAAATTGAGACGGAAATTTTTAACAGTAAAGCCTCCATAAACAGGGACACTAAATCAATTGTCAACTAATTATTTACATCAAAGTTCCAACCTCACAATCAAAAGACAAATTTGTAGATGTGAATTTGAATCTAAAAAACAAAGCAGTAGCTCGTTGTAATAAATGAAGGGAATATCATCAGGATGAAAATTCAAGAAGCGTAATTCCGGCAAAAGCGTTGAGTGTATACGTACGCGAGGAACAATATAAACAACCGGAGCTTGGCCTGGATGAGCACGGGGCTCGACGAGGCATTAATACTATGTTCTTTGTAACAGACGCATTCGACATTGACATTCTACATGCACACGAATTATATACACACATCTCTCTCTCTTCTCTCTTAAATTGTTTTTTATTTATTTTTATCTTCCTTTTTTTTAGTTTTTTTTTTAATAGAACGAGTATAATTATGATCCCTGTCTAATTAAAAGTTCAACACGAAATGCAGTAACCTGGCAGAAGTGAATGTGACGCAGTCTAATCACTACGGAAACTTGTTGTTTATCTACCTGTTAACAATGCAAAATATGTGGTTAACTTGTTGCAATTGTGCTTGTGTGTGTGCACACAATGTTTTTTGGTAGGATCGATACAAATGCTGATGAAAACGAGTAGTTAAACTTTTTAGATAAAATTAGAAGAGAGAGAAAATTTTGGTTATTTTGTGTGAGGTTGATGAATCAAATGATTTCAATGAATTACTTGAAGCATAAAAAAGCGGCGATTTTTCGAAAAAATCTGAAAAAATTTGAGAAGATGCTTCAATATGTCTAGATTTTCGTCAAATTTTTTCAATTTTTTTTATAGAGATCTTTACTTAAAAAAAAAATTAGTTCGTTTTGAAACTTTAATTCTCCAAATATCCCTAATTTTCGTGCTGCTTCTCTGTATAATTCCGAATCACCCCAGTAGAATTCACGTGGAGTATCCCAAGGTAAACCTCAATTTCAGATTAATTTCAAGCTGAATAGAAGGCAGAAAGGGCGAAAAAGGGGATAGACACAAGCAAGGAAGAAATGGAAATGAAAGAACGTAAACTCCTCGAAGGGGCTCTCTCTAAGTAGGAGGTTTTCAACGCCCAACCAAAGAGGGTGGCTCAACTGTAATTCTTGAGTCGTAAAAGCGAGCGTGTTACGAGCGTTGAGGCATACTGCAGAATTTTCCGCAACTCTACTCTAGTTTTTTTTTTTTTCGGGTTCTTGCCATTTATTTGTAGTTACTTTTAAACTTTTCGAATCACTAAATTCGTTTGTTCTGAGAAAACGAGAAAACTAGAAAATTTCACTAATAAAATTTAAATTACGAATTTTATTAGAGTAAACACAATGCAATTATGAGGAATAAAATATTTCTGACAATAACGACGTTAGAAACGGGCAAAATTGACAGTGGGTGAGAGGGGAAGGGGGGGTGGATGGTAGCAATCGATCGAAGCGTGAACAATGGGAATTGAACGACACGGTCAATTGCACGTGCATTTGGGAGCGGATCCTATCATCCGTGATTCATTGTCTCTCCTCGGGATTCTGGTCTTATGCAATTTATCGACTTGGGCCTATTTCATTGGTCAATTATCTTGGAAAGTTGTTCTTATGAAAATTTAACGGAAGGTGAAAATCAATTCAAGTGAAAATGTTATTCCGACTTTCACAAGAATCAATGAAGAAAAAGCTAATGTTTCATGAATTCGAGAAGTTTTGCCTATTCTAAATGAAAGTATTAGATGCCAATGAAAATAAAATGACACAGAAGATGAAGATGAGGTAGCAATGAAAAGATGACCAATGAAGATGGCAATGATCAAAAAATAGCCTTGCAATAAAAATTTAGAGATACATTATCGATTGGATCACTTTTATTATTAAATAATGGTAATAAAAATAACTTTTTTTTTTCAAGTCATTATCTATTCTATAGTGAATTTCGATTAAACTTAGCGTATAAAAGTTTTAGAAATGAATTTCGAAGAAATGTAAAATTTTATACAGAGTCTTATGGGAAATCAGGTTCTTGGCATTGTCTTTTGAATTATATGCATGATATACGATCATTTGTCGATTACATGGGGCTGAAGAGAAAATGGAAAATTAGCTTTTTGAAGTATACAAATTTTCCTTATTTTGCAATAAAATATTTGGCTAACTTTAAATCATTAGATTGATAAAAAAAAGTCACATTATATTCAAGTTTTTCGTGACAATGAAGCTGGAACGTCTAGAAAATTTGTATTTAATTATTGAAGAGAAATAATATTCTCTATTTCAATGATGAATACCTTGCAAACGATTGAGTAGTGAAGAGGTAAAACAAGATGAGTCTCTTTTTTTTTATATGTTTTTTTGAAAATACCCTAGAAAATAACCGAGAAAGAGCATTTTCGCCTTAAAGCTCTTTTGTAACTCTTGTATTTGAAATTCTCTACAAAAACAGATGAGTAATATCACCTTATCTCGCTTAGTTTCCGAGATATTTTCTTCGAAATGACGTCAAAGATGAGTCGATTTATCCTGTTTTACCTCTTTACTACTGTATTCATTTTTGAATTACCTGATTTTTCCATCAATATCCCAATTCAAGTGGGCGAATTACGGGGGCTCATTATTATTTTTATCATAGCTTTTCTTTATTCCATACAAAAAAAAGTAGAATTTACACATTTTTCCTTTTCAATTGAAAAAAATCGTAAATAACAATCTGAGTGTATATATAAGGTACATATCTTGATGTAAGTTAAGAATACTTTTCTTTCCTTTTCATCTACATGCAGATATTTCTTTTCTGTTTTTTTAAATTTATTTATTTGTTTGATTATTTATTTTATACTCGAATTACGGACGTTATACTTCAAATATTTTTAACATATATACAGACGTTTGGACCTCCTTGAATTGATAAAAATGAATTTATATCGAATATTCTCAGCCTTACACGTTCTTTTTAATTTTTACTGAGTCTCTCTGAAGTCTTATCTCATCTATCCTCAGCTATTCTACCAACGCCAATTATCTTAATTAACTCAATTATCGTTAAACCATCCATCTTTCTCATTTCAGGTACGCACCTTGTTCGTGAGTGGCTTGCCGATGGACGCAAAACCGAGAGAGCTCTATCTACTTTTCAGAGCGTACGAGGTGAGTTTCATTACATGTTATTCTTTGCTTTAATCTCAGATTCTTGAAGTTTAAATACTTGATGAAAAAAAAAAATTTATTCTACTTCAAATATTTGATTTTCTCCTTTTTAGTCAATTCGAGTTGAGACTTCCACGATAATGAAAAAAATTGGGGCATTTATTATTATCACAAGAAGTGAAAAGACGTAATTCTATTAAATTTATTCAATTTCGTCGCTTCTTTTCTCGATTGAATTAAATAAAATTCTGCAAGCAGTTACGAATTGCCGGAAATTGTTCGCACGGGTTAAGCGGATAGAATTGATAGCTTCGATGAGACAGGGAAATTGTAATTTCCCAGATTTCCTTCATCCATTTCAATGTTCATTGTAAAGACGTGAAAATCTGAAGTTCTCGTTTTATTTGTAAATGTCTAAAGCATTTTCTAAAAAAGACTTTAGAAGTTCCATTGACATATGTACAGCATCTATGTACATTTATTCACAAAAAGATATCAGAAGGGGCTTTAACGCCTAATTATCGTAATGTTTAGTTTTTTGTGTTTACATGATGGTAGAAAAAGGAACAAAATTATGATAGGGAAAATTAATCAAAACAAAAATCCTAGGGTAACATGACCAATAGATGAACGGTTAAGGAAATATTAGACTTTATTAATTCATATGAAATAGGCAAATCACGTTAAAATGTTGCTGAAAAGAATGATGTACAGAAAAGTATACAGTAAATCGACTAAAAATCAATTAAACTTGAATAATGCAGAAATAATTAAAGAAAATCGAGGAAAAACTGGAAAATAACTTGAACCCCCAATAGATGAACAGTTGCATATTTGCAGTGGTATGATTTTAAATTTCGATCAATCGGTATGTTATAAATCGTTTATGAATCTATGAAAATCATTCATTTATCTATGAAAATCCTCGATGATAGAAATCGTACATCTTTTGGTCAATGTCCATCTATTGGTTGTGTGACCCTACACTCTTAGGAAAAAATGGAAATTTCATAGACAATTGGGGAATTTTCAAAAACGTGATATTGAATTTTTATTTTAAGGGAAATGGTTATGAAATCTGTGAGTTTCAGTGAAAATTCAGAGGAATCTATGAGTCTCGAGTAGAATTGAGATGGAAATTCTACAACTTACTTGAATTTTGTACTGAACATGAATATTCAGAATCAAAATGGCTCGAGTTTTCAATTTATTTTTAAATTTTTCCTATTTTTATTAAATTTAAAAGGAACAATTAAACTTAAATTTGCAAATTTCATTGATATTCAGGCGTGAAATTATTAGAAAATCAATTTCAATAATGTAACTATCGGAAATTTCAGTACAAATGTGTCTCGTTAGAAATTTTTGGGACTTTGCACGGAAAAATTCAGACGGAAATTTTTAACAGTGTATAGAGGTAATGTCTATACCCCAATTTCTCTCATGAATATTTTTTATCAACGTCATGCAATGGGAAAAGGGACTGCCCCAAAGTTCCACACATATTCAACGATTTTTTATCTCTCTCTGTCTCTCTCTCTTTCTTTTTTGTTAACCTCAAGGGAACTCCATGTCTTGCATTTCAAAAATACTTTCCGCAGCCAAACATCTTATCCCTTTACACCCGCAGAGATATTACACTACACCAATACCTTTTTCTAGTATCTCAAGACTAGACTGTCTTTCCATGATTTAACAGCAGCGGGAATCTAATGCACTCAGGGAAATAGTGATAAATTCACGAAATAATATTTCTCTTATATCAATTCCATAGTTTTGACATTTAAAAGATATTAAGATTACATTGTAGGATTTTTCTGATTTGTTAAGTCAATTAAAAAAAAAATTGAATTTTATATTAAAAAATTATTATATCAAATTTAAAGATATCAAAAATAAAAAAAAAATTGTAATGTGAAAAAAATTGAAAAATCGGGTAAATTTGAAAAGTCTTTATTTAGTTTATAAGGTGAAGAAAAGAATTAATTTTCAAAATCATATTGTTTATTGAATTTTCAACTATGAGAAAATAATTTTTTTTTTTCAAATTATTATTATTATTTTTCAGGGTCATGAATGAATAAACGTGAAAAAAAAAGTTGAAAATTTGTTTAAAAAGACAAATTTTTGCCATAATTTTTTCTCGGAGTGGAATTTTAGCATAATTTCGGTTATTGAAAAATTCATAGAAGTATGAAGAAAAGGAATCCGTAAAAAATCGATTTTTTGAAAATCTCGGGCGTTTGTACCCCTAAATTAAATTGAATTGTATCGAAAAAATTAATAAAATTATTCTCAATAATTTTGTGTCTCATTTTACGATAAAGTCAAAATTCTCTTGTTATTCGAGAATAATTTTTTTCTTATCTGCTAGGAACTGTCTTGTCAGCTGTCCAAACACAGTGCTTTGATGAAATAATAAAAAAAAAAAAAAAAAAGAGCTTCACACACTTTCAATGAAATTTATCCAATTATTTTTTTCAAGTATGACAACAAAAAATTAGTTATAATCATTAATACTCTGTTATAGATTCAACTAATATTGTTTGGTATTAGAATAGAAAGCATGTGAAATTCAAATTTAATCATGTACATCCGCTTATTCGATGCTTAATGGGAGTTTACCCAGAATCAATCAACTATTGATAATAATTCGATAATCCTCTTCTCTAACAGAATAACTGTTGCTTTTGTGTAGGAATACAAAAATATTGATTAAATAGTTTATTAATTCACCTCAAAGTTCTCATTAAATTGATTTATTTTTAATAATTTTATTTTTTCAATGCTTTTGTTTCAGGGGTACGAGAATTCACTGCTCAAAGTGACGAGTAAAAATGGAAAAACTGCGTCGGTGAGTGATATCTATGATAATAATTATTATTTTTCAATTTAATGTGTTTTCAAAATTATAGAGAACACTTATGATATTAATTCGTTGATTCGCGATTTTTGAAAGAATTTTTCATGGGTTTCATTTTCGAGTAATTAGCAATAAGAATTGCTGTCTTATATACAGGTTCTTATGTCTTTTAAAAATGTTTCAGTATGAAACTACGTTATCAACTCAAATGGGTAACATAGGTTTCGTACTTGATCGAAATATCACCATAAGAGCCCGCAAATGAGACGAATTTGGATTTTTAATTAAGGAAAAACGAAGTTAATGAAAATTTCGGAAAAATTCACAAATAATTCGAATAACATTAAAAAAAAATTGAATTACATTATAAACGTGCTGTATGATGATTCCTCAAGGGGCAACGGAATCCCTTGTATATATTGAATTTTTGAATTAATTGTTTGACGATATTTATCAATATTTTTATGATAGAGGAGTGGCAACGATTGGGAAAGGACATTAGGAAGTCGACACTTCTGATATTTAATGCAAAAAATCATAATTATCACTAAACAATGGGTTTGAAAATTTGAAATTTACTGGGTCTTCCGTTACCCCTTAAGGTAGTATCCCAGAGTACAGTCGACAAAACAGGAGAAAATGAGGATTTGTAGGTTATTTTCCAATTAATTGATGATAATTGAGAGAAAAGTGCTTCAATTTACCCGAAAAATAATCAAACTATTCGCAAATCATATCTTCAGCTTGTGGATATAATTTTTTTCTTCTCGAATTTCTTTTGCATTAATCTCCTATCACATGCATGAGATAGAGAGGCAAATAGTTACGACTACCTTCTAATTAAAATTTCTCAATAACTATACGGTGAATTGAAGATTTTTTTCTTCTATTATTTAGTTAAAATGCTGTTCTCTTCGCCAATAGTTTTTAAATAATGATTCAACCATGTGGTTTTCCAGTAATTTCGTTATTTCCGTCCGATTAGAAGCGTTTCATTCCCACCACTGCTTTTTTCAGTAACTTTAATAATTCATATCTCATTAACTGCACGGTCAAAAATTACCCAAAAATTCAGGAAAATGTAAAAAAATATAATCTTTGATAAGGCATCAAAAAAATGCGGAATTAACTGTACTCGAATTTTCTGGGATACTACCTTAATTCATCCATTCAAGTATTTGAGTCAATTTTTAGCGATAATCAGTCTCCTTTCAAGCACAAATTGTCCACATGAATAAATAAATATATATTCTATTTTCCACGTAAAAAACTCCAACATATTTAATCTAAGAACGAAATCTCTTTTCATTCGATGTTGCTGTGCACCATAATGGTAATTGGGTCGTGGAGTTAAAAGCCCCCCGTGTCTAGTAGACGGCACGACATCCTACGGGTTAAAACGATCGATTGCTCTGGCTGTTACTTCACTCGGAAAATTTACAGGGATATTTTATATAAAATATACAAACAAGAAGAAAAAAAAAATATCCACATTTTTTTTATTCACAACTCTCGTCTTCTTTTAATCAAAGAACAGTTTGAGTTGTTTTGTTTGAAGTAGCTCTTTCTCATGATAATTTCTCAAATTATTCATTCTTTTGTAGATAAAATATTGCGAATTAAATAAGAACTCGAGATTTTTCTTTATTGTGTGATAAATTAATTAGCCTTTCCATTATTCCAATTGAATTCATACTTTATTAAATAATGAAACTCGAGAAAGATCATTTTCATTCGGATTGAGGGTTTTTTTAATGCAATTTAAAAAATCCTAGTGATTATTTATATCTTCTGGAGTTATACCATTGGATAAGTAGGTTATGCCATTTTTGGTATGTTTTATACTTAAAATACCAGAGAAATATGTAGAGGTTGGTACGGAAAGGTACGAATCGATAAACTGCAATTCTTTTTCGTCGAAAGCTATTGAAAATTGAAAAAAAAACATGTCTATTTCAACAAGTTATCCTCCAAATAAATTAAAGAGTAGACGAGACAGTGTTACCGGACATCACATAATTATAGTACACGTAACTTAATTTTACAATTTTGCACTAGGTGCATTCAAGAGGAATTATGTGACTAAAGTGTACTATATATACATATATATATTCTTAAATTATATATTGCATATATTACATATATACATTTTATAGGAAAGAGTGGTGAAAAATGGACTTTCAGGGAAAGATGATTCTGAATTTTTTTCGGAGTGAAAGACTTGATAAAAAAATCCGAAAAAATTTAACAACATTTTCTGATATGCGAACATTGTTGTGTAATTTTTTTGAATTTTTTCATGAAGTTGCCTATTCCCAGAAAAATCCCAAATCATTTTGACTCACAGATCCTTTTTGACCCACTTTTCCCTATGTATTGTTCAATTCATCTATATTTCTATAACTATATATGCATAAATACGAATATTTCAGATATCTCTTTTCTATTGCGATTGAAAAAAATTCTGTCTCCACTCCAATGATTCAAAATTTCTTTCATTCCATAAAATTATGGAGACACTTCAGTTAATGAATATAAAAGTAATTTTTCATTTTTATATTTCCTATATTGCCATAGGTTAATTTTCCTAATACTCATTTAATTTGTGTAATTTTCAAGTACCAATTAAATTTGGATTGTTGTTTATAAAAAAACATTACTATGATTGAAAAACATATTACTATCATAGAAATTAATACATCATTCATAGAAAATAATTTTTCGAAAAATTCTATAATTGAATGATTATTTACTTCAGACATGACTTTGAAATATTTTTTTCATACAAAAGAGGTGCGGTAGGATTTCTTTTATTTTAAAAATTCGTATGATGTACTATATATATTTTTCAGACCTATACTAGAATTCTGAAAGGAAAAAGAAAATTTTAACGCCTTGATCACATAATTCCTTTTTTGAAGTCTGGTAACAATAAGACAAGGAAAATTGAGTCTATCATTAAATCCGAATTTTCCGAAGAATATTTAATGTAGCCATAATTATTTTTTTAATTAATTTGCAGCCAGTGGGTTTTGTTACGTTTCATACAAGAGCTGGAGCTGAAGCAGCCAAACAAGATTTACAGGTAATAATTTTCTCTATGCATAACACGAAGCGCTCATTGACAATACGTGAAGAATAGTTGAAAAAAAAAAAAGTATTGAAGGAAGCAATATGGAATTTTCAGTATTAGACAATCGTGAAATATGGGGAAATAGCTCTCAGTGGACATTTACTTGCTTCTTCATGAATTTATCGTCAGGATTTTATTCGTAAAGGGTTTTAATTATTTTTTTTTTTACATGAGTAATATTCTGTAATCTAGCTGTTGGTCTGCACAGTGTGTGTGATAAAATTAATTAATCCTCTGTGAATTTAAATGAATCAAGGTAACAAATCCCAATCAATCCTCAGATAAAAATGAATATTATTAAAAAAAAAAAAATGTATGATGGATTTTCTTTCTTTTCTTAAAATCACGACACGCAACTTGACCTCACGCAAAACTTCAATGTATAGTATTTCATTTAGTTTAGTGGTTGAATTATGAAAAGAGATGATTTCGAAGAATTACATGAATTTTTTGTAATTTATCTAGTAGCGAAGATGTGAAACGAGTTAAGTCGATTTTTTTTAGAACAATTCTTCAAAAATATTTAAAAAATTCATGGAGATACGCCCTTTTCACTCTAAGCCATTTTTTACCTCTTAGTTCTCCAAAAAAATGCATTAGTGTAAAAAAGACGTATCTACAGTGTAAAAGAATCGATTTATCCCGTTTTACCTCTTTTCTATTGAATTTTCTATTCATTTCTGCTCAAAACTCAGCTATTAAATTTATTATTTCTCAATTAAATTCAAAAACAAAAATCTTCACAAATTCAATGAACATGTTCACGTTTCCCTCTACCTCTACACACACCTCTTTCCACTTCGTTGAAAAAAAAAGTGCAATAATAAATTAATAATTACTAATGAATTATTAATTTTTTATCAAATTGACAGACTCGACTACATGACGATTAGAGTCAATTATTTTGCAAAAAATTTAGAAAAAGAAGAAAAATTAGAAAAATTATCACAGAAAATTACCCAAATCCTCTCTCCCCCTTTTACTAATTTAGGGATCTATTTCCAGCAGGGGGTTAAATTCGATCCTGATATGCCACAAACCATACGTTTGGAATTTGCAAAAAGTAACACAAAGGTTAGCAAACCCAAGCAACCAGCCGCTGCAGCAGCCACCTCGCACCCCGCTCTGATGCACCCTCTAACCGGACGTAAGTATGCACTGCCACTCCGTTCACTTGCTGACAATTGGAATCTCTTAGGGGCATCACATATATTCCTGCGTGCACTGAAAATCAAGTAGATTTTGCAAAAAATTATTATAAATAGTGAATAAAAAAAAAATCGTAGATTTCACATTTTTCGATCACTCTTTAATTATAAGAAAAATTTCTGTTTTTCTTTTTATATCAATTTTATTTTCTACTGGTTTAAATGGACTAATGATGAATATCATGGTCGGCATGATAACTTCACCAAAATTTATGCATTCTGCATAAAAAAAAAGAATTCAACAAAATAATGTAGTAGTAGAGTCTGATGGCAGGATGTTTCTTTTTCTTTTCAAATGAAGAAATGACAGAATTTCAAATTTGTATGCAATTAAAAGAAATTTATGCAATTAGAGGAAAAAATACCCCTGTTAGACTACAACTACTACATTATTTTTTTCTTTTTACATATTTGATCACTTTTGGTGAAGTTATCATACTGAGCATGGTTTTCATCAGCACAGTCCATTTGAACCAGTAGAAAATAATATTAATGTCAAGAATATATTTATGCTTTAGAATTGGAGAGGCTTAGGTGCTATGCTTATACATAGCACTTACGCCACTTTGTTCCGAAGGCGACCATATACATATATATATATGTGTACATATATAGAGGAGATCGGGGCAAAATGGATCCGAAACGAAATAGTTCAGGAATTTTTTTCGGAGGGAAAAACTGCACAAAAAAATAGAAAAGATGCTCTAACATGTCTACATTGTTAGTGAATTTTTTCGATTTTTATCGTGGAGGACTTCACTCAAAAAAAAAAAATTCCGGATGATTTTGTCCTTTAAGTCTATTTTGCCCCACTTTCATACATTTCTTTTCTCATCATTGAAACGTGAAGATAAAAATGTGAAATCGATAATTTAATTTTTTTTTTTCATCATATACCCTTTATAATAATTTTCCAAATTGCTTCGGTTTCCAGTGCGCAATGGAAAATGTGAGCCCTTAATTTCTATTAATTTATTTATTTATTATCCTTTCTTTTTATTCTATGAGAACCATATCACCGTAAATTATTTTAAGACTATCTTCTGCTTCATGTAGATCATTAGATTGTTTATTGTCAGGATAAAGTTGTTTTATTAAACTGACTATTTTATTTGATTTTTGCAATTACTTTGAAGATCCAGGAAAAAATTTCCGAAAATAAATTGGAAAAAAACCTGGAATTTTCAATGCAATTATCAAAATTACAAAAATCTCATTTTCATTATTAACAAAAACAAAAAAAAAAAAGATATTTATCAGTGCACAATTCCTAAGACTATACTTTTTCCCCTTTGCCTGGATTTTCTTGATTAATGAAAACAACCACTGTAAACCCTCCATCACCAGCAGCACCAAGACTATCTAGCACAAAAGGAATGCTCGATTAATGAGAAAAGAAACCATTGAGATTAAGGCTGTAGATCGAAAAAAATAAAAGGGAAGTGGGAAAATTCAGATGTTTTTTTTTCTTTTGTGTGAAACAGTGAAAAAAATTATTCAGGGGAAAATGGGGGGATTTTGATGAAACGGCTGGAGATGGAATTCTTCCAATGGTTTCATTGGAAGGGTGAGAAAATTTCCGGAGGAAAACATATGTCGAAAGTGGATTTGTCTAACATTTTTTGAAAACTCTATTTTTTCAGTTGAAATTTTGGCTAAATCCGAAAATTTCACGTTTTTGGGAATATCTCCGATTCTATTGGTCGTAGTGACCTGTGGTTGATCTCAAATGAAAGATGAGATCATTCGCCATTTATTCATGTCGTTTTAATGAACAAAATATTGATTTTCAAGGTATTTATAGATCCTTTAATGAAAAATCAGCTTTTCCCCCAATAAGTGCTCCAAAAATTAATAATTTTTTCTTGTTATTGATTTAAATTAATGGCAATTGATCTCACCTCTCGTTTTAAACCAACCCCAAGTTAATATGAACAATGAAACTGGAAATATTCACGAAAAATTGAAATTTGCCGAAAAAAACAGATTTTTGAAAAATTCCAAAAAATTAAATTTTTAAGAAATTAAAAGAAATCAAATTTTGAAGGAATCTAGAAAAATACATTCTCGCGCATGATTTTCAATGGAAATTTCTTCGGCTTTCAATGGAATCATCAGAAAGATCATATCTCAAGTAATTCCACTGATTTCGAATTATTCTCAAAACAGCATTATTTTTCACCAGTTTTTCATTCCAAAGAGTGGATAGAAATCGAGAGAATATACTGTCAGAAAAAAAAGGGAAATTTTAGAGACAATTTGATAGGAATTTTCATAAACGTGATATTGAATAGTTTTTTTAATGGGAAGATGATTATGAAATCTGTAAGTTTCAGAGGAAATTCAAAGGAATCTATGAGTCTCAAGTAGAGTTGAGACGGAAATTCTAGAACTTACTTGAATTTTCAACTGAACATGCATATTCAAAATCAAAATCTTGAATTTTCAATTTTTTTTTGAATTTTTCCCAATTTACTGAATTTTCAAGAAACAATTAAACTGAAATTTACAAATTTCATTGATATCCAGGCATGAAATTATTTGAATATCGATGATGTGTTCATTTTTCAATGACATAATTATCTGAAATTTCAGTAGAAATGTGACTTATTTGAAATTTCCTAGGATTTTTCGCGGAAAATTCAGACGGAAATTTTTAACAGTGTACTTTTCTTCGACGTAACGAAAGTCATTGTCTTTTTTATATTTATTATTATTTTGAAGGAGTAGCTCCTCGAACGATGTTATAAACACGAGAATGAGGCAAAGGGCAAAGGGGAGTAGTGCCATAGGAAAATTGAGTTAAGAGTTTGAAGAAGCTCAAAGTTTCCATTCTCAGATGACTCATCGTGATAATGAGAGTTTCGTGTTACCAAAGCGACATCAATTTAAATCCTAATGAGCATTAAGTTTGCGAAAAATTTTGCTTGTATCAAGGAAGAAAAAAATTCAATAGGTATTGTACAGTGTAAAAAATACTAAAGAAGAAGAAGAAAAAAAAAATGATGAAAATTATGTAAATAGAATGAAAAGAATGTCTGTAATTAACGTTGTGTAAGCCTGAAGGAAGCCATTGTTTTCATATTTTTCGCGCATCTGACGAGAGTTATTCGCTGAAAAATAATCAATGACTGAAAATGTTTGAAAAAGCATTGTTCGCAGTAACAAATTCTTCCCAACTCATAATAGAGTTTATGAATTATTAAAATATTTCTAAATATTGTGCAAAGCCTCGCTTTGAATTCGAGAATGGTGAATCCCTTTTTTTCTAATGCTGTATCAAAGATGATATTTTCTACATTTTACTAGATTTTTTAAATAGTTTTTTTTCAAGTTACTGGAAAAAAGCGGTGGTGAAGATGAAATACCCTAAATTGGATAGAAATAACGTAATTACTAAAAAGCCACACGATTGACCCAGTATTTAAAAATTACTGGCGAAGAGAACAGCATTTTAACTAAATAATAGAAGAAAAAAATCTTCAATTCACCATATAGTTATTGAGAAATTTTTATTAGATGGTAGTTGTAACTATTTGCCTCTCCTTCTATCTCGTGCATATGATAGGAGATTAATGTAAAAAAAATTCGAGAAGAAAAAAATTATATTCACAAGCTGAAGATGACTTTCGAATCGTTTAATCACCTTTTCCAGTAAATTGAAGCACTTTTCTCCTAATTATCAGCAATTAATTGGAGAATAACCTACAAAACCTCATTTCTTCCTGTTTTATCGACAGTACTCTGGGATGATACCTTAAGGAGAGCATAGTATTCCAGTCTAGGATTATATCTCAAGGTAGTATCCCAGATTACGATCGATGAAACAGAGAAAATTAGGATTTTTTAATTAGTTTTCAATTCAGGAGTGAAGAGGTAAAACAGGATAAATCGACTTATCTTTGAGGTCATTTCGAAGGTAATATCTCGGAAACTAAGCGAGATAAGGTGATATTACTCATCTTTTCTTGTAGAGAATTTCAAGAGTTACAAAAGAGTTTTAGGGCAAAATTGCTCTTTCTCGGTTATTTTTTAAGGTATTTTCAAAAAACTTAATGTGAAGAAAAGAGACTTATCTTGTTTTACCTCTTCACTACTGAATTATTTGCTGATCATTTAGGAAAAGTGACTAAACTATTCGAGAGTCATATCTTCAGCTTATGAATATCTTTTTTTGTTTCTTGAATTTTTTTCATTTTACTAATCTTCTATCACATGCATGAGATAGAGAGAGAGGCAAATAGTTACGACTACCTTCTAATTAAAATTTCTCAATGACTGTACGGTGAATTGAATATTTTTTTCTTCTATTATTCAGTTAGAATGCTATTCTTTTCGCCAATTGTTTTTAAAAAATGGGTCAACCCTGTGGTTCTTTAGTTACTTCGTTATTTCTGTCCGATTTAGGGCGGTTCATCCCCACCACAGCTATTTTCAGTTACTTTGATAATTCATAATTCAGAAACCGCACGGACAAAAATTATGAAAAAATTCAGAAAATTGTAAAATAATATTATCTTTGATATGGCATCAAAAAAATGAGGGTTTAACTGTACTCGAGTTCCCCATGATACCACCTTAACAGGAAAAATACCGAATCATTCGAATAATTCATTATAACCCAAGGATTATAGAAGAAAAATAGTTATTTAGCGCATGTGCCATCGACAGATCCCCTTTTGTTTGTGTATGTGCGTGCATATGGTTGAACGAGATACAATGAGGTTGCGTGAACCAAGTGGTAAAGCCTGCAATTAACTTCACAGATATAATCTCCATTTGAGGGCAGGAAGTTGAGAAAAAAAGAAAAAAAAACGTGAATTAAACGAAATAATGTAAAATTTTTCCATATATTTTTTTTTACCCTTTATGAAAAAAAAAAAAATGCAATATTGTCGCTAACTCTGCAGTTCAACTTTTCATTTTTTCATATGTTAATAATATTGATCGAAATGCCTAGAGGTCAGGTCACGTGGTGATCGATTTTTCAGTAGCACGCGACGTTTATTCATTATTTAGCAATGAGCCATTTTCGTTTATTTTTTATTAATTATTGAAATAACATTAAGATTCTACATTTAGCTTATGTGACATAGATTGGAGTATATGGATTCATTTGAGGTCAATCTAAAAATTTCACTACTATCGACTTTATAAATGGAATGAAAATTCTCTTCACTTAGCAACTCGGTCGTTCCAAATCTTTTCAGAATCATCAATTATTTACTCATTTACGCTCACAGCCCTCTCGAGCTCTGTTATTTGCAGGAAAGCAAAAAAAAGCAAAATGCAAAAGCAAAAAAGGCTTAGATTCTCTATTTTATTGAAACTTTCATTTTTTTTTTCATTACGTGACTTATAATAATTTTTTAGAAAAAAATTAATGGCCTGGAAATGTTATACAATGGAAAAATTGAGTTAATAATAGCGAAGAATTTTACTTCCTTATGTTTTTTTTTTCTTTTTTCGATGCATCAAGGAAATAAACTAATCGTAATAATCCATGGAATAGATGATAAATCATTTTTTTTTTCAAATCCATTAATTAGAAAATAAGATTATTATATTAAGGAATATTCATTGGTTTTAATTACTCACATACTTTAAGTGTATGCAAACGAATTTTTTTTTCCAGACTTAGGAAGTCCATTCTTCCCAGGTGGACCAGAATTATGGCATCATCCACTGGCATACTCAACAGCTGGTGAATTACCAGGTGCACTACAGCATGCGACACTAGTACATCCTGCGTTACATCCACAGGTTCCTGTACGTTCCTATCTTTGACTATCTGCAGACAAAGGACCTCTGGAGCCACCAACAAGCGCCCCGATGCACGTTAGTGATATATATAATTAGTCTACTCGTTTCTCTAGTAATATTTTTTTTTTAATTCTTTTATTATTTCAAAACTATTCATTAGTAGAATGAAAAAATGAGATTATTCTTCAAAATAACGAGATTCGTTGCTTTTTTTTTTGTGAGAATTCGGCTAATGCTTCTTAAGGTGGTTCACTCGCAAAGCGAATTTTTTTTAGGAATTTGATAAAATTGAAGTATGAGACAAATAAAAGTATTTTACATTGAATTTTAAAAAAATGCAATTTTTTCCGAAATTGCAGATTGTGAAGCGAGATATCAGAAGTGAAAATTTTAATAATTAACATAATTAACATGCAAGAAGCCATTCAAGAATTTAAAAAACACATAGTTTTCTGTATATCTTGAGAAATGTATAACTATTTTTTTTCTAAAATCAATTTCCCAGTGCTTCAATTTTTCGATGGTTTTGTTCAGAAAATATTGATTTTAAAAGTATTAATTATGTTAAAAAAAAAGTACGTGTATTGGGGATTTTGTGCTTACATCTTGAGAATGTTGCAGTCTTAAGGCGATTTTTATTCGTTTCATTTTCAAAAAAGAGAACTTTTTGTACTTATGATCTGCAAATTTTTTCGTAGCTCATATAATTCAATGATTCATCGACAATTAAACAGGACTATACTATTGAATATGATTTTCGTGAGAATTTTCGTTGATAAAACAGAAAAAGATGAGGATTCCTAGGTCAGTTTCCAATTAATTCCTGATAATTCGGGAAAATGTGCTTTGATTTACCCGAAAAAGTGATTAAACCATTCTAAAGTCATATGTTCACCTTGTGAATATAATTTTCTTCTCGAATTTTTTTTTGCATCAATCTCCTATCTCATGCATGAGATAGAGAGAGAGGCATATAGTTACGACTACCTTCTAATTAAAATTTCTCAATAACTATACGGTGAACTGAATATTTTTTGCTCCTATTATTTAGTTAAAATGCTATTCTCTTCACCATTAGTTTTTAAATAATTGGTCAAACGTGTGGTTTTTTAGTAATTTCGTTATTTCCGTCCGATTTAGGGCGTTTCATCCCGACCACCGCTTTTCCCAGTAATTTTGATAATTAATATCTCATAAACTGCACGGTCAAAAATTATGAAAAAATTCAGAAAAATATTTAAAAAATATCATCTTTGATATGGCATAAAAAAATGAGGAGTCAACTATAGTCGAGTTCACTCGGATACTACCCCAAAATCGATTTATCTCCTTTTTTTTTCATCTCACCTCGGAAATAGTAAAGATATTTTATTTTTCCTCCCTCCTTCATAATTTATTCCGTGGGTTTTCTGGTCGATAGTGGGTATTTTCTTGCCTCGGTTTTCACGGGATAAATAATAAATAAAACCTGGTACAAACCAGCACCGACCATTGGATAGATGGTAAAACGAAGTGAATCAATAGCTATATTGATCCTCTATAATACTGGTATTTTCTCATCCTCTCGCTTCATCTACTATAACGTATGCCAATGACGTGCCTCAATTTAACTAGTCTCACGCGTACCGAGTACATAGAGGTACGTTATCAGCTCTTCAACGTGTTTTCATTCGTAAAATTCTGGCGTAAAATTGGAGGAATTAAAAAATCCCTTTGGACTTGCTGGAAAATTAAGCTTCATTTTCTCCTCTATAATTTCATATTAATCGATAATTCGTTGGAGTGAATGCACCATAATTAAATTATCCTAATTTAAAAAAAAATCCGCATTTAAATGAAATTCCTTCCAATGTCTCATTGATTAATTAATTATTAACGTCAAAATTATAAATGTTGAATGATTAAATTATGAAAATTATCATCCAATTCTCTTCATTACTCAAATATCAGTCAGAATCAATAAAATATGAGAGAATTTTTATAAAAATACGCATGTGCATAATACTTGGCAAACTTTTTTTTTTTTTTTTTTTTTGATCGATGCAAAATGAAAGGGTACATGTCCAATGTACTATATAAATTTCATTGTATATAAACTCCTCCCTGCATTGAGAACTGCGCGATTTAGATTCTCTCTGGCTATTCGTTGGACTCTAGTATACCCTATACTCTCTTTGTCCAATTTAAAACGTCGATACGGTAACCAATATAAACTAACTCCGTCTACAACTACGGGTGTACTTTTCCGAGATTTTAAAATCTACCCACTCTATACATTTTTTTTCATGATATATATAGTGTATCTCTTTGAATTTGATACTTTTTTTTTTAATTGAATGTGAAAAAATGGGAAAGTTTGATTTCATTGGTCATGAAAAAAAAACAAATGTCAATAGGAATTTTCCGAAAAAATATTGGAAATTTTTGGAGCTACAAAACCTGGATGATGTTATCCATAGGTCTCATTTTGTGCCCCATACTCACCTATAATAATATTTATCAATAAAATAAATTTAATAATAATAATAATTAATAATAAATTGCAGGCTCCAATGTCTCTACCGCATCCAACAACCCTTACGTCGATACATGCATCGTTACCCCACTTTCTACCATCGCCAGCATTAGCATCGCCAGTTGGTTCATCATCGTCTCAGCCAAGTATTGCTGTTAGTAATGCACCATGCTCTACTCTCTTTGTTGCTAATCTTGGACAATTTGTGTCTGAACACGAACTAAATGAGATCTTCAACAGGTTTGTGCAAAATACTATTTTCATGTGCATATATATACATAAATATGCATATACATATACATATACACTGTTCGTTGTTTTTCGTTGGATAAACATATTATACACATGGAAAATGAAATTGGTAGTAAGCCAATTGCCTAAGTAATGAATAATGATGTTCATGAACTAGGAAACTATCATAGATCATAATCAGCATTAATCTCTCTTATTCAACATGAATCTTTCACATTATTCTGCACTACTTTCGCAGGTATACCATCGAATTTCAGTGAATAATCTCAATTGAAAGGAACCTATTGCATTTTTTTCCATCATCGAATGGATGTTAACAAGCAATAACGTCTCAATCAACAATTTTTTCGAAATTTTGTAGATAACTTATCTGGATTCAGAAATGCTTGTGAACTGAAAATACACTGTTAAGGAATTTTTTTTTAAATATTGGTTAAAACATTATTGCTTATTAATGTCCAAATAATTATCAATGAATTATCATCGATTTCATTGCATTTTTTTTTCCATTGTAAAAGTTCAATGACAGTGAATACATGTTCATCATAAAAAATATTATGTGTTTAATTTAGTAACGCGAGAACGTAACAAACACGTCGTCATTAAACTTCCGGTCACTATTAATTTATCTGAATACTC
This sequence comes from Aleiodes alternator, assembly GCA_963921955.1. NCBI lineage: Eukaryota > Metazoa > Arthropoda > Insecta > Hymenoptera > Braconidae > Aleiodes > Aleiodes alternator. The sequence continues at coordinate 6,325,431 of OY998099.1, read as the reverse complement.
GTACCGAACAAATTAATATTATTAAATGCGAAAAAAAGAGAAAAAAAACTAGAGGAAGTGCAATTAATGTAATTAATGTAATAATAGAAACTATCCCTATTAAAATTCACAATTTTCTTTGTCTTCAATTCGCGACAGTAAAAAAAAACAAAAATTAATCATTGAAAGGATTTCAATGTAGGGCAGATTGAATATTTGAAAAAGAGAAAGCATCAATTATTATTATGGTAATGAATCATTTGGAACCTCGTAAAATCCAGTAGAATCGATTTCATTTGAAAGAGTACGAGAATTAATATTCATAGAGTTCAATCGAAACTAAACCTGATATGCACGAGCATGCGTACAAAGTTTTATTATTTTTTTTTTTTTCGAATTCCTTCCTCTAATGTTTTTTCTTCATCATGCCTAAATTTTGTTTGACGGCTTTATATATTGATTTGATTGGCGTAGACGTGGAGATAATTACAAGAACGGAGAGTCTGATGGTTGGAATTCGAGTAATACAGTAAAAGGAAATGATTCGAGGGTGGACAGAGGAGCAGTAGAAGGGTGGGAGGAGGGGGGGGGGGATGACCGGTTTCAGGCACGCGTGTCTCTCAAGGGCTGAGATCTAACCACAGTAATACGCTACGATACACCCTCAAATTACGCGGCTCGATGCATCGTGTAGATATTCTCTTCTCTCTCTCCTCACCTCCTTCATCTTCATCCATTGCGCTTTTGCACCCCATTCCCCCCAGTGTTTCCTTTCGATCGATGAAATACACAGGACGTGTAAAAGCCAATGCCTTTAGCCCTCAGTATGTTCGTATTACTGATGACTAAACTTGGGTTAAGGTAGTATCCCAGAGTACGGTCGATAAAGCAGGAAAAAATGAGGATTTTTAGGTTAGTTTGCGGTTAATTGGTGGTAGTTCGAGGGAGGGGGAGGGGGTGTGCTTTAATTTAGACGAAAAGGTGATTAAACTATTCGATAGCTGTAGGGTAACATGACCAATAGATGGACGGTTAAGGAAATATTAGACTTTATTAATTCATATGAAATAGGCAAATTACATTAAAAAGTTGCAGAAAAGAATGATGTACAGAAAAATATACAGTGAATCGACTAAAAATCAATTAAACTTGAATAATGCAGGAATAATTGACGAAAATCAAGGAAAAACTGGAAAATAACTTGAAGCCATAATGGATGGATAGTTGCATATTTGTAGTGGTATGATTTTAAATTTCGATCAATCGGTATGTAATAAATAGTTTATGAATCTTTGTGAATGTAATTATCAGGAATTGACGTGAAAAGTATAACAATCATTCATTTATTTATGAAAATCCTCGATAATAGAAACTGTCCATTTTTTGGTCAGTGTCCATATATTGGTCGTGTGACCCTATCTTCAGCTTGTGAATATAATTTTTCTCTTCACGATTTTTTTTACATTAATCTCCTATCAGATGCGTGAGATAAAGAGAGAGGCAAATAGTTACGACTACCTCCTAATTAAAATTCCTCAATAACTATACGGAGAATTGAATATTTTTTTCTTCTATTGTTTACTTAAAATACTGTTCTCTTTGCCAATTGCTTAAATAATGGGTCAACCTTGTGGTTTTTCAGTAATTTCGTTATTTCTGTCCGATTTGAAGCGTTCCATCCCCACCACCGCTATTTTCAGTAACTTTGATAATTCATATCTCATAAACTGTACGGACAAAAATTATAAAAAAATTCAGGAAGATGTAAAAAAATATCATCTTTGATATGGCATCGAAAAAATAAGGGATCAAATGTACTCGAATTCGTTGGGATACTACCTTAAGGAATTATACTAGTGTAGAAACCTTAAAAAATTGTTTTTTGAATTTTTTTTAGGCATGAAATAAAGCAATGAAATAATAAGATTTCAGGGAGTTATTGAGGATATATTTGTGTTTTAAAAAAAAATCATCAAAAAATATTGAAAAAAGACGACATCGGAGTCATTCTCGCGAGGTTGTAACTGGTGAAATTTCAATTATCAAAGAATATCAACCCAAATCAATATGCACATTAAACCATAAAAAACCTCGATTTTTTGGAAAATTCTACAGTGATGTAACCCCTTCGAAAAAATGTCTCAATCTATCCACAATAAATTCTCAAATTGCACAAAAATTGAGAAATTCTTTCTCATATAAATTTATTTATCTGATGATTTTTCTCCTAAATTTCATGATTATGTTTCATCAGAAAATTGCCAAGAATATTAAATTGCTGTAGAAAAATTTTGAAATATTCAGCAGACGTATAATCTTCACTTATATTAAGCAAACAAGCATCATTCTGTGGTTTTTGCGGACGTATAGCGTTATTCTCCACTATTACAGAAGATTTCCCTCGTCATGAAGAAAACAAAAATATCATAATTATTTTTTTAAACATCCACCACTTTCCCACGATTATTCATTATAATTGTGTAATTGCAGAATATGTGAAAATATAGCTGAAGTTTGTGTGGATGTGTGTGGATGCTTGATAAGACTGGAAAAGTGCTGGTGACAAGTTATGTATTTTGATGAATAGAATTATCCAGATGACATTTGAATATTAGCACAGGAACGATGGACAATTCGTGTATACCCGTGGGTCGTTCTACATGCAATGTGCCCCACCCCCTCTCCCCCCTCCCCTTGTTTCCCCTCTTTTAGGGAATACACACCGTCAGCCCACTCCACCCTCCAAATCGATATTCGTGGCTACTCTTCCAGTATATAAAAAAACTAGCAGTAACTTTTTCCTTCTTTTTTCTTCTTTAATTCTCTCTATTTCATTTTTCATTGGGGAATCTATCGGAAAAATGAGAATGCTTTTACTTTTACCATAATTTTTGTGTACTAATTGTAAATAAACACGATTAGAATTTTTTTTTTTTTTTGTAAAAAAAGAGGATTAGAACTCTGCCAAATGAAAATTCATAAATTCAACATTTTCAGAGTTCGAATTTTTTCATCCAAGTCAAATGTTAGCTTGTTTCAACTTTCGCACTCAGTTTAGTATTAAAACAAATTGACATTATGAATTAAAAAAATGTTTGCAGCAAAGTTTGTTTTTTTTTACTGTAAAAAGAAAATTCACCAAAAAATTTATGATTCGTCTATTTTTTCGTGAAATTGACGCTTTCATTACTGGAAAAGGAAAAAAACTTCACTATCAGCATTGAGAAAAAAAAAACAAGAGTAAAAATGATGGAATTAATTGTTTCAATAGTCCTTAACTAATTTTTTGTTTTGAAGTAACTAAAAGTTTGATAGATTCGATAAATTTATTAAAATTAACAAATTTTTCCATTTTTGAAAAATCCAATTTTTTGGAATTAACGAAAGAAATGGTAAATTCAGTCAATTTCGTTGAAATAAAAAAAAATTGATGTTGGAAAAAATGATTTTTTGAAGACTATTGAAAAAATGCAATTTTCATCATTTTCACTATTTTTTTTCTGCTCAGTGTTTATCTTTCATCCAAAAATCTATTTTGCATAAAAATATTGAAAAACTTTGAAGTTTTAACCCCTCGTACTGTGATTTTGAACTCTAACTTTTATCAGCCATATAAAACTCGCAGCTTCTCAACTTAGCATTCAACACATAGTGAAAAGATAGCTGTACAATTTACACGTTTACAAGGAAATTTATATAAAACACGAGACAGGGTAAAGGGAGAAAGAAAAGAGGCGGGAAAATTTAAAAATTGTACTTGAGTATTTATTTACTATTCGAGAGGAATAAAGGGAGTAAATGGGGGGTTATGGATTTCAAGTGGAATTTGATGCTCTGAATAATTAAAATTATTTGGTATTAATGGAAATATTGGAAATTTGGAATGTTTTTGATGATTTCATTGAAAAGCCATGGAAATTCGCGGTGGAAAGCATTTGTTAAAATTTATATTTTTGATTTTTAAGAAAATTCTAATTTTTTTGAAAAATCGATCTTTTGAGGATATCTTCGGTTTTACTGGTCGTAATGAATTGCAGTTGATCTCAAATGAAGAGATGAGCTCATTTCCTATCAATTTTGGTCGTTTCGAGAAAAAAAGCTATCGATTTTTCATTATTCATTGGGGAAAACCCGAATTTTCACAAAAATGACCTATGAATCATCGGAAAATTGATAATTTCCCTTTCAAAACCCAATAAATCGATGACAAATGATTCCATCTTCCATTTAAGATCAATCGCAAGTCGCTGCCGCTCCATAAAAACAGAGATTTCTTCAAAAACCCATTTTCCGGCTAAAAAAAAGTAGGATTTTCAAAAAAATTGAAAAAAAAACAACCCTTAAAAAAGTTTTCAAGCCCAAATTTTCTCAGCTTTTCAAGGAAATCATCAAAAATACTGTATCTGAAGCCATTCCACAGAAATCTCCATTTTCCCCCCATTCCCCTTTATTCAATTGAATTCTCCAATCAATTAATTCAATTTCACCCATAAAAATACGGAACACCATTAACTTCCTCTTTATTACTAAAAAAAAATTGAAATAATTATAATTTTCTCCTTTACTTCCTTCTGATCATTAATTTCTCGTCCATATTTAACGAGTCTAGATAATTTGTAGTTTTGTGATTATCTGCACTTGCAATTATTACCAAAAAAAAAAAAAAAAAAAAAGAAACCAATAATTTCACTGTATTTATTACTGAACATTCATGAAAAATCCGTAAAATATTTCAAAAAATCACTATTATTCTCTGTACAAATTGCATATTATTCAGTGAACCAGTTGTTGTCAAAGTCCACTCGAATAAATGCACTTATGGGACAAGTGAAATATTCGAATTGACAACAATTGGGTGAATTTCGATATATCTCTCTCCACAAACATCGAATGCACACCCTAAATTATTCATTTAAAAAAAAAAAAGGAAAAATGATCAGATTAAAGAATAATTAGATTTTTTTTCTAAAAAACAAAATTAAATTAATGAATTTATTTGAATGAGCACGTATCTGTACGCTTCTTTTCTTATTTATGCACAGTTTTACTGGTTTCTGTCGGCTTCGTATGCACACGAAGGGAGGCTCACCGGTTGCCTTCATTGAATTTCAAGACGTACGCTACGCGGCCCAAGCAATGGCCGCACTACAAGGATCCCTACTCCTCTCCTCCGATCGTGGACCGATAAGAATTGAATATGCAAAGTCTAAAATGGCCGAGGTGGGCTTTACAAATCTATGGATCGAAGTAGGTTTCCATTTATTAATTTTTCAAGAAAAAAAAAATATATATGAGATTTTTTTGTTGAAAAATCTAAATGAAAAATAATAAAAATGAATTCAATAAAAAAAAAAAAAAAAAAATTACACGAAATTCAACATAATCGTTTTCGTTCTGTTGTTGGCACTCAAAAACACACGCTGATGAATTTTTTGCACAATTTTCACTGATTTTATGAATTTATTTTGAGGTAGTATTCCAGAGTACGTGCGATAAAACAGGAAAAATTAGGACTTTTAGGGTAGTTCTTCAATTGATTGCTGATAATTCGGGGGAAAATGTGCTTTAATTTAGCCGGAAAAGTGATCGAACTATTCGATAATCATATCTTAAGCTTGTAAATATAATTTTTTTCTTGTCGAATTTTTTTTACATTAATCTCCTATCAAAAAAAAAAAAAAAATCTCCTATCACATGCATGAGATAGAGAGAGAGGTAAATAGTTATGACTACCTTCTAATTAAAATTTCTCAATATCTATACGGTGAATTTAATATTTTTTTCTTCTATTATTTAGTTAAAATGTTGTTTTCTTCACCAATTGTTTTTAAATAATGAGTCAACCGTGTGGTTTTTTAGAAATTTCGTTATTTCTGTCCGATTTAGGGCGTTTCATCCCCACCACTGCTATTTTCAGTAACTTTGATAATACAAAAATTATGAAGAAATCCAGAAAAATGTAAAAAAATGTCATCTTTGATGTGACATCGAAAAAATGAAGAATTAACTGTACTCGAGTTCTCTGGGATACTACCTTAACTCGAGAAGAAAAGAAACTTTCAATGTTCATTCGTGCATGGTGGCTCTCTTCGTTTTTTCTTTCTTTTTTAAATGTATACTCCTCGTTTTTTTTCACACCCCTGGAGAGTAGTAGAATAATCGATCTGCATTCACTCTCAAGTGTTTATCATTCATCAGATTAAAAAAAAAATTATCACAGATCCGTTGTTATATCCTTGTTGTATTTTTACTGTGTTTTTTTTTTTAATCGATGGAACTTTCATTTCACGCTTTCACGACGATTTAAACTGGGATAAATGTTTCAATTGTTTTTTCTATATTTTTTTTCTTTTTGTATTCGAATCATTTCATTGTTCATTTATTTCAATTCCTTCATCGTTTTTTCTCACTCATTGAAATTATTTTATTTCATCATTTTTTTCTCATTTATTTGAACACTTAAATCGGTTAATTGTTCAAAAATCCAATGAATTTATTATTTTCAAAATTTTGATTAAAATTTTCTCACGATCTTTTCTTTCTTGATGAGAAAAAAAAACAACCCAGCTGAGAAAATTAATTCGATTTTTACACTACTTACACAATTTTACATGGATATTTAAGTTTATATTTATAATTAATAATAAATTTGAAAAAAAAAAGTTGAGAAGTTTATGAAAAATACATGGGAACACTGAAATATTTTATGTGCTTTTTATTATTATTAAAATTAATTTATTGATATTGATGAAAAACGTAAATCAATTGATATTAATTATATTTTTATTAATTTTAATTTTTTCAGGGATCAAAGGGAGAAAAAAACGGGCAACCTTAAGATCGACATTAATGGAATGTGAGGAAGACGGAAAAGCTATTTCAACGAGATTATGGATGTTAATCACATTGGTCCGAAGCTGAATGGAAAGAGGGACAAAAAAAATTAATATTTCGCAAGAGATGACTCCTTTCCAATTATTATCAGGGAAATATAAAAACAAAGAAATTTAATTAGAAAAAAAAATCCACGTAAGAGGAAGCAACGAGACGAGTAAAAGAGTATTCTGCTCAAAAAGGTGGCGATGTTTTTTCCTTTTTTTTTAAATCTATTTTTTTTTCTGTTGTATTTCGCGGGTAAAATCGTAGGGGGGTGGGGGAGGAGAGGAAAAAACTTTTTTTATCTCTAGCTCATAGTGGACTATAAAAAGGACTCGAGGTTCCTTAATTAAATAAATAAATGAAAGAAAAAAAAATAATGAAATTCATTAGATAAAAATTTTCGTCAATTTCGGATGAGGGAAAAATTATTGAAAGTATTTACAAAAAAAAAAACGCAATTATAATAGATAAGAATTGTTGAACTCTTTTCTTTGGATTATTGAAGAAAATTAGGAGAGAAAAAAACGACGACTATTGTCGTTTTTAATTTATTTTCAATTAATATCGAATTTAAACGATGTTGGCTTTATTCAATTAATTTAAATCATTATTTTTTTTTTTTTAATGATTATCATGATTTTTGCCAATTATTTGAAATTTTTTTAGTGAATTTAAATGTCTATGAAATGTTCAATATTTAGAAAAAAAATTCGCCTCAATTTGATTCGGAAAAAAAGAAAGAAAATTTGCTTTTATTAGTGGGGAAAAAATTTAGGAAAACGAGAAAATTGTAAAAATCACATTGATTTCAATTCGTGAATATTCTGGTAACCGATGGATTTAGGAGATTTCATGAATTTTCCGCAATCCAAAAGTTCCACAGGTATTTATAAAATGAAATTTACAAAAAAAAATTCTTATTTTTACAATTTTCCACGTTTTATCACTCAATTACTGAATTATCAAATACGCAAAAATAAAATGTCGGCGCTTGCCGCTGTCTCCCGGCTGTACAATATATAAATTTATTGAAAAAAAAAAGATGTCGTTAGCGCGCGCAAACCGTCAAATTTAAAATTTCATAGCGCAAGTATAAATTTAAACGAATTGTAACTATTGACGATTCTATAAACTATTATACGAGGTAATAGAAACGTAAGGGGATGAAAAAAACTAAAAAATACCAATGAATCATTCGTACATTTGACTTGCATACACGAACATCAAGCTTAATACCAAAGGTGCCCTAAGAAACGTGTATTTATGTTTTTAATCATCAACATATCACGTTTTATAATATTCGTGATTTTAACTTGTTAAAAAAGAAGTAAAAAGAATGAGAAAGAAAGAAAAAAAATTAAATTAAATTGAATGATACGATAAGATGGAAGAAGATTTTCGGCTGAAATCTTTGAGAAAAAAGAAGAAAAAAAAGAAGAAATTAATTTAAAAAAAATGCAATTGAGTGAGAGATGAAGTGAAGTAATTAAAGAAAAAGTGGATGTAAAATTGTCATTAGGCAATTTTCGAATGAGAGGATAATTACTACTTTAATAACATAACTAAACGAATGCGAACATATCAATAGATTTAAGTATTCCCAAGTGAATCAGAATTATTTGAATCTAATAAATTTAAATAGATTGCAAAAAAAAAAAAAAAAGTTTTGGAAAAACGAGAAAAAAAAGCGAAAAAAATAATAATTTCAAACAAAAAAACTATAATGATAATGATGAAAAGCGCGTGGAGTATGTTGCAGAGTTGGAGAAATGTGTAAAATTGTGAACTTATGACTTTTCTTTTTTCTTTACTTGTGTAATTTGTAATAAGGGAGATGAAAGTTATTAGAAGGTGTGCCCTTGTGTATGTGTGTCCTAGGAATGAGCCGGCCAACTCGGCACGTAATTTGCCCAAGTGCCTTCCCGTTGGTCGAGTCATGCTAACTGTACCGTAAGTCACGTCCCATGTAACTGTCAAATACCGTCAACTAAGACCGGATAAATCCCGACCTCATTTTTACTATATTTTCTTCTATTCTTTTTTTTTTCTTTTTTGCTAATTTTTCTTGCGAGATATGATTGATGTGAGAATTTTCAGATTTGTTAGAAATGGAAATTAAGAGCAATCCTTTCACATTTTTTTTTTCATGCGCATCAAAGAAGAAACTTGCTTTTTTTTCTAGCGATAGTCTTAATTCATTGGGCATTTGAATAAATTCAAATAATTTTTCATTACTTTTCTCGGGCGAAAGTTTAAATTGATGGAGTGAGTGAAATTCTCAGTGATTTTTTTTTTCTTCTTCATTTTAGGGATGGAATGGATGAAGTTGAAAGTTGAGACAAGTATTAAAGAAAATAATAAAGAGACAAAAACAAGTACGAAGGAGGGTGGGGTAGATGAAAATAATTATAAATAATATTTAAACGGTAATGGTAGTGTAGAGTGGTAAAGAAAAAAAAAAGTTCAGACATCGTGATTCATCGACATCAGCGGTTTTAACATTAAAAAAGAAAAATAATAATAATAATAATAAAAGGATAATGAAGAATAAATGATAGTTTATAGCGCTATTCTCGTACAGACACACGCGCCGATCATATTATTTATAGATATATATATATATATATATGTATAAATATAAATACATATATATATATATGTATATAAATAGGACTATCTCGAGATATGTATTGTACTTGTGTGTGTTGCGCGACATCGACGATCGAAATTATTCAGTTTAATAATTAAAAAAAAAAAGAATAGAAGAATGAATTTTTAAAAATGATGAAAAAAAAAAGGAACTTGGAAAACAAATTTTCGGCGATTCTTTATTTTTCTACATTTCTGGACCAAATTTTTCAATATCAAGTTTTTTGTCACTTCAGTTGAAAAACACATTTCCTATGCTAAATACCGTCCTCATGAATTTATTTGATGATAAAACGAAGAAAAAAGAACAGGCAAAAAATTTTTAATATTCAAATTTGTCAATATTTTCCTTTTGGGAGGCATCTTTTCTGATTAATGAAATAAATTTAAATTGATTAATTCAAATTTAGCAGTAGTGTGGAAATATTAATTATTCATTCCGTGATAATGATACATATCAAGTCCATAAACTCTAAAAAAGAATGTAATTAATGAAGAAAAAATTTTTAAGAGAAAAAAAAACAAGTAAAAAAATAAAAAATACAAAAACATATCGATTAATATACGTATTATACTCGTAAAGAAAGTAACTTATTGATTCTTCAAACTTTTATAATGCGATTTAGAATGAATATAAATTCATAATTGTATTCTCTTTTTTTTTCTTTTTTTTTAAATTGCAAATTGATAATAGTGATTGATATTAAATGGAAGGAGTAGAAGTTAACGTTGTGTGACTTATTTAATGAAGGAAGAAAAAAGAAAAGAATCGACGGAAAAAAGAAAATTCGAATTGGGCATTTCGCAGACAATGGCACCTTGCGAATCGCATCTTTCAATCATGAACTATATTTTTAATTTGCCAATCTCATAAGCAAAAAAGTTTTAAATAAATTTTCAAAAAAGCGGAGCAAAAATTGAATTTAAAAGTAAAAAAAAAATCAATTCCAGCGAAAAGTACGATATTTCGTGGAAAAAAGGACTTGGGGGAGAAAAAAACGGTAAAAACTGATTGAAAGTAAAATTAAAGTGCGTGGGGCCTTAAAATAATAATTGTGAATTATACAAGTGAATACAGAATGAAAATGTGCGATAAAAAAGATAGAGAAAATTCGAGGATGTAATTTTTTTCATATGCAAAATCATATTATATACTTGAAAATAAATTGGCTAGACGTTGCGTTTCCGAGGATTTATAGTTCTTCTCTCACAGTTGAAGAATCTTTCAACGCGCGTTAAGAAAAAAAAAAAAAACTACTCGTGCTTATACCTCTAATTTCACGCCACGACAAATTCGCTCTAATTTGCTTGCTTTCTTTTATATATTTCTTTTCGTTTCTTTTTCCCGTACATTTCACTACCTCTGTGTCTCCCTCCCCCTCCCTCCCCCCTCCATTTGTTCTGGCCTCTTTACAGCATTGTTTACAATTTATTCACCATGAAATAATTCCACTAGAGCCGATGAAAAAGAATTTTTGATAAAAAAAAATCCTTCCAGATATTTTTAATTTTTTTTTCCCTATTTTTATTTTTCAATTTTATGATTTAAAAAAATAAAAATTAATTGAAATGAAAATTCGAAATAAAAGGCGAAGATAAAAAAAAAAGAATTTTCGAAGGATTTTTAGAATTCAGGCGTATATAAGCGATTTTCCATCTTTTTTTTTTTTTCATTTTTTTCTCGTCACTCAAATAATAGTTGATTAATAAAATTGTATTGTAAGAAAAGAATTAAATGAAAAATGAAATATTCGATTCGATTAATTTGATGAAACGAAGAGAAAAGTGAATATATAATTAAGGAAAAAATTTCATAGGTTGGACTTAAAAAGTGCTTTACAAGTGAAACTAATTCATATCACTAGATAGTAAAACGCTATTATAGTATAATTAAATCTTAATTGATTAATTAATTAATTACAATTATTATACGTAAATATAATGGAAAAAACAAAAGTAAAAAAAAAAAAGAAAAAAATAGTGTGAACATTTTCGAATGTAAGAATTTAATGATGTAGGCAAAGAAAAAAAAAATCAGATTTTAATATAAAATCAATTAGCTATTATATTATACACCCTTAACGAATTAAAAAAAAAAAATGAAAATTGTGAATTTTTTTATAGATTCACACAGTCTATTTCGAAAAAAAGGAAAATTAAACGGCAAAAAAATGATAAAAACCGTCGTAATGCGTACAAAATAAAAAATGATTATAATGGAGTTGAAATATTTAGAAAAAAAATAAAAAGAATTGGGATCGAATGATTTACATTTATAATTTAATGAAACAATTTATTGTAAAAATAACAATGAACAAAGGTATTACAAAGTCAGTGAGGATATATTTTACTGATAAAATGTAAATTAATGAATTTGATTAATTATTCGAATTTCCCTTTTTTTTGTCTAATTTAAAAGAAAAATTAAATAATAAGACAATTTTTTTCAGTAAATTGACTGAAAATTGAAAAATATGTAGATTATTTTGCAAATATCTTGAAAGTAATTTCCGTTCAGGAAAATTTACAGGATGAAATTTTTTTTCTGCATGAAATTTCTTATGAAAAGTGTATCTTCATATTTTTTCACCCCTAAATTGACTTCTTTCAACGATATTTGCAAAGTAACGTGAAATTTCTTTTTTTTTTTGCAAATTATCTTCATTCTGCATACATTGTTACTTAAAATGAAATAAAATTAGAGAAACTGTGAAATAATGTCTTGGGTTAAGATGAATGAGGAAAAGATTGTGGCTTGATTTAATTTTTTTTTTTTCGTTTACTATTATTATTATATGTTTCACTCGGTTATTTCTCGATGCAATGGTGAAACAGTAACAGAAAACGAGTGGTATACAAAAGGGCAAAGACCTTAAGAAACCATCTTGAACCGGCCGAGCGAGAAACTGAAATCTCCTCGCTTTTTTTTCAACTGTAGTTGCGCACTAAGAGTTGAATTGCCTGTGAAAGAATACTTTTTTTCCTTTCTTTATTTTTCATTATTATTATACCATTTTTTTTTCATTCCATTGAAAAAAACAAAAAAAAAAATTATGAAGAATTAAACAAAAGAGCTTATAGCGGTAAAAGACGTCTGTTGTGTCGAGAATCTTTCGTGAATTTGAACGAAAAGAAAAGAAAATAGAGAGAGAAAGAGATAGAATTGAAGCATTTGAACCGCAACATTTACATACTTTTTAATGAAATTTCTGCAATTATTAATTCTTTTTTTCTTCCTCAATGAAAATTTTTTTTCACCAAAGATTATTAATGTAACTTATACTGTTGTGTCCATCCAAAGACTACGAGAACACCTCATGATTTTTCTTATTAAAGGAAAAAAAACATTCAATTTTATTAATTATTTTTTTTAATTATTAAAAAAATCGTGCATTGTATATTTTCTTTTTCTTTTATTTATATATTTTTATTTGCTGCAAATTATGTTGAAAATAATTCAAAAAGCACTTTTGTATTATGATAAAACCTCGAATGGAATATTTTCCTCTCGTTGTAATGATTAATGTGTGTGACGATTGAGAAAAAATAATAAGAAAAACCTCTGACAACTACAAAATTACATAGAATCGACTCTGAGAATATTGAAAGAAATAATGAGAAAAAAAATTAGTAATAATATAGAAAAGATAATTTTTATTCAATGGGTATTGAGGTGGAATTATGTACGGATCATGGATGACCCGTTTGTCCTCGCCGGGATTGATTATCGGATTATAAAGAAATTTTTTTTAAAAAAAGATGAGAATTATCGTTGATACAAAAGAACGGAAGAAGAAAAAAGAACATGTAGTATGTGATTATCAAACATTGGCTTATATTGCTGCGAAAAAAATTACTTTTTTTCTTTGTAAAATGACATGAATCTGACGATTTTTAGTCTTTTTTCGTTTTTAACAAATGAATTATTAGAAAAAAAATATTAAATAATAAATAGTAAAAAATTAAATGATAAATTATTAAATCAATTAATTAATTAATTAATTATTAATAAGTTATTATTATTAAAAGAAAAAAATGAAAAATTTGCACATGTAAAATTAAAAAAAACACTACAACTGCAAATTTTTCAAATATTTTTTTTTGCAATAATGTATTTGTTGAAAAAAAAAATGTAAAAAATTGTCAGATTTTTTTTTCAATTTCATTTGTCATCTAAAAATTATATCTAGATACATAATTTTATCGCTTCAGAATCAAAGTGGCGCAATTGTTATGAAATGATGTAAACTATATACATATAAGCATAGCACTTACGCCCCTTTGATCCTAAGCCAATGATTTTTAATCTTAATTCTCCACTTATTCTCGGCAATTAAACTCCTGTTATTGATAATGGAAAAAAGTGCGAGAATAGTACTCAATATCGGGAGTCCAATGTGAAGAGAATTTGAAAAAAAAAAAGAATAAGCATGTTTAATATCTCGGAAATATCGTGCAGGCGAGGTCAACCGATTACCTAGGCAATCGTGTGCATGCGATCGTGATAGGATCCGTGCGGTATTGAGGCCGTTACAATTCATTTTTTTTTCTATTTTCCTCGTAAAAATGCGGGGGTAATAAAAAAAAAAAAAAAAGAAACTGCGGAATCGAATCACACAATTGTCAATAGAATATTGCATTTTTTGTATAAAAAAAATTCTTGAATATTCAGGGTTCACTTTTATTTATTGATCTGAAAAGTAATGTGAATGATGAAATTTTGTCGTTACTGAGGAAGAGTGTTGAAAATTTTATGTAGATATTAAGTAAAATTTCATAGAACTTATTGAAATTTCGGTTTTAACTCATTGATATTTTCTGAAAAGGTTTCTCTTAAAATTTTGCTTTAACATGTACTCATTTTTGAGGTATTCGCAATTTTAACGCATGAATTTCTCGACTGTCTAATTATTATGGTACTGAAAATAGTAAAAAATTGACAATTTCATTTTTTTTTCCTCAAAAAAATGAGAATATAAAAATTTAAAAAATATGCATATGTGGAAAATTCAAAGAACTAAATGTGCAAATTTTTTCAATACTTTTCTCACATTAATTTATTTGTTAAAAAAAAATTCGAAAATTGTCAAATTCGTGGTAATTTCAGTATCATCAATTATTTATTGTAATGAAAATTTTTTTTTTCTTGCGAGGAACATCGAACATGTTTATCAATAAAATGGTTTTGAAATGAAATCATGGATAACATGATTGTCATTTTAAAAAAATATTTAAATCCTGAGAAAAGATACGTTCGAGCCACGAGATTTAATAATAGGAAAAAATTTTTAATAAACAATTTAAAAAAAAAAAAATTAAAAAAAAAATGAATAGTGCAGCTTTTTGTGTGAGGTTATTGTGATATTTAATGAGATAACTTTGCGAATTAATGGTAAATCAGAAGTGAATAACTCTGAAAAACTAATTGATAAAAGTGACAAAAAAACACAAGATTGAGAAAAATGAAGGAAAATATACAAAAAAAAAATAATGATAATGATTAAATCGCTTCGGCGAGTGAAAAAAAAAATTAAACTAAATGAATTAATAAATTAATTAATTGAAAGAAAAAAAAACTGAAATCAGTAGTGGCGGGGCTTGAGTGACTATTTTCCTCATTATGTATCTACGGCAAAATTAGTAAAATTGAATTAGTTGAAAATTAATCATTAATAAAAAAATGAAAGAAAATGAAAGAAAAAAAGTGAAAATTTTAAGAAAAATTAGCTGAAAATAATTGTAATTATTATTGCCGTAGATGCAAATTAGTTAATCGAGGTTGCGACAATCTGAGGCTTCGTCAAATACTGCCGGATGCTAATGGTATTTCAATTGACGTTAAATAAAAGAAAATCATCGTAATTAATAAAAAATAATAATTGAGAAGATGATATTCAATAAAAGAAAAAATATTCATTTTTCAAAGAAAAATGAATTTAATCGGAATAATAATATTAAGAAATAATAGTTATGATAAATAAATATTAATAATTAATTTATTATAGAAAAATCGTCCATCGAAATACCACAGCATCTAGTTCAAATCCGTCCATAAATGTGTCTCGATTTAAGAAGTAATAAAACGAAGAAAAATAAAATGAATTAACAAAAAAAAAAAACATGAAATTATTTAACAAATCGAGACACAGTAACCACATTTTGCACAAAATCTGTGCAAATATATTAATCATTGGGACTACAAGAAAAAAAAACATATCATATGTAATTATATCTATCAGAGTAAAAGAGAAGAGAAGAAGAAGAAAAAAAAAGGAAGAAAAAAAAACAATGAGTAAAAAAAATATTAAGCAATAAGATTCTATTTATATGCCCGTGTAAGTAAAATTAAGTTATTATTATTAGTAACGGTAAATGAAGAAATAAAAAAAAAAAGAAATAATGAAAAAAACGAGGGAAAGTGAAGAAAAAGTAAAAAAAAAAAAAGGAATCAATTAAGTAAAAGTAAAATAGCCACAACCATGCATATCATTCGTGTGTCTTGGCAAGGAATAGCTTATATTATATATATACATACTTGGACATTGTCAGGCGTTAATGTTAATACTTAATTATTATTATATTATTATTTTCAATTTGGAATTATTATATTATTTGGAAAATAATAAGAGCGAGCAAAATATACATGTGTTCATTATTTTATTTTTCCTCCACTTTTTTTGATCAGTGATCGAGAACCTATTGTTCTCGGGAAATGTAATGCCCATCCCGAGTGGAAATTCTGGTAAGCTTATGATCAGTTACTGATCCGGCAAAACTGATTTGAAATCAGTTACTGATCAGGCTATCAGATCAGTTACTTATCAGGGCTGTAACGCTGTTTTGGATACTTTCAGGATCAGGCATCCTCATCCTAATAGTGTCAGGCATCCGCATGCTCATAGCATCAGGTATGCGGATACTACCAGTATCCAATATCCGGATAAGTTACTGATCACAGATGTAACGCTGTTTTAGATACTAATAATACCAGGCTGCCTGATGCTAATAGTATCAGGTATTCTGGTGCTAATAGTATCAGGATTGCCTGATACTGATAGCATCAGGCATCCTGATCAGTAACTGATCATGTATGTAACGCTGTTTCAAATGCTATCAGTATCAGTGTATCCTGATGCTAATAGTATCAGGTAACCTTATTATTAACTGATTCGGCTCAAGAAACTGTAAATATTAATTAATTAACTGAAAAATCAAAAAATGATTTCATTAATTATCTTAACGATATTTATATGCTATATTTGAACATTAGGGGTTATTTTTTTACTGAAATTGAAGATTTTAAATTATGAAATTAATTTGCACTTGGGTGGACTCGATCCTGGAACCTTCCGCATACTAAGTCGTCACGCTAACCACTGGACCACTGCTTGGCTATAGTAACGGGTGGTTTCATGATCTATATTAACCTCTTCGATAGGAAAAGTATTGATAAATACTTGGCATTAGAATATAAAATCCTAATTCTTGATTTGGAATAGAATATTAAAAGTTTATAACAAAATTAATGAAAATAAATAAACATTCGGGGAACCGGATAATATCCTGATCACTTCCAGATCAGGATGAACTGATCGGACTTGAAGTTTTTCATCATAATGAGAGTTATCATAATCAGGCAACTCTAATGCGAAACTGATAAGTTTCTCATCAGTACAGCCTAACTAACGATAACCTCGTTTCGATTTTCTTTAATACTCTTCTAGTAAGTTTTTTTGGATACGAATAGGATCTGGTTCTAATCCACATTTCCCTATTAATGAAAACCTGATCTGAAACTGATAAGTTTCTGATCAGTAAGGTCTGACTAAGAAATACCTTGTTTTTATTTCTCCAAGCATTATAATAATCATTTTTTTTTATAAGAATAGCATCCGTTTTTAATCTGTATTCCTCCTTCAATGAGAACCTGATATGAAACTGATAAGTTCCTGATCAGTAAAGCTTGGCTAGGAAATACCTTGTTTCAATTCATCTCAGTATTATAGAATTCGGGTTCGTCGGACACGAATAGGATCCGTATCCAATCCGCATTTCCTTATTGATGGGAACCTAATATGAAACTGATAAGTTTATGATCAGTAAGACCTGACTAAAAAATTCCTTATTTTGACTCCTCCAAGTACTATAATATTCAGTTTATCTGGATGAGTATCGCATCCGTATTCCCCTATTAACGAGAACCTGATATGAAACTTATAAGTTTCTGATCAGTGAGACCTGATTAAGAAATTTCTTATTTTGATTCCTTAAAGTACTGTAATATTCCGTTTTTCCGGATGAGTATAGGATCCGTATCTAATCCACATTTCTCTATTAATGAAAACCTGATGTAAAACTGATAAGTTTCTGATCAGTAAGGCCTGAATGACGAATATCGTATTTTGGCTTCTCCAAAAAAATAATACTCAGCTTTTCCGGATAAGGATAGGATCCGTATTTCCCTATCATGGGAAGCCCGATGTGGAACTGATAAGTTTTTGATCAGTGAGGCCTGATCAACGAGAACCTCACTATGACTTCTCTAAATATTACAATATTCAGTTTTTTCGGATGAGAATAGTATCCGTATTTGATCAGTATTTCCCTATTAAGGACAACCTGACGTGGAACTGATAAGTTTTAGTCAGTACTACCTGAATAGGGTTGGACTTATTTCGTACTAATCCTAAACTGATACTACATCAAGCTATCCCTGACAAATTTCCACTCGGGCACCTTGACTTGCCAAAATACTATGATGTTCAGTTTTTCCGGATGAGAATAGGATCCGTGTTCGATCAGTATCCCCGTATCAGGGAAGCCCTGGTGCGAAACTGATAAGTTTCTCATCAGGGTTCCTTGACTAAGGAGAACCTCACCTCGACTTGTCAAAATACTATAATATTCAGTTTTTCCGGATAAGAATAGGATCCGTGTTCGATCAGTATCCCCGTATCAAGGAAGCCCTCATGCGAGACTGATCATTTTTTCATCAGGGTCCCCTGACTAAGGAGAACCTCACCTTGACTTGCCAAAATACTATGATATTCAGTTTCCCGGATAAGAACCGGATCTGTATTCGATCAGTATCTCCGTATCAAAGGAGCCCTGGTGCGGAACTGATAGGTTTCTCATCAGGGTTTCCTGATTAAGGAGAACCTCATCTTGACTTGTCGAAACACTATTACATTCAGTTTTTCCAGATAAGAATAGGATCCGTCTTTGATCAGCCTCCCCATGTTGAGGAAATCCTGGTGCGAAAATGATAAGGTTTGGATCAGGGTACCCTGAATAGGGTGGACCTTATTTCTACTGATCCTAAACTGATACTGAATCAGGCAAGCCCTACCAAATTTCCACTCGGGATTTTACCCCACTTTCCCATTATTGAGAAAGTGGGGTAAAATGGACATTACAATTGAAAGGTTTGAGAGAGATTTTTCGATGATTCCATTGGAAAGTTGATGAAATTTTCGTCGGAAATCATGTGTTAGAATTGTTTTTTTTTTCGAAAATTTGTCTTTTTTCGGTCAATATTCGAAAGATACTTCTTTCGCATTGAAATAGGAATTGAAAAAATTTATTTTTTTGGGAATATCTCTGGTTCTATTAGGCATAGTGATCTGGAACTGATCTCGAATAAAAGGTAAGCTTATTTTCCATCAATTTATTTTCATCGGTTTTTCAATGACTTATCCATTTAATTCCCACTATGTGGAAATCAGTTCTTGATAGAAAAACAGTAAAATTGCGGACTTTTTTTGGAACAGGCAGGGAGAAAATTCCCATACATAATTACATCTAATTAAATATATTTAGATCTTGAAAAGTGCAAGAAAATCTAATTTTCAGATCTGATCAGATCCAATTTTATTAAATTACACATCTGTCAAGATTTAAGTATATCCTCTATAAAAAGGAACAAGAACGCAAACAATCGATATATCGAAAGTTGTGACGATTAAAATGAAGTCCTCATTCCTCATTGGTCAATTGAATTGTGAGTAGTATAGTACGCGTGATATACTATACTAAAAATACCTAACGGGCGCGCTGGGATACGGAATCAGGAAATTTTTTTTCCAGTTTTCGGCTATGTTCTCGGTAAATAAGCGAGATAGAGCGAAAGGAACGTTAATAAGGGATCAGTAAAAATGTCAATGTCTGCTCTATCGAATTCGCAGAACCATTCGCGATACTGTTGTGGAATTTTGCAGGCTACTTCCTGACGACCTAAGCAGTGGTACTGTAAAATTTCATCTGGAAATACGCCACAGAAAAAAAGGTATGAAGATTTGAAAATCGGGATTTTCATTATGGCTGATTTCCTTCGAATATTCCTTTATCCTCATTTTTCACCCATTTCCCGAGGGAATACGCGGTTTTCCTTGAAATTTCGCAAAGAATTGAGTGAAACACACGATGATGGGGGATCCTGAAGGGCCAAAAGCCGCAAAGATTCGGGATATCCAGTATCCGCGGAATTTTCAGGCCAAACCCAGGGGCAAAGGCCTTTGCTCCATGAAAATGACCATTTCTGCTCTATCGAATTCTCAGAACCGTTTGCGATACTGTTATGAAACTTTGCAGGCTCTTTTATGACTACATAGGCAGTGTCACTGTGAAATTTCATTAGAAAATACGCCACAGAAAAAGAGTTATGAAGATTTGAAAATCGGGATTTTCATTATGGCTGATTTCCTTCGAATATTCCTTTATCCTCATTTTTCACCCATTTCCCGAGGGAATACGAGGTTTTCCTTGAAATTTCGCAAAGAATTGAGTGAAACACACGATGATGGGGGATCCTGAAGGGCCAAAAGCCGCAAAGATTCGGGATATCCAGTATCGGCGGAATTTTTTCAGTTTTTCTCGATTATCTCGGTAAATAAGCGAGATAGAGCGAAATAGACATTAATATGGAGTCAGGGAAAAGTTTTTTCAGTTTTTCGCGATTATCTCGGTAAATAAGCGAGATAGAGCGAAATAGACATTGATATGGAGTCAGGAAAAAGTTTTCTCAATTTTTCGCGATTATCCTTCATAAAAAGGAACTAGAACGCAAACAATCGATATATCAAAAGTTGTTACGATTAAAGTGAAGTCCTCTTCCTCATTGGTCAGTTAAATTGTGAGTAGTATAATACGCGTATATACTATACTAAAGATACCTCGCGGGCGCGCTGTAGCGCGCCATCGGTCTCGTATAGTTATATCTGATGCAGATTTGGGCAGTTCCATTGTGGTACTTCCAGGTCTGATCAGATCTCGTCAGATCTACTAGCATATTTGCCTATATCTCCACAGATATGACGTCATGTCTACCGAAATATAATGGCAAATCTAATTATTTCTAATTAGATAGGATTAGATATGATTGGATCAAATTATATCGAAAAAAGAAATTCTGGGGAAGACAAATCGATGGAAATTGAGCTCAACGTCAATTTCAGACCAGCTTCAGTTCACCTACAATTAATAGAACCGAAAATATGCCCGTAAAAATGAATTTCTTTGAAAAAAAAATTTTCATCTTCGAATTTTTGGCTAGAAAATATTGAATTCCAGAAAAATTCCACAAAAATCAATTCTAATGGATGATTTTCATCCGAAATTTCCTCAGATTTCCAATCAAATCATCAGGAAAAATCTATCTTCAATATATTCCGTAAAATTCTATCAGAAAATGAGTGAACACACGTGTAAGAATCTTCATTATTTTACTAATCATCTCGTTTTTGTCGCGTTTTTGGGCATGACTCGACAATATAAATTTTAAAATCTCTGTATGGACGTTTCAAATGATCAGGTAATCTCAATTTCGTTTCTTCGAGAATTTGAAGAATGGACTCTCCGCATGGGGCTTTGATGAAGTCATCAAATTTATCCAAAATCGTTATATCTGTCCCTGCAACTTCATCCAATTCAATTGCCGTTTCAAATGTCTCACCAACGTCATTATTTTGAAATTATAGGGGAACGTGGGGCAAAATGGACATCGTAATGAAACAGTGGGAGACAGATTTTTTTTGATGATTCTATCGAAAAGCTGAGGTAATTTTAGTAGAGAAACATGTGCCAGAATTAATTTTCTTCAATTTTTTGAGAATTCGATTTTTTTTGACATTTTTGAGGGGTAAAAAATTTGAGGCCTTTCAATTTTTGAGCAAATTTAGTTTTTTGCCAATATCTCTGGTTCTAGTGGTCGTAGCGACCTGAGACCGATTGTGAATGGAAGGTGAGATCATTTTCCATCGATTTATGGTGTTTTGAATTAAATCATATAGATTTTTCGAATAGTTATGGGAACTTTTGTAAAAAATTATGCTTATCGGTTTTTGTCCTGTAACTATGTGAAAAATCGATATTTTTGAATCCAAAACACCGTGAATCGATGGGAAATGATCGCACCTTTCATTCGAAATTGATCTCAGATCGTTACGACCGATAGAACCAGAGATATTTCCAAAAAACTGAATTCAGTCAAAAATCGAAAGGCTTTTTCCCCTCAAAAATGCCCAAAAAATCGAATTCATAAAAAATGGAAAAAAATTAATTTTGGCACATGTTTCTCGACTAAAATCTTCTCAGCTTTCCGATGGAATCATTAAAAAAAATCCATCTTTAATATTTCCATTCATTTAGTGTTTCTTGATAAAAAATAACTCATATTTTATATTATATATCGTCGCCTCAGAAACCAAGTGGCATGAGCGCTATGGATTAGCATAACACCCCTTCAACTCTGAGGCAACAATATACAAACTTGGACATTGACAGGCGTTAATATTGATACTTCATTGATTATTATTATACATTACTATTTTAATTCAAAATAATTACATTATTTGGAAAATAATAAGAGCGAGCAAAATATTCATTACTTGATTATTTATTTTTCCTTCTCTTAGTTAGTGATACAGTTTTATGGTAATAAAAAAATGCACATTGAGAAAAAAAAAATTGTGCCATAAAAATATCCATTTTCTTAGAGCATGATCAACTATTTTTTGAAAATTCCAGGAGTTGAAATCACTGTTTCGAATTCATCATGTCCCAAATGTGTTCATTTTTTATACATTGGAGGGCACCTTCTGATTCCATACCTTGAAAAACTATCGAAAGAAAATTTATCAAATACTGAGTAAATCTCTTTCTCCAGTACCTCTACATTATATACACTCAGCAAAAAAAATTAAGGGAACAGTAAATTTGTCAATTTTTTGGGTGATTCTCAAATGGCTGTAACTTCGTCCAAAATCATTGTATCAGGATAAAAAAAAATTTTCATCTTAAGATTTTAAGAGTAGAAACTTCAAGCTTTTCCAACCGTTTTTTTTTTATCCTGATACAATGATTTTTGACGAAGTTACAGCCATTTGAAAATCCCCCACAAAACTGACAAAATTAACTGTTCCATTAATTTTTTTGCCGAGTGTATTATTCTCAAGAATTAATTATTTACCTCTATCCACACAGCTGTTGAATCCATTTACAATTTTCGGATAATCCGTAAGATGTCCGAATTCTCTAAACAGATATTGAGGAATTTCTGCCTTATCGAATGATCCATCCGGATTCAGCTACAAGAAAAATTTTCATTTTTGAATAAAAAATCATTTAATTAATTATTTGCTCTTGATACATACGATTCCGGCCTTAGCCCATAGACATTTTGCGTATTGAGACCGTGTAGCCCGGGATCCTGTAAATAATACTGACATTATCTGAAGCTCAATCAATAATTTTCTTACTAACTTACCAAATCCGGGTATTGGAAAATTACAGGCAAATTTATCCGTTTCCCATAGCCTCTCGGCCATTCCACATCCATTTTGATGCTAAAATGACTTACTATTAAAATATGTTATAAATATAGGGAGAAGTGGGTTGAAATGAACATTCCAATGAAACGGTTTGAGATAGAAATTTTTTTGTTACAGATTCCATCGAGAATTTGAGAATTTTTTTTTCTAGTGGCTAGGGAGAATCACGGTGAAATTCAGAAGTCTTTGGTTGATGAAGGAATCCATCGAGTGACCTTTGGCACATGATGGGATGTATCAAGAAAGCTGAAAAATGTTGAGCACAATCCATTTTGCCCCATCTTTCCAGATAAAACGTCGTTATTCATGCTTATCTTGATAATGCCCTATAAACCACAATTTTGATCCAGTTGAGATCTTTTTTTAGAATATCCGTTATTCTTCCGAGGATATAATCGGGTATCCTTTTTATATTACAGATTATAGATCACGAGAAGATGAATTTTTTTTGCATTCACTTATTTTTGGAAATTTCTTCAAAATTTTGATTTGAGAAGATTCATTTTCCAGTGATCTTAAAGTGAGAATTTGAATCGGAGCAAAATTATTGTCCATGGGGCACTATTAAGATAAATCCGAATGATGATGTTTTATCTCAAAATGCGGGGCAAAACAGATTGTACTCAATATTTTTTAGGTTTCTTGACACGATAAATCTCTCCATCAAATAAGAACTTTTGAAATTCACAGCGGTCTCCTCTTAAGGAAATATTAGGCGGAAAAGATATGCCAAAATCGATTTTTTGAAAATTCTACTTTTTTGGCCAAGATTTGAAGGAGTGCCTCTCTCCAAAATCGAAAAAATTGACTTTTTCCTCAGAATATTTCCGGTTTTATTAGTTATAGCGACTTTGGGCTGATATCAATCGAAAGATGCGCTCATTTCCTATCCATTTGTATGATTCTAAATTTTTTAAATCGATTTCTCAATTACTTATAGACCGTTTTCTGGAAATCAGCTTTTACTCCACATCTATTTGAAATTCCATAATTTTTCTTTAGAATTAGAAAAATCAATGGAAAATGAAGTCACCTTCCATTTGAAGATAAGCCCCAAGTCGCTACGATCAATAGAATCGAGAATATCTTCGAAGAAGTGGAATTTTTCAGAAACTAATTTCCAAATTTTTACTAGAAAATCGTAAGAAATTCAGAAAATCAACTCTAGCATTACTTAAATTTTTTTAAAAGCTCAAAATTGTTTTCAAATGACTTTTCAGGATATAACACATCGAAACCCAGATCGTTCGTTTCACCCTTTCTATGAATTTCAGATATATAAAAGAGAGAAATAATTACCATTAATACGGCTACCATTAAAATCATTGAAATAACTTTTGCCATTTTTTCAATATAAAATTTCCTGCAGAAAATATATCTGGATAATGAGAGAAGATAATTTGTTAATGGTCAATAAAGAAAATTAAAACTCATGTGAGCAGATCAATTTTGTAACTATATACCTTTTTATGAATTGCTATAATCGTAGAGAATTTCACTGGTAATGAAGATTATTTCAATGAGACAAAATTTTAAAATCAGCCTCCTATTTATATGCACAGAGAAAGGTGCCTTCGAAGAAGAAAGTAAAATTCCACATTACCCTGATCAAATAATTGTCGCTAGATAAGTAAATCGAGCTGTTTTTTTACGAAGAGCAGAGCAAATATTGCAAACAATAGAATTTTAAAAACTTCAAAGAAATCATTAATATTCAGTACTCCTATCTTGAATGCAAATTTTTTAGTGTCCGCTTTTTTCGATACTTCTTAATTTCAATAGCAAATATAAAATTTTAATAAAAGATAAAAATAGATAAACGAGATCAACGACTTCTCCAATTGATAAATAAAAACCATGGAATCCTATCAGACAATGAGTAAACACACGTGTAAGAGTCTTCATTATTTTATTAATCATCTTATTTTTGGACATGGCTCAATAATATAAATTTCTAAAGGTTTTTTTCATTGAAGATTTTGACTAGTTTTGCAAAATGTCATATGCAGTGATTCAATTTCTAGCCCCACCGGGTTTTAAGCTCATTTCAATTATATTGCAAGAAATCAATTGATTTGCCTCGATGGGACCTTGAACACAAATAATTAACTACCTAGGGGTCTCTCATATTTAATTTTCATAATTTGAATAACGAAAGAGCGAAAAAACCGAATTTGACGATCAAACCCATCGACCCGGAGGCTAATATTGGAATTATACAAGTGTTCTTGACTGCTCATTTTAATTATATTGCGAAAAATCAATTGATTTGCCCTGATGGGACCCTTAACATGAATCATTAACTGTCCAGGGGTCCCTGATATCTAATTTTCATCCTCCTTTTATAAAACGAACATGACATTGGTTCACCTTAGAGCTGTGACACTTTTATTCTCATTCCTATTGGTCAATTCATATCTCATCAGCCAATAGGAAGCGTTAATAATTCTGATTAGAAGGAGTGCCAGGACTCGAAGAAGGGAAATCTATTCATTTTTCATGGAAGAATCAAAACCATTATCAGGCGTTGCCTTAACGTCGAGAATATGAGGTCCACCCTCTGCGAAATATCATGTGCAAGTAAAGAGAACAGGAATGCTCCATCTCAGATATAATAAGGCCCTACGATTGAGAAACGTCACCTACACTGGTCCAGTCTCACTACTCATCGGATGTTCTATGAAAAACCACTCCAGTAGAAAATCACCGTAGTGGTTCAATTTTTAACTCCATCGGATTTTTTTCATAGAAAATAAACAAACTGTCAAATAAATTATCACTGGCAGCTCATGCCAAATTATCGATCACGAGTTACTAACAGAGAAATTACTGACCACTGAACCAAAAAGTACAGACGTAAACACGTCTGGGACTCTATTCTCGAGTGAGGAGCATTTTCATTACATGCGAGATCCCAATCGTTAGCAGAAAGTTTCATACGGAAAAATTAACCGTTCATAATTGAAATTTCTCAGACTGATGCGTTTAATGAAAAGTGGCACTTTTACTATTCAATTAATTAATTAATTAATTGAAAATGCCAAATAGTCCAGAAAAATCTTCATTGAAAATAGTTTGCGAAGATTTTGAGCTGCAAAATCAGCAACAGCTATTTGAATTTTGGATGGTGAAACTAATTGGAACAAAAACTTTCATTTGATTGACATTTTCCTTGATAATAATTATATTTACCAATCTTTCTCAATGAGTTACAATCATACTTGGAAAAAATGACAACAGTTTATTCACTTCCAATAAGAAAGATAGTTTTGTCTGGCTTTTTAAGGAATTAAAACGTGAGTAAAATCATCTATGAAGTTGATGAGGATAGAAATACATATATTATTTACTATACCACAGATGAACTATATCGCATGATTTTTTCAATTATGCATTAATATAGGTAAATTGGGATTTAATTTTTCGAAGCTCATTAGATAATCCATATAATTCATTGTAAACAATCGCAATGAAAGACAGGGAGTATTATTTGAAGCAATTTCATAAAAAATCCCAACTCCACCAATTGGTGATAATGGATTAGGCAGAACTGGAAGACCATTGAGTGACGGTAGCCTCGATGGTGAATTACTTCCGTGCTTGTAAGCTGAACCTCGAAATTCCGCAAGAGGGTATTCAGATGAATCTCGATTTGCCATCATGTTTGAACATCGTATTCCATCGCTGAGTATTGAAAAAATACAGATATATTATTTTAAGATTAGAAATGAAAGAATTATTTTTAGGAACAAAATTAATATTCTTTGATGTAAATGAGAGATTCTACAACTAGTATTTCGAAATGATTTATAAGCATAGTTATGACCATTTCTATAAATAGAATTACTTTGACAAATTACTTAAGAACTGATAGAACTTGATCTATTTCGTCTTGATCCTGGCATTATTCAGTGAAAATTGATCAAACAATGAATTTGATTTATTTTAATTAATTACCATTGCGGATCTGGGGCTAAGACAAATGTTTCGTCTGTTGGTTCCAATTGTCCAGTTTCATAATCGAATTTTACGCCGTGCAATCCAATTTTGAATCCCTTTTCTCCAGATATCAATTGTGGAGATAATTTAATTCCTAGAATAATCCAAAAAATCATTTGTCATTTAAGAGATTTCCGATATGTAATAAAGAAGAATAGACTATTGCTTAACAAGTGTAGTATAATGATACTATATTAAACAGCAAGTGAGGTAATAGTATATTATCTAATACGTGCCGTAAAATGTTTGCTGATGTGTTAGAGTTACAGAATGACCCGAAGGCGAGTCTCACGAGTCAGGTACATTATGCGTTACTCTACAACGTGTAGCGTGCAGAAACTGGCGACTCTCTGCACAGCGTGCAATAAAAGAACACAATATTTTATTTACCTGTTAAAATATATCCATGTGGTAGTTGTACGTCATCCAGAGCCATCGTTTTTCCTTCATTGATCGTCAACGAAGCTTCGAAGGGATCATCACCGTTTTTCTTTTGAGTTGGTAGGATCCATGAATAATTTGAAATATAACCATTGGCCTCTAGCTTTCCCTCGGCGATTTGAATGTAAATAAAATTCTCTATTTGTTGAAATCGCACAGCCACAACAACACTAGAAAATGTAAGAATTGAATGGTATTATCTCAATTAGACGTGATATTTATTATTTACACACTTACTAATTGCGATTCACTCGGCTCTGCATCAGTGCAAGTATAAACTTCGCATAATGTAGACATGTGCACCTACAAGGTCGCACAGACGCATCATGCAACTGGTCTTTAGTACATTTTTTTCTGTGAATGGAATATGCCTGAATATCCTCATCATAGTAGAGTGATTCATCCCCCAGCTCGTCATCAATCTGTAATTGTTAGGTGCTATAATTTATTTGAATATTTTTTAATATGAAACATTGTTGAATTTCACGTAGTGAATCATCATAAGAGTAACTAAAGAGTAAAACAGAATTCATAATTTTTTTGCCGATCATTATTGGTCAATAGTTCTCTAAGCAAGATAATGGAATTTTAATTGAATTCTTTTACGTAGAACATTTCAGAAGCGAGGTGAACGGTGGCTCGTTCGGTAGAGTGTTGGATTGCCAACTCAAAGGCTCGAGTTCAAATCTTAGCCTCTGCCGAATGATACAAGCACCACTTTAAAATTATTTACAAGTGCTTTGTTCACAGACACACTATGAACCTCCGTCGCTGATTGGCATAATCTTAGCGAAAAGATGGCGACGTTAAATAAATTAAAGAAAAAAAAAATTTCAGAAACAACCAAACGGGATGAAAACGAAGTCGTACTATCTCTCTTGGTTTGCGAGTTATTCTTCCGAGGAAAGAAATCGTTAACAGAAGCACTATTCCACTTTACATTTTCACTACTGACGATTTTTCCGAATTTCTTCAATTCACATATATGACCATCCTATATACGAACATAGATGTTCATACGCAGAGTGACAGAAGCATCCCTTCCACAAATTTGAAGGGTATGAAGAATGAAAAAGCACAATATCAATAGTGCTGCATGAATTGACTAATATCTTTCAAACCATGAAATTTTTTAAATGACTCAGCCAATACTGGGGTCATTTAAAATTGATTGAAATTTTTTTTTCCATACTGTATCTCCTACATTGATTCCTAAATTTTCTGGTTATCAAAATTCATCAACTTCATTCCTTCAAATGAATATTATTTTGGCTTACGTCCTCGCACACTTTCCACGGCACAGGTATGGAACTCATAACTTTGCATTCTTCCAGAAAATCACATCCAAACGTTGTTTGACTCGGAGTGCAAGGATAACTCATGCTCTTGGATCTCATATGAATGAGCTCCTTATTGGAGATTACTACATCATAGAAATGCCAGTCTGAAATGATTTTCAATTAATCATATGCTAATTTCTATGAAATACTGAAACTTACCTGCGGAACCACAAGCTGCAACATATGGGCGTTTCTCGATTGTCAAGGCGCTTTTTAAATCGTGTATATACTTCCACAGTTGTTCCGTCAGTTTAATTTGCGACTGATTGACCATGCCAGTCCATGCTAATGAATTTAAAATCAACCAATAAAATTGTCATAATAGCGTCGTGATGACATGAAGATTTCAAGAAATGTGAATGCATGAATACGGGTGTATAAACAGGATCAGTTCTCCTAACAAAGAGATTCCGGAAGAAGGAATCAATTTTTTTCTTCATTTTTTTTTCGAGATAAACCGATGTGGTACAGTGGAACCCCTATCATTCTCACCTCCGAGATATTCTACCACCCCTCAGAGGAGGAGAAAAAGCATCCCCCACTTTCAATCATTTTTCTTTGTCTTATTATCATTAGCAGATAATAATTTATACCCCCCTGGCGGACTCGTGGATTACCTATATCGATAGGTTCATTCAGTCGAGCTTCCATCTGAAATTTTTTGGAAAATGGAAATAAATCGACTTAGACAAGCAGTGATTAGCAGTCAATCATTTTTGTCTTTCAAAGATTTCAGAATTCGTATCGACCATTCACCGAGGAAAGATCGACTAAATGAACATATCGATATGCGTACACGACCAAAAGCTCAACAACGAGTCCACCGAGGACGAATCAGATACTGAGAAATATCAACCGATAGTTATTAATATTTGGTGAGGGAAATGAAAAGAATATACCTGTTTCTTCAGCGTATTTCTCATCGAGCGCAAGAGTTTGCAGGATGAATGCTTTTATTTCACTCGTAACGATAATTTGAAAGATAGATACAACGCTATGATGAGATGTTTCTCCATTACACAGAATTCGTATCCTGCCCTAAAAAAATATAGCGAATAAAATAAATTGAAGCCTAGAGTTATCAAACACTTGCATTATTCTTAGCATATGAATTAAGGTGAGGAGATGAAAAATCATGAAGACTAAAAGATTATTAAAAAAATGAATGAATGAATGAATGAATGAATGGGGCTGGGTGAATGCTAAGAGCTCCGAATAAATCACGATTAATTGAATATCACTAATTCAGTTCAATATGGTAATATGTCAAACACGTATTCTGATTAGTTATAAAATCATAGAAAAACTCAAGTCTCAAAATTGACCATTACAATTAACATTACAGCCTAACTTTAGGCTTGTTGAGTGCGAAAATCAGTATGATTTGAGAAGATTGTAATTTAGAAAAGGAATCTGATCGACTGATTTGGTATTCGAAAGATTCGTTACTACTTATAACATTCATCTTACAAATATTTGATACATTCTTAAATTGATTATTATTTTGATATTCAGTAGCGAAAAGATGAAAGATGATGAATTATTTTCTACCTCCTAAATTCCTTCCAAATATCTCGGAAACTGAGCAAGAAAAAGCGATTCTGCTCGAATTCTTTGTTCAAGCTTTTGGCACTCCCTCTTAGCTGTTGAGATATTATGGAAAGAATATCGGCAAAAAAATCGACTCATTCTCTTCTACATCTCTGCTACTGGATTCTTAACCATTTTTACCTTCTGCAGTGTTGCTATATCTGTGAGGAATCCAAAATCCGTATCACTCAGTTGTGCGAGAGGAGTTATAGCGGCTCGAAATCTCATAAGATGCATATCGATATATCTAATAATACGGTTCATCGAATGACTATATACTCTTCTATCAACTCCATTTTTGAGAAATCCCATTACTATATCCCAGTCATTATTTGTAGCCATTATGAATTCTCCTATAATCTGTTTTTTGGATATAATGTCGAATTGTTGTGGTAAGCTAGAAATTAATTCTTCAATATGCTGGAAGTGGTCAGACGCAAACAGTTGGAGATTGTCCATCTTAAGATCTAGATCTTCAAACTTTTGCAGGATTTCGCTATGATAATTTTCCATGATATCGCTAAGATTGTTCACTGCAGTATTTATATTTGTCGAGTCCAGGTCCCCATCTTGGTGAGATTGAGGTTCTTCACCCGTAGTAAGTGATATCACATCTTTTATAGATGATACAGCAGAAGGTAAAGTTTTAATGAAATCCACGACCATTCCTGCTCCACTTACTAACAGATAATATTCAGCCTCAATTATCAAATCGGAATTATTTCTCTTTGTATCAATAATTCAGTAGTAAAGGGGTAAATTAGGATGAATTGATTTCTTCTGGCAAATGTTCCTTCTCGAGGAATTCTTCCAGTAAATATCAGAAGCAATCACCTTCATTTTGAGAGATTCTTTCAAAAACTCATTTGCCAAAAATGATCGATTCATCCTGTTTCGTCTCTACACTTGATGAACCAATAATTAATTAATTTAATTACAGATTGCCGTCAACGTTGCCAGAAAACCCAAAGAATTTTGTAACCATAGTATAAAGACGAGCACCAAGAGCTGTTTCTTGAACATTTTCAACTAAGCTGTATAGTTTGTAATGATGAAACCTGCGCTGACTCGTTACTGTGTCGAAATTTCCGCCACCCACAACTGAACAAAAGAAAAAAACTTGTTTGTTTCATGTTAAAGTTTCTCACGTTCATAGAATGCGTAATTCAAGAAATTTAATCGTTTTTTGAACATTCCAATGGACCGAAACTTTTTTTCCAAGAATTCTCCACGCAGTTAACTGTTTATCAGAAATACTCACCTCTTCCTTCAGTGCTAGGTGAATCGTCTACACTAATCACCAATTGCTCAAAACCGTATATTTATAGTACCTCCATCTTATACGTGGCACACAAGCGATAAGGGGCTCATGTTCTCCTTGGAATGGGAGGGATGTAATCGCGATTTGTTTCGATTTGGTGAAATTTTATGATAATATGACAAATGATTCAAAACGTCAAGAACTGCAGTTTTTGAAAACTGTCTGTGCAAAAATTTCATAGTTCATTTACGTTTATATGATAATGTGTGGTTTAAGTGCTTACCGAAATTTTAGCTGAATCGGTCCAATAGTTTCTGAGACAAATGGAATTGTCGAAAAATCGTTTTTTCGACGTTTCCCGGTAAAAAAAATAATCCTCTGCATTCACTCTCGAAGAGAAGGTGCGCGTTCATAAGATGCGTATTTTACTCTCTTGGAAACAGATGTTGGAGCAAACCTTTTTTTTTTGTGTATCAAAATTATTAAAGTTCATTCGATGAATGAAACTTTTTTTTCGTTGTCGGCTTCGCTTGGATAAACCATGATAGATGAGGTAAAAAGTTATAGAGCCATTTTCGTAGAGCATAGGGTTTACAAATAACGGGATACTTTTGCCCTCCTTGAGAGCAACTAGGAAAAGCTGTTAAATATCCTATTGTTTATTTTCAACATTCTCATAGTACCTACATGCTATGGACTGACGGCTTGTGATATTTTCCTCATTTCTGGTGCCTCACCCATATGTAAATTTTCATTGCAGGTGCCAGGGTACCTGCCATCGGTATTTCGTGAAATTTCCCTGAACAGTAACCATGGATTAATCGTCCATGGCGTATTTGCCATCGATACTCCATGGACGATCGCCTCATGCACAAGCATGAGAAAAAACATATAAAGCTCCTATAGAAGATTGTTGTAGAGTCATTCATCTATGGTGTTGGGATAGTTTCATGGCGGAGACCTGAATCAAAAATATGGATTTAATACTCCATTATATTCCGGTTGGGAGGGGAATGTACACGTGTTAAAATGTGCATAACAGCCAATGAAAATTTGTATGCGTTCACTTTATGAAATATTCCTCAAAAGCCAAAGGAAATACAGTAGAGACGAGTCGAAATTGGATAAATATTTTTGTCATTTTTTTTTGGGACCTCTCAGGAACTGAGCTAGGGTAACATGCCCGATAGATAGACAGTTAAGGAGAAGTTGAGGCTTATCGGATCATATAAAATGGGCAAATCACGTAGAGAAACTGCAAAAGAGAGCCGGTATGTAAAATGATCAACCGGTATGTAATCGAAAGCGTATGACTCGATATGAGTGTTATAAACGGAAATTAAAGAGAAAAGTCTAAAAACCATTCATTTATTTCTATGAATCTCAATAAAAGGAATCGTCTCCCTTTTGGTCGGTGTCTATCTATTGGTCATGTCACCCTAAATAGCGCTATTAAGCTCTAACTTGATGTTGAAGGTTATCATAGGATAGTTTGTTTGTTACTGACTACGCCCTTCCAGGGAATATACATATTTCTCTATATTCCTTTACATAGGTTTGAGCAAAAGGTATATATCATTGCGGAGAGGAACAATTATTATCATTGGATTGTTCTTTTTGAATTGATTTCGATTTTCAGATTTATTTCCATATTCATAACCCAATTCTAGGATTTCCACCTTTGGATTTTCGATGAGTTGTTAAACACGTGTAGAAAATTTACAAAAAAATCTGGAATCCGAGGCATCTGACGTTAAAGATCATCATAAAATTGTTCTATTTTTTTTCCACAAAACAGTGTTTGTTTAAGATTAGATCTGGCAAAGTCACCTGTGCCAAAAAATATGAGTCCTGATAGGTCGTCAGTATTTACTCCCGGAATTCTAATAATGGCTACTCAAATAATTATTCAGTAGAAAACGAAAAACATCGACTACGTCAGAAATTACATGACAGATAAAATGAATGTTCTCAACTTTTTTTAAATTCAACATACACTCGGAGAAAAAATTGAGGGAACAGTAAATTTTGTCAGTTTTTTTCGAGATTTTAAAATGACTGTTACTTTGCCAAGAATCATCGGATCGGACTAAAGAATAACGGTTGGAAAGCTTGAAGTCTCTATTTTCGAAATCTGGAGATGGAATTTTTTTTTTGAGTATCTGTCATTGCGAGATAAAAAGGTGAAAAGCGGAACATTTCTTCTCAAAGATTTTCCAAGAACATATCCTCTCCGATTTTTGACAAAGTTACAGTCATTTGGAAATCTCGAAAAAAACTGACAAAATTTAATGTTCCCTTAATTCTCTGCTGAGTGTATGTTGAATTAAAAAAAAATGGGAACTTTCATTTTGTCTGTCATGTAATCTCTGACGTAGTCAATCTTTTCGTTTTCTATTGAATAATTGTTTGAGTAGCCATTGTTAGAATACCGTGAGTAAATACTGACGACCTATCAGGACTCATATTTTTTGGCACAGGTGACTTTGCCAGATCTAATCTTAAACAAACACTGTTTTGTGGAAAAAAAATAGAACAATTTTATGATGATCTTTAACGTCAGATGCCTCGGATTCCAGATTTTTTTGTAAATTTTTTACACGTGTTTAACAACTCATCGAAAATCCAAAGGTGGAAATCCTAGAATTGGGTTATGAATATGGAAATAAATCTGAAAATCGAAATCAATTCAAAAAGAACAATCCAATGATAATAATTGTTCCTCTCCGCAATGATATATACCTTTTGCTCAAACCTATGTAAAGGAATATAGAGAAATATGTATATTCCCTGGAAGGGCGTAGTCAGTAACAAACAAACTATCCTATGATAACCTTCAACATCAAGTTAGAGCTCAATAGCGCTATTTAGGGTGACATGACCAATAGATAGACACCGACCAAAAGAGAGACGATTACTTTTATTGAGATTCATAGAAATAAATGAATGGTTTTTAGACTTTTCTCTTTAATTTCCGTTTATAACACTCATATCGAGTCATACGCTTTCGATTACATACCGGTTGATCATTTTACATACCGGCTCTCTTTTGCAGTTTCTCTACGTGATTTGCCCATTTTATATGATCCGATAAGCCTCAACTTCTCCTTAACTGTCTATCTATCGGGCATGTTACCCTAGCTCAGTTCCTGAGAGGTCCCAAAAAAAATGACAAAAATATTTATCCAATTTCGACTCGTCTCTACTGTATTTCCTTTGGCTTTTGAGGAATATTTCATAAAGTGAACGCATACAAATTTTCATTGGCTGTTATGCACATTTTAACACGTGTACATTCCCCTCCCAACCGGAATATAATGGAGTATTAAATCCATATTTTTGATTCAGGTCTCCGCCATGAAACTATCCCAACACCATAGATGAATGACTTTACAACAATCTTCTATAGGAGCTTTATATGTTTTTTCTCATGCTTGTGCATGAGGCGATCGTCCATGGAGTATCGATGGCAAATACGCCATGGACGATTAATCCATGGTTACTGTTCAGGGAAATTTCACGAAATACCGATGGCAGGTACCCTGGCACCTGCAATGAAAATTTACATATGGGTGAGGCACCAGAAATAAGAACAATATCACAAGCCGTCAGTCCATAGCATGTAGGTACTATGAGAATGTTGAAAATAAACAATAGGATATTTAACAGCTTTTCCTAGTTGCTCTCAAGGAGGGCAAAAGTATCCCGTTATTTGTAAACCCTATGCTCTACGAAAATGGCTCTATAACTTTTTACCTCATCTATCATGGTTTATCCAAGCGAAGCCGACAACGAAAAAAAAGTTTCATTCATCGAATGAACTTTAATAATTTTGATACACAAAAAAAAAGGTTTGCTCCAACATCTGTTTCCAAGAGAGTAAAATACGCATCTTATGCACGTGCACCTTCTCTTCGAAAGTGAATGCAGAGGATTATTTTTTTTACCGGGAAACGTCGAAAAAACGATTTTTCGACAATTCCATTTGTCTCAGAAACTATTGGACCGATTCAGCTAAAATTTCGGTAAGCACTTAAACCACACATTATCATATAAACGTAAATGAACTATGAAATTTTTGCACAGACAGTTTTCAAAAACTGCAGTTCTTGACGTTTTGAATCATTTGTCATATTATCATAAAATTTCACCAAATCGAAACAAATCGCGATTACATCCCTCCCATTCCAAGGAGAACATGAGCCCCTTATCACTTGTGTGCCACGTATAAGATGGAGGTACTATAAATATACGGTTTTGAGCAATTGGTGATTAGTGTAGACGATTCACCTAGCACTGAAGGAAGAGGTGAGTATTTTTGATAAACAGTTAGCTGCGTGGAAAATTCGGGGAAAAAATGTTTCTTTCAATTGGAATATTCATAAAACGATTAAATTTCTCGATTTACGCATTCTATAAACTTGAGAAACCTTACTTGAGCTGAACAGACCTGCTAGATCTTTGAAATCATGTTAATTGATTTGAAATGATATATCAAATGAGTTCACAATGTTGAGTTCGCTCTGAGTTTTTCAATATTCCTTCAGTAACAATTGAGTCCGACAAGTGTTATCTTTTGAGGCGAGAACTTCTATATTCTGTAAAAAAAACTGGTGTTGAGTTCTGTAGTGAACTAGTCAAGTTAAGTTGACTTTTTTAAAAATGGACTCATACCACAAAATTGACATTGTTATGTGATGTTGCATGAACAAGGTGAAACATTTAAACCAAGAAAAAAAAGAAGGTTCGTGGAATCCACCCGCGATCCAAGTGAAACTTCTTGAGGAAGTACTGAGTCTCAAGCAAAGTAATGTCAACTATTAGATTGTAATGTATATTGTAGATTAATGCGAATTAAAACTTCATGCGAAATTTGAATCTTTTTTCATTGAGGACTACATACAATTTTTTGAAAATATTAAGAACAATCCTTTTCTGTTTAGTTGTGGACGGGGGTAATTTCGACACAGTAACGAGTCGGCGCAGTTTTCATCATTACAAACTACACAAATCAGTGGAAAATGTTCAAAAAACAGCTGTTGGTGCTCGTCCTTATACTATGGTTACAAAATTCTTCGGGTTTTCTGGAAACACTGACGTCAATCTGTAATTAAATGAATCAATTATTGATTCACCAAGTGCAGAGGTAAAACAGGATAAATCGATTCTTTGTGGCGAATGATTTTTGAACAAATCTCAGAACATAAGGAGGATTCCTTCTGACCTTTGCTGAAAATTTTTTCTGAAAAGGAACAGTCGCCAGAAGAAATCAATTTATCCTAATTTACCCCTTCAATGCTGAGTTATTGATACAAAGAGAAATATTTCCGATTTTATAATTGAGGGTGGATATTATCTTTTAGTCAGTGGAGCAGGAATGATCGTGGATTTCATCAAAACTTTACCTTCGGCTGTATCATCTATAAAAGATGTGATATCACTTACTACGGGTGATACATCTCAATCTCACCATGATGTGGCCCTGGATTCGGTAAATCTGAATGGTGCAGTGAAAAATCTTAGCGATGTCATGGAAAATTATCATAGAGAAATTCTGTGGAAGTTTGAAGAGATAGATCTTAAGATGGACAATCTTCAACTCTTCACATCTGACCACTTCCAACATATTGAAGAATTAATTTCTAGCTTACCGCAACAATTCGACATTATATCCAAAAAACAGACTATAGGAGAATTCATAATGGCTATAAACAATGACTGGGATATAGTCATGGGATTTCTCAAGAATGGAGTCGATAAAAGAGCATATAGTCATTCAATGGATCGAATTATGGGATATATCGATCTAAATCTTGTCAGATTTCGAGCTGCTATAACTCCTCTCGCACAACTGAGTGATACGGATTTTGGATTCCTCACAGATGTAGCAACACTGCAGAAGGTAAAAATGGTTAAGAATCCAGTAGCAGAGAAGTAAAAGAGAATGAGTCGATTTTTTTGCCGATATTCCTTCCATAATATCTTGACAGCTAATAGAATGTCAAAAGCACGAACAAAGAATTCGAGCAGAATAGCTTATTCTTGCTTAGTTTCCGAGATATTTGGAAGAAACTAATGAGGCTGAAAATAATTCATCATCTTTCATCTTTTCGCTGCTGAATATCAACATAATAATCAATTTAAAGTATGCATTAAATATTTGAAGAGTGAATTTCATAAGTAGTAACGAATCTTTTGACTATTAAATCATTCGATCAGATTCTTTCAAAATCATTCGATCAAAGCTATAATGTTAATTGTAATGGTCAATTTTGAGACTCGAGTTCAATATTGAACTGAATTAGTGCTACTCAATCAATCGTGATTCATTCGGAGCTTTGAGCATTCACACAGCCCCAATTCATTCATTCATTCATTTTTTCCTTGTATAACTTGTTAGCCTTTCATAATTTTTCATCCCCCCCACCTTATTCCACGTGCTAAGAATACTGCAAGGGTTTGATAAGTCTAGGCTTTAATTCATTTTATTCACTATGTTTTTATAGGGTAGGACACGAATTCTGTGTAATGGAGAAACATCTCATCATAGCGTTATATCTATCTTCCAAATCATCGTCACAAGTGAAATCAAAGCATTCATCCTGCAAACTCTTGCGCTCGATGAGAAATTCACCGAAGAAATAGGTATATTCTATTCATTTTTCGTATCAGCTATACTACTATTATTAATAACTACTGGTTGATGACTCTCAGGTTCTTATTCATGTTTAAACTAGTATCTGTTAATGATAATACTCGATGAGCTCCCTCGAAGTATTATTATGTATTTTTCTTTTCATTTTCAATGAAAAGTCAACTTATATCGTCTTTCATGATTAATTGTTAATTTCAATAGCGAAGAGGTAACAAGTAGAAAAATGCCTAATGTTCTTACGTAGCCTCTTCTGCTGATTAATGAGCAATTTGCTTCTGAATGAGCAACATATTATTCAAAATTAAAATGACTTATAAACACTCTATTACTTAATAATTAACTAAATGTGTTGATAAAATCAATTCTCAATACATCGTGAACATTGTCATACATTCATAGTTCATTTATTCCATCAAACGACATCTTTTTAAAAAATTGATGACAGTATCAAACTGGGAATGTACAGTTTGATTGATTCTTCAATAATCGTGCTCATCTTTTATCCCATTCGAAAACA
This sequence comes from Aleiodes alternator, assembly GCA_963921955.1. Taxonomy (NCBI): domain Eukaryota; kingdom Metazoa; phylum Arthropoda; class Insecta; order Hymenoptera; family Braconidae; genus Aleiodes; species Aleiodes alternator. The sequence continues at coordinate 6,286,295 of OY998099.1, read as the reverse complement.
ATTCTTCAACAAAATGTCAAACTGCCCCTTTGGACTTACCATGGTCCATTCTTACGTGAAGAATCTTTTTTTCAAGTATATACATAATTATTGTATGACTTGAATATTTATCACCCTTTAGAACGTAAAAAGCATTATACATGATTTTTCAAATAGAGAGGACCTGGCTCAAGAAAGAAAAATAATCGATGCTAAATGTACAAAAACACAGTAGATCTTGTCCGTATACGAATTAAACGTGCACATGGTGTAACAAGTTCCCACAACTGTCAATTCTCAAAAGAAGGATAAAAAAAAATTGATTTCTTTTTTCGGAACCTCTCCGTTAAGAGAATCTGCCCTGTTGATAGACTGCTTTTCATACATCCACATTTCTTGAAATCATTATGTCATCACTATATTATAATAATTTTATTGGTCAATTTTCAATCCATTAGCATGGACAAACATAGTAAAACAGTCACAAATTAAACTCACGGAACAAATGTCGAAGTATATACATGATTTAAGAAGTGCCTTGACGATCGAGAAACGCCCATATGTTGCAGCTTGTGGTTCTGCAGGTAAGTTTCAGTACTCCATAAAAATTCGCATATGATTAATTGAACATTATTTCAGACTGGCATTTTCATAATGTAGTAATCTCCAATGAGAGCATAACTTTTCTTCCGTGGGTGAGGACCGATCGCGGTTCAGGCACTCCGAGGCAAACGACGTTGGGATGTGGAGCTTTAGAACGTTGTGCGCCCTTTAATCGATATATATCGTCATATTGTGAACAAGTAAGCTCAAGATAAGATTTATTCGGGCTCAGGTTCATAAAGATAATCACCAATTATCGGTAGTCATTTAATTGTGCTGCCACAGTTAAGTGACATGGAAAGTCTATTCAAATTACAATACCATAACTGGATGAATTGTTCCGTTTCATTTGATTTGCAGCTGAAAAAAATAAATTTTTCACTCAGCCATTGGTTATGATTTCGGCTGCAATTCGAGTAGCCACCTTCAACTGTGCTGAGATCACTGACTAGAGCTAACTGCCTAAAGTTAACTATACATGCAATTGCTATAGCTCTATCAGCTAGTCAGTGATTAACGCTAATTGAACTTCATAACCCTGAGCCTGGAATAATTGAAGTTGATGAATTTTGATAACCGAAAGATTCAGGAGTGAATGTAGGAGATACAATATGGAGAAACAAATATTCAAATCAATGTCAGTTGAACAAAGAAAACAAATTTCAGTAGTAAAAATCCAAAATAGAATAATCCTTTTGATTCGATTCGATCTCTGAAAATAACACAGAAACTAAGAGAGCTAGAACAATTTTGCATTTATCTCCTTTGGTAGCTTTGAAAATCTGAGAAAAAATCGGACAGATCTAATCAGAAAATATTTGAATGAAACCTTTCGAATTAGAATACCTTATAATTACAGGTTGGTCCTAAGCCGTTATATGAAATAGTTCACTATGATGAAAAGAACTGGGTATATTCTACACCTACAAGAAACTGTACTAGAAACCAGTTGACACACCCCGTTGGGAGATTCTGTTCTTGCACATGTTTGCAGTATGCAAAAATCATACTTGCATTGATGCAAAGCCGAGTGAAGCACAATTAGTGAGTGTGTAAATAGTGCATATTATATCTAATCAAGAAAATTTTACTCAATTCTTACATTCTCTAGTGTTGTAGTGGCTGTGCGATTTCAAAGAACAAACGATTATATTTACATCCAAATCGCCGAAGGGAAATTGGAGGCCAATGGTTATATTTCAGATTATTCATGGATCCTTGCGACTCAAAAGAAAAACGGTGAAAATCCCTTCGAAGCATCGTTGACGGTCAGTGAAAGAAAGACGATGGCTTTGGATGATGTACAATTACCAGATGGATATATTTTAACAGGTAACGAGTAGATTTTATTCCCTTATTACACACTGTGCAGAAAGTGGTCACTTTCTGCAGGCTGTGCGTTGTACAATAACCCACTGTACCTGATCCGATATGGCTTGCCTGCGACTCGTTCTGCAACCCTCACACTCATTAGAATAGTATATTATGCATCAAAGGAGCAAAAAAATTGAATTTGACCAAGTGAGCTTCTTTCCTTCCGTGGTGAATATAATGTTTTTCCTCGCAAGGGTGAAGACGTATTTTCTCTTCCCTCAGTGACAAGATTTTATATTACCGAACGGTGCCATAAAGTGTTTCCCGAAGAATGTGAAGATGCAGAATCAGCCGAAGGCGAGTTTTTCAATCACAGGAATCTGAAAATACTTTCAGCACGAATAAGGCACAGCATTCTATTGTATACTATGTAGAAAATGCCACTGACTGCACACGTAGCGTGCGGTAAATGGCCACTTTCCGTACGGCGTGCGGAAAAGAGACTTTGCATCATTCACACGGGTAAAACAGCGCTTTACCTTGCTATCTAGCGGTAGGTAAGTGCTGTTTTATCCACTGAACCGTCTTACCCACCGTTTTTGATGAATAAGATTCTTTACGTGAGTAAAGACTATCACGTGTGATGATGGCATGATAGCATTGATGCCATCATAAAAATGGCTATTTTCAGCAAATAAAAACAACACTTACTAACTTCTGAAGAGTATAATCAAGTGCCATTTCATACTGTATGTGAATGATATATAATAGTGTAGACAACTCGTACGAACGCTTCACCAACTCACACGTTTAAGCACGCTCGCCCTTTCGTGCGCTCAACTACGTGCTCGTGGGTAATTCAGCACTTACCGCACCCGTTATCTAATATACTGTCACCACACTTGTTGGATAATATACCATTCTTTTTCATAGGAATATTGTGAATCTCAAATGATTAATCATTCTTTTGGATCACTCTAGGAATTAAATTCTCTCCACAACTGGTATCTGGAGAGGAGGGATTCACGATTGGATTGTATGGCGTAAAATTCAGTTACGAAACTGGCAAATTGGATCCAACAGATGAAAAATTTGTCCGAGCCTCAGATTCGCTATGGTAATTGATTCAAAAAATTCAAATTCATCTTTTGATAAATTTTCATTGAATAACGCAGAGACTAAAAACAGATAACTGAAGTATAATCAGTTCAAAATCGACTTGTTGAAGTGATTTTACTCATTGAAATTGTCATAATTATTCTTATAAATCATTCCAGAATAATAGTTTTAGAATCTCGGGATTATAAAAAATAAAATAATTTTAGCCCTAAAACTAATATTTTTAGAGTTACTTAGATGACTTTAAGAAGTCATCTTTTTGAGGTGACTTCTTAAAGTCATCTTAAAATAATATATCTGCATCTTTCCAATATTCAGCAATGGAGCACAATGTAAAAACATGATAGCCAATCGGGATCCATCCGAATATACTGTTGCGGAGTTTCGAGGTTCATCTTACAAGCACGGAAGAAATTCACCCTCGAGGCTACCGTACCTCAATGCTGCTGATGTTCTGCCTAATCCATTATCACCAATTGGTGGAGTGGGGATTTTTTATGAAGTCGCTCGAAACGATACTCCCTGTCTTTCACTGCGTTTGTTTACAATTGATTATATGCATTATTTAATCAATTACGAAACATTAAATGCCACTTTATCCACATTATCTGGTGATTGTTTATTATAGTTAATAATCATAAATAACGAAAATAAGAACATATGTGTTCCTTTTTCTGTTAATTCCATAGAGGAGTCTTCTCAAAAGCTATACAAAACTGTCTTTCTCATTTAAAGAAAATGAATTATTGTCATATTTTCTAAGTATCTTTGTAACTCGTTAAGAATGTAAGAAAGCAATGTTAAAGTTTTTTAAAATCAGCACAAACAGCGTTTGTCACAATATCTTGTGTGTGCAATTCGGTTTTGATCATGGTAAAGTGAGATACATATTCGCAATAAGACTTTATGTCATTTAAATAAACTAAATTGCCAGATAAACTGCTTTCTTTGTTGTCTTTTTTTACGCCTTTCCAATAGAGAAGAATTATCATCATGTGAAATTAGGATTTTTGTTCAACCTAATATCACCATCCAGAATTCATACAGCAATATTATACAACTCAAAATGATCCCAAAACCCTTTAATGGAAAAGGAAGGAGATGAGTCTCAATTCTTAACAGGCAATTCTCGTTCAAGATTTGTTGACTTATTTTTGCATGAATATTTTTAACTAGTAGATTATAGCATTGCTTCCCAACTTATATAGCTTTTTCTGCTATTTCTTTGGCAATATGCTTCCATGATGGCGAATTTGACTGAAATATCCTTTCAAACTCATCTTTCACCTATTTCTCGTGGAGATACGCGATTTTAATGAATAAGAACCACAAAATTGTATTAGAAAATGAGTAAACACACCTGTAAGGATCTTCATTATATTATAAATCATCTTGTTTTTGGACATGGCTCAACAATATAAATTTTAAAATCTCTGTGTGGACGTTTCAAATGATCAGCTAATCTCAATTTCGTTTCCTCGAGGATTCCAAGCATGGGCTCTCTGCATGGAGCATTGAGGACATCATTAAATTTATCCAAAATCGTCATATCTATTTCTGGAACTCCATTCAACTCAATCGCCGTTTCAAATGCCTCACTAACGTCATTTGTCAATGATTTTAGATTCGGATTTGTCGTTGACAATCTGAAAGAAAAAACGGAAGCTAGTGATTAACTCAATAATTAGATAAGAATATGAATTTTTCAGACAAATTCACTTAATTTTCTCACTATCTTTTTTTTATCTATCTCGGAATCTAAGGGATGATAGGGCGTTTTTGCGTAAATCCTTTGTCATGGATATTTTCAAGAGCTACAGAATGGAGAAAAAAATTGCTCTATCTTGCTTAGTTCCCAAGGTATCTCAAAAAAATGAGAGTGCTAATTTTTTGTCGCAGTTGACTTCTTTATTTCTATGGTGCGTCAAATTTTTTTTGTACTGAAGGGAGTGAAAAACGACGTTTTTCGCTCCCTAGGTACAAAAAATAGATTTTCTCGGAAACTTCATAGTTGTGCTAGAATAGGGGAATCTAGGGTAAAATGGACTCTCCAATTGAACGGTTCGAGATAGAAAATTTCTGATGATTCCATTGAAAAACTGAGAGAATTTTAGGCGAAAAACATGTGTCAATTGATTTTATTTTTGTCGCTTTTTGGAAAAATTTATTTTTTTGACCAGCTTCTGAAAGGGTTTCCCTTTTAAAAATCTAAAAAAATTCACTTTTTCAGCAATATCTCCGGTTCTGTTGGTCGTAGAGACCTGTAATTGATCTGAAATGGAAGTTGGGGGCATTTATCATCGATTTATGTGGTTAAAATTTTTTTCATATCAATTTTGCAAATATTTGTCGCTCATTTTCTCAAAATAATTTGCTGCCCTACAAGTATTTGAAAAAGTTGATGTTTTTTTTCATTTTTAACAACATAAATTGATGGGAAATGAGCTCATCTTTCATTTAAGATCAACCCCTGGTCGCTATGCTTCAATAGAACCAGCGATATTCTCGAAAACCTGAAATTTTTCCAAAACAAAAGAGTTTTACCTCCAAATCTTACGTAAAAAATGAAGCTCCTTGAAAAATCCCAAAAAGTAACTTCTGACAGATGATTTTTATGGAAAATTTCTTCATCTTTCCAATGGAATCATCAGAAGAAACCTATCTCCAAAATTTCCATTCATTTGGAATAACTTTCATAGCAGAAAATCACAAATCAACCCATGTTCGTTTTACCCCTTGTGTCCATTTTATCCCATCATCCCCTAATACAATATCTCACAATACTTCCTCATCAATGATATTTTCTATTTTCCACTGAAATACTTACACATAAGCATTTTCATTATCAATGTATCTACAGAATTGTTCATAAACATCCAAACAATTGAGATCGTCTTGTCGTTTTCCTTTACGCAAAAATTCACGAAAAATCTTTCGTCCCTGATGATGATCTAATGTTTTTTGTACATTATCAGTAATTGCATCAAGCTCTTCAATACTCAGACCTGAAGTACATTTACCAATGCATCCAATAATACGTTTTGTCTTTGCAGTCTTCATTATGGAAATTTCCTGTTTAAAAATAATAAAGAATAATTTATCGCTCTTTGCATTAAGAAAATATCAAACAACTGGGGCAGACAATTGAAAAATAGATACCTCTATTATTTCATCGAAAAGATCATAATTACCATGGTGGACCCAGTTACCGGACATAGCCCAGTCTACAAACATATCAGCAATATATATCAATAATTGATATTTACATTAGAAGGCCAGATTCTTCAATACTTGTAAAGTGTCAAAATTCAAATCAATTGAATTATTTAACTCACTTGAGTGAAATTTTTTATCATTCTAATAATTTAACTCTCACGGTCCGGATACTAGTGCCATTCCCTCAACTGTCCGATAACTGGTGCCTTCATGGTACTGATGAACAATAAATTTGAAATTTAGTGGGTCTTGCGTTATCCTCAAAATTTCTTATCATGAAATTAGCTCACATCTGATAATTTTTTAGATTTTTGTGAACAAATAAGTTATTTGAAAAAAAAATATACAAAATTAACTCTCATGATATTTTGAATTATCCAAATGTACATATTTTCCATTTCTATGAAAATAACTTTTTTGTCCAATGAATAATTTAAAAAAAATTGAATATAGTCAAATGTTTACTATTTTCAGTATGATAATATTTCAATCAAATCATTATTACTCCAAGAATTATCAAAGAAATCATTCACCTTTTCTTTTTTTTTTATCACTAATTCTCTATGTTTATATGATTTTCCATTGTATCGATAAAAAGTTTTTACTCCATTGTGCAGTGTCTTGTTGACAACAGTATGGAACTACAGAAAACATATGAAAGCCGAGTAGTCACACATTTTTATTGATCGCAAGCAGATGTCTTTCGGGCATACACAAACTATGTACAGGTAAACTAAGCAGATTTCCTCTATTTGAGAATTTTTTTTTTTTCACATAAAAACTTATAAAATTTTTTTCAGAACTTCATTTCTTCCTTCATGCTGATATGGATGATGTTTGGAAGATTATAAATAGAACCCGATACGCGCCGGCGCTTTGAATATCAACTTCTTGAGTAAACATTACAATACACTATTCAATTTACTGGTTTTTGCTTCCGAATGGAAGCTATGTGATCACCAAAATTTTCGATTGTAATTTTTTTAATAGAAGATACTTAAAATGATCTAAATAGAAAGAAAACGATTTTTTTAGCGCATGTCTGTGTGTGTATAAAAGTCTCAATTACAGCAAAACGGTTTTATAGAAAAATTTCATTTTGTGGAAAACTTCTTTTCGACGAACTCTATTTTTTAAGCTTCATTTGAAGAGAATTCGATCGGTACTTTTTGAAATATGTCCATTTTTCGAAAATCAGCTTTTAATGGAATTTCTGGAAACTAATCAGCTTATGTTATTTATACTCATATTTACACGTCAATTTTGATCTTATTTGCATGATTAGTACTCGAGTTATTGGCGTTTTAATGAATTTTTCAAAATTTAATATTTTGATGATGGTTTGAAATAAGTTGTGTCACGTCCATTCGAAAGCATATTGCTAAAGTATTAGCAGAAAAAGTTATATCAGTTGGAAATCAATACTATTATCCACTTGTTTCCTCCCAAAATCGTCTTATTTCACTCAAAATTCATTGGATTATTAGAATTTTTCTTCAAAGAATAAGCTGTATCCTGCACTACTACTGCTGAATTACTGGCTATTTTTTCTCTAGCTCACGCGATAACGAAGAAGCCGAGGTCACGAGTTACAACCGCAGTTTCGTTGAATGATTAGCACGTTATTTAGTGCCGATAAGTGGTAATTATGAAAAGAAATGGGTTTAGGTCAATAAATTATCAGAGTTTTTTTTTTATGTATTATGAAAATTTTATTTTAATTCAAATTACATCCTTTCGCTTGATTTCTTGACTTCCTTAACTTGGAGACCTGTTTGAGGAGAAAAATAAACGATAAAATTAAAGAAATTTAAGTCATTTGAATGAGAATGAACATTCAAATTGAAATGTGGATTAATTACCTGGAGGAAGAGACTGTTTGAGTTTTTCTGCCTTTTCCTTGTCTGTTATGACGAGGGTGTACAAAAACCTGGAGCAACGAACCTTGAATTTGACGTTGTCGGCATTCTTCTTTATCTTGACAGCTGAAAATAAAGCAATAAATAAAAATTAATAAATTGGAAGTTTTTGAAATGATGATTTACCTTTAGTTATAGGGCAAAGTGGCGGAAAATGGATATTTTGAATTAGAGATAACATTAAATTCATTAGCGAAAAGGCAAAAACTATTTTTTTTGTAAGAAATGATTTTTCATTTCAAAAATACAAAATATATATATGTAGAAAATATGAAGAACTATAAGAGCGAATTAAAAAAAAAAACATTTTCACAATATTTTAATTCTTTTGAAAAGAAAAGAATTGTCAGATGTGTGTTAATTTCATTATCATCTCTTTTTTGAAGAAAATTTCGAGAAATGTGAAAAAGAGATTATGGCAGAATCATGATATCTTGTTTAGTTTCCAAGAAATTCTCGTAAAACGAAGAATTAAAAAGATCGACTTATCCTGTTCCACCTTTTCGTTACTAAATTTGAAGGAAAACTCTAATATCTATTTTCCTCCACATTCTTTTGATTATTTTATAGTCAATATAAACATACATTTGGCATCTTTCCTCCTGGCCTTCAACAAGAAGTCTTTGATTTCCTTAATTTCCCTCGGCTGAAAGATACAAATGAGAAAAGTTAAATAAGTGATAAATTAACTGAAAATTTAGAATATAACTATATCTTCAGTCATTTCAAGTGATATTTTCTTATACAGAGCAGCGAAATTCTCCTTGAAAATGCTTCTAACATTGATTCAGGTCCTCCAAGATTATTTTGAGGTTAACTTGTGTTTTTTTAAAGCAAATGATCATGTAATTTGTCAATAAATAGTTAATTTCATCACTCAAATGACTGAAATATCGGAAGGAAATTTATATTTCCTTTTTTTCTTTACGTTTTACATTAATATTTCATTGAGAAAACAGAAACTCACCATTTTTATATGTGATTTGTGACTGTAAAGTGCCCAGACCTGAAATCAATAAAAAATAATAAATTAAGAACACTTTTTGGAAAAATTTTATCACTGAAATGAAGATGAAACACTGGAGATTTTAATTGACGAATCAATTGAAATGTAAATGCAAGGATTGTAATTGTAAAAACGGATAATAAACTGAAAATTCACTGGCATTTCTACCCACCCTTTACGTTTTCACGTCAAAAAGAAAGAGAACGAGAAACTCCATGCCACCTTGTGATGAACGAACCAATTAGAAGGACGGCTCAGTCGATAGAGAAGAAATCTGCATTATCATTGGTCAAATCTTTGGATTAAGGTAGTATCGCAGCGAACTGGAGTAGGGTTAACCCTTCATTTTTTTGATGTCCTATCAAAGATGATATTTGTTTTACATTTTTCTGAATTTTTCATGTATTTTTTTTTTCAGACCAATCAACAGTCAAAATTGCATTTTATACATGGGCTCTTCATACATAAGTTTTATACATAAGACCTTCAATTGGAAACTAACCTATAAATCCTCATTTTTCTGTTTTATCGACCGTACTCTAACACTACCTCAACTCAGAATACAGGACAGGCGCAGTCTAGCACCTTCCCTATAAGCCCACATGTGAAAATCGACTTTATCAACATGGCTCCCAATTCCCTAGCCACGTCTCCCCTATATATGAAGAAAAAAAAAATCGAATTAGAGTATGGCCGCTGTAGGCTATGTGTCACAATATATAGTCAAATCCAAGAATTCAAGAATAATAATAATAATAGACAATATCTTCGACAACTGCTGTCAATGAATACTTAGCAGTTTTAGAAGAACAAATCAAAAATTAATAGTGCTAGAAAAATTCCTACAAAAAGGAATAATTATCATTCATGCAATGAATACATAGTAAGTTTTGAGTTATTTTTAATTTAATAATAAACAAATTCAAGTAAAAAAAAATATATATCGAATCAATTGTGTGAAGCTTGACAATGCAAAGCTGTCTGCTTATCATTCTGACAGTCTGTTCTTGTAGATTAATACAGGAAATCGGATTTCCTCTTAATTTGTCACATATAGATATAAATTGAATACACAACTTTTCAATTTTTTGAAAATGAATTATCAAATATATCGAATTAAATCAAAAATTGATTTGTTTTTTCTTATAAAAAAATCATGACACTGAAGATAGCAGACATCTGACAGTTTTTACGATTTTTTTAAACAAGTAAATTATTATTTAAAAAATATTTTAAAAATTTGTACTTGTAATTGTTGAGAAAAGAATAAAACTGAAAATTTTCAGATGTCTTTCATTTTTAGTATCATAAAAAATCATTTTATCATCATTATTTTATTATTATTTTTTCAAGTGACAGAGGAGGTCCTGGAATATCGGGAAATTCATTGGACAGATGGGTCCAGAGATCGGATTTTACTGATGATTCAGCAATGACGAAAATGCAGCATCAGTACTGGGTAACAAAACAGGCATTATCAAGGAAATTGGGAAAAAAAGAGGATGAATGTATTGTTGCTTCTGATGCTGAATTAGATGCAAAATTGGAGCTTTTCAGGAGCATACAGGAATCTTGCTCCTATCTTCAAAGAGTTATTGATAAATATCAAGAAAGATTATGCAGTACGTGACTAAATGAATTAAATAATTAAACAAATCAAATTTATTAGTGAAATTGAAATGGGATAAGATGGATATTTTGAGAGAAATGACTTGAGATGAAATTTTTTTCAACAATTTCATTGAAAAGCGGAAGAAATTTCCGGTGATGAAAATGTGTCAATTGATTTTTAACACTTAAAAAAAAATTGAAAAATTTACTTTTTCAGGGATTTCTTCGATTCTATTAGTTGTAACGATTCGAAAACGATCTTAAATAGAAGTTAGGATCATTTGCCATCAATCCATGCAGTTTCTACTTCATTTCAATCAATTTTTTCATATTATTTATAAACCATTGGGTGGAAATCAATTTTTTCTTCATAAAAAAATTGAAAATAAACGAAAAAAAATATTTAATGCTACATAAATAAATGGCAAATGATCTCACCTTCAATTTAAGACCTTTAATGACCAAAAAAAGATCATTTTTGAAAATTCCAACAAAATTAATTTTAGCACATGATTTTTATCGAAAATTTCTTCAGATTTTCAACAGTATTCTCAAAAACGAAAAATCCTGTCTTACATCGTCCCTGTAGAAACAAAGGGACGTAAGTGCTGTGTATAAAAAATAGCACTTACACCCCTTTGATTCTAAGACAACGACATATTTCACCCCTTCGTGCCCTCTTATTGCCCATCATCCTCTAAATTGTTGATTTTTTCTTTAGATTTGGCACAAGAAGAAAATTCAATGGGTCGTTTTTTAAAAGAAGCTGGTAAACAGGACAAAACACGAGCTGGAAAAATGATGTCAGCAGTGGGAAAATCTTTGTCCTACTCAGGGCAACAACGTTTAGCACTTCGTGCTCCATTAGTGAGGCTTTATCAAGAAGTCGAAACATTTCGACAACGTGCAATTGAAGATACCCTGAAAAATGTCCAATGTATGGAGAGAGCACGTACAGAGTATCGTGCAGCACTTTCATGGATGAAGAATATATCGCAAGAGCTTGATCCAGATACATCAAAGCAATTGGAACGTTTTAGAAAAGTACAGGTGCGAGTACGTAGAGGTAAATCATCATTTGACAATCAGGCACTTGATTGCCTTCAAAAAGTCGATTTACTCGCTGCAGCAAGATGCAATATGTTTAGTCATGCACTGGTACTTTATCAAAGTACTCTACTTAATTTTACGAAAAAATCAGCTCAGGCATATTCGACAATAGCAAATAGTTTTAAAGGCTATCAGAGATATGATTTTATGGTTGTCAAGGAATTAGTTGAACCATCAACTAAATTGGCAGAGGAAACTGGCGGTGTTAATAATGATGGTGATGATGACAAAGATAAAGATAAATTATTATTTTTTGATGATTATCATGATACTGTTGAAGAGGCACAAGAAGCTAAACCAGTTGATCAAGGAAAGGAGAATAATACTGAAGAGAAACAGGATAAACTTGTTGATTTTGAGTTTAATGAAAATTCTGGAGTCAATCCAAATTGTACGAGTAACTCTGATGATAGTGATAAAATTCTGGAGAATTTTCTTGGAAATGTTAGTAGATATTTTTTTTTATTTTAGAAGAATGTTTAGGGGGATGTGAGGTAAAACAGACTGGTTCATTGTAGAAATTTTCTAATGATTCCATTGGAATGTTGAGAAACTTTGAGGTGGAAAAAATATATTAAGATTATTCTTCTGAAAATTCTACTTTTTTGGGCAAGTTTTGAAGGGGTTTTCCTTTTGAAAATCGGAGAAATTCACTTTTTCGGCAATATCTCCGGCTCTGTTGGGGAAAAAGGACCTGGTACTGATCTCAAATGAAAGGTGAGCTCATTTCTCATCAATTTATGTGGTCCAAATTTTTTTAAATCAATTTTTCAAATACTTATCGCCCATTTTCTGAAAATCAGTTTTTGCCCTATAAGTACTTGAGAAATTCATAATTTCTCTTTTAAATCACATGAATCAATGAGAAATGAGCTCACCTTCCATTTAAGATCAACCACAGATCGCTACGACCGATAGAACCAAAGATATTCCCGAAAAACTGAAATTTTTCAAAAACAGAAGGATTTCACGTTCAAATCTTTCGCGAAAAATGGAAGTTTTGAAAAATCAAAAGAAATAGCTTCTGACATAGGATTTCCATGGGAGATTTCCTCAGCTTTTCAATGGAATCATCAGAAAAAAAGCTATTTCCAATATTTCCATCGATTCGAAGTAATTTTCATAGTATGAAACACGAAAACTAACAAGTATCCGTTTTACCCCTTGTCCCCATTTTTTCCCACCTTCCCCTAGCCTACTCAATACTAATCCTCAACTCTTTTTAGGGGAATGGAACTCATCCAGTTGATGGAAAACACACTAGTGAATTGGAAAAGAGCCTTGCCGAGTTGGATCTCGCCATGGATTCATTTGTTGGAGGAAATACCAGCTTTGATTTCGGTAAAAATACGTCTCTCGCTCCATTGGATCAGCAACAGTCAAGTCCAGAATCCCTTCAACTTCTGACCTCTGAGAATTTCCAATTGTTGGATGATATATTGAACAGTGGATCAACGACTAATGTCGAATGGGATTCAATAGCAAATGACACATTTTTACCACCAGGAATATTGAAGCAGAGTCTCGGTGATGCGACACTTGGAAAAGTAACTCCCAAGCCAGAAGCAAAGGTATTTTTCTTTTTTTCTAATTTAATTATTCAAATGTCAAATTAATTTAATTTTTTCTTTTAAACTCTTAAGCTTCAGCTTAAAAAAGGAAAAAATGGAAATTCATGGCTGGATCTGTTTGCTGAGCTCGATCCACTCTCCAATAATTCAATTGAGAGTCTGGCAAAATCCAATGACAGTAATGCTCCAGCTTAATCACAGGTCATCAATTAAATCTATCTTCGAGAAAAAAAAAAAAAACTTAAAAAATTCTGATTCATTCCCAATATCGAAATTTTTTCCTTCGATATTACTTGAAAACATTAAAGTTTCTACCAAAGATTGTTAAATCATTCCAAAATTATATACATATATATATATCTATATATATATATATATATACATATACATATATATCCATTTCATATTTGTAAGTTTGCTAGTCATTATTTTTTTGTCATATTGCATTCGGTTGTGTCTTGATTTAAGAAAAAAATTCAATGTCACTAACAATGTTTTTTTTTGTTTCGTTTTTTCTTTTCAACTTCTTCCAAATAATTTTATTGCTTTTTTCCGAGTTAAATATGCGAATCATAGATTTATCAAAAACACAAAAACTATAATAAAAAAAAAATAAAAAGAGAATAGAGTGCAGTATTACTGATTAAAAGGAAAAAACTTTGTACAGTATTTGATTGAGAATTCATTCACGAAAAAATCACTTTTCTTTTCTTCTTCCTCATTAGATTGGGGGCAATTAAATATCTAATTGTTAGAATAAATTACAAGGGAAAAAGGGAGACTAGGGGCACCCAAGCATTTCAGTTCAGTAAAGTCATCAATTGAATTAGTTATTGACAAATTCTTTTTTTTTTCAATCTTTCTTTTTTTTTTGTTCTATAATGGGAGAGCGCTGTAATGTTTCTCGCAGGATCACAGAGTGTTACTTGATGTACGGAAAACCCAGTATTAAGGTGACGCAGAAGCTAAAAAAAAATAATAAGCATTTCGTAATCGACAATTTATGGATCGAAAAACTGGGCCAATGCTGTCTTCACTCTAAAAATATAAAATTCATAAAAATTAGATTTATCTGAATTTGAAGATGGTAATTTTTTTCTTCTTTCATATTCAATAATAATTAAACTCACTTGTCATATAATTGTGAATCTTTATTGAAACGTAGTTGCTGAAGAATTCGATAAAAGCCTAATTCACGTAAACGTGCCTGACGTTGTTCTGCACCAGGTTCTTCTCTCCATACCAAATTGCAGACACAAAAAATTGCAGCAATATTTAATTTAACATTTGTATGCATCTGAAAATATTGAGATACTGTTTAACTGATTATTCAATTAAAAATAGGAAAACCGTGGAAGAAGTAGGGGAAAATGAACATTCCAACTGAAGGGTTTGTGATACAGATTTTCTAATGATTTCATTGAGAAGCTGAGGAAATTTCAGATGGAAAACTTGTGAGAAAATTAGTTTTTTCAATTTTTCGAAAATTTTATTTTCTTGGTCAAGTTTTGAAGCAGTACTCCTTTCGAAAATCGAAAAAATTCACTTTTTCGATTATATCTCTGGTTTTGTTGGTCCTACCGATGTGGCGTTGATCGCAAATTAAAGGTGAGCTCATTTCTCATCGATTTATGTCATTCAAATTTTCTCAATCAATTTTTCAAATATTCATAAGCCATTATCTGAAAATCGTTTTTTGCTCTTTAAGTACTTGAAAAATTGATAATTTTTTTTCAACTACATAAATTGATCGGAAATGAGCTCTCCTTACATTCAAGATCAACCCCAGGTCACTACGACCACTACAACCAGAAAAATTCCCGAAAAACTAAATTTTTTCAAAAACAGAAGACTTTTATCTTCAGATCTTTCGCAAAAAATTGATTTTTGAGAAATTCCAAAAAATAGCTTCTCACATATCATTTCCATGTTAAATTTCCTCAGCTTTCCAATGGAATCATCAGGAAAAATCTATTTCCAATCCTTCCACCAATCCCGAAGAATTTCCACAGCATAAACTACCAGAACTAACATCAAGCCGTTTTACCCCATCATCCCCCTACAACCAGATAAATTTCTCACCATATAATCCATGAGTTTCTTGAGAACATCCTCATTAGCCATAATATGATCTCTCGCTCTGTCTCCATCAGCTACATTAGCAAGGATGCAGAGTGCCTGCTCTTTAACATCCGCTGGATGATCATCCTCAAGTACAAGTATAACAGCCTGCATAACTTGTGCAGCATGTTCATCCATAATACGATCTATATGTGCCTTAGTACTTAGTAAATTTCTCAATAATCCAAGTGCCTTCATAACAACACCCAACTCTGGATCAGCAAGTAATCTAAATATCTGATCAGTTCCTAAACATGACAAAATTTGTGATTTGACACGTTGTTCTGCCTGAAAAGCAACATTCATCAAGGCCCAAATGCCATTGAGCCTCAAAGCAGGATCCGGACGTTTTGTCAATGAACAAAGTAACTCAACTCCACCAGACTCAAGTATTGGCTCTTTACTTGGGCTAAATTCAAGAAGTAAATTGCACAATGTACTAGAGGCAACTGTCAACAGATCCTCTTCACCATCTCTTCCCTCTAATCCTTTATCAGCTCCATGCAATAGCTGCATCAATGGTCTCCAAACAGCATGATCTTGAAATGTAGTCCTGAGCTGTTGTACACTTCTCGATAATGAATGCAAACATCTAACAGCAGCTAATCTAACACGTGAACCACCAGGATCCTGTAATCCACTGACAACCAATTCCATGAGATTCTCTGTTTCAATGATTTTCTTTCTAATATCTTCATCATTAGCACCGAGTGATGCAAATGCTCTGAATGCAGCTTGTCTCATGTCCTGTGCCAATCCAGCATCCTGTACTTGTGGATGTGGCCTCAGTAATTCAGCCAATGTTGGAATAAGATGATTGCTTATTGATGCAAGCCTCTGTAGTTCAATATCGACTTCAGTTAAATAAGCGAGTGTTTCAGCAGCTGCTATACGTTCTCGTGGTGGTCTATCTCGATGACATAAACGTACGAGACATGGTAATGCACGATAAACAACAATTCTGTCGGTTGATGGTAGTGCACCGGCTCTGTGCATATAGGAAATGCATCTTGCTGCTTCAAGTTGAACGACTGAACTTCTTTCTCTTCCCATTAAGTGCCCGAGAAGTGATGGAAGGGGTTTAGTACTTGGCTCTTTTCCTGTTGTCACATTAGCCACCATCGTTGAGACTGTGCGATTTTGATAGCACATGTTTGCTAAACATGCGAGTGCAGGAAGCTGCACATCTGCCAAATGTGAATCCAATTGTCCAGCAAGTGTTTCAACTGCACCACCTTTCATCAGTGCATTTTGCTCATCCGCTGATTTACAAGCAGTTGTTAATATTGTTGCTACACACACCTGACATGTTACTGATCTTGCTGCTAGTGATAATAAACGTGGCACTAATGCTGGCTCCTGATATATCGTTTGTACTGGGGCACTCGGGTGCTGGAAGACTGTTCTCAAACATCTCAAGCATGCTTCTATCAATAAATCTGATAGTTTATCGGTTTCGAGGGATGGGGTTGATAGGAGAACCTGGAGAATCAAGGGAACTACACCCAGGTCGATCAAGGCTAGAACATGCTGATCTGTGCCTTTTGCTAGAGAGCCAAGGGTCACTACGGATTCAAGGCGTATTCTTTGGCCAACTGAACCTGTTGTGTCTGATAATAATTGGAGAAGACGGGGAACAACACCCTGGGCTATCACAGAACCCTTCTGACGGTTCGATCCAATCACTGAATTTTTTAGACAACTGGAAAAAAAAGAATTATTTTTATTAATAATCTGATTTATTTTCATTTTATTAATTATAAATTTGAAGTATCATGGAAAATTAAAAGGTTTCAATTACAATACAAAATTTGCGAATTGACTATCTTTTAGGATTGTTACTGGAACCTTCCAATGTTCCAGGGTACTTTGAATTTATTATACTTATTATTTACGTTAATATTTGGGTTTAATTGTGATGCCGAAGTTTGAATTAACTGACATCCGATGTTTTTCTGATTTTTTTTTTTTTAACATGTAACTTATCTTTGAAAAAATGAAAAATATGCCAATTTAAAGAATTCAAAAAATAAGAGGTGCAATTTTTTTGAACATAGATGAAGCATAGAATATCATAATTTATTTGTTTAAATTTTTTTTCTAAATTGTCCGATGTGTGATTATTTTGTTATCATTGATACGTACAGATCTGACAATTCTCCTTTTTTTCTTTATTTAAGAAATGAATTATTTTGAAAAATAAAATATATGTATATGTAGAAAACTTATAAAATTATGTATACAATTTATTTAAACCTTTTTCAAATAATTCATTTATTCGATATGTGTTAATTTTGTTATTATTTCTAATTTTATGAAAATTTCAACAAAAATTAAAGAATTCTTTTTTTTTTATTATTTGACAATAAATGATAAAAAGAGGGGGAAAAATTTGAATGAGATTTTTCTCTTCTAATTAGTATTCAGAAATCAATAATTACGTTTATATTAATTAATTCTCTAGAAATCATCGTGATACTCATTATTTCACAGAAAACTGTCTTTCTCATTTTTTCCATAAATAAATGACACAATTTTTTTTAAAGAATTATTAAAATGTAAATTTTGAGGTTAGAAAATTATTCATAAACTCACATTATTGCTTCAAGACATTTCTGTGGATCTGGTGAATAAAGTTCATCGATGTAGCTTCTTGAACTCTCGACATCCTTTAAAAAAAATAAATAATTAAATATCAATTATAATTTTGTAATGATAATTTGAATATTATTTAGAGTAATAAAAGTGCCATTCGTCATATACCGGCTCCAATATTTTGCCTCTGTCTTACCATAAACGGTTGCATCACCGACACCATAATTGTTCAAATTCTCTGACATAAATAACTAAATTATTTAACTTAATTTATTATTAAATATCTCCCAATAAATCCTACTTTTTTTTCTGAAGAAATTTCAATGTTAAATTGTGTGAATGAAGTTTTTGTCACGAGGAAACCCGTCAAACTGAGAATTCTCCCTCTTTCCCCCTTATTTCCCCCCCTCTCGCCCCTTTGCCTCTCAGCAGGCTACTACAATTTATTTTTTATTTATTACGTAAAGTGGCCATAGCGTTTTCTGGGGAGTTTTTCTCATGTTGTTGGTGTTTCACTAGATTCTAGGGAATTTTTCTGGGGATTTTCTAAAAGCCGGTGAGGGGAAAGGAGGGGGGATAGAGAAGGAGAGAGAGAGAGAGGTTATGCTAGCAATAATCACGAATTCAGTCAATAATAACGAATTTATGATAAGGGAAAAATCAGGAAAAATTGATTATTGTTAATTTTATTGAGTTTTTTCAAATCATTTTGAGTATCGAAAATTCTACATTATTTTATTAAATAAAAATGGCACTTTTTGGAAGAGTTAGTAACAGCATTGGATGCTGCAAACGTGAGTAAATTGTTCTTGCTCATTTGAAAGCAAAAAATGAATTTTTTAAATGTTTTTAATATTTTTTTTAGGTATTAATTGGACTCGCAATTCAGTGAATGAAGTACACACGACGACAGTCACATTATTGAACCAAAATTGGCGACGAGAGTAAGTAGAAAAGTACGAAAAACATGAGGAAAAATGTTTATTTTTTATTTTATTTTTTTTAAGGAATCGTTTGCCACAAAATCCAAATAAATTTGGTCCTCTAACGAATTTACCGGATTATTCATTTGCTGATGGAAGACCAACACCCTTTGGTGCAAGGCAAATGGGCAGAATTAATCAGCAGAGAGAAATATTGGTAATTAATTAGAAATAATTAGTTTCAAATGAGTTATTAATGATAAAACTTCTTTTTTTCCTTTCATAAATAATTAAAATCGGCCTTTTCGGTCACTGCATGATAATAATATTAATTATAAATTGAAAAATTTAATTTAATTTAATTCGCTATTTATTTTTTCTGTTTTTTTTTCTTTTCTAATGCAGAAAAAGGTGAGGAAGCTCACCTTTGAGATTGATTACGCAGTGGAAAGACACGAGAGACTCGAAAGAGAGAAGATAGAAGATAGGAGAAGAATATTGGAATCAAAACTGAAGCCAAAGGGTGAAAAATTATTGATGGAATCAAAACGAGAAAATGCAAAATTAGAAGCAAATTAATTACGCGTATTTTTTCACTGATATTTAGGTAAAAAACACACATTGAATAAAATTTCAATTGTTAATTTTCTTCTTTTTTTTTTTAATTGATTAATTGATGAATTCATAATTTTAACATACGCCAAATAAACCACGTAAATTTATGGTGTACATTAAAAAATTTTTTGCATAGCAGAATGGAAATCTTTCGGTTATTGACGTGAGAATTCTTATAATGCAGCTGCAAACTTCCATATCACTACTTAACCAATATATAATGAATTAAGTGTCATGAGTATGTTGGTAGAATTGATGCTCCAGTTATTTTCTGATCCGTGCCAAATTTTTTGAATCATTAGGCGGGATCAATTGCTGTAGTTTTAATTGAAATGAGAGGAGAGATTGAAGGAAAAATAGTGTTTAGGTAGTATACCGGTGAACTCGAGTACAGTTAAACCTTTATTTTTCTGATGCATGAAAGATGATAGTTTTTTTTGGGTTTTTCTGAATTTTTCCATAGTTTTTGGGCTCGTAATTTGAGATATGAATTATCTAAGTTAGTGAAAATAGCAGTGGTGGGGATGAAACGCCCTGAACCGAACGGAAATAACGAAGTTACTAAAAAATTACAGGGTCGACCCATTATTTAAAAACTGTGGCGAAAAGAACAGCATTTTAACTGAATAATAGAAGAAAAAAATATTCAATTCACCGTACAGTCATTAAGAAATTTTAATTAGAAGGTAGTGGCAACTGTTTACCTCTCTTTCCATCCCATGCTTGGATGAAGAAAAATCAGGAAAAAATTGAGAAAATCCCCCAACATGTCTACATTTTTTCAGATTTTTTCTAGAAGAACTACTGTCTGGAAGATATTCTGAGAAAAAATGAATTTAATGAAGGGAAATTTTTCGAAAAATGTATAAGAATTTTTTTTCGGAGCGAAGGATTCGATGAAAAAATCTGAAAAAATTTGAAGAGATGCTCTGACATGTCTACATTGTTGGTGAATTTTTTCAATTTTTTTTGTAGAGATGCCTTTCCGGAAGAAATTCTGGAAGACAAGAAATTTAGCAAAATGATTTTCTCCAATTCTTCACAAACTGAAGATATGACTTTCGAATAGTTTAATCACTTTCTCGAGCAAATTAAATCACGTTTTCCCGAATTATCAGCGATTAATTGGGAACTGACTTACAAAACCTCATTTTTTGCTGTTCAATCCACCATACTCTGAGATACTACCTCAATACTCAAATCAATTTTAAATTATTTTTCAATTTTATTTGTATCTGGAGGCTACACCACCTCCTCTACTATCTGAATGACTGGACAACATTCCTTTTTCTTTTATCACTCCATTAACACTTTTCAAGTACTGAGAAATATCTGTAAGCGAGTGATGATTGGATCTTGAGATTTCCGTGATTAAGGCTTCATTCAGTGGCACTTTTCCTGCACTGGGCTCTATTAATATTCCATCAGGTAGCTTATAATACCTATCAACATTTTCTTCTTAATTTTTCATTTCAAATTAAACTTTAAACGTTTATTCTCTTTATTTTAAAATTATTTCTCAATAATTTTACCTCTGAGTCTCAATAGCAGTCGAGAGATTCGCGTGTTGTAGAATGAGATGCGAGAGGATTTCTGTTCCTAGGATGGGATCGTCTAATCCGAGAACTCCCGAATATTCTTGGGGATTTTTGTGCAAATGGAATATTACAGGAGTGAGTAATTGAAGATTATTGTTTGTGTTAATTGTGTCTAGGAGAAATCCAGCACCGGTCATGTGTCCTAAACCAAGTGGAGCACTCAAACCACTGTTTTAATGTGCAAAAAAAAATAAAAAAATCATTAATTCAACTGATTAATCGATTAATTCAGCTGATCAATCGATTAATCAACTGATTAATCAATTAATTCTGCTAATTAATCGATTAATCGACTCATTAATCAGTTCATCAACTAATTAACCAATTGATTAACGTATTAATTGATTAATTGACCATTCAGTTAATTTTCTATTAATTGATTTATTAATTATTAAACCAATTAACTTATTAATTCAATGATACGTTTAAAAGTGTGAAAAAAATGAAAAGTCATTGACTTAACTAATTAATCAATTAATTGAATCATCAATCAATTAGTCAACTAATTAATGAATTAATCAACTAATTTGTCAATTGACTAAATAATTTATCAATCAATTAACTAATTAATCAATAAACTGAGTAATTCATCAATTTAATAATTTAATTTGAAGAATTTACGTGATAATCGAAACGAGATTATGATTAGAATCGGCTGCAACAACTGCTGTGTATCTCTCTTGTTCAACTGAAAGAAAAAATAATTTTTTACTGATTTTAGAAGAAAGGAAATATCAATTACTTAATAAAGATGAAAGATTTGATAACTCACGATGTTCTCCTTCATCATTCTTCATTTGAATCAAACTGCCGGCAACTTCTAATTGCGACTCAATCGAGGAGATTTCCTCTATGGAAATATTCAATTTTTCAACATTTTCTAATGTAGAATGGAATAGTTCCGAATGTTCCGGTGTGTAAATCACGTGATTATAGAAATGCGACGTCTTTCCTTGGGTTTTAATCGGCTCGTAATCAGCCAATTGGGAGCGGACATCATCATGAATCTGGTCAAACTCATCCCGCAAAAATTTCAGAGCTAAACTTCCATTATAAAAAACTGGAAAAACGAAAAAGCAAAGTCAACACTCAGAAAAAAAAGAAGTTTGTTGCAAGAATATTGAATTAGTTGTGGAAAATTGACTTCGCTTCAGAAAATTTCGATATATCGTCGTCTTAGAGTGGAAAGGGCGTAAGAAAGTAGGAAACGTACGATTTACGTCCTTTTCGCTTTAAGTGGCTATGTAACTTATCACCAGAGTAAAAATTTTAATCCAATTTCCTTCTGTGTAGAATAAATATTATAGAGAAAACAAATTCTTACATGCTCCATAACAATATTATACAGCATGTAAGAATTTGTTTTTTCTAAAATATTCATTCTGCACAGAAAAAAAATTGGGCTGAAATTCTCACTTTGATGATAAGTTATATAGCCACTTTAAAGAGTAATGGAAGACCCAGTAAATTTCGAATTCTAAAATTCATTGCTCAGTAATAATTATGATTTTTTGCATTACATAAAAATTTTTCTTTAATAAAAATATTGATAAATATCGTCAAACAATTGATTTGAAAATTTAATAATTATGAGACGTTCCATTACTCCTTAAAACAACGATATATCGATATAAAAATTTCAAAGGAATATTTTTTTAAGAAATTTTTTTTTGCAACAAGAATTGTTTTTTCTCAATTTAATGTGAAAAAAAAATTATTTGAATTTTTTAAATAATTTTTTTGTGGTAAATTTACTTTGAGATCCATGATTTTTAATTGCCTCCAATGTCTCTCCCAAATGTGGTAATTCAAGGATCTCCTCAGGATTCAAATAACCAAATACCATTGAATGATCAGGAATCTTTGAAATTTCATCGAAAAAATGTTTAGTAATGAAGAATCCCTCTTTAGCTAATTTTTCAGCTGGTTCAACGATTCGATTCCATGGCAGATGACCTTTCAGATTATGGAGAAACTCTAATCCTCGAATTATCGATGGTAGTCTCACTTTAGCCGTTGCCAATACTCCTAATTATTCAATTCATTTTTCAATTAATAAAAGAAAAAAGAAATTGAACCTTTCTGTACAACCTGATATCGTATTTGTAGCAAAATCAATGACTAAAGGTTCAGCTTCGTCTTCTCTATTGTGAACCATTGCTATTCCACCACTGAAACATTTTCTCAAAATTACTTTTTCATCAAATTTTACTGAAAATATTAACGACTTTAAAAATAACAGACATCTGTCAATTTTTAGATTTTTTTTTCTCTTCAAACAAATAAGTTATTCTGAAAAAAATATGCACATGTAAGAGATTAAAAAAACTATAAATGTACATTTTTCAAATACTTTTTTTATATCAATTTATTTGTTTAGAAAATGCGAAGAATTGTAGGATGTGTGCTAATTTCATCATTATCAATAGCAGACATCTGACAATTTTGCTTTCATGAAAAAAAGTTATCTTAGAAATGAAAAATATGAACTTGCAAGAAATTCAAAAAAACAAAGTGCAAATTTTTTTTA
Organism: Aleiodes alternator; assembly: GCA_963921955.1. Lineage (NCBI taxonomy): Eukaryota > Metazoa > Arthropoda > Insecta > Hymenoptera > Braconidae > Aleiodes > Aleiodes alternator. The sequence continues at coordinate 6,262,465 of OY998099.1, read as the reverse complement.
TACCATTTTTTTTTCTTTGAAGAATCCAAAAAATTGTCGAATTTGTGCTAATTCTATTGTTATTAATAGCAAATATTCGACAAATTTTTTTATTTTTTCACTAAGAGAAAAAAATTATTTTAGAAATGAAAACACATATGCACATATGAGTATTTCAAAAAACAATAGGTGCTAATTTTTTCACATTTTTTGAAAATAATTTATTTGTCCTAGAAAAAATCGAAAAAAATTGTTAGATATGTGCTAATTTCATTATTCTTTTCATGAACTGTGATTCTAGCAAAACAGATTTTTTTTACCCTCCAAGACCAGTTTTGTATGGTGCAACGACTGTCATACACAAAACAGAAGCAACAGCAGCATCCACGGCATTTCCACCTTCTTTAAGTACATCTGTTCCAATTTTTGAGCAATTAACATTGTCCGTAGCAACAGCACCATGATCAATAAGATCTCTCACTGATAAACCAATCAATGACTGTAGATAAATCAAGTATCCTATCATAAGAAGACTCAAGACTGTCAGGAACAACGTGAGTATTCGTAATTTCCAGATGCAAGTACTTGTTCTGCAATTTGTACTCTGATCACGTGTTAATGGACACTCTTCGTCTGATTGTTGATAAGCATCGTATTCACTTGGTCCACCAATGTGACAGGCACTGCAGCACATTTCCATTTTCTCAAAAGTATTTAAAACATTATATTTGATAGAAAAGCTGTCAAAAATCACAAAAAAAAGAAACAAATGAAGATTATCAAATTTTTTGAATTGTCCATTAAAATTGATGAAAATAATATTTGAGTTTTTATGATTTTTAATTATTCAAATTTGTTTACTTTTCGATTAAATTTGTTCAATTTGATGAAAATGTAAATTTAATGCAATAGATCATCAAATTTCAAAGAAATTTCAATTCCCATAAATTTTGCTAAATTTTTGTATGATTGTTTTATTAAGGAAATAAAGAAAGCAATTATAATAATAATAAAAATTGATTATTCGTTAGAATTCTTTCTATAAAAATCTTTATTCTGAAAAAAATTCGGGTTTATCAACAAATTCTTTAAAAATTTAAAGATCATTTGTAAATAATCAAATTTTAACATCGAATTTTTCAATTATTCAACAATTCATTAATCTTTTTTATTGTCTATAAAAAATAGATTAATAAAAATTAAGCACTCAAAATATCAGATTGTTTTGTACTTTCATATCTGTTTGTATAACATTTAATAAATTCAATAGAATAAAGTGCAGCAATACTTAAACCTGCAGCACTCAGTGCAAATATTAGTCTATTATCGCTCTCACAAAATTTAATATAAACAAGAATAATAACAATTAATATATTGCATGGTAATCTTAGCCAATTAGTAACAGTTGTTCTCAAATTATCAGGAACAATAATTCCACGCAAGTAGCTAATAGCTGGAAAATAAATTCCAACAGCCAATTCAAAGAACAAAAATGATACAAAACAAACATAACTACCTAAATATAAAGTATCATTGTCTAATTGTAAATGAACACCAATTGTGCATGTTATAATGCTAAAAAGTCCTAGAATAATACTGAAAGAAAGTAGAATTTCAACAGAAATATTCAATGAATTAGCAAGTATTGAATGTAAATAACTACCAAAAACAATACAAATCATGAAAACACCAAATACAAAACCAAAACTTGGATTAATTGGTTCCAGTACTGGTGTCCATAAAAAAACAAATATATACATAACAGTTTCAAAGATAATTCCAATGTTTCCTAAAAATTTTAATGATTCATTTTCATTTATTACTTTTAAACCTTTAAAAATATATGAAATATCCAATTTTGTGTTCAATTTGATATTTTCACTCCAAAGTATAGCGCAAAGAACAGCCGATAACAATGAAATTGGTACTGACAAAAGAAATGGAGCACTTGGACCATAATCGAAAATATCAACTAGTACAGAAGCTATAAATCCACTTATAATAGCTATTAAACCATTGTAAAATGTGGATTTAGAAAATGTTAGGGAAATTAAATCTTCTCTAATATTGTAACGCGATAAGTGCTGACCAATGTACCATGATTCGAAGGTAGAAAATAGAATTGATGTAGAAATACCACCAAAAATCCTGCCAATTATCAAAATTTCGTTGTTACTCGATGTTGTTGATAAACATGTTATTATTGTTGATAGAAAATAAATGATACAGAGCTTTTTTCTACCGTATTTGTCAGCTAAATGACCAATAATTATCCCAAATATTCCACTGCTTGCAAAACCAATTATGTAGAAACAGCATATTTCGTTCTTTGTATAATTTGAATCTGAGTAAATTCGATAGAGATATGGACCTTGCAGCCAGTCTACTAAAACAGCTAATGAGTAAATTATCAAGTAATTCCTCTGTAATTTATGGTAAATCATTTTAAATCATTTCTTCGGGTTTATTTCAATTTTTTGGGTGTTTTTGATGAGCTTTTCGTTGATTCTTGGGTCATGATTCTCTTCTGAGATGAATTGAAGTCTTTCATTAGTCTAATCTGTAAGAAAAAAAGATGTATTTTTATGGAATTGTGGTATTTTTATGAAATTTCGTTATTTTTAGAGTATTTCGAATAATTTAGACTAATTTTGATGTTTTAGATCTTACCTTTGCCTTTTTTTGTGGAAGAACCAATTGATTTTAGCGCTAATTCTTCTGGAGAAATTGATGTCTTTTTCACTTGGATTGTTGTTATGATAATATTTCCATTTATTTCGATATTTGTGCGATCAAGATGAAGGGGTGGGAGGTTAAATAATTGAGGTTCACTCTCAAGGCAGAGGTCACTCGACGTAAATTTCGAATTTTCTAGCGCGAAACTTGTAGCAATAAATGGCTTTTTCGTCTGGTGTAATGGAGCAATTGAGGTAGGATTCAAGTGGATTAGAGGCAGGATTAGCAGCTGTGCGATAAGAATCGTGCAACTACAATAATTTGATTTCAATGCACTATTTATGACTATATAATCTTATCGTATGCAAATATACGATAATTTTGAGTATCGAGAGAAATTGAATGAATACAAAGAAACGTGTATACCTGAATGTACTGATAAGAAAATTAGAGGATTTATATGAGGATGGGGAATATTCAGGCAGTCACGATGATGATAGTGCATGATGAAACGCCCTAACTCAGACAGAAATAACGAAATTACTAAAAAACCACGGGGTTGACCCATTATTTAGAAATAATTGTCGAAGAGAACAGCATTTTAACTGAATAATAGAAGAAAAAAATATTCAATTCATCGTATAGTTATTGAGAAATTTTGATTAGAAGGTAGTCGTAACTATTTGCCTCCTTCTCTATCTCATGCATGTGATCGAAAAAATCTGGAAAAAATTGAGAAAACTCCTCAATATGTCTGCATTATTGTTGAATTTTTTCAGATTTTTTCTGGAGGAACTTCTATCGGGAAGAAATTCTGAGAAAAAATAAATTTTTGAAAAATATATAAGGATTCTTTTTGGAGCGAAGGACTCGATGAAAAAATCTGAAAAAATTTGAAGAGATGCTCTGACATGTCTACATTGTTGGTGATTTTTTTTAGATTTTTTCGTAGAGTTGCCTTTTCGTAAGAAATTCTGGAAGACAAGACATTCAACAAAATGATATTCTCCAATTCTTCACAAGCTGAAGATATGACTTTCAATAGTTTAATCACTTCCCCCTCTAAATTGAAGCACATTTCTCTAAATTATCTCCGATTAATTGGAAATCAACTTACAGATCCTCATTTTCACAGTTTTATCGACCATACTCTAGGATACTACCTTAAAAGACGACTAAAGAGAAAATTTTATGATATGGTATCCTAGAGACCATTTGTTTACTTTTAAAAATGAAAGATAAAATATGCATTAGCAGATACTAATGAGCTTAAATACACATGAGCTTTCACAATAATGTTCTTCTCAGTATTTGCAGGTAATAACGCTCCTGGGAATCGTACGCAAGCTTCTTTCCCATTCATTCTTTCGATTCATTTTCAAAAATGTTCAAATTCTCGAATGAAGCACGAAAAATTCAATTACTTGGGTTTGACGGCGAAATCGGATTTATCAGAATACTGATGAAAGTAATAGGAATCTGGCCATTCGATGAACATTATGGAAACATTATTTTCGGTATTCCCTTTGTACTGATAATCATAATAACACCACCAACAATGAAATCTTATTTTATACAATGGAGAAATGAAGGAGTTTATCACTGTCTATTAGCGCATCTCGTGATTTTCATGTCCGCTCGTTTTGTCCTATTCAAAGCTCGCATTCGTGAAGTTGGTGAAATTTTTCTGTGGATCAAAAAAAATTGGGAACGTGCTGATTATTTGACGTATGAAAAGAGAAGAATAATGAATGATTATGCAAAAGAAGCGCAATATGTTGTGATGATTGTTTTATTTTTGACTGTTTCTGCTAATGTCTGTGAGTACTGAGAGTGCTTAGTAATTCAGTAGTCAGTAGTGAAGAGGTAAAACGCGCTAAGTCCATTTTTTCTGCGCTTCATTCTTCACTAATATTCCGGAAACTGAGTGAGACAGCGAATTTTTTTGCAAGGACCTTTTTCTTGTAGAGGAAAATCAGAGTCTGCAAGAAAATATTCTCACGAAAAATATTCGCTAACTTAATTCTCGAAAAATCATGCAAAAATGAAGGTAATTAGAGAAGTAAACGAATATAGAATAGAATTTTATTTCCACTGTATAGTTTGACACTTTTTACAGTGAAATGAACAAGTTATTCTTACGGAGAATTTTTTTTTATATAATTATATCTAATTAGATAGAATTATATAAAAAAAAATTTCCGGGCTGTTTTACCCTTTCATTAATGACTGACTCATTTAATTGATTTTAGAAATACCTTTCAGTTGTTCCATTTCTTCCATGGATCACATCATTAATTACTAATGAACCAGTGAAATTGTACATTGATGCATGGTATCCATTCTCCCTTGAAAAATCGTACTTTAAAGTTATATCCACACTCCAATTCGTCAGCATCATATACATGGGATTATTTATTGCCTGTATCGAAGGATCCTTCGTCATTGTTGTTAATCATTGCTGTGGACAAGTGAAGATTCTCCGTTTAATGATTACACAGAATGATGGACGTATTTTTCACTACAATCCTGGAGATGCTGATGACTATGAGGCGAAAAGAGATGAGTACAATTGCTCGTGTACTAAATGTATCGTCAAAAGGCACACAGAATTAATCGAGTAACTCCGTTATTTTCAATTGCTGGAAAATATAATTAAATGTTATTTCAATTATTTTTTTTTAATTACAGATTTTTCGTCTCGATTAAAACATTTTTTAATGGTTTAATAACATTGGGAATGATAAATGTATTTCTTCTTGGGATTATTGCTCTAATCATGTTCTCACAGGTAAATTAGTCTGATTTTTTTATGATAATGAAAATAGTAAAAATCTGATAATTTATTTGTTTTTTTAGTTTTCTTTCGAATAATGAATTATTTAAAAAAAAAAAAGAAAAAATATGCAAATGAAGAAAATTCGGAAAACTATAATTGCGAATTTTTCTAACAATTTCATTTATAATAATTGTTTTTTCTTTTAATTTTAAAATATTGTCAAGTGTATGATAATTACATTATTATTATAATTCTTCACTCTTCTGATTCATTTTAATTGGAGAATTGAAATAAATTTTCAGGAAGTCGATCATGACAGCTTCTTTTTTCCAATTATCGGTTGTCTCTACGTATTAGGAAGTATTCTCTTTGGATTCGTCTATTGCTGGTGCGGGGACAAAATAGCCGAAGAGGTATGACAGTAAAAAAGATTTACTGAGCACTATATCGTCGCCTTAGAGTTAAAGGGGCGTATGTCCACTTATCACTTCAAAATCTTTTTTATGGCCTCTGGAACATTATTTGGATAATTGAAAATAAAAATAACAAAGTGGCGTAACTACAAATTTTAAAATGAAAGGGGCGTATCTCCACACTTACGCCCTTTTGTTATTTTATTTTTAAACACTATATAATTTTTCAAATTCAAAGTGAAAAGGACGTATCTCCGCACTTACGCCTCTTTGTTTTTATAATTTTTTTTATCTCATGAGAATAATTGGAGTTAAGCCGTTTGGTTTTTAGGATTTTTTATTTAAATTTTGGCACTTACGTTAGACAAATCAATTTCATTCCATCGTCACTTTTTTCAGAATGTCTCAGAAATTAAACGAGATAGAGCGATTTTGTTTCACTCTTTTTCTATAGTTCCTGAAGTTTTCTACATGAATAAGAAGAATTTGAACGAAATCGCCCAATTTCACTTACAATTCGAAATTAGAAAAAAAAATGTTGATAAAATCTTTCTGAATTTTCTGATTTTTTACGTTTTCCATATAATATCGTTTTCTTGATTGTCTTCAATTGAATGAAAAAAAAATTTGGAAATACTCATTCATATTGTGTATTTAACGCAGAGTCGAGCCCTAAGTCAGGAATTATTCGATCGCAGTGGTGAAAGAGTCTGGAGAGAAGACACATCTTTTTTAATTATGTTAATATACTCGTTAAATAGACCGATGGTCATAGATTATGCTAAATACTTTGAATTATCCCTCGGAACATTCAAAGAGGTAAAGCAAATAATAATAATTAATTGCACAATAAAGTGGACATTAGACTCCACTACTGAATTAAGGTAGTATTCCAGAATACAGTCGATGAAACAGAAAAAAATGAGGATTTTTAGATTAGTTTCCAATTAATTGCTGTTAATTCGGGAAGAAGTGCTTTAATTTACCCAAAAAAGTGATTAAACTGGTCGAAAGTCATGTCTTCAGCTTGTGAATATAATCTTTTTCTTCTCAAATTTTTTTAATATTAATTTCCTATCACATGCATGAGATAGAGAGAGGAGCAAATAGTTACGACTACCTTCTAATTAAAATTTCTCAATAATTATACAGTGAATTGAATATTTTTTTCTTCTATTATTTAGTTAAAATGTTGTTCTCTTCGCCAATTTTTTTTAAATAATGGGTCAACCCTGTGGTTTCTTAGTAATTTCGTTATTTCTGTTCGATTTAGGACGTTTCATCCCCACCACTACTATTTTGAGTAACTTTGATAATTCATATCTCATAAACTACACGGACAAAAGTTATAAAAAAAATCAGTAAAATGTAAAAAAATATCATCTTTGAAACTCCATTAAGGAAAATAAGTGATTAACTGTACTCGACTTCACTGGGACACTACCTTAATCAACAAATATTATAACTTATCTTTATTTCATTTTCTAGGGTACTGTACTTGGCTATTCAATTGTCTCCTGCATGAAGGGTTTGAGCACGAATTAATTAAAAATATCATCAACGTTTACACCACCCCTGGACTACTAAATAAAACCCCCAGAAAATTTGGGGAATCCCCTATATAATATGGATTTACAATGAACTTCGAAACAATGGAAGTGAAAAAACATTTTTGAATCATATTTCATAATGAATGAATTTCGTTTTCTTTTTTTTTCATCTCTTCCACAAATTAACCTAGGTCCAATGACTTTATTGAATTTAAAAACATCATAATTCCACATAATAGTGATATACACGTGTGTTTTTTCACTAGTTTGCGACATAATGAACTTGTTTGATCTATCGTCACTGGGTGCCGTAGAAACCCTAATTTCAAGTAATATTATTATTATTATCATGTTGATTTACATAGAAATCTGTCATGGAGGAGTAGAATTATTGAATTTATCATAGACATTAATCTAAAAAATAGAAAAAAAAAAAAGAGAAAAAAAACTGTCAAATTCTGTTAATTTAGTGTTTTTTCATTAAATTAAAACTTTGAAGTTATTGAATTTTTATTTTATTATTTTACTAATTTTATTTTAATTATTAATTCATCGAAAAGTAATAAGAAATGCATCAAAATAGATTAAAAAGATTGGAGTCAGAGAATAAGTACGATGATAGACCGAGAAGTGGTTTCTCTAAAGCAATACTGTCAAGTACAATGTCAATGAGTGATGGTAATTAATTAATTAATGTTATTAATTGAATTGGATTGAATTAAATGTTACAATGAATTCTAATTAATTATTAATATTTTTTTAAGCATCACAGAGTCCCAGATGCGGTGAGACACGACTCTCAAGATCATTTGATGCTTATATCAAAAAAATGGATGACAAAGTGTCTATAAATGATGAAAAATATCCAGAATTAACGATACAAATGTTTTTTGAATTTATGAGAACTGCTTATCAAGTTAATGACAGTTTCGATGAATTATCAACTATATTAACAGCCAATTCTGAGTTAAATTGGAGTGAATTAGCTAAAATTGATTTGAATCTACGTTCACCAAATGAAAAAAATGTAGGAACTGAGGATTTGCATCGTGAGAATATCCAGACAAAAGTAAAATTGATAAATTTATTATTTGAAGGAAGGTGGGGTAAAATAGACATTCCAACTGAATGGTTGGGGATAGAGATATTCCAATGATTCCACTGGAAAGCTGAGAAAATTTAAAGTGGAAAACATGGGTCAACATTATTTTTTTTTCAATTTTTTGAAGATTTCACTTTTTTGGCCAAGTTTTGAAGGGGTAGGGTAACATGACCAACAGATGGACGGTTAAGGAAATATTAGACTTTAATAATTCATATGAAATAGGCAAATTACGTTAAAAAGTTGCAGAGAAGAAAGATGCACAGAAAAACATACAGTGAATCGACTAAAAATCAATGAAACTTGAATATTTTAGAAATAATTGAAGAAAATCAAGGAAAACTGGAAAATAACTTGAACCCCCTAAAGATGAACACTTGCATATCTGCAGTGGTATGATTTTAAATTTCGATCAATCGGTATGTCATAAATAGTTTATAAATCTATATGAATGTAATAATCAGAAATTGGCGTGAAAAGTATAAGAATCATTCATTTATTTATGGAAATCCTCGATAACAGAAACCGTTCATCTTTTGGTCAGTGTCCATCTATTGGTAGTGTGACTCTACTCTTTTCGAAAATCGAAAAAATTCACATTTTCGGCGATATCTCTGATTCTGTTGGTCGTAGTGACCAACACGACCAACAGAATCAGAGATATGATGGGGCTGATCTCAAATGAAAGGTGAGCTCATTTCTCATCGATTTATGTGGTTTAAATTTTTTATGATCAATTTTTTAAATACTTATACGCCATTATCTGAAAATCGGTTTTCACCCTATAAGTACTTGAAAAATTGATAAATTCTTTTTTGAATTACATAAATCAATGAGAAATGAACTCATCTTTCATTTGATATCCACACCAGGTCGCTATGACCAATAAAACCAGAGATATTCCCGAAAAACTGAGATTTTTCAAAAACAGAAAGAATCTCGGCTTCAAATCTCTCGCAAAAAATGGGATTTTTGAAAAATGCAAAAAAATAACTTCTGACATATCATTTCCATGGGAAATTCCCTCAGCTTTCCAATGGAATCATCAGAAGAAATCCATCTCCAATATTTCCCTCAATTTCGAGGCATGTTCCATTTTACTTATCTCCATTTTTTCCCTCCTTCCTCCAATGAATCTTTATTGTAAATTTACGTATTTTTCCTCAGGACACAAATCAGGCCATTGTCAGCAATTTTCAGCCTCAGGACCATGAAAATCAGGATAATAAGAAAATTGATCAATATTCAACGAATAATTCAGTAAAATCTCCAGAGAATTCGATAATAAAAAAATTAAAATCACAAAAAAATGAAGTTATAATTGAAAATAAAGAGCATCCATTGGGAAAATTGATGAAGAAGAGTTTGAGTGATATCTTGCATGAAGGATTACTGGATTCTGTCTTACCTTACATGCTACCAAAGCCAGCTGTATCACAGCCAATAATTAAAAAGCCAATTACCAATAACGAAATGAAGAAAACAACATCATTAGCAGCGAATTTGGAAAAATCCATTGCTTTATCCTACACTAATAAAGAAAAGGAAAAAGACAAGAGTAAAGCTCATCGTAAATCTCTCGAGTGAGTTTATTATTATAGTGACGTTTCAGTTGCAAAAAGGTAAAACTAGATAAGCTTATTTTTTCGTCAGTTATTTCAAAAGATCTAGAAAATTAAGCGAGATGAATCAACTTTTTACCCTAATCTTTTTAAAGAGAATTTCGAGTACTACAAAATAAGGGTTTTTCAATTTTTTTCGAGATATTTACAAAAAATGATATTGAAAATAGCAGAAATCTGACAATTTTGATTATTTTCTGTTTGATTAACCAATCAATCATTTAAAAGGAAAATGTGCCTGTAGAAAATTTGAAAAACTATGGGTGCAATTTTTTAAATATTTTTTCATAGTGAAAATTTATCATTTAACGTTTATTGTTTCTTGCTTAAAAATTTTTTAAAAATTCTCAGATGATTGCTAATTTTATTATCATGTTTTCGAAACATTTTTTTAATTTTTCCAGAACTGAAGTAGAAATCCACGTGTGTGACGAGGCAAAGAATGTCCAGAAAGACTTCAGATGTCCTCAAAAACTACTGATTCAAAAAATGTGCTACTTTGCGGATGTCACAGCTGGACAAAAATTAGAGGAAATGGATATTTCTGTTCACTGTGATATTGTTATTTTTGACTGGTTAATGAGATGGGTGAAAAAGGATATTATTAAAAAATCAGAGTGGCCAATACTTGAGGCAAGTAATGTCATACCAATTACAGTATCAGCTGCATTTCTTCAGATGGAACCTCTTCTGGAACAATGCTTAGTTTTTTGCCATGAAAATATGTCTGATGTGTTGAAAACATCGACAATTCTAACTTGTCTGAATGACAATATTTTTACAAGGTAAATTATGTTTGCCTGATTGATTGAGAACATTGAAAATTTGATGATAATGAGATTAGCAAACATCTTCCAATTTCTTACATTTTCTTTAAAAAATAAATTATTATTCAAGAAATGTTTAAAAAATGTGCACTTGGAGTTTTTCGAATTTTTTAAATGTAATTTTTTTTTATTTTTATTTAATAATTTATTAAAAAGAAAAAAATAAGAAGAATTGTCAGATGTCTGCTATTTTCAGTATCACAATAATTAATTAATAATTATTAATTATTATTCATTTAGACTAGCTGATTTGTTCACCAATGTGGACGTCGAGACATTGAAAGACAAGAAGGATAAAGTTCAGAGTAGATTATTCTGCAAATTAATTATGTCTTTGGCTGATCCAGTTCCAGATACACGAAGAGGCCATTACAGTTCATTATCAACTCTATTTAAATGTGGAAAATGTTGTAAAAATGTTATTCGTTCAGTTTCTGACTCGGTTCCATGTCTACCTAGTGCAATGAAGATTGATAATAAAGGAAATCTTCATAGTAAGCATACGAGGTAAAACGTTCGATGTAATTTTTTGGCAAATCATTTTTAATATCAATTTATTTACTCAAAAAAATATTTTTAGAGATTTGAATTGGACCTTGAACGACTACATCGTCAATCTTCGATCAGAATTACGCTCTTGGAGGAAAGTTTATTGGAGATTATGGGGAGATTGTCACTTTTTATACTGCCAACAATGCATAACTTACTTTCCGGTTAATCAGATGGATTGGTGCTGTTATCATCCAGATAATCCCCAATTTTTTCCGAATGAACAGCCAAGAGCTTCGTCTTTTCCACTGGGTAGATATCCTTGCTGTAGCCAAAGGGCTTTTCGTTTCGAGGCACTGCAAAATAGAGAAGGATGTCGATTTAAGGTGAAGATAATTGAAAATAAGCTCATTTGAATGATAATGAAATTAGAAAATTTCCGACAATTTTTCAGATTTTCTTTTAAAACAAATCAATCATTATGATTCATTTTTCTCAAATTTGCACTCATAGTTTCTTTGAATGTTCCACACGTGGATTTTTTTGTTCTATATTTTTTTAAATAATTTATTCGTTAAGAAAAGGAAAATAATTATCACATGTCTGTTATTCTCACTATCATTTATCTGATCCTCAGTTAATCCTTATTCAATTCATTGAATAATGACCATGAAATTAGCACACATCCGACAATTTTCTGGATTTTTTCTCCTTAAACGAATTATTTTAATGAAAAATATTTCAAAAAAGTTACATTTATAGTTTTTTCAATTTTCTAAATGTTCATATTTTTTATTTTTAAGGAATAATTCATTTATGGACAAGAAAATACTGAAAATTGTCAGATGTCTGCTATTTTTATTAAATATCATATTAAATTTCATTTAGGAACACATACCTTCAATTACAGTGGACAATGATGGTCATGTACTGAATATATTCACGATGTACAGAGATATAATTGCTCAGGATCCACCGCAACGTTTTTACACTGAAAAAATAACGAGACTCGTTTCGAGAGATCCATCACTTCCATCAGGTAAATTATTGTGATAATGTCGTGAAAATGTAAAAAGCTCGGAAGAAAATGGACCTGAGGTGCAAAAAAAGTGCGAGATTTTTTTTTCCATTAAATGCATATGCCGAAAAATTTTGAAAAAATTCGTCAACAATCCAGACATTTCGAAATATCTTCTTAAATTTTTTCAGATTTTTCCACAAAGTCTTATCCCACAGGCCCATTTTGCCCCGGTCTCGCCCATATATTTCAACAAAGTAAATGTATTCTTCCTTCTCTTCATCAGGTAAATTATTGTGCAAAGAGCCCATGTGGTGGGATGGAATTGAACTTGCACCACCTAGGCCCAAGCTTGGATTACTTGGAAAAATCTGGGGTGGTCCAGGTGTCAGGAAGGCCTGTCCAATCGATGGACAGAGACACAGGAAATCCAGGCAATCGTCACAAGTTGAAAATCCATCACCATCATCTTCGACATCTGGCAGCGATGAGGATGAAACAGGCACTGCATGTGGTGATAGCAGTATCGACGAAGATTCTGATAACAGTGAAGAATCAAATGCTTGGCATGCATACAAGCCTGGACATAAAATTAAGCAGAGATTTAATTCGGTTAAAAAGTAAATCTTCAGGCTCATGTGTTTTAAATGATTTGAAAATAGCAGACATCTGATAATTTTTGGATTTTTTTCTTATAACAAATAGATTGTTTTTGAAGGAATTAAAAATATTTACATTTAGAAAATTCAGAAAACTACGAGAGCGAATTTTTTTAATATTTTTAAAAAATAATTTATTTGTTTTGAAAAAATTAAAAATTGTCGGATTTGATTTTTTTTTCTCGTTGATTTGTCTTTTACTCAACAAATCAATTATTTTTTGAATATGGAATTGTTATGCACGTATAGAAAATTCAAAAAAATAAGTTCAGATTCTTCGAATATTTTTTCTATCATAATTTATTTGTTAAGAAAAAAATCTAAAAAATTAGCGAATGTGTTCTAATTTCATTATCATGAACTTTCATCCAACTGAACCAATAGAATCAATTAATTTGAAAGATATTCTCTCATTTTTTCATTTCTTTCCTTTAAGGCACGAAGGAGGGAGATGCTGGAGCATGAATTTAGTAGTCAGATACAATCAGGACAATCAACGAGACTTCGAAGAGCGTGCAGCTACTCAAATGATTGCACTATTGACCAAAAGAACGTCACCAGAATCAACAGTAATTCACAAAAGTCATAAACATGGACATGGATCTCATCAATCATCAGGTAATTATCAATTATCGATGATGGTGAAATTAGCAGAAATCTCACAATTTTATGCATTTTTTAAAATATAATAAATTACTATGAGGAATATATATATATTCAAAACATTCACTGATAGATTTTAAAATTTTTTTCCTTTTTCTCCTATAATTTATCTGTTGAATGTAAGAAAAAGAATGTAAGATTGTCAAATCTCTGCTATTTTCACTATCATAATTATAATTATAATCTCTCACAATCATTTAAAGTATCAAAATAATATTATTTATTTGTCCCAGGTGGTACATACATGAAACTCGAGGCTGAATTTCGTGAACAATCCAATCAAGGATATAAAAATAAAAATTCAACATACTTCAAGGGTCCAGGTCGTTCACGAGCCTCTAAAAATTGAATCGAAATAATAAAATGAAGAATTATCTAGTTTACATAACGAAACTTCTTAAAAAAAATTTCAATCTATCTAATTCATAAACTTAAATAATAAAAAATAAATTAATACGTGAGAGTCAACATTTTATTTAAAAGAAAAAAAAAACTAAAATTACGTTCATTATCGTTAACTCGTCTTATTCTTCCTCTCTATTTTTTATCTTTGATTTTGTCTTTTTCATTTGTTCAATGAGGTCACTCCTGTCCATAATTTTATTCAATTCCTCTTCAGTAAAGACATCTTGTTCTGAAGTTACGACCTCGTGTTCACTAGACTCAAGTAATTTCCTAAGTTTCACAAGTCCATCTCTATCTAATTTAAAATCATCAATTTCTTTAGAAATAACGAGTTTTTCAAGTTTTCTCTTTGCTTCAGCACGATTAACAATAGCCTCGTCATAAGTGCCTTTTGTACAGAATCTGTAAATAACAACTGGTTTATTCTGTCCAATTCTATGACATCTAGCCATTGCCTGTATATCAGCCTGTGGATTCCAGTCACTGTCAAAAATAATGACAGTATCAGCACCAGCAAGATTCAATCCAACACCACCAGCTCTAGTTGTTATCAAGAATAAAAAGTAGTCAGGATCATTATTAAATGCCTGTATCGAATCTCTCCTGTCTTCAATCTTAACGTCTCCATCCAATCTAAGATAATTCCATGGTCTCATTGACAAATAATCCTCAATTAAATCAAGAATCAGTTTCAATGTCGAGAATAGTAAAACTCTGTGTCCATCCTCGTGCAGTTTCTTCAGCATTTGATCGAGTACTCTCAATTTACCAGATTTATTTATCAATTCCTCATCAACTTTTGGCAATCCAACATCATTCAATGGCAAATGAACCAAATAAGGATGATTCACAATTTTTCTGTACATCATCATGCGACTACCAAATGATAATCTGAACAAATAATACTCATTCTTCTCATTTACATCGATAAATTTTTTGTACTTGTCTACTTCTCTATGAACTAATGACTCGTCCTCTTGGCTTTCCATCTGTTTTTGAACTTCTGACAGGGATTTTATCGTTTCAATTGCATCAATGTCAATATTAGGTGCTGTTAACATTGAATTTGCTGATGATATTGATGATGAATTGGCTGATAATGCTGATGTTGATGCATAATTGCTCGTATCGAATGGATCCCTATAGACACTACTGTATTTATTCCTGTAGCTGCATTTACGTGGTGGCCTTTTGCCAGTTTCATCCTCGATTATCAACGGCTCATGATCCTTTCTGAACAGAGTGTCGAGATCTATACGTAGTGCAGCTGTATAGAGATCATGCTGAAGTTCAGTTCTTGGACAATAGACCATCACCTCTTTTTTCGGCGGTATATCGAGACAAACGTCATTTTTCAGACGTCTCAGCATGAAGGGCTTGAGAATTTCACGTAGTGACTGGAGTACATTTTTTTCCTCTTCCTGCTTGAAAAATCTGTCGGTGCCGGCGTCGTCCTGAAAGTCCTCGAAGCTGAACCACGACTCGAAAACAGCCAAATCATCGAAAATATCAGGCATTAAGAAATGTAGCAAGGACCAGAGCTCTGTGAGATCATTTTGCAGAGGAGTTCCAGTGAGGAGAAGACGACTCATTGATTTTAATGATTGGAGAACTTTGGCTAATTGTGTTTTTGAATTTTTTATTCTCTGACCCTCGTCAACAACGAGATAACGCCAATGATGAGATCTCATGACGTATTTGTCGGTCAGTGGAACTTCGTATGTAGTCAATACAACTGGCGGTGTTTTAAAATTATCAACAAGGACAGCTTGATTTATTTTTTCAGCAAGTGGTACTCTCTCGTGTTTTGTTCCGTAATAGAGGAGAACTGGAATTTTTGGGGCAAATCTCTCGAACTCAATCATCCAATTTGGAATTGTTGATAGTGGGGCTATTATTAAAAAAGGACCAGCCTGTTTTTTCTCGATAAGATGGGCAATCATGGCTATTACTTGGATTGTTTTACCTAGACCCATTTCATCAGCTAAAATTCCACTCATTCCATTTTCGTAGAGAGCTTTAAGCCATTTCAGACCATCTTGCTGATAATCACGAAGCTCACCAGCGAAATACTTTGGATTTACGAATACTTCGTCTTGTTGGGGTGTCTCAGATGTGCCCACATCGTCCTCTTCGTCTGAAACTACTGCATTTAATTCTGCCTGAATGTCTTCCTGACTTAGATTCAATTTACCAGTTTTTCGAGCCTTCTTTTTCATGCCAGGGGGCAGGGAAGCTCCCAATTTTCTGCTTCTTTTAGTACCTGGTGCCTCGGATGAATCTTCAGCTTTACGTTTCTTTTTGCCCCTTTTGTTTGTTGTTGAATGATTGGAGTTGGAGTCGGAATCATTGGAGTTGACTTTTTTAACGAGAAAATCTGCGTAAAATTTACTCTGGGTCACCAAGTGCAACAGGCGTTTGTATGCTTTTTTACGTTTTTCCTCGTTGTATTCTTCTTGAAGTGCACGTTTAGCTGCTGCTTTTTCCTCACGTCTTTGAAGAATTTGACGATTTATCTCCTCGAGCCTTGCTTTTTCATCTGAATAAAAAAAAAAGTGAATTAATATTTATGAGGGAAAAAGGGCAAAATCGACGTGTTGGTCCAAAATTATTGGGTAATTTTTTTTGAGAATGAAGCGTTTTACAGAAAAAATTGAAAAAATTCAGCAATAAGGTGCATATATTGGAGCATATTCCCAAATTTTTTCAGTTTTTTTCATGGAGTCCTTCACTTTGAAAAAAAATTCCTGAATCATATTGCATCGGAGGTCCATTTTGCCCCATTCTCCTCCTACGAATTATTATCTCTCGATGAGATGGGTTTAATAATAACATTCTTTATTGGGGAGAGAAAAAACTCACGAAATTCATTAGAGATTGAAGAATAAAAAAAAATCGGGAGAAAAACAATTCTGTAGAAAGGGAAATTCAATTCAATCAATTCCGAGAATATTACGTCTTTAAAATGTAGATACGAGTGAAAAAAAAAGTGAGAGGCTTTGTTATGAACGGTGACCCTAAATATTTAGATGAAGCATGAGCTCATCAGTAAAGTCAAAGTCATCTCTCCCTCCCTACCTCTCTCTCTCCCTCTGTTTCTCTCTCGTCACATAAAGAGAATACAAAATACGTTTGTCAAAGAAAAATTAACCATCATTTTTCTACTTATAAATTATTTCAATAATTAAATTACCAAAAATATAACCGCATTTTTTTAAACAAATAAATTATTATTAAAAAATGTTTGGAAAATTGTTACTCCTAATTTCTTTTAAATTTTCGACAAGTGCTGTTTTCATTTCTTTAAAAATAATTCATCTGTTAAAGAAAGAAAAAGCAAAAAAGGTAAAAATTGTCAGATTTCTGTTATTTTCAGTATGATTATGGCACTGAAAATAGCAGACATGAGCATCCTCATCATTTTTATTCTTCAAAAAAATAAATTATCAAAAAAATAATATGCACATGTAGAAAATTTGAAAAACTACAAGAACAAATGATTTTTTTTAATAATTTACTGATCAAAAAAAAAAAATGCTGAAAATTGGGAGATTTATGCTAATTTCATTGTCATGCATCATCAATAAATTTTGTTTTTACCATTAATTGAAGGTTCTGGAGGTCCAATACTTGCAAAGCCCGAGTCCTCGGCTTGTCCAATTCCTTCCGGCAGAATTTTATTACTTGAGACCTCTTGAGGCGCAATTGATGGCGAATATTCCATCATTATTCATAAAAAGCTCTCTATGCAATTCTTTTCCAATATGATAAAATAGAATTTCAGTCAATTAATAATGAAATTTACGAAAATAAATAAGAAATTCAGTCAAAGGTATTACCGGCAGTGTTTACTAGCCAACGGCTGCCTCAAAAGTGTTTGAAGGAAGACGGTTGCCAAGAAGGCGTGGGGGAAAAATGCGCGGGAAACTGCACACCTGCTCCGCAGCGCTCTCTACTCTTCTCCCTCGAAACTGCCCAAAAAGCGGCAAATTCAAACGAAAAAAATTATAATTACTACATTTCAACAGAACTTCACAAATTATAATTTCGAAATTTATTCTCTTTTTTTCTTACATTTCAAATAACTATTTACGAGATACATAAATATTTTTCCATCGTTTTATAGTAAAAAGTTCTATCAAAATCCGTTTTTTTTACTTCAAATCAGATAAACTATCAAATATTCAACTAAGTTATATTATTATCAACTGATAATCAGTCTTAAGACAGATATTTTAAGAAAAGAAAAAAAATAGTAGTTTTAAAAAAACTTAATATAATTTTACTCAAGAGCCTTTGATTTTTGCATTTGTGCAAGAAGATCACTTCTGTCGAGAATTTTCTTGATTTCTTCGTCAGTAAGAACATCCTGCTCTGAGCTAACAACTTCTTGATGGTTTGATTCAAGTAATTTCTTGAGTTCCACCAAGCCTTCCTTACTTGTCAATTGCAATTGTCCAACTTCCTTTGAAATAACGAGTTTCTCAAGTTTTCTCTTAGCTTCAGCACGATTAACAATAGCTTCATCAAATGTGCCTTTTGTGCACAATCTGTAAATAACAACTGGTCTATCCTGTCCAATCCTATGACATCTAGCCATTGCCTGTATATCAGCCTGTGGATTCCAGTCACTGTCAAAAATAATGACAGTATCAGCACCAGCAAGATTCAATCCAACACCACCGGCTCTAGTTGTTATCAAGAATAAAAAGTAGTCAGGATCATTATTAAATGCCTGTATCGACACTTTCCTGTCTTCAACCTTAACTTCACCATCCAATCGAAGATATTTCCATGGTCTCATTGACAAATAATCCTCGATTACATCGAGAATAATCTTCATTGTCGAGAATAATAGAACCTTGTGACCATTTTCGTGAAGATCTTTGAGCATTTTATCAAGAACCATGAGCTTACCAGATGCTGTAACCAAAGAATTATCAACTTTTGGTAATCCAGCATCGTTCAAAGGCATGTGGATCAAGTAAGGATGATTGATGATCTTCCTGTACATCATTTGTCTACTACCAAACGACAATCTGAACAAATACTGGCAATTATCGTCAGTTACTTCAACATGATCGGTCCAGTGTTTCATGGCTTTTTGAACAGTAGCTTCAGTAGCTGATAGATTCAACTCCTTCTTAGCATCAGCTGCAGTTGAAGTTTCAGGTACTGGATCATTCTCAGCAAATGAAGAGTCAGATGATGAGAGAATGTAGTCAGGATCTGGTGTTACTGGACGTGGAACGTGAGGATCATCCTCTGAAGAAACTGATGAAAATGATGAATTTAAGGATTTTGCAGTTGCCGCATAAGCATTCACGAAGACTCCGCTGTACCTGTTGCTAACTGCACACCTGCGTTTCGGTCTTCTGCCAAATTCATCATCAATAATCAATGCTTCTGGTTTGGTCTTGAACATAGTACTGATGTCGCGGTTCAACAATCCAGAATAAAGATCATGCTGAAGTTTCGTCATTTTGCAATAGACCATGACTTCTTTTTTCGGAGGAATATCGAGGCAAACATCGTTCTTCAATCTTCTGAGCATGAAGGGTTTGAGGATCTCACGAAGTGTCTGAAGCACATTCTTCTCTTCCTCCTGCTGCAGAAATCTCGCAGTTCCTTCCTCGTGCTGAAGATCTTTCACGTCGAACCACGATTCAAAAATAGCCAAATCATTGAATATATCGGGCATTAAGAAGTGCAGTAATGACCAGAGCTCTTTCAAACTGTTCTGAAGGGGCGTGCCAGTCAGTAAAAGACGATTCATCGATCTGCACGTTTCTAGAAGCGTGACTAATTGACATTCTGGATTTTTAATTCGTTGACCCTCGTCAATTATTATGTAACGCCATCGCTGTGATCTCATGACTTTTTTCTCTCTCACTGGAACCTCGTAAGTGGTCAGGACAACTGGCTGCGTCTTAAAACCATCTACAGACGTCTTTTTCTTCAATTCGTTAGCTGCTAGAGCCTTTTCTTCTTGGGTGCCATGGAAAAGAACGACTGGAATTTTAGGGGCAAACCTCTCGAACTCAGCTAACCAATTCGGAATCGTCGAGAGTGGTGCGATTATCAAGAATGGTCCAGCCTGTTCCTTCTCAATCAAATGGGCAATCATGGCAATCACTTGGACCGTCTTACCAAGACCCATTTCATCCGCCAAAATGCCGCTGACTCCATTTTCATAAAGTGCTTTCAACCATTGAAGACCTTTCTCCTGATAATCTCGTAATTCACCGACAAAATACTTGGGTTTAACGTTTAAACCGTTGCCCGATGTCATTTCTACGTCATTCTCGTTGTCTGAAACAATTGCATTCAAATCTGCCTCAATTTCCGCTTCATTCATCTTGCTTTTAGCTTTTTTAGTTGTGACACCCTTCTTTGATGCTTTTCCCTTCTTCGGTTTTCTTCCGCGCTTCGATTTTTTAGGTGGTGGTGAATATATCTCTTCTTCATCAGTCTCCTCCTCGTGTTTACGCTTCAGAGGCGCTGGAGGTGCTGACGAATTTTCGTCAGTTTTCTCCTCGGATTTAGGTTTTGAAGACGCTGAAGATCCTGACGCATTTTCATCAGCATTCAGTTTTTTAATCAAGAATGATGTGAAAAATTTACTCTTGTTTAATAAATGCATTAAACGCTTGTAAGCTTTCTCGCGTTTTTCACTCTCAAATTTTAATTCAGCCTCGCGTCTTGCTGCTGCCTGTTCCTGATGTAATTGACGTTCTCTGTCACGTTTACTGCACCAATTTGGGACACTTGGAAATTTAGATTTGTCATCTGGAAAAAAAAATTGTAAAAAATATGAATGCAAAAATCGATAGAATATTATTTTTTTTTTTTACTTTTCTTGTCATTTCTATTATTATTATTGTTATTGCGACACAGCTAGAGGTATAAAAGTGTCCTCAATAAATTTATTAAATTCTGTATCAAACGTTAGTGTTTTTAAGTGTACTTGAAGTGTACTTAATTTAATATATCGTCGCCTTAGAAACAAAAGGGCGCAAGTGATGTGTATAAGCATGGCACTTACGCCCTTTCGATTCTAAGGCAACGATACATACTCAGAAGGCATTTTAAAGACACGTAAAAGTCACTTGAAAAAAAATGACAATTTAATTTTTAATTTTGAAATTCTTGATTTTTTCTGTACCTCTAGTCTCATCATTATTGTTATTATTATCCATACTTTTATTTATAGTGAGGCTTGTTGCCATGGAGGTAAAAGAAATAATGGCTTTGATAATAGAATCAATCATGATAACTGACAATTTTTCAATTACAAAGAATTTGATTTTTTTTTTTTTTAATTTTATTTTAAAAGAAAAAAAAAGGATTTCTCATTTCTTTTGTTTAACAAAATAAATAAATGAATGAAAATAAAATAATTTTACCATGCTCTGAGTTTTCTGTAGCAACAGATCCAGCAATACTTGAAAATCCAGAATCTTCACAATGTCCAATTCCCTCAGGAGGACTGAATGCTCGTTTTTTCTCAACGAATTCATCGTTAATTGGGAAAATCATTTTTTCATTATTATTGTCAATTAAATCGTCCATATTTTGTGATAAAATTTAATTCGAGAAATAAAAAAGATAAAGAGATTCAAAGTCGAATGTATGATCTTTTTACCTCAGCTTGTGAGCAAGCTCTGACCTGTTCTCTTTGTTCTCAAATGGCAAAAGACAAATGAAGAACGAAAAAAGGGCGACAGAGGAGAGGAAAAACCGTTGAGATTTTCGCGGTAATTCTCCTCTTTCTCCCACCACCACTGGACACTCTTGAAACATAAACAAAGCACGTGATTGGCTGAATCGAAATATCGAGTCTCAGGGGTTCTCAACCGTTCACGAGTTGACAAAAAAGAAGGAAAAAATTCAATCTGAGGAATTTCACATAATTTATTGACTATTTTCAATGAAATAGCAGAGGATTCATTGAAAAAAACTTTGATATTCATTTTTTGGGAAATAACTGGAAAGTAAAAATGGCGAATTTGGTTAGAAACCTTTTTAAACATCAGAGTAAGTGATATTTTATAATTTTTCAAAATTGTTAACCTAAAATTACCTCAAGACAATCATCACAAAAATTATGATAATAAAAAAAATTACGACAAATTTGACAATTAAAAAAAAATGTCTAAGAATAAATAATTAGAAAGGAATGTTTGAAAAATTTGAACTTATTTGTACTCATTTTTTTAAATTTTTTACATGTACATATTTTTCATTTTTTTTTTCAAATAATCTATCTGTTTGAAAGAAGAAAGACTTAGAAATTGTCATATATCTGCTATTTCCAGTATCATGAAATTGTTTATTTATTCATTCAACTCCACTTGGCAATAAATAAATTATGATAATGAAATTAGCAGACATCTGACAATTTTTTGATTTTTCAAAAAATAAATTATTTCATAAAGAATATTTGAAAAATTCGCACTTATAGTTCTTTGAATTTTCCACATGTCCATATTTTTCATTTCTTTTCTTCAATAATTTATATTTTTTTCAAAAGAAAAATAGGTGAAAATTGTCAAATTGCTCGCCTTTTTCTTTGAATCCACTGATTTGAGTTTCTCCTTTAGATAATTATGCAATTACCTTAGGTAATTGGGTAATTACCTTATTTTCACCACCTCTCTTCCTGAGGCAAATCTAAATCAATTTTAAATTAATTTTTATTTTTTGTTCTATTCTGCATAATTACCCTTCTTTATATTTTATTGAATCAGGGGAATATCTGAGATCATCCTATCGATTAATGCAGAGTGATACCATTAAAAAAAGAGAGGATATATCAACTCAAAAGGATAACAGTGATCTTGTAAGTAAATTTTCATCAGATTTCTCTTTTTTTATGATACTGAAAATAGCAGACATTTGAAAATTTTTATTAAAATTTTTTTTTTTCAACAAAAATATCATTTTTAAGGAATGAATAATATGCACATGTCGAAAATGAAGAAGAAACTAGCACAAATTGTTTCTAATGCTTGCTTATAATAATTTATTTGTTTAAAACAAATACGACAACATTATTAGATGTTTGCTAATTTCATTATCATCTTTTATTTGTCCTCGTTGACTTACGTGTTGAATATAATTTTTTTATAGCCAATAAAACTCAAAGAAAATCCTTTCACGGAGGAGAAAAAAGTCTGCATACTTTGTAGATTAAATATCGTACCTGATTATAAAAATGTGAGGCTATTGTCGCAATTTCAAAGCTCATACACTGGCAGAATTTATGGGAGACACATAACTGGTTTATGCAAAGCTAAACAAGATAAACTAGAGGGTGAAATATTGAAAGCACAAAATACTGGATTAATGCCAATTTATCATAAAAAAGCAGAATATTTACGTGATCCAAAATTATTTGATCCTGATCATCCATTTAGACCCCATAAATATTAATTAAATAATTCAAATATTGAAAGAAGATTTTATAAGAATTGTAAATGATTCCATTATTTCGAAATTAAGTGGAATAAATAATGGAGAACAAAAACTAATAAGTTTATCTTTTTTTTTTTTCTAATTTAGCAAATTAATCCAATAGCTTTATGCTCTTGATCAGCAAATTTTTCTCTCTTTTCTTGAAAAAATATCTGGAAATTCATGATAATGAAATAAGCACACATCTGATGATTTTCTGATTTTTTTAAAAACAAATAAATTATTATAAAAGAAAAAATTAACAAAGAAATTGTCATATATCTGATATTTTATGATATTTTTAAACAAATAAATAATTATGAAAAAAATATTTGAAAAATTTGCACGTATAATTTTTTGAATTTTCTACACAAGCATATTTTTCATTTTTATTTTAAATAATTTATTTGTTGAGAAGAAAAAAGTACTGAAAATTGTCAGAAGTCTGCTATTTCAGATGAATCTTGAATTTTTCAGTATCATGAAAGTTCGCGATTCTGTTGCTGTTTTTTTTTTGCTCAAGAAAAAAAAGGCGAGATAGCAGCTGATTTTGACTTTATTTTTCCTTTGATTCTCTTTTCTATAAAGCCAATGAGAGAGGAATTGACAGATGTCCGGGATCAAAGAAATACACCTGCGGCCCCAGTAGTGATAAATCTCTTCGAGGATGCTCCCAAAATTAAGGAAAGGGAGAAACCCGAGATTTTGAAGGAAAAATCTGAAATAATCAGAAAAGACATTGGAGAATTGAGTGAAAAAGTGGAATACTCGTCAAAAGAAGTGCAAATAGAGCAATCGAATGAAAAACTCGAACGTATGTTGAATGACATAAAAATAAGTTTAGTAAATGTGGAAAATCAGCTGAAACGTTCGTTTCTATCTCATTGCCAGATATCGCGATTAAAGAAAATGGCTGTAGAGGCCGAGCGAGAAGAAAGAATAAGAAGAAAATTGGAGATAGTAGTCAGTGGTATGAATAAATTAGCTGCAGATGATGATCCAACGATTAAAGCATCTGAATTCATAGAAATGTACTTCAAATTACACAACTCTGTTTGGTCTGCTCGATTATTGGGCGATGAAAAACAGCTGATGATAATTAAACTCAGAAATATTGATGTTAAAAATAAAATTATGAGAGATTGTTCAGTTCTCAGAGGATCAGGTATATCTATAAAGCCTCATTTGACACTGGAACAAAGAATTCTTCATCAGAGGCTCAAGACAATTGGATTGGAGGCTCAAGAACTTGGAAAAACTGTAAAAATTGGATATAGTTATGTGATAATCGATGGTGAGAAGTTCATCTGGAGCTCAAAAACCTCTTCACTTGAATTGAAACAGTATTGAAAATTCAATAAAATAATTAGTTCACTTACATTGTTATTTATTAATAAATTTATAAATATATTTTACTGTGAATAATATTTTTCTCGAACAATTCCACGAATTCTTCTCAGAACCGATAAAAGTATTGGAGATAGGTTTTTTCCTGATGATTCCATTAGAAAGTCGGGGGGATTTCCCATGGAAATCATATGTCAGAAGTTATTTCTTTATATCTTCCAAATATTTAATTTTCCATTTAAAATTTGAAGGTGGAATTCTTCTGTTGTAGAGGAATTTCAGTTCTTCCGGAACGTCTCTGGTTATATTGGTCATAGCGGCCTTGGGCTAATTTTGAATGAAGCATGAGCTTCTTCAATAAGCATTTTCTATCGATTCATGTTATCGACCTAGAAACAAAAGGGCGCAAGTGCCATTTTTTAAAATTTTAAATAACAAAAGGTCGTAATTTCTTTTATTCGTTCTATCCATTATGCTCGACTTTACCGATTATTAGGAGCATTTTTTTTTCTCGAATAACAAACAGGCGTATCTTCATATATCAATATGAAAAGGGCGTATGTCCCTCACATACGCTCTTCTGTTATTAATTTTATCCTCAATTGTGCGATCCTGCTATATAATTTATAATAACAAAAGAGCGTGTTTCCAATAAATATGCCCGTTTGCTTCTATTTTTTTTCTCTATTCGAACCATTGTACTGAAAATGCTTAATGGCAAAGGGGCGTATTTTCTGCATATACGCCTATTTGTTTTTAATTATTTTTCTTAACTATGAATTCCTTTTGTGGGAATCATAATAACAAAAGGGCGTATGAACTGAAAATACGCCCTTTTACTGTTATTAATTTTCATAACTTTCCAAAAATTTACTGTCATAATTAATAACAAAATAGCGTATGTTTGCAAGATATGCCTTTTTGGTATTAAATAAATCAGGGAGATGAAGTGACAAAGAAAATAACAAAAAGGAGTATATGTTGCACATACACCCTATTCCTGCTAGGATTGGCAAATACGCCTTTTTGTTACTCAAATTTTGAATTCTTTCCGTTCGCATCATTGGAGAATGAAAAACATTTCCAGAGGCATTTTGGACATACGCCCTTTTCCCTCTGACAAGTGGGTTTTTTGGCGCTTACGCCCTTTTGTTGCTAGGTTGACGATGTGTTGAAAAAAAAATCACAATTTCGCAAGTACTTATAGGGCAAAAAACTTATTTTCAAAAAATTTCCTATAAGTACTTGAAAAATTGAGAAAATCTTCAATTATTTTGTGACAATTTGAAAGCTGCAAAAATAGTGGGCTACAACTAGTAGAAATTCAGGTGGTGAAATGAATCAGAACAGTAATTTCAATTTCCCTCAATAATTACTATATTTATCAATTATTTCCAATGAGTTACAATTATACTTGAATCATGTGCATTTTTCGTCAATGAGAAAGAAATTTCGGTCTGGCTTTTTGAGGAATTGAAGCTTGATAACACTTCTTTATGAAGTTAGTAATGAAAGGAACGCATGTAATGTTCTTTCCCTTATTTATGATTAATTATGAGCCATACTGTATTCAATTATACAGCTATAGGTAAAGTGATATTCAATTTTTCGAAATCATGTAAATAACTCATATAATCAATTGCAAACAATCGTAATGAAAGACATGGAGTATCCTTTGGAATGATTTCATAAAAAATTCCAACTCCACCAATTGGTGTTAATGGATTAGGTTGAACTGGACGACTATTGAGGTACGGGAGTGTCTTCGGTGAATCAGGATACTTGTAATCTGACATTCGAAATTCCGCAACAGAATATTGCGATGAACCCTGATTCGGAGCCTTTGTCATCAAACATTCTACCGAATCGCTGGATATTTAAAAAAATACAGATAAATTACTTAGAGATTAGTATTCAAGAAATTAGTGTTAAGGTCAAAATTATTATGATGGAATTATTTATAAAAATATTAATGGCAATTTTTATGAGTAAAATTAATTTGATAAATCACTAGTTAATTAATGACATTTTATCTACCTCAAGTGAATCTCTGCATTATTTCATAAAAATTTCTAATAAAAAATAGTTTTTGATTTTTATTTTTTCATTAATCACCTTAATACCCGATGAGATTCTACAATAAAAATTTCTTCCGTTGTATCCAATTTTCCAGTTTCGTAATCAAATTTTACGCCATACAGTCCAATTTTGAGACCCTTCTGTCCATGTACAAGTTGTCGAGAGAATTTGATTCCTAGAATGGCCAAAAAAAATTAGTCTATTACACAACTAGAGAGGGAAGAAGTTGATCTTGACAAAAATTTGCCTCCCGAGCGAAGCGAGGGTGTCAAATTTTTTTAGAGGCTGATTTTTTTCCATCCGGGGTGTTTCTGCGATTTTTTGTACCTAAAGAGTAAAGAATCACGTTTCCGACCGAGCATAGCGAGGGAGTAAAGTGGGTTTCCTACTCCCGAGATGTAAAAAAAAAGTTAATTGTCATTTCAAGGATTTCAGATATTCATTGGAAAAAGAATTGTATATTACCTAACAAGTGTGGTAAAGTATTTTCAGTCGCGTGTAAGAGTTCCAGAACGAACTAAGGGGAAGTTATGCAATCGCACGAGTCAGAAAACTGTTACGGCACGTGTAAGGTCTACTGTTTGTCTAAAACATGCTGTGTAGAAAGTGATTACTTTCTACACAATGTGCAATGTACGCACAGAATTGTTTATTTACCTGTTAAAACATACTCATGTGGTAATAGCACGTCATTTAAAGCTATCGTTTTCCTTTCATTGACAGTCACCGATGCGTCAAAAGGATTTTCACCGTTTCTTTTTTCAGTCGGTTGTATCCATGAAAAATCCGAAATATAAGCATTGTCCTCAAGTTTTCCTTCGGCAATTTGAATGTAAATATAATGCTCCGTTTTTTGAAATCGCACAGCCACTACAACACTAGAAAATGTAAGAATTGAGTGAAATTTATGGTAATTTCATGTGATATCATCATTTGAATACTCACTAATTGTGATTCACTTGACTCTGCATCAATGCAAGCACAAACTTTTCATAAATGAGACATGCGCACTTACAAAACTTCTTATTAAGCGCAGCAAGCTCATCGTCACAGTCTTTTGGACGTCCAAGAAATTCCCAATTATTTCCATCAAAGTCAACAATTTTATAGAGATTATCGAAATTGCCCTGTTTAAATTGTAAGGTATTCTTATTCAATTGGTTTTATTTGAATATTTTGAAACGTTTAGCATTGGTGAATTTTCGGAAAATTATCATCATAAGAATAATGGATGAATAATAGTATATTACACACCTAGGGATCCCTCCTTAGAAGTTAACCTCGACAAAAATTTGCCTTCCGAGCGAAGCGAAAGTGCCAACTTTGGCGAAGTTAATTTTCCCCCATCCGGGGTGTATATGCTATTTTCTGATCTAAGGGCCAGTTCGCCGGTGTAAAGTTAGCGCTAACTGTGCTTTAGCTTAAGGGGTAACGGAAGACCCAGTAAATTTCAAATTTTCAAACCCATTGCTTAGAAATAATTATTATTTTTTACATTAAATATCAGAAACATCGACTTCCTAAGGTCCTTTCCCAGCCGTTGCCACTCTTCTATCATAAAAATATTGATAAATATCGTTAAACAATTAGTTCAAAAATTCAATATATACGCGGTGTTCCGTTACCCCTTAAACCGAGTTTAGCCTAAACCCGGGTCAACGTAACTCGTTTAAATTCAAAAATGGCGAGACATCAGTCTCACCACAACGGGCTGCCAGTGGGGGACTTAGGAAATTGTATAAATCAATAAAAAAATAGGAAGAATCACTATTACTTGGATGATTGACAATTGTCAATCATCCAAGTAATATTCATTGACCAACCATTTCCTCATTTGTACCGGTAGACGCCAAGAATGAAGTGGCTTTAGACGATTTTGCCGCCACTATCCTCGTCAGTATTCGTGCAATCTGGCACGTACGGGTCATATCGGTGACAGGGTACTCTATAAATGCACAACTGTTCAAATTATCGCATCCCAACATAGTATCGATGGGAATGCAACTCCGGGCCTCTGCTTTTGTAAAATAATATAGCCACTTATAAGGAACAGCATTATGGAAGTTCATACCTAAAATAACTTTCAAGTAATCATCTGCAAATTTCTATGGAATACTGAAGCTCACCGTTGGCCTTGCAGCCTGTAATATAGGGGATTTCGTCCAAAGCCAAAACTGTTTTCAATTCAGTTAAATATCTTGCCATTTGTTGCCTGAGTTCAATTTCCGACTGACTTAGCGCCACCTCCCATGCTAATCAATTGAAAATTTATCACCGAAATTATTATAATAGAGTTATGATAATAAAAAAAAGGGTAAATGGGGAGTAGAGCTCAGCCAAATAAAAGTATTTATTTTTAACATTTAAAATCAGGATTCTTTGATCATTTTTAGCCATGTCTAGTTTCAACTTTCGCATTGACAATAATAATATGAAAATTAGATTTTACGAAACTTAAAAACTTACGAAGCATAAAAACTCGAAAATCTTGGAAAATTTAATTTTATTTGGCCGAGTGAAACTATCCATTTATGAAAAAAAGAGCGATGATGATTTCAAGAAATACGGATGAATGAAAAGCAGCTTATCAAAAGGGCCAATTCTTCCAGCAGAGGTGAGACTAAATGAATCATTTTTTTTCCTTTGAAATATCCAGAAGTGAACAAAAAATATAATACTTCGAGTAATCTAATTATCGTCGGAAGATAATAGTGCAATTATGGATAGGAAATTAAAAGTCATCAATTAGTAGTTATTTTTTATGAATTATAAAATGAAAAGAATATACCGTTATCTTCAGGAAATTCGTCGTTCAATGCAAGAGCTCGCAGAATGAATGCTTTCACTTCAGTTGAAATTATCATGTGAAAGATATGCATAATACTATGGTGAGATGTTTCTCCATTACACAAATTATGTGCCCTATTCTGCAAGGAAATAGAAGACAAAATAAATTGAGGCTATCAATTCAGGAGCTGACTATTATTCTCAAATTCAGTAACAACAAGGTGAAACAGGATAAATTGATATTGTTTCTTGATATCTCGAAAATTGAACGAAATACGGCAATTTTGCCCAAATCCTTTGTTGTAGCTCTTGGAATTCTCTGATACAGCATCAGAGCAAAAAAAAAAATCCTTCTTAGTTGCTACGGATATCATGAAAAAATATCGGCCAAGAATCAACTCATTCTCTTTCCGAGTCGATCTTCTTCACTATTTTTACCTTCTGCATTGTTGCTATTTCCTTGAGTAGTCCAGAATCCGTAAAAGTCAATGATGCACTTGGAGTTATAGCAACTCGAAAGTTAACAAGATTCAGCTCCATATAATTTAAATTAGTCGTCATCAAACGACTATATATTTTTTTATTGACTCCCAGTCTAACAAATCCCATCACTCTATTCCATTCTGTATTTATATTTGCTATAAATTCTGTTACAGTCTTTTTCTTGAGTATACTGTCTATTTCTTGCGGTAAGTCATTAATTAATTGTTGAATTTGCCTGAACCGCTCAGCAGTAAAGAGTTTAAGATTGTCCAACTTAGTATCCACCTCTTCGAATTTCTCCACAAATTCTTTATGATACCGTTCCATTATTGGCTCAAGATCCTTCACTGTGGTATCCGAAATCGCAGGATTTGGAGTCACAGAAACCGCAACTACAGGATTTGCAGTCACAGAATTCGAAGAACCACCCGTGAAACTTGATATCAGTTCTTTTACAGATTGTACAGCAGAAGGTAAAGTTTTAATAAAGTTTATCACCATTCCTGCTCCGTTTACTAACAAATAATATTAATCCTCAATTATAAATTTAGAAATATATATGTTTATGGTTGGAAAATTCAATAGTAAACAGGTAAAGCAGAATAAGTTGATTTTTGTGGCAAACGTTTCTTATTGAAAATATATTTCAGGAAGAATTGCAAGAAATATTATTTATATTCTGGAATTTGTTTCAATAAATGATGTGCCATAAAAAATCGACATATTCCGTTTTTCCTCAGCACTAGTGAATTAATAATTAATTCATGTAATTACAGATTGCCGCCAATGTTGACAGGAAAGCGGAGGAATTTTGTAACAATAGTAAGAAGACTAAGATCAAAAGCTGTTTCTTGAACATTTTTAGCTTCATTTCTGTAGCCTGTAATGATGATATCTGCGTTGATTCGTTACACTGCCTGTATTTTTCCGGTTCACAGTTTAACAGAAAAGGATTTTTTCGATATTATTAAAATATTCAAAGTAGTCCGCAATGAGAAAAGGGCTTGGAACTTTTCTCCAATTTTAAATAATTAATTTATTATCAACGGAAAACTCCCTCGATAGCAGATGAGAAATTAATTACTTTAAAGATTTTCTGAATTGTCAAAACTTTGATAATTTACATATTTTAGTAGCGAAGGAAAAGCGAAAAACTAATTTCTCGAAGTAAGCTTCGGAATCGCTCATCACAACGGACGTTCGGCATACTTGGCTCGATAATAATTATTGTTCTGGAGAAATTCGGATTCGGCCGTACAGACAGACGTACACACATACATGTCTATTTTTTTTTCTCGTTATGATTTCTCGACGTTTCAGATCATTTGGAGTCGTTTCCAATGGAAATTGGCATTTCGAAAAAAAATTCGGAAACAAAGCTTCCATTCGGAAGCAAAAATTAATTGCAGTTGCTCAACTTTATAGAATGCGTAATTCAACAGATGTAGTAGTTTGTTTAACAATTTAACTAAAAAAATCGTTTCCCCCCGAAATTTTTCGGTCAGCTAACTATTTACAAAAAATACTCACCTGTTACTCCAATGCTAGCCAAATCGTCTATACCAGTCATCAACTGCTTAAAATCGTATATTTATAGTATGCCAGTATTATACGTGTCACTCAGCGATACGACATTTACTTTTTTTTATTTTATCAAAACGATCGTGCACTACACGGAGAGAAAATTTTTTTTTTTATTTATTAATTATTTTTTTTAGAGAGAAAAATTCATGAAAATTTATGGTGAAAGTTCCAGAAAAATTACCGGACTAAGCAGTAACCGTGGGACATAGTGGGCTTACTATGAAAAAATGCGCACCCAGTCCGGTAAAATTTGACACTGATGGGTTCCAGTAAAAATTTCAGTCTCAGTGAATAAGAATTAAGTTTTTCCGAATGAAACGATGAAATTCGCGTATACTACACCATTTCTATTATATTGATCATCCTAATTATTATTAGTTCTTCATTATTCTTATTCATTTTTTATCCTGAAAATAAATTCATTTTACATCCATTTTTAGCAGTAAAGACTCTAGCAGAGATTATTGTCTTATGAGTTACAATGGTCGACAGAAATTCGGAGTCCTCCAAAAAATTCCCAAGAATAGTTATTCAAATCATAAATTTCATAATATCCTGTGTGCTGATCTAGTATAAGAGAGTTAAATTTTTTGCAATAACAATTATTTCGCTGTTTGATACATTTAAAAACTTGATTTCATAGAACTGTGGTCCATGGCTATCACGATGACAGATCCAATATGGGAATTCTTCCAAATTTCCCATAAGTCCTTGCGATACGCGATCGAATCCGAAAAGACCCGAACTGAATCGATTGACGGACGAGTGCGATAGAAATTACTACTCAGTCCGGTAAAAAGTGTTCCGAGGGCGAGAAAATTAACGTCCTAGTCCGCAATTTATACGTTTTTCACAACAAATTTTGTGGGATATAAGAAGAAATTTCATGAATGTAGCCACAGTTAGGGAAAAATTACCGACCAGTCCAGTAAAATGCACTCACTCATTTGGTACATATTATGAGACGTTCCTCACTTTTTCATTCCTATAGGAAGACGTTTTCACTTACGAACCTCTATGTCCCACGATTACCGGACTGGTCCAGTAATTTTTCATGAATTTTTTTCTCCGTGTAGAGTGCGCATGTTTTGAAAATTATTGGCATGTTTTTCAATTTATAGTATCGTTAGATGAATCTATAAACTGTTCACAACCAAAATTTCATATAGATTCACCACACAATTTTTGAATAATTAATTTTGAAATTATTATACATGTCATTTCTATTTTATCGTGCGAGCCGCTCCGAACGATTTCATACTAGCTCTATGGGCTCTCCATACATTGACGTGTAGTAAAAGCAATTTCAAAAATTAATTACTCAGAAATGGTGTGGTGAATCGATTTGAAATTTTGGTTGTGAGCAGTTTATATATTCATCTATCCATAATAAAAATTTTAAAAGTTTGGTATTATATGAAAATCGGGAGGCAACTAGCTTAATCCACATTCCTTCGAAAAATCTAGACAGAAAAGTTGAAAGCTGCAAAGTAGTATGACAGTTAACTGTCATAGTGGAGAAATTAGAAATTGGTATTGAAGGCGAGTCAGTTCCTCATTGATTTGGTTGCATTCATGTCGTCACCTTAGGAACAAAGGGGCGTAAGTGCTGCATATAAGCATAGCACTTACGCCTTTTTAATTCTGAGTTGGCAATATATTTTCGAATAGATTTTTCATTATTCTTGCAGTAAATGCAGAGGAAAATTCCACTGTTGTCCGATTAATTATAGCTTCTTCAAGAAAAAATGAAAATAAAAATCTTCTAAATTGATGGGATACAATTTGTTTCCCTGTTTCTTCAACCCTACGTATCATGTACTTCATAAGCTTCGTATATAATCAATTCCTGATTTTAAAAAAAAAGTTGTGGAGCATATGATACGGCAGATTAACGAAAAAAATGTTATTTTTCGATTCGTGTGAATTTATTAATTTCAATTTTAAATAAAAAATGTTCTATGGAAAAAAAATAAATCAATTCTATGATAAGCTTCCATGTCAAGTGCCGCATATTTGACGTATCTTTTTATTTTTCAAACGTGTTTTAAGACTCGTAAAAAAATTGCAGTGTTTGAAACTTCTAGAAATGTGTTATTAATACGGAAATAAATTTGCAAAACTAAACAGAATCAAACGAAATAATTTAATCAATAATAATAATTACTTTACGCAATTATCTATACCCTTTGCTAAAAATATATATGTAAATGGAAATAGTGAAGTTTACTGCGGGACGGAGTGAGCAGGTATCTACGATGAAATCTAGTAGAAAATGGAAAAATGCTGCGATATGTGTAGCTTTTCAATTGAATTATCAAAAAAAAATTAGATCACGACCTCTTTCTTTTACATGCTACTTCAGCTGATTTTTTGGGATTTGAGGTGGTATAGTTTACCTGACTCTCCACTATTCATTAAGGAAGGGGAATGGGTTTCAGCGTAAAAAAAAAAAACACTTTTTTTGTGATTTTTTATCTCAAATATCCTTTGAGCAATTTCATTCAAACCTTCTATACATTATTGAGCATAGTTTTGACTATGTTCTGTAAAATTTTCATGCAGAAACTTTAACATTAAACCATTAGCCCGTAACAGAGGTTCCCCCAGGACGTCTTGAAAAAAAAAACAATTTGCGGTGTTCACTGTAACTCGGCCGGAAATTATCTGAAAATGAAAAACCATGAAGATTTAGTAAAATTATAATCAAATCTTCCCCCCAACGTTCTCTGATTTTTTTTTTTACATTAAGGGTGTTTTCCACCCACAAAATGGCGGAAATTTTCATGGAAAATAACGGTTCACACTTTCGATGGCCGCCAAAAATTTATGAATTAAAAAAAAAAATCAGAGAACTTTGGGGGGAAGATTTGATTATAATTTTACTAAATTTTCATGATTTTTCATTTTCAGATAATTTCCGACCGAGTTACAGTGAACACCACAAATTGCTTTTTTTTCAAGACGTCCTGGGGGAACCTCTGTTACGGGCTGATGGTTTAATATTTCTGCATGAAAATTTTACAGAACATAGTCAAAACTATGCTCAATAATGTATAGAAGGTTTGAATGAAATTGCTCAAAGGATATTTGAGATAAAAAATCACAAAAAAAGTGTTTTCTTTAAACGCTGAAACCCATTCCCCTCCCTTAAGAAAACCATCTGAAAGTTAATGTTTTTGATAATAATATCACCGAAATTCTCGTAGTTTCCTCAAGCGTGAAGAGTAGAATTGCAATAATTGAAATTTTGTCGAAAAAAATTTTAAATCTTTTGAAAGCAATTAAGATATATAATTCATAAGTATTCTCATGAATCGAATATATATCTTGATTATCTGGGGCTCTCAATCCATATGGAAGAGTTGAATTAAAAATTATGACAAATAAACTCTAATTATCATAGCAAAACCTGAATGATGGGGTTGAAAATGAGTCCATCCCTCATTGATTTGTTTCTATTCATGTATTTTCGAATATGTTCTTCATTATTCTCGAAGTAAATGTGGGAGAAAACTTGATTGATATCGTATTAATTATAACTCCTTCAGAAATTTGATGAAAATTAATTCGGAATTTCCTAAATTGGTGGGAAACTATATTTTTTTTTCCTGTTTGTTAAATCGACTCAAGTCGTAAAACACGTGTAAAAAATAAAAAGACAATCTGAAATGTAAGAAACTTGATATCCTTATAAAGGCTAAAACCGAAGGGAGATCGGTGGAGGAGAAAAACGCTAGCTTTTCGATGAAAAAGTTGGATTAACTCGGAAAATATTATTTTTTTTTTTTTTTTTTTTTTCGGTGGAAAAAACTAGAAAAATTCTGTGATAAGCTGAAGCTTATCACAGAATTTTTCAAGTTTTTTCCTCCGAGCATTTTTTATGACACGTTTCTAGAATTTTCTATCACTCTATTTCTCGCAAGTCGTGTAGAAAATAAAGAGACAATCTCAAATGTGAGGAATTTGACATTTAAGCTTATCATAGAATTTTTTTTTTTTCTTTATTATCATAGAATTGCTCGAGTTTTTTTCCGCAAAGGATTTTTATCCGTGAAGGCTTATCACATAATTTTTCAAGTTTTTTCCACCGAGCATTTTTTATAACACATTTCTAGAATTTTCTATCACTCTATTTCTTGCAAGTCGTGTAGAAAATAAAGAGACAATCTCAAATGTGAGGAATTTGACATTTAAGCTTATCATAGATTTTTTTTTTTTTCTTTATTATCATAGAATTGCTCGAGTTTTTTTCCGCAAAGGATTTTTATCCGCGAAGGCTTATCACATAATTTTTCAAGTTTTTTCCACCGAGCATTTTTTATAACACATTTCTAGAATTTTTTATCACTCTATTTCTTGCAAGTCGTGTAGAAAATAAAGAGACAATCTCAAATGTGAGGAATTTGACATTTAAGCTTATCATAGAATTTTTTTTTTTTTTCATTATTATCATAGAATTGCTCGAGTTTTTTTCCGCAAAGGATTTTCGATTTGTCATTGAAATTAATTAAATCACCCGAGTCGAAAAATAAGTCTTCATAAGTTATCATTTTCGAATTCTCATCATCCCAATAATATTTTGACATTCTTACGTCTTGAATACGTTTGAATAAGGCAGTGGACGAGTCAAATATATACAAGACGCCCTCGCGTCTTCTGATGTAGCCAAATTGATACTAGCAGATGCCCTGAATCAAAGAAATACTCTTGCGGTTGGAAAAGTAGTGGACCGGTGGTCCAAATGTTGCGGGTTCGAATCCCACTTGGGCATTCTCGACCCTTTTCCAAATTTCTCTCCTCTCAAAATTCGTAATTTTTTTTCCACTATGCATTCATATCTCACTGCCAGATATAACGTGACTGGAGGAATTGGATGTAGATGCCGAGTGAAAAGAAAAAAATGAGCAAATGGGATATTGTAGTAGATAGTATGAATAAATTAGCTGCGGATGATGATCCAACGATTAAAGCATTGAATTGATAGAAATGTAATTTAAATAACACAATTCTGTTTGGTCTGCCCGATTATTCGGCGATGAGAAACAGTTGATGCTATTTAAACTCAGGATTATTGATGTTAAAAATAAAATAATGAGAGATTGTTCAGTTCTCAGAGGATCAGGTATATCTATTAGGCCTCATTTGACACCGGAGCAGAGAATTCATCATCAGAGGTTCAAGACAATTGGACTGGAGGCTCGAGAACTTAGAAAAACAGTAAAAATCGGATGTAGTTATCTGATAATCGATGGTGCGAGGTCCATCTGGAACTCAAAACCTTCTTTACTTGAATTGAAACAGTATTGAAAATTTATTAAAATAATTAGTTCACTTACATTGTTATTTATTAATAAATTTATATATTTTACTGTGAATAGTGCCTTTTTCAATCAATTCCACGAATTGAAAAAAGAAAAGATGTTTTTTTAGTAATTGAAAAATAATTCAAGTTAAGTCAATATCATCAGGGAATTTAACAATTTCCTCTTTGATATTCAACATTTTTAAGATGCTCCTCATGTCGTAGTAGACACCATCAGGATTTCTCGCATTCCAGTCCCTCTGAAAGTCTACCAGTGCTGTTTGACAGCCCTCCCTCCACCTCTTTATCTCTTCTTGAAGATCCTCTTTGCTGTGCTTCTTTCTATAGGCCATTTGCACTTTCAGACACTCAATTTCTTGTTGTTTACTTCGAATCCTCTTCTTAAGACTTAATAATTGCATTTTTGATGGGCCCTTGAGGACTTCAGTCTCGTGATTATCCTCGGGGACTTCAGTATCAATTCTCCTCTTCTTAATTAGTGATTTTTCTGTGGATGTGATTGGCCTTTTTGGTGTTGCACTTTTCCTGCATTAGGAAAAAAAATTAAAAAGTCATTTTTGAGAGGTGAAACGGACACTTTTGGATATTTTTGATGTTTTATATCATAAGAATCACTCGGAATCGATGGAAATACTGGAGATAGGGTGTTTTATGGTGATTTCATTGAAAGATTGAAGAAAAAAAAAATTGAACTATATGAATCGATGGAAAATGAACTCACCTTTCATTTGAGAATAACCCCAGGTTCCTACGACCAATAGAACATGAGATATTCTCCAGAAAAGTGACTTTTTTCAATTTTCTGAAAAAACTTGTCTAAAAACATAAATTCTTCAAGAATTACAAAAAAAAAATTTTAACACGTGTTTTCCACTCAAAATTTCCTCAGCTTTTCAATGAAATCATTCAAAAATCTCTATCTCTTCAATTAGAATACCCAGCTTCCATTCGGAAGCAAAAAACTTAAATACTCACATGTTTTCATTGGATGCAGATGGTTTAATTAATGGCGAAGATTTATGCATCAAGTTCTTTGGTGTCATTGAAGTAATTGGAGAACGAAATGGCCTATTTGCTAAGCTACTGTTTCTCAATGGTGTACGTTTTGAGGTTAAGTCTTTATTCATTTTGCTGAATCTGATTTTTATCACAAAATATGAGATTCAAAGGTGGATAAATATTGCACCAATCTGAATCATAAGCTCTAAAATATCGAATAATTTGCAAGATTAATTATCCAAGCTAATTTTATTTAAATAATTAATGAATAATCAAAAAATTGACAGAAGACGATGTTTTTCGGTTTTCTCTGTTTGAATACAAATGGGAACTGTCATGGTGGACAGTACCACGTGAGAGGGCGCGAAATTTGAAAATAATAACAGTGAAAAGGGAAAAACAAATTGGTAAATAATGAATAAATATAATTTTTCATTATCTTACGATCAGGTGGGCATTTTATTCGCCATGACGTAATACAAAGGATAATCATTACAATTCAGGAGGTAACACGACGATACGTCGTATTATTTCAATTATTCAATTGATTATAATATCAGCTAATTTGATGATTAAATGAAATAAGAAATAAAATTCATTTAATATATCAATCACAATTTTTTTTGTTTATTACTCACAATTACTTAATTATCTTATTTCATTTAATAACAAAATTAATTATGCAACGTGATTAAAAATTGGAATTAAAAACTAGTGCTTTTGTTTTTCTTTTTCAATGAATTTTCTCCACTTTTATTCCATTAATTTCTTTATGATCTTTCTCCAATTATTTACTCTTATTTTATTAATTCTACGAAATTCATTTTTTTATTCGAAAATCCTGGAAACTTGTTGAACACGTGGCCAGAATATTTTTTTTTTGTTTCGATAAAAAGAGAATGGAAAAAAATTGAGTAAAGTGGTGAAAGAAAGTTTGATGATTTTTCAGATATTTTCGTGAGTTAACTTGATAATTGAAATTAGGAAAAATTCATCAAGATACCTTTTTTGTAGATAATTTAGTTCTCAACAAGGCAGGTCTCTGGATTAATCCCTCTAAATCCAGTCGTTACAAAGATATTTGCCAAATTGAGTTTAAAAAAAAAACAAATTGTCATTATTTTTTATTTCAGCACTTTACTCAATTTTTCATGTAATTTCTTGCTAAATTTTTGATTCAGGTGGACAATGAGGATATTTTGTTTACGAAGGAGCGATTAACGCAATTTTTCACATGTATATAATATTTGCCTTAGTAATTAGCAGTCTAGCAAGAGTACCGTTATCTAAAAGGAATTTTAATGTTTCATTTTATTTCTTTTTTTTTATTGAATATTATTCATTTGGTTACAAGTTTATATTTAATCTGTATGAACTGTTGTATAAATTCTTTCATTGATTACGTATTTACCATTATTTTTATAGTTCATAATAATTTCAGATACATGGTACACATTTATTCATTCATGCAGTAATAGCATTTTTTCTTTAATGACAAATATATTTTTCATTCTAATGATATCAATAATTTATGGATTGTTGTGATATTTGAGGATATTTTTTTCGTTTGTGGAAAATGCTCTGGGAAAAATAGACACCCTGGAATCATTTGAAATTCACTGGGACAGGCCTTTCAATTTATTTTAGTTTTCATTGGAAAAATTATGATAATGACAATTTTGAAGTGAAAAAGAAGCAAATGAATCCCATTTTTGAGAATTTATGGGAGAAAGAGTAATTGTGGTAATGACCTTTCCTATAATAATGAAATTAGCACATATCTGACAATTTTTTGATTTTTTTTTTAACAACTCAATTATTATAAAAAAATACTTTTGAAAATTGCACTTAGAGTTTTTTTAATTTTCAACATTTGCATATTTTTTTGGAATAATTCATTTTGCAGGTAAAAAATAACTAAAAATTGTCCGCCATCTGCTACTTTCAGTATCATCTTTCCTTTAGCAGTATTTTTTTCTAAATAAAAAGTTCTCTACGAAAATCCCTCCATTTTTCGTAAATTCCGAGATGATTAACAAAAACTGATGAAACAGCAGAATTTATTATTCTGTTCTTTTTCTTCATGAAGAAAAAAGAAAAAAACAATATTTTCTCCATTTTTCCTTGAAGTTTTGATATTCTGAGAGGCTTTCTCGAATAATTTTTACAATTGAATGATAGAAAAAAATCAATTTATGGATGAAAACATTCACTTACACATTTCTTATCCTCACGAATTACAATAAAACTATAAACTATTTTTCATATTGGGAATTATCTGAAATGATTTTGTCGAAAAATTTAATTTTTAATTCCCAGTTTATTTAATTCAGACTATGAAAATTTTTGCATTTTTCTGTTATTTCTTATTTTCTTCATTCTGTTTCCTCATGTCTCACTTAAATTCTGAGTTATAATTGGTGTAGTCTTAAATTGTACTTTTTTTTTCATATTTATTTATTTTGAATTATAACTTAACACTTAATTTTTATTATCTCATTAATTTCATTCTTATTAGAAAAATTTACTAAATGTACTATCACAAACGTATTTCAAATAAATCCGATAAAAAGCCGAGAAGATTAATGATTTTTATCAATATTCATGGTTTTTTGTTTTTTCCATTCATTTCTAACACAACAGAGGAAAAAAAAACAGTGCAATGTTTCATTGCATTCCGTTTGCTCCTCTACTTCTTTTCTATTTGAAGAGAGCAAAATGAATGAATGAAAAAAAAAAACTAAAGCTGCTTTGATAACATCGAACCCGAGGATCGTTAAGCTTTCAGTGCGATTACTCGTTGTTTATTTTCAAATGGATAAAAAAAAATATTGAAGAAACACTTTTTCCCCTACAAACTTCGGTTATCATTGAAAAATAAACTCTTGAGTAATACTGATGAATTTTTATTGATTCACTCACAATGTGGATTGAAAAAAAAAACTCACTTCAATTAAATTACGTGAATTAAACCATTTAATTAAAAATTATTAATTTAATAATCATGATTCCACATTTTCACACTGGCTTCGACATTAATTACATTAATTTTAATAATTCATTTGAATTTTTTGGCACACAATTTGCAGCAATTATTCACTTAATCACAGCGAAAATTCGCTTGATCAATTTATTGATTAATCGATTGATTCAAAGGATTTTGAAAAAAAAAAATTAATTAAATTTTATTTCAATTAAAATTTGAAATAATAAAGTCGTCGAAGCCACAATAATTGATGAAAAATAATTAATTACAAATAAGCCCACTGTATTGTCCCGTTTCAATTTTCTTTTGCAATTAAATTCCTTTTATTTAAATCAATTATTTTTCATTAATATTGAATTATTCATAAATTCGTTAAATTTCATTTTATCGAGAGTGCAGTGAGATTTTTCATTAAATATTTTATTTAATTGTGCAATGAATGGTGTTAATGTCTCAATTATTCCGATACTCTCGTAATTATTTCCATTGTTAATTAATAAAAAAAAAATATTCATTGCGATATCCTTCGGCTTCATACTGCACCCTTATTTCCTCTCATTACTATACCTATTTTTGTTTATTTACAAGACTAGACGCTTAGTTTAATTAATCTGCCCCAATAATTTGAAAATAATAATCAAACGTAATTACAATAAAATTTTTAAAACAAAATATTTATTGATTAAATGCATTTATTTGGGATTAAAAAATAATCAATGGGGCAGAGTCGATGAGCATAATATGAAATATGGAGTATCTTTCTCTTGCAATTTTTAATAAATTGTCAATTAAAATAATTGAACTGATTCATTAGTTAATCAAATTAATTATCAATTTCTCCAGATGGATGGAAATATTTTTCATTATTTTAAAAACATCTCAGTAACTATTCGATTTGGGAGAATTTATCAAGAAACATCTTTGGTAGATGAGAAAATTATCTACGATAAAATATTTCTTGATATTTTCTTCAAATTTTAATATTTTTTGAGATAATCACGAAAGTGTGAAAATCATTCATTGTTTCTAACTGTTGAAATAAATCAAGAAAATTATATTCCTATTATTTTCCGGATATCTGAGAAACTTCTGAATTTAAGAGAATTCATCAGGAAACCTTTTTTGTAGATGAAAATTTTTTTTACAATAAAGGTTTGTTGGGAAATTTTCCTAGATCCACTCGCTTCAAGGATACACTTTAAATAAGTTCCATGTGATTTTCCCATTAACCTGTCTCATGTTTTTCATCAATGGATTATTCTCCACTTTATCATTGATATTCCATTGATTAATTCCCTTTTAGTCTTGATACATAGTCTGTAATCCTCGTTAAATCCCTCCGTGATTGGAACGTTCTCTTTTCTCTTTACTCTTCTCATTCGCTCCATTTCATGTGATTTTCAATCTCACTTCTTTTTTCTCCCGAAAAAAAAGAGGAAAAAAAGAGAAATAAAATATTAAGGAAGCTCTTTCTTTGGATTAGTTCTCTCTCAACGCCTCTGATTGTCACGTGACAGTGTGGAATGTGTCTCCAGTATCTTTTCCTTTTTTCTTTGTGAATAGGGAAAAACAAATTGGAAAACTCAGTTTCAGCAGAGAAGTGTTTTTTCAAGAATATCTTGTCAACTATTAGAGATACGACATCTTCACAGAAACCTTTTTTGCAGATTTTGATTTGTTCTAGAGAAAAATGTTTCTTCAAAAATTTTCGTATCTCGCTCAGATGTCGAGAAATCTTCGAAAATCAGTGGAAAAATCTCTTCACTGATTTTCGAAATGATCATTTCTCCGAATATTTCTCATTTCCATTAAAAAAAAAGTCACAAAATCGTCTGAAGGAAAAAAAGAAGAAAATGTGTCGTATCAATCCATAATAGGACATTTTTTTAGTTCGATTATTGTCAATCTAGACACAATTTTTCTAAATTTTATGCTACAAACTCTTTTCTTTTTTCTTTCGTTGAACAATTTGGAGAGTTTCTCACGAGAAAAATCGTTTCTTCTAAAAAAAAAATCACTTTTTTTTTTTTTAAGTCGAGGGCATTGATTCAGTTGATGTAGTTGGATACAATTTTTTTTTGCAAGTCCTTCACATTGACAGAGGCGCACTATCGCAGCGATGAACAAAACCATGCTGGGGTCATCCAATTGAGTGCTCTGGTAAGAGAATGCTTACGGATTTGCGGTTTGTTTCACAACCACCGGACGAACTAGTTGCTAGTGCTGATATTGGACGATGTGATGGTGCTATAACACGTATCTCTGGACGTGGTGATGATTCTTCGTGTGTGAAACCCTTTGATTCATCGGATGTTGTTATTAACGTTGATGAAGGCCTGAAAAAATGTATTTTTGATGTTTAACAAAAATTATTAAAAAATTATTGATTCAAAAAATGAAAATGGAAAGCACTTTTTCTCCTTCATTTTTTGAAAAAATAAAATAAATATCTGGGAATTTGAGAGAAATCGAGAAATTTTCTAGAAACCTCCATTCTCTGGTGGAGAGAAATGAGCTACAAAAAAGGGAATTACAATAATTTCTCTAATAAAAAAAACAATAATTTCTCTATCTCGTTTAGTTTCTGAAATAATCGACAATTGCCATTAAATCTCATTACTTGCTAATTTTTTTTTCTCCTCATTTCTTAAATAATCGAGTTCAATTAATTTGTCTCGATGAAAATAAACTAACACGTGCCAATTACACAAAAAAATTCACAAATCCAACATTTGCCAAAGTTTATTTATTTGGCACGAAAACCATTGACAATAATAATTTCTAAAATTTACAGTAGAATAAGTAATGATATTTCTTCGTTATTTCTCTAAGGAGTTTGTCTACTTTAGATTTATGCTATCTTTATCAATTTTTTTCAAGAATACTGTTGTGTTTATTGATATGAAACTTGTTATGCTCAACAAAACCATTTGTAAATTACAAGAAAAATTTTTTTTTTTTAATTTTAATCACTTTTTTTACTGTGAAAATGCCAGGTACTCAGGAGTCCTAAAAAAGTGCGCTGTTGAAAAAATCTCAACAAAAACCCATCTGATACGAGAAAATTGGATGGTTTCAGGTTCAGTATAACAGCAGCTGGATTCCAAATCTCTAATATTAATTTATCTGCAAAAATAACGAAATGGCAGACGAAAAACAAAAAATTCAAAAATGTGTTTCTAATTTTTTGATGTTTTTGGCCCAAAAAAAAGAGTAAAAATAATAATTCTGGTTCGGGATTTTTTCTTCTTGTAATTTACAAATCGTCGCTTTAGAAACAAAAAGGCGTAAGTGCTGTGTTTAATCATAGGACTTACGCCCCTTTAACTCTAAGCCGATGAAATATTTTCGTTGAGCCTAACAAGTTTTACATTAACAAACATGAAAGTATTCTT
This sequence comes from Aleiodes alternator, assembly GCA_963921955.1. Taxonomy (NCBI): domain Eukaryota; kingdom Metazoa; phylum Arthropoda; class Insecta; order Hymenoptera; family Braconidae; genus Aleiodes; species Aleiodes alternator. Next base: position 6,217,841 of record OY998099.1, on the reverse strand, counting down.
TAAAAAAATTGATAAAAATAGCATGCATCCCAAGTAGACAGACCCTTGAAATATAAAGATACTTCTAGAATGCAGCATTACCTGTGCTGAGGCGGTGGCGTTGGGGTTCTTGAAAGTGGGAAGCTCGCAACTTCACGGGTCACTGAGAGCGATCGGATCGATCCGAACGTCTGATCCGGCGACATATTAGCGCCCACACTCTGTACCATTCCGCTACTGCAACAATATTCAATTAATTTTATAATAAAATATCTATAAACAATGACTCTTTGTTTGTTAAGATTGAGTTACAAAGAGTAGTAGAACGAGATTTTTTTTGATTTCTTAATTAATTAATTTTTTTTTCAAAAATCATTTGCCTGACAATGTTTAACTAAAATTTTTTTTGAGGCGTCACACCAATTTAAAAGCCGAAAAGGGCGGTTTTTGGGTATTCCTTTTCTGTAGAAAAAAAGGCAGTGAAATAATGATATTTGAGGGAGTAATTGAGCATATATTTGAGTCTTCAGAAAGAGAAATTCATCAAAAAATATAAAAAAAATGACGTTCCAAGAGCCATTCTTGCGAGATTCCTCGAATTTAAAACACTCTGCGGGACACAGCGTAATTGGTACAAATTTCAATTGAAAGAAAATTCAAGAAATTGGCTCAGTCTAGATACATATTGCTACGGAAATACGTGGGGGATTTTAAAAATATTGTTTTTTGTGTGATTGGTGACCATTTGAATGAAAAAATTAGAATTTCGGCCAAAAAACCGGCAATTTTTTAGCAATAAAAAAAGTGCAAATCAATTTTTTGGAAATCTCCTACGTATTTCTGTTCGAAATATTTTCTTCAAGTTGCTGTGGGAAATTCAGATAAAAATAATGAAAATTATTGGAGTTATGCTGAGTGCCAATTTGAAAAATCATAATCCGAGAAAAACACGATTGAAGTTTTGACTTGGGCTATGAATATGAAGAAATGCCTCGAGGGAAATTTAAAATTTCATGAAAAAAAATGGGTTTCCAGTGAGAAATTTTCTTGCCCGTATTCTGGAAAAGCCCAAAGTAATTTTTAAAGTAAAAAAAATCGATTTTTGAAGATAAAAGATAGAGAAATTTCTATAGAAGCCTTTTTTGTAGCTCTCACTTTTTTTCTATAAAAAAAAATTCATGAAAAATTCACAATCTCTTTTAGCTTTCGAGATATTTAAAGAAGAAGCTAAAGGTTCCCACTGAATTATGGATTTATCGATGAAAAAAAAAGGAAAATTATTTTTGAAGCAAATTTCCTGATAATTGCTCATGATCGATAGTAGCACAATTTGAAAGTGTTTACACAGGGAGAAATTTATTTCATGGAAAGAGTTTTTTATTCTCTATTTTTTTTGAATTTTTTATTATCGCGTGTGAGCGATCAGTAGGTGCTGGTAGGAAGAATGAAAATGTACGCATTTTCAAGTGATTAAGATCTTCAACACCCTATTTTTACTGTTGATTAATCGAAACACTCGCAATTCTTCTTTTTCCTATTCATTTTCCTCTATTTAAACTTGTATCTAACGTGCAAATATAGTGAATAATAATGAATAATTGCACTTGTTTCTATCATTTTTTAACATCTTTTTCCCACAAGATCAACTTTCACGTGACTGTGGAAAATTCAGGGATAGAAGAGCTTATGAATTACTGTTATTAATGTTAAATGAGGGGTCATTAGTGGAAAAAATGATTTCAAGAAGAAAAGTAAATGAATTTGTTGGACAACATTTTTCTTGATAATAGGAAAATATCAGAATTTTTCAAATATCTCGGTTCCGAGAGAGATAGAGCAATTTTTAAAGGTATCTGTTTTGTAGACATTATTTTTCTCCACAATAAAGGTAATTTCAAAAATTTCGTTATCTCTAATGGATTCAGAGATATTTTTAAAAAATTGATTTGAAACGATTTTTTTTCTTTCCTTATTTTACTACTGGAGATAATTTGTGTTCGCTTTCACGTGTCAGTGAAAAATTCAGGGTTTAGATAGAGACTGGTAATTACTATTATCAGTAGAATGAAAAATCATGACTTTTTTGCGAAATGATTTTTTTCTGCATATTTTTGAAAAATGTAGACAACGATTTTTTTTTCTTTTAATAAATTCTGTAATTACCTTTTTTGTAGTGCTTATTTTTGGAAAAAATTTTCTGAGAAAGTGGAATATTTTTTTATATGAAGTCTAAAAAAAAAATTCCAAAATATCTTGGCGATAATTTTTTTTTTGTAGCTCTCAACTTTCCCTACAACAAAGGTCTTTGCAGAATTTTTTCCTTATCTTCCTTAATTCTCTGGATATTTAACTTGAGAAAATCTGAGAGAATGGAAATCCTGTGGATTTATCATTTCACAATTAAAATAATTTCTCTCAACACTAATATGCAAAACTCTCGACAGAGTATATGAAGCTCAGATCAATAACTACCGTTTACCGATAACATAATTGAAAATCAATGAAGGCCTCTTGAAATTTGCAAACATAAACTCGGATTGTCTGATACGTAACAGCTGTTTCTACTTGTACTATACCAATCATGTAGAAGCTATCCTTCGTTGCCTTTTATTAAAACCTATAAATATTTGCTCAACCAACTGACGGGTAAGGTTTTTTCACGGCTCAGAGTATTTTCCAAGGATTTTTTCAACCTCGTTCTTTCTCTCATCGTTCATATTCATTTTCAAATCCAATAAATAAATCATTTTCAGGTATTCAGGATATCGAAGAGTATCAGGAAAGTGGAATGAAGAGAACGTGGGAAATTAGGAGAGAACGGGGTAGAATGAACATTCCGATGTGAAGCTCAAGATAGAATTTCCCCAGTTCTTTCACCGGAAATCTTGGAAAATTCCTGAAAAAAGTGTTAAGCTTGATTTTTCCGTTTTTTTGAAAATTGAAAATTAAGAAGATTTATGAAGAATTTCTATAGAAAAAACAAGTGGTTAATAATATTGCTTTCCAACTGATATAGCTTTTTCTACTGACACTTTAGCAATCTGCTTTCGAATGAAAGTGATACAATTTTTTTCAAATCATCATCAAAATATCAAATTTTGAAGAAATTCATTGAAACGCCAATAACTCGAGAACTAATCATGCAAATAAGCTCAAAATTAACAGGCATCTAATTGATACAACTCTCGAGATAATATATGAGTATAAATAACATCAGTTGAATAGTTTCCGAAAATTCAATTCAAAACTGATTTTCAAAGAATGGACATATCTCAAAAAGTACCGATCCGATTCTCTTCAAATGAAGCTTAAAAAATAGAGCTCGTCGAGAGGAAGTTTTCCACAAAATATGGATTTTTTCTATAAAACCATTTTGCTGGAGTTGAGACTTTTATGCACACACAGACATGTGTTGAAAATATCATTTTCTCTCAATTTAGATCTTCTAAGTATCTTCTATTAAAAATCGAATCTTGTATTACAGTCGAAAATTCTGGTGATTACACAGCTTCCATTCGAAAGCAAAAATCACCAAAGTGAGTTGTATTAAAGAATTGTTTTTTCTCTCTCGGAATTAGAACACGTGTTTTTGATTAAAAAGTACTTCAGTTTTTCGATGAAACATAGGAAAAAAAACAAATCAGTTTCTCTTCTCTCCTTCACATTTACATGAAATATTCAAATCCCAACTGAAAACCAATAGGCCCATTCTGCCCCATCAACTCCGACTGGGATTCTGAGAGAGAGACAGAGAAAGCAGAATGGCAGATTATGTGTATGCTTGGGGACTCTGTGTGTTGGTACAATTGTTAGACGCGGGAGAAACAACTTATGAATTATTCAATGTGTCGTATGTCCATGTCAAGACACTCTGTAAACCGTAGAACGTGCAATAACACGCGAGAACGAGACATGAACCTGACCTGAACTTTGGCATTACGATGAAATCAAAATTCCCCTATTTTTCTTTTTTCTTTTTCCCATTCTTTATCGAAGTAAAGTGATAGTAAATCAGTCGCAAATTTATGGAATGAGATTTGTCTGAAAATTGTGTCTGGAGAGAATTGGAAAGAATCCATATTCAATTCTTCTTTTGTGGAGAATTTTATTCCCTACAGAAATAATATTTTGATGAATTTTTTCAAATGTTACAGTTTCGGAGATATCCACCGAAAATCTGCAAATTTCATGGTTTTCAACAAATTAATTTATGAATATCTCGTAAACTATTGAATTTACGAGGATACACCCTCAAACATTTTTTTTGTAAAGAATTGATTCTTTAAAAAAAAGGTCTCCTTCAAAATTTTCTTGAAATCAACAGCTTTCGGAATATTATCTTTAAAAAATGCAAATTTAATCACAAGTTCATCTTCTTTCACAATTAAATTCTAAAATTATTTGTTAAAAAATTCGAATTCACTTGGAAATGATCAGGAATTGAGCTATGAAAATACTCTCCTTCAAAAGATCGTCAAATTTCCGTTTCTGAATGGTGAAATGGAGCCCATTTTGCCCTAACAGTCTACAGAGGCGAATGTTACTCAAAAAAATCATTGCATAAAAATAGACATTCTGATGAGTTTTTCCAGCGAAAAAAAAAAAAAAAAAATACTCAAATGTCTAGGTAAACGGCACGTTCTTGAATAATTACACAAGTCTAGAAAACAAGTACTATATAACGTTGTGGACGTTGTAGTTGTTCATACACGTCACAGGCATCGAAAAATAGAAACAAAAGTCGACAATTTCAGGTGCAGAGAATGCCGTTTGTTACGAATATAGAAATAGGTGAATAATACATTGACTCTCTATTATTTTTAGACGACTTCCTCTATCAATAGTGCCTCAATTTTTTTTCTCGAATAAACCAGTCAGCTATTGAAATAAGAATTTATGGAAAAATTGAAATTTTATTTGACTTTCAAATTGTGGTTTTTTCTCGTGAAATTCGGTTTTTATTGTTTCGAGAGTATCGCTAGAACCTTTGGATTTGGGAGAAATGGTCATGAAACCTTTTTTTTTTGTAGATTATTAAATTCTCTACAAAAAAGGTTTTTTAATCTTTCATCCTAGCCCGTTAGTTTTGGAGATATATAAAAAAAAAATCTAATTGGTTTTTTTCTTCACTTATTTGAATGAATTTTTGATGCACCGAATCACTGCAACTATCTTCGCAAATATCTCCGAAACTACCGACTTTAGAGAAAATTCTCAAGAGACTTTTTTCATAGGAAATTCAATTTCCCACAAAAATGGTCTCCTGACATTTTCCTCTGAACCCAACTGTTCTTGAGATCCTCAAAGAAATCGATGTTTCCTTACACTTCACTGTGGAATTGAATTTATTTTGTGAATTTACCTCACAGAATTTGAAGTAACGAGGAAAGGCATTGGTGTAGGACACGGACTGAGTGGTGAACTACTGACTGAACTCCTCGTGCTGCTTAATATAGAGTGCGGACACTGTGGTGGACCCATGTGGCTTCCCATGAATCCGTTTGAGCCAGACTTTACACTCGAACGATTTTTGAAGCACGGGATCTTTGGCCAACGACCTACCTCCTTCTCCGAAACACCTGTAAAAAAAAAAGAATTTTCATTGATGAGACAATTTTTGTATTTCTACAGAAAATCTCCATGTTTTAAGACCTCCCCAACATTTTTTAAATAGATTATTCCAAATATCTCCGAAACCATCATCAGGTTCATGAGGATTTATGAAGAGACTTTTTTTATGAAAAATTAAATTCTTTCCAAAAACTGTCACGTTTTCCCTGAAACCCTCGAGGTATCCACACTATAACTAGATAACTTTGTTACTTGTGGATTCAAGACATTAAAAATGGAAGTTTTTTTTCTGTAAAAATTGATGCTACAATCCATCATAACGTTCTAGAAGATCAGTAGTGCGTGACAGCGCCTGAGTATGCCTTAGTAAGTTGTATAATCCAAAAAAAAACAGTGTTTGTGAAAAAATCAAAAAATTCTAATTTAAATTCAAGAAAATTAATTAAATTCAAGAAAAATTCCTCAACTTCACCAACTAAATCCAAATGTTTTTAAAATAAATTGTCGTCACTTCAATTTTGTATTCTCTCATCAAATAAATAATTCTCAGCCAGTGAATCCAATAAAAATTTAAAAATACTCATTCACCACAATGAAAAATAGGTGAGTTTTATTTTAGTATCACTCGAGGAAGCTACAGGGGTTGAAAGATATGGCCTTAGCAGGTGTTAGGTACTCAGTGAACTTCTATAAAATCACTGTGTGCATCACTTGGCCTAGATTTACAATCTAGATCATCGATAAACACTTCGCTGCTACGTATTCACATGAAATACTTGTACATTCGCTAAAAGTCCGGAAAAATTTGTTAAAAAAGTTCATGAAATTCTGGAAATCTGATGATTTCATTGAAGATAAAGGGGAGAATTGTAGCTGAAAAATAGCATAATACAATCAATTTTCGTCCAGCACTTTTCGTAAAAATCTAGAAGCAAAAAATCGATTGATTTCATCGATTTTTAATTATCTCATGAACAATAGATCCAAAATTGATTGAATTATACCATTTTCCAGCGGAAATTACAACTTCATTGGAATCATCAAAATTTCAGAGATCCATCAACTGAAAATTATTTTTAAAAAATTAATCAGTAAAATGTAACAGTTTTCTTTTTTTCTCCTTCTCTCATTTAAGTGAAAAAAAAATCTCAGAGAAATGCACGTTGGCAGATGTACAGATGCATATCATTTATTTTTTTTTTCACCTCAAAGGCTTCATCATTTTTTTTTCTCTCTATATCTCATTCGTATTCGCGTGAATGCAGTGAAGAGGTTGTGCACGAGGCAATCCATTTATCTCATGCGAATAAAATATTCTTCTCTAAAACATTTTCATTTTTTATTTTTTTTTTCTCAGCTCTCAGAGGGAAATGGAAAATTATCGCCGGATACACGTACGATTTTCTTTGTTTTTGATGAATGAAATAGAAAAGTTTAGAGACACGCGCGTGTATGTGACAAGCCTCGGAGCTGATTTTTTTTTCATTAAAAAAAAACATTTAATTTAAACGAATTTTAAAATGCATTGAAGTGTTGAAAATAAACGGATTGAATGCACTCAACAGTTTTTTTTAATCTCATCAAACGTTTGAATCTTTTTTTTTTTTTTAATTATAGAACGTTTGAATTGAATTGCAAACGAATAGAATTCATGGAAATTAATTGATTGCCGAGGAATGAAAATTTACTGATTTACTTCCATTTCTTCTTATTTTTTAGCAATCACATTTTTTTGTTTTCAGTAATATTCTGTGGAGGACGTATGGATTTGATGGAATTTGATCCTGAAGCCACAGAAAATTTTTTATTTCAAAGAACGAAAGATTCAATGAAATCTTATTAGTCGGATCAGAGACAAATCAGTGATATCGAGATAATTCAGACGGGTCTTGTTAATTATTCTCGAGTTCACGTGAATTCTCGCTAATCAATACGTCTATCTCTATGATTTCAATTCAATTTCCTTTTTTTTAGTTTTCGGGGAATATCTCAGAAATGATGCGAGAAATGGAAATTTTACGAAAAAATGGAAGTTTTACTTATAGAAAAAAAAGTTATATCGCCTTTATTTTGCTAGATATTCCAAAAAAATCGACTGTACTAGAATCATTTGTCGAATATCTATATTAATGATTGAGCAATTTAATTCATCACATTAGGAATAAAGTGGCGTAAGGGCTTTGCTTATTCATAGTACTTACGCCACTTTCTTTCTTAGGTAAAGAATTGGCAATTAACTTCATTTTAATTATCTGGGAAATGACTGCACCAAAATGAATGGCACTTTGCAATGAAATAATTAAAATCACGAAAAAAAAACAACGAATTCTCATTAAATTTACTTTCAGTGAAATATGATGTCATCATGCTTTCATCTCAATTTCCAACTACCTCGAGTCACTATAATTGAGCACAAAGGAATCTGCACTCGATCCAATTGAGTAACAGTTTATAATTCAATCCAATCTCATCCTCGTAGCATACAATTACAATTCACCTTTTGTATATTTTTCATGGCAGCCATTAATTACACAGTCTCGTTACGTGAAGCACGGCTCGTTGGCTTCCTTTTGTGATATTTCTACAAGACGATGAGGGCACATTGTCATTTGTCCTGTACACAAAGTTCTAGCAAATTGAGATACTCTCTGTTCCATTATATCACACAAATTTCGTGAATTATTTTATTTGCAGTTCATTGATTATCAGTATTCTGTTACGTATAATTGTTATAATTGACGGAATAACTTGGATTTGATTGGACGGTGTATTCAGTTGATAATAATCATTATTTTTTAATTGAAAATTCAGTGAGGCTAAATAGAGGCAAAATCAATGTTTTTAATATCGAAACTATAAAAAAATGGAGCGTACTTCGTTCATTCTCGCTATTCCGTTATTTTTCGCACAAAAAGGATTGAATGAATGGAAATAATTCTTACCAAACATCCTGATACCTTGCATAGGTCCAAGTGGATAAAAATCACCATGAAGAGGACAATGGAAGCCCACTCTTCGTTCTCTCTTTCTCGCACGTTTCGTCAACATACATAGTAATACACCAAGTCCCAACATCAGTGCACCAATAACAATGCATATTGGTCCTAATATTCTTGAATTACCAGTAAATGCTATTCTAGCAGCATAAGAATCTTTGTCTTCATCTTCTCCAGGACCTCGATACGAAGCAGCTGTGGAAACATAAAGAATAAAAAATGAATTAGTTTCACTCGATTGTCTGAAGAAGAATCTAATTGAAAAAAGTGGATAATAGTATTGCTTTCCAACTGATGTAGCTTTTTCTGCTAATACTTTGACAATATGCTTCCGAATGGAAGTGATACAATTCTTTTCAAACCATCATCAAAATATAGAATTTTGAAAAATTCATTAAAACGACAATAACTCGAGAACTAATCATGCAAATAAGCTCAAAAATTGACTGGCATCGAACTGATACAACTCTCGAGATAATATATGAGCATGAATAACATCAGTTGAATAGTTTCCAAAAATTCCATTAAAAACTGATTTTCGAAAAATGGACGTATCTCAAAAAGTACCGATCTGATTCTCTTCGAATGAAGTTTAAAAAATAGAGTTTGTCGAGAGGAAGTTTTCCACAAAATATTAAATTTTTCTATAAAACTAGTTCGCTGTAGTGGAGACTCTCATATAATTTTCTCTCTATTTAGATCATTTTAAGTATCTTCCATTGAAAAAATTACAATCGAAAATTCTGATGATTACATAGCTTCCATCAGGAAGCAAAAGAGAAGAATAATATCAGGAATGAAAAAAAAAAACTGAAAAAAGAAATGAAGAAAAATCAGTTTTTTTTAAAATATTTCAGAATCTATAATAGATAGAGACATTTAGGCAATCACGTTTTTTTGTAAAGGAAAATAAGAGCTACATAAAGGTCTGCACAAAAATTTCTCTATCTCCCTCAGCTTTCGAAAATTTGCGAAGAAAAAAATCGATGGCGAATCGCCTTGAATCATCAGTGAATTTATGTAATTTTTTGAATTTTCCCACAAAATCATTTTTTCGGTGAGAATGAAGAAACAATGAAAGGGAGACCTGGGGGCTGATAAATCGGCTAGCAACAACGGTTTTTCACCAAGGCCTGATCTTGATGACGGAGCAACGACCAGCTGTTGCCTGGCAAAACCTCACTGTCTACTCCTTATTCTTCTTCTCATTCTCTTCGTGTTTCTCCATGTTATTTTATTCTTTATTTTTTTCTTCCTTTCCTTTCAATGCTGATGAGATTGTTGCCAGAGGTCAGTGGCCCCCTAAGCGTATTATAGCGGTTCTCAAATTTAATAGAGAATACAATGAGTCAATTTGAATTCTTTTTTTTTTTTTTCATTGAGAAAATTTAAATTAATAATTCTGTAAGACTATCATCCTGTTCTATTTCTTTTATTTCATGAATATCGAAGAAACCGTTAGATTTAGAGGAATTTTTTGAAGAGACCTTTTTCAGTAGAACATTAAATTTCAAAAAAAAAAAAAAAAAAGGATTTGGGACTTATCTCTCAAAATTTCTTTGCTATTGAGATATTTCCAAAAAAGGAATTCCTAAAGATTTTTGGTTCAAATCCTTTTTTCTATCGAAAAAAATTGTAATAAAAATTGTCTTTCATCATTTTTTAATGCAATAGAAATAATCCGACAAATGCAGCGACCTTGAAAACCTTCACGTGCATCCTTGAACGATGGAAAAACCTGTCAAGACCTTTGCAATAAGCTGACAAGCTCTTTAACGTTCAACAAAGTTTTTCTGGTGCAAAAAATTGCAGGTGACAAAAAAAAAGTAGGGAAAGACCGACAAGGGTCAGACCGATGACGTATTGTTCTTGCAGTATGGCTTCTCAACGACAATGTGCATAATCAAGTTGTGTTGTATGTTTTTTTTTGTTCTTCTCCTTTTTGCATCAGAAAGTCTTTAATAGCGGTGGGGCTTCTTTTCATCATACGCACGTAGTCTATATAAATCCAGGAGACTCCCCAGGCTTTGCTTTCATCAGCACGTATGCATTACACGTGGATAAAAACTCTAGGGCTTATTTGTCCATTAATTTACGAAGAGTGGAATACACTGTTAGAAAAAAATGGAAATTTCATAGACAATTTGATGGGAATTTTCAGAAACGTGATATTAAATTTTTTCTTAATGGGAAGATGGTGATGAAATCTGTGAGTTTCAGAGGAAATTTAAAGGAATCTATGAGTCTTAAGTAGACTTGAGACGGCAATTCTACAATTTACTTGAATTTTCAACTGAACATGAATATTCAGAATCAGAATGACTTGAATTTTCAATTTTTTTTTAAATTTTCCCTATTTTCAAGAAACAATTAAAATGAAATTTACAAATTTTATTGATATTCAGTGAAAGTATTCGAAAAGCTATGTGTTCATTTTTAATGACGTAATTATAAGAAATTTTAGTAGAAATGTGAATTGTTAGAAATTTCCGGGTTTTCGTACGGAAAATTTGGAGGAATAATGAAAAAAAAAAATTCAGAAAATTTTTTTGGACAGTATATGTTTGAGAGTAAAATGATAAAGTTGGAGGAATTGAAGAATTCTTTTTAATTTTTTTTTTGTGAATATTTCTGAATTGAGTCGATTTAGTAGAAAATATTAAGAAACCTCTTTTTATTTGTTGCGAATTTGATGACCCAAAAAAAGGACTTTTTTGAAAAATTCTATTAATCTTCGGTTTTTGGGAGATATTTCCAGAATAAATTTGCACACATGATCCCTAGACTTTAACATTTTATTTAAATATCTCCTAATTCATAAGAAATGAAAATTTTTTTTTCATCATCTTTTTGCAGAGAAAAAATATTCCCCGAATTTCAAGATATTTTAATAAAAAGTGGAGAATCGCATTCTGAGATTCTTACGTTTTGTCAAATTTGTCAAAAATACGAAGGAGATACGTCTCTTTCACACTTTACCACTTAATCCCCTTGTTTTTATTAATAAAGAGGAGATGATAATGAATAATAAAGAATAAGGCAAATAATTTCCACCGAATTTTTATCATCTCTTTATCTATATATCGAGATTATTTCTTTGATTAACATTAATTTTTATTATTTTTTTTGCTCAAAATTGTTTTTATGTTATGCTAAAAGAATTTGTTATTTTGTTGATACATGAAGCTCCTGTCTGTGACGTATTTCAATGTCTATAGAGGGCATTGTATCGAGCTTCTATGGCTGAAAAGGCCAGACGCTAGTATAGAAACTTTTTATTGTGACGTCAAGAATTTTCTCGTTCATACCTTTTTTTTCCTCTCTCTCTCCATTAAAAAAAACGTCAAACAATGTTGAGGATAGTGGCAGAAAAAAAAGGTGTATTGTATCGGTTTTCATTGGAAGTCGATAATTGACGTGTGGGAGAGGAAATAATTGACGGTTGAAGAACGTATTTGTTACAACGAGAGCAGAGAATTTTCTTTTTCGGTTCATTCATTAAAAAAACGTTTGAAAAAAAAAGAAAATGAACAACAGAATTAATTGAGATCATGCAGGCACGTGATTCACTCGAAATGAAGGGGAAAGAGTGACACACGAAAAAAAAAAACTCAATTCCAACGGTCAATGTTTCCTAAGTGACAAAAAGAAATTCTCGAGTTTTCCGAGGACAATGGAATGTGTAATTTATGTATATATAAAAGAGCATATACGTTATGGCTTGAATTTTCAGCGAGAAAATTTCAGTCATTTACGTTTTTACTTGCAGATGAGTAGTAAAAATACAAAAAATGCGTAATTTAAGAATTTGCATAGAGACAATATTGCGAATATCTCTGAAACGAGTGAGTTTAGAGACAAATGTAAGTAGATCTTTTTTTCGTAGAAAATTGAAGTTTCTACAGAAAAAAAGTCTTCTAGTATAAAGTCTCGTAAAGCCAGTAGTTTCATGAATTTTTCCAAAATAGTTCGTGCTCAATTTAAAACCTAATTTCTCCCATTAATTGCAAATAGAGATGATTCTTTTACTTCACTATTTATGAAATTTCAACCAATCAGAAGAAGATTAAAAGCAATGAAAGCCATAACTCATCACTTGTGTCAGTGTTCTGGCAAATGGATATAATAAAATAAAATATATGAAAGAACAATTTACCAGTTAGAACAGCTCCAACGAACATAAAGAGAAAGCCAAATGCTGGAAGTGCTATTTGGCAATTTGCTGCGATGACAACACCAGCAACCATGAGTCCACCCTCTATTTTTTCTACCCTCAGTCGTGATATGGGGGTTGGGCATTTTAATTTCGATCCCAAACCCCCACTCAGCATTCCTTCCTCTCCCGAAACTGTATTTGACCTGTAAAAATGAAGAAAAAAAGGCGAAATTAATTTTATTTCAAATTAAAAGCCACATTTTTTTTCTGAATAATTATTTAATTTCTTTTTCAATAATAAAATAGAGTAATTAGAATAACTGTAATTGAAATTATTACTGTTAAAATAATGAGTCATTGCGTCTGATCTATATTTACACAGTCTACTTATGAGTAGATTGGTCCGAGGACAATTAGAATAGCATTGAATTAACGAGTAAAAGGCCCACCGTCAATTCAACACTGTATATTTTCACAGTCACCAGTGTATTGTCCATGTCGGTTCACTTTTATAACATTTATTAACGCGTTGACTGTGGCCAATAACCGCTTGACATCAATGATAAAGTTAATTATAATACTTTGTTAAATTGTATTTCTTTTGTGAGAAAAAAAAGTATCTCAATTATTCCACGATTAAGCGTGAATTTCTCTATTGCAATAGAATAAATTGAATTAGTCTGATTGGCACTATTCTCTATTGTTACCTAACTGAAGCTTTTAGTTGATTACAGTATGTGAAGGTGAATGAGGGAAAAAAAAAGTGGGCTCAGCCGGGATTTGAACCCGGGACCTCTCGCACCCAAAGCGAGAATCATACCCCTAGACCACTGAGCCGCTTAATACTTTCATGCTTTAGATGTATGTAGATATATTAAAAATATATCGAAGTAATGAATAATACTTGTATTATTATTTATTCATTATTTTTATGGTACAAAGTCCGATAGCACGAAGGGAAAATCGAATAAATTCCAGATTCTATTCAATAAAATCTGGAGTTTATTCGATTGCTAATCAAAATTTAACGGAAGATTTTAACGAATGATCCATTTCATTTCATTATAACTAGAGCCGAGACATGTTGGTGGAAGGTTTGATCTAGGTTGAAGTCGCCTATAAATCAAACCCATTTTGAATGGTTATTAATGCCAAATTGACATTTATAAATGTCAAACTGACTTTATAAACGTTAAAAAATTCGTGTTTCCCAATAATTTAAAGAATTGGTCAACATTTGGATATTATTATTCATCGTGATGAGTTACTCTACGAGTTCCTTTAAAAGTTCCTCTGCAAGTTCTCCTGAAAGTTCCTATGGAAGTTCCCCTAAGAGTTTTGAACGCTCATAAAGTCAGTTTGACGTTTATAAATGTCAGTTTAACATTCATAATCATTCAGAATGTGTTCGCTCCAGAGGCAACTCCAGCCTAAATCTAACTGTACACCAACGTTTCGGCCCTAATTATAACTTATAATTCAAACATATTAGTTCTATTCGGATATATTAGCTAGAAATTTGGAAAGCAATTTACATTTCATGCGTAAGATATTTGCTAGGTTGTTGTTGAGTTCTCTCTTCTCTATCATAAGATTAACTGATAAGAATTCCTGTCTTTCATCCGTAAAAGCAAGACACGTATTATATTACAGTTATATCGTCATCTTAGAAACAAAGTGGCTTAAGTGCTATGTATAAGCATAACACATACGCCCCGTTAATTCCAAGGCGAAGATATAATACTAAAGATTCACTGAATATTTACTCTAGTTTTTGCTAATCTATCATCAAAATATATGTAAAATGTATTAAATATTGGAGAAAAAATTAATTATGATTATATAATATTAATTATAATATTCCATATATTTTTCAAAATGATATCTTCTGAAAATATATACGTAATTCCTCTATTCTCTCATTATAAAAATATAAATTAACATTTTTATACTTCCGCATATTCATTATTCAAGAATCGAACTATCAATCTTTAAATACAAGACAAGAATAGCGCCGAAAATTAATTTGTGAATTCATGCCTATAAGAAGAGGAAGAGAGAATTGATAATTGACGAGTAGGTCAATGACCTTTTATTTCCAGTAATATTTAAGAAATCGAAATTTTAATCAGCCGTTGAAAGGGAAACTGTTGGTTTGTTAACAGCAAACTCGTGTTTCTCCACCCACATTAATTAATTCCGAAATTCTAGACATCAAAAGTACATTGAATCTTCTGTTCACTTCAATTTCAATTAAAACGGAAATTACACAAACAATTGTGACAATTGTGCGTAATTATCCTCCGCAAAATTTCTAATGACAATTAATTTGAAATGTATTTAATCAGTTTAATTGGACATGTGGCTTAATTATTTTTCCTGGTTTTTCATTTAATATAAGAAAAAGAAATGAATTTTTCGAGCAAAAATTCCTTTGATAATTTCTTCGTTAATTAGAGGTGATGAAAAAATACAATTTTTCTTTTTACTTTTACACGTGAAGTAAAATAGAGAGAACGTTGAGATATTTCATTTTTTAGTTTTTTGCTTCATACAATGTTGCTGTGCTGGTTTAGGGTGTACCTTACCCCCAATTAGTGGTTTTCACCATTAAAACTGAAAGTTAAGGACCTCGACTCGTATAACGAAGTCGCGCCTTGTTAAGTTCAAATCCATGTACGATTTTTTTCCCTCTTTTCACGAGAAAAAAAAATTAAATAGTTGAAAAAAATCTGAACTCACCGACTAACAAATAAAAGTTTCTCTAGTGTGTTCACATCATCGCGTGAATTATTTTCCAATCTCGACGACGAAATGTTCCATGGTAGTGTGAGAAATCCCATTTTACAGAATTCACTCAATTTTTTTTTCTATTCTATTCAAAATCCTGAATAGATTTACCTTTTCATGCGAATAGAAAAATAATTTTTAAAAATGTCAAAGAGCAAACTTTTCACCATTCATTCTCGGAATTTCATTTTTTTCTATAATTACATTTTTTTTTGAACGAGATTTAAAGCTTGAAGAAAGAAAATCAAGGGAATTAAATTATTTTTCTATTTTTCATTTCATGAAGAGAGAAACTTTTTTTTTTGGACAAGTTGCCTCAGTCGTATTCACAATCAGACTGAGCCATTCCAGTAATTACCATTGACTTTATGACTCCCCGCTGATGAAAAAAAAAATAGAGCACCTATATATACATAAACAAATTGATAACGAATCACACGACACATGTGTGTGTGTGATGGCGCCAACTTGTCGTTATCATTTGGTGATACTTTTATTTCTCCTCTTCTCAATTTTCTTATCTATTTTCGGCTACATTTCTCCATTGACAAAATCCCACAGCTCATAAATCAGATGCTAAAATTTACCAAAGAGCGTCAGATTGTCGCTGAATATTGTGTGACGTATTTGAACATTCAATTGTAGTTTATATAAAACGCGTGAAAACAAGAAAAACTCTTTTTGCATCCGAAAGGAAGCTACGTAATCATCAGAACTTTCAATTGTAATTTTTTCACTAGAAGATACTTGAAATGATCTGAATAGAGAAAGAATGATGTTTTCAGCGCATGTCTGTGTGTGTGTCTGTCGGTGTATAAAAGCCTCAATTACAGCAAAACAGTTTTATAGAAGAATTTCATATTTCGTGGAACACTTCCTCTCGACGAACTCTATTTTTTAAGCTTTATTTGAAGAGAATCCGATCGGTACTTTTTGAGAAATGTCCATTTTTCGAAAATCAGTTTTTGCTGGAATTTCTGGAAACTATTCAACTGATGTTATTTATCCTTATATATTATCTCGCGAGTTGTATCAGTTAGATGTCTGTCAATTTTGAGCTTATTTGCATAATTAGTTCTCGATTGATTGGCGTTTTAATGAATTTTTTCAAAATTTGATATTTTGATGATAATTTCAAAAAAGTTGTATCACTTCCATTCGGAAGCATATTGTCAAAGTATTAGCAGAAGAAGCTATATCATTCGGAAAGCAATACTATTATCCACTTGTTCCTTTTTCTGATCAATAAATTAGTTGAATTAATGTCATTCCTACTGCCCTCAATTAATCCTTTCAATAATTAGAAAAATAATTAAGGTCAATGTATCAGAAAGAAAATGACATTTGTATTGGATTAATTTCAGATTAAAGTCAACGTCATTTGAGGTTACTGAATGGAACAAAAACAAAATAGTATTGTTGTGATTACTATTGTTTTGAGGAAAAAAAAAGGCAGTGCATTAATCGAGACAGTGTAATAGACTAGTGACCTCGGAGCCATGGCTCATTAAACAGCATAATCTGAATTGTTCCACATGAGCTTGTTGAGTAATTAAAATTATACAATTCAGGAGCAAAGAGGTGAAATTGAACAATTCTTTAATTTTTCTCTTCAAATGGATTTCAGAAGGATATTCCAAAAAGTAAGCGAGATAGAGCGATTTTTGACTATTCTTTTTCCGCAAAAAAAGTTTCTAGAAAAGCACCGCTATCTCGCTTAGTTTCCGAGATAGTCCTCAAAAATAATCAACCAAAAAATCGGCTTCTTCGGTTTTTATGCAGAATTTAATTGGGACTAAATTTATTCGGATGATAATTTTTTGGAAATATTTCGGGGAATCATGGACATACAATCTATTTCAAAAAAGCTTTCATGTAGGTTGGAGTCTTCTCGAAAAGAAAGATTATTGTCAAAATTTATGTATCTTCACTAGGTTTCGAAATATTTGGCGAAAAGTAGATGTAAATTGAGAGAAACCTTCTTCTAGATTTGTATCTACAAAAAAAAGTGGCGAAATGGTGGTTTGGAGTGGAAATCCAGTGGGACTGGATTCGAGACTATTATCGATGAGAATTATTGAGCAATTTGGAATTTTAAAACGTTTCAAACAAGAGATTCATTTTGAAAGTTTAAAATAAAAATGTAATCCTCGAAGCTTTAATTTTTCTTTCTGGGAACGTGAACAATAAGGTATTTCATGAATTTATAGTCAAGAATTTCGAAAATTAATTTTCCTCACATTTTTCTCAGTGAAAAAAATTACTTAAAAAAAAAAATCCAAATGAAGAACAATTGGTTTAGAAATTTAATTAATTCATTTTTCAAGGAATTTCTGTGGAACGAAATTTATCACGTTCGCTTCATTATTCACATATTTCGTCTTTCTAGAAGGAAGCAAGGTGGTACGCGTGAACATTAGTGTAACAGATGCATTGAGAAGGAGTGGAGAACACTAGTTGTTCCAGAGGGTCGATAACCGAGTCGTGAGATGCGCGCAAGCCATACCTTTCTACACAGCCTTGACTGTAACCTCGATTATTGCTGTCTATCGTCAGTTTTTGTTACAAAGCAAATTTTAACATCTAAAAATCCAATTTCATCAAGATTTTCAAAGGAAAAAAATTATTTCCAATTTCTTCTTGACTATTTCTTTGTTGAAAAATTTTCTAATTTTGTTACTAACGTTCAACCGCAATTTTCGTGCAGCTCAAGGTCTCTATTCCATTATTTACTTTTGTTTATCCATAATTCCCCGCTGTTTAGTGAAAAAGAAAAAAAAATTGCCACGTGTTCTCGACACACAAGAACAGAGAACATGTAGGTGATTATTTCCGTTAAAAATTCATTTACATCTTATCTCTCACGTCAATCACAACAAATTTTCCTGAATCCTACCTTATTTCCTCATTCATTCAGAAATAAAGAATTTTGGAAATAATCAGTTAATGGAAATCCTAAAAATAGTCAAGTCTATATTTCATAACCAAATGATGAAGTGGAATAGATCTAAAAATAGAAGAAAACAGTAAAATAGATCAAGAAATCAAGTTTTTTTCTCATTTAAAATATCTCTGAATTGATGAAATGTACAGAAATTTATGCAGAGACCTTCTTTTTAAAAAAAATGAAATGAGACCTCCAGGAAAAGGTCCTTCTGAAAATTTCCGTAGTTCCCTTCAATTCCGAGATATTTTCAAAATTAAAACAGATCAAAATTGATTCATCTCATTTCGCTATATTGATTCAATGAAATATTATCATCAATTAATTCAATTAGTAACCGCAAATTGATGCAGAAGGTGAGAGGAAAATTTCCGAAAGTATTTATGAGACGAGAGAGCTTCGTGGAAAAAAAACTTTAAGCGATAAGAGATTCGAACCTTGTATCATGCCATATCGTGATAAAAATATCAAATTAGACAGTTATACGAAAAGCAAATATTTTCTGACTGTCAGCGACTTTTATACACGTGCATTGGTTGTGTCAATAAATAAATCATTCTTTGAATATCAAGGTCGTAGTGATTCAAGGGGTAAAGTAACAAAAATAAAAAAAAATACAAAAACTGACGATAAAAGCAAAACAATTAAATTTGTGATAATTGAGTTAGGTTTTTTTTCTTTTGAAAATCTGTCTGCAGCATCGAAGAGCCATGTAAAAAAGCACTGAAAAATAGTATAATGAAATTTTTAAAAATTCTTTTACAGAATATTGAAAAGAAAACACGAAAAATTTTGAATTTTCAATTTTTTTAAGTCCTCAACTGTTAAACTAAAATCAATTGCATAATACCATTTTCCAGCTCATTCTCCCATATCTAATGAAATTTTCACAATCCCTTAAACGTCCTCATCTCCAGAAATAATTTTCCCAATTATTAAATTGCTAATAAAAAGATTTTAAAAAAACCTGATAAATCATTTTTTTTTGTTTTTTTGAAGAGTGTCTCGTAAACTGAACGTGATAGCAGAATTTTCGGAGACTTCTCTCGTAACCCTCAAAATTCATTACAAAGAAAAGGATTCAAGCGAAATTGCGTTATCTCGCTTGCTTTCCGAGGAATTCTTCAAAATAACAAAAAAAAAATTGCGTTATTTCATGTCGCCTCTCTTCACTAATCATGAAGCATCACTATTTTCACAATGCACGCAAAAGTCACGCAAAGTATAATATACCAGAAATATGATTAAAATTTAATTTAAATTACTGCATGAAGGGCAGAGATGAGAATATATACTGAGTGAGCGACTTATCAAGGCAATTTGAATGGAAATTTGGTATAGAACTGGATAGCTTAATGGGTAGAGCGTCAGACACGACATCGGAAGATCCTGGGTTCAACTTTCGGTGCAGGACAATCCAATTTTTTCTGGAGTTGTTTCGAAATGTATTGTGCAAATAGCCAAATTCAGTCATATCGTCGTCCTAAAGTGAGAAGAGCTTAACAAGATAGGAAACGTGTACCATTTACGCCCTTTTCGTTCTGGAACGACGATATAACATCTCCAGTTATCTATGAAAGAAAACCTACCGCTGCATATTTTGATGTGCAAAACCGTTTTTATCAGAATTAAAGGAAGTGCTGAATGTCATGACGGAGCAACGTTGATCTCTATTGAACGTTGAATCCTTTTTATTATCCCGTTTGCTATCATGAGCGCTGTCACGTCCACGGAACAGAACCCCTAGTCAGCTGATCGCTTTGCTCTTAACAATTTCGATGATTTTTTTCATAATCGTCTTAATTTTTGCAGTCCTCCTCAGTCCCCCCTCAAGAGTCCCTTGCCCCTCTCTCTTTCTCTCACTCCTTTTATATTGCCTTTATGTGTGTGTTAACAATTAAACAAAAAAAGTCAACACCACCTACTTTATTCCCTTGACAAATAAATTCTTTCTGCTGCACGAGAGAGCTCACACACGATTATAACACACGCAACGTTCTTTATTTTTCGTTAGGATTGGTTCAATGCACTTAACTAGGCCACAGAGTTTGTGTGTGATGCTGCCGAGTTTTGTCCCTCCTCTTCGTGTCACACGCTCCGATAATAAAAAGTCCCTCACAATTTTTTTTTTTTTTTTTCGTATAATGTGGAATCAATGCACTTCCGATGTTACACACACACACACATACACATATGTCACGTGACTGTCAGCAATTAAATAAATAAACGTTGCACGAGTCCAATGACCTCAGTTAATAATCACTTGAGTTTTTTAAATCATTATTTCATTGTTTTTCGTTCATTATTTTCGATTTGCATATTTTTAAAATATGAGTAATGTTTTTTTTTTAAGGGATTTTTTTCCAGGTAAAAATGCAAGTAAATGGGTTAATAGTTATTGCCTGTTTTTTTTCTGCTCACTTTTAATGGATTAAAAACCCGGGAAATCCAGGTGCACGCTTTAGGCCACAAGAAGCACAATCAATGTTTACTGTGCAACGTTCGCCAGACGACTGAGTGCAACCGCGTAAAAGGACCAGCCGATGGATGTCGGCCGCTCTGACGCCATCCCCCACCCCTCACGTTTCCGTAACCCTCTACGACTATACTCTCTCATCCCCCACCACTATTCTACACACAAAATCGTTGGAATATAGTACTGTGTACTGTATTTTCATCCCCCTTTGGACACACACTTGCTCGTGCTACTTGTACTTCAACATGGGAAATGTACTGTTTTTCTTTAGTTTTTCATTGGTTTTTATTTGTTTCGTGAGTCGAAGTTTCATTTCCGGTGTTGTTGGAATTTTTTTTGGGGGAAACGAGAAAAGTTCTTATTTTCCAAATCTCGAGGAAAGTTGTGTGGCAATTTTTTCTTGGAAAACTTGACTGCTTTGAATCATTTGGTAAAATTGAACGGATGAGTATTCAGGTTTTTTTTGTGAAGAGTTCATTTTTTTTTTTAATATCTTGGAATCTAAAGAGATAGGAAATTTTTTATGACACTTTGTAGGGGAGAATTTGAGGCACAAAAAAGTTTTCTAGGATAATATCTGCATTCCTTTTTACCTCGGAGAGAACTCAAAAAAATAATAATATTTAAGATAGTATCTCAGTTAACTCGAGTACAGTCAATCGAACCGTACTCTGGGATACTACTTGGAGGGGTTACACTACTGTATAATTTACAAAAAATAGATTTTTTTTGCCTTAAAAATTACTTTGAGCTTTCCAGAATACGGGCAAGAAAGGTTATTACCTGAAACCAATTTCTTCTCATGAAATTTTGAATTTTCCCCGAGGCATTTCTTCATATTCATAGCTTAAGTCAAAACTTCAGTCGTGTTTTTCTCGAAACATGATTTTTCAAATTGGCGCGCGGCATAAATCCAATAATTTTCATGATTTTTATTGGAATTTACAGAAAGTAAAAAAGCCAGAAAACGCCTTTTTAGAAGGCAATTAGCTGAAAATTAGAAATTTTCCATTATGTTGTACATTTTTCCGAATTCTTCAAGATTTAAAGAGATGAAAAAAAAGAAAATTTTTCAATTTTCCAATGGTTTTTTGTTCCTAGGGCTCATTCGTTATTAACTATTTTATATCAAAATTTAGCCCTTTTTTTTTTATTGTACCGCCCAATAATCCTTCAGAGATCGCAAAACCACTTCTTTTCAAGACGCCTGCGAAGATTTGCTGCCAAGGGCTTATTTATCAATATTTTGCAATGAAAATTTCAGGAAAGCATAGTTCAGATGTTGCATTATTATATAGATAATTAATTGAAGAGACGCTGGTCACCTGTATCATCTGAAGAAATTTGAGAAAATATGCTTTTTTACATACCGAATAGACCTAATCCCCCCCCCTCTCCCTGTTGAGAGACGTAAATATTTTTATCATTTTTTTTTGCAGTTCTTCTTCGGAATATCTGAGAATCTGCAAGAAATGGGCCATTTTTTTGCAAGACCTTCTTCACAATTAGCCCTACGAAAAAAAATTATTTAAAAATATCTATCTCTCTTCATTCTTGCGAAACTTCCAAACATGAATATAGTCGTGAAAAAAATTAAACAAAGCCTATCCTGAAAATTCACTGAATTATTATCACTTATTTGAGAATTTTATTTTTCCAGGAACACGATATTCTTCTGAAATATTAAAAAAAAATCACATAAAAAATTCCACGTAACCGTGTCAACGTTTAAAAATAGTGGAATAGTCAGATTGTAATCAGAGCAACGAGTGACACGAAATGATTCGATATATTTTTGGGATACAACTTAAGAGGATTCTCCGTATTAACATGCTTATATGAGAATCACTCGATTTTCCCCAATAATAATTGATGAAGAAAAAAACAATTTTATGAGTCGAAGATAAATAGATAGATGGATTTATTTAACGACTGTAGGCAAATGTCCATGAAGCCAAAACCAATGCAAATTACATTAATTACATTATTAATAATTCGAATGATTGTACGATTCATAACAAGTTAATTAGATTTTTGTTTCATGATAATTTCGTGTAAAATTTCATTTCGTACATTAATAGTCCATTCTAGTTTCAAGAATTTAATTGAAAAAATCTTTGAATGAATAAGAGAAAGGAATAGAGATGATTATTTAAATGGAAAATTGGAGAATCGAGTTAAGGAGTTTTAAAAATTGCTTCAGAGATGGATAGAAAGAACACTCCACTGTTCGAAACTGAGCAAGAAGGAGACTTTGAACTTTTTTTTTTCTTGTAAATAATAGAAATACTAGCGGATGTCTTTGTGCGAATTTCTCGTTACTTTATAAGGACAAATTAACGTCATGAAGAATTCAGTAGAGACATGTACAAATTACGAATTTCCAAGGTCAACTACTCCGATAGAATTGTGCAGTACACATTGAAAATTCAGAAGCACGAATTGCATTCCCTAGTGTCTCCAGTGCATTAAGATAATTGGCAATTCCTCAGTATTATGGTTTTCATATCTATATGTGTATATATATGTATACATATGCATTCGTACTACACATCGTCCATCAGATATTGAATGCCGCTGTAAGTTTGCTCTTCACTTAAGGATATACAACCGCTCTTAGTCATATCTCATAATTTTTCGGGGATTTCTTACGAACTATTAATCTGACTGATGCGTAAAAATATAACGTTTTTCAGTGGCATTATTATTTGATGACTGGCAAAGTTTCTTCATATTTCTACGGATCAATCCGATTGATGGTTCGTGAGAAGCCTTCAAAAAAAGGATAAAAATGATTAATAGCAGCAGTACATCCTCAACTTGAAGCAATATTTATGATTCGAAAAAGACGATTTTGTGGTCTGAATTGCACCTGAAGATAATTGCGGATATCTCTCAAATGAATGAATTAACGTTAATCTTGGTTCAGACCTTCTTTTTTGTGGAGAATTGAATTTCGCACTGAAAAGGTTTCTTGACAAATTTG
Source organism: Aleiodes alternator (assembly GCA_963921955.1). Taxonomy (NCBI): domain Eukaryota; kingdom Metazoa; phylum Arthropoda; class Insecta; order Hymenoptera; family Braconidae; genus Aleiodes; species Aleiodes alternator. The sequence goes on along the minus strand of OY998099.1, from coordinate 6,193,943 downwards.
TCTAAGTCTCGTTGCTTCTGAGATATTCTAAGAGTAACGTATCGGCAAGTTTCTGAACTTCCACATGCTTAATAAATAGGATCAAATATTTAATTAATCACAGATAAGATCGCAAAAAAAATATTAGCTTTTGTGACCTTCATTTCTGCCAGTACATCACGTAAAAAATATTATCTCTACCTCCTCGAGATTTTCCGAATTCCTCACGTGCCTCCGTGGCTAAACTAATATCCCGGAATTAAATCCATAAAGCATCGAAACTTTCTTCTTTATTCGTTCTCCGGATTCAAACTCCACTATGGAAAAAAAAATAGAGCCTTAAATCAAGAAAATAGGGCGATCATCATTAATTTACGATTTAATTACCTGCAATTGGCGCATGAAAGAAAAAGTGATTTTCTCAAGCTCGCGATTCTCCCGACAATTTAATGAGGTAAAATCTCTCAATTTTCTCTTTCTTTTTTCTCGGAAAATTCCAACAATAGATTCAACCAAAGTACTTCAATTAAGATAACAAGAATTTTTCGAATTTTCTCATCGTTAATAATCAATCGTAAATGCGGAAAAGTGCTCGAGGGAATTTTCTATTGAACTTTTTTTTCTCATCAAAATGAAAGTAAAGCCGCAGAGATTCAGCGAAAAGTTAACATTACCGGATAAAAAGAGGAGAGGAAGAGGGAAGGAGGGAGAGAGCCACTAGGTGGCGCGAGGGGAAATGGCGGTGATAGTGCGAGAGTGCGCCAGAGAACGAAAAAAAAAAGGCTTTTTCTTTTTCATTCCCCTGGCATTGCTCTCTCGTACATCCGCAGCGGCCTTGAACCATTGATTTCAAATGGTGGGCAATGTGAATTATATGTATTCAAAAACTCGAAAATATCACGGTCACGCGAGGCACCGCGAATGTCACCGAATTGTTCTAAATACGTCGTTTCAACTTTTTTTTTATTTCTAGATCTTTAATTAACTGTACTTTGTATTTCACTTTTATTGAGCTAAATGAGAGAGTGAAAAACTGCAAAGAGAAGGGGGGAGGGGGAGGGGTGGAGGGTGGAAACGGATGAAACCTGTTTCATTGGAAAGCCAGGGAAATTTCCGATTTGTCATAACACAGAGGAAATTCAACAAATGGAAAATAGAAATTTTTCCGCAGTTGGAGGCCATCTGATAAATTTTTTTGCAATTTTTTTTTTTGTGGAAAATTTCAGAATTTATGGGAGATAAAGAAAATTTGGTGAGGAATCTGCACCAAATTACAATTAATTACTAACTATTATTATTAATATCATTATTATTCATTATTTATTTAATAATTTATCATTATTACTCAGCACTGCCGTTTTTTTTCGTAGCTGTGATTTTCCAAAAAGAGATTATTGCCAGAATTTCTCTATCTCTCGTAGTTTCAGAGTTATTTGATAAAAACAGTGAAGTGAGCTTGTTTAATTTCACTCCATCATTTTTTATGAAATATTTCAAAATTTACGAGAGATAAAGGATTTTCTGCATCTATAGATGCAAGAGTATACTCTTTCTGTACATAATAATGAGAGCTACAAAAAAAAGTCATTATACAAAATTTCACGACTTTGTCAAATCTGAGGTATTTCAGAAAAATGATGAAAGAATTGATGATAAAAAAAGTTAATTAAATAGTGAATTTAATTGAACTATTGAATTCATTCAATAATTAAATGTTGTAAATGCGAATGTTGAAGAATAAAATGTATTTGTATTATAAAAAAAAAATTATAAATTTTTTTCACTTCGAATTTCGGTTTGACCCACATTCGTTTTAATTCGCTTATATCAGTTCGCCCAAATCTGTCTCGATGGATATTTATTAAATATGAAACTCTCATTCATCATTTTAGATAGACTCCCGCTTGCATTATCCATATTTTCATCTGCAATGAACTAGGCAAGCCGAGAGAGCACTTCACATGTGTTGAACAATGTCAAGTGCCATCTCCCCTCCACAAAAAAAGACAGATATACATCTCTCGTAGGAATGAAAATCAATTTGTAACTACAATTTCACATTCCCAGGCACAAATGAACGTGGAAATTATTTTTTTTCTTGATATAATTTACATTTTAAATAAATTATGCGTTAATCGCATCATTCCACGTGAGAAAATTCAACAATTTAACGGAATTCAAGTGAAAATGTTTATAGTACGTTCAATTATTCACTTGACTTCATTTTTTTTCCGAAAAGAAAAGAAAATCATGTATAATTTGAATTAGATTTTTTTTGTCATCAAATTCATGAAAAATCTCTTCTTCTGGTACTCAACAGAAAAAAAGAATATTCTTATTACGAAATTATTCACCACAAAATAAAGAGACCAAAGGCTCGTGATATATTTCATAGTTTACACAGTTAAATTTTCTCCTTTACAGTTGTTTGTCATGTGTTCAGAAACGGAGATGCTGACTGACGCCAGTTGAATATATATATTCTGCTGGAAAAGCTCAAGTGATTGAAGGACTGTAGAAGCTTTCATCTGATGAATTTAAGGTAGTATCCCAGAGTACAATCGATAAAAGAGAAAAAATGAAGATTTGTAGCTTTCAATTTATTGCTGATAATTCCGAAAGACGTGCTTTAATTACCTGAAATGGTTTTATGGAGTCTTTGAAAGGGAATAAAAAGAAATGTTTGCATAAAATGATCTCTGTATAAACAACTCAACGTAATTGCTATTTGTTTGTGTTGGATAAGCCCCTCAGGCTTGGAAGCTACATTGGAAAAATATAAAAAATTACCCGAAAAAGTGATTAAATTATTTGAAAGTCATATCTTCAGCTTGTGAATGTAATTTTTTTTTGTTTTTTGTATTTTTTTTTTAATTACTCATCTTCTATCACATACATGAGATGAAAAAATTCATGAAAATTTCGAAAATTCTGATAAAACTTATTTTTTTTCTAAAGCAAATAGTTACGACTACCTTCAAATTAAAATGTCTCAATAACTATACGGAGAATTGAATATTTTCTTCTTTTATTATTCAGTTAAAATGCTGTTCTTTTCGCCAATAGTTTTTTTTTTGAATAATGGGTCAACTCTGTGGTTTCTTAGTAATTTCGTTATTTCTGTCAAATTTATGGCGTTCCATCCCCACCACCGCTATTTTCAGTAACTTTGATAATTCATATCTCATAAACTGCATGGACAAAAATTATGAAAAAATTTAGAAAAATGTGAAAAAAATATTAACTTTGATACGGCATCGGAGAAATAAGGAGTTAACTGTACTCGAGTTCGATAAAATACTATGTTTGAAAAAAAAACTATTTTTTTACAGCCATCGAGTTTCCCTGGAAATTCTCCAGCAATTTTATTTTTAATTGAGTCCAAACTTGCTTGAACAATTAGAGAGAAGTTGGAGACAAAAGTTGTTTCATTTAAAACTATTAACAAAGAGGAAAGAAATAAGTTGATTTCACTTCGAGATCAATTGACTTGAAATATCTTTGAAACTAAGGAAGATAAAGAAACTTCCATAGAAACTTCTATTGTAGAGGAAAACGAGAGTTAAAATTTTTTATCTCTCTAAATTTCGGAGATATTCGAGAAAAACTGATGAAAAACAATAAGTTGATTGTACCCTATAGTACCAGTACCCTGATAGTTTTTATCAAATATTTCAGAATTTTAAGGACATGATGAAATTTTGAAATTTTTTCCGTACTGAGGAAGGAAAATTCTTGTAGCAAGAAAATTGCCATTTAACAAAATTTTACTTCACAATTTTTATATCTATATATATTGAAATTTTCTGGAGTGAAGTAAATTTTCTTACAATAAATTTTTCTTCCTCAGTACATAGAATTTAGAAATTTGGAGTTAGAAAAAAGGTTTCTGCAAAAATTTCTCTATTTTCCCCAGTTTCCGAGATATATTCACCAAAAAACTGAACTTATCTAATGTTTTCCACTTCACTGCTGAAATATGTCACGAAATAATGACAAAAAAAAATACTTTCCAGTACTATTAACGTATTTATTCAATAACCATCACAAATAAATTATACTCCAACAAGATGAAAAATGAAGTAAATGACTTTTCATCATCGATAGAGGAAATTGAAACTGTCACTCTCGTAAGCCCTCAATCGATAATAATCCCATTACATTTCAGTAAACTGAATAAAACAATAGCAATATCACGTTCTACCAGGTACATCACCAATAAACCACCATACCTCAAAGTTCATCCACTTTATCAGTGTAAAAAAAAATAATAAACGATTCAGTGTATTAGCAATATCAATTCCATTGTTCTCATTATCAATTCCATGAAGTAAATTATTAAGTTTCTTTTGATCAGCTAAAGAGCACGAATTATCTTCATAATTATCAATCACTTTAGTTTTCATTGCAATTTCCATTCTTTGAACACCATTCATTCTCAATTTGATAAAAGAAAAAAATGATGAACAGTATTTTTTCTTTTATTTTTCCTCTAGATGGATGAACTCAACGGAAAGTGCATTGATATAAAATAGAGGGAAAAAAAAAAGAAAATTCAGCACTGTAAAACTGAATGGGATGCACACCCAGGGCCGCTTGTGCTCTCAATGATTATCTAATCCAACTGATGCATCCGAGAGAAAATCGTCATCAGTTAAAAGTAACGTGTATAGTATTGCGCAATGAGCCAAACATCTTGACTCTTTTATATCATTCAGCTGTTTTACATTCGTTTATTTAAAAAAATAAAATGCCTCATAAACTAAAACTGAGTTTTTTTTTCAGCCAAGCATGATATTCGTGGGAGGAAAAAAACGTTGAGATAAATGTTGAAGTTTTTGTTTGTGAATGGAAGCTATGTAATCATGAGAGTTTTCGATTGTAATTTTTATAATAGAAGATAGTTGAAATAATCTAGATGGAGAGAAAATGATATTTTTGCGCATGTCTGTGTGTGTGCGTCTGTGTGTGCATAAAAGTCTCAATTATAGCAGAACGGTTTTACAGAGAAATTTCATATTTTGTGGAAAACTTCCTCTTGGTGAATTCTATTTTTCAAGATTTATTTGAAGAGAATCCGATCGGTATTTTTGGAGATCTGTCCATTTTTCGAAAATCAGTTTTTATATGTTATTCATTCTCACATATTATCTCGAGAGTTTTGTCAGTTAGATGACTGTCAATTTTGAGCTTATTTGCATGATTAGTTATCGAGTTATTGCCGTTTTAATGAATTTTTCAAAATTTGATGATGATTTGAAAAAAGTTATATCACTTCCATTCAGAAGCATATTGCTCAAGTATTAGCAGAAAAAATTATATCAGTTGGAAAGCAATACTATTATCCAATTGGTTATCATCGAACTGGAGAAAAAATGGTTTTCTCAATTTTACTGGATTATCTTGGAAACAATGAGTGATGGAGCAATTTTTGTAATGACTTTTTTTTGTTCAGCGTGTTTTGATCTATAAAAAAAAGTTATTAGGGAAAATTGACTCTCTCTATTAGATATGAAGGTAATGGAGCAAAACCGGACAAGAGGATTTTTTGGAGATTCATGGCTTTTTTTGATTGGATATATTGGAATCTAGGGGTGATGGAGAAATTATTGGAAGGACATTTTTTGTTGGGGAAAGTTGGAGAAGAAAAAACAAGGTCATTAGGAAAATTTAGCTACATCGTTTAGATGGAGAGATAATGAGCCAAGACTGGCAATAGGAAAATTGGAATGAAGGAGAAATTTTTAGAAAATTCAAAATGACGTTTCATGAAATATTTTAAGAAATGATTGAGATGGAAAGATTTTCATAAATTTAGGGGGAAAAAAGTAGTGAAAATGATGAGAAGAATAAGCAATTTTTCTTCTTATTTTAGCGAAATTTACTTGATTCACCATTTGTTTCTTTCGTTTTAAACCAATATGTGTTTGGAAAAATCGAAAAATTTGTCGATTTCGATAAGTTCACCAAATTTAACAAATTTTTGATCACTTGAGAAAAAAACACTTGTTAAGGACTATTTAAACAATTCCTTTCATCATTTCCACTAATATTGTTCTTTTAATGCATGAATCGTTTTTCTAAAAGAGAATTAGACCTGCGAAAAAGAGTTCTATAAAAATAGGTCTAACTCGTTTAAATACCAAGATAATTTCCAAAGAGAGATTGCCAAATAAAATGATTGAAATAGATCAGGAATTCGTAAGTACACCTTTGCAGAACAATATCTCCAAATTTAAAGGAAATAAATTAATTTTAATTCAAATTTTTTTTGTCGGAGAGATTTAAGGTAATCTTAGTGGCAGGTCCGAATGATCCACTTTTTTCTATTTTTCTAAGTTATTGAAACGATATCCACAATGGGAAATTCTTATTGAATAATCTTATAGATATTCAATACTGTTCCGAACTTGATTCATGCTGTCCCAGCATCGAGGACCGGATTAAAGGATGCTCGGATTTCAACAGCAGCCATCGATGTTTTCATGTAATTAATCGAATTAATCGTGGCTAACTGTCCGGTAACATCCATTTTCCATTATGTCAAAAATTATTAGACATTCTAACGAACAAGAATATATATTGTTATATAAGGAGAAAGTAGGTCTGTGACCATGAATTGTCGCAATGAAACTGAACCTGATCCTCGCTTATGGCTTTCTGATATTAACTTAATTTTTTGCAAAAATTAATGTTGGCCTTATTTGTCTGGTAACACTGATTAAACTAAATTTTCGAAAAATCTCCACACACTACTCTATCAAATGTGACCAAAATTGAAGAGGAAAAATAAATTACCGGAAAGGATTACCTGAAATCTACAAAAAAGTTATTCTTATAAATTTCTCTATTTCTCTCCGATTCTAAGATATTCCGCAAGAAGTAACTTTCGAATAAAATAAATGAACGAATCGCCGAAATGTCAGAATTTTCTTCCAACTGAAACAATCGCAATTGTGACAATCTCCTTCCACCATTTCGCTTCACAGGAAGACAAAATTCGAATTTCAGTGCCTCCCATCCATTCGGAAGCATTCCACCCAACGGCATTTGCAGAATGATAACGTGCTTGTCTATCTATTCATTTAAATCTTTATTGAAAATTCCTCTTTTCTTTTTTCCCAATGATGTTTAAAAGCTAATGTGCGTGATAGATTAAATGACCTGAGAGAGAAGAGCGCATGTACAGTACAGCCGCTTAGTAATAACACTGATGGTCCGTTATCTTCACAGTAAGGGGGAAGTTGAAACGTTGTATATACAATTTTATATAAAGTGCTTGTATTCAATGTACCACCTAATAGCCGCAATGCCATATGTAAATTGCTTTTGCCTTCACTGTGAATTAAAATGTTAAATATTTATTGTTTTTTGCATGAATTTGTTCTAAAAAAGAGAAAAATCAATATTTTTTTAAGCGAAAAGATGAAATTTGATCTTTTTTGGAAATTTGTTATTCATTATTATTTCAGTATTTAAGCGGGATAGAGAAATTTTTAAAAACCTTCTTCGGAGCTCTGATTTTATCTCTATATCTTCTCTAAGTTCAGAGATATTCAAAAAAAAAAATTGTAAATACAAATAAACCTTTGATATTTGTTTTTCTAATAAAAATGTTTCTCCGATTTGTTTCACTCCGCCGTTTGTCCGCTCTCGTCTGTAGCTTGTCACAATGTTGTTCCTCTTCTTTTTTTTTTAACGAAATTTCCTGTCATCACGTCCACGAAAACGAGAAAATACCGAGAATCCTCTGGATCAGGGATAAATCTGCCATTTTTCTTTCTTTCTTATTATATTTTTTTAACTCTATTCCATTTACTTTGCTCTTCTTTTTTTTGCCGAGACCTCCCTCAACGCGTTTGCAGAATTCTTCGTGAGAGGGAATTGTGGAGGACATTGACTCTGCAAGAGAGGGCTATAAATAAAAGGGCGAAACCAACGGGAGCAACGTTTGAAATACCGAGAATGCATAAATTTATTGGACTATATTTTTTACATAATTCTTTGGTGAATTAAAATTATTAGAGTAGAGAATATTAATGGAATTTTTCAAAGAAAAGTAAATTCATAGATTTTCATTTCTGGGAAGAAAATAATCATTATTTCAGAGTGTTCTTTAAAATTAATTTCGTGGGAATTTCCCAAGATGAGTCAATTTTCTTGAAACATTTCTGAAAAGAATAGATATATCCCTATATCTCTATATATAGAAAAATTTTTGTGGCATATTTCTAACACTCATCGTTAAATTCTCATTAAATATTTCGATCGGAAAAATCCGAGACGAAACATTACCGAAATAAGAAACACAAAATGAAAATATTATAACTTCAAAATATAATATAATATAATAGCACTATTTATTGAAAAAAGAACGCGATGAAATGTTATAATAAGGAAATATTTCATACTAAAATAGAACTATCATTAAAATATGATTTATTAATACATCATTGCCTTGGAATCAAAGTGGCGTAAGTGCTATGTATCGGCATAGTTCTTATGCCACTTTGCTTCTAAGGCGACGATATTTTTCAGTTGAAAGTGTAAATTTATTCATAATGTCCCCTTTACTGTATGAGTATTGATAAAACGGAGACTATTATATAATAGATAAAATTGAAAAATCGAAGAAAAATGAACTTTTCGGATTATCACAAATGACCGTTAATAGAATAGAGGAATGATCGTCAGAGTTAATGATTTCTGCGGAATAATATTTTCAATAAAAATTATTATCTAAGAGTGTCATTTTCAATCATAATCTTTTTGAACTATAATATCTTTTATAGTCATATTTTTATGCACAATAATTTTTTCACCATGATATTTTCTGACAGTAATACTCGTTGATGAGATTTTGATGCGTAATATTGCATACCATAATATTTAGACGTGTTTATGGATAGGACCAGAAAAGATGATGGTCATTTGATCTGTCAATTGACCAAATGGCAATGACTGACCATTTAGGTGAAAAAATAATGACCGAAACGTAGGTCAGAAAATTGACCGAACATCGTTTTCACGGTTAAATTCTATTTAAATAAACCTGATAATTTTCTTTTTGCAAACTTGAATATTCCTGTAAACAAATTTTTGTATTTCGAATTTCAGAATTCCATGGGAATTCTGGAAGTGGGTAGTTTAATTATGCAAGATTTTTGGAAATGAATGATTTCTTCGAGTCTTCGCATTGAATTTTGAAAAATCATGAAAATAACCAAAAAAGTGACTGGGAATAAAACTGACGGTCATTTTTCATCTTTATAGATGGATTTTTATATTTATTACTTCTGACTGACCATTCGAATTTTTGGCGGTCAATTACCAACGAAATTTACGATAAAGTCAGAAATGGTCACAAGACAGTCAATTCACGACTGATCTGACCGATTTCAAAATTGACCGTCATTTTACATCCCTAGACGGGTTACCAAGATTACTGTGAAGACTCATTTCTCACAAAAAAAAAACAGACCTGAAAGAAGGTCTCGACAAAAAAATCCCAATCTCCTTCACATGTCCAGAAGATCAATGAAAAAAAAAACAGCAAACGAGTGAATTTTTTTCATTGCGAAAAAAAAATGAAGAATTGTAGTATAACGATCAATTTAAACAATCTCAGTACGATTCGATTAATAAGATTGAGAGGGCAGAAGGGTCAAATCATTCGTCGCCCCATCCAGCCAAGTACTTAACCCATATTACCAAGTTGACCATATCAATCACACGTGGACATGACAAACCGTTTGCTATCGATTCAATTTGGGTGTTAAAAATAGACTTATTGATAATAATAAAATAAAGTAGCGGAAGTGCTATTTATGTGAACCCTCCATTAATGAAATTAAACATTAATAAATGTGATTATAAATTTACTCGATTTTCGTGATGATTCATTGAATTAATTGTACAATAAAATAAATTGTAGAATTTTGATGAAAAAGAAAACTGTAACCACAACAATATGGTTCTATTGGTGATAATAAATGATTTATCACGCAATGGCCCAGGGGCTTTTAATAATTGCATGTACCGTGCAACGTATAATATTGTATACCATTATGTTGCGTGACGATAGAGGAAAATCAATGGCTATTAATAAATTCGATGGATTTTCCATTTAATCCTTTGGAAATTCATCAAAATTTTAAATTAAAAAAAAAACAAACAAGGACATGTATGTAGATTGTTACAACGTGTACAAGTATTGATTTTCACTGGGAAAACTTCAATTTTTCACGTTAAAAATCATAAAAGACTCGTGAAATAGTGAAAAGAGATGATTTGAAAAAATTTCATTCAGATGATATTGCGAATATTTCGGAAACTTCTGGGTTTAGGAGCTCCTCAATATAAGAAGATCTTTATTGGTAAAATTTTATGACCTACAAAAAAGGTTTCTTGATGATTCCCCCTAAACGCAATAGTTTCTGAGATATTCACGGAATAATGTTGATAAAAAAATGATATAATTTTTTTATGTGAATTCTTTGGCAAATGTCTCTGAAAGGAGTAAGTCCAGAGGAGATAAAGAGAGGATATGAAGAGATGTTATTTTGAGAAAATTTCATAACCCTAAGGAAAAGTCTTTTGAAAAATTCTCGTAAATCCGATAGTTTCTGAGATATTGAGGGATTACGTAAAAATGCAGTTGATAACACAAAGAAAAAAGACGACTAAAGTTTTCAGACAAATGGATTTTATTCTATCATCAGTTTTTTGAGAAAATCTTGGAAACTGACCGAGATAAAGTGATTTAGTCCGATGTTTTTTGTAGCTCTCGGAATTCTCTACAAAAGAAGATCCAAGCAGAATTGCTCCATCTCCCTCAGATTCTGAGATATTTTCAAATTTCAGACAAATTGATTTTATTTCATCATCACTTTGTCAAGAATATCTCGGAAACTAAGCAAGAAAGAGGGATTTTACTCTAATTTCCTTTGAAAATCGTAAAATTTTCTATAGAAGGGAAGAATTTGAACAAAAATCCCTAATCCCGCTTGGATTCCCAGATATTTTCAAAAAAATTGGTGACCAACTGGACTCAGCTTATCTAAAAAATTGATATACTTCGAAAAATTTGAGATAAAAAAAATTCTCACATAGTTCAAGAAAAGTCTCTCAATTGGACCATGAGATAGAGAATCATCTCTCGATTTTCCAAAATAAGTGTAAATACTTATATATAGCAGTAGTTGATTCCACTTTTGTTATTCAAATGAACCGGAATACGAATGCATTAAAGAAAGAAACTCCATCCAGTTTCCACGAATCACCTTGTACATTTCTTTTATACTCGTAATGAATAGACGATCTCATTTCTCCAGTCCCCCCTACTCCAAAACGTGAAAGCATTCGTTCTTTGAGAGTTGAATCTAGTTGCAAGCGTCACCCTCTCAAGGCCAACGAAATGTTTCAATTTGTATGAAAAAAAAAAGAGTAATAAAAAACCTCGGTTTGTACAGAGAAGTACTACATCATCAAGGTCACAAGCTTATTTTATTCCTCAAATGATCAATTCAAAGCACATCTCTTTAATTTCACATTTGTTCACATTTGAAGCTTTCATGTGAATATATTCTGGTTCTTCTTCAACTATATGAAGAATAAAGCACAATTTATAGAGCTAGATTGTTGTTCCCACAGGAAATTACAAAGTTGTTTGCATTGGAATAACTGTGGCATATGAAATTTCATGCCTGCCACTACGTGCCCCACGGTATTTCCTTCAAAACTGTATGATGCTCTTGGTATTCAACTACAAAATCGATAATTTCCAACATTGGCATCTCAGCTATACTTGTCCCCTCCCCCACCCCTCCAATCCCCTTCAGCTATCCTGAGTTCTCTCTTCATCCACCCACGCAATTTTCCATCTATTGATGAGATGAAATTGAAGGAAAATAGAGATAGTAATTTATCAAATGTCAAACATTCATAATTGTGAAAATTCAATGATGAACTGTAGCAAAATGTTTGTATCTATTGTGGAATATTCAATCCTCGTTTATGAATAATTGGTCGTTTATTAATTGTGTAATGAATATTTAATTCACAAGATGACAGTAATCCAATCCATAAACTCTCCTGAAATTTCATTTTTCTCAACTAACTTCGAAGATCAATTGAATAATCGTCTTTTCTTTTTTTTGGTCCATTTGATAACAATATTATTTTGGAACTTTCCCGGAAACAAAGAGGTTCAAGAAGGTGATTGAAAGATCTTTTTTGTAGAGAATTTGAATCTCTATGAAAAAGATCTCTTGACATTTTTTCCTAATTCCAATAGTTTCGGAGATATCATCAAAATGGGAAAAAAAAATTTAAATTTTCGATCAATTCATTAAATCTGTGAAATTTAATTTTTCAAGTGGTAAATTATGAACAGTAATTATTCTAAGTACTCTTTCTATGATGATAATGATTGAAAAATTTTCTAAATGAGTTTATTATTTCAAATGCCTATGAACTTCAAAATATTCGTCAATTTTCTTCAACAACAAAGAAAATTTGCTGGATATTTAGATTATCTTATCGTTAAATTCAACTTCGCGGAGGCCTATGATAGGCCACGTGTTACAGGATAATTGTTACAATTACAAAACAAGTGAAACAGTAATAACTGAAAACTGGTAGAATGCCTGGGGAGGTAAACTCGTGTATTACGAAGAAAATACATTAATAGCTGAGTTATAGTTTAGCATAAACTACAGTTGGAACATGAAGTACTTCACCACAATTTGCATTGTTCTCTGCCTTTGTGCATTTGTTAAGGTAATTTTGTTAGTTAATATTGTATTAATTTTTTCTTTTCCTTCAATATTTGTATATTGCAGATGGATGAAGAAGAGGATAATCATGAGAATGATACGGCTGCGAGCCCATTTGACGAGATCGTGAGCAATATATTTGGTTCAGCGTAAGTTGCGAATGCAAAAGTGTTACTCCATTAGTCTCCTTCTAATTTTGAAACTTTTTGCAGCATTATGGAGGGAGAAGGGACTGGAAGTAGCGAGAATTCAGGGAATGGAGATAACGATGCGTCAATGGTGAGCAGAATATCTCGAGCGCTTTTGTTGAAAAGAGTGGGAAATTTTAGATGAAAATGAATGTGCTGAAATCCAATTCCATTTTCAAGCGATAGTATAGAAATGTTCTTTTTTTCATCGAGATTTTCCTTTTTTATAGATAGTGAGGTATGAAAAAATTCCAGAGAGCAGATTAGACTGGAAAATCTTTAAATTAAAATATTTCATAGAAAAAGAAGGGAAAATTCATGATGAAAAGTTGTGAAAAAAGCAGACTTAATATTGATGTTTAATTCGGAATTTTAGACGTTCGAAATAATCAATCATTCTTTTATCACAGTACTCGATTACCAGAATAAAATAAAAATATACCAGCAATGAAAGAATGTTTTTAACGTCGTTGGTCAATTAATTGTGGGAAGAGCCACCTGTGGTCAAATTTGAGACGCATTCCGACGTTTTCCTTCACTTTTCCGTTTTAGTGTGGAAAACTTTGGACGTGATTTTGTCGTTGCAAAAATTTATTGAAATAACGCAATAATTAACGTTGCAAATTAATTGAACTTGATGAAAGTCTGCTTTCAAATGAATGATGAATACTGCGAGTAAATTTCATCTATATATAGATTCTATCTATAATTTCATCTAATACATTCCTCCTTGCGGAAATTAATTTCTGTTTCTGAAAATAATTTGATGAATTCTCTTCGAAGGACTCAGGCAGTGCTGGATCCGGTGGTCTAATTTCGGGACTTCTGAATGGTTTATTGAGTGCAGGGTAAGAAATGAATTCGGATGAATTTACAGTGACGATTATAACAATTTTTTCAAAATTATTGTAGTAATGATGGAGATGGCAGTACTGATGGTTCAGGAGGAGATAATAATGATAATGGTGATGGTGGAAATGGCGATGGTTATTCTGAAGGAAATTATGATGTATTCGGGGCATTGATAAATACTGTATTCAATAGAGGGTGAGGAATGAACATGAAATATATTCATGATAAACTTTGCTTTTAACATTAACAAGTTGAGTGGTGGAGAAGTAAAACAGTATAAGTCCACTCATCATGCTTTTTGTTCTCTGAGAATATTTCGAGAACTAAGCGAGACAGTTCAATTTTGTCCTCATCCTATTTTACAAAGAATTTTAGAAGCTATAAGAGAAAAATTTAGACGAAGTTGCTCTATTTGGGATAGTTCCTGAGATATTCTTCGAAAATGACTGATAACAAAAGACGACTTATTCTGTTTTACGACTTCGCGACTGAATTATTCTAGTGGTGATGGCAATGACGGAGATAACAGTGGGAGTAGTGCAGGAGAAGGAAATGCTTCTAATGGAGATGATAATGCTGATGGTGGAGATGATTATTCTAAAGGCAATTATGATGTATTAGGGGCATTGGTAGATACTGCGTTGAACAGAGGGTGAGGAATGAACATGCAATATATTCGTGACCAACTCTCTCTCTATCTTTAAACAAATTCAGTAGTGAAGCGGTGAAATAGGACAAGTCCATTTGCCATGCTTTTTGTTGAGAATATCTCACAAAATAAGCGAAATAGAGCGATATTTTCTGAATACTTTTTTGTACAGAGTTTCAAGAGTTTCGCTGAGTTTTCGAGATATTCTTCAAAAATTATTGATAGAAAAAAATTGACTTATCTTCTTTTATCACTTTGAAACCGGATTATTCTAGTGGTAATGACGATGATGGAGATAACAGTGGTGATGGATCAGGAGAAGGAAATTCTTCTGATGGAAATGGTAATGATGCTGATAATTCAGGCGGAGACAATGATGACAATGGTGATAATGAAAATGATGGAAATGATAATGATGATTCTACAGGAAATTATGATGTATTAGGGGCGTTGGTAAATACTGCGTTGAATGGAAGGTGAGGCTATGAACATAAAATATATTCACGATGAACTTTACTTCTAATATTAACAGATAAGTAGTGTGAGTTTCAACTGGATAAGTCCACTTTCCGTCTTTTTTGTTTGAGAATATTTTGGGAATCAAGCGGGATACAATGATTTTGCCCGAATCCTTTCTAAGAGGAAATTTCAAGAGATGTAAAGAGGGATGAGGACAAAATTGTGCTATCTCATTCAGTTTCCGAGATATTCATCGAAAATAATTGATTAAAAAATGGACTTATCCTTTCTCACTTCTTCACGACTGAATTATTCTAGTGGTACTGAGAATAATGGCAACAACAGTGGCGATAGCTCAGGAGAGGAAAATAATTCTCGTGATGGAGATGAAAATGGCAATGAGTCAGGAGGAAGTGAAAATGTATTATCAGGACTCTTAGACAATTCAGGAGGAAATAATGATGTACTAGGGGAGCTGTTGGATGAAGTGATTAATCCCGAGTGAGTGATAAGTATGAAATAATTCATGAGTATCTTCGATTTTAATGTTGGAAAAATCTTTCAGTGGAAAAGAAGAAAATGGAAATGAAAGTGGTGATGGCTCAGGAGATGAAGGTGATGATAATAATGGTGATGATGGAAATTCTAATAATAATGCTGATGATTCGGAGGGACAAACCAGTGGAGATCAGAGTGGAAGTGAATCTAATGCGAGTGGTGCAACGGTAAACATCAATCATGCTACACTTTTGTTCTCCAGTCTATTTTGATGAATTAATTGCAGGATGATGGAAGTGGAAATGTAGGCAGTGCAGGTGGTTCAGGAGAAAGTAATGATAATGATAATAATGACGGCAGTTCAGGAGAAGGCAATGACGATAATGCTGATGATGAAAAGGACAATCAGACTGTATTTATCTATACTTGATTCGCAAAAATTTAGGGATGAAAAAGTAAAACAGGATAGATTCAACTTTTTCGTTCTCTATTTTTGGATAATATCTCGAAAACTAAGCGAGATAACGAATTCTTCATGATTTGTTGTGGTTTAGAGAATTCTCCCAGAACAAATGAGGCTCCAACCAAAATTACGCTATCTTGCTTAATTTCCGAGATATTCTCGAAAAATGAACAGCAAAAAAATAGGTTTTTCGCGTTTTATTTTTTCACTATTAAATTGAATGAATATGAAAATAGAACATATAAATAGGTTAATTTGTCTTTTCAGAATGATGGCGATATGATAGCAGGTGTCCTGGGCTGGTTTTTCGGTGGAGGGTAAGAAATATTTATCCATCTATTCATACAAATTTCATATTCCAATTACGAAAACGTTTCCAGGGCGGAGGAAATCGATGGAGGCGATACTGGCGATGGAAACGTATGTAAAAACTCTCTACTATCATATTCATAGAAGAAAAATCATGACTATTACATCAGATTTTCATTCAACACCAATTACCTTCTAGAACGATGGAGACGACAATGGAAACGATGGTAGTGCAAATGTATGTAGAATTTAGTTATTGAATCTTCATTATTCAGAATTCATGGATTTTTCTTTGTGAATGAATTTTATTATAGGACGATGAGAATACAGAAAGCAATAATGGAAACAATGGGGATGCAAATGAAGAGTCTGATTCACTATTCATGAGCTTGTTGAGACGAACCAGCGGATCTCTCTTCGGCGGGTAATGAATGATTCGTTGAAATTACATAATGAATAACTGTAATGAAATTCATAAAGATTTTATAATTCATTCAAGTATTTTACTTGTGAAAATTATGAATTCAGGGGAACGGAGGAGAATGCAGATGAAGGAGAAGGAGAGAAAGAAAACGAAAATCAGGTAAAACGTATTCCGACATTTTGTGATTAGAAGGAAAGATGTAACAAAATGGCATAATTGTGGATCTTTATTATATTTCAAGGATAATCCCTATGGGGAAGACAGCATTGGACTCATGATGTTGTCCACTTTCTTGAAAACCTTGGTGGAAAACAGGTAAAAAAAAATAATAGTGAAGACTGGGGCAAAACGGATCTACAGGGGAAAATGAATCAAAATTTTTTTCAGAGTGAAGGCCTTCGCGAAAAAATCTTTGAAAAAAATGATTAGATCCTTCAGTATGTCGACATTGTTGAATAATTTTCTGAGAATTTTTCGCGAAAGTCTTCACTGCAAAAAAAATTCTGATCTATTTTGGGAAGACCTGGGGGTCTTCCCTGTAATTTATCACTGAAAATTGGAGGTTAATCTTTGAATATTCAGGAATGACGGGGACGATGAAAGTGGCAGTGGTGAAAATGTAAGTTTTCATTATCCACATTCTTAAAAGAATATCTCTGGATTTTTTGATGAAACCCCAAAATTACAATACTCTTCCCTTTTATCTGTTCACAAGGGTGACAATCAGCAGTCTACGCTGTGGGGAGCTATTGAATATGCTAACGGTCTAGTGAACGGAGTGAGTCTCAATAAAACTTCATTGATTTCGCAAATACTCGATATTCATGTTAATTTCAATTTGGTAGAATGACGAAGATAACGGCTGTATCCTCGATTCTTCTATTGGGCAGATGATTGCTGGTACCGCAGGGAGTAGCGGTTCCATGATGTTAAAATGGGCACTGTGTGGAAGGTAAAAAGAAAAAATGAAAATAATTCAGACAAATCTTATTTTCAGAATCAAAGATGATCTAGAATTTTTTTATGGGTGAATGCCTTCACTGAAAAAAAAATTGTAAAGATACTCTAACATGTCTCTATCAATGTATAATTTTTTTTTTTATTTCCAAAAAGGTCCTCACTACGGAAAAAATTATCAATGAATCTATTCACAAATAAGCTATTTTTTTCTCTTTCCACAGATTATTCTGAAGACTCTCCCACCGATATTCAGAATGAAAGCAATTTTTCAAAAAAATTGAATTAATATTATAAAGCATTTATAAATAAATGTTTCAGAATGCATAATTATAATCTCAATAATTATAAAATCATTGGGGAAAAAAAATCCATTTCTTTAACATTGTAAATCAAAATCTTTTTTATCTACTTGAATATGTACATTCAGATAGCATCCGTTTATCGTTAACGATGAACGTGCTTTTATTACAAGTCATTCTGCTTCACCTTCGCTCCTGATAATGAGACCTGATTGGAGAATTGCAAGTTTAAATGCATCAATTGTCACACTTTATTCGTGTGAAAGATTACCTCAACTATCGCAATTCAAAGTTCACATTCTCATTTTTTTTAAAACTCATTACGACCTCATTAGAGCAAATGGATTATTAAAAAATTCATAAAGGCATTTTACTCATTGATTCAAAGTGAAGGAAAAAGTACGTATTAAAGTAAATGAATTGTGAATTGGTGTCTGAACATTAAATATTGACTGAGGAGTTGGAAAATGTCGAAGTTCAATTTTCTAATTGGCTATAAATATTCATCAAGTCCAAAAGTGTTTTTTTTCCATCGATTCTAGGTGTATTCGTTTGATGTCTTACTTTCATCAAATGAAATTTTTCCGTAAATTATGTATCACGTTATTCCTGGATAATTGCTATGAGTGCATTCAACATTTGTAATGCCATCAAGTGTTAGTACGAGTGAGGGATTAATTTCGAGGGATTACGAAAGCGCTTAGTCGGTAATGCAGAGGAGCGAATAAGTATTTAGGTCATTTCTGAATAAACTTTTAGTCTTTTGGATTTCTTTTTTTTTATAAAAAAAACAAACAATTTTGTTTTTTTTTAATAAAAACTATTCTGTTGACATTTTTCCTGGGGAAATTCATTGGGATAATTTTTTTTAAATTTTCTCTCAAAATTGGAATGAAACTTCAAACGAATTACGCTAGTTAATTCTGAAACAAATTAAGCAGACGACCTATTTTTTTTTCTACTTGTTTTCTGAAAATATAGTAGCTCTTGGAATTCCCCACAAAAAAAAAGTTTTGGTTGCCGAGATATTTGCTCGACAAAGCTGACAAAAATAAGGTAGTTTGTCTCATTTTATCTTTATACTGCTGAATTTCCTAGCGAAGAAAATAGGATTTCCCCTTGAATATTTTCCACGTGTCTACAATTGTTACGGTAAATTGGGTATTATGCGAAGGCGTGATTATGGAGTGTTGACACCTTATATTTTCCAATGGGTCTATCCCCTGGTGGGCGTCATTGTACCTTTGTATGATAAATAGCGAACGAGGGCTGGATGAACATCCGCGTATTGTGCGTGAGATATTTTGAGAATCAATTGCAATCCCCTTTTTTCGAGAGCATTATTGTCATGTATTCAGAGGGTATCTGGTAAAGAGATCAAACAAGACGAGTAGATTTATTTTCGTGATTCTCCATGAAATATTTCGGAAACTAAGCGGAAGCAGCAGCAGCTCTGATTCCCTTCTACAAAGAATAAAACGTAAATTTTTTGAAAATTTGGCAAAATACACACATGAAGATACTTTCTGAAGACTTTATAACGTCTTCATGAAGTTTTCATAAAAAAGTTCCAATTCTTTATAAAAAAAAGTTTCAATTCCTTAGAAAAAATATTCTTTACAAAGGCACTTTTGTACGTGTACAATCCTAAAATTCTTTCGTTATTATGATGATTTCGAAACGAAGACCTCGGAAACTAAGCGAGATAGAGCGATTGTGGTTCTTTTCGAGGAGTCTCCACAAAAATTTCACTATCCCGCTCAATTTCCGAGATATTGGAAGATAAACATCTCATATAAAAGTTAGAATAATTGAAAGAAATTCTTAAAAATAACAAAAAAATACAATCCCTCAATAAAATACAAAGAAAAGTTATGGTAAGTCCGTAATTCATAAACTTTCATTATTAAAATTTCGCAAGCCAAGTGGAATACGGAATTCAGAGAATAAAAAATATGATTTCCAAAATGACATTTGAATAATACCCTCACGTTAACTTCCACCAGTAACTCCACAGGAAATTGTGGAAAGAGGGGTCGAAGAGAAAAAAAAAATGATCCAACATTGATATTCTCGGGATGAAATATAAGAAACAAAATTCAACAAAAAGTTATATGTTCCAACATCCGATGCTGGCCGCATCGTAATCCTGTGTCAAGGGGATTTTTCCCCAAGCAACGGTAACTCCCCCACGTTGAATTTCTATTTATAGATGATACTACCAGGCACACTGGCAACATAAAATACACATATACCACTGAAACTGAAAAAAAAAAAAAAAGTGGAAATCATTACCCTCCATAGTGCTGCACTATTTTTCATGAATTATTTCTCCCCGAGGGCATAAATATCTTTGACCAAAAATGTCACATCAACAATTCAAAGAAAAAGAAAGAAAATTTTGTTTCTATTCAGAATTTGCATTTTGTTTTTTTATTTGATGAATATCAAACAAAAAAGAAGAAAAAATTGTGACGCAACTGTAGACACTCGTGTGACGTTGAATAAAGTATAAAGGTCAACATAGGTCAGTGACGGGTTTTACACAAACCGCCTAGACCAATCAGAATTGATATTTCCCCCGTAGTTCAGTACGAAAATAGATAGACGATAAGGGACAGTTTAACTACGTAATTAATGACGTCATGAACGACCGTGAGGTCGCCGGCCGGAATCAACCCCCTTCGTTTTTTCTTGTTTTAACAAATCGCATTGATGCATGTATGTGTTAATTTAATCGCTTAGATTTCCCGTTACACTGACATTTACATAGTGCAGAGGCACTTGCTGTAGTTAGTATTTTCGCTGCATTATAACTGCATGAAACTTTGCAAAATTTCCCAGGACTTTTCGAGCTCATTATCGATTCAATTTGAATGTGAAGTGGAGAAGGGAGATGAGTAAATTTTTTAGGGATTATTGATTTTTTGAGAATATCCCGAAAATTCGAGGCGATGCATTGAGCTTTCTTCTTATCTAATTTACATTTCACGATATTTCACGAAAATTCAATGAGCAAAACTGAAGAACGAACAGTCAATTTACTTTCCGGTTAGTTTTTTGGAAATCTCTCAAAAACCAAGGCGGAAAGAGAAATTTCTGTGATTATCCTTTTTCATAGAGGATCTGTGCTACGGAAAAGGTTATTACTAAAATTCCTCTATCTCACTTAGTTTTTGAGATATTTCCAAAAAATTAATGTCGAAAGAAATAAAAAAAAATTGATGAACCTGAAAATAACAAACATTTGACAATTTTTTTCTTCCAACATATAAATTATTTTCAAAAAATGAAAAATATACACATGTAGAGAATTCAAAAAACTATTAGTGCAATTATTTTGATATTTTTAAAAATTACAATTTGTTTCAAAAGATTCAAAAAATTGTCAGATTTATGCTAATTCCATTATCATAAAAAATAGATGTGTCAATTTGCACTCTGTCACTAGTTTTCTTAAGGAATATCTCAGAACAGGGAAAATAGAAGAATCATAGTAATAGTCTTTGTTGTGAAGAAGAATCAGGTTCATAAAAGAGTAACTACCGGGATTTCTCAATCTTCCTAAGTTTTCAAGATAATTCCTAAAGAACTAATTTCCAGAAAATCATCTTTTACTCCGTCAGTTCTGGAAATTTAATGGATGTAGAAATTCAGTTAGAAAATTTGCATAACACCGATGTATTGCCAATATTCCACATTTTCAAATTCTCAAAGTTCCCGCCATCCTCCATTACTCAATTAATTTCATCAAAATTCCTTAATGAACACCAAGTAATTACGTGAAAACCCACGTTTTACATCCTGGAAAATCTGAAAAATGTTAAAGGTGATGATTCCGTAATGACATATATCCATTGACACGTGGTACACCAGAATGATTATTGACAAGTTCATGATCAGCGTTTGCGCATTGCGTCCCGCCAAATTTTCCCTCATCCTAATCCCAAAAATAAATCTATCATCGTATAAATTACTGCAATCTCCTCATCAGAATAAACGAAAATTACTTACATTTTTCAGGGAATGAAATTTTCCTCATGTTCCACACTTCTTCGCAAAGGAAAAACCGAAATGTTGCGGACCATGGTTGATTGCCGGTCTTCTGTTCCTTTTTTTTAACAGCAGTTGTCGTTCACTCCTTTTCTCTCTCTCTCCAATTCTCCAGAACTATCTCAATCTACCACCCACTCGTTTCAAATAAAAACTTTCTTTCTCTTGGGGTAGTTTATAAAAAAGGGTTTGAGTCCTTGAAGTCTATATAGAATAACACAGTAAGGGGTAAAGAAAGTGTGGAGAGGGTGAGTTTTTACTGCAGAGCAACGATGCTTCGATTGGCCAATGAATGAAGCGCCCTCATCAGCCATTTTCTCTTCACGAAAACCAGATGGCGCCACTTGCCGGCAATCGCGAGGAACTGTTTTATCGACAGACAACTATCGATCAATAATCGCGTGACCGAATAACAGTCAAGATAAAAAAAACAATATCATCTCACAAAATCTAAATTTGGATCGTGTAATTTGAAATAACAACAACAGTCTATGTAATTTGAATCGCACGCGATGCTTCATTATTTCATGAAATATTGTTACACATGTAGACTTTAAAAAAATACGTATATATCCAGAATATTGAATTCCGGATGTACAATATTTTCATTTTTTTTTTTTTTTTTCAAGATTTGTTACATTACATTAATTTATTATAAATAATCCTGCAGGTATCGAGGCAATTATACAGATTGATAATCAAGAACAGCATTATCACAATTATATCTCCAGGCCGTTTCCAGCAATAAATAATTCAACTTTTTGTAATGCGTAAACACACACACACACACACGCATAATTCGGCAGTGGAGTCCATTTTGTTTTTGCGTAATATTTTTGGAAATAATTGAGATAGAGAAATTTTGCGATGAGACATTTTTTGTAGACTTGATTCTGTTTTACAAAAAAGTTACAATGAAAGATTTCGAATTTCAACTATTTTCCGAAATATTCAACGAAAACCGTAAGTCGAGGATTTGATTCTCTTCGGCACATGACTCCACCGTTGAACTGAGAGAAAAATCCTTTTTCTTTCATTTATAATTCAAAATTAGTGCAATAACTCAGAATAAAAACTGGAATAAATCTTAATTATTCTTCTTCTTCTCTTCCGTGTTCTTCTCCAAGAGTGGCTCCTTCAGCTCATCCATCTCATCAATTTTTGCATTGAGTCGTGTCTTAGAGTTGCACTTTGACTCATCATCAACATCACTAAATGTCTCCTCATCCTTCTTTTCTTTTTCATCTTTTTTCTCCTCTTTCTCGGTACTCTCATCTTTTTCATCCTCAAGTAGATAATCCCAGTCATACACATCTCCGCCATCTTTGACTCTTCTGAGTTCTTTCTTCAGCATTTCCAAGCATTCACGACGTTCTTTCCATTTGGCTTCGTCAATTACTGGAATTTCTTTTTGTTCTTCACCATTTTCATTAACTCTCACCAAAGACTCTCCTGATTCAGCTGCTGCTTTTTCTTTTGCCTCACAATCTTCGATGTACTTCTCGTAACTTTGTACCTGTTAATAATGTTTTGTCAATAATTTTTTGTAAAATCGTGTAGAATCAAACAATAAAGTGCAAATTTGAAGGTAAAAGTGTTGTCCGAATTTTTCGGAGAAATATAGAAAAATTTCCAAAGAAAATTTAGCATAAAAAAACTTAATTTTTCAACATTTCATTGTTTTGCCTTTTAAAAAGGACAGTTGATGATGAACACAAATTGAAAACAAAGACCATGGGTCAAGGAGTAGGCCAATTTTAGTAACAATAACCACTCGAGCCTTCTCCTGATCAGTTTGTTCTCTGATAGTCTACTATGTTACAACTAGACAGTGAAAATTTTGTGAAAAAGTGTTATGTCTCAACTAAATACCATCTGATCGTCAATTCTAGATGAGTTTTTTTCGAAATTCAATAAATCTGTATTAAATTACTGAAGGTTTTTCTTGAATTTCGTCTCGTATTTTTTACAGCATGATAGAATTGAGTTGATATTGTTCCACGTGAAGCATTCGAGTTATTGTTTAAAAAAAATGGAAATGAAGTGCATTTTATAAGTCCTATGTGCAGAATGTAGTTGTTTTCGTTCTATTATGAAAAAAAAAAATTGTTCTTAGTTTTTTCTGCAAATATCTCATATTTTCACTCAAAATTACGGGAGATACAAGGAAAAAACTGAATTTCTCAAATTAAACGATATTTCCAATAATATTTGTTAACCCGTTGACTACTTTGTCCACTATAGAGGTCATTGAGTTTTACACCCTAAAGTTTAAACCAGTTAAAAATTTTCATTGACTGATTTCAATTCTAGGGCGTGCATCTCAATGTCTTCTATAGTTGACAGAAACAGTTAATGAGTTAAAAATCAATTGAATTTATATTAAATTAGTGGGAAATGATCCTACATTTCATTCGCAATCAGCCTCAGGCCTCTATCATGGTAACGACCCTAAGAATTTCCAAAAAAACGATTTTTTTCGAGAAAAATCGTTTTTTTGACAAAATTGCCACATGAATTGGTATATGTACTTGGTCTTTTGCTATTGGCACAGGTAGTGATGTGTAAAGTTTCGAGTGCATCGATCATACAATTGTCCCCATAAAAATTCCAGTAAAATTGACTGAAAGAAAAATTAACCCTAGACTGGTCATCTGACATACCCCTACAACTTTTGCCCCGTCATTATTTTAGCTGCAACGTTGTCAAATTCACTCTACGCTGCTTTTTTTTTTCTAAAGACTCATATATATCCTCAATCACTGCCTCAAATATCATTATTTTATTGTCACTTTTTCTATAGAAAAAAAAAATATACAAAAACGCCCTTTTTTTAGACTTTTATGGTGGTGTAACCCCCTGAAGAACCTAAAATTCGATAATAAAACTACTGACCTTATCCTGCAGCATCTGTGAAATATCATTTTGCTTCTTCAAGTGCCTTGGCAGCCAGAAGCACGCCTGTAGTAAACGTAGAAATACCCAGACAGCTCCAGCCAATGCGACATAAGTGAAGGCAGTGAATACCATGCTAACAAAATCGACAGTTACTTGCTGATGTTTCATAGTTTTAAATTTTTTATGTACCTATGGAACAGAGAGGTCGCATACCATTGATTGTTGTACTCATTTTTATTATGAACATCTAAGTCAATTAAATTATAGTGAATAGCAATGTTTCGAAGTCTACATTATTGGTTTAATTTGATTGTGAAATGAAGAAGAACGAGATGAGACAATTTTCGGAATTGATTTTCATGGGATATCTGGGAAACTAAGTGCGATGGAGAAATGTTCGAAGGGACCTTTTTTACAGGTCTAATTTTTTTCAACCAAAAAGGTAGACACTACATTAATTTCTCTGTCTCTCTCAGTTTCTAAGTTATTTCTAAAAAACGGAATAAAAGTGAGATCGAAAAGGAATTCGAGTCAATTTCACTTCATTCAGTTTTTTTAAAAATATCCTGGAAACTTAGAGAGATGGAGAAATTTTGGGGGAGACCTTTTTTGTAGAGGCAAATTAGTGCTATGAAGAAGGTCTTCACGAAAATGGCTCTAACTCTCTCAGTTTTTGAGGTATTTGGGAATGTCTGAAGAGGAATAGAAAAATCGATTTCCATTTCGTCAGCGATTTTTTAAAAAATATCTCAGAATCTGAGAGAGATAGAGAAATCCTCATGGAGATATTTTTTGTGGCCCTGATTTAACTCCATAAAAGATTTTATTCTTCGAGATAATCCAAAAGTGTTTTCGAAAACAGTTCCACATATTCAAAAATTGAATTAATTCAACATTTAGTTTTTTTTGTTGAATATTTCGAAAACTATCAGAAATAGAGAAAATCTTGTTTTGTATTGCCTCTTTTGTAGGAAAAAATCAGCGTTACGAGAAAAGTCTTTTGAAAAATTCTTCTATCGTCTTTAATTTTTTGAGATATTTCGAAAAATCTGAAGAGAATTAGGAAAAGCGATGAAAATCAATTTCCACTCTGTCAGCGATTTTTTGAGAATATTAGGAAAATTTTGTAGAGACTTTTTTTTCTTGTTGCTGTAATTCTCCTACAAGAAAGGTTCTCACCAAAATTTCTCTATCTCTATTAATTTTTGAAATGTCCCCCAAAAATCAATAATCACTTGTTTCCCAATTCCACAAATTTTTTCCATGTTTACTATTCCCGTAGAAAAAGCAATGACAGTGTTGTTTGCATAATCGTTGAGCAGCGTTGAATAAAATATCGTGCCTTCACTATAAAAAATCGATGTGCGTCACTAATACAAGCGCACAATCGAAAAAATAAAAATAAAATAAATAAATAATTATCCAGAAAACATAGAATATCGAGGGCTAAACATCAAGAAGCTAGAAATAAAAATATATTTACTCACCAAAGAAAATATTAAATTGTTACAAAACCCAGCCATATACCATAAAATTCATAGAAAAACAGAAAATCATAAAAATTATTGATTATTCAAAAAAAGGTATGAAAACAAAAAAACGTAAAAAGTTCAAGAAAAAAATAATTTATTTCTTCTTCTCAGAAAAGAAAAAAAAATTAATAATTCCATTGCTTATAAATTCAGGCGTACATCATTTCCACTGACAATTTGTTCACTCTCATAAGAATCAAAAAATAATAATTCAAAAAATGAAAATTTTAAATTTACAAATTCTCAGCGTATTCACTTACCTCAATTCACAATTCTTTTTTTACACTCTTTTCATTGTTCTTCTCAATAATAATGAATGAAAAAAAATCAATTCAGAAGAATTGAATGAAAAGTGAATTTGAAAATTATTTCAAAGGAGAAAAAAATGGAATTCTTTGATGAAAAAAAAAGGAGAATTGGAACCAATTCAAACTGACGATATGTAATGTGTGTTGAATTGAACGTATGAACGCAAAGTGGAGACCGTCGACACCAGGTCTAACACACGACTACACCACTGACCCCTATTTTTTTACCTAAAAAAATCGATATATGGATCCTTGAAGTCCACCTATGATTGACTGGTTAGCATTGTAACGAGAACTAACTATGTCCAATCGTCAGTTTGTTTCCATTTCTTTCTCCCCTCTTTTTCACAATATAGAAAATAATAAAAAAAGAAGAAATAGAAAAAAAATAAAGGTGACATTTTTTTCGATATCTCTGCTCACACATCAGAGGTTTTTCTGCTTAACGATTCTCTTCTTTCCATAATTGAGGAAAAAGAAGACATAATTGGAAATAATGGATAAATGATTGATTGAAGATATAAAAAAAAATTCAACATTTTCTAGATTTTTTTTTTTTCAAAAATTAAAGAAAATGATTAAGTGAAACGGGATTGCCAATTATTTATCATTTTCTTTAAATATCTCGGAAAAATTGTGGAGATCTTTTTTTTCAGAGAATTTTAAATTTCATTGAAAAAATAGAGAAGGGCATAATTCTGCTAGATCTGATAGTTCCCGAGATATTTCTATTTTAATCCGTTTCACCCTTTCAACACGAGAATAATTTCTAAAGAATAGATTCTAAATAATACGATGTTCGATAGAATGAAACGATGAAATAAAGAAGTAATTGGAAAAAAAATAATTAATAGTTCTCAATTGAAATAACACTTGATCTGGGTATTCGAAGTATTTAATTTAAAATGAAGACATTTCCATACATTTTCTTCGATAAAAGTTCATAGGAAAAAGATTTTTTCTTCTCAATTGGGAAATAGATCGAGGGAGAAAAATAAATGAAGAGAAAATTAAGGAGAAAAAAAAAAGAAAAAGAAATCTGCAGAAAGGAATGATTGAATTTTACGTCGTAGATCTGACATAAAACAATAAATAGGGAGTTGCTGAGTTACGTGGATTTGGTGCCAATTTATCCTGTAATTCGTGTTCAGGTATTGCTCTAACTGCCTCATCATCA
Organism: Aleiodes alternator; assembly: GCA_963921955.1. Lineage (NCBI taxonomy): Eukaryota > Metazoa > Arthropoda > Insecta > Hymenoptera > Braconidae > Aleiodes > Aleiodes alternator. The sequence goes on along the minus strand of OY998099.1, from coordinate 6,166,119 downwards.
CACTCAAGCCATGTACCAAAGTGTTTACCACGTTTAATACCACAGCACTCCATACTACGACAGCCCATTCTCAATAATTGCTCCTTACTCTCACTGATATTTGATTTACTTCGGAAATATTTCATTATACCAGATGTTGTTGAATTATTTGTGTTACTGGTACTACCACTCTGTGTTATATTTTGACGTCGACAATCACGATCACAGCGTGTATACTCAGCATACATTGAGTCCTCAGGGACTTTTGTGTATGCAATATAGTGGCCAGCTGTCATTGTTGCACCCTGATGCATTATTACTGAGTAGAGTTTATAAACGTGACGTGATTCAACTTGTCTACTCGATGGACCAACTTGCTGTTCATTGCTGCATTCCTCGCAGAAACACTGAAGTGTTAGTGGAGTTGGCATGTAGTTATTTATTTTTTCCATCGAGCTGAAAGGAGAGGAAAGAATTAATTAGTTCCTTGGAGAAATGAATTTATTTTTTTCGGGAAAATCTTGGAAATCTATGAAAATTGGCGTCATTTTTGTGATCTCCGTTGTAGCTTGTATTTTCCTCTAAAAAAAATTATATGAAAATACTTTATAAAGACTTTATAACGTCTTTATAAAGTCTTTATGAAAAGCTTGCATGTCTCCATAAAAAAAAGTTTGAATTCCTTATAAAGAATATTCTTTATAAAGCACTCTCATAGATTCCGAGATATTCTATGAAACAAGTTAATTTATAGATTTTATTCTAGTTTTTTCTTTAAATATCGTATTGGTCCCGGTTCATGGTGGTTTGGAGCTAGTTTTCGACAGCATAAATAGAAAGCAGCAACTATTTGCTTGATTACATGTAATTTAATTATATTGATACATATTTGTTGCGCTTAGCATGCTCAGCAATTGAATATTGAAAAATATTTGTACTTTCAAATAGAACGGAGAAATTTACAAAAATTTTCGGTTATTGGGGCGCTGTCATAAGAAGGGGCCAATACCGTAACATCATTATGAAAAATTGAGAAGAAAAAAAAATTACCCAGCTGCGGTGGAAAAACGTTTCAATTGTAAAACAAGTAGCCTCGGCAATGAGGGAAAACTAACAGCACGTCGAGCTTCGTTGTATCTCAAGCAGCTGGCGCACCAGTATTTGTCTCTTCCACAAAGAAGTTCACTTGTTACAACAGAGTGTCTATAAACTTCTGAGCTGTCTATCGATTTTCCATTTTCATCTGAAATAAATGAGCAAAAGAGAATTAATTAAAAATTTATAGAACTATTTTGTTTGGAAAAATTCATAAAATCGAAAATTTACCTTTCTCGTTTGATCTTCCAGTTTCAATGGGCACACAAATATCGCAAAATGTCTCTTTACGTTCAGTAACATGTTCACATTCAAGACACGTTGTACGTAATAGACTTACACCCTCAAAATCCTCAGAGATAAAACATTTTTTACTCTCAGGACGATGATATGAAAAATCACCATTATTTGACATAAAATCATTGTGTCCATTTTCAAATGGTCGTGATGACATACCATTTATACTAGTCTGTGCTATACAACTTGTACTACCACCACGTGTTGTTGGATATTTTTTTTGTTTCTTTTTTCTCATACTACGTTTACCAGAACCACTACCTTCAAATTGCATATCAACTAAACGCTCCATATTAGTATCACCAATACCACCATTACTCTGGCCAAATTGACTCTCTCTGTATCTAACGAGTAATTGAAATGTTTCACGTATATTATCGAGTAAACAGACGAGTAATTCATGGGCATCCTGTTGTTGATTTCCCTCGAATATTGGATTAACATCCCTGAAAAAAAAGGAAAATTTAATTTTTTTTTAATTTCATGCTGCTTGAATCATTGATTCATCTTGCTGGGAAAATTTAGTTAACAAATTTTCGGCTGTATCGATCATTGTACAAATGAATGAAAATATAAAACAAAATTTGACAAATATCAAATACACCAACGTTTCGGCCAAGTATGTGCGGCCTTCATCAGGGTGTTCACTTTATTATTGAATATCTGGGAAGATTTTCTAAACTTATTATCATAACGATTTTTTATTTTTATGCATTAATCTATTGCACATATTATTTTAACATAAATGATCATTGAATTTTCTATATATTATAAAGAAAATTCAATCACAATTCAAGTTAAAATAATATGTGAAAGGGATTAATACATGAAAATTTCAAATCATTGTCATAATAAGTTTATAAAATCTTCCCAGATATTTAATAACAAAGTAAACACCCTGATGAGGGCCGCACATAGCTAGTCGAAACGTTGGTGGACTTGATATTTGTTAAATTTTGTTTTATATTTTCATTCATTTGTGCAATGATCGATACAGTCTACAACATGTTAATTAAATTAATATAAGGGTCGGATAAAAATTAAAAATGAAAAGAACAATTGTTCGTCCATGGATAAATCAAGTTTTTCTCAGAAAATAAGAGAAATTCTCGTAATGATCTTTTCGTAGGGGACAATCAGGACTACAAAAAAATTCCTATTTCGCTTAGATTTCACGATAATTGACAATTTTCATGAAGAAAAGGCGACTATTTCATGAATTTTCATAACCAAATAACGGTTTTTCTCAAATATCTCGGAATCTAGACGAAATGGAGAAATTTTCAAGTCTTTTTTTTTTGTTGAGAGAACTGCAAAAAAAAATGTTATTACGAAAAATTTCTATCCCCATAGATTCTGATATCTCTAAAGGAAATCAATATTAAGTTGGCATCAGTCAGTGAAAACTTGTAGATTTATCCACTTGAAATTTCAATCAAATTGTTCAGAGAATCTTATCTCTGTGTTAAATTTACCTGAGAGCTTGCAAAAATGCATCGGGCTGATAAGGCTCACTATTTTCTCTCGATTCTGAGACTCTCAGTGCTTGAAATAATTCATGCAATTTTTCAGTTGCAACTTGTATCCTTGGTTTATTCAATTCACCCATTCCAGATAATGCTGATAAATCTTTGCTACTCCAACTACGATTACCGCTTGATGTTAAAGAAACACCAGTGCGTCCAAGTGACGATGATTTTGCCTGCGAAAAAAAAATTAGAATGCCAAATAACAAATGAAAATTGACAAAGTTTATATTTTCAAAATAAAAAAAATTAATTTTTGAACATGTGGATAGTGTTGTTACCTTCATTTGCAACTGTTTATCATTGAGATTTGAGAGATCAGTTGCCAGATGATGTAAATTGTGCAAAAATGATGGTGCAAAGCGCAGTGTATATATAACACTGTTCAAAAAGCATGTATTACCAAGATTACAAAGTGTCGCTATTCTCAAACCATCGGAGCAACCTCCAATAATATCATACGTAGCCTCTTGATGATTACTAAGTTGACTCCGATATCCATTCAACATTTTGCGTGTACCTAAAAAATGGAAATTGAATATCAACCATTAGTTTTTCAGTTTAGGTTGAATATCTTGGAATCTGAAGGAAATGAATAAATTGTCATAGAATTCTTTTTTGCAGCCCTGATTTTTCTTTTCAATAAAGTCTCTAGGAATCACTTCTTCATTTAATTTTTGAGGCAATTTGAAAAATGGTGAACAATAATTTTCCTTCATCACAAAATAAATTGAATAAACGTTCAGTTTTCGTGAAATATCTTCAAAACGATTTATAGATGGACAAATTTTTATTAACTTGTTTCGTAGAGAAAAATATGCAGTGAAAAAAGGTCATTACAAGAATCGTGCTATTTCCCTTGGATTCAAAGGTAATCAACGAATTTCTAGGGAAGAAATGAACTAGTTCCTCAAACCGAATTTTATAAATTCATGTTTCAATTTTTATCAAATATCTCTGAATTTCAGCAAGATAGATGAATATGCATGATAATCTTTATTGCAAAGAAAAATCAGAGCTATAAAGATCCTTGCAAAAATTATATGAGATAATTCGTGATACTGGAGATAGCAGACATGTGAGAATTTTCTCTGCATTTTTCAAAAAATATAAAAATTATTTAAAAAAAAAATATTCAAAAAATTTGCGCTTATAGCTCATCAAATGTTGGACATGTGCATATTCTTCTTTTTTTCTTCAAATAATTCATTTTTCACAAAAGTAAAAGACTAAAAATTATCAGATGTCTGTTATTTTCAATATCATGATAATTAACCAAAATTGCTTATCTTTTAGGTCTCTGCTGAGACCTAAAAGAGCACATACAATAATTAAATTCTAATAAGGTCGTATATCCAAGAAAATATCAAAATCTCTTAAATTCATATCTCTACCAATGAAAAAAAAATCCAGAAAAAAAATTCCATAAATTTAATTAATCCAAATATTTCAAAATTTCCAAATGAATAAATAAAAAACTCACTGTAAGGAAGATCTTGATCTTCGAAGAAGCCCCCTCGTGTAGACGAGTGAGGGGGCTGGGATATATTCTTATTAATATTATGATCCCGTCTTGATAGTGACAAGCAAAATTTCTTCCTTGGTGGAACGGATCGCTCATCCGAGTCTTCTTCTGCTTCTAATACTGTCATTTTCCACTAACCTATAATTAACAATGCCAATAAATCACTACTAATTACTCCGTATTATCTCCAAAAAAAGGGGATTTGAGTATTCATGAAGAATAACTCAACTGAAAAAAAGGTAAAATATTATCTCAAATTTTTTTTTCTCATTAAGACGACAAAAATAATGAGTTGATGAATATAAATAATACATGTTAAATTAACAATTGTCATTATTATTATTATTATCATGAAAAAATATTTTTTTAATATTTAATGAGCACAACTTACGTATTATCGGGTGAAGGAGTCATGGAATAAATAACGTTCACGAGTAAGCGTCACTTGTACGAAACAAATTGCGCAACGAATTATTAAATATCACCAAATTACCACAAAACAAAAAAAAAAAAAAGAGTTGAAATTAAAATAACGTATGTAATGTTTTCGTTTATCTTTATTATTTTGTTTAATTATATTTCGTTTTGATATTTTGTAAATATTCTGTACTATATTTATTTAGTATTATTTTTATTGCCTTTTTTTTCCTTTTTTTTTTTTTAGTAAAACGCAAAATTAATGGGCATTATAAACGACTACATTTTGCACATTTGATACACAACAGCGTTTCAATGATTTTACAATGGCCATTTCAAGAATTTTCACCCGATGGGTGGACACATTCATTTGGAATAGAAAACTTGAGGCCGAGAGTATAGGATCCTTGATAGATGTTGTAAATGTTGGATTTTTGAGAGGACTGTGAAGTGAGGTGCGAGAGTTGAGGAGCGTTAGGGGGAGTTTCTATTGTTGGGAGCGTGCGCAGTCAGTAACTTTGGTGACAGCGCCATGTCGATAATGTGAGGACTCTATATGTTGTGGATTATCCTCAGTGATATTTTTATTTGGATTGTGTGGCCCGTAGAGGCGCTGAAGTGCTTTGCTCAAAAGTGTGGGAAGCTTGAAACAAATAACTCACTGATGAATTGTTACTAACACTCCATGTTTTATTCATTAACATGAATAGTTATCAATGGAAAAAAAAGTTATTGATTCAAATCAGATTGATGGTTACAAGTAGCTGCAGAACGTCTTGAAATTCAATTATTAATGCAACTCGTTATTCGTTCAAGTTACATCTGTGGTAACAACTACTTTGTCTCAATTATAAAAATTCAAAATAGCATCACGTGACCTGATTTGACGCTGGACGCTGGCGCCAAGCGTCTGCATGAGGCCGTACCTAACCCTTTAACGCTTATGGGCGTTTTCTCCGCTAATGCGGCCTAATAAGCAGGTACAGTAGACTCTCAAATAAGTTCCCCTGTCTGTTCCAGACCGCTCGTTAAAGTTCCGTTCCCCACTTTCACGTAGATTAGTCTCCTCTGCGCAGTTGATTGCGCCGTGGCACACTCTCCTATGCGCAGCTAGATGCGCAAAATGTATAATTCTAAACTCCATCTTGTGCACGTAACCTCATTCTAGATACCGCGCATTTAACGTCAATTTGATTTCATTGGCTGTATAGCTTAAGGCTGAAGGCCAGCCAGCACCTAGCCGCGGCACAAAAAAGAAGAAGAACGTCAATTTGATTGGTCCTCCAAAGAAGCAGAATGGGGGAGCCAACGAGGAACTTTGATGGAAAAATCTGGGGATCTTTAACGAGAGCGGAACTTTATTGGGCGGAACTTATTTGAGAGCCTACTGTAGCGCATATCTGCGTTAGTGTGTATCCGTGAGCTCCAGCAAGCAATATCGTACCTACTATGAGGTTACTGTTTGTTGTGAAATTTTATCGGGTATGTTATTTTTAGTCAATAATTTTGAGTTTTTACGTTCCATTTTTTGGAATTTTCTACTCTACATAATCAGGAATAGTATCAAAGAAAGATGATTTGAAACAATTGGAATAACAAAGTAAAGGGGCACCGAGAGAACCCATCGGACGTGTGTATCACGGTAATGACCGAGCCTGAGTCTCGTAAACTGAGGTAGTGGGGACCGAGAGCATTCGCGATTGGTTGTCCCCACTTTAGCTCCGTGGGTACGAGTTTTTCGAAATGCGGAGTTTCGCAAAACTGTGAAATTAAAGCTTTCGAAAATTTTAGCTTCCTCTCATCGGGATTCGAACCTAGGACTTCTGCGTGCCAACACGTACGAAAGTGCTTTATAAATAATATTTTTTTATAAGGATTGGAAAGTTTTTTTTAAAGACTTTATAGAGACGTTATCAAGTTTTTATGAAGTATTTTCACATGTGAACCCCCCCCCCCCCCCCCCCCCCCCGTCCGAATCACACAGCCACTGTCGAATTTTTTCATTAATATTGACATTATTCCAAGCTTTCTCTCTTTCATATTATTCATAATTTTTCAAACGATTTCATCACACTGAACAAATTTCAGGCAAAACAAACAGTAGATAAGTTTTCGACGAAATTTACGTTTGCTTTAGCTTCTTATCAGAATTCATCATATTATCTGCTAGAAAACTCTGATTTAATCAGTAAAGTAAAATTTTAAATTCAACGATTGCACAGTTTGGTATAATAAATACTTGTGAGCAGTGAATTCTGAAATTTCTAGTGAGAAAAAATAGAGTGAAAATCCTTTACACAATTTCTGTCATGTTATCTCTATGGATCTTCTTGCAATTAATGCTGATAGGAATTTTTCAAAGTAATTAATATCAATATGTATGATAGAATTAAGTGTGGTTCCTTCGACCCACCTCTGCAGCCCCATGGGAGGAATATGATATCGTAGTCTTTCCTCTCCCATCCATCAAGAAGATTGTAGTTTGAAACTGTGGAAGTTGGACTCGGAGACGTGAGTGTCAAAAGAAGGCATCGCACCAATGGACTCCTCAGTGTCAGCGTCAAATCAGGTCACGTGACACGATTTTGAGTTCTATTCTTCTATTCCTTTTGGTTATATCCCCTATGAGAGGGGCAAGTACCAAACGATTTTGAGTTTCCTGCTGCTCAAAAAAGTCTAGCGATAAGTCACCGCGTCAAACGGCAACGTCAACATGGCTGTTTACAGGAGCTAAGCGTCCGTAGATTATGATAAATAGCAATTATTGTTTGAATCTATATTTTTATCATTTGATGAAACATTTTTCAAGATTTACCTCATCTGAAGTCATTATTTCTAATACTTTATGAGGACAATATTGACACTCCTTTTCCAGCAATAAAGCTCAGATTGTTGAGCTTCCTCGCTACTTGTCGCTACTTTTTTTCGAGCAGCGGGAAATATAAAATACTGTCACGTGATCCGATTTGACGCTGCGGCTAGCGGCTTCTTCGACACATGTACGACGGGGTTTTTCAGCTCGTGTGATCGGTAGCCTCCGGAAATACACTACTTTATTCAATATCTTTCAATATTTGTGACATTTCAAGTCACAGAAATGTGAATCAATTCGAAAATTTTTATAATCATATGAGAAAATTGAAACGATAAATATTTTTTTAAGCTGCTGCTGCAATATACCGTGGTCAATCACTATCATCGTCACAACGAAACGAATTTCCTTACATGGTGGCGATAGCTGATACGACTTATAACGAAAAATACTACTGTAGTGGTGCAATAATTGATGCAACACATATTCTCACTGCAGCTCATTGTGTGTACCGGTCACTCAAAGAGAAAATAATTGTAATCGCTGGAGTAGTGTATCGAGAATCGATGAACAGTATACGATCGGGTGTAATAAGAATTCATATACCCATGGAATTTGAAGTTCAGGGATATAGATGTGGAACATGGAATCTAATCCAGGGATGGTTTCGTGACGCTTGGCAATACATCAAGGATGAACGAAGCTGTTTGGTTCAACATGACATTGCAGTACTAACGGTAACTCTGAACAAATTAAGCAAAATCAAAAAAATCAGTTATGAAATTAAATGAGATGGCATAAAGCATCGTAATGAAGATTTCAGTAATTAGATATTCTCTTAAAAACGAAAGCCTTACTATGCAGTTTTATCAAAGTTTCGATGGTTACAGTTGTCCGAAGCTTTACCACTTAATGAGAATATTAAGGCAGTCAATTTACCAGATTCCGATATTCTACCACATTGTCAACTTTTGAAATTTGCTGGTTGGGGTCAGACTGAACGAAACGGACCACCTTCTCAGTATTTGCATTGGACATACATGATGATCTCAGAAACTCCAAACCATAAAAGGAATTCTTCCAGTGAATTTTGGGTGATAGACCCGATGTTGGAAACATGTAGTCTTAAGGTAGGAGTGAATATTCGTAATACAAATTGAAAATAATTTTTCAACACATCTCATTGGCATATGCACTGCTGCAGGGAGATAGTGGAGCTCCTTTGGTATTTGACAATACTGTATATGGTGTGGATTCACATGGCTCAGGCGATCCAGCTCGTCCAGCAGCATTTGCCAGAGTATTTGCTCAAATAAATTTTATATTGAAAGCTTTAGAAAATTGAGCTTCGTTCACATAGAAATTGAATTATTTTTATTGTAATTGTTCAAGAATAAACGCGACTGTTATTGTAGCGAGGTATGAGGTTTTTCAAAATCTATGATGATTTTATTATACTGAATGAAATTTTGGAGAGAATGAATAGGACCTAAGTTTTCAAGAAAATCCAGGTTTACTTTAGCTTCTTATCGGAATTGGTCATACTATTCGTTCGAAAACTCGGATTTTGCTAGCGAAACAAGATGTTAGTATCAAAAATCGTGTAGTTATTTGAAAACTGCAAAGACCGGATTACCTTTTGAGCGTTTGTGTTGGACAGACAAGATGATATCAAAAGTCCCAAACAATAAAAGGAACATGAAGCATTGGTTTAAAAGACCCTTGAGAGGGAAATCTACGACCTAGATATTACGTCATTGGTCTTGGACTCCTCTCCCTTAAAAAAAAAGAAATTGCCTTTTAGATAATTCGAAGAACTTCAAAACTGTTTTTTTTAGTTAATCAGGTTCAAGCTCCGAAACCGTCAAGTTCAACTACTCTGCAAGTGTCAACCGGTTTAGTGTACGAAATGAGGAAAAAGGAAAAGAAGAAAATAATTACTAAGCGGAATAACAAAATTTGAGAACCATTCTAAAAGTTGATTAGTAAATAAAGAATAACAATATTTTTTAAGTTCGATGCAAGTAAGTTCGTATAACAAAAACTTTGATTTAAATGACAAGTGTCATTTTCAATCAAGTTTGAATCAGAATGACTAAGAGTAAAAAGTTGACAAAAAGTTTCTACTTTTTTTGTAGAATCGCGGAAATAGTTAAAATACAAATGAAACTATTGCTCATTAAACATAACCGGGTTTTTCTTTCATCTCCCAGTCTATTGGCCAAAAGGCTAGGGCTAAAACAGGGAAAAATAGAATTGATGGCATTCTGTTTAACTTAGGATTCATAGAAATACTTCTTTAAATCTCAATTAATTGGAGAATCTTGTGAACGGTTATTGTCATTATGATGTAAAAATACTCTCACTTCAATTCTTTTTGCTCCATATCATTTACAATTTGAATAATAATTCCATTATTCTAAATCAAGTTCGGCGACGAATAAACAGAAGATAAGCTCCTGTTAAACTCTAGGTTTGCTTCGGCTTCTTATCAATGGAATGTTATGTTCCTCAATGACACAGTTTTGTGGACGAACTACTTGTGAGCAGTCTATTCTAAAGTTTTAGTGGAGAAAAGAAAATCGACTGAAAATAATTCACACAATTTCCATCATGTTATCTCCGTGGATTTTCTCGCAATTAATACTGATTGGGCTTCTTCAGGGTAATTAATATCAATATGTATGATGAAACTAAATGTGGTTATTTCCGGCCCCTGGTGAAAATATGCATGACATATTTTGACAAAAAATGTGATACTATAACTGAAAATGATAAAATATGACAATCAAAAATAATAATGTCGAGTCTTGTCATAATGTATCATTTTTTGATGCGTTTGTTATTACAGAAAATATAATTTTTATCTGCCCAATAATGACTGAATATGTCATACCTTATATGTAATACCTTATATTATGAAACATTTATATATGTCAAAATCAGTCACATTCTGATTATAGAATGAAAAGAAATGGCAAATGAGGACAATAATCCCACATTTCGTATTAATTTAACATTTTTCGACATATAATAAATTATGTAAATTTGTTCTTTGATGGTTAATAATCGGATTGATGCGATTTGCATATCGAAAAAGAGATATTTATGAGATCTGCAAAAGAAAAATTTCATTAGGGCAGAGATGTAAAGTTGAATTCAGTGATTAGTTCCATCATAGACAGAGAAAAAATTGAAACAATAATTCTTTTTTCAAGCTGGTGATGCGATATACCATAGTCTATTAGTATCAACGGCAGTACGAGGTGACTTTCCCTATATGGTGAAAATAGTTGAGAGAGCTCATGGAAAACAATTCTCTTGTAATGGTGCAATAATTGATGCATCACATATTCTCACAGCAGCTCATTGTGTGTTTCATTCTATCAGAGAGAAAATTACAGTATTTGCTGGACTAGTAGATGAAGAATCAATCTACAGTAAACGATCGGGTGTAGCAAGAATTCATGTTCCTAAGGAATTCAGAGACCATGGGCATAGATGCACGACATGGCATTATGTTGAAGAATGGGTTCGTACTACTTGGGAAAACATTAAGAATGAGAGAGATTATTGTTTGGTGAAAAATGACATCGCAGTACTGAAGGTAACTATGAGTAAAAATAACTAGATTTGAAAAAAAATCAGTCATAGAAGTTAAGGGTCGGATGTAAGAAAATTTCCCCTAGAAAAAATAATTTTTTTCCCCCATACGAGAGAGTTTTGAAAGCTCTACTAATGCTGGCCGTAAAAATGCAGCAATCATTACGATCCAATGATCGAATGAAAGCTTATTTTTGGCTGCATGGCGGAAATTAGGTTTAGAGCTTGAAAAAAATTTCTTCTAATTATAATTATTTTATGAAAATAATACCGCCATTATCCCTATATAGATGATACGAACACACAAAACATGGCGGCTAGCCGACGCTAACACAATACCACTAATAATTATTTTTACAGGTAGCACATCACTTGGAGACCGAATTTCCGCCGTTCACACTATTTATTGCTATCTATTAGAATTTTTTTCAGCACAATTACTACTGAATTACGCCCGTAATTAGTAGAGCTTCTGATGAAGCGGTCAGCTGTCACCTCGCAAACTCATAATCTCCGAGGGGTGGCGCTACCATCATCATTATCCACCGAATTCAGATTTCTCGAGGGTAATGCAGTTTCTTCCAGGGATGTACCGACATGGGGCCCTGCAGGCGTTTCGCTCATTCAAATGAAGCGGTTCATTTGAAGAGTTTCACGCACGATAGTAAAATGAGCACATATTTGACAATTTCCGGATTTTTTTTACCTATTCCCTTGCTTTGACGCATTCACCTCTCTTCAGCAATGATGGAAATCATTGTTGAAAAGAGGGGAACGAACAAATTGAGGGAAATAGTTGGAAAAAAATTTTGAAAAGAAATAGCAAAGAATACAGGCGTCTTCCACATTAAAAAAAAAAAACCATTTTCAACTGCTTCCTTGGTTCGAAGCATTCCTCTCTTTTCAGCAATGATGAAAATCATTGCTAAATAGACGGAAACGGTCAAAGTCAGGGAAAAAGTTGAAAAAAATGTAAAAAAAAGCCAGAGAGTCCAGGCCTCTTCCACTGCAATTTTTTTTTTACTCTTTCCTTGCTTTGACGCTCCCCTCTCTTCAGCAACGATGGAAATCATTGCTGAAGAGAGGGGCACAGTCAAATTACGGGAAAAAATTGAAGAAAAAAAAATGGAAGAGGATTCGCCTTTTATACAATTAAATTTTTCATTTTTCAAACTTTTCCCTTGCCTTGATGCATGCCCCTCTTTCCACCAACGATGAAAATCATTTCTAAAGAGAGGAGCACGGTCAAATTGAGGGAAAAAAATGAATTTTTTTTTTTTTACTGGCAGAGAGTCCAGGGAAATTTTTTTTTTTAACTGTTTTCTTGCCTTGACGCATTTCCCTCTCTTCAGCAACGATGAAAATCATTGCTGAAGAGAGCGAAACGGTCAAATTGTAGGAAAAAATTGAAAAAATGGCTGAGAGGCCCACCCTTTTTTACTATTCAATTTTTTTTTTTCAACTATTTTTTCGTCATGACGCATTCCCATCTCCCCAGCAACAATGAAAATCATTGCTGGAGAGGAGGGAACGGTCACATTGAGGGGAAAAAATGAAAAATAACTGTTTAAACAATAGCAGCAAGTCCAGGCGTTTGTTACATTCTCAATTTTTTTTTCAACGTTCTCCTCGCCTTGACGGATTCCCCTCTCTTCGGCAATGATGAAAATCATTGCTGAGGAGAGGGGAGTGGCCAAGTTGAGGGGAAAAATTGGATGCAAAAATAAGGAATAACGGCAGAGAAGCCCGACCTTCTACGACTTTTTTTTTCAACTATTCCCTGGCCTTGACGCATTCCCCTCTCGTCACCAACAATGAAAATCATTGCTGAAGAGAGAGGCAAAATTGTCAAATTGAGGGGAAAAATTGAAAAATAATTCTTGAAAAAATGGTAAAAAGTCGAGGCCTCTTCCACTTAAAATTTTTTTTTTTCAACTCTTTCCTTGTCGCATTCCCCTCTCTTCAGCAACGATGGGAATCATTGCTGAAGAGTGAGGCACGGTCAAATTATAGGAAAAAATCCAAAAAATGGCTGAAAGGCCCACACTTTCCTACTATTTGAATTTTTTTAGTTTTTCGACTATTTTCTCGTCATGACGCATTCCCCTCTCTCCAGCAATGGTAAAAATTATTGTTGAGGAGAGGGGAACGGCCGAATTGAGGGAAAAATTAGATGAAAAAATGAGAAAGAATGGCAGAGCAGCGCGGTCTTTTCTACTATTTTTTTCAACGGTTTTTTCACCTTGATGCATTTCCCTCTCTTCAGCAAAGATGAAAATCTTTGCTGAAGAGAAGGGCACAGTCAAATGAAGGAGAAAAGTTGGGAGAAAAAATTTCAGGGAGGCCAGGCCTTTTATGTGGTTAGAAAAAAAATTCAACTATTCCCTTGCCTCGACGCATTCCCCTCTCGTCAGCAACGATAAAAATCATTGCTGAGGAGAGGGGAAGGGCCAAATTGGAGGGGAAAATTCGATTAAAAAATAAGGCAGAACTGCAGAGAGGCCCAGCCTTTTCTAGTATTCAAAAAAAGCAAATTTTCAATTATTTCCTTGCCTTGACGCATTCCCCTCTTTTCAGCAACGATGGAAAACATCGCTGAAATGAAAGAAACGGTCAAATTGCAGGAAAAAATTGAAAAGAAAATTTCAAAAATGACTGAGACGCCCGCCCTTCTCTACTATTTTTTTAAATTTCTTTTTGCAACTGTTTTCTTGCCCTGACGCATTCTTCTTGCCTTGATGCATCCCCCTCTCTTCAGCAACGATGAAAATCATTGCTCAAGAGAGAGGAACGGTCAAATTGAGGGAAAAAATTGGCTGACAAAATAAGGAAGAACGGCAGAGAGGGCCGGCCTTTTCTACTTTTTTTTCGATTATTCCTCTGCCCAGACGCATTCTCCTCTCTTCAGCAACGATGGAAATAATTGTTGAAGAGAGCGGCACGGTCAAATTACAGGGAAAAATTGGAAAAAAAATTCAAAAAGATGGCAGAGAGGTCTGGCCTTTTGTATTATTTTCTTAAAAAGTTTCTTTCAACTATTCCCTTATCTTGACGCATTCCCCTCTCTTCAGCAACGATGGAAATCATTGCTGAAAAAGGGGAAGGTCATATTGCAGGAAAAAATTCAAATAAATTTTTTTTTAAATGACAGAGAGTAACGGCCTTCACTTGCATTGACGCATTCTCCTCTCTCCAGCAACAACGAAAATCATTGCTGACGAGAGGGGAACGGTCAAATTGCGGGAAAAAGTTGACAAAAAAATATGAAAAAAATGGCTTCTGGTGGCATTCTTTCACATTGAATTTTTTTTTCTTCAACTTTTTCCTTGCCTTGGTGCATTCCCCTCTCTCCAGCAACAATGAATATCATTGCCGAAGAGGGGGACACGGTCAAATTCAGGGAAAGAGTTGAAGGAAAATTTAAAAAAAAATGGCAGAGAGTTCAGTCCTCTTCCACATTTTCAAAGAAAAAACTTCAACTATTCCCTTGCCTCGATGCATTCCCCTTTCGTCAGTAACGATGAAAATCTTTGCTGAGGAGAGGAGACTGGCCAAATTGAGGGGAGAAATTGGCTGAGAAAATAAGGAAAAACGGCATAGAGGGCCGGCATTTTCTACTATTTTCTCCACTTTTTTTCTTATGATTTCCTCGCCTTGACGCATTTTCCTCTCTTCAACAACGATGGAAATAATTGAGAGCCGCTCAGCCATTGTTTTTACAATTTTCCCCCTCACCTTGACCGTACCCCTCTCTTCAACAATGAGTATCGTTGCTGGAGCGAGAAGAATGCATCAAGGCGAGAAATGAGTTGGAAAAAAAAATCAAATAGTCGAAATGAGTGGGCTCTCAAACATTTTTTAATTTTTTTTTTCAATTTTTCCCTGCAATTTGACCGATTCCCTCTCTTCAGCAAAAATTTTAATTGTTGCTGAAAAGAGGAGAGAGCGTCAAGGCAAGGAAATAATTGAAGAAAAAATGAATAAGTAGTAGAAAAAGCCGGGCCTCTCTGCCACTCTTTCTCATCTTTTCATTCAAATTTACCGTTCAATTTGACCGTTGCCCTCTCCTCAGCAATGATTTCCATCGTTGCTGGTGAGAGGGGAATGCATCATGATAAGAAAATAGTTGAAAACAATTTTTTCCTCCAAATAGTAAAAAAAAGTGAGCCTCTCAGTCATTTTTTCAAGTTTTCCCTGCGATTTGGTCATTTCTCTCTCTTCAGCAATGATTTTCATTATTGCTGGAGAGAGGAAATTGTGTCAAGGCAAGAGAATAGTTGAAAGAATTTTTTTTTTAATAGTACAAAAGACCGGGCCGGGCCTCTCTGCCATTCTGTGAATTTTTTTTTTTTAATTTCCAGCAATTTGACCGTGCCCCTCTCTTTAGCAATGATTTGTGTTGTTGCTGGCGAGAGGGGAATGCGTCATGACAAGGAAATAGTTGAAAGTTTTTTTTTCTTCGAATAGTAGAAAAGGGTGGGCCTCTCAGCCATTTAGTGAATTAAAAAAAAAAAATTTCCTGTAATTGGACCCTTTCCCTCTTTTCAGCAATGATTTTCGCCGTTGCTGAAAAGAGGGGAGTGCGTCGAGGCGAGGAAACGGTTGAATTTTATTTTTTACCGCAGAAGAGGCCTGGACTCTCTGCCGTTTTGTTGAAATTTTTTTTTTCAATTCTTTTCCTCCATTTGACTGTGCCCCTCTCTTCAGTAAGGATTTTCATATTTGCTGAAGAGAGGGGAATGCGTCAAGGCAAGGACACAGTTGAATTTGTTTTTTTTTGAAAATGTGGAAGAGGTCTGAACATTTCTCTCTGCCATTTTTCAAATTTTTTTTTTTTTCCAACTTTGTCCCTCATTTTGACCGTTTTCTTCTATTCATCAATGATTTCTATCGTTACTAGAGAGAGGAGAATGCGTCAAGGCAAGGGAATAGTTGGAAAAAAATAAAAAAGTCGTAGAAAAGGCCTCTCCACCGTTCTTTCTTATTTTTTCATCCAATTTTTCCCCTCAATTTGGTCGTTCCTCTCTCCGCAGCAATGATTTCCATCATTGCTGAAGAGAGGGGAGTGCGTCAAGGCAAGGAAACAGTACAAATTTCTTTTTTGAAAATGTCAGGAGCCCTGGATTTTCTACAATTTTTTAAAGAATTATTTTTCAATTTCTCCCTCAATTTGACCGTTGCCCTCTCTTCAGCAATGATTTTCATCATTGCTGAAGAGAGGAGAATGCGTCAGGGCAAGGAAAAGTTAGAAAAATAAAATCAAATGCAGAAGAGGTCAGGACTCTCTGCCATTAAATTTTTTTTTTCAACTTTTTATCTCAATTCGACCGTTCCCCTCTCTTCAGGAATGATTGTCATTGTTGCTGGAGAGAGGGGAATGCATCAAGGCAAAGGAATAGTTGAAAGAACTTGAAAAAAAAATTACAAAATGTCGGACCTCTCTGCCATTTTTCGGAATTTTTTTTCTTCAATTTTTCCCTGTACTTTGACTGTGCCTCTCTCTTCGGCGAGGATTTTCATTGTTGCCGGAGAGAGGGGAATGCGTCAAAGCAAGGAAATAAGTGGAAAAAAATTTAAAAAATAGTAGAAAAGGTCGGGCTTCTCTGCCATTCTTTCTTATTTTTTTATCCAATTTTTCCCCTCAATTTGCCCGTTTCCCTCTCTTTAGCAATGATTTTTATCGTTGGTGAAGGGAGGGGAATGCGTCAAGGTAAGAGAATAGTTAGAAGAAATTGTTTTCTAAATAGTACGAAAGATCGGGCCTCTCTGTTATTTTTTTTGTTGTTTTTTTCAATTTTTTTCTGCAATTTGACCGTGCCCTTCTCTTCCACAATGATTCTCATCGTAGCTGAAGAGCAGGGAATGCGTCAAGGGAAGAGAATAATTGGAAAAAACTAAGAAAATAGTAAACAAGGCCGAGCCTCTCAGCTATTTTTTCTGCTTCAATTTTTTCCCTCCATCTGACCATTCCCCTCTCTTCAGCAACGATGGAAATCATTGTTGGAGAGAGGGGAACGATCAAATTGAGGGAAACACTTGGAAAAAAATTTTGAAAAGAAATGGCAGAGTCCAGGCCTATTACACATCTACGAAAAAAATTTTTTAACTGCTTCCTCGCCTTGATGTATTCCTCTCTCTTCAGCAATGATGAAAATCATTGCTGTGGAGAAAGGAGCGGCCAACTTGAGAAGAAAAATTGGATGAAAATATAAGAAAAAATGTCAGAGAGGCCCGGCCTTTACTACTATTTGTTTCATTTTTTTCCAATCATTTCCTTGCCTTGACACATTCCCCTCTCTTCAGCAATGATGGAAATCATTGCTAAAGAGACGGAAACGGTCAAATTGAGGGAAAAAGTTGGAAAAAAAGTGTAAAAAAATGACAGAGAGTTCAGGCCTCTTCCACTGTAATTTTTTTTTCAACTCTTCCCTTGCCTTGACGCATTCCTCTCTTTTCAGCAACGATGGAAATAATTTCTGAAGAGAGGTGGCACAGTCAAATTACGGGAAAAAATTGAAGAAAAAAAAATTTAAAAATGACAGAGAAGATAGGCCTTCTGTACAATTAAATTTTGTATTTTTCCAACTATTCCCTTGCCTTGATGCATGCCCCTTTCTCCAGCAACGATGAAAATTATTACTGAAGAGAAGGGCACGGTCGAACTGCAGGGAAAAATTGAAAATAGAAATTGGAAAAAATAGCAGAGAGAACGGTCAAATTGAGGGAAAAAGTTGAAAAAAAAATTTTTTCATGGCAGATAGTCCTCTCCTTATTGAATTTTTTCTTTCAACTGTTTTCTTTTGCCTCGACGCATTTTCCTCTCTTCAGCAACGATGAAAATCATTGCTAAAGAGAGGGAAACGGTCAAATTGCAGGAAACAATTGAAAAAATGGTTGAGAGGCCCACCGTTTTTTACTATTTAATCTTTTTTTTTTCAACTATTTTCTCGTCATGACGCATTTCACTCTCTTCAGCAACAATGAAAATGATTGCTGAAGGGGGGAACGGTCAAATTGAGGAAAAAAAATTGAAAATAATTATTTAAAAAATGGGAGAAAGTTCAGGCCTTTTTTACATTTTTAAATTTTTTTTTCCAACGGTTCCCTTGCCTTGACGCATTCCTCCCTCTTCAGGAATGATGAAAATCATTGCTGTGAAGAGGGGAACGGCCAAATTGAAGGAAAAAATTGGCTGACAAAATAAGGAAGAACGGCAGAGAGGGCCGGCCTTTTCTACTTTTTTTTCTTCAATTATTCCTCTGCCCTGACGCATTCTCCTCTCTTCAGCAACGATGAAAATCATTGCTGAAGAGGGTGGCACGGTAAAATTGAGGGGAAAAATTAAAAAAAAATTGAAGAAATGACAGAGTGTCCAGGCCTCTTCCGCTTAATTTTTATCTTTCAAATCTTTCATTGTCTTGACGCACTCCCCCCTCTCCAGCAATGATGAAAATCATTGCTGAAGAGAGGGGCACGGTCAAATTGAGGGAAAGAATTGAAAAAGACTTTTTGAGAGAATGGCAGAAAGTCCAGGCCTCTTTCATATGTTCCTATTTTTTTTTCGATTGTTTCCTTGCCTTGACGCATTTCCCTCTCTTCAGCAAAGATGAAAATCATTGCTGGAGAGGGAGGCACAGTCAAATTAAGGGGAATGATCGAAAAAAAAATTAAAAAATGGTAGAGAGGACCGGACTTTTGTACTATTTGAAAAAATAAATTGTCAACTATCCACTGGCCTTGACGCACTCCCCTCTCGTCAGCAACAATGAAAAGAAGTGCTGAAGAGAGGGCACGGTCAAATTGCACGAAAGAATTGAAAAGAAAATTTTAAAAATGGCGGAGAAGACCGGCCTTTTCTACAATTTTTAAATAAATATTTGTCCAACTATTCCCTAGCCTTGACGCATTCCCCTCTCTCCAACAACGATGGAAATCATTGCTGAAGAGAGGGAAATGGTCGAACTGCAGGAAAAAAATGGCTGAGAAGCTCACCCTTTTCTGCTATTAATTTTTTTTTTAATTATTTTCTCGTCGTTATGCATTCCCTTCTCTCCAGCAACAATGAAGATCATTGCTGAAGATGGGGAAATAGACAAATTGAGGGAAACAATTGGAATTGTTTTTTCAATGGCAGAAAGTCCAGGCCTCTTACACATTTTCAATTATTTTTTCTTCAACTCTTTTCTTGCCTTGGAGCATTCTCCTTCCTCCAGCAACGATGGAAATCATTGTTGAAGAGAGGAGAACGGTCAAATGGAGGAAAAAAATTGAAGAAAAGGCATTCCTGAGAGGCTTGGCCTTATCTACTATTTTCAGATTTTGTCCCTCCCTATTCCCTTGCCTTGACGCATTTCCCTCTCTTCAGCAATGGTGAAAATTATTGCTGAGGAGAGGGGAACGGCCAAATTGAGAAGAAAAATTATATGAAGAAATAAGAAAGAATGGTAGAGAGGTCCGGCCTTTTCTCCAATTTTTTTCAACTGTTTTCTCGCCTTGATGCATTCCCCTCCCTTCAGCAAAGATGAAAATCTTTGCTGAAGAGAAGGGCACAGTCGAATGAAGGAGAAAAGTGGGAAAAAAAATTCGAAAAAATGGCAGGGAAGCCAGGCCTCTTGAGCGCTTATAAAACAAAATTTAACTGTTTCCTTGCCTCGACGCATTCCCCCCTCTGAAAAGAGGGGAACGGTCGAATTGAGGGAGAGGATTAAAAAAAAAATAGAAAAAAATGGCAGAGATTCCAGGTCTCTTCCACATTAAAATTGTTTTTTTTTCTACTGTTCCCAAGCCTTGGCGCATTTCCCTCTTTTCAGCAACAATAAAAATCATTGCTAAAGAGAGGGACACGGTCAAATGGAGGAAAAAAATTGGAGAAAAAAAATGACTGAGAGGCTCGGCTTTTTCTACTCTTTTTAAATTTTTTTTTCACTTATTCCTTTGCCTTGACGCATTCCTTTCTCTTCAGAAACGATGGAAATTATTGCTGAAGGGAGGGAAACGGTCAAATTGAAGGAAAAAGTCGGAAAAAAATTTAATAAAATGACAGAGAATCCGGGTCTCTTCCACTAAAATTTTTTCGTTTTTTTACTCTTTCCTTGCCTTGACACATTCCCCTCTCTTCAGCAACAATAGAAATCTTTACTGAAGAGAGGGAAACCGTCAGATTACAGGGAAAAATTGAAAAAAAAATCCGAAAAATGGCAGAGAGGTCTGACATTTTCTACTTAAAAAAAAAAATTCTTTTAACTATTCCCTTGCCTTGATGCATTCCCCTCTCTTCCGCAAATATGAAAATCCTTGCTGAAGAGAGGGGTGCAGACGAATGAAAAAAAAAAGTTGAGAAAAAAATTTCGACAAAATGGCAGGGAGTCCAGGCCTCTTCTGCGGTTGAAAAAGAAAATTCAACTGTTTCCTTGCCTTGACGCATTCCCCTCTTTTCAGCAGCGATGAAAATCATTGCTGAAGAGAGGGCCGCGGTCGAATGGCGGGGAAAAATTTCAACAAAAAATTCCCAAAATGGCAGAGAGCGGGCCTCTCAAGTTTTTCCTGCAATTTGGCCATGTCTCTTTCTTCAGCAATGATTTTCATCGTTGCTGGAGAGAGGAGAATGCGTCAAGGCAAGGGAATAGTTGCAAGATTTTTTTTTTGAAAATAGTACAAAAAGCCGGGCCTCTCAGCCATTTTTTCAAATTTTTGTTTTCAATTTTTTCCTGCAGTTTGACCGTGCCCCTCTCTTGAGCAATTATTCTCATCGTTGCTGAAGAGAGGGGAATGCATCGAGGCGAGAAAACAATTGAAAAAAATAGTACAAAAGGCCGAGCTTCTCTGCCATTCTTTCTTATTTTTTTCATCTAATTTTTCCCCTCAATCTGGCAGTTCCCCTCTCCCCAGCAATAATTTTCACCATTGCTGAAGAGAGAAAAATGCGTCAAGGCAAGGAAAGCGTTGAAAAAAAAATAAAATTAAATGCAGAAGAGGCCCGGACGCTCTGCCATTTGATTTTTTTTGTTTCAACTTTTTCTCTCAATTTGATCGTTCCCCTCTCTTCAGGAATGATTTTCATCGTTGCTGGAGAGAGGGGAATGCATCAAGGCAAGAAAATCGTTGATAGAAATTTTTTTTTTTAAGTACAAAATTTCGGATCTCTCTGCCATTTTTTGGATTTTTTTTTCAACTTTTCCGTGTAATTTGACCGTGCCTCTCTCTTCGGTGACAATTTCCATCGTTGCTGAAGAGAGGAGAATGCGTCAAGGCAAGAAAAAAATTGAAAAAATAATAATTTTTCAAATAGTAGAAAAGGGTGGGTGTGTCAGTCATTTTTTCTACTCATTCTTTCAATTTTTTCCTGCAATTTGACGGTTTCCCTCTCCTCAGTAATGATTTTCATCGTTGCTGGAGAGGGGAGAATGCATCGAGGCATGAAAACAGTTAAAAAAAAATTGAAAATGTGTGAGAGGCCTGGATTTTCTGCCATTAAAACAAAAATCCAATTTTGCCCTTCAAATTGTCCGTTTCCCTCTCTTTAACAATGATCTTCATTGTTGCTGGAGAGAGGGGAGCGCGTAAGGCCGCAAAAATAGTTGAAAAAAAAATTAATTGTCGAAAAGGGTGGGTTTCTCAGCCATTCTTTCTTATTGGTTCATTCAATTTTTTTCCTCAATTTGGCTGTTCCCCTCTCCTCAGCAATAATTTCCACCATTGCTGAAGAGAGGGAAATGCGTCAAGGCAAGGAAGCAGTTGAATTTTTTTTTTTTGAAAATGTGGAGGAGGTCTGAACTCTGCCATTTTTTTCAATTATTTTTTTTGAACTCTTTCCCACATTTCGACCGTTCCCCTCTATTCAGCAATGATGCTCATCGTTGATAGAGAAAGGGGAATGCGTCAAGGCAAGGGTATAGTTGGAAAAATTATTATTTGAAAATAGTAGAAAAGGCCTATGCTCTCTGCCATTCTTAAAATTTGGTTTCCAATTCTTCCCTGGAATTTGACCGTGCTTCTCTTTTCAGCAATGATTTTCATCGTTGCTGAAGAGAGGGAAATGCGTCAAGGCAAAGAAACAATTGAAATAAAAAATTTGAAAATATGAAAGAGGACATTCTGCCATTTTCTCAAAAAAAAATTTTCAATCCCTTCCCTCAATTTGACCGTGCCCCTCTATTCAGCAATGATTTTCATCGTTGATGGGGAGAAGGGAAAACGTCAAAGCAAGGGAAAAGTTGAAAGAAATTTTTTTTTTTAATTGTACAAAAAGCTGGGCCTCCTATATCAGCCTCGAGAGGGGGAATGCGTCAAGGCAAGGAAAGAGTTGAAAAAAAAAATTTCAGTGGAAGAGGCCTGGACGCTGTCATTTTTTCAAATTTTTTTCTCAATTTTTTCCCTCAATTCGACCATGCCCCTCTGTCTTCAGAAATGATTTCTATCATTGCTGAAGAGAGAGGAGTGCATCAAGGCAAGGAAATAATTAGAAAAAGAATGAAACAAATAGTAGGAAGGGCCGGGTCTCTCTGCTATTTTTTCTTATATTCGAGTCCGATTTCTCCCCTCAATTTAGCCGTTCCCCTCTCCACAGCATTGATTTTCCATCATTGCTGAAGAGAGAGGGATGCGTCAAGGCAAGAGAACAGTTGAATTTTTTTTTTTTTTGAGAATGTGAAAGAGGCCTGGACTTTCTGCCTTTTTTTCTTAAATTATTTAAAGAATTTTTTCCTCAATTTGACCGTGGGACCCTCTTCGGTGATGATTTTCATTGTTGCTGGAGAGAGGGGAATGCGTCATGACGAGAAAATAGTCGAAAAAATAAAAACTTCAAATAGTAGAAAAGAGTGGGCCTTTCAGCCATTTTCTCAATTTTCCCCTGCAATTTGGCCATTTCTCTCTCTTCAGCAATGATTTTCATCGTTGCTGGAGAGACAAAAATGCGTCAAACAGTTGAATTTTCTTTTTTTACCGCAGAAGAGGCCTGAACTCTGCAATTTTTTCGAAATTTTTTTTCCAACTTTTTTCCTTCATTCGACTGTGCCCCTCTCTTCGGCAAGAATTCTCATATTTGCTGAGGAGAGGGGAATGCGTCAAGGCGAGAAAACAATTGAAAGAAATGGTAGAAAAGGCCGGGCCTCTCTGCCATTCTTTCTTTTTTTTTCATCTAATTTTTGCCCTCAATTTGGCCATTCCCCTCTCTTCAGCAATAATTTTCATCGTTGCTGAAGAAAGGAAAATGCGTCAAGGTAAGGAAAGAATTGAAATTTTTTTTTGAAAATGTGGAAGAGGTCTGAACTTGCCACCATTCTTTTCAATTTTTTTTTTCAAACTCTTTCCCTCATTTTGACCGTTCCCTTCTATTCAGCAATGATTTTCATTGCTGCTGGAGAGAGGGGAATGTATCATAGTAAGGGAATAGTTAGAAGAAATAAAAAAAAAAAGTACAGAATGTCGGACCTCTTTGCCATTTTTTGGAATTTTTTTTTTAATTTTTTCGTGTAATTTGACTGTGCCTCTCTCTTCTGCGACGATTTTCATTGTTGCTGGAGGGAGGAGAATGCGTCATAACGAGAAAATAGTAGAAAAAAAAAAATTAATCGTAGAAAAGGGTGGGCTTCTCAGCCATTTTTGCAATTTTTTCCTGCAATTTGACCGTTCCCCTCTCTTCAACAATGATTCCCATTGTTGCTGAAGAGAGGGGAATGCGTCAAGGCAAGCAAATAATTGAAATAAAAATAGAAAAAATAGTAGAAAAGGCCGGGCCTCTCTGTCATTCTTTCTTATTGGTCCATTCAATTTTTTTCCTCAATTTCGCCCATCATGCGTCAAAGCAAGGGACTAGTTGAAATTTTTTTTCAAATTGTAGAGAAGGGTGGGGCTCACGGCCATTTTGTTTTCCCTGCAATTTAGCCGTTTCCCTCTCTTCAGCAATGATTTCCATCGTTGCTGAAGAGAGGGGAATGCGTCGAGGAAAAGGAATAGGTGAAAAAAAATCAAATAAATAGTAGACAAGGCCGAGCCTCTCAGCCATTTTTTTCCTCAATCTGAGCGTTCGCCTCTCTTCAATAATGATTTCCGTCGTTGCTGGAGAGAGGGGAATGCGTCAAGGCAAGGGAATAGGTGAAAGACGAACTAAGAAAATAGTAGAAAAGGCCGAGCCTTTCAGCCATTTTTTTTCTTCAACTTTTTCCCTTAATTTGACGGTTCCCCGCTCTGCAGCAATTATTTTTATCGTTGCTAAAGAGCGGGGAATGCGTCAAGGTGAGGGAATAATTGAAAAAAAAATTAAAAAGTAGTAGAAAAGGCCGGGCCTTTCTGCCATTCTTTCTTATTTTTTCATCCAATTTTACCCTTCAATTTGACCGTGCCCCTCTCTTCAACAATGATTTTCATTGTTGCTGGAGAGAGGAGAATGCATCATGACGAGAAAATAGTTGAAAATTTTTTTTTTCAAAATAGTAGAAAAGAGTGAGCCTCTCTGCCACTTTTCCAATTTTTTCCTGCAATTTGGTCGTTTCCCTCTCTTCAGCAACGATGAAAATCATTGCTGAAGAGAGGGAAATGCGTCGAGTAAGTAAACAGTTTCAAAAAAAAACCTAAAAATGCAGAAGAGGCCTGGACTCTCCACCATTTTTCCCAAAATTTTTCTTCAACTCTTTCCCTCAATCTCACCGTTTCTCTCTCTTCCACAATGATTTCCATCGTTGCTGGAGGGAGGGGAATGCATCAAGTAGAAAAGGCCGGGCCTCTCAGCCATTATTTTTTCTCAATTTTTTTCTTCAATTTGACTCCAGCTCATAATCCTTCAGAAGTTATTGAAACATGTGTGCGCGCACAGATACAC
Source organism: Aleiodes alternator (assembly GCA_963921955.1). Lineage (NCBI taxonomy): Eukaryota > Metazoa > Arthropoda > Insecta > Hymenoptera > Braconidae > Aleiodes > Aleiodes alternator. The sequence goes on along the minus strand of OY998099.1, from coordinate 6,141,046 downwards.
ACACACACAGATATTCCTCCTGAATATGATTTTCGGTAGTTTTGGATCATTTTAGATATGTCCCAACTAAAAAAATCGGGATTGGAAATTTTTATGACAGTAAAACTTCCTCCGGAAGCAAAAACATACGCTTCTTCGTTATTTCGAAAGAAAACTAAGGAAATGGCATTTACGCTCTTTTCATTGCAAGGCCACGATATTAATTTTCAATAATTCCACTCAAATAACACAAATAAATTAAATTATTCTCCAATAATTTTTCAAATACAAGTACCAATCAGTTATGTTTTCTGAATGCCATTTAATTGATTTCAAACACACACGGACCGGTATAATGCATTAAATCCGTTTCTGCATTGTAATTCATTCAATTCCAGTTTAATGGAGAATAATTATGAAAAATATAGGTTGAATGATTTATTCATGTTGAAAAAAATACTCGATGCAATATTATATCGATTAATCTACTACCATTCTATATTTCCAACAATGAAAATTGTATTATGCTTCAAATATAATGTTCATTACTGTCATTCCTCATCTCATTCTTCACACGGCAAAAAATATGAATAAAATTTCAATAGCACCAGGGCCCCGTATTTTTTTGCGAACTCGGCCCTGTTCTATTCGTGGCTGCACCAGCCGCGCGCTTACCGACAGCGCAATCTTCGACATTGAGCTTCCCGGCTGACCACTCAATGGGAGGTCGCGTCAATCAAAAAAAAAATCACCATATCTTACATCCGACCCTTAATGGGATAAATCAATTCAGCAATGTGACAAAAGTTTCATGAACTAAGTATTCCGTTAATAATTGAAGCCTTTATATGGAATTGTCTAAAAATTTTCCACGATTATAGCTGACCAATGCTTTACCATTTGGAGATTATATTAAAGCTGTCAAATTACCGGATTCCGATTGGTTACCATATTGTGAACCTTGTATATTTTCTGGTTGGGGTCAGACTGAACAAGGCAAACCACCTTCTCAGCAATTGCATTGGACATACTTGATGATCGCAGAAGCCCCGAATAAAGAAATGATTTCCTCCAGTGAATTTTGGGCGAGGGACCCGATATTGGAAACATGTCCTCTTAAGGTAGGGATGAATATTCCCAGTTGAAATTGGAAATGCTCTTCGAACATGGTCTCATTGACCCATGTATTGTTGCAGGGAGACAGTGGAGCGCCTCTGGTATTCAACAATACTGTATATGGTGTGGAGTCATCTAGTAGAGGTGATCCTTATTATCCAACTTTATTTTCCAAAGTATTTACTCATATAAATTTCATACGTAAAGCTTTGGAGAGTTGAGAATTTTCGTATGAGAGGAAGAAAATAAATTATCTTCATTGTAATTGTTTGAGGATAAAGGCAAATGTTATTGTAATAGTATATAGGGTTTTTTATTGATATAGGGTTTTTTATTAAAAAAAATTTTCCCTATCCCCCTTCTCCTCCTCTACCATAACTCTTATGTTTATATAAAATCTCAAAATATCGCTTATATGTATGTAAAAGCCTTTGGGCTGTGGCTACGCTACCATCATCACAACGACTACTGTATAATATAATACTGTACCTATGTATATATATGTTAATAAAAATCTTTAAATTAAAATTAATTACAATTTTTTCTGTCGTTAATACTTGTGATGATTTTCTTCTGCCCTGATGTGGAATTGTTTCAAATATTATTTGACTTCAATCATTGTAGGAGCAAAATAAAAAATTTGGGCTTTCCTATTCGTACTCGTGACCAATTAATAATAATCATATTTTTACCATCATCAAAATGATTGGATCAAATATTATTAGAATGGATGGTAATTATGCAGAATAGTGCACATCGTAAAATTTGATAAATAGAACCTTTGAACAGCACCTTTGAATCACTAGTCTGCTGGTCTACCAATTAAGCTATTGCGAGTTTCGATATTTACCTTCGAATTTTCGATTCCGATATATTATCTTATTATATTCACCTCCCTTGCTGAGGCGAATTTAAATCAATTTTGAATCAATTTGATTTTTGGGCTCTAATATTCATGATTACCGAAAAGATATAGTTAGACACATTCAATAGTATATATATTAATGAATATGACAAATAATTTTGTCAGACTGATTACAGTTTTGAAGAGAACGAGTATGTCACTAAGTCGTAAGCGTATCTTCTGCAGAAGATGAGTTTACGACTTTGTGGTACTATTCATCAGGAAACTTGTAGTATTCTGAAAAAAACAGATTTTATGTTCAATAATTGTACACTTCTGTTAAGTCACGGCTTCTGAGCGATCAATTCTGAAGTTTTGGTGAGAATAATTCACACTGATTTTATCATGTTATCTGTATGGATTTTATCTCAATTGATGCTGATTAGGATCCTTGGGAGTAATTGATAGCAGTATGTATAATCAGAGTGAGAGTGGTTCCTTTCACTATACACCTAACTCTGCAGCCAGCTCTTACAGCCCTTCACGAAGAAGATTTTGGCTGGAACTGCGGGGTCTGGCTCCGAAGATTTTCCAAATGCAACTATTCATCTACCTGAGGAACTTACAGGTGATAAACACAGATTTGAGACATAGTATGAATATTGAGTAGGGACTCATGATGAATTCAGTATCATTTAATAGTATTCTGATAATGCAATATTATCAGAATTCATCATACTTATTGCTAGGAAACTCTAATTTCATGAGTAAAATAAAATGTTATGTTCAACGATTACAAAGTTTTGTGGAATAATGACTTGTGCGCAGAAAATTTCAAAGTTTCAGTGAAGGAAACAGAATTGAATGAAAATACTTTACCCAATCTTCGTCATGTTATGTCTACGGATTTCCTCACAAATAATGCTGATTGCGATTTTTCCGAGTCATTAATATCAATATGTATAATAAAAGTAAATGCGGTTCTTTCAGGTGTGCTACTATAACTCCGCAATCCTCTTTTGTAATCTCATCAGGGCTATGGTAGCTCTTCATGACCCATCAGGCAGAAGGTTTAGTTTTGAAATTGTGAGAGTTGGGTTCGGAGATATGGGTATTAAATGATGGGGAATTCTTTTGGGTCAGAAAGTTTCTAGAAACCAGAAACGGAAGTGCAGACTCGTCTGCACAGAGAGAAATTCAGTTGAATTTAGGACCAAAGAATAGATGAAAAAAAAGAGCCGTGCCGGAGTAGAAACCTAGCACGGTTAAAAATTGTTCCATAGCAGGGTTAAGATTCATCTAAGCACAGAACTTTTCACGGATTTCTCAGTGAGTTGTTACCCATACCCGAGAGGCAATTGTTGACAGGCGTGGAGATTATCCTACCAATGGTAAAAAAAAACATCCGATGTTCGTAGTTTTTTTTAACGAATAACAAATAATTTCTGCACTGAGAAAAAAAAATTTCTTGTCGCAAAAAAGGTTTATTGGTGGCATGTAAGTAATAGTAATGATTTGTTTGTTTTTTTTAGCAACATCGGGATAATTTACTTTTGTCAAATATATTTACTTGAGAGAAGTCATTTTTTTGTTGGTGTAATTATATGACAGTTCGACTTGATATTTATCCATTAGCAGGGTAATTTTACATTGAATTTCTCTCAGTGAGACACATTCTCCAATTTTCCATTATCCCATCGTAGTAGGGATACGTTCTAGCTTAAGAGGGTATATATAAATCATTTAGTTTAGCTCTCTAATTTCTGTATTTCAAAGTTCATCTCTATACCATTTACAATCGGGCAAACCATTTTATCAAACTGATGACAGTTTTCAAGGGAACAAACAGAAGATAAGCTTCTACCAGATCCCGATTTGCTTGAGCTCCTTATCAGCATGTTTAATACTATTCGTTGGGAAACTCGAATTCTGCTGGGAAAACGAAATGTTATATTCAACAATTACACAGTTTCATGGAATGATTATTTGTGAGCAGTGGATTTCAAAGTTGTGGAAAAGAAATGAAAATTGAGTGGAAATAATGTACACAATTTTTGTCATGTTATCTCTGCGGATTTTCTGGCACTTGATGCTGATTGGAATTTTTCAAGGTAATTAATATCAATATGTATGATGAAAGTAAGCATAGTTTTTTCTGGCCTGTCACTATAGCTCCACGAATCTCTCCTGCAGTCTTATCGGGGTTATATGATATGGCTACGCTCTATCTGCCATCCATAAAGAAGGTTTTAGTTTGGAACTGCAGGGGACATGGCGGTGACGATGGCGCCGACCATCAGAATTTTTCTCCGTGATACATTGGAAAATTCAGTGAATGCCTTCGAGATGATTGCTATAATTCAAGTAGGACACTGAAAATAGAAGAAATATGCATGTTTTGACCGTTTTTCATATTTCAACAAATATTTTAACAATTATTTGAAAAATCGAAAAAAAAACCTAAAGACTCGTGAAAGTAAAAAAAAATATGAGTGCAAATTTTTTTAATAATTCTTAAATCATCACCATTTATGTGCACGTAGGAAAAGTGTAATGACCGCTACTTTTGCTCGTGCCATAGTCGCTGTCATTGCTCGTGGCATGGACGCCACCATAGACCGAACCATAGCCTCCACCATGGCCCTACCATCACAAATTTGCCACTTCCATTACGTTTTTTCCATGATATTTTCTGCTAGGAATTTTCTTTCCGTGGAATCAGCGATCTAAAAATTTTACCGTATGTTTGCCATGTGTGCCCCACGCGCTCACCAAAATTTAAGCTGAATCAGCCCTATAGTTCCTGAGAAAACGAAAATGTCGAAAAATCGTTTCCATTATCTCGGAAAGTGCTCAAACGATTTCGCTCAAATTTCACTGGCAGTATTTTGCATAGGAAAGGCGGCATTGTACATAGCAAGGGAGAATACTGTCAAATTTTCAGATTGCCACGTATAACCATTTGTTAGAAATAGCAACGATATAAGTTCTCACATACACATACATTTTTCGAAAAAATAATTTCTTAATGTTCGTGAATATTCTTAGTCCTATTCCATGGAATCTCAAAATCAAAAACTATCAAGTTAATAATGCTCCCCTTCAGAAGCTAAAATACACAAAAATATTTGAGCTTCGGTGGAATATCGTGTATCTGGAAAATCGAATATTCAAAGACTGCAAACGTTTGGAAATTCGAATATTTGGCAGAAATACGAGGATACGAGAATAATCAATATTCTATTTGACAATCGAACTGAATATTCGCACACTCCTACCCAGAAGGTTCCTACGTCATTGAAGGATCTTCCAGTTCCGAATCTCCAGGATATTTTGAGGCAGTCTCCAATGTTCCATTATCCTGTCATACTGATTCAAGTTATTTCAGTGACTGAATTTAGATGTACGAGACGGATGTGGCGCCACAGCGCGCCCGTTAGGTATCTCTAGTATAGTATATTACGCGTACTATACTACTCACAAGTTAACTGACCAATGAGGAATGAGGACTTCACTTTAATCGTGACAACCTTCGATATATCGATTGTTTTCGTTCTTGTTTCTTTTTATAAAGGATACTTCCTGTACTCTCAATTTTAGAAATGACGTTTGTCAAGAACTGGCCCGCTTAATTTGAGTAAACCTTGAGCAACTCCAGCTAGTGGAGAATGAAGTATAATTTTTTTATTTTTTTAAATATCTTTTATCTGTCACGTTCCGAGTGATGAAAATGCAAATCAATGTGGAAGCTTACTAATTCTGTCAGAGCGAGTATATGAAATTAATTGCAGTGATCATTTCCATAACCAAAAGAGAAGAAGTTGAAACCTACCCATTTTTTTCAGCTGCTGATGCAATATACCCCAAAGAAGGCCCCTCAGTATCGTGGGCAGAACAAGGCGAATTTCCTTATATGGTGATGATATTTGATGTGCCTGATAATAATAGCTTCCATACATGTGCTGGTGCAATAATTGATCGAACACACATTCTCACAGCAGCTCATTGTGTCTTCTATTCACTTACGGAGAGAATAGTTATACTTGCTGGAGGAGTCTATCGACGAATAAAAGGCACCGAAATGTTCCGAGTAGCAACAATTCATCTACCCGAAGAACTTAGAGATGATAGACATAGATTTGAGACATGGTTTGAAAATCGAGTATGGACTTATGACGATTGGCAGTATATTAGGAATGAAATAGGGTGTTCATTTCATCAGAATGATATCGCAGTACTAACGGTGATTCCAATTAAATAAAATTAGAAAATTCTTTTCAAGTTATTGAATACTTTTTTGGAATTCTGTAAAAATTTCGACGGTTACAGCTGTCCAGTGCTCTATCATTTGGAGATAACATTCAGGCTATCAATTTACCAGCTTCCGATGATTTACCATATTGTCAATTTTGTAAACTGTCTGGTTGGGGACAGAATGAAGAAAACGGGCCATGTGCTGAACGTTTGCATTGGATCCGCTTAATCATCCTAAAGAATCCGATTAATGGAACGAATTACTCCAGAGAATTTCAGGCAAAAGACCCAATGTTGGAAACATGTCCTCTTCAGGTAGGAAATAAATATTCCCAGTTCAAATTGAAAGTGATTATTGAATGAATTGTTATTGACCTATGCACTGTTGCAGGGAGACAGTGGAGCTCCTTTGGTATTCAACAATACTGTATATGGTGTATTAAATAGGAATTATCGAAATCCTTATGGCCCATCTACATTTTCCAAAGTATTTGCTCACATAAATTTCATACGGAAAGCTTTGGAAAATTAAGCTTTGTTCGTATAGGAATGAAATTATAGTTATTGTAATCATTGGAGAATAAAGGCAAATGTTAATCCTACTCCTAATCGGACATCTTTTTTAATCTTTTTTCTTCTCTCGGAATTGAGTTGATATCCATTGAAGAACAGATAGGTCTAACGATTCAGAGATTGGGAGGGACAGAATTCAGAACATAAATAAATTAAAACTTGTGAGTATACTTGACGGTTTTCCTGTAGAAATACAAAGATTTCCTGAGAATTTCGCTAAATTTCGGACAAACGAGCAGGGGTAAAAGCATTTTATGAGCCAATAGCTAGAGAAGCCGGTTAATCAATCCCTTGCAGCTTCTTTGGGGTAAAAACAAAGGTTTGGCCTCCATGAAGCTACGTAAATACCTGGAACGTGTGATTCAGAATAACTTTGCAGTGCTGAAGGTAACAATAACCAAGCGTGAAAGAATAGAAGAAATCAATTCGATTATTGAATTTATTCACCTAGTCCAATTGAGACATGTCATCTTTATGGAAAATTGTCTCTCAATTGTTCTTTTACAGGCGATATTCATAGAATTATTAAAAATACTTCCATGCCTGCATCGATGAGAAATGTGTAAATAAAAAGGTACCAAATTGTCATGAATTAATCCATGAAACTACTTATAAGTTTTTGTATGAAAGATTTTTATACGTGTAGAGCCATTCGTAGATAATAAAAGAAACTTGGCATCTAGCAGATATGAGCCTATCTGTTTGTCTTGTTTCGTCTTCTTTCAGAAAGTCACAGTGTGACGCACCTGTAATCGCAGAATAGAGAAAGAATCAATAATTGATCGAATCAGTGCTGGAGTAAATTAATATATTAACCCAATATTATTCGGAATTCGGTAATTTCTTAAATATCCCGAAACCTCAGAAGAATGGGAAAATTATAACTTCCCCTTCTTTTTATCAAAAATTTATATTATGAATTTTTTCAAGTTATTTGGCTGTATGTCTCTACAGCGCAACACCAATTGAACACAAATTTAACAATTTTAAATTAAGGAAAATTGGGTTAGTAGAATGTATTGAAGAATGAATTACTTTCGTAAGTGGCTCTCCGGGCTTGATCCCAACGGTAACCTAACCCTCTCAAAACCATATGGCAGCACCTCAGCTATATCAGGTATTCCCTTGCTGCTTCACCATAATTAATTAATGCATTATATAATTGTATCCTGTTGTCTGGAAGATGTTGTATCTAAGTAATTTAATTTTTAATCATTTTTTCAAATCTTTAATAAATTGGATTGTGTTAAAATGAACTTATGCAGAAGCGAAATATGATGAAATGAACTTGTGTTGTATTTGATTGTGTTAAATTTGTATGTTGAATTTTATGTGTGTTGAATGCGCGTTGTGCGGTGGAGACGTGCCACCAGCTATATATTTAGATTATAAAATATTTCTTCAATTAACCCGTTGACTGTTTTTGTCAAATATAGAAGACATTGAGTTTCACATCCTAAAATTTAGACCAGTTAACAATTGTCATTGACTGATTTCAATCCTAGAGAGTGAATCTCAATATCCTCTATAGTCGACAAGAACAGTCAATTGGTTAGACAAGTTCATTCAATTCCATCGAACAACTAACCATTAATGAGAATGGCTGGTGAATCAGTATTAAGATCAGAGAGTACTGAGAGCGAACGCCATGGATCAAAATCACCATTCGTGAAAATAATATTTGTAGTAGTAGATAATTTGGAATTATATAAACGATTTATTCTCCTGATATTATGATTCAAATAATCTAGATTAAAGCTAAAAGGAGGAAATGCGAATGATTAATTCAGTTTTCATTCGTTGTTACATTGAAACATGATGTACTCACTCTGCTGTGAATGCATCTCTACATAGATCGCTGAAATATTTTTGAGAAAGAAGTGATCCGAATATTGATTTAGGCGAGAATATTGTCTGATATCCTAGCTCTGAACAGGTTTGATAAGTCCACAATCTCTCTATGAAAAAATGAATTTTCAGAGTAAAATGGTGCAATAACATGAATGCGCTTCAATTGATGAATAAAATTCCATGAAATATCTTGAAACTTAACGGAAATTGAATGACAAACACTTATTTTTCTTTCTATTTTGTTTCTTTGTTGAATACACTTGAGATGATATGAAAAATATCTAAAATTCAATACCTGTCACTCTTCTAGACTCCCATGATGTCTGACGATATTCTTCTACCAAATCATGATACGTTAAGTTTATGCAAGGATTATTGTTCAGAAATTTTGTTTTAAAAATTTCAGGAAGTTTATAGTATAAAGGTATATTTCTAGTTTTTCTCATGAACAGACAAATATTCTCGACTGATGTTCTTCCATTTCCGTTAATTGTATTGTAACCTACAACATGTGAGAAAATCTGAAAAAATGAATATATATTTGATTGTTCAACGCTACATGAATATTGAGAATTGAAGTTCTTAAAAAAGTTCCATTACATCAGCTAAAATGTAAACAATGAAAGAAATCTCAGAAGGTCGAGAGAAATCGGGAGAACTGCACATCCTTTAATTCATACATAAAAAAAAAATTAATGGTAAATGTCATGAAAATATCTCATCATTTATTAATTGATCGCCTTTTTTTTGAGAATAATTTCAACTTACTTGAAATCATTCTTGACCGTGATTGAGTTACTCGCTGCATTTCTAAGAAGTCCTTCAAGAGCTGAAAATGCTTCCTTAATATTTATCGCACAGCTCTTACTATGCTTACGAATAGAATTTTCCACAAAATCGTAGTATTCTTGACAGAAAACCAAAAAAAATATCTCATGGAATTACAATTACACTGGATTCTGATGAATTTTCTATGAGAAAATAATTACCAAAAAAATCTGTTTTAACGTAAACGGGTGCACTACTTGCTAATGCACCATGGACCAAATTCGGATACTCGACTCTCATCCATGCCGCCAGATTACCAGAATAAGAACCTCCAAAAACCATAACGAAAGCGTTCAAATTATTTAATTCTTTTTTTCTTATTTCAATGAACAACGCTATGTCTGCAAGTGTCTGCGGAACGTTTAAGTATCTGAGATTTTTGAGACTGGTATCTCTACAAGAAAAGATAATAATTCACTCAAACACATTGATCATTGTTGTCGAATTCAGTAATAAAGAAATATGATTTATAATTCATTCTTTTTCCTAATTCATTTTTCAAGAATACTGCGACCACAAAGCGAGATAGGGTGATCTTTTTTTACAGCACTTGGAATGTTCACAAAAGAGGATTTAGATTGGAGGGGGTTTCTCCATTATTTTGCGAGATATTCTATTGAGAATGATCACAAGGATTAATCAATTGATGGTAATTTACCTCTTCATCAGAGATTTAATCAATTTGATCTCTCCATTACAAAAGTGCATGAAATAATGTTTTGTCGAGAAGAATTACATCTGTGAAAAACGTCATGAGGAAAATTCCTTCATCTTACTTATATATTCCAAGATACTTCAGAATCACTGACCACAGAGTAAAATTGATTTTTTTCCTTGTTTTTTGGGCAACCATCAAACTCTTTGTTCATGAATCAATAAATGAATAAATGTACTCACGGAACTGGATGACTTTTCCCATAATACCGATGCTCAACACTATACATCATGGCGCGATGAGCTTTTGCCATTCTGTATATAAAGGAATCTGCATCTTGTATAAAATCAGCCCTAATTACATCTTCTCCACCAATTTTGATGAAGATCGGTCCAGATTGATCGTAAAATTCATCATTTTCGTAGTATCTCATTAACCAAGTTTGATGATTATCATAATCAAAATGATCTTGGTATTGTTTAATCCATTTTTCCACCACTATTCCTCGAGATAAATCGAAATTCTGAGTTACAATTAAAACAGAGGGGAGCCAGAAGAAAGAAATCGTTTCCAGCATTTCAGAATATAGAAGAATTGATTTATTTGCTTGATGAAACAAGAATGTCAATATGTTTCACTTAACTGCAAGACTCCACATCAGATTTCATTATTTGTCAGTTCCGAGTGAACGTTATACTAAAATGAAAAAATTTGGTTTTCTACTTTTTGGTTCAAAAATACTCAAAATGACGTTGAAAAATTGAATTTTACATTTGTGTTCTTCTGCCCAGCTTACACGTCAGCAAGAAAAGCTATTTCGAATTATAGACAGTATTATTGTTCACTTGGTTTCGTTCATTTTCGCGATTTTTAGGAGTTTCTTATCTTATCCTTATGAGTGCCCAATCGTGTTACTGACATAACAATAATCTTCCGAAGCAAGTAAAACAGTTCTTCACTAGGAATCTTCAATTGAAGTAAAAAAACAGAATCATTCTTTATGATGAATAATTCTATTTTTTCCAGAAAATTTCTTTATTAGTATAAGTAAAACGTCGTGTGAGGAAAATGGATCAAATTCGGTAAATATTAAATGTTTGACTATCAATAAGTCACTTAGAATTTCATCAGTAACACCTCAGCATTGAATTTTAAGTACTCCAACTGTTGCAGTTCCAGTATACCTCGTTGGATTGTCAATGGAAGATGATTTCCTATTGATGTTTCATAGTGTAAGAAGAAGCATTTCAAATTTTCGCAGGTGGATAATAACTTTCCCATTAGAGGAAACTGGTAATCCATACAATCAGCCTTCATGTCATTTAAACTGTTCAACAAAGATGTATTCTCCATTATGACTTAAATGACTTTTATGTCTGAAAAAATCCAAAATTTTGCATCCGGTTCTTTTATGATTTGAAAAACCATGGAAAAAATTTCATTGAATTCGTACATTTTTAAATTTTGATAAAATACCGGTAGAATATCTTCATGAGCGTTTCCCCAACCTGCGGCCTGTTCAGTAGGCAGTGCTTATCTGTGTTAGTGTCTAACCATGAGCACTGGCGAGCAATACCGTACCTGCTATGAGGTTACTGTTTGTTTGCAAATTTCATCGGGTATGTCATTGTTAATAATTTTGAGTTTTTACGTTCCATTTTTTGTAATTTTTTATTTTACATCATCAGAAATAATATGGAAAAAAATATAATTCAAGACTATGCAAATAACAAAGGAAGGGGGACTGAGGGAACCCTCCAAACGTGTGTAACATGGTAATGACCGGGCCTAAATCTTGTAAACTGAGGTAGTGGGGACTAAGGGGCGCACGCGATTGGCTATCCCCACTCTGGCACCGCAGGTACGAACTAGTCGGACTTCAGTGTTAGAGGGTTAAGGTCTTGGTGCCTGATATTTTGGGATGAAGTTGCTCATCCAGATTTTATACGGAAGCTCGAGAATTATCGTTGTAAATTGGAACAAATGAATGAATGCAGATATTTGTACTGTAATTGTTTGAGAATGCGCGTAAATCTTATTGCAGCAATTAATTGAAGATTCTTTTTCGATTTCTCATTTTCTTTTTCTACCTTGAGTACTTACGACGAGTTTTATTACGTGAACCATTATTAGACTTTAATCATTGTGTGACCAAGATAAGAAAATTGGAATTTTCGATCCATAATCTAAAAAAGTTAAGAACTATGATTTTTCTGTAATTATCAGAATTATTAATGTATATGATGACAAGAGATATATAATTAAATGTACGTGACTATTTTCCTCATCAATATAACAATAAGATCAAGCTTCCTTTGGTTTATGTTATTTACAATTTGAAAAATAATTTCATTACACTGATTGATGATTTGGAGAGAACAAAGAGAAGATAAGTTTTAAACATAATTTAGGTTTGCTTTTGCTTCTTATCAGAATTTGTAATACTCTGATTTCGTGGGGAACTTCTGATTTCTTCATTAAAACGAAATGTTATCTTCAACAATGACGGAGGTTTGTGAAATAACTACTTGTGAGCAGTGAATTGTAAAGTTTTGGTCGAGAAAGAAAATTGAGTGGAAGTAACACAACGTTTGTCATGTTATCTCCATGGATTATCCGACAATTAGTGCTGATTGGAATTTTTCAGGGTAACTAATATCAATATCTATAATAATATTAATCGTAATTTCTTCGCGCATGCTTCTCATAATTCTTCAAGCCACCCGCATTGCCCCGTAAGGGTTATAGAGTATGGAAGGCCTTCATCTCCCATGCATAAAGAAGGTTTCGATTTGTAACTGCGAGGGCTGAATGAAAATGCGGCTGTCAAAAGCGGGCTTAGAATGCTGCAAGAGTTTCGAAAATGTTCCAGAATGTTCCAAAATGTCCCTGAATGTTCTGGGCCATTGAAGTGATTCCTGATTCTGGAACATTCCGAAACATTCTTGAATGTTCTAGAAACCGAAAACGCAAGTCTCGAATCTTCCGAGGTATTCTTGAATGTTCCATTATCTGCTTGTAATGGAGATGCGTTTCAGCTCAGAAGGGTTTATATAAGTGATTTAGTTTAGCTTTATAATTTCTGTATACTGAGGTTCATTTTTTCAATTCGCATCTAATAGGAACTGGCTGACTTAGTCTGTACAAAGTGAGGGCAGTTCCGGCTAATGGAGAGTAAAGTGTAACAATTTTTTTATTCATTATCTTCCATTTTTTATGTTTCAAGTGACAAAGATGCAAATCAATACAAAAGTTGACTAATTGTACTAGAGAGAAGATATAGAGTTGATTTTGATAATCATTTTCCTAATTAATGGACAGGAAATTGAAATGATAACATTCTTTTTCAGCTTGCTATGCAGTATTGGGGACGCTATATAAGAATGCGATACCTGGTGGCGACTCGAGAACTACGAAAACATGGCTATCTAAGCCTTTCCGGTACGCGGTCAATTTAATTGTCAAGTTTGATTTGTAATCGAGAGGCTGTGACACATTAGCAAAACGGAGTAGAAGAAAAGGGGAGAATAATTAAATTACGATTTAGTGTAATTAAATATGAGATGAAAAGAAACATTCATGCGGAAATGTTCCATGGAAAATCTGTGAAGGACCGAAAAATCTTGAGGAATAACACTAAATGTTGTGTCCAAGGATGTAACAATACGTCGTTAAATAATTCCAATTTGAGTTTTCATCTCGTTCCTCCATCAAAACGAGATTTCCTCCTCATAACCTCTGAAGACAATAGTGAACATTTAATTGACGTTCGTGATTTATGGATCGACAAATTAAAAATTGGAAGAAATATCAAAAAAGCACATGTTTGTAGCAACCATTTCGCACCTGAGGATTTTGCTACACTCGGTAATATGCTTTCTTTTTGTAAAAAAATATCCTAGCAGGAGAAAGGGAAGACGTATTGAAAAAAAACGTTACCAAATAATCGATAGCTGTGAAAAAAAAATAAATACATACTGAGTGCAATATAAGAGAACAGCTACTATGTGTTTACAGGAATGTCCCAATCCAGCTTTACATGTACATGACATCTCATGAATTTCCACCGATTGTGTACTTCGATCAATATTCAAAAACCCGGTAATCTCATGAGGTTTCTCAGTCAAAGCACTTGTTTTGAGACATAAAGAAAACAGTTCAATTTGTGCATCTGTTTTTGTTGATACTCCACAGAGTACCAAATTTTTTGAATTTAAAACTAATTGCCCCTCTTTAATATTTCTCGACGTTGCTGTTGAATTGACATATTCAAAAATTTCCCCCAGAGTTAATGTCAACATCGTTTTCGTAAAAGAAATCAGATTTGCCTGTTAACCCCTGACTCTGCTCCAAAACCCGCGCGGCCTTTGAATTGCTACCGGAAAGGCTTAGGACGGCCATGTTTTTCATTGACGCCAGCGCCACCAACGATAAATAGCGAGTCCAATACCGTGGTCAATCAGTATCATTGATAGAACGAAACAAATTTACTTATGTGGTGGAGATAGTTGACTCGACTCATGCAGACGGCATCCATTGTGGTGGTGCGATAATTGATGAAACACATATCCTCACTGCAGCTCATTGTGTTTTCTATTCACTCAAGGAAAAAATCACTATACATGCTGGAGAAGTGCATCGAGGATCAGTCTGGGGTAAAATGTCAAGTGTAGCAAGAATTCATGTAACTAAGAAATTTAGAGATCATGAATCTAGATGTGGGATATGGGATCGTATTCGAGGATGGGTTCGTGACGCTTGGGACCACATTAAGGATGAAGCAAACTGTTATTTGTTTCAGGATGACGTCGCTGTACTAACGGTAACTCTGAGTAAATTTGATAGAATTGATAAAGCCAGCGATTCAGCGCTGAGACGAAGATTTTAGCAGTCAGATATTCTGTTAGTAATTGAAGCTTTCCTATGAAATTTTGCAAAAGTTTTGACTGTTACAGTTGTCTGAAGCTTTACCATTCAATGAGAATATTACGGCTGTCAATTTACCAGATTATGATTTGTTACCACATTGTCAACTTTGTATTTTTCCTGGTTGGGGCCAGACTGAAAAAGACGGTGGTCCTTCTCAGAATTTGCAGTGGATATACTTGATGATTTCAGAGACCCCGAGAAATAGGATGAAGTTTTCTAGGGCATTTTGGGCGATGGATCCAATGTTGAAAACATGCCCTCTCATGGTAGGGATAAATATTCGTAGTTGAAATTGAAAATAATTTTTGAACGTATTCTCATTGACCTATACACTATTTCAGGGAGATAGTGGAGCTCCTTTAGTATTCAACAATACTGTATATGGTGTACATTCAGCTGGTAATAGAGATCCTAGTATCCCATCTATATTTTGCAAAGTATTTGCTCATATAAATTTCATACGAGAAGCTTTGAAAAATTGAGCGTCATTCTTATGGAAATTTAATAAGTATTTTCATCTTCATTGTTCGAGAATAAAGGCACATCTTATTGTAACAATTGATTGGAGATTTTTTTTATCCATCTTTTCTTCTGTCCGAATTATGTTAGTTTTCCTTGAGGAGCAAATAAGCCTCATAATCGAGAAATCAAAACGAATAGATGTCAGAGAACAAAATTGATTGAAACTTGGGACTGCAAGTTACTGCTTTCCCGTGAAAATAGGGGAATTTTTTGGAAAATTCGCCGAACTTCAACATCAGGTCAAGAATATGGGACAAAAGCCAGAAAATCCGGGGAACAATGATTGATTTACAATAATCGAGCGGAAAAGCTTCGAAGAAATAAACTATATTATTGAATTTATTTTTTTAATTCAACTGTAACACCTCGACAAATTTGTATCGGAAATTGTCTCTAAATTGATGTTTCACAGGTGAAGTCCATAGAATTGTGAACAATAGTTTCATGTCCCCATCGATGGCAAGCGTGTCAATAAAAAAGTGCCATTTTGTCATGGACTTATCCATGAAACTACTCATAAGTTTTCATATAGGAATTTATGTAGGATATAATCCAAGAGAATTTTCATATGTGTTGCGCCATTCGTAGATCATAAAATAAACTTGGCATCTGGCAACAGTGAAGGCATTTAGTTGGGTTGCTTCATTTTCACCCAGAAAACCACAATGTGACGCACCTGTAATGTGCAGAATAGAGAAACAATTAATAATTGGTCGTATCAGTGCTGAAATAAGTTGATAGATTGGCCCAATCTCATTTGGTATTGGTTCATTTACTATCTCAAAATCTCAGTAAAATGAGGTGAAATTATAGTTTCACCTTGTTCTCATTATAAGGGAATAACACATCAGTTCATCAAAGTCATTTTGATCGCTGAAAATTGGATTGATCAACGAAGTTTGCTTGATTCAATTGAATAACTAACCATTGATGATGATTGCTGGTGAATTAGCATTAAGATTAGAGAGTACTGAGAGCGAACGCCATGGATCAGAATCACCGTTCGTAAAAACAATATTTGAAGTAGTAGATAATTTTGCATTATATGAACGATTGATTCTCCTGATACTATGGTGCAAATTGTCCGGGCTGTAACTGAAAAGAAAAGGGAAAAGCGAATGATTAATCTAGTTTTTATTCCTTCTTATATTGAAAACATGATACACTCACACTACTGGGAATACATCTCCACATAGATCGTCGAAATATTTTTGAGGAACGAGTCTTCCGAATATTGATTGAGGTGACAGGAATGTCCGATGGTATCCAAGTTCTGTACAAGTTTGATAAAGCCACACTCTATCTATGGAAAAATAAATCTTGGGAGTGAAATGGTGAAATAATTTTACCTGACAAATTTTCATGAAATATCTTGGAACTTTACAAAAATGAATCTACGAAGACTTTTCTGATTCCTTCTGTTAACTTGAAGGGAGAACACGGCGAGAGGCTTTGGTTGGTGAAGGGATTCATTGAGTGATATTTAGCACATAATGGAATCTGTCAAAAAGCAAAGAAGTGTCAAACGTAATCATTTTTGCCCCGTATTTCAAGATGAAACATTGTTCGGGCTTTTATCTTAAACTGTTGAGATTAATTACTTCACCAACGCTAAATCTTCATGGAAACTGGACTTTTTTCATGTGTAGTGGGGGAAAAAAAATTGGAAGAGGAAGATTAAAAGGGACATGTCATTGATGTGAATGTTTGTCGGAATTTTGAGAAACTGGAAACAGCCACATGAGCTTGTACTCAATGCCACAAACCAAGAAGAAGAAGGAGAAGAAGAGAAACTGTAAACCATCGATATTAATTTCGATGGAAGTAATCGCGTGACAGTTTGGATGTGGAGGAAAAGAATGGAAGTTTTATAATAAGTATTGTGGGGTATTGGAAAGATTAATATAGGTAAAATGAAGCAAGTACGAATGGATTGTCATGCGACCGGATCATTTATATGTTCATTTATGTTTTATTGCAGGCGCATTTTCTTGTTACTTTTCTCACTATAACACTATTCAAATAAAAATCAATAAACAACCAGTGAATCATCATTTCTTTCGTATTCCTACTTCCGAGATTCAACATAAACTCAGCGAAGGTGATTTGGTTTAACATTATTCCCGTTTTTTGACACATCCCATCCCGTGCCAAAGGTAATTCAATGGCTCCCTTCACCAATCAGACTTTTCAATTTCACCATAGTCCCTCCTAAACTGCAGATGATATGAAAGAATATTAAAAGTTTAATACCTTTAACTCTCATAGAATCCCAAGACGTCTGTATATATGATTGTATCACATCTCTATACGTCAAGTGTATACAAAGATCATTTTCCAAAAATTTTCTTCTAAACATTTCAGCAAGTCTATAGTGTGAGGGCATATTTTCATGTTTTCTCATGAACATGCAAGTATTCTCTATTGCTGTCCTCCCATTGATCTCAATATTATTGTAACTTACAGCATGAGCGAAGAACTGGAAGGGAAATATTCATTAATTGGTCAGTTTTTGATGAATGTTTGGGAATGAAAGTTTTTAGAAAAGTTCCATTACTTCAGCCAAAATGAGAATCAGAAGTGGGATTTCAGAAGGTTGAGAGAAATGGTGAGTGCTGCACATTCTTCATATGTGAAAAAAGAAGATTGAAGATTAGTGATAAATGTCTTGAAAATATATAATCATTGATTTATTGATTTATGTTGGAAGGAGCGTCTCTGCGCTCACGCTCTATCTTTTACTATCCACATATGCTCTCTCTCTCTACTGAGGAGCATGCGCAGAACGTATATACTTAATGGGCATATGCGAATCGAGCGAGCTGCCGTTGCCAATACTTATGGCTTCACTTCGCCATGGTGATTAACTGTTGCCACACATGGGTTGTTATAGGGGAGACCGGGGCAAAATGGGGTGCGGGGACATGTGCTTTAAAGTACCCCATTTCGCCCCGGTCTCCCCTATATCCATATTATTATTACAAATGAGTGCTAATAAATACTTCATATAAAATTAACTCTGCGTACTATTTATTACCAGTAACTCATCAATTGCCATATTTTTGAGAGTTACAATAACTTACTTGAAATCATTCTGAAGCGTGATTGAGTTGATATTTGGACTTTTAAGAAGTTGTTCAACAGCTGAAAATGCTTCTTCAATATTTATCGCGCAGTTCTCATCGTACTGACGAATAGAGTTTTCAACAAAATCATAGTATTCTTGAAGAAAAAACGTAAGCCATATTTCATGAAATTACAATTACCCCACATTCTGATGAGTTTTTTATCAAAAAAATAATTACCAAAAAAGTCAGCTTTAACATAAATAGGTGCACTACTTGCTAATGCACTTTGGACCAAATTTGGATACTCAACTCTCAGCCACGCAGCCAGATTACCAGCATAAGAAGCTCCAAACACCATAACGAAAGCATTGCGATTATTCAATTCTCTTTTTTTCACTTCAATGAATAATGCTATATCTGCAAGTACCTGCGAAACGCTCAAGTATCTGAGATTTTCGGAGCTGGTGTCTCTACAGGGGATAATAATAATTTAATCAAACAAACTCTTCATCGCATCTGAATTCATTATTGAAGAAGTAAAACAGAATAATTCTATTCTTTTCTGTAATTTATTCTTTAAGAATACATTGAAAACAAAGCGAAATAGGGTAGTTCTGCTCTGATTTTTCATTAGAACATTCGAAATTTCTAACAAAACACGTGGATAATAGTATTATTTGTCAACTGATAGTTTTTTTTCCTGTTGATACTTCAACAATATGCTTCCGAATGGAAGTAATATAACTTTCTCAAACCATCATCAAAATATCAAATTTTGAGAAATTCATTAAAACGCCGATAACTCGAGAACAAATCATGCTAATAATCTCAAAATTGACTGGCATTTAACTGATACAACTCTGAAAAATGAATTTTTTCTATAGAACCATTTTGCTGTAATTGAGACTTTTATGCACACACAGACATACACATACAGACATGCGGTGAAAATATCATTTTCTCTCTATTTAGATCATTTTGAATATCTTCTATTAAAAAAAATTACAGTCGAAACTGCTGATGATTATATAGCTTCCATCCGGAAGCAGAAGAATTGAATTAAAAAAGAAAATTTATAATAATTCGCGAGATATTCTGTAGAAAATGATTGCAAAGATGAATCAATTAGTCGTATTTTACCTCTTCACTACTGAATTAATTAATTTGATTTTTTCAATCGGGAAAGTCTAGTGATATAAAAAGTAACGGGCGAAAAGTTCTGAGGTAAATTCTTCTATTTCACTCATATCTGAAGATACTTCAGAATCACTGATCGAAATATTAGCCATCAAACGCTTTGCTCATTGAGCAATAAGTAAATGAATGTACTCACGGAACAGGATGACTTTTTCCATAATACCGATGCTCAATACTATACATCATGGCTTCATGAGCTTTAGCCAGTCTGTATATGAAAGAAGTAGAATCTTCAATCAAATCAGGCGTAATGGCATATTCTCCACCAATCGCGATGAAGACCGGTCCAGATTGCTGGTAAAATTCATCATTTTCATAGTATCTCATCAACCAACTTTCACCATTATCACAATCGAAATGATCTTGTTTTTCTTCAATCCATTTTTCCACAACTATTCCTCTGGACAAATCGAAATTCTGAGTTACGATTAGAATAGAGGTAAGCCAGAGGTGAGAACTAATTTCCAACATTCAACAATATAGAAATATTGATTAACTGGCTGAAAAAATAAGAATTTCGATATGCCTCACTCAACTGCAAGGGACCCACTTCAATTTTCACTTCTTATTTTTACTCCCTAGTGAAGGCTATACTAAATTGAACTGTATAACATGAAATTTGTATTCTTCGGTTCAGAAGCATATGGCTTACACGTCAGCTGAAAAAACTAGGCAGATCATAGATGGAATTATAATCCACTTGGTTTCGTTCATTTTCGTGATTTCGCGTAGCTTCCTATCTTATCTCTGTAAGTATGCATAATCATGTTACTGACATAACTATGATATTTCGAAGTAAATGATAGAGTTCTTCAATGAGTATGAAGTCGAGGAAAACTGAATCATTTATTATTCAATGGTGCCAAAATGAATCAAATCAAAGAATAAACATCTGCATAGCGACGAATGGATTTTTTCTGAATTATGGAATTTGTTGCATCCAGCATCGAATCCAGCATAGATATTGAATTCGATATCTACTAGAGTATCCCATTGTCATGCTTCAACAACAAAAAATCTCATGGCTTATGGTTGTCATTGAAAGTTTCCACTTTCGAGTAAAGGCTATACTAAAATGAAAAACATTGATTCCGTAATTTCTGAATCAACACTATTCGAAATGGCCTCGAAAAGTAGAATATGACATTCGTCTGCTTCTGTTCCGAAGCACATTGCTGACACGCCAGCAGAAAAAACGATGCCACATCATAGGCAATATTACTATTCACTCGGTTTCGCTCATTTTCGTGATTTTCCGGACTTCCTATTTTATTTTTATAAGTGCATAAACGTGTTATGGACATAACTATAATCTTCTGAAGCAAATGAAACAGTTTTTCGATGAGAATCTTCAATTGGAGTCAATAGTAAACTGAATTCATTTATTATAAAAAATAATATAATTTCTCTTAGAAAATTAACTATTCTTCATATTATTAATAATAGTTGAATTCTCTCGACAGATGATATCAATCAGGATGTAAAAAAAACTACTCACTAATTGATTCAGGTGAATTAAGTAAAAATTAAATAGTAAATGATAAATGTAATATCTAAAATTTCAATTTTCCAACATTTTTATTTGGCAAAAAATTATAGAAGACTAAAAGGCTTTCCCATCATAATTCTCGTCGCTTAATATTTCACCGAGACTTGAAAAACAGAAAAAGAGGAGAGGAATGATGGAAGAACTGTTTATATTTCAATTGAAAAATATTTATCACCTTTCTACAAAAGCATAATTATGACATTCTCTATTCTTAATACATTCAATACGTTAGTAATTCAATTTAATCTGAAATCAATCATTATCGATTCAATTCATCGTGAAGTTCAAGGAGTCCATCGATCATTCGTTCACGATACATCTCCACTTCATTAAACTGCTCGCAAACTAATGGCGTTCTGTCAACATAGAAAAAAGCTTCTGCATATTCTGGTGGATACTGATTGAAGCATTTATCAACAGCCTGTGAAGCAAGAAGCATTACAGGTGTATTCAAAATTCCATGAATCATTGAAAAAACACGTAATTCTTCGATTGATTCACAGAACTCAGTGAATGGAAAAACTTTGTTAGGATCAAGATGTGCATCGATCAGAGAACTCGATAAATTATCGTAGTAAATTTTGAAAAGCTCTTGAGAATGATTCTCCCTCAATTCTCGAGTTGTTGAAAATTGGAGAAAAAGGAGAATGTCATGTGCCGGAGGATTATACCTGTAATCAAATAAAATTCATAGAAGTTACATTTTTTTGAAGAATGTCTTCGACAGAACTAGGTTTAGATAAAAAAGGTGAGTGACCTTTTTTTTATAGAAAATTGAATTCTCTACAAGAAAAAGTCTGATAATTCTCTTCAAACCCAGTGGTTTGGAAAATATTTATAAAATCTTCCATATTAATATCTTTGTGAATTTAGAAATTTATAATTTCCCTCAACCGCAAATAAATTTCTATTATATCGTTACTTCAGCAACAAAGGGCTGTGTAAGCATAGCACTTACGTCTCTTCGTTTCAGAGATGACGAAATACTTTATGTATGTCATCTGGACGCAATGGGCATTTGCCTGAATTTTTAATGCAATAAATATCAAGAATATATAAATATCGTCCCCTTAGAGTCAAACTGGCGTGAGTGCTATGTTTATAGTGAGGCAATTTTGGCATGATAACCACTTGAGCCTTTCCCTGATCAGTGAGTTTTCTGTGTTCTACTGTATTACAACTTGACAGTGAAAATTTGAAAAATTTTGCGTCTCAACATAGTACCATTTGATCGTCTATTCAAGATGAATATTTTTAAAATTCCATTAATCCGTATTAAATTTATAAAGATTTTGAATTTTCTCCCGTAATTCTTACAGCATAATATGAGTGAGTTGATATTGTTCCACGTGAAATATTCGAGTTATTGAATAAGAAAAAAGTACGTTTTTGTAGCACTATGTGCACAAAGTACTCTTTTTCATAATAAATGAAAATTAATTTTTTTCATCTGTTCCTAAAACGACAGCATCAAAAAATTACTTGTAAAAAAACTAAAAATCCTAATTAATTAAATTACCTTGCTAATTGAAAATCAATCAAGCAGCATGCTTCGGGTTTTCCGATGACATCATACTTGAATAAAACATTATTAGCCCACAAATCCCCGTGACATAAAACATTCTTAAACTTCGTCGACGGTGCGAGTTTCTCCCTGTGATTAATTGTCAAAGCCATGAATTTATCCTTGAATTTAATTTTTTCAAATTCATCCAGTTCATCCAGCATGTCTATCATCGATATCACTCCCTTTATAGCACTCACCAGCATCTCTCCGCCTTTTCCTTCTCTCGTAGGCCACAGGGTCTCGTGCATGCAGTAGGAGAATTTTTCGTAAAGATTCTTCTTGTAAATTTCCTCGAATATCATTGATTTTACATGAAATTTTGCGAGGGTTTTCACTATTATTTTGCAGTGATTGTAATCGAATGGTGTGTGCTTATTCATCATTGTAAATCCCTTTGCTGACATATCCTCGAGGACAAGCACCTCTTCGCCAAGTCCTAGGAAACATTCTGGAATACTGAATTGTTCGAGGCCATGCAGAACCTCTGGAAAAACTTCGTTGTAGAGATCAATTTCTTTTTTAAATGATCCGTGCTCTTCGTTGAATTTTGCAGAGGCAGTGCCACTCGGTGGCGGGATTTTTGCGAAGAAATTGATCGTTTTCGTGTCATTTACCGATTGTCTTGGGGCAACTGTTGCTTTTAAGGTGAAATACTGTCCCATGAAACCGGTGGTTGAGTCCAGTGGAATCAGCTCATACTCAACTATCGAGTAGTTCTCCATTTTTTCTTTAGACAGCTTCTTCTTTATTATTTCTACGCACTCTTTTGCTTCGAGAACGTTGTTCTTGTTTCGGATCTCCATGTCGACTGAATTGGAAAAGCTGAAGAGAAAATTATTATTTTTTTAATTTATGAAGAGAGGGGATTTTTTATCGAACGTGCTTTAACTTGGTACGTTGAAGAATTACAGAAAGAAGAAAATTCTTTGGAGACAGTGATAAGACGAGATAAAGCAATTTGGTAATTTTCTTCTTTAATACCTCGGAATCTAAGAATTTTATGGGAAAGTTTTTTTGTAGAGAAAATTCAGGGCTACTAGATTCCTGAAAAAAAATAATTGCACGTCGCTTAATTTCTGATTATTTCATAAAAAATGATTAATTGATGAAAATACATCAGTAGTGAAAAGGTCAAGTTTTTCTTATGTGGAAATATCTCTTAAATGACGACGTTTTGTAGAATTTACGAAGATGCCTTTTTTTAGGAGATAAAATTTTCTAAAAAAAGGTCTCCTCACATTCCTCTCTAAGCATACTCAATTATGGAATATTTGTAAAAAAAAAGGGTCCCTATGATTTTGAACGTATTCTTCACCTCTCCACTGATCAATGCATTCGAGTACTTTCAAAAATACTTACATTTTACAAAAAAAATCGATGGCACTGAAAATGACTGTTACTTGGCTGACGGTCAAATTAGAATTGAGAATAATTTTCAACTCTCCATGAAAAATCTTTGAATGCAGATAGTAATGTACTTTGATGTAGCTGCGATAAGATAGATACTCAAACAGATCTTCAGAATTCAGATGAATTTATAGCGCTTGTAGAAATTACTCGTCACGTGATACTACAAAATTGAATGAATTAAGTTTTGACATAGCACAAATCGTTTTTGCTAGTTATTTCTTCCTTTTATTAGTACTGATTGAAGCTATTATTACACTAGCACGTTTTGTTGGAGCATTTTAATAGCACCGTATGATCGAACAATTGCAATAAAACGCAAATCGTTTGACATTTGTTTACATTATGGAGGAATTTGCAGTGTTTGGGCATTAAGTGTCGTATTAAAATTGATGTACATTCTTTCTTTATCGTGACAACTAAAAGATAAAGTGTTTGACAATTTTCTTTGAATTGCAGTTTCATTTTTTTTTTAAAGAAATATTTATTGAGCATAAATCTATAAGTTGAATTTACGATATTAATTAATTTATAATTAAACAGTGATTTTACAATTTTTTCAACACTTATCCTCATTTTCATCATTTCTGTACAGAGGATCGAAATAAATGACTGGTGCTGCCGTTGAAAATGATCTTTTCTCATTCTAAAAATATTGAGAGAAAAAAAAAGAAATTAATGAATATACGTGGTGAAAAGTTGCATAATACTGCAGATGACTCCGCTGATTCTACCAATTATTTCAAGTTCAAGGCTGTACGCCTGTGTTTGATCGGTTTTTCAATTCACACAGAGCACGTGCAAATCTTGGGAATTAATGTATCACTTACCAAGTCGTTTATTTGAGATTTATTATCTGGGTTGAATGCATCATTCGTATAGTTGAAGTCGGGGTTCTCCTCAATGCCAATTAAATCAGAATCACCACTTCTTTGACTGAAAATTGAGATATTGATGGAAAAATTAAAGCGTCAATTTATCATGTAGTTCCTAGAGATGTAAAATTACCGTCATTTTTTGGATGTGTTAGGTCAGTCGTAAAATGACGGTTTCTCAACCATTTCTTACCTGACCTGTAATTCTTGTTGGAAACTAACGTTAATTTTTTTTTATCGTCAGTAATGATGTTTCATGATGGATCATCTATATATGTATAGAAACTGACGGTAATTTTTCATTTCAGTTACTTTTTCGGTCATTTTTGTCTAACTTTTCTATTTTTTTGGTGAGAAAAAGAGCCAAACATATTATCGCCTTAGAAACAAAGTGGCGTAAGTAAAATCCTTGTACATAATACTTACGCCACTTTGTTTCTAAGATGATGTATAAACCGGACTGGGATGTAAACAAGACACCATTACGCCAATTTCAGGTGCATCAAACAGAGAACGCGAGGAAACAGAAAGATGCTAGGCTCTTCGTGAGATAAACTGACTGACAGTTAGACTTGCAGACACTTATCGAGAGTCCCCTGTATTATCTTCCAATCATTCCAAAATAAATAAATTTTCATAGGGATCTTTTTTGCAGAGGGGAATAAAACCCACAAAAGTGATTAACACAAGAAATTCCCTATCTCTAGTAGATTCAGAAGTATTTCCAGATCGAGTCCGAAATTACCTGATATTGTCATTGAATTCCGATGGCTTCGACGTATTCCAGATGGGGTTTGACCCAGCTATTGCAAACTGATTGGTAGTTGGTACAATTCCTTTCTTCTCTTTCTCAAAATCGTCATCCCCAGATTTCCAATCCACCGCCATTTTCTCCAGTCTCCTGTTCAAATTCCTCGTTCTCATGAAATAAGCGACGAATAGTGCAACAGTACTCAGACAGAACAATATCGTCAATGACACTAGGAGCCAATAAACTTTGTCTCCATCGGCAGGGTCCACTGAGGAGCTACCGGTCGGTACGTCAATCAAGTAAAGTACCTGGGCCTGAAGTCGGGCCTTGAGATTCGTCACCGTCTGTAGATCGCTCGAAGCCAAAATTATGACATCAGCTTCAATGGGAAGATTGTCGCTGGGATCGATGAAATGAGTCGTCACAGTGGTGACGTTGTCCATGACATGATTGTTCCCGTCAACGCTGCTCTTAATGTCATCGATATTGCAGATGTATCCGAAGCTCTCCGAAAACGCCCGAATTATGAACATTCTCTGTGCCGTAACGTAAGCAGCATTGTTCTTGAATGTAAAGACAACTCTGTTGCTTCTGGACACAATGTAAATTTGAATAGTTGTCGTGTCTGAGTGATCAACGGCATCGTAGACAACTACCTCGAACATGAAGAAACCGTTCATGTTGCTCGTTGGTGAGAATTTCAAGACAAGTTCACCGGAAGAGCTGTCCAGAAAGAATGGATTCGCGATGTTTGAGATCGAGGGATTAGATGCAGTCAAGCTTTCTGGGATCAAGGAATACCTAAGATTGTCATCCAGATCAGCATCTGTGGCTTTGACTGCTAGAATTAACTTGTCAAGAGGATCTTCGACTGCGACTCCACCGGAGTAGCTTCTGCTCTCGAAAACCGGTGCATTATCGTTCACATCAAGAACAATAACCGTGATGTTCAGAATAGCTTCAGGGCGAGGATCTCGAGGCGGTCCCTCGCTGTCGGCTGTTGTGATAACCATCAGCATCATTACGTCCTGCTCTTCCCTATCCAGTTCTTTGGCAACAGTCAAATTCCGAGTCTGCTTCTCTAATGAAAAATACTCAAAATCCCCGATTTTGTTGTCAATGAAATAGAAAATCGGGACGATGTTGGATCCATCAGCATTGATATTATCGAAAGCCTCTGGAATTAGGACCGAGAAGTCCAAGCCAGTTTTATTCTCTTTGATCGAAACCGTCCAGTCGTTAACGTCGAACTTTGGGCCCAGAGTCGAAACGAAAATGATGGTAAGCTCCTGACGTTTAGATCTCGGGGGGTCTCCACCGTCCGTTGCTATTATTGTAATCGTGTATCTGTCATTCACCTCGATGTTATTCGGCCATGATTTCAATTGTAGCTGACCTGAATTCTTCTCGGTCTCAATTACCTCGAAGTACTGATCGTCTCCATTAGCACTAGAAATCGAGAAGGTGACCGCTCCACTTGCTCCATAGTCTTCATCAGTCGCTTTGAAGTCAGGCAGTGGCGTCTTGTCGTGCCTTTTTAGCTTTGAGTGGAGCGTTTGGTCCTGACTGATTGCGATACTGGTTGGATACTCTATCACGGGATCGTGATAGTTGTAATCTGTTACCTTTATGTTGTAGATTCTCGTGGCATTAAGAGGACCTGGGTCCGTTCCGTGGTCCTGAGCGTAGAGCTCAACTGCCCAGTTGCCGTAGCACCCCTTCAGATCACGAGCAGCTGAGACGATTGCGCTCTTCAGCTCCTCGGTTTCCACTTTGAACAGACCCTGACAATTCTCCTCAACTTCTTCATCTTCATCGAGTAAGGAAACGTTCAGCATTCGATAAGACACTTTGGTATTGTTAGTCGCAGGATCGTCTCGGTCTTCAGCACTCACCGTCAGAATTCTCGCATCCTTTTTTGCATTCTCGCTCACTTCCGTAGCGGGATTGCCGAGGTTCGGGAGCTCCGGTGGCTGATCGTTGATATCATCGAGGATGACAGTGATCGTTGTGTCGATAGCATTCGAGTTCCATGTTATTCCATCTTCCAAATAATTGTCTCTCAGCTTCAAATTGATCGTGTAAGTATTAGGTCCGAAGTCTCGGTCCAGAATGTAGTCACCTGTCAAATTGACCTGGATGTAACCACTGAATCTGTTGATGTCGAAGTACTGGAACGGTGCAGAGTAATTAGTGTTCATGAGATACGAAATGTTATTGAAAGGAGACGTCCGATCTCCGTCGTTTCCTGAGATCGTTACCACCTCTGTTCCACTCGGTGACTTCTCCCGAATGTGGATAGTGGAGTTGAACTCTTCCATAAGGAGATAAGGAACTTCGTCGTTGACGTCGATAACGTAGATGGAGATCGGTAAAGTAGTGTTATTATCTCCGTCGGACGCAATCACGTTGTAATAAATGAATTCGTAGACTTCTGCGTCAATCCCTCCGCTCTTGTTGACTCTGATGGTTCCAGTCACTTCGTCGATGCTGATAAGGTGATTTTCGGTTTCGTTCATCGTACGAATGGAGTAGGTGATCTTGTTATACTGAGGTCCATCAGCATCCGTCGCCGTAACGGAACCGATCAGAACATCATCCACTGAATTCTCAGGGATACTGAGCTCTTCTACTTTGTTGAAGACCGGTGGGTTATCGTTGATGTCGATGATGTTCAGCGTCAACGAAGCGGAAGTTGAGTTGTCATTATGGACAGTTTTTGTGTCATGCACGACGATCGTCAAGAACATTACGTCGAACGCTTCGTAGTCGATTCGACCCTTGACGACGATCTTTCCCTCTACGTAACGCTTGTGCCCCTCGGGATAAGTCGCACTGATTTCCAAGTTCTCTCTATAATGGCTCTCGTCCACAAGAACCCCGCTTTTTTGCGCCGTCGATTGATCCCAGTCGATACTGAAGATCAGCTCAGCGTCAGTATCGACGTCCGACGCCTCAATCTTGGCGTTGGCGCTCGTGCCATTCGGTACCTCCTCAATCAAGGACGGGATTTCCTTAGGCAAGGTGAGCTTTGGAGGGACGTCGTTGACGTCAATAACGTTGATCTTTACCGTTCCATAAGCCTTGTGCTCTGCCAGATCAGTCGCAGCCACTTGGACAATGACAATCGGCATCGACTCGTAGTCAAGTGCATTCTCCACAGCTGTTCTGATCTCTCCAGTAACTTCATCGATCATCAGTGCCTTCTGGGACATCAGTGTATGCGTTACGTTGTCCCCGACGTCTCTATCCGTCGCCAGCATTGTTGCGATCGGATGGTTCTTCGCGATGTCCTCAGGCAGATCAACTTCCACCGAGTCATTCAGGAAAATCGGATACTCATCGTTCCGATTGATCAGGTTAATGCTGATGACTTTGCTTCCAACATGGGATTTATTTGCGACCTCGGTCGCCTGGATCTCGATCTCGATGCTCCTCCAGTTTGGATCCTCGTAATCGAGGATCGAAGCATTTTGAACGGAGATCGTGAAGGTGCCAGATTGATAACCACTTGTTGGGACTATCAGAAATGCAGAACTCCAGTGGTATTCTGAGTGGTCTATGAGCTCCACTGTGTACTGACCGTTCTCCGCAAGGTCTGGATCATTGATCGTTATGGGCT
This sequence comes from Aleiodes alternator, assembly GCA_963921955.1. Lineage (NCBI taxonomy): Eukaryota > Metazoa > Arthropoda > Insecta > Hymenoptera > Braconidae > Aleiodes > Aleiodes alternator. Next base: position 6,111,459 of record OY998099.1, on the reverse strand, counting down.
GATCGAAGCTCAGAGTCGTGTAGGTCTCCTCGTCGATTTCGACAATCAGAACGTCAGGTTTTACTACGGGAGAGTGATCGTTTTGGTCCTCAACGATGACGACAATAGTGGCATTTATTGCAGAAGCAAGATCATCTTTTTCATAGGCTATTATCGAGAACCGAAACACCTCTTTCTTCAAGGCGTCACGATCAATCGGATGGATCGTGATGAGTCCTGTTGATTCCTCCACCGAGAACAAATCCACTTCTTTCTGATCCTCAGGCAGGATTCGATAGTTGATCTCTGCATCTATTTGGATGTCTCCATCTTTAGCCAGTACCTGGAACTTGTGCTCCGTTTTCTCGAGAATATTCTCTGATGCTGTGATGCTAATCCAAACCGGTGGCTCGTCCGGCATGTCGATGACTTGGACTATTGTCATCAGATTCCCCTCGTTCTCCGCACCATCTGTCGCCTTTATCTGAAGCATGTAAGTTGCGATTGTCTCGAAGTCGAGCGGTTTCTTTACATTCAGATATGACGTCATCTCGTACTGACTGTTGGGATCGAGTTGCTGAGTGAATTCAAAGCTGTCTGATCCTTCTTCCGGAGTCGACGTGAAGGTGATGCCGGTTTCATTGATCGAACCGTCAGCGTCGGTTATTTTGAAGGTGCAATTCATTCTTCCGGAGTAGTTCTCTTCGACGGAGCAGCTGCGCTCGAGTGCCTGAATTACCGGGGCGTTGTCGTTAATATTGTTGATATTGAGAGCTATGTCGTTGTTCTGCGAGTCGATCAAGACTTCAAACCGGTAACTTTGCATCATGGCGGTTTCGTAGTCCTGTTTCTTTGTTATGTAGAGGAGCCAACGATTTGTTGTTGGGTCTCGACGGAATTCGGCACCAAGAATATAGTTGCTCTGGCCTGATGAGAATCTACCGATTCGCGGCTCTGATGCGCCTGTTTGATAAATCAGTAATGATTGAGTTTTTCTGGTTATTTTGAATAGATCTCAGGAACTTTTGGGTTTAGAGGAAAATATCAAGTTAAAATTTTTGTAGTGAATTTAAATCTGTACAAAAAAGACTTGTTGATACTCTTCCTCAAACCGGTGAAATTCAGAGGGGATACTGTCTCTCCCGATTTACACAGTTGAATAATAGTATATTACGCACCTAGGGAGGGAAGAAGTTAACCTCGACATAAATTTGTCTCACGAGCGTAGCGAGGGTGCCAGATTTTTGTCGAGGTTGACTTTTTTTCATCCGAAGTGTGAATGCTATTTTTTGTACCAAGGGATAGAACCACGATTCCAACCGAGCGAATCGAGGAAGCAAAGTGGGTTCTTCACTCCCGAGATGTGAAAAAAGAATTATGTCTCTTGATATGTTCAAAATAATTACATACCATTGTAATTAACTTGCGCTATACAAACTTCATGATCAACTTCCTCATCAAGAGCAATCTTCGTGAGAGCTGTGGTCGATTCTAAAAATTTGACAGCATCATCGATATCCTCGGGTTTGAGGAATGGTGGATTGCTCCATTCTGAAAGAAATTAAAGAAAAGATTGGAGTATATAATAATTGACACTCTAGTTGTTCATAGGGAATGTGGAAAATCATTAACAGCATTGATTATCATCAAATCGTGACGTTTCGCTGAACGATAATAGCGAAACGTCACAATATAACAATAATTAATATTGTTAATGATTTTCCAATGCCCCTATGAATAACTCGTGTATCAATTCAAAATTGAGGGAAAATTGAGGATACAATACAATTATTATTTTTTCAATCAAAAAACAAAGTGAAAGTTGAAGTTAAAGTGAAACAATATTTTCAGCTGAAAATATTTCCGGAATCTCTAACCGTTATACTTTTAAAAATTGTATTTTTTTTGTCAGTGAATGGTTATTGATTAGATGAAGATGACTCACGGGCTCGTGATGTTTCAATCGATAACAATAGGCACATGAACATAAATCCACACCGAAATGTTATCATGATGTTCTCTTCAATTGGAACCTATTCTCACACTCCCGAATCCGTAATTTTTCGTTGATTTATTTATCCCCTAGACTTTTTATTTTTTTAATTCTCACGTGCAAGAGACTCTGCATCGACATCCATCGGATTACTAACTTCATGGTATCTGCAATCTATCAATACCAGATGATAAGGCACAAGTGAAGCCGGGGAAACATCAGGTGATAAATATTTTTTTAATCCACCTTTATCGCAGAAATATTTTCCAAAAATAAATAACAAGTTTCCGGTCTTTTATTTTTCTGTATATTGCAAACTGAAAATTTTGTAATTGAAGAGAATTAGAATTTACGATAAAAATGTTATCTCCTTTTTGACGAGTTGATGCCACACAGTCAAGTCGTGTAATTATTATCGAAAGGCAATTTCTGTCAGTGGTGTGAATAATTGAGAATTGCTATCGCAATGGAAGAATCACATAATTTCGTCACGTTTGCCCCTTTTTTAAAGCTCCATTGTCTGTTAATCATTTTATCATTCCATTAGCGATGATATAAATACTTCGATTCTGGGGAAAAAGGGGAAACTTCTCAGTTTATCAGGGATTCAATTGGTGAAATGTTGATTTTACAGAAAAATTCGAATTTCGCGGTTCTTCATTTCTTTCCGCAATAATTGTGATGATTTCAGAAGTAAAAATGGGAATCATGGCAAATCGATCTATTCTCGTGATCATTGCCGATAAAATATCTTGAAAAATAAGCGAGATAGCAAAATTTTGGAGGAAACTTTTTTTTTTTGAGAATTTCAAGAATTTAAAGAAAGATCTGAACAAAAATTTTACTATTTCTTTTATTTTGCGAGATATTTTTGGGGAAAAACACAGGAAAATGGAATCCAGTTTCCCTACTCCTAGCTATTTCCAGTGAAGTTTTGCAAATTTTTTAAATCATATCTGGAAATTCCTTCTTTCTTACATTTTCATACATTTTTTTAATCAATGCGTATGAATTACTAAAAGAAACAGTATCAAACGACAATAGAAAGAAGAATTATGTGAAAATTCAATTGACAGTAATGAAAAAAATAAATAAAATGCGATGTAAGTGTTGGATTGGATAATCAGCAGTGTCATAGGTCGAAGACAGATGAGATATACCGTTGAGCCTCTGACTAGCAGTCGATGTCGTGTACAGCAGTCAAGATTGACGCCGGAACGGATTTTCAGTTGGATTTTGAGTGACATAATTTTTTTTTCTTCAAAAATACTAAATAATTTGAAGAAAATAACAAGCAAGGTAAAGTTGATTTTTTATCATTTTAGACCTGACGTAAATATTGAGAGCACGTCAATGATTTCGTAATACAATCGCAGAAATTCAAAAGTATCTTTCCAATTTTTTTTTTCATTTCTCTGAATTATTTCACAAGTAGTGTGCTGAAGTGAATTTGCGGATTTTCATTGTTGAAGGAATTTGTTCGGAGATTTTTAAACGATTAATGGAGAAATGAGTTCTGTGATACAGCAAATTAACAAACGACGCGGTAAATTGAATTAAATTCGTTCATCAGCGAAGTGAATGGAGATACCAATTTTTGGAGAGTATCTTGGCAACTAAAATTCTTCAATATTAATTATTGAATTGAATAATTCAATAATTTTTTATTAAATATTGATGTATCTACTAAAATTCTTCTATCTTGCTTAGAAAAGATAGAAGAATTTTAGTACAGATCTTTTTTGTAGAGGAGAAAAAAAGAGCTGCAAACAAGATAATCAAGAAAATTCCGATATCTCGTTTGGATTCAGAAGTAATCGCTGAAAAATGATTTCGAGGTCGAATTTATTGTCATACATCAATCATTTTTATTTTAAATTTAATTAATAATTTTCTTTTCTACGTTACTTAATGAAAGTTATTGACAAAATTACATGTATTTTTAGATTCTCTATTTTATCGGGAGTGTCAAAAAAGAATTTAAATTAAAAACATAATATATTATGTGGTAGGGGAGACCGGGGCAAAATGGACCAGTAGTTCAAAATTATTCGGGACTTTTTTTGACAGTGAAGGGCTTTTCTCGAAAATTCCAAAAAATTCACTGATAATTTTCACATATTGGAGCATCTTGTCAAATTTTCTCCGATTTTTCCACCGACTCCTTCACTCCGGAAAAAATCATGAATCATGTTACGAGGGAGGTCCATTTTGAAGATATACCTCATAAACGTGAATAACACTGTTACACTCGATTGGAGCTTCAACCTTGACATTGACAATCAAAGCGTGGAAAAATGCCGCGACCCGATATCTTTGTATCAGGAAAGCTCTCGTATCGACTCTCCATTAATAATCATCAAGCCAAAAAAAAAACTCTCACTTTTTCTTTTTCAGCATTTTCCATACCGGAAATGACGCGATCAACGCCAATACCGAGGCGTCACTCTGATCTTCCACATTTCGAATCGGTCGCACGTATTTCGAATTTGCCGATTGTCGAGAGTGGCATAACGATTGCTGGAAATGTTTATGAAAAAATCAAGGTAATTCCGTAGATTTTTATGACTAAAAGATTGATTAATTGGTAAATATGGAGAATAGTGGCCTATCCAAATAAAATTAATTCAAAATTAATTTAAATTACCTCAGGAAGGGAGGTGGCGAAAATGATGTAATATATCTTGGTCAAAAATTCGATGGAAAATATAGGAACTCGCAATAGCTCAGCGGTAGAGCACCTGAAACATATATACCAAATATAAAGTTATGGTGTTTTTTTTTCTTTCACTCAATTGAAACAACACAAAAATTTTCACCATCACAAATTATAATAATAAGACCTACACAATAAATCTGTCACAAAAGTTTGTACACTAAAAACAAACAAATAATGTTAAAACAAATAAACACAAAAAGATAAATCAACGAGATATGAGATTATGTACAACATACTTTGTCCTCATAAAAGTTCACAATATTAACTAAATAAGGAATGGTTTCTTTCCAAGTGAGTTTATTTTTAAGCCTGTAAATAATGTAAATAGCGACGAATTTATTATAATAAATAAACTTTGAAAAAAAAAAAAAAAAAAGTAGAGCACCTGGCATGTAATCAGAGGGTCGTGAGTTCAAATCTCGCTTGCGCATTCCATATTTTTTTCCGAAGATTTGACTTTGATAATTATTTAAATTTTATTGAAGGCCCGTCTTCTGCATAATTACCCCCTTTTTTTATTCGCGACAACAACGCAGAGGGGTGTATGCGTTTGGCATGGAATGCATGAGTATTACGACGCGTTTGTAAAGCGCTATCTTATTCAAAACTAATGAAAAATTATGGGCGACTCAAAATATAAGGGTTTGTCCAGAGATGGTTTTAGGCATATATTAATGAAGATTACGACTCGTATTTTTCTGGAAATTGCGAAAAAAAATGATTTATCAGAAAACAGTAACTTATTTAATTGACCTAACAGCGCTCCAATTCTCTGGTGAGTTGGAGCCTCGATACTGCTGAACACTCCCTAGCAATTGCAACTGCATCAGCCAAACCAGCGATACTCGTTCTGAATGGCCCAATGGCAACTCTGGATAGTCTACTGTGCAGAGGTATTGATATCGTTGAGCAGCGAGTACCAGCTGTTCACCTGCCACCGCAACTAGTAAGTTAGATATTAGAATACCAGTTTTTTCGCATCATCGATCACCACTTTCTAGTGGAAAAATAAAGCAAAATGATTCAATTCTATCGTCGACCTGATTTTTTTTTTCAATTCATTCTGAGATTCGACTCTTGAGAATGAGACGACTTACATAACAATTGTTTCTATTGAAAATCTTCAGTTATATTGGAACACGCGAGAGTACGTTAATAAGAAATTCGTGAGGCCTGTACTGAAGCGTGCCGGAAGCGTCAAGCAAATAGGTAGTCAAGCAGCAGATGCCGCTGCTGATAGGCTGGATGGTGCATTGAGTGCTGCTGACAAATACGTGGATCGTTATTTACCACCTGATCCAACAGACAAAGTTGCAGAGGGTAAGAATGAATTTTAGTGAAAAAAAAAGAGAGTAGAATGATGAAGTGATAGATCGAAGTGTGTTTTCCGAGGATATCTTCAAATTATCATATAAATGATATATTCATATATGTATATTGTCTTCCTAGAGCAAAAAGCGCGTAAATAATTCACGTTTCTTATCTTGTTACGCCCTTTTCACTCTAGATCGACGATATATATAAATTATTCAATATCAATATTATAATTATATAATTAGTGGTTATATATAATTAAATTATAATATATTATATTGTATTATATATATTATGATATATTACATTGTATACTATAAATGAAGGAAAGCTATTTGAATTATATAAAAACTCGTATATCTCACATATTCCATGAAAACAAAAATTTGAATTACAGATGCAAATCCAGTAGAACCAACGAGTAAAACAACGCGCATTATAATTCACAGCGCTCGTTTTTCACGAAAATTGCAGAGAAGATTGACACGTCGTACACTGGCAGAAGCAAGAGCACTGAAAGAACAAAGTACTGAGTGTATTCACGTGCTGCTCTATGTTGTGGAACTGGTAGATAAATTATTTATAGAATGAAAAGATAAAAATTGAAAGAATTTGAATTTCCATAAATCGACTTTATTTTGTCCCCTTTTCTTCAAAAGAGTATCTTGGAATTTAAGCGCGATAGAAAAATTTTTGTAGAGAATTTCAAGAACTGCAAAAAAAAGTCATCAATAGCTCTATCTCGCTTACATTTCGAGACATCCTCAAAAATCTGGTGATAAAATAAAATCCATTTTTTTTTTGAAAATTCTAGTCATAAAATGAAATAAGTTCACTCTGAATTTCGTTTTTTGGAGGAATTTCGGAAAATAAACGGAATATAGAATTTTTCGTAGATTTCAATTCGCTCCAAAAAATATTGTATCTTGTTTAGTTTCCAGTAAATTTCCAAAGATCAAGTGGACGTAAAATCCATTTTGTTAAATTTCATCACTACTGATTTTATAAAATCATCAATTATGAGCTGATTATTGATGAAAAAAATTTTAATCAGATTGCCACAGATCCAAAAATGGCTTTAAAAAAATCGAAGGAGCTCTGGGCAGCTCTGAGTCTTCCAGAGCCAGAGAATCAGACACGTCCTGCTACATTGGAGCAATTACTTGTTTTATTGACCAGAGAATCAGCTCGCAGGATTGTTCATCTTGTTAATGGTACAGTTGCACTTGCCTCAAGGGCACCGAGGCGTATTGGAATCAGTCTGATGACAATTTCACATCACTTATTGTCCATTGCTGATGCTACAATTAAGGTGATTGATTCTTGCAATTGAAGAAACCTGACGAGACAAGAGTTTTGTTTTGGAATATCTCTGAAAATAATGGAGATAGAAAAATTAACATGGAAACCATTTTTTTAGGTCTAATTCTCCTCTACAAAAACGGCCTATACAAAAATTGCTATCATTTTCGGAGATATTCCAGAAGAAAAAACTTTCGCTCATGAAATCAATCTTCAACAATTTTGATTTAATTGACTGGAAAATTCAGTGAAAATTTTATCAATATTTTTTTTAGATGGCTCCACTAATTGGAAAACGTGACAAGACAGATAAACAGTGGACCATCCTTCAGACAGCATTGGAGAGAATAAAAATCACAACAAATGTACTTCTGGTAAATAAAACGTAACTAATTTAATTAAATGATTTTTTAATAATATCTTTCATCTAAATTCTTCTGTTTACTAGGAACGTACTGCTGTGTTTATAGCAGGTCGTCCTGAGCCCAAAAAAACATCCATTCAGCCTCGTATACAGCACCGCAACAACTACTTGAGCCCCGGCTCTAATCGTCCAGTCAATGGAATTGATTGATTATGAAAATCTTGTCTTCTTCAATTTATTATCACTAAATTGTTGACCGAATAAGACACAGTTTATACCGGAAATATGTGTTATCTATTATTATCTGAATAAACATTCTATGGACTTTGTCAGGTGTAATAAAATTTTTCAACGATTTTTTAAAATCATTTTCCTTGTTTTTTTTTTCACTATTTAGTGGCAAAGATTTCTCATTTTTTCATGATTTTTCTCTGCACAATATTTCTATTAATAGGGGAGAGCGGGGCGAAATGGACTGGAGAGCCATCGGAGAATGAATTCGGGTTTGTTTTTTTTTAAGTGGAGGAGTCTACGAAAAAATCGAGAAAATTCACCAACAATTTTCACATTTCGGAGCATTTTCTCAAATTTTTACAGATTTTTTGAAGAAGTCCTTCACTCTGAAAAAAATTTATTGATCATGTTGCCATGAAGGTCCATTTTGCCCCACTCTCCCCCGTTCCAGACAAGGAAATAAATTTTTTCATTTAATAGATCAGAACGAAAAGCACAAAAAAATCCGTATCTTCATCGGATTCTGAGATAGTCTTAAAAAAAAACGAATTCCCTCAATTCTACGATTATATTCTTGATTATCGAATGCAAAATGATGTGTCTCCTTATTTTTCTCTGCTTATCAATGGGGAAAAAAAATTATCTCTCAGATTACTCACTCAACCAGATCGAGTTCGTCTGGAAGTGAGATGAAGAATTTTCCAATTATGTAATTGAAGTGGGATCTAACATAAGCTTTTTTTTTTAGATATAAAATGACCATTGGAGGACAAAAAATTGAGGAGAAGCATTAATTGTTGGATAATGAAGTTGAGACGTCTAGACCGTTCAAAGACATCGCTTTAAATTTATTATAATAATCAGAGCATAAATTAGATCATGGGGAAAACTTAATATGACATGAAATAGAACAGATTTTTTCATATTGAATGAGAAAGAAGCGTTGATGGCACAATGACACCAAGTCAAGTGTGGTTGGACCCTAGACGATAAGCCGGCTCTCTGTTCGCATGATTTAAAAGAGATCGGTTTTTTCCAGACGCAGGAAGCCACAAGCCACACATACAGCAAATAAACTCTCTCTCTCTCTCGATTTTATCAAGTTTTTGTATGGCTCACGATTTAAATTTCTGTATTAAGAGAAAATAAATGAATGAAAAGAGAGGAAAAAAAAGAAGTTTTCGTATCGATTGCCTGAAGCTCTGCAACTTCATTAAATTTAATTAGCTAGAGTCTTCCGCAAAAGTTCACTAACCACAGAAACATCGAGATAGCTCAATATTTTTATTCATTTATCATATTTTCACTTTTTTGCTTCCGAATGGAAGCCATGTAATCATCAGAATTATCGATTGTATTTTTTTTAGTAGAAGATACTTAAAATGATCTAAATAGAGAGAAAATTATATTCTCAGCTCATGTCTGTGTGTGTATAGAAGTTTATAGATAAGTTTATTTTGTGGAAAACTTCCTCTCGACAAACTCTATTTTTTAAGCTTTATTTGAAGAGAATGCGATCGGTACTTTTTGAGATATGTTCATTTTTCGGAAATCCGTTTTTAATAGAATTTCTGAAAACTATTCAACTGATGCTATTTATAGTCATATAATATACTATCTCGAGAGTTGTATCAATTAGATGCCTGTCAATTTTGAGCTTATTTGCATGATTAGTTCTCGAGTTATTGCGGTTTCAATGAATTTCTTCAAAATTTGATATTTTGATGATGGTGTTAAAAGAGTTGTAGCACTTCATTCGGAAGTATATTGCTAAAGTATTAACAGAGAAAGCTATATCAGTCGGAAAGCAATACTATTATCCACTTGTTTCAGAGGATTTCAACTGCGAATTTGTGGAAGGTGAATGGTTGAGTGAGAATTTGAGGGAGATAGGGAAATTCTTTGTAGAGACCTTTTCTGTAGAAGGAAATGAGAGCTGCAGACAAGATTATTACAAATATATCTCTATCTCCTACAGTTTCCGAGATATAAAACATGAAAACTATTGAATTCGCATCATAATCTTTTTCCCTCACAATTTTCCGCAAATATGAGAGGCAGATAGAGTACGATCGATGATATCATTTTTTTTTGATAAGAAAAAGGTCTACAGGAGAGGATGATAATGGAATTAGCAGACATTTGCCAGTGTTTTGGATTTTTTCAACAAATAACTTATTATAAAAATAATATTTAAAAAATTTGCACTTGCACGCGTTTTTTTGTTCTTTTTCAATAATTTATTTGCTCAAAGAAGGGAAAATCCCAAAATGGTCAATTTCTGCTATTTTCAGTATCATAAGAAAAGGTCGCAATAAAAATTCCCCTGTTACCCATAATTTCTGAACGTTTCTGAGGAAATTAATTCCCAAAAATGGAGTTGACTCTAATTTCATTTCTTTTCCTTCAATTCCTGAAATGATGATTTTCCTATAGTAATATAAAGACAATAATTTGAAAAATGATATTAAAGATTTCAGACACCAGACAACTTTTTTGAAAGAAAATTATTTGTTTAAGAATTAGTTAATCCAAATTATAACAAGAAAAAAATCTTGAAAAAATTTGCACTTATAGTTTTTCAAAATTCCTACATGTGCATATTTTTTTTTTTTTTCAAATAATTTATTTGTTAAGAAAAAAGACTGAAAATTATCAGATGTCTGCTATTTTCATTAATGATTAAAAAAAACATTTGAATTAATTTTATGTGATATACGAGATACTGATAAAATTGAACTTTGGAATTATCATACACATTTGAAAATGTCTACGTTTTAGAGTATATTTAGTGTCATTGCTGTTGCCTGTAAAACTGCACGATATCGTTATTATATACCCATTGGCACTTTCAAAAGCCTCACGTTGGCTCTAAAAGACTTCTCCCCCTCTTTCCCCCTCCAATTCTCTCTCTACGTGACATCCCTCACTCACATTCTGTCAGCTTGTACAGCACACTGGTTCATTTCAATCCTCGGTTTTACTCGCGATAGCAGCTAAACTCACGCACTACATCCATTTTATTTTTGTTCAATTAATTTAAAATATATATATCTTTTGTATTCTTCATTAATAAGAAAAAGAGAAAAAAATTATAATTATTTGATTAATGATAGATTCAAATTGTCTCGATTAATTGAATTCTTCGTGAATCACAAGTTCAAATAATTGGTGAGTATATTCATATTTTATCAATGGTAATTTATCACATTCATTGTTTCATTGCAATTATATTTCACTCTTCATCGCTTTTCTCGCGTTTAATCTGTTATTAAACTGAGTGCATCATTTTTTTTTCAAATTTCCCCCTTTAATTTAATAATAATATTTTTTTTAATTTTTTTTCTTCTGAAACTCAGTTTTTTGAAAAAAATCTCGACATCTATTGGAGACAGAAATTTTTTGGAAGTTTTTTTTTGTAGAAAAAATTCAGGACTACAAAAAGGATTTCTGCAAAAAATTTTCTATCTCTTTTAGTTTCCGAGATATTTTTCAAAAATTTCGAAGAAAAATCGGTTTCAACGATTTTTCTAGATACTTCACTGACTCAATGATTAATTCATTCGATAATTAATTTTTTTCATGAATTTCTTTTGAACTTATCATGAATAATTCTATCGCAAAATACAAATACTGAAGAGTAATATAATTGTTTCTTATTAAAATGCGGAAATAATCCGAGGTATTTTGAATTAAATATCGATTTATCACTAATAGCCTTGTACGAATTGTAAATAAACAAGTGTTAGATGAGATCATGAAGGTATCTTACACTGACGGCAAATAAACAGTGAAAGTTGTCTAGAAATTTCACTCGACTATCAATCATTAATGTTGAAAATTTCATCCTGCAGAATAGAGAATCATTGAGGCCGAGAATCAAAACACCGGTCGAATTTTTTTATTTTTTTTTGCGCTGTATCGTTTTCACTCAATCAGTGAAAGTTTCCGGGGAATTTATTATTGGAAATATTGAGTACATTCACATTATTGCGGTTTTAATTCATTAAAATTGTAATTTTTTTCGAAAATATCGTGGTGAGCCCGGTTTCTGACAATGACCCAGTAACTGACCATTTTTGCAAATTTCTCAGTTATATTATTATTCGTTCAGCACATGAGGGGGGCACCTTTAAACACTTCTTAATTGTTTAATAATTCATTATAAAATACAATGTTTTCACCATTATTTTTTCTCAGCATAATTTAATTACATTTACAATAAACAAAAATAGTTGTTGCGTTTGATTTACGCTGTCAGAAACTAGCTCAAAAGTGTCAGAAACCGGGCCATCACGGTTTTTCGTGAACCGATAGAAATAGAAATTTTTTCATCAAGATATTTTTTTTTGTCTATTAATGTGAAAAATTTCCGCTCATAAAAAATTCCGATCAAAACTCCTAAAAAAATCGCATTGAAATAAAACTTAGTACATCGATTATTCTTACATTTCTTAGAGATCTCTGAAAATAAGAGAAATCCAAGATTTCTTATGAAACCCTTGTTTTGTGCATCTTTTTCTGTTTTACAATAAAGGTCTCTTCAAAAATTACCATATTTCACTTGAATCCCGAGATATTTTCAGAAAACTAACTCGGACGTTAAATTTTACTCCAAGAATAATTAATTCAGTTAATCACCTTCAAAGTAATCATTGTCCTCATCTTATTGTACAATTTATCGCCTTAGAAACAAAGTGGCGCAAGTGCTACGCTTATACACAGCACTTACGCCACTTTGACTCTAAGGTGACGATAATTTTCGAAACAAAATATGTAATCTCACTTACTCATTCTTCTATTTTGTTCTTTTTCAAAGGTTTCATTTTGATCAGGAGAGAAAATGGCAGCAGCTCAAGTATCATTTCCTCAAGTAGAGGTTTTCAATCGTGTACTTGGATTACCAGTTGTTGAACAGGCACTGGCTGTATCAGCATCAACTTATACTAAAGTTAAAGATTCAAATCAATTCATTCACTGGGTTCTATCTTATGCTGAAGATTCAATAACTCAAGCAACGAGACAAGCAGTTCCTTATGCAGCACCAATTGCTATGAAATTCGAGACACCAATTCATTTTTTCGATGATAAATTGTGCTGGGGACTGAATAAAATTGAGGAGAAAGTTCCAATTGTCAAGGAAACCCCAGATATCGTAAGTTCAATGAAAAAAATTGTAATTTCCATTTTTTCCTGCAATTTCTTCAATAAAAAAAAAAAAAAAATGGAAAACATTGATTCCACTTGTTAGCAGATATCTTGGAAACTTAGCGAGATAGCACGATTTTTGTAGAAACCTTTTTTTTTGTTCCCTCTTTACTTTACAAGAAGAGATTTCGACAAAAGTTGCGCTATCTCGCTTAGTTTCTGAGTGATTTAAAAAAAACAGTAAAAAATCGAATTAAATCATTTTTTTTCTATTTTTTTTAAATTCCGAATTTAAGAGAATCGAAGAGAACAAAGGAGTTATAAATTATTTGGATTTTCAGATATTCGAGAAAAGCTACATGTTTGCACTGCAAACAGTACAGCCAGCGATGTCAAGGATTGCATATGCCAATGACCTGATCATTTCTCAAGCAACCTCACTGAAAGAATTGAGCTGGAACAAAGCCAATAAAATATTAGGCAGTCAGTACGGTATTGCTGCTATACATGGATTAGACAGTACTGCATCAGTTGTTGATAAACTAATCGACAGATATTTTCCACCAACTGGAACAGAGATTACTACAGGTAGAATTAATGATTATCAATGACAAATTGTAAACAAGATTATCCAGGTTTTTTTTGGATCACTTTATGTCGAGTATTTTTTTTTTTGAATATAAAAGAGATGGTGGAATTTTTGTGATTGCCTTTTTTGCAGCACCTTCCTTATTCTACAAAAAAGGTTCTCCACAAAATTCATTGTATTTCGCTTAAATTTGCAGAATAATTAACAGACAACTGAAATCTTTGTTTTTCGAGATAATTGTGCTAATGAGAAAGGTGAAAATTTTCACATTGAAGCTGTAAAAACCAGAGCAGGGTAAATAGGGGCAAAATGGGCCTTCGAGGCAAAATGATGCAAAAATTTTTTTTTCCAAAGAAGCAATTTGTAGAAAAATTCTGCAAAAAATTGAGAAAATGGTTCAACATGTCTAAAGTCTTGGGGACTTTTTTCTAATTTTTTGGTAGAGGCCTTGACTTTAAAAAAAAATCGTGGATAATTTTGTACAGAAGATCCATTTTACCCCAGTTTCCCTTATTTTCAAAGACTAATTGAAGCTAATTACAGAACCAACATCAAGCGAAGAGGATGCACTACTCCACACACTTCAAACTGTTGGTAGACTCTCAAACAAAGCAGCACGTCGTGTTTATGGAAATGTTGTACACAATTTACGTACAATTAACAAAGACAAAATGAAATTATATGTGAGTAATATTGTTGAGTTTCTTCAACTCACAAGATACATACATGCTGTCAATGATAAAGTACAAAAATTTACATCACCAGCAAAAGAAACAACTAATAAAAAAACCCAAGCAACTAATGGCCATGCTAAGTGTGAATAAACAAATTAAAATTAGAATTAATAATCAAAGAAACAATATTTTTTGTATGAAAAAAATGTGTGTTACAGTAAAGTTATTATATGTTGATATTCGAATTAATCTAATTGTAATTTCACTCGTATGAAATGAAAAAAAAAAAAACAAAAATTGATATTTTTTTCTACACGGATTTATTATTAAGAGATTATCTTGTTATGAAATTAATTAATTAATACTATTTATGATTAAGAAAAGAAAATTTTTAATGTATCGTTGTGTGATGCAGAATTTCTACTATTTTGTATTATTTGTAATTTAATAATAAATTTTCTGTGGTAATGTAACTGTATTCATACAAATTTTTGAAGAAAAAAACAATGAATCGAATTTATCTTTACTTTTAGATTCTTAGATTCGTAATCGGAGAGAATAAATGGAAGAATTTTTTTAATCACTCGACAGGTGTCTAAGACATTTTAATCCGAGATTTATGGGGGATGAGACGATTTCATTTTTCTATTAAGAGGATTTAGAAGTGAAGCAAATAAACAAAAACAGTTTTAAGTCGATTTTTTGGAATCTCTCGGACTCTATAAGAAATAGCGAAATTGTTATGAAACCATTTTCAAAGATCTCATTCTCCTCTTAAAAAAAATGTAACTCTGAAAATCTCTATCTCTCACAACTTCCGAGATATTCCCAAGAAAAACAGAGTAAATGCAGAAACCGAACTTGAACCATCTCGTTTTATTAATGAATTTGCTAAATTTTTTCAATATTCCAGAATAGAAAAATTATCTCATTCAATTAATCACTGAATTATTCGTAAAATTTTCTGAGGGAATTGATTAACGAATGAATTAAATTATTCAATATTGAAATGGGAAAAATGGTTAAAATCATGATATTGAAAATGTTTAATGTTTAATGTTTATTCTTAAAAACTCCAGGCTAGTGAATCCTTCGGATTTTTTTCTCCTTTCAACAAATAAATGATTAAAAAAAAAAACTATGTACTCGCAGAAAACTTGAGAAGCTGTGGATGCAAATTTTTTGAATATTTTTTTTCATTCATTTATTTGTTAAAAAAACATCAAAAAATTGTCAGATGTCTGTTAATCTCATTATCATTCAAAATCGCCTCTGTTTTAGAGTTTTTTTGAAAATATCTCTGAAATTACCGGAGATAGTCGAAATTTTTGGAAACATTCATTTGTAGCTCTCATTTTTCTCTACAGAAAAAACATTCCCATAAAAATTACGCTATTTCTGTCCATTTTCGAGATATTCTCTGAAAACCAACTGAACTCTTAGCTTCTCTCAAAATTCTTTCCCATAAAATTTCAAAAAAAAAGCGCAAATCATCTACAATTATTAAAAAACAATGCTGTAACCCCTAGAAATAGATCCCAATCAATACCACCGCATTTCTCATTCCCTTAATTAAAAAATCCAAATCCTCCTGCAAAAATCATGACAATTTCATCATTCTCATCAAAATCGCTATTATCAGAATCACGAGACATGACTAGCCGTAAAGTTCATAGTACAGCTCTGAGTGACTCAGGTATCCCCTTCCTACTAAAAAAACTTATTCAAAGTTGTTTATCCAATACGAAAGACCTAGAATGTGTTTCATGTCCTAGGAAGATTGTGTCCCCCACGTCAGAGTTAAACTTGTCGTACGACATGCGCTTTTTCTGAAGATCAGGTGCGTAGCACAAAACCCTCCCCCTATCCTCCCCCTCCTCCTATCATTGCTCCATTACTATCATTGCTCCATTTGATGTTTTCTTATCAAAAAATCAAGTGTAAAAAAAATTAGTAAATGGAAATCGAAGGAAAAAAGTTGAAAAAAAATCGCTTTTAAATTCCACGAAAAATAACGTAATTTCATGGATTTTGTAGAATCAATATATCTATCGATAAAGTGAGTTTTTTTTTAATTTATAAATACGCCCCTGGATCATTCCCCCTCTCTGAACAACGTGCTTCACTTGTCTACGTACTGCAATATCCATAAAACTCCAGTAATTCTCGACAACTCGTGTGGTAAACTCATCAATTTTCCAGTTTTATAAACAACTTTTTGGTGTATATTTATTAAATAAGGTAATTATCTAATATACATATATATACATATATCTATATATATATATATATATATGTATATATAATGATATATATAACTTGCATAATAAATTAATAAGATAAGTAATAATTATTCAAAAAACTAGATATGACGAAAAAAAAATCGAAATTGCTCCAAAATAATTTTTTTTAGTAATTTTAAATTTGATAATTTTTTAATAATATTTTTTTAGTCTCATTGAGTTTGATTGGATGTAAAAAAATTAATAAAGTGATAGAGATAAAGAAGGCGCCGGTATTATTCAACGTTCAAAGTCCACTTTTTTTGATGACTACTTGTGTTTCTCTGATTCTGCAGAATTCCGGATTTTTTTTTATTAGTCAAAGGGAAAATATGGCTCAAGCGAATAGTCCAACATCAGAGGGACCACACTTGGAGGTCCTTGACCGTGTCAAGAATATTCCAGTTGTACAAACGGCAATTGAAAAAACTGGATCAACTTACTCTTATTTGAAGGGTACACATCATCTTGTCAATTGGGCATTGAATCAGGCTGAGGCTGGATTGTACTATGCAACATCAACTGCAGCACCTTATGCTAAAAAATTTGAAGGACAGATTAATAGTGTTGATCAAAAATTGTGCCAGGGTCTTGATATTGTCGAGCAAAAGGTGCCAATTGTCAAACAGCCACCCAAGGAGGTGAGTAATGAAGATAAACTTGTCATTTCAACGAAAAAATAAAAAAAAAACGTTGTGAATTCTGAAAAAACAGATTTTCTGTTTTTTTTTCGATAAAATCAAAAATGTATTATTTAAGTTCACTTTTAATGTTCATGCAAGAGATTTCAGGGCTAAATTTCCTTTTGAGAGACTCACACACAATTTCTTATAATTGAAAATTATTTTTGAAAAAATAAACTTCTGATGTTTTTAGGAGAACTTCTCGAAATTGGAGAGAAATGGAAATTTTTTTGTGGAAACCTTTTTTGTAGTTCTTGAAATTTCCTAGAAAAAAAGTTTCTAGAAAACAGGTTTCTACAAAAATTTCGATATCTCCTCTAGATTTTAAGATATTCTTTAGAAACTGTTTGAATCTCATTTAATTGGTTTTTATAAAAAAAAATAGGATGAGCTCTTAACAAGGGTTTGTATGTCGACTCCGAAAATTCATAATTTCTCGAAAAATTTTCAGATTTTCGAAGCAGCGAGGAACGTAATGAGCACATCTCTGCAGCCGACAATTGAAAAATTAACAACAGCAAAAGAATCAGCGACTCATCAAGCTACAACAGTCAAAGAAATCAGTGTTAACAAGGCCAATGAAATTTTGAGTACAACCTATGGTACAATGGCTGTTCAGAGCATTGACAATACAAGTGCACTTGTAAACAGACTTCTGGATCATTACTTTCCTCCAGTTCCTGGTGAAGAATCTCAACCAGGTGAATTTTTTTATAATTAGTTTTTTACAATTTTTCATTGAATCATGAAATATTCCGGAAATTAAGAGAGATAGAGAAAAATTTGTGGATACCTTTTTTGGAGCTCTGATTCTCCTCCACAAAGAAGGTCTTCACAATTTTTTTTCTATCTCGCTTAGACCCCGAGATATTTTTTACATAATAAACGAGTATTATCTGATTTTTCTTGCATTTTTCTTACCATGACTCGATTTTTTCTGTGATTATGTAACTCAAGGAGAGTATTAATCTAGCAATAAAAATGAATAATTACAGCTCCAGTGTCGGCCGATGAGAACAAAGTACTGCATACAGTACAGACAATTGGACAATTATCAAGTAAAACAGCGAATCGCGTTTATCACTCGGTCTCAGCGCAATTGAAAACGGTAAAGAAAGAGGACGTTGCAGCATACATGAACAGTGTTGTATCGATTCTCCATCTGACCAATTTCATCAATGGTGGTAAAGATGAAAGTACCCCAGGATCATCGAATGCCTCAACGCCGACTGACGAAAAGAAAGACGATGAGAAGAAGTAGAAAAAAAATAAAATTATAAAAAAATAACATTTCACTTAAAATTAAAAAATTATCAATGAAATAGTCAATATTTCATATTTTACAAAATCCCTGGACTTTTGTCAAAATTCTCAAAATTATTTATACAATCAATATTTTCGAAAGATAATTCTTTTTTTTTTACAAATTTATGTAAAACTGAATAAAAAATATTTTTAAAAATAGATTTCATTATTTTAATATAATTTTTTATTGGCATAAACCTAAATACACTAATATCCCCAAAGTACTTGACAACAAGAGAGGATGAATCATCTCCCTATCCAAAAAAAAATTTAATTCCAATTAATATTAATTGAGAATTAAATTGCTGATTTTTCAAAACCATAAGTTGCATATTCTCTGTCGGTTTTAGTCTCGAAATTGGGATAACCAGGATCATTTGGAAATACTTTTTTCCTCGACATTCCAAGCTTCCATCCGGATTTGTGTGTCCAGTCACTCTGGAGATACTTGAAGTAATAAATTGTTGACCACAGAGCCATTAGTGAGAAAAACGTTCCGCTTATTATGTGACGACAGCAATAAGCAGCATCAACACCAATTTTTGGGATCAGCATGCGCTCCAATTTGTCACCAGGTGCACGATAAAATCGCCTGAGGATATTGTATCGTTGCTTGTAGTATTCTGGATTGTATCTGGGCTCATCTGGAGCCAGCTGCTGATCTTTCAGCCATTGGGCACGCCAGGCACGTTCAGCATCTGACATTCCAAGAAGACGTTCTCTCTCGGAAATCATACGCCCGGCAATTGGCATTGCCTTCACCCCACCTGTTGGGGAGTGCATGTCTTTCTCAGGCATCTTCGATCTTTGGATTCTTCCACTCCTGAAAATAATTAATTCTTTTATATTATATTGATCTTCATTGAATTAATGTGTATAAACAGAACTATAATAATGGAATTTGAAGGAAACAGTTTCATTTCAAAATTTCACAATTTGAAATTAGCCAGAATGAATTACAATGAGTTTCTACTAAATAAATCCCCCAAAAAAGTTACTTTTCACCCCAAAAATCCCTCAGAACAGTTATTAAAGACCAAAGAATAATATTGACAAACCCAAAGAGCCCTTAACCTCAAAACTCCAACTCTTTTCCCCAAAAATTCCTGCAAAACCTCAAAAAATTGAGAAGAATATTAAGAATTTATTTCATCAATAAATTAATAACTTACCCCAATTAGAAAAAGTTAAATCCCCACAATTGCCAGATTATTTTTTTTCTACTGCACTCGTAATCGAGAGCAAGTACAAAAAATTGGAGCTCCCAATGGCCGGGGGTCTTCTCTCTCTGTCGCCATCTCACGAAGAACAGCCGCAACCAATCACCGAGCGCCATTCAAATGACGTAATAGTGACAGAAGGCAAAAAAGGGCGCATGAGTGTTGAAAAAAAAGAAAAAGAAATGTCTGACGTGTGTGTCGAATGAAAGTGATAAGAAAACAATAAAATTGTTGTAGTAATTTTTTTTTGCTCATCTTCGTGTGTTTCGCCAATACAAGACAATTTTACACTGTAATGAGTCAGAGATCAAGGTACATTGATAATAAATGTATTTATATAGATTAAATAAGTTTTTTTAAATATAAAACACACAGTTTTAGTGAATTGTTTGAACGAAAAAGTTTATGGGTAAATTGACTCATCTCTGTCTTTTTCTTTTTTTTTTTTGCTCTTTCACTGTTTTCATTTTTCATTGTTTTGATTGTTGACAAGTGACAGTTAACGAGTTTTTTTAACACTCGATAAAAAGAAATTGACTAATTTTTATTGTAACAACATTAACTTTTTTTTATTTTCATTAAAAAAGAAAGAATTACTTTTTGTGATTTTTTTTATTGGAGTTAATGAAATTTTAGGATTTTCGATAAATTTTCGTGAATACTGGAATTTCGACAGTTTTAGTGACAAGACTGGGAAAATTTCGAGTGAAAAATGGTTTTATGCAATTATTGGTTCAATTGTTTTTTAAATAATTGAAAAATAATGTTTTTCTCGGATTTTTCTCCTTTTTTCAAATTTCTTTCTATCTTCCTTTATTAATATGTCGACTCCGAAATTAGAAATTGTTTTTTTTTTAAATAATGGCGCGAAAATTAAAAAAAATTCCAACTTTTAAAGAAAAATTAATTTTTTTCCATAAATTTTTTGTTTAGGTTGATATCTTAATTGAATAATCAATTGAAAAATAATTGAAAATGGATGCAGAACTGTCTGAACAGTTCTACAGAATTCAAGCAATTGATAGAGCACTTAGAATTCCAAGTGTTAATTATTTATGGGACAAATCTACGGAAGTTTATGAAAAAGTTAAAGGTGTTAATACATTTACAAATTGGGCGTTTGATAGAATTGAAGAGGTAATACATACGGTTTTTGAAAAATCATTGCCAGTAGCACGTTTGATGGAGAAACCAATTTATAATCTTGACAAGACGTTTTGTCAAGGTCTTGATTTTGTTGAAGTCAAATTGCCGATTATCAAAGAGGATCCAAAACAAGTGAGAAAATTTTTTTAATAATTTTTTAAAACTTTAGTTTACTTTTTTTTGTGAATATCTTGGGAACTAGTGGAGATTGAGAAAATTAGCAAGACACCTTTTTTGTAGAGAATTTCATAATCTACAAGAAAGGTTTCCTGACAAATTTTTCTAAGCTTCATCGTTTCCGAGATTTCCTATGAAAACTGAAATTTTTTCACACTCATTCTATTTTATTTTATTTTTACAGATTTTGAATCGTACTAAATCTCTTTTCTCAAAGAGACTACGTCCAGCAGTACAAATATTCATTGACTTGAAACAAGAGACTAAGCAAAGAGTAAGAATAATAACTCTTCATACTTACTACAAGGCACACTACTTGAGAGTTTACAGTTGGCAACAGGCTGACAAAGTTATGTCAACTGAGACTGGAATTAATATTTTAAAAACTGTTGATAATACAACTGGACTAGCTGAATTGATGCTTAATAAATATTTACCAGCACTTGAGGATGAAACTTGCAGTGACTCTGGTATATTTATATAGTGTAATCATTAATTCGCTCAATTTCAATTTTCTCATTTTCTCTATTTAGGTTTAAATTCTCTGTCAATATTTGTTCTTTTAGCAGAGTCTCTAAATTTCCATTAAATAATGAACTTTTGAAATTCATTTGAGAAAGTTGCTACTTTCTCTTTCAATTCATTTTTTCACGTTAATTCGTTTCTTTTAAATTCGTGAAACGAGTAAATTTTACTTTCAAATCAGTTTTTTTAAAGAAATATTTCGGAAAATAAGAAAGATAGAGAAATTATAGAGAAATGCAAAACTTTTTTGTAGTTCTGACTTCATCCTACGAAAAAAATTTCTAGGAAACTTTCTCTGTTTTCTTTAAATTCCTAAATATTCTACGAAAAAAGTGAAGACAATCAAATTAATTCTGTGGGAATTTTTCCTTTTTTAGAAGATGAATGCAGCGAACACGTTAAATTACATCATACAATGGTAAGACTGAGTGAATTCAGTACTCGTGCAACACGTAGAATTTATGTAGCTCTAATGGAAAGACTACAACACATGTATAAAATTGAAATTCTTATTTTAATACTCCATGCACTTGTTGTAATACAGGCAATAAAATTTGTCGAAACAATAGTAACATCAGTACTTAAATTTACATTGAGATTGTAATAATGACTGTGATAATGTGACTACTCATGTTTACTTTGATTTTTGTGTTAAATGTTTTTTTACTTTAATGTGTTTTCTTCTTCTTGTTTCTGATCGTTTTGAAATGATAATAATTTTTGACTTAATCATGTCATTGCAAGAAATGACACTTTGACAATTTTTGACTAGTCACAGATTTTAAAAATACTTGTGTTTATGTATAATTTATCTCGATAAATGCATTATCTCATTATTAACGTCGTTAATTGTACAGAATTAATTAAGAAAATTAAGTAGTTTTAGTTAAGAGGAAAATGTATCGAAACACAATTATTTGGATCTCCTGAAAATGCGTGTGTGTGTGCGTGTGTATGTGTATTATTCATGAATATGTCATCGTCCTAGGATCAGAATGGCCTAAGTATCAATGAAACCTTTTCTTCAATGTGAAAAAGGGGTATCTCCAAAATGTAACAGAGATAATAGCGGATAATCCAAAAATTTCGATTTTAAATTCAGTTTTTCGCAGATATTTCGATAGTGGTAAATAATGAAAAAAGAGAAATTCTCGTAGAAATCTTTCAAATCGAGCCAAAAAATATATGCAAAACAGATTTCACTCAAAAATTTCGTATTTCCATTATTTTTCGAAATATCTACGAAAAATTGAAATTACAGTTGAAATCCACTTAATTTATTTTATCACTCCACTTAAATTAATATTTGTAATATTAAAAGCATCTTTTCCATACTAAGAGTTTGGACATACGCCTCTTTATCACTGAAGAATTGGAGAGAAGCTGTCTTGAAGAAAAGTCTTTGAAATCATTTTTTTTTTCGTTAATTTCAAATCAATTGAAGCAGAAAATCGAGAAATGTGACAAAATAAAATTATGAACTGCGAAAAAATGGGACATATGCCTCTCTGACATTAAGGCGGAAATATATATGTATATTATTTTTTTCGAAATAAAAAATAAAAGTGTATATTTCTATGACACTTTGTTATTTCATTTTCCATGTTTTCAAACTTTTCCCAACGACATCCATCACTGCAGATTGTCAATCGAAAAATAAATCGTCACGAACATTATTTTTATATATTTTTTTTTCTCATTCAAACTCATTCACTGACAACATTCAATTTCAACCACTTGACAAAGCGCATTCTTCGCTAGAAAAAAATCAACTTCTCACTGGTGTGTGCACGTGTCAAAAAAAAAAAAAAAAAAAAAATTGATTGAAAAAAGAGAAAATTACTTCGACTCATGCCACTCGTTTCAGTCAAAAAATTGTCTCGTCTATCAATTTTGATGGATGTCAATCAAAGTTTGTCGCGGTTATAAACCCAATATAACTCTCATCAAATTTACTTTTCCATGGATTTCAATTAATTTTTCCAGATGATTGGATAACTTTTTTCCTTCAGCATCAATTTTTACAAATATTTGATGTAGAGGATTTAAAAAATGAAGGGGAAAGTGGGGTAAAATGGACATTTCAATTAAAAAGTTAGAGATAGAGATGTTCTAATAATTTCATTGAAAAGCTGGAAAAATTTTAGAAGAAAATCATGTGTCGAAATTAATTTTCCTGAATGTTTCGAAAAATCGACTTTTTTGATAGAAATCGAAAAAACTCACTCTTTTGAGCATATCTCTGGTTCCATTGGTCGCAGCGACCTAGGATTGATCGCAAATGAAAGGTGACTTAAGTTTCAAATTTAATCACAAACCATGATTAAAATAAAATCAATTCCCAAAAAATGACACAATAAAAAGTTTGACTCTGCTATAATTTCAATTGAAAATTTCAATTGTTTTAAGCATTGAAATTTTCATAAAAATCCAATATACACTATTTTACACTAATTTTCCTAACAAATGGTGAATTGACACTGTCACAAATATTTTATGTCAATGTGAATTACTGGTGTGGTGGAAAATTTTTCGTCGCTGATAAAATCCAAAAGATTTTCTACTCAGTGTCGGACTATTTTTCAGTGACTCAGAGAGGCAAAAGTGAGATAAGAAAGAGGGGAAAAAGAGAAGTCGTGCGAATGAATCCTGTATTTCGTTTTTTCATTTTGCTTTTTCTTTTTTTTATTATACGATTTCGAGAAGCATTTATCACACTGGATTCAGGCCAGTGGACGGAAGAATGAAGAGACTCATTTATTGAAATCTCTCCTTTTTTTCTTCCATTTATCACAGGATTTTGTGAAATAAATTTGTCAAATATTTCCATAATTATCTTTCTTAAATAATATCTCAGAAATTAAACGACATAGCTTCATTTCAGTTGAATACTTTTTTATAGAGAATTTCAGGAACTATAAGAAAAATTCCTTTAAAAAAATTTCGCTATCTCGCGTGGTTGCGGAAATTTTTGCTAATGAATTAAACTTTTTTCAATTGAATTTTTTTTTTAATTGAAAAAAAATTTAAAAAATTTCGTCTAAAATGAAATTTAATTTTTTTCTTACAAAAATCAATTCATCATCGCAATTTTTCTTAACTCCCCCCAATTTTTTCCTGCACTCCTCCAATGAAAAATGGGGAAATTGATGAAATGAAATCGATCAGTTCTTTGAAAAAAACTGCTAAATGTAAATCAAGACTGTAACACATCACGAGATGGGAATAAAAATTCCCGATGGTATCAGGTGTCGCACCTGTATCACAAATTTCACTTCGGCCTAGTTTACTTCAGTGTCACAACGTTGAAAAAAAAGTGGAATCGAAGGGAGTAAAAACGTTTGCACGTTTTTTGGGAAGCTTCAGATGTGTTGAATTTACGAGGGCATTTTTGAATGAACTGTCTCTCTTGTAGTCCCCAAAAAATCTATCAAAATGTGTAAACAATTTTCTTTATTCTCCGACAGTCATCCCTGATAAAAGGCAATTCTATTTTTTCCCTCTGCCCCTTTTTCTCCATTTTTTAAATATTTTTTTTTCACTTTTTCAAATTAACATTCAAACTTCCATTCATACTTCCGCAAATATCTCCGAAATGAATAGAGATCGAAAAAAATAGCAGGAAATCTTTTTTTTAGCTCAGAAAATTCTCTAAAGAAAAGACTTCTTCATGAATTTTTGTAAATCCTATTGTTCCCTAGATATTTCCTACAGAAAAAAAAAATTAATTGCAGAATTATTTTTTTTCCTTTTTCCTTTTCTGCGAAGGAACAATTTGTTTCGAGTCTGCACGTGCACCAATGAGTGTCAACGTTCTTTCTTCACCTTCTTGTTTCCTCTCAACAAACTATAATAGATTATTAAAAAAAAAAGAAAAGTCTGCGGTATTTTTCAAGGGATAATACAGGCTTCTGTTCTGCCGAAAGATTCACCAAAGGTTTTTTTTTTGAAGACCAAGAGAGATAAGCCTCCGGGTGCTTCATAAGCGAAGATTTTTATCTAACTTGGGGTCGATGTCTGGCCAAAAGCCATCATTTTCTACCACCAGATACGCCTGTTTTCATCGCCAAAACTGCTTCCGCCACTCGTTTTACATTTTTTTTCTTTTTTCGTCTTCCACTTTTTTCTTCGTCTTTTTTCTCTTCATTTTCAACGGCGAGAAAGGACAAGTGGAAATCGTGCGTAACTAAACTTCGTGTATATCTCCCTTTTGTTCTTGTTAGACAAGTAGCTATTAAAAGAATTTCATGGAAATGAAGATGATATCACTATCTAGAAAATGTACAGATTTATATTCAGAGGAATATAATTTATTCGTAATTTTTTTGAAAAGAATACAATTAATGAGAAGAGAGCTGGAGAAATTTATCAAATACTTGAATTTTCTTTGCAGGGTGATGTAGAGAGTACAAAAAAAGTTATTATGAGTAATTCTTTATTTCTCGCGAATTTTGAGATATTTCACCATTAATAAGTCTTGAACTTGTGTTAAGTTTATTTTGATAATATAGCTCTTAAAATTTTCTATCAAAAAGATCTTCTGACATTTTTCTTTAAACCTAGTCAATTCGAAGGTATTCATAAGAGAAGATACAAAAAAAATTAACTTACTCTTACCGCTTTGCTGATGAATTCATCCTTTTTTTCCAGTTTTCCAAGAAGTCATTTTTCTAAATCTTTGTACATATCTCACCTTTGTCACAGGAAAAAGAAGATGGTATCATAGTTGACGAAATGTACAAGTTCTTCATCAGAATAGGGATTTTGTTCGTGAATCTGGAAAGAGAGCAATTACTGAATTAAAATAGTATCCCAGGAAATTCAAGTGCAGTTAATCCTTAATTTTTTTGATGCCATATCGAAGATGAACTTTTTTTACATTTTTCTGATTTTTTCCATAATTTTTTTTCGTTTAGTTTGAGATATGAATTATCAAAGTGACTGAAAAAAGCGGTGGTGGGGATGAAACGCCTTAAATCGGACAGAAATAACGAAATTACTAAAAAACCACACGGTTGACCCATTATTTAAAAACAATTGGCGAAGAGAACAGCATTCTATCTGAATAATAGAAGAAAAAAATATTCAATTCACCGTATAGTTATTGAGAAATTTTAATTAGAAGGTAGTCGTAACTATTTGCCTCTCTCCATCTCATGCATGTGATAGGAGATTAATGTTGAAAAACTTCGAGGAGAAAAAAATTATATTCACAAGCTGAAGACATGACTTTCGAATAGTTTAATCACTTTTTCGGGTAAATTGAAGCACTTTTTCTCGAATTATTAGTAATTAATTGGAAAAAAATCTACAAATCCCCATCTTTTTCTGTTTTATCGACTATCTTAACAGAAAAGCTTAATAATGTTCATTTTGAAATTACTTCTATAGAGCCGTTTTTTATTGCGAAAAATTCGAGTTACAAAATTTTTTTTTCCAAAAATCTAAATTTCACAACAAAAAAAATCAATTCAATTTTCCATTCAATCGTCAAAAAAAAATTCTGGAGAGACGAAATTCAAGGGAAAAAATCACATCAAACGAATTAATTAAAAAACTATCAAAACCACGTGTCATAAAAAAACCAGAACAATTTCGTGATGGCCCTCGAGCAACGGAATAATTACAGGCAGAAAAAAAAACGAGAATGAAAAAAAAAATAATTGTGGTCACTGGCACCTGTACATGTAATTAAAATCAATAATGACGGAAATAACGTTCTGTTATTGTGCGGTATATTCAGTGACACGTAGACTCATGCAAATGTCGAAAATTTTGAAATAAAAAGAAAAAAAAGGTAATTAAATGTCAGTGCATCGTCTAGTATTTGTCCACGCACAGTTTGTTAGTAGTATGAGCAGACTACATTGTTTTCTAGTTATAAATATTTTATCTGTGCACTTGTTTGTACATGAACTCATGAATTTTGAAGCTTTATCATTATCATGCAACCGGAAACTAAATACCATCTGTCGCAATTTGAATGGTTTTTTTTCAATTTTCATGCACAGAATAACACATTTGGAATTGAGTGCATGGGGCAAAGTGGGGCAGAATGGGAATTCCCATGAAATAACTTGAAATAGAATTCTTCAACGATTTCATTGAAGAGCTGATGGAACTTTCGGTAGAAAACATGTTCGAATTGATTTTTTTGAATTTTTTTTTGATAATTATGCTTTTTTGGGCACTTTTGAAAATTCTCACTCTTTTGAGGATTTTTTCCGTTTGTTTTGCATCATAGAGACTTGAAACTCATCTTAAATTGAAGGTGAGATCATTTTGAGATCTTTCAAAAAGAAATTTACAAAAATCTCTCAAAAATGAATTTTATAGGTTTTCTATTCAAAATTTCCTCAGCTCTTCAATGAAATTATCAGAAAAATTCTATCTCGAGTATTTTCATTGATTTCGGACCATTTCCATAGTGTGAAACTTTGATACTAAACTGTCGAAATTTAAAAAAAAATTGTTTTTATATCATATATAAAGGATGTGATGAATAAAAAACGAGGATGATAATCACAGGAATATGTTGATGTCCAAACCTGTAGTGAAATTTTTTGTAATTTGTTTTTTTTTTTTTTTTTTGGTAAAGGGGGTAAAATTGAGAGTGGAACTGTTGTGTGCACACATGTGAAATGCCAGAGAATTACTAAAACAATCGGTAGTTTCGTCCATTTCCGATGGATATCATTTTCCCATTCCATTGCGGTCAAAAGAGGGATGATTTTACGTGTTCGGGATGCTCTACCACTTGGCACTTCAATTACCACTGTGAAAATGGAAATTCACGTATCGAGAATATGGACTCAATGAATGCGTAGGTATTCTCAAAATAACGAGTTTTGAGATAATGGGAATGAAATGAACGAGACTGAGTCTTTGGGATTATGCGATTTTAAATTGTATTACTTCGATTTTTTTAAAGCAATTCTACTTTTTTTTTTGGTGCAGATGGATTTTTATCAAGTGAACCATGAATTCAGGTTTTTTTTTATCGAGAATTTCAAGAGATAGACAAAGAAAGCGTATCTCCATCAATTTTCGAGATGTTCTCAATAAAAAGCAAAAAAAAAAGATTTATCCTTTTCTATCTTTTTGGCAACTAAATTCGCATTTTATTAATTTTTAATGAAAATTAAAATTTTTTTTTTCATTAATTATAAATTATTTTCTACTTATCTTCTATTCTTTTCTTGCGAATTTATTCAATTCCAACTAGTTCCTGTATTTCTTTTCCGAGAAAGTGAGGAGAATTATGGAACGAAAGAATTGCAGAAAAATTATTGACGTCGATCGTTTAAATCTTGACATTTACCTTATAAATTGAGTTACTTTATATCCGGAATTCAAGAGGTAAGGTTTTTTAACGTATTTTTCCCTTGTTATACATGTTTACATTGAGACGCGTGTCGTGAATCTATTACAGGTTGTTTTTTTTTATTTTATGTATTTATTTATTTTTATGTACGTTTTTTTTTTTTCATGTCGTTCAATTCCCTTTTCGATCCTTCGTGTATTTAATATTTATTTATTCAAATATATTGAACGTCATGGTACACCTTTGCCGTAACATTGGCAATTGTGATCCTTGAGATTTTTCCAATTTCATCTACAGCGAAACACCAGCTGGGCTATAGTTGTCGTTTTTCCGTTACTGAGTTTCTCTAGAATGAAGAAATAAAAAAAAAAAAAAGAGAAATTGAAAGAAAAAAATTAGAGAATCGAGGAAATTCAACATTATATTCTCTATATTCTCTATCTTCTCTATATATAAAAAGCAGAGGAACGTTAAGCTAATTTCAGAGTGAGGACATTTTATTCTCATTCTGATTGGCCAATTCATATTTCATCAGCCAATAGGAATCGTCGCGCTTGGCGCGCTGAATGCCTACTCACTTCAAGTGTTTTTACGCGAATGAAGTAGTAGTAGTTTTATGGAATGAAGTAGATGGTTCTTTGCAAACTTCACATTCGTTGAAAATGAAAATATAAATTCTTCAGGAAAATCTATTTTATTCCATGATCAGTTTTTAAGGCTCTCTCAGAAATTGAATCAGATAGAGCACTTTTGTTCTCATCCTCTTCATAGAGATTTTGAGAGCTAAATGAAAAATTCAGGTGAAATTGCTCAAAAAACTGATGATGGAAAGGAATAGATTGGTCTAAAAACCATGAAAAAAATAGAATTTTAATCATCATTTTTTCCCAGGAGAACCTTCACCGAGACCAGGTACAGATACAGATATTCATGAATACATGAAAAAGATGCGTAGATACCTGTCAAGATGATTCACCATATATTATACAGAGATTGATTGAAGATATAGATACTAAATAAAGATAATACAGATAAATGAAAATCGACATTTTAATATTGATGAAAACCAGACCATTTCCTTCCCAGATAGCAGTAGTTGCCGATAACTTCAAATTTTGTTTCAAATTTTAGAGTATAAATTGGGGTTAACTTGTCGGCAATTTAAGTGTGAGTTGAGGACATTTTACCGTCAAATATTAACGATAACCGGGGAAAGTTATCAGAGTATTTTGATTGAAATATACTGCAAATTAAGGGCTAAATTTCTCGACAAAAGCTCCAACCATAACTCTGCATGAGCAATTCTATTATTTAATTGCAGTAACAAATTTCATGCATTTGAAATCGTCTCTCTTTCTACATACTTTCCACGTGCAACAATTTTAGATCATTATTCCTCATACAAAACTTATAAAGCATATGATGTGTTGAATTAAAAAAAAATTAATAAAAAATTATTTTTCCCTGTTGTGTAATCTCATTCGTAAATTCAAAAATGTTTGAGGTGACGATTGTTTGAATTTTGTGAACTGGCGGATTATCAAGACAAATATTTTGACTTAGGTGACTCTATCAATTCTCAGAATAAATAAAAAAATTTCCATGGAAAAGACTCGAACAATTTTACGATAACCTTGAACATCAAAAGTGCCCCAAATTTCTAAATAGTTTTTCCATTTTTTACAAGTGATTTACAGCTTTCAAAAAATCCAGTAGTGAAAATTCTAGAAACATGCTATAAACATGAAAATGAATCTGAAAAGCGAAAACAATTGAATGGAGCAATTGAATGAATAATAAGTGTTCTTTCACACAATGACTGATACCTTTTGCTGAAAAATATGTGAATGAAAATAGAATACATATATATATTCCTTCAAAGAGCGTAATCGGTAAGATTAGATTGAAATTTGAGCTTGAAATGATAGTTTTTGATTAGGAGAATTCCCTTGAATTTCTGCACGGAACAATAATGGATATTGGAGAAAGGAAAAATCGTGAAAATTGAATTCTACAATCTCCCCGACGCATAAAAGTCTGAAAGTTGTAGTTGGATTTGAAGAAATCGAAAAATTCAGTTTCTCTGTTGGAGATTCTTTTACATTATCAGTTGTTTTCGTTTTCTACTGAATAATTGTTTGACGTCACGATTGTTTGACTTTCGTAAACAAATACTGACTACTTATCGAGACTAATGTTGACTGAAACATTTTCTGTGGAAAAGAATTAAACAATTTTATGATAACCTAAAATATCATGTGCTGGAATTCAACATTATTTTTTCATTTTTTAGACACATTTTACGAGTTTCAAAAAACCCACTAGCGGCAAATTCTAACAGGTGATCGACTGGGATATGGGAATTCATTCTCTGTTTTGTAGATATGTTCGAGAGGAAGAAATATTAAAGAAATATACATTTTTCATATTTTCACGCTTCCCTGAAGATCGTAGGATATTTTAGACATCTGAGAATTGTCGTATACGGCTAAGACGGCCTAAATATCCTAAGATTTACTTAAGTAAATGGTAAATATCTCGGTTGATTTTGCGAATACGCAAAAAAAATGTAGTACAACAATTTTGTAGATCACATTGTCCCTTCAACTTTTTCGATACTGTTTGCTATTTCCTGGATATTAGCATAAAACTTATTAGTATGGTAGTTTCGATTTTTTCCCTAACCTTCCATCACACTTTTGGCATTTTTCAACTAGAGATGGTCAAAATATGGATCAAAACCAACTTCTCCAGAGAAAACTGATCATGCGAATGAAGATTTAAAACCACCCTTCATCGATTGAGAGAAAAAACACAATTCGCCGTACTTCAATAGTTTTCATAAGCAGAAAGGAATGGGTTGCCTTTAACAGCTGTTTGAATTTTTGCTTTCACTCCAAAATCTAGCAATTCGCAATTTTTTCAAATTTTTGTGAGCACTGAAAAGCTGATGCATTTTACTTTCCTCATTTGAATGGACTCATTAGTAGTGTTTCTAGCAATTACACTTGGCTCAGAAAAATTTTCATATATAGCTGTATCGACAATTCTTCTCACATGTTTTGCGGATAGTTTCCCGATAATTCCACTGATAACTCTGAAGTTTGATATTTATATGATATCTCAGCTGCGGTAATATTGTCCACAATTTTGTCGACAATTCTGCAGCAAAATTTCGGCTTTCATGTCAACAATTATTCGATGATATGCCGGCAATTTGTTTTATGGGTTATTTTGTTAATTTAAATTTCCTTTTCAGATATTTCTTACTGCCCCATTCATTCTTTTCCTTCTATCTTTTCATGAAACACAAAATGAATATCAGGTCACTTACGAGCTCTTCTACACTGAGAAAAAAAAAATAGTGGTAAAAGCAATTGTATATTGAGTCCACTGGTCGTTAACAATTTTTTTTTTTTTTTAATAATTAAAAATAGTTGAATTTACTGAATTTCGTCTATTCAAACAGTTAATCTGTTTAGAATAGACAAAATTCAGTAAATTCAACCCTTTTTTTTATAATTATTGAAAAAAAAATATTTACTAAGAACCAGTGGACTCAATATTTGATTGTTATTACCACTATTTTTTTCTCAGTGTACGTTCATTCTCACTCCTATTAGCTGCTTCATTCAGCCAATCAGTCAATGAGATGATCACAATCATGAAAAGTTCTCCATGATCGTAATAATTTTTATTCTTTTATTCACTCCAAACGTTTGACGTGAGCTACAAGTTCTCCAAAACGCGCGCTCCGGCACATGATCGTTCTCATGTAATAAAAAAAGAACGATAATTTGGAAAGGAAAAGAACAATATCCAATGTTGAAGAACAGGAAGATAATGTGAGGAAAAAAGGGGACATTATCTAATGTTCCAGAAACGAAAGATAATGCAGTGGAGAAAGAAACATTGTCCAATTTTAAAGAACAGAAAGATAACGTGGGGGATATGAAGATATGATTCAATTTTAAAGAACAGAATAATAATTTGGGCGAGAAGGGAACGTTATTCAACGTTGAAGAACTGAGTGATACTGTTGGGAGATACGGGGACATTATCTAATATTGAAGAACAGAAAAATAATGTGGGGAAAAAGGCAACATTATCGGAAGTTAAGGAACAAAAAGAGAATTGTTGAAGAACGGGGAACGTTTTTTATAGTGAGAGAGCAGAAAGATAATGTGGGGAAAAGGAGAAATTTATTGAAATGTTAAAGAACAGACATATAATGTGTGGGATACGGGAACATTATCCAATGTTAAATATGAAAAGACAATGTTGGACAAAGGGGAACATTAGCAGATGTTGAAGGAGAGAAAGATAATGCGGGGGAAAGGGAAATATTACCTAAGGTTGGAAAACAGAGAGATAGTGTGAGGGAAATAGGAACATTATTCAATGTTTGAAACGAGAAGGTAATTTGGGAGATAAGAGGACATTATCCAATATCAAAGAACAGAAAGATAATGTGGAGGATGAAAGAACTATTAATCAGTTTTAAAGATATTCGAGGGTACAATCGGAAAAAAATTAATTTTTTGTATAAAATCGTTAATACCAACTTATACACGATGAAATTCTCAAATGTACATCAGTGAATTTGTGGAGAATGTAATGAAGAATAGGATAAGCCCTGGAAACGCAAAATTAATTGAAAACTGAAAAATTCGTACCATTTTTTATATTCCTTTAAATCTTGACGAATTTACAGAAATGTAAAAAATGGTGAAAAATTTTCATTTCGAAATCAATTTTTCGTTTCTAGGGCTTATTTTGTTTTTTATTACATTTTTCAAATACTTACTGCTTCAGATTTCAACCATTCATCTTACAGAAGTTTTTATTTAGAATTTCAGACAAAAAATTAACTTTTTTTTCGATTGTACCTCCCACTCATCCTTAAAGGACAGGAAGATAATGTGAGGAGAAAGGAAACATCATTTAATGTTGGAGAACAGATCAGCAATGTCTGGGGAAAGGAAACATTATCCAATGTTAAGGAACAGAAAGATAATGTAGAAGAACAAGGAATATTTTCTAAAATGAAAGGACAGAAAGATAATGTGGGGAGAAGGAGAAGTTTATCCAATGTTCAAGAACAGACATATAATGTGAGGGATACAGGAACATTATCTAATGTTAAATACAGAAAGACAATGTCAGACAAAGGGGAACATTACCGAATGCTGAAGAACCGGAAGATATTGTGCGGGAATCAGGAACATTATTCGATGTTGGAGACAGAAAGGTAAAATGAGAGATAAGGGATAACATCATCCATTATCTGTTCAGGAACAGAGAAACATTGCGGGGGTTAAGCGAACGTTATTGAATATTGAAGAACAGGAAAGTAATGTGGGGGAAGGGGGAACATTTTCCAGTGTTGACAAACGGAAAAGTGATGTGGGAAAAATGGGAACATCATCCAAATTTTGGAGGAAAGGAGACATTATCTCATGTTAAAAAACAGAAAGACAATGTGAGGGGAAAAGGACAATTATTCAATGTCAAAGAACAGAAATATAATGTGGGAGGAAGGGGCACATTCCCCAAGGTTAGAGAACAGAGAGATAATATGAAGAAAAAAGGAACATCATCCAATGTTGGAGAATAGAAAGATCATGTGGGGGATAAGGGGACATTGTCAAATACCAAAGAACAGAAAAATAATGCAGGGGATAAGGAGGCAGTATCTAAATTGAAGAACAGAAAAATCATGTAGAGGAAGCAGGAACAATTATTCATCGTTAAAGTTGTTTGAGGGTATAATCAGGGAAAAGTTAATTTTCTTTATAAAGTCATTAATACAAACTTATGAAAGATGAAAATATCAAATGTGATTCAATGAGTCTGTGAAAAATGTAATGATGAATGAAATGAGCCCTAAAAACATAAAATTCATTGAAAAATGAAAGATTCGTACCATTTTTTACATTTCTTTAAATCTTGTCAAATTCAAAGAAATGCAAAAAATAGTAAAAAAATTTCAATTTGAAATTAATTTTTCGTTTCTAGGGCTTATTGTGTTCCTCATTACATTTCTCGAATACTTACTGCATCAATTTTGAGACGTTTATCTTATATAAGTTGTTATTTACGATTTCAGACGATAAATTAACTTTTTTTTCGATTGTACCTCCCAATCATCCTTAAGGAACAGTCAGATGATGTGAGAGAAAAGGAAACATTAGCCAACGCGGAAGAACAGAAAGGTAACTCAGGCGAAGAGGGAACATTATTCAATCGTCTTCTTATATAGAAAAAAAACAAACAGCGAATAGAAATCATCGTGAACATTGAAAATTCACTCGAAAAGGTTAACGAGAATTAGAAGAATCGATACACTGACTGATCAAGAAAACGCGCGCGTCAGCGCGCGGTCGTTCTCGTTTCATCTTAAATTCAATAAAACTTGCGCAATTTAGAATATTCAATTACTGAGACGTGCGTCTCTATTTGCCTGGAGGAAAATGCACGACATATTAATTTTTTTACTGAAAAACCTCAATTTTCTATGTTTACCTCGAACGAGCGGTGGAAAGAAGATCATTTTAAGACAGTATTCCAAAGTACAATCGATAAAACAGAAAAAAAAGAGGATTTGTAGACTAGTTTCCAATTAATTGCTGATAATTAGGGAAAATGTGCTTTAATTCACCCGATAAAGTGATTGAACTATTCGAAAGTCATATCTTCAGCTTGTAAATATTATTCTTTTTGTTTCTCGAATTTTTTTCACATTACTAATCTCCGATCACATGCATGAGATGGAGAAAGAGGCAAATAGTTACGACTACCTTCTAATTACAATTTATCATTAACTATACGGTGAATTGAATTTTTTTTTCCTATTATTTAGTTAAAATGCTGTCCTCTTCGCCAATAGTTTCTGAATAATGGGTCAACCGCGTGGATTTTTAGTGATTTAGTTATTCCTGTCGGACTTACGGCGTTTCATCTCCATCACCCGAGGGGTTTCTCACTGAAGGATTGAGTGACACCATGACTTCAAAATGAAGTCGGCTTTATGTGAATTTAGTGTCTGATTTTAATGACTCCTGAAAAATGTGATTTTAATGACTTCAAGCGCTGATTAACGTGACTTCATAACTGCAATTAATTGCCAATGATTTCATCAATTTGTAATGAGTGACTTCAAATAGGATAAAGTCATTGAAATCACAATAAATGAAATTTTACGTATAAAAGGGAAGATATATCTTAACAGCCTTAAAAATATTGTTAGGTAGTTCCAAATATCCACTCACAGTTGTCTCAGGAGGAGAACTAGTTTTTCGATGCTGTTCAATATTAATGTACCCATGTACACTGATTGCCTCTAATTTCAAACAATTTGTACTCTTATCTAAGATGTACCAGTGGCAAAGAACACTTATTTTAGTGACTTCAATTGATTTCAAGTGACTTCAGTGATTCCAGAATTAATTTCAAAAAAATGAAATCATTTGACTTCAGTGATTTCAAAGAGTTAAAGTCAGTCATTTCACTGATTTCTCACTGATTTCCCACGACTTCAAGAGTGAGCAACCCCTCGTCGACACCGCTATTTTCAGTAACTTTGATAATTCATACCTCATAAACTAGACGAACAAAAATTACGAAAAAATTCAGAAAAATGTAAAAGCATATCATCTTTGATACGGCATTGGAAGAAAGGCTCTAACTGTACTCGAATTCGGTGCGATACTAACTTAAAAATCGCAGATTACTCCTATCGCGAATATCTCACAAAACGATTAGGTTTCGAGAAAAAAGTGAAAAAGTCTTCTCAGAGCCCATGAAATTCTCTACAAAAAAGTTTTTTTCCATGAATTCTCGCAAACACGAAATTTTCCTGAGATATTCTCCATCATGAAAATATCAACAATCAATGAAATTATGATGATTCATTATTGGAACAATTGAAGCGTATTTCATCGACCAATCAGAGGACATGTAAATGAGAGCCCCACTTATTGTTAATCTTTAAATTAAATTGAACGTGAAAAATTCAACATTTTCCTATTTTCACTGATAAATAAAGTCCTCTCAATTTACAAACATTATTTAAAACGTAAATTTCTCACACTTGCATAAAATTTACGTAACTCAATAATCCGTACGCTCTATGAGTAATTTACTCGAGTCTAACAATATTCAGAGAGTACCACTTTTCTCCAGAGCCAGAGAAGAAATAAAAAATAAAAATGAGTGACTTTAATTACGTATTCTGCTCGTTGCATCTAGCCCATATACGTCACTTCTAACCTCTCTCTATCCAGTCACGGACGTTCTAGCCCTCCGTCTCTTTTCACTATTCCACACTCGCTCTTTTCATCGCCCGTTTTACTCGTATTAATTTGTCCGTGACGGTGAGAAAGAGAGAGAATAAAAAAAAATTCACGAGTGAAAAAGTTATGGCAGAACATGCAAAAAATGAGTGTGAAAAAGCCTAGTTTGTGAGTTCATAGAGAGTAAGAGGACGAGTGAATGAAGTTTGTGGATGGTCGTGGTGTTTTTTACAGACAATTTATTTGCCTGGTTACTTTGATCCAATTGTTATTTTCCCACTCCTCCAAAAATTATGAAAAAAAAAAAAAAAAATGAAAAATAATATTTCTGATTTAATGAGGAAATCCCTTTAGACTATTAAAAAAATGAAACGGAACAATCGAATGGAATGCGATATCTCGAATTTAATGCGAGGTATTGCATCGATTAATCGATATTTGAAAATGATCAATCGGAAGTTAATGTGAAATTGTTTTTTTCCTCCACAAAGTAAAACAGCTGAAACGCAACCGAATCATCAATCTATCCCGAATTTCGATTAATCGAATTTGAGATCGATTAATTGAATATTAACATCGATTAATCGGAATTTTAAAACCGATCGACTGGACATTGATCTCCTCACACTAAAAGCGATGAAATTAAACTATCGAATGCTATGTGATATCTCGAATTGAATGCGAGATATCGCATCGATGAATCTAATATTTGAACACCCTTAAACTACGAACTGATGAAATGGATCTATAGAATAATTTGTGATATCGCGAATTTTATGCAAGATTTCCTTTCGATCAATCGATCTTATGAAAATGATCGATTAAAAGTTGCAGGTTCTCGAAGAAATATTAAGGTAGTACGGTTGAATTTGGGTTCACGTGTGAATCGATGTTTTTTTATATTCCATTGGAAGAGCTGGCTTTGGTCTACATGTCTGTGAAATCCTAGATTTATTAACCGTGCAGTTTTGGTGTAATTAATTTATCAAATTATTTCATTTTGCATTACTCTCATAGCGGATGGAACTCAGATGTCATGCCAGCTATCAAAAATTTCAATTTTTACGGAAAATTAATCGGTTAATGGCCACAAAAAAATTCATCACTCTAATCGCTGATATCTATGAAACATATTTCCCAACTATTTTAGGTGATTTACCGCAGGGTTATTTCTTATTGTAATAATTAATGCGAGTCCGCAGCTACTTCCATTGTGACATAACAAATCTCTCTCTCTCTCTTTGAAATTTGATGGGGAATATTATTGTTAGTCAGTAACTTCGAGTTTTTACGTTAAATTTTTTGTAATTTTCTATTTTACATCATCAGAAATAATATTAAATAAGAGATAATTCAAAACTATTCAAATAACAAAGGAAGGGGCACTGAGGGAACCCATCAAATGTGTGTATCACGGTGATGATCGAGCCTGGGTCTCGTAAACGAGGTAGTGGGGACTGAGAGCGCACGCGATTGGCTATCCCCACTCTAGCACCGCGGGTACGAGTTAGTCCGACTTCAGCGTTAGAGGGTTAATGCAAGCACTTTGATTGTTATTTTATGAATATTTCACGTCTGCGAAGATGAAACTATCGGTGAGCTCGAGGAAATGACAGTTTTCTCACGAGAATTTATCAATTTTCTGAAATCAAATTTAAATCTTTCCGCGTAAATTGACGGTGAATAAACGGCGCGTTGGATAAACCGCTTGAGGTCTGACCAATGAACGTTACGGTCATAACCCCTGAGCGTCTGACCAAACAATTTTCACTGAAAATGCCCTTCTCTATTATTGAAACAGGAAAATTATGAAATCACCTCTAGGTCTGTGGATAAAGACGTTTTTCTGCAGTAGCCAATTGCGAATTTATGAATTTAGAAATGTTTACTCTTTTGGAATTGACACAGTACTGGAGGCAGAGCCGAAGGAAAGAGGTCGAGAGACAAGAGGCACAATGGAGCTGAACGTACAAACAGCTTTCGTGATTACTGTCCAAGTCTCGGCAAACAATATATAAACTTTTTTATTCACTTTACTCAAATTTTTTTCTTCGGAATCTGAAGAACTTCGAGAAAAAATGATGCACGATTTTTTTTGAAAGAGAAGGCCTTCATAAAAAAATTTGAAAAAATTCTACAATAATGCAGACATTTCGCAGCATCTTCTCAATTTTTTTCATATTTTTTTAAAGAGTCCTTCACACCGAGAAAAAATCGTAAATTGTTTTGCCTTGGAGATCCATTTTGCCCCAGTCACTTCTATATTTACTTTTAATTACTGAAGAGCAAAATAGCGGAGGATACACGGGCTTCTGATGAAACTTTGTGACACAAACTGTGTCCTTGTATTTTTCCCAACGACAGCCTGTCCACGTCTGTCCAATGAACGGCTTGAATTAAAGAAAGAGAGGGGGAGAGAGTGAAAAAAATTGAGCTAAACTAGAAATAAATAAAAAAAATGACAAAAAAAAAGTTTGCGAAAAGTTCTCATTGAATACAACTGTTGGATTCTGCCTGACTTCCAAATAAAGTCTTTTTTTTTTCTACTGAATTAAAAATGAAATTGAATAATTCTTTTTTTCTTTGATTAAAATGGAGATGAATGATTTCTTCATAATTTCTTTTTTGTCTCATTTCTCCAAAGTAAAACTATGGACATTTCATAATTCTCAATGACAAGAGTTTGAAACTCAAGTTACTCTCTTCATTACAGAATGAGAAAAAAAATTCACAAGATTTCATAGGGGGGGGGGGGGGGGGGTAGGTAAAAAAAAGAAAAAGTAGAAAAAGAAAAATTTTAAGAAAAAAATAATGATACGAGATTGTAAAGAGTTAGTGATTCTTCAGGAATATTTAATCACGTCTCAGGCATCCCTCGTAACGACTCTTCGTCTTTGCAAATAGCGAAAAAAAAAAAGGAAAAAAAAACCGTGAAAGAGGTAAATCCAAGCAGCAAAAGTCTGATGAAAAGTGGTAGCCTACGTATTTCCGGGGGTTGAGAAGAGAGTGAGTCCTTTGACGCAACCGTAAAACTTACAAGACTCCGCACTATGGGACTACTTTTTTTTTCTCTCCATCCACTTCTTGACTCTCGTGCTATTCCCTCATTCTCATTGAAGTGAGAATCACGAGAGGGGGGGGGGCATGGATGTGGGAGTGAGGGGGAGAATGAGAGGGAATGGCGTAGGAGAGAACAGTAAAAGTTGAGTTTATACTGCTTATTTGTCTCGGCGACGACGCATTATCAGATTAAGTCTGCGAATTTCAGGAGAGAGAGTGTGTGTGAGTATGGGACAATACTCACTAACCTTTTTTCAAATGAAACTCAGTGTGTTTTTGGATAGAAATGGATGAAGTCTGGGAAAGTGCTGATTTCGTGAGGAAAAAAAATATTATGTGGTAAATAATGTTTGAATTTTTTTTGAATATAGGGGGATAAAAGAAAATGCAGCTATTGCTAGATACTGAAGAGAATTATGAGAATGTCGAAAGTGTCAATTTTTCATTTTTGATTGTTCATGATCATCTGACGCTTCTGTTGATCTATAAATTCTGCTCATAGAGGCCCAGGTGTTACACCAGTCGATTTGCATTTGTCCACACTTGTGTCATGATTATTATCTGCTTTTAGTTTTTTTTTTATCTAACGTCTAGACGAATTGTGATAAGAGGAGTTGAAAGACGATACATCAGTAATTTGCCGGATCGGTATTGATCATGTACGAGTATTTCATTTTTAGTTGACGTGGAAAAATTATTCATCGCTACTGTTGTATCAACAAAAGCTTTGGATAAAGTCTAATTACCAGAGATATATTATTAAATAAATGTAACTCTATTTTGCGGCAGAATGGAAGCTTATTTTTGTTAATTACGATCATTCCAAGTTTCTGATGAAAAGTAAGATAGGACTCACGTGTTAATGGCAACTTGTTTTTTTACGGTTGATAACTTGTTTGATTCAATGATTGGGTAGTTTGACGAAAGAACTACTCGTGAACCGTCAATTTGAACATTTGGAGGAGGAAAAAAATTGAGGAACAACAATTAACACGATTTTGTGATGTTGTTTCTATGGATTTTTTTGCAACTAATGCTGATTGGAATTTTTCACGGTACTGAAAAGTGGAGTGTGATGATTTTTTAACTCAATTTTTATCGATAATATATGATTTCAATGATTATTTCAGTAGTGAAGTAGAATAACAGGTTAAGTCAATTCTTTTCGAAAATGAGATTTTATCATCACTCGCTTTGGATTGAATGGACACTGCCGTAGTCAGTGGTTAGAGGATCTCATTTGAATCATGCAGTGTTTACACACTCGATAGGGACCCGAGTGAGTAAGAGAGAGAAAGAAAATATAAAAAGTACAGTTTTCATAGTTATTCACTAATTACTACTATTACATGCTCGAAAGCTGCATTTTCAAGAGTTCAAAATGTTTCCACACATCATTTTTTATGATTTCCTCCTTTTTTTATCCAAATCAGAACGGTAAACTTTGTAGAATATAATGAAATTTGCGAATTTCCATGAGGCTCAATGCTGAACTCGTGAAATTTCAAATGTCCATATCTTTCGACTCGTTCTCTCTAGCCCTTCGAAAATATAACAGGATTATTATCTCATCATAATCCACGAATGGACCAAATTTCAGAATTTTCAGAACGGTCAATCAAGTACATGTGGTACTACTTTGAGTCGTTCAAATGATAACGTTTGAATATCAAATTGCCTGCAGTTTATTAATGTTTATCATAAATGTAGCTCATAAATACGATTGCATCATGGCTGTACAGTTCATCATCTCTCCTGAAATATTGACTTTTTCGACTCAGCCTGTTATTCCGCTGCACTACTGATTAGGTCATAAGTACCTTCAGGTGAAAAATTAAATCGATAACAATTTTTTTAAGCTGGCGAGGCAATATTGTGTGGTACTCGAGTACCACCATCAGAAAGAAGCCGATTCAGTTACTTGGTGGAGATAATTCAATATAATGATGAAAACATTGTACAGTGTGTTGGTGCAATAATTGATGCGAAACATATTCTAACAGCTGCTCATTGTTTCTTCGATCCAATCGACGGAGGAGCAGCAATAATTGCTGGAGTAATGCATTTGAATTCAATCTTGAGATTGGAACGAATAGTATCAAAAATTCATATACATGGAAAATATAAATATCTCAGAAATGCATGTGGAAGATCGGAACGAGCTAAAAAATTGATTGGTACAGTTTGTCAATGTATAAAGACAAAAGTAGATGAGGGATGCAGAATTGAAAATGATATTGCTGTTTTAACGGTAACATCAATTCAGCAAGTGAAATTTTTTAATAGAATTTTGTGAATTATCAATTTACGTTTACAGTTGTCTGAAGCTTTACCCGTAGGAAAGTATATCAAGGTGGTAAATTTACCCGATACCGATTTTTTGCCACGTTGTCAGCTTTCTGATTATGCTGGTTGGGGACAGACTGAAAAATACGGAGAAATTTCCCTAAATTTGTTTTCGATGGAAATGATGATCTTAACAACTCGAGACTGTAGAGCATTGGGTACAACGCTTTCATCCAATCAATTTTGTGCGATGGATCCTACTGGACAAGCATGTCCCCTCGAGGTATGATATGCTTTTTTGCATTGCCGGGCGGAAAACGATGTTTCTAACCTCACTTCGCTTGGTTAAAAACATCTGTTTTCCGCTTCGTCGATGCAAAGACTAGCATACACACCACGGGCTGAAAAAAGTCAACCTCGACAAAATTTTTGTCGCACTTGCCTTTTTTCCGCTCTAAATGTGTAATATACTATTTTGGGATGATCAGTCTAGGGTTAAATCATTTTTCGTCTAGTAATCTTTGAACTATGCGCTTTTGCAGGGAGACAGTGGAGCTCCTTTGGTATTTAATAATACTATATATGGTGTGAGTTCAACTGGTCGAAAAGATCCAACATATCCAAATATATTTTCGAAAGTATTTGATCATATAGATTTTATACGAAAAGCTTTGGAAGATTGAGAATTTCCGTACGAGAAAGGAAGAAATAGAATTATTTTCATTTTAATTGTTTGAGAATAAAGGCAAATGTCATTGCAACAATTGATTGGACAATTTTTTTAATCTATCATTTTTTCTGTCTTTAATACTTATGACTAGTTTGATTGTTCTAATATGGTACCGAAGAGACTTTTATGAGACTCTTTCGCATTGCCGCCACGTCTCTAGTTGTGAGACTCTCGATGAATTTGCACATCTAATCGTCATTTGAAGGCAAATTTTGTTCATGAGTGCAATCAGTATATCGCTTGGAGTGAAAATTATGTCTATTATTTATAGTATTCGAAGCAGGTAATATCAATTTCCATTGTTCATGACCATCTATCATGATATCTAGTCGCTCTGGATTAGTATAAACGTGCGTCATCATAATTATTTGACTTTAATCTTTTTATCCATAAACGGATTGTGATAAGAGAAAATTCCATTCAAAAATGATTTAATGAATTGTTGACTCAACAAGTAAATGTGTTTTTTTTTTCATTTGGATAGAACGTGGGATATATGATGAATTT
This sequence comes from Aleiodes alternator, assembly GCA_963921955.1. Lineage (NCBI taxonomy): Eukaryota > Metazoa > Arthropoda > Insecta > Hymenoptera > Braconidae > Aleiodes > Aleiodes alternator. Next base: position 6,067,604 of record OY998099.1, on the reverse strand, counting down.
TTGCATTAACAAAACCATTGAAATAAGTAGAATTACAGGGCATTTATTATTGAATGTAATTTTTTTTTGGTTCATGACCATTATTTCAAATTTCCAGAATTTCAAGCCTATTTCCGTACTTATCTAATTTCCCCTCTTCGTTACTGATTTGTTAGGGAACCCTGATTTTTCTAAGCGTAATGAGAAATTTTGTCCAACGATAGCGTAGTTCAGTAGAATAACCACGTGTGAGCAGTAGATTCCAAAGATTTCGAGAAGATATACGATTTTTGTGATGTGGTACCTATGGATTTACCCGCAATTAATGTTAATGGGAATTTTTCACGGTAATAAAGAGAAGAATGTAATTATTTTTTGATTCAATTTCTGTTGATACACTGAGGGGATTTTTTCATACTTCTTTGATTATCTGCTTAGTAGTCAAGATCAAAATGAACTATTTCAAATTAGTTATCGTGTCCAGAATTATAATGTTAGGGTTACTATTCGAGATCACTCTATTGAATGAAGACGCGCAACATATCTGTCATTATATTTCAGTTCTGTTATCTATTCCAGTATCATAATTCATATTTTATGAAAGACTCCTCGACTGCGATAGAACAGAATCCATTAATTTATATTTGATTTACTAATGATTGAGTAACTGAAAATCTTATTTGTGTAAATGTCTCATTAATTTTGGATTATTCTGAAGAATTTCTTAGCAGAAACAAAATTTTAACACACTTTGAATTTTTTAGAAGGAAAAAATTATAAATCATCTTCTCTTAGGTATCATAACTAATTTTGTACCAAAAACCAGCAGTTTATACTCATGTCCACTATTTGATAAGAAATTCATTTTCAGAATTGAAAAATTTCTATTCCTAATTACAATATTTACCAGCTATATGATTACAGTCAAAGTCTTTGTCTATTATACTTTTTAGTTTGTGACTCCCAAAAATTCTCTTAGTGTAAAATACGATTCCAATGATTATTTTCGCCATGAGCATTTCAGAGAATAAATTTGATCGAAATAATTTTTTAAGCTGGTGATGCAATATTGTGTGGTACTCCAGTATCATTATCAGAAAGACACCGATTCAGCTATCTAGTGCATATAGTTCACTTTGACAATGAAGATATTGGATTTTGTGTGGGTGCAATAATTGATGCGACACATATCCTCACAGCTGCTCATTGTTTATTCAATCCAATCGACGGAGAAACTGTTATATCTGCTGGAGTATTGTATCTGAAATCAATCTTGAGAACAGAACGAAAAGTATCAAAAATTCATATACATGAAAAATATAAACAACTAGGAGCTGTATGTAGGAGATGGGATCAGCTCAGAAAATGGGTTAGTACTGTCTGTCAGTGCAAGAAGAGAGCATCTGAGGAGGGATGTGAAATTGAAAATGACATCGCTGTTCTAACGGTAACTTTGATGATGTTAAGATAATTCATTCAGCAGTTAGAGTTTTGGAAATTGTTAATTGATGTTTACAGTTGTCCGAAGTTTTACCATTAGGAGAGTATATTAAGGTGGTCAATTTACCAGATACCGATTTTTTACCACGATGTGACATTTGTGATTATGCTGGTTGGGGTGTGACTAAAGAGGATGGACCAATTTCTATGCATTTGTTGTCGATACCAATGATGATCTTAACAACCCAAGACTGTATAGCATTACATGCAAGGCTATCCTCTAATCAATTTTGTGCGATGGACCCAATTGAGCAAGCATGTCCTCTCGAGGTATGAATGAATTTTTGTTAAACTGGTCACCACACGCGAACCAACGATTTCAGTCGGGTAATGAGTGATTCCCTGCTGTGCTATTTCAGCTGTAACGTTTCCGGATCCTTTCTACACTGCTCGAATGCGTTCAGCGAATTTTTGACAACTTCATTAAATAGGAGAAAATTTTCGCTAGCTCCTAGAATTTATGTTTTAAATTTTCCACTAACTTTGCAAGATATGTCATTCAATGAAAATGATGGTTTGGTAAGAACTTCAATGAATACAATGATGGTTTTTTTAGAATTTTCCGCTCAAATGATGGATCATTGGAGAATAAAAACAGCAAAATAGTGGAAATCTCTCATACGGTGATCAGTCTAGGATTAGATTATTTTTTCCATGTAATGATCATCGATCTATGCACTTTTGCAGGGAGACAGTGGAGCACCTTTGGTATTTAACAATACTATATATGGTGTGAGTTCAACTGGTCGAAAACATCCTAATTATCCAAATGTATTTTCGAAAGTATTTGATCATCTAGATTTCATACAGAAAGCTTTGGAAGATTGAGAATTTCTTATGAAAAAGAGAGAAATGAAATGATGTTTATTAAAATTGTTTGAGAGTAAAGACAAATGATAGTGCAAAAATTAATTGTAGATGCTTTTGATTTTTTTTTCTGTCTTTCATACTCATGACTATTTTTTTCCACCTAGTGTGGTATTATATGAACTATTATTTGAATATGATTATTGTACGATCAAGATAAAAAATTCAGTAATTTTTATTCATGTAGTATTTGTCTCTTGCTGATAAGTGAAGATGGAATTATCGTTCAAAGATGAAGGGAATTAGGGGAATTATGAGAAAATCAAGTTTCATTGCTCAAGCTCATCTGATGCTCCCTTTGATCCATGTCTATTGCTCAAAAGAGGCTCGGGAGATACACTAGTCGTTCTGCACAGACATCGAAGTGTTCATATCCGGATGAATGTACGACACAATTGAAAAGGGATTGGGCGGATTTTATTTGATACAAGAGCTGTGAGTTCTGATTAATCCAAACCAGGAATGAATGTTGTTTTTATTTCACGTCACTCCTTGGCAACCACATGATTTTCATTTCGCTCACTCATACATCATACTAGGAGGGAGAAAGGGAATTCTCATTTCATATACATATATATATAGCAATATACATGTCTGTTATCATTGCTGTTTGAACTATTATCAGATTTTCTTCCTTCTTATCTATGCTTCGAACGAATTGTGATAAGAGGAATTGAGAGAACATACATCCATTCGGGAATAATCTGGTAATTTTACTAGTTAAATACGTTATTACTAGAAAGAGGTAGTTATTGCTATTTTTATATGAAAAAGCATTGAAATAAGGCTAATTAACATAGATATCTTATTAGGTGTAACTAATTTTTTTTCAATTACCATCATTTCAAGTTTTCGGAATTTCGCGTCCATTTCACTAATGAAGAGGTAAGATAGGATAAGTCGTTTTTTTTTGTGAGAATTTCACGGAAATCAAGTGAGATAGGATGATTTTCTCCTAAGCTATTCTTGCAGCTCAATCAGAATTTGTCTTCAACGACTGCATAATTTAGTGGACTAACTACATGTGAGCAGTAAAAATTGAAAAATTTCGAGAAGGAAAAAAAATTGAGCAAAAATAGTTTACACGTTTTTTTGTGATGTTGTCAACATGGATTATTTCGCAATTAATGCTGATTGGAATCTTCAACGGTAATGAAAGTGAAGTATAATTATTCTTTCCCTCAATTTCTGTGCATTCTGTACGATTCAAATTATTATTTCCTGTCATTATTATATGTAAATAAGAAATTCAAGAGATAAACCATTTTTTAAGCTGGTGATGCCGTATATTGTGGTACTCCAGTACGACTGTCAGACAGAAGGCGATTCAACTACTTGGTGGAAATCATTCACTTTGATGATGACGACTTTGGATACTGTGGTGGTGCAATCATTGATTCGACACATATTCTCACAGCTGCTCATTGTTTCTTCGATCCATTCGACGGAGAAGCTGTTATAATTGCTGGAGTAGTGCATCTGAATTCAATCGCGAGAATAGAACGGACAGTATCAAAAATTCATGTACATGAAAAATATAATTTTCTTGGATTTGCATGTAAGACATGGGCACGATTCAAAAAATGGATTAATACTGCTTGTCAGTGTATAAAGGATGAATCAGATAGATTCGACATTGTAAATGATATCGCTGTTCTAACGGTAACCATGATGATTTTGTTCTGAATCAATTCAGCAATTAGATTTTTTTAATAGAATTTTGTGAATCATCAATTGACATTTACAGTTGTCCGAAGCTTTACCAGTAGGAGAATATGTTAATGTGGTTAATTTACCAGATACTGATTTTCTACCACGTTGTAACTACTGTGATTATGCTGGTTGGGGCCAGACTGAACAAAATGGACCACTTTCTATGTGGTTGTTTTCAACACAACTGATGTTATTAACAGACCGAGACTGTAGAACATTGCACACAAAGCATGCCTTCAAACAATTTTGTGCAATGGATCCAGCTGAAGAAGCATGTCCCCTTAAGGTATGAATGAATTGTTATTAGATGATCTATCATCTAATTATTATTGATCTATGCACTGTTGCAGGGAGATAGTGGAGCTCCTTTGGTATTTAACAATACTGTCTATGGTGTGAGTTCAACTGGTAGAAAACATCCTAGTTATCCAAATATATTTACGAAAGTATTTGATCATCTAGATTTTATACGGAAAGCCTTGGATGATTGAGAATTTCCATATGAGAAAAAAAAATTATCTGTATTTCAATTGTTTGAGAATAAAGGTAAATGTTGCAGTAACAATTAATTGCAGATTTCTTTTTTGATTCATCATTATTTGTCGGGCTTTAATACTTATGACTAGTTTTTTTTTCTAGTGTGGTATTACCCGGGTAGGAAAAATTCATTGGGCCAATATTGGCTCAGCGCCGGAAGCCAATATGCCAATGCTGGCGCCCAATCCTCAACCAAGGCTGGCCCAATATTGGTTGAGCATTGGATGATAACATTGTACCAATGCTGATTGCCGAAGCATGGCCAAGCCTCGATAACGAGCATTGGGTACTATACTGGTCCCAATGTTCAGCCAATGTTCATTTTATTATAGATTTTATGTTAAATACGTAAATTAAAAGTAATTAAGTCTTCTGAAGTGCATAAGAATGATCAAGATCCAATGTTATTTGAATAAAAAAAAAAAAAAATAAGTAGCCACTTGGGATCGATCCCTGGACCTTCGGATTGCCAGTCTGTTACCTTACCGTGCTAGCCATTAGGACATTTCATACAATGACTACTAAATTTGATCCTCATAAATTTATCGCCATCTACCTTGTTCGGAGAAATAAAATTCGATCGTGATTGTTCAAAAGTTATCCGATAATGTGAGATAATCTAATTATGTCAAAAGATTAAAAAAAATTGAAGCCTTGGCAGTACATTATTGGCCCGACGAGTGGCCAATGATCAGAAGCCAAGCCCTGGGAGTTCAAGTTTCAAACAACGCCTGGCCAATTCTGGCAGGCCAAACTACGGCGCATCGTTGCTTAGCCAATTCTGGAGGCCCGAACAACGGTGTACCGATACTTGGCGAAGTTTTGGCCGAGCCATGGCTACCAGGCTTTGGCATGCGAATTCTTGGCCGATGTTCGGCCAAGGGTTGAGCATTGGACGATTCCTACCCGGGTTATTTGCACTGTTGTATGACTGTAATCATTGTACGACCAAGATAAGGAATCTAGTCTTTCCCGTTCGTACGTTCTAAAAAAGTTATTAATTATCATTATTTTATAATTGATATACTGATTGAAACACATATCATTACAAGGTATCTGTTAGTCGATACCTGTAACTGTTTATCGTATTAATATTACTGTCACTTCACGTTTTCTTCGTTTTATGTTATTCACGATTTGACAAATAATTTCATACTACTGCATGAAGTTTCGAAAGAAATAAATAGAAGATAAGTTTTTGTAAAAATTCATACTTGTTCTAGTTTCTTATCAGAATTCATGATACTATTCGTGGAGAAATCCGATTTCCCAGTAAAATAGAATCCTATGTTCAAAAACTGAGCAGTCGAGTGGAATAACTCTTTGTAAGCAGTAACTTTCAGAGTTTTAGTTAAGAAAAAAAACTTAAGTGAAAATAATCTACACAATTTTTGTGATGTTATCTATATGGATTCCCTCGCTATTTATGCTGATTGGAAATTTTCACGGTAATTAATATCAAAGCATATATAAGTAACCGTGTTTTTCTATGCATACTGCTATAACTCCAAAATCCATCCCCGTAGGATAATCTGGTGCGGGAGTTCGTTCCGGAGATATGGGGTTCGAAAAAGGACATTGTATCAATGGACTCCTTATGAGTCTGAAATGTCCTGAAATGTTGGGAATATTTTAGAATATTGTAGAATGTTCCAGAAGTTTTGAAAATATTATGGAATATTCCAGACTGTCCGAGAATGTTCCAGAAATCAAAAACAGAAGTCCCGAATCTCCTATGTCATTCTTGAATATTCCATTATCTTGTTATAGTGGCGTTCCATCTCACAAGGCTAGATAGAAATGATTTAGTTTGGCTTAATAATTTCTGTATTTGAAGGCTCATTTCTTGAATTCACGTTTGATAAGAGTTGGTCAGCGTTGTTCCACGAAAGCGAGGGCAGCTCTGGTTAATGTAGAATGAAGTATGATCACTCTTTCATTCCAGATCTCTTATCTGTCACATTTAACTGACAAAAATGCGAATCAATGCGAAATTCTACTAGTTCCATTAGGGCAAAGATATTAAGATGTTTTCAGTAATTAAATTTGTAATAAACGGAGAAGAGATTGAACCAATAACGATGTTTTTTCAGCTGGTGATGCAATATACAATGGTCGCAGAGTATCTCCAGCTGAATTTCCCTATATGGTGGAGATATCTGAGAGAACTCGGATGGGTAGAGATTGTAGTGGAGCAATAATTGACCCAAAACATATTCTCACAGCTGGTCATTGTGTCTTTGATTTAGCCAAAGAGGAAATTATTATAACTGCTGGAGTTGTGGATCTACTTTCAATGTTCAGAATAGAGCAGTGGGGTGTAGCAAGTATTCACCTACCTAAAGGATTCGAATTTAAAGGATATAGATGTGGGAGATGGCGTCGGATGCAGGGATGGGTTCGTGATACTTGGCAATACTTTACGAGTGAAATAAACAATTGTACTGTTCACAATGACATCGCAGTGCTAAAAGTAACTCTGACCAATTGAAATAAAATTGAAGAAGCTAATTATGAAATTAAATGAGATGTTATGTAATTCAGTGTTATGACGAAATCTTTAAAAATTGAATATTCTGTTTATAATTGAAGTGTTTCTATAGAATTTCGTAAAACTTTCGATGATTACAGTTAAAAGGAGCTTTACCATTTGGGCATGATATTAAGGCTGTCAATTTACCGGATTCCGGATTTTTACCATACTGTCGACTTTGTGCTTTTGCTGGTTGGGGTGCGGCTCAAAGAGATGGACCAATTTCTCAGTTTTTGCTTTCAACAGAAATGGAAATTTTACGGAAGCTAGCTACAGTAAGGTTGAGGAAGCTTCCCTCCAATGAATTTTATGCAATCGAACCATTCGATGAAACAGGCCCTCTTCAGGTAGGGATAAATATTCGTACTTCAAATTGAACATCAATTTTGGATAAATATTCATTGATCTATTGCATTATTGCAGGGAGACTGTGGAGCTCCGTTGGTATATGAAAATGTTGTATATGGTGTATTGTCGAAATATGTAGACCATGATGTCACTCTGCCTGTATTTACTGATGTATTTTCACATCTCAAATTTATACGAAAAGCTATGAAAGATTCAGCTACGTTCGTATAGAAATGAATAAAGGCAAATTTTATCATAATAATTAATGAGCGATTTTTTCCTGATGTATTTTTTTTTTTGGTCGAGATTTATTTAATTTTTATTAGAAGCACATGAACTTGATAATCCAGGAATTGAGAGGAACACAGATCAAAAAATAAAAGTGTATCCCTTCATAAAAAGGACGGAGCATTAAAATCGAACATGGCGGATTTCATCTCGAATTGAAAGATAATCGAATTCGAAATGAAAATAGTCGAACTCGAATCGACAAGAGCGAATTCTGGTGGAATTTATGGAAACTAATTTTTTTGAATTAGTTTTCCATGAAAAAAAGTAAATAGCCTTGAAATTTCATGTTATCATCAATTCAATAATTAAAGAATGAAAGTATTTTAAATAATTAAAGTTAAGTACAAAAAAATAATTACAGACATTGAAAAAGAAAAGTGTTAATTAAAAAACGAGAAGGGGATCAACAATGTCGCCGAAGGCGACGACGGCGCTAGTCTAAATATATTTTAGAAAGTATTTGATCATCTAGATTTCATGCGAAAAGCTTTGGAAGATTGAGAATTTCTGTACAAGAGAAGAATTAAATCATATTCATTCTAATTGTTCGAGAGTAACAGCAAATGTTATTGTGACAATTAATTTGAATTTTTCTTTCGATCTATCATTTCATGTTTCTGTCTACAATACTTATAGCTAATGTTGCGTTACCAGTGACGTATTATTTGAACTATTATTTGACTGTCATAATCGTCCGATTAGACAATGAATAGATAAGAAATTTTGTCTTATCTATTCATGCTTTAGCTTCTTTTCAAGCTTTCTAATTCTATTCAATAGGAATTTTTTTTTTTTTGTAAATTAAAATGTTATATTCAACAGTTGCTTAGTTTTTCGGAATAACTACTTGTGAGCAGGTCACATAACTGCTCGTGAGCAGCATTCCAACGTTTTCGTAGAGGAAAAAAATTTGACTGAAAATTATCAGCATACTATTTATCATGATATCTTTGCGGATTCTTTCACAATTGATGCTGATTGGAGTTTTTAAAGGTAATCGATATCAATATATATAACAGAAGCAAGAATGGACTTTAGTTGGTATGGTTGCCCTCCATCTATCATGCATGAAGAAAGTTTCGGTTTGGTACTGCGGGAGCTGGATTTGTAAAAATAGATATCAAAAGAGGGCATAACACCTATGGACTCCTTATCGTTCGACAATATTCTGGAATATTGAAGAATATCCTAGGGTATTATAGAATGTTCTAGAGAATTCCAGAATATTCAAAAGTGTTCTAGAATGTTTCAGAAAGTTGTGATTCACTGAAGAGTTTCTGGTTCTGGAACGATTGAGAACAATAAAAAAACGTTCTAGAAACTGGCGGCCGAATTCCAGAATCTCCGGGAACATTCTCGAATGTTCCATTATGCTGTTATTGCAGGGATTAGTTTCAGCTCAAAAGGATATAAATGAATCATTCAGTTGAGCTCTATAATTTCTGTATTTGAAGGATCATTTATTAATTCACATTTGATGGGAATTGCAACCAAAACGGGGGCAACAACGGCTTGTTGAGAATTAAGTAGGATAAATCGTCCAATAGTCAGACGGAGAAGACTCATCAGACACCAGGGATCAAATATAAGAAAATCGATAATTACTGATAAATTTAACCATTTTATAGGTTCTTATTCGAGTTGATGAACATTATGTTGTGTTTCGAAGATTTAAAAAATTGTATTCCGTTGAATTACAAATTTTTTCAAAATAAATACGTTAAATAGTTCAAACACTGGTCAACTCAATAATTTTTGTTTATTCAATAGATTCTATTTGTTGCATTTCAAGTAAAAATTCATTTTAATGATTATTTTCCCAATCAACGGAGAAGATATTAAATGAAGTACTAACATTTTTTTTCAAGCTGGTGATTCAATACTCGGTCCTTTCGCATCATTAGCACAACTAGGCGAATTTCCTTATATGGTGGAGGTAATAACCTTGACTGGTCGTAGAATTGGACATTGTGGTGGTGCCATAATTGATTCAACACATATACTCACAGCTGCTCATTGTGTCTTTGGTCATCTAAAGGAAGAAATTTCTGTAATTGCTGGAGCAGTGGATCTATTCTCGGAATTTCGAATAGAGCAGCCAGGTGTACGACGCATTCATATACATGGGAAATATTCATTCAATGAAACTAGATGTGGGAGATGGAGTCGATTTCGAAACTGGTATCGTACCACTTGGTCCAGCCCGCAGAATGAAGCAAACGATCCTCTTCCTCACCATGACATCGCAGTATTAACGGTAACTCTGAGCTAACTAAATAATATTGTGTGATGTGTGGAAAAATTACACGTCACCTATTCCCCTTTCTTGTCACTTATTTGTGATAAAAAAATGAGAGTGAAGAACTTTTTATTAGAAAAGAAATCAAAACCTCTTTATATCGTTATTAGTTTTCACAGAATATAATCGACGGAAAGTGGATGAATTGTTGTTATAGAGAATTCTTTCTAATACTTTTTCGAAAAATCCCAAAAGTAAGAGTGGATTCATCCACGAGTTCTCCGCAATTGGGCTAGTTGAGGAGACTCATCGAACTTCTCATCTATTTGTTAGTAAAGTCGTGTGAATCATCAAAGGACAGATTTTGAGACTAAGAAAAAATAGTAGCGTAACAATTAGAAGAAGCAATTATTAAATTGAGAGAGATGAATCAATTCAGCGTTATGATGAAGATTTTTATTAATTCAACATTCTGTTAGTAATCGAAGCCTTTTTATGGAATTTTGTCCAATTTCCGATGGTTATAGTTGGTCGAAGCCTTACCATTTGGAGATTATATTAAGGCTGTCGATTTACCGAATCCATGTATTTCACCAGTATGTCAAATCTGTGAGTTCTCTGGTTGGGGAAGGACTAAAAGAGACGGACCAGTTTCTAGTCATTTGTATTCGACAGAAATGATGATCTTAAGTGAACAAGAATGTAGAGTACGATCGACAAGGCTTCATTCCAGTGAATTTTGTGCGATCCATCCTTCATTTGATACATGTGGTCTAAAGGTAAAGATAAATATTTGTAGTTTAAAATGTTTTTGAATGAATCGTCATTGACCTATGCACTGTTACAGGGAGATAGTGGAGCTCCATTGGTAACAAACAATGTTGTATATGGTGTACTTGTACGTAGTACACCCGATCCTTTTCGCCCATCTGTGTTCACCAAAGTATCTGCCTATCTAGGATTCATACAGAAGGCTTTAAGAAAATGAGCTTTCTTTGTATAGAAATTCAAATTATTTTCACTGTAATTGTTTGAGAATAAAGATTTTTTTCTCGATCTATCTTCTTTTTCATCAAACTTGAGTTGATTTTCATTGTGAGATGAACCTAATGATCGAATAATCAGAAGGAACAGAATTGAAAGCATAAAATTATCTGAAACTTGTTATTATATTTTTTTCTGAAAAATGTTGGGATAAATAGGAGGAAAATGAGAATGATAGAGCTGAAAAAGAAAAAGGAAAGAGGAAAATCCTTCTTTTTATTGTTTTTTTTTTTTAGAAAAGAGGTGAAACTTCTTAGAGTTTCTTGGAAAACTGTTTCAATTAACCTGACACCGTTGTACGCGATATTAGTTCGATGTTGACAGTGGAAGCGATAGGATCTCAACGACGACACGGGTTTTCTTCAGGTTATATGTCGCCCAGCGTGTTATTCATTATATACGCTTTGAAACGTGTCTACAGTTTGCCTTAGGATGCATCAAGATTTTTATTTTACGTTTTTGTAACCCACAAATCCATCGGAAGTATGCCAGAAGTTGAGAGAAAAGAGTGATTACGTTTGGAATCTTCAAAGTTTTTCTTTGTTTAATTGATAACTTCATTTTTCTCTTCAAATTCAGTATATTTCAGAGATATTAAAATCCTCCATTGCCATATGTTTTCTTCTACCAACTTTTCCCTATCTCCATAGTCTATTCGTGAATTCCCACATTCCGTTACCTCTTTCCATGTGTAAATACCCGCTAGATATAAGTAAAAACCTCTTGACTGACGCTATTTAATTCACTTGTATTGGACTATTGTAACAGCCGTGGGTCCAGCTCATTTATGTCAATAAATTGCAGTTTGAACTCGAACTTTGAATCCTTTATGGCGAAAATTGTTAATTCATCCGGATTTTCATTAACGATATCCAATTTTCAGGGAAAAAAATCTTGAAAATCATTTCTGACACTTTTTCATCGAATATTTTCTCGGCTCTTCGATGAAATCATTGAAAACTTTTCATCTCAAGTACTTCCTCTGATTCGACATATGTTTCATTATTGAAAGCATTAAATTCCAACAAATTTGTTTATTACAATTACTTCATGTCAATTGAGATTGCTAATGCACACTAATTGAGAAAACGCCAACTAATGAAGCTAATTTATTAACTATGTTCTATCAAATAAATTATTTAAATATTAGAATTTTTTTCTGCCTCCAAAAACACACATTCAATCATATTGTTATTTTTTTTCAATATTATTATACTTTCTTATTGTATTCTCTGCTTTTGTTTTTTTTTTTTAATATTTTCATTTGTATTCTTGACACTCATCTGTTGTATAATGTATATAAACTGATTGTATATATATATATATATGATGAATATAGTCTTCCGGTGGCTATATGGGCTCTTCTTGAAGGCACAGTCATAATAAACATTCAACTATTCAACTACTGAACTAAAGAACTTGTTAAATTATGCATATTTTGTATGCAATTTTTTCCAATTTTATATTTAAAATAAAGGTGAAACAACGGCAATTACGTTTTATCATGTACACTCTAAAAAAAATATACTCATGGCAAGTAAAAATAGTACTTGCAGCCAGTACATCGGAAAATCTTGGATTAAGTAAATGTTTTTACTCGTTACGAGTATAAAATAGGCTCCCCATAAGTATATCAGCTTGATCCCGAATATACTCATGGGAAGTATAAAGTATACTCAGGGCTAGTATACTTTATACTTGTGACAAGTACCTAACTCATTCTTGAGCTGGCATCATCTTGATACTTGCTACAAGCTCAGAGAGGACTGGTGGTAAGTATATTCGATCATCATCAAATATACTTGGGAGTAGTACTAAATATACTGGAGAGTAGTACTAAATGTACTAGAGAGTAGTACTAAAGATACTTGACTCAAGTATAAGTAGTACTCATATCGAGTTTTTTTTTAAATTTATTCTAAGTATCAAATGTACTTGATGCAAGTCCGAAAAATACTCCCAGCGAGAATTTTTCATATTTTAATATTTGCCGCTTTCAAGTGCAAGGACTTAGAGGTGAAAGGGCGTAAGTTCCATTTCTTCTGTCTTTTCTTGAAATAACAAAGGCATATCTCCAGCATTTTGCATTAATATGGGATCAAGAAGGAGTTTTTCCAGTTTTTCGGGATTATCTTGGTGAATAAACGAGATAGAGCGAAATAGATATCAATATTGAATCAGGAGAGAGTTTTTTCAGGTTTTCATTAAAATCTCGGTGAATAAGTGAGATAGAATGAAATGGACGATGATATGGGATCACCGGGGAGTTTTTTCCGTTTTTTGCTATCATCTCGGTAAATTAGCGAGATAGAGCGAAATGGACGTCAATTTGGGATCAGGAGGGAGTTTCTTCAGCTTATCACGATTATCTCGGTGAATAAGCGAGATAGAGCGAAATAAATATCACTATTGAATCAAGAGAGAGTTTTTTCGGTTCTTCACTAAAATCTCGGTGAGTAAGTGAGATAGACCAAAATGGACATCATTATGGGATCACCGGGGAGTTTTTTCAGTTTTTCGCTATCATCTCGGTAAATAAGCGAGATAGAGCGAAATGGATGTTAATATGGGATCACCGGAGATTTCTTCGAGTTTTCCGTGATTATCTTGGCGAATAAGCGAGATACAGCGTATGTTAATTTGGGATCGAGAGGCAGTTGATTAGATTTTTTGCGACTATAGCGGCAAATAAGTGAAATAGAGCGAAATGGACGTTAATTCGGGATCAAGAGAATATTATTTCATTTGAAAACTTCCTCATAATTCCATATGTGTACTTCGCTCTATCTCGTTTATTCACCGATCTAGTCGCGAAAAACTGAAAAAACTCCCACCTGATACTAAATTAACGTCCATTTCACCTTCTCCCGCTTAATTACAGAGTTGATTGCGAAAGTTGAGGAGACTACCTCCTGATCCGCTATTAACGTCCATTTCACTCCATCTCGCTTATCCACCGAAATAATCACGAAAAACTGGAAAAACTCCCTCCTACTCCCATATTAATCTCCATTCCGCTTTATCTCCCTTATTCGCAAAGATAATCGGGAAAAACTGGAAAAACTTTCTCTTTCTTCAGAATTAACGTCGATTTCGCTCTATCTCACTTATTCACCGAGTGATAGCGAAAAACTGAAAAAACTCCCCGGTGATCCCATATTAATGTCCATTTCGCTCTATCTCACTTATTCACCGAGATGTTAGCAAAAAATTGAAAAAACTCTCTCCTGATTCAATATTGATATTTATTTCGTTCTATCTCGCTTATTCACCAAGATAATCACGAAGGGCTGGAAAAACTCCCTCCTGCTCCCATATTAACATCCATTCCGCTCTATCTCGTTCATTCACCGAGATAATCACGAAAAACTAGAAAAACTCCCCGATCATCCCATATAAAGATCCATTTCGCTCTATCTCATTCATTCACCAACATAATCACGAAAAACTGTCAAAACTCCTTCTTGATCCCATATCAACGTCTATTTCGCTTATTTACCGTGTGCGAGACAGTACTCGTCACAAGTATAAAGAAGTACTTGTGATAAGTACAAAAAGTACTTGGGATAAGTACAAAAAAGTACTTGTGACAAGTACAAAAAAGTACTCGTGACAAGTACCAGACAGTACTTGTTACAAGTATAAGAAAGTACTCGTGACAAGTACAAGGCAATACTCGTCACAAGTATTTTTTATACTCGACGCAAGTATTTTTTGTACTTGTCACAAGTATTTTTTATACTTGTCACAAGTATTTTTTATACTTCATGTGTGGCCGTTGTACTCATGGTGAGTACCACATTACACTCATCGCCAGTATTTTTTTATACTTCTCACAAGTGTACTGTACTCAAGTACCAGCTTGTACTTGTCACTAGTATATTTTTTTTAGAGTGTACATACAACGACATTATACTTCTTTCGTTCAATAAAATAATAAAGTCACTTTATTTACGTACAAACACACATTTTCATTCTCAGTTTGAACTAATCCCGTGAGGGATTCTCTCACTTGCATACCACATACGAGGCTTTCCATTCTCATTCAAGTGGGAGGGAAAAGTGTGCATATGTAGTGAAAGAGCAGAAGGAGTGAATAAAAGAGGAAAAAAAAATACGAGTAAGTTCGTATGGAAGATCGCGATGGTAATAAGTTTCTCTGGGAATACTAGGGGTGAATATGGATACTTTATTTCATGCTGCAACAACAGAGTGGCATGATGTATTCAATGCGGGAAAAAGAAAGAGAATATTGAAAAGATCGAAGCTTCATGGCGTAGTATTGGATTTTTTTACCGTTTTGTTTATTCTGTTTCTTTAATTTATTTTTGTGAGAACATTTTTCTCGATTTATTTCAATGAAATTCTTGCGGAGAAATGAATATAAATTATTGATTCTTTTTTTTC
Organism: Aleiodes alternator; assembly: GCA_963921955.1. NCBI lineage: Eukaryota > Metazoa > Arthropoda > Insecta > Hymenoptera > Braconidae > Aleiodes > Aleiodes alternator. Next base: position 6,052,146 of record OY998099.1, on the reverse strand, counting down.
CTGGCTAATTTTCTCAAAAAATAATGAAGAATGGGACAAAATGTGGGAACAGTTGATTGTGATGAAAATGAATGAATAAAGAGAAAAATTCTCATTTTTCATTCATTTCCTTTTCTTTTCTATAAATTTTTCGTAAAAGTCACAGAAAATACAATGAATTGAATTGAAATCTTCTTTTCATCCATTTGCAGATATTTCTTATAGAGTTATCCGTAAATCTATTCGTTTCATCGCAATCGAAAAGGGTAGCATTCTAAAATTTCAAGTAAGATCCGAATTTTCAAAGGAAAATGAAGAATCAAATTTCTTCAATATTCCTTCGGAAATTCTTCAAATTTTCTGTGGAACATATTCAAGAACTCCAACAGGAATAGCAGGAAAAAAAATCAGTTCTATTCTAATATTTGAATAATGAAAAAAAATTATGATATTTAACATTTTTCAGAATTATCGAAATTTTTGTGAAATTTTTATGAGAATAATTTCTGTTGTAATTCCTCGAAATTGAAAAAAAAATCGCACTTTCAATAAAACAAAACACACAGAAAAAGCTGAGCATAGAATATGATCTTTCTGTTCATATAATATGCACTATGTATTGCATAAAATATGCACAACTGTTTTTCGTATGAAACATGCTCTATTAGTACATTAAACATGCACTAGTTAGCATATTTTATGTTAAATTTTTAGCACATAAAATATGGTGATGATGCGGATATTTTATGTTTTCTGTAAATGCATAGAATACGAAATGATAAATAGTATAAAATATGTTCAAAGCAGACATTTTAATACATATTTTACCCTTATTAGTAAATATTTTATCCACAATAGTACATATTTTATGGGAGATAATACATATTTTCTGCAAAAGTCGAGCGTATAAAACATGCATAATTAGAGCATATTGTATGTCAAAGGCCAAATTATATTGGATAAAATGCTCTGTTCATTTTCTATGCTCAGATCTTTCTGTGTGCATGATAAAAAAATATTAATGACTTTAAATAAAAATTGTAAGACGTCTTTCAGCAAAATTTCCTCATTTCCGTGCCTGTAGAAGAAAAACGAGTCGGGTGTTGTAAACTGCCTCGTTCAAAAAAAGCGAATAAAAATAATCCCCCCCCCCCCCCCCCCAAAAAGAAAAGAACCTAAATCGTAAAGTGCCTCATTGTGGCAAGAAAACACACCTCGTTCTCCCAAACAATCGATTCCTCTGACGTAGGAAAAAAAGAGAAAAAAAAACAAAACGAGAGCAGATAATAAATTTGTCGGCGGAAAATGAGGCTGATGAATGGCAACGGAAAAAAAGTGCACAACAAAACGAAACATTACACTCATTGTGCATCACGAGTTTATCGTGAAAATGAGTGTAGAGAAAGAGAATAAAAATAAAAAAAACTCCACAAAAAAAGGGGTAATTCACCTTTGTAGAAATATAAAATCGTTGAATTGAAACGGAAGTTACTAGTGAATGTTAGTGTCCAGTAGTAAAAAACCTCTGAAAAAATTTTTTTTCACGAACTACACTCAGAAATGAGTAGACACTCATTCCTTGGACTGCAGTGAAAATGTTTTTCAAACAGAACTAGCAAAATGTTTTTTTCCCCCATTCGAATGCATTCTTTTGGAAAAAATAACACGAGGCTTTAAGCGCCTTTTCTTTTGAGTACTAAACTATGAAAGAGGTAGAGAGAGAGAGATGAGAGATTGAAAATAGAGCAGAAAAGCAGCTACAAGAGAGAGATAGTTTGCTGGGGATTTGAAGAATTGTGGAAGAAGAAGATGGGTAGTTTTCGTGAATATAAATCGGTGGTTCGAGACATTCCTACTCAGTCGTTGCACCCCCCCCCCCCGTCTTCCTCACCGCCCCCTTTGCTCTCCCCCGCGACTCTTACAACTTGCCAAAGCCGAGTTGCCACGATTTCTAAAGAGGTTTGGGGAGGTCATCCGGCATATAAAAGAAAGTCGTTCGTCCGTAATGCCTCGTGGGTAATGCCACGATCTAAAAGCTCCATCCCCCTCCCCCCACCCCCTCTCCCCCTGATTGTGCGCATTTAAAGTCACGGATTTATTGGACGTCTTTCATTCTTAGAAGTGGAGTAAACGGGGAAATCTTTTGGCAATACGTTTTGTATTACAGAGAGACTCTTGACAGCTGATAAGAGGCACGATCAATGAAGTGATTTTATGGAGAAGAGGGGGGCGAATGAAACATTGTGAATTTATTCGTTTTTTTTTTATTTCTGCGAAAGCAAACGGCTTAGTGCAGTCATTCATTTTATCGAGAATGAGAAATTTTATAAAATTCCCAAAAACTATTATTTTTATCTTCACTTTTATTTTTCATCCATCATGAGAATAATAATAATAATAATAATATGTTTTTTTACCTTTATTAGGTAATTATTTCTATTCCATACTTTCCGTGAAAATATCGGTGAAAAAAGATGAAAAACTACAGATTTCAGTTATAATGTCTATCATAAAGCTTGAGGTCAAAGTATTTACATTGCTCGACACTTCTACAAGTTATTGCTGATAATAAGGTAAACCTCTGTTATGCAGTTTGCGTTTAAGTATTTTATGCAGCAACATTAACCTACATTCAAAAGCGTTTTATGTATCATAGAAAATACGTATATACAAGGCTTGTAAAAGGTTTTTGGAATGTGTCGGTTATTTTACGTACTGCACGAGAAACATTACACATTCACTGACCACTCTAATTCACACACAACTGACACTGTAGCTGTGTGTTTGAAGCTTAAGTTCAATCCGTAAACTATCCCCATCATCTAAACCTTCAATGGTATATATACATAATCTCCTCACAAGCATTGAATCACTCGTAATCTCACTTTAACGCAAAACCCATTATTCCTGGGGTTGTGTTAGGGATATAATGTATATGGTGAAACAAATTTAAAGTTATTGTTTGTGTTCATTAATCTGTTTAGAGGAATGATCTTTTTTTTGCCATTAAAAACAAAAAAAAATTCGGATTTTTTTATCGGATTTTTTCTGGGAAATTGAAAAAGAAATACGAATTTTTTTTGAATTTTTTGTTGAAAAAATTCGTAATCGACTGGATTTAGAGAAAAATTTCAGGAGACCTCTTTGGTTAGAGAATAGCCAGAACTAAAAGAAATGATGATTTCTTGATATTTTTCCCAACTGCTTCAAACATATTTTTAAAATAAGGTAAAAAAGTTAAAAAATGAGTTAATTTTTTTTTCGAAAATGTTGCAGAAAATGATGAAGATATGCCCTTTTTACACGAATCCATTCCTGTAGCTCTTGGAACTCGATACAAGAAAAGGATTCTGAGAAAAAGGGCGTAGTTTCATTGTTTTTCCAGATATTCCATCGAGAATAATCACAAGGAGCTGATTTTTTGCTTCAATTCATTTTTGGAGCTCTTGAAATCCTCCCCGAAAAAGATTCCAAATCCGAATTGTCTTGTTCCACTTTCTTGAGAAGGTTTTTGGAAACGAATGGAAATACGCCCTTTCTATCCTAATCCATTTTCGTAGATTTCGAAATTCCCTATAAAAAAAATACTTATTCTTTTTTTGTAGAGAATTTCAAATATAAAAGAGGCGTATCTCCATTAATCTCAGAAATATTCCATTCAATGCGATCCCATTGTCCAATCGCGTTTTACCTCTTCACTACTGCCTTCTTTAAACTCCGAAAAAAAACCTCAATATATTGCAAGCGTATTGGAATAACTGATGCTATTTACTTTATCAGCAAGTTTACATAAACCGGGAGACACCAGACCTCGAGGCGGTAGACCACTGTTTCCTGGTCGAGCAACGTATATATACTATACCAAAATACATGTGTACAGGATCAAGTAGAAGTAAAGAGACACGAGAGGCTGATTCTTGCCACTTAACTTCTTCTCATTCCCTCTTTCTCTCTCTTTCTCTTTTACACGAGGTGAATCGAGGATCTCCTTCATGAGCGAGATATACAGAGTGTCGGATTCTCGCGCCCTTAGGCACCGATATAGAGTCTGATATCGGTGAAATCATCTTGACGCCAATGCTCGTTCGATCCTGCAATACACCTGAACATGAGAAATATACGATGAATATTGCCCCCCCGGGGGTACTTCCTCTCTTTTCTCAGTGAGAAAGAATTTTTTGCCACAGTGAATTCAACGGTGCAATATTAACAGCCAGAATGTCTTTCAATATCGATTCTTCAAACATATGAAATAGGTAATATTGAAGGGATCCAATGAAGTATTGATAGTTTTTCTTTTTTTTTTTTTTAAGGACAAGGGAGAGAGAAATCATCGAAATTCATTCGAGGATACTATTTATGAGATATTATAAATTTTTTAAAGAATTCCTGCATATAGCAGCTTTATGGTGACTACATACTAATAATGTCAAGGTATTAACGTTTGTACTTACTACAGTCTTCCCTCTACTGATTGTGCCAAACGGGGCTCTAATTCCTAGAGAACGATCAGCAGAGCCACCCCCACTCTACATAGGAGGCGGAATTAACAAAAATAAAAGGTCAGGCGCTGTTCGTTTCAAATTTGAAATAGACCAATAACTTTAATGATTGTCTCTAAATTCAGCACGTTGCCATAGTTACCGCGCATGCTTATTTGAGATAAGCAGAATAGTGAGGGAAGAGGAGAAACACCGAAAGAGGAGCAGTACGTTCAATCGAGGGACGATCAGTAGAGGGAGCAATGTATTGTTTATTTATTTATTTTGTGAAGATTCATCGGACACATTAGAAGAGTATCTTTTTAAGCAATTTTCTTAAACCATCAGAAGAACGACCATCATTCAATTTAATTCAATCTAATTTCATTGAAATAAGTTTTTGTTTTGTACTATGGTTTTTCCAGAACCTGAGGAAGCCTGAATAAAATGGACGAAACGTCGTTCCGTTGACAATTGCTAAGTATTGTTAAATTCAATTATTCCAACGTCCCACGATCTCTACATATGTGCCTGTATATATTTAGAAAAATTTCCGATGGGAGCTGTCATGGATAAAAAAAGTTTGACATTCACAACATTGTGAATTCTTGTCGTATTTTGAGTGTTTTACGGATATCTCCAATTCTAATGATAGTTTTCCATTAACGGTAGTCACAAATAGAAGGTGAGATGACTTTTCATTGATCGCAGGTTCCTCATTTAATTTGTAATTAATTATAGAGGGAATGAATCACGAATTATGTCACATTTGACATAAATCTGTTTTTCGAGATGTCTATTTTACTCTCCTCGTTTTCTGAGATTATTTTGGAAACCAAGTGCATTGAGAAAATTTTTCGAATTGTGAAGCTCATAAAATAAAAAATATGATAGAAAAAATGAGTAATTTTCTCATTTTCTTGCAATAAATTAAATAATGTAATTCGATACTCAAAATTTGATTGATAATGGCATTTGAATTTTGAGGAAATTCAATTCGAATGAAACCATAACAAGCTCTGTGTAAAATGAATTCCCTCCCAATATCGTTCAACGATCCCAATCTGAATCACAGTAAACGTACAAACAGCAGCCACAAGCTATCGGCCAAACAGACGTAGTGGCTAAAGCCTCCGGTATAACTCAGATACTGTATACATCCGAATGGTTTCATTACAGCACTAAACTTTGCATCTGCATGTTTCACTGCACAACTTTAGTAAGATAATCCTTCTGCGTTTTATCGGCATGAACTCTGATGATTTCACATGCCTTACTGCAGAAGTTTGTTTACAAATTTCTGATTAAATGAAAAATTCATATTTTGATTATTCAAGCCTTGAAACAGAATGAATCCACTTTTTCTAGAATTTTCAAAGGAATATCTCGGAAATTAATGCAGATACGTCATTTTTTTAGAGAAATTTAAAAGCTACAAAAAAGATTAGAATAAGAAGGGCGTATCTCCATTAATTCTTGATATATTCTGTGGATATAAGTAACAAAATGCATGAATTAATTTTATGGATGCAGGCAGTATTTCAGTGAACTCGAATTCAGTTAATCGTTAGTTTTTTATGCCGTATCAAAACTCAATTTTTTTACATTTTTCTGAATCTTTTCCTAATTTTTGTTTGTGCAGTTTAAGATATATGAATTATCAGAGTTTATGAAAATAGCAGTGATGGAGATGAATCGCTCTAAATCGAACAGAAATAACGAAATTCCTAAAAAACTACACAGTTGACCTATTATTTAAAAACAATTGGCGAGGAGAACAGCATTTTAACTGAATAATAGAAGAAAAAAATATTCAAATCACCGTATAGTTATTGAGAAATTTCAATTAGAAAGTAGGCGTAACTATTTGCCTCTCTCTCAATCTCATGCATGTGGTAGATGATTAATGTGAAAAAAATTCGAGAAGAAATAAAAATTATATTCACAAGCTGAAGATAGGACTTTCGAATAGTTTAATCACTTTTTCGCATAAATTAAAGCATATTTGCTCGAATTGTCAGCAATTAATCGTAAACTAACCAAAAATTCTCATTTTTTCCTGTTTTATCTGCCGTACTCTGGAATACTACCTTAAATATTGTTATTCAGTTAAGATACACTTCACGCATCCCCAATGTAATTACAAATTCTTCCCAAAGATTACATCCCCCCCCTCCCCCCTCATACACCAAACGATCCTCTCTCACTACAGGTATTTCACTTACGATTATTAATTGAATAAAGAAGTTTATCTAAACTGAAAAAAAAAAATTCCCCGTAAAACGTAAATTCTAATACCAGAATAATGCCTCCCACGGAGAAGCGTTTGATGTGGCTTTATGGCAGCTTCCTTCCAGAGGGAGAGGAGATACACCCCTGGAATTGCTGAAAACTTTCCTCCCCCCACACACACATATATACACACACACAAAGATAGTGTGTGTGTATGCGACTCCTGTTTCGTGGATACACACGTGAGTATCCGGATGCTTTTAATGCCTCATACCTATTTGAACTCATCCCTCTCTAAGCTCGTTCCCTTTCCTGCCTCTGGAGGACCCTCCGGGAATGGAGAAAGTTATGGAAATGTTTGGTTTTACATTTTCCTATTTTTTTTTCACCCCCTCCTTCCTAATTTCCCTCTCGTTTCACTTCTCCTTTTTTTTTCCATAAATTCACCTTTCATTTTTTTTCTTCTTTTTATGCATGGAAAATGTGTATGCCCTTACTATATATACAGAAATGGAGGAGATTCATGCTGAAGGTAACGTTCCTCCTATATTCTCGTGTGATCCTTTGATGTTCCAAAGGTACTTCGTTCGAAAATGATATTACTGATGCCCGGATACAGCGAATGTAATGTGGCCTCGTTGATTTTTATGATCATGCAGGTTTATCACCTTCTGGCTGTTTCAGCGTCTTTCTTTCACTTTTTTTTTTTTTTTGGTTGAAATGAGGCACATGTGAGGAGCATCGAGGCATAAACTCTTGATGGTATCAGGCTCCTTTATGATGTGAAGCGTTCTTCAAGATACTTTGAATGCGTCTCTCTTTATCTGCAAGAGTTATCCCCATTTATTTGGCAATTTTCTTTTCTTTTTTGAAATGTCTTGTTTTGCAGCTACTCATTGTTTTCTCTAATTTGTTTCGCTCTGATGAGAGGAAAGGAGGAATAGTGCCTCTTGATGGGACAGAAGAGGGTGAGTGTTCTCGAGTTTCAGTGAAACATTTTCCTGCCTATTTTCGGCAGATGAGGAACTCGAGAATTCATTGAATAACGAGGACACAATAACGTAATTAAAATCAAGCTGTTAATGAGAATTTTTTAATGAGTAAAATTAATTTGTGGAGCTGTGGAAAATTTGTCATTGAAGACATGACTTTGATGTCTTTTTTTTTTGAGATTATCTCAGATCCTTATGAAGATACATCTTTTTTGCCTCAATTTTTTTTTGTAGTTTCTGAAACTTCTGATGAAAAAGAATCAGGTTAATAAAGGCGTATCTCTAGAATTTTTTAATGGATAAAATTAATTTGAAAATTGTGAAAAATTTGCCATTAAAGACATGATTTTTATGTCTGTTTTTGATAATGTCTCGAAGACTAAGTTGATGACAAATTTCATTGATTCGAAGATTCGTTCTAAAAAATTCTAAAGTTTTCCAAATTTTTGAATTAACTTCTCTAATTAAAGAATTCTGAATCATGCCAAATTGAATATCTTGTAGGTCTTGAAATTCTCTACGGAAGAACATCAGAGTCAAAAAAAGCGTATCTTCATTAATTTCCAAAATATTTAATTCGAAAATTGTGAAAAAATTAAGAATTTTTCCAATTCAAAAATTTTTAATAAATCAAATGAATTTGAAAATTGTACAAAATATTCAGTCATGTCTCAAAAATTAAGTGAAATACGCCCTTTGTGCCTTAATTTTATTTCCTTAGCACTTTAAATTCTGTACAAAAATATCTCAGAATAAAAATGGCGTATCTCTATGAATGACCCAGACATTTTATTGGGAATTATTCAAAAAAAACAAAAAACAAAACCTCCGAAATGCTCTCCAATCAATAAATCAATGATTCTCTTCACTTTCACTTTGGATTGTCTCATGAAATTCAATTTGCGGTTTTATGAATAAAAATTTTGAAATCCACGTTAGCGGTTACAGGTGCCATAAGTCATGGCTCACACTGTTTGGTCCAAAGGAAAGAGAACATAGGGGCAGGGGGAGAGAGGGTGGTTGTAACCTCATTTCACACTACAATGTAACAGAACTGAGAAGTGAACAACGGTCTATGAGAAAATGGTAATCCTAATCAAAACTAAGTTTAACGCGTAATCAAAGTTTCAGTTAGGGAAGTTACCAGGTGTGACGTACCATGTAACTCTCCAAGACAGTGGAAAGTAAAGTCTAGTAAGGAGCAAAGATGAGAGAGAGATAGAGAAACTGATAGAGAGAGAGAGAGGGGGGGGAATTGAGATGAGGGTGGGGTTTTACTGTTCCAACGTACATAGGAACCGAAGGATGCAAATTACTATTTCATCCGTACCCATTTCTACGTACAAACTGTTGAAATATCTCACGACAAAGTTCACCCTTGTATTCAATTACCTGAATCATTAATTACAACTCATTGAATTAACGAGAGAAGCAATAGAGAGAGCAGAAAAAAAAGAGAGAGGATAGAGGGAGATATAGCGAAAAAAAAGAGGGGCAATTACATTAAGGGGTCACTACTGTAGAATTTTCAAAAAATCGATTTTTTTTTGCTTTGAAAGTTACTTTGGGCTCTCCAGAATACGGGTAAGAAGAGTTATCACCTGAAACCCATTTTTTCACATGGAATTTTGAATTTTTCCCAAAGCATTTCTTCATATTCATAGCCTATGTCAAAACTTCAATCGTGTTTTCCTCGAAACATGATTTTTCAAATTGGCACGCAGCATAACTCGAATAATTTTCATTATTTTTATTTGAATTTTCCACAGCACCTTGGAAACAATATTTCGAACAGAAATACGCAGGGAATTTTCATAATATTGATTTGCACATTTCTTATTGATGAAAAATCGCCGGTTTTTTAGCCGAAATTTGAATTTTTTCATTCGAATGGTCATCAATCAAACAAAAAAAAAACAAATTTTTGAAATCCCCTTTGTCTCGAAAAATGCTGATTTTTGGGAGGTTAACTGTCTTCTGTCTTACTCGCATGACAGTAACGTCAGAACCGCGCGCTTTTCGGAATTAATAAGAACGCTTTCTGAACAACACAATATATACTACACTTGCACATCAAGTCACACAAAAGTAGCTGAAAATGTAAAAAATTCACCTTTTTCCATTTGATCTTCATAAAAATTATTTCTATAAATTGGATTTTTTACGAAAGAAAAATTATGATTGATGATGAAGCATCCCTAGTACATATCAGCTGTACAGGTTATGACTACGCTAGTCGTACTGATTTTTTTTTTACTAATTGAATCGGTACCAAATGAACTTCCTTAATTATATCAATAATTGGATGATTCATTCCTATCGATAATTAATGAGCGTTAATTAATAACTAGAATGGGAAGTCTAAAGGCAACGAAATTACAGTATTCGTTTAATTGAATGGAGAGAGAGATTTAATTTGCTTCAAGTGCGAATGATTAATTTTCATTGCGTTTTCTACAAGAGTGTTTATTTGAGGAAAATTGTGAAAGGGACGAGACTAACTGTATCAGCGAGTTTCTGGCAATGAAACACAGACACACGCCCCAACCCTCGTGCAACTTTCCTATCTTCACGTTGCATTCATTTAATAAAAAAAAAGGGGAAAAAAAGAGGGTGAGGGCAGTTGTAAGGAAACTTGTACGGTATTACTAGACGTGTGTTCTCTTTTTCAACTGAAGCCATTAATTGGTAATCTTTTATACTTTTTCTCGTTAAAAAAAAAAAAAAAAAAGGGAAAATCCGTTGATCTAACATTTTATCCCGTTAATCACCAGAGTCGTGTATCACCCGTTGGAGCCCCCTCGTCTTACGACAATTTATTTGACTACTTTTTCGTGAAAATTTCCTAATGAGAATTTCCATTGGAAAGGTGAATGGAAAGAGGCGGTAGATACGTTCCTATTTAACGCCCACACTCGAATAAGCGACAGAGATTTAACGCCAAAAACTTTCTCCTACAGTCTGTGATACTAAGGGCTAAGGAAAAACACAAAGTAAGTTAACAGAAAAAAAAAGGAAAATAGCAGGAGAGTTAAAAAAATAATTAGAAAAAAAAAATGAAGTACTTCCTTCTTTGGTTCTTTAGTTTCGTAGTGATTTTTTTTTTAAAAACTTTTTTTTTTTACTCTCTTTATGTCGTCTCGAGTGTCGTCTGAGGATGGGATAAATACTGGCCTGGGCTTATTAAAAAATTTTTTGGTACTTTCATCTACTTCTCACAACTCTTATTTATAATAAGTACAAATAAATAAGGTAATTATGAAAAAAAAAACTTTTTATTACACCGGACTTGAAAGGATTTTTACCACTTCAGAGTTGAAGATAATGTTAATTTTGCTTGAGAATTAATTAATTTTTTTTTGAAATTTTGAATTCATTTTTTCAGGCTGGTTTTCAATTAATTGCTGATATTCCGAGAAAAAGTCCTTTTTCCGCACTTGTTAGGTAATGTACTATAATTTACCCGGAATTGTGATGAAACTATTCGAAAGTCATATCTTCAGCTTGCGAATTTAATTTTTCTCTTCTCGATTTTTTTTACATTAATCTCCTATCACATGCATCAGATAGAGAGAGAAGCAAATAGTTACGACAACCTTCTAATTAAAATTTCTCATCAGCTATACGGTGACTTGAATAATTTCTTCTTCTATTATTTAGTTAAAATGCTGTTCTCTTTCCTAATAGTTTTCAAATAATGGATCAACTGTGTGGTTTTTTCATAATTTCGTTATTTCCGTCTGTTTTAGGGCATTTCATCTCCACCATCGCTATTTTCAGTAACTTTGTTAATTCATATCTCATAAACTACACGTCTTTGATACAGCAATTATTTTATTTTCTCCTCCAATGCAAAGGAAATAATTATTTCTATCAAAAAAACCATGACAAAAGCCTAAATCCAACAAATCCACTATATCCTTTCGGCTAATGTGTTTCGGATCCTGGATTACATTCTACCTACACTTATTACTCGACGAATGGACTTTCCCCCCTCCCCCCCCCCCCCCCAGTCATTCCTCTGTTTTCAACGAGAGAGATAAAGCCAAAAAAAAAAGAAAAATAATAAAAACGACAGGATCAATCATTTCAAGTATTTGTTGATTCTCCCGGCGTACAAAATAACTCTTCCCATGGACAAAAAAAAAGCAAAAAAAAAAAAGGAAAGAAGATAAAGGGTTAGCCGACAATTAGCCGATGCCATTCCCCATTCCAGTCTCATGTCATCAATGGGGTGAAAAGAAAGAACATGGCAACAAAAAAAAAAAAAGAAATAGAAACGGCAGAAAAAGGTACGCGTATGCGCGAACGTGAGTAATATAACGAATGTCCAAAATGCTAGAGGGGAATCACCCTCGGGAATGACCAGAAAGAGGGAGAGAGGGGAGGGGGAGGGCAATAGGGCCGGAAAGACGTGATCGATGGTACACAGCAGAAGTGGAAACCACCTGGGGTACTTTGCGATATCTGTTTTCTCTCCTCTATCTGCTATAAACTCATTCTCTCATCGTGAAAATTATATCTAGTCTCTACGTTTTTGGAGAAAAGGGTTGAGAGTAAGAGAAACAGAGAGAGAGAGAGAAGGGAGTAATTAGAACTGAGTCATTGTAACGACGTCTAATAACCGGTGGAGTCCTCGTGGGATTTGACACGTAACACGGAGAATAAATGGGTTATAACTGAGGAAAATTTTATTTTAGAGATATTAATCTTACTTGTTGTGTTATTAATGGGAGACATGAAAAAACTGATTTGAGGGGATTGATGATACTTTTTTTAATTAGGAGAGACTGAGAGCACGGGGTTATGGAGCTGAGAGTGAGACCCTAAAAGAAGAGAATTCTCGGAATTTCGAGGGAATCCTGAAGAAATTTCTAGCCCAAACTATTTTTTTTAGGAATATTTTGGTAACTTAGCGAGATAGGGTGATTTTGTCCCGATTATTATTATTTTTTATAGAATTCCAAGTGCAACAAAAAAAAAATTATCATACAAAGGGCGTATTTCCATTAGTTTCTCAGAAATTTTCAGAAGAACCGTTTCAAAATCGTTCTCTTCACCTGTATTAGTTGAATCAATGCCTGCATTGAAGTATTAATTTGGTAAAATGTGGAAACATGTGAGAACCTCGAAAAATGACCCAAAAACGTGAATTTCGACTTTTTCGAAATGGTGAAACTGATTTTTATGTTTTTTTTTCAGTAGCCAATAGGTGAAATAGAATAATTCGATCTCCTTCCTCTATCTTTCTTTTTGAATATTTCGGAAACCAAGCGAGATAGGGCGATTCCACTGGAATCCTTTCTTCAGAAGATTTCGAGATCTTTAAAAGAAGGTTGAAACGAAAAGGGCGTATCTCCGTCGATTTTTAAGAAATTGAAAAAAAAAAAGATAAGAAAAATCGTTTTTTTAAATCTCAAATAATTTTTTTTGCTCAATTTCTTTTTGAAATTATCTTGAAAACTAATGGACAACATCCCCATTGTCCAGAGCTTTTCTGTAGAAGAAATTTCAAAAGCTATCAGAAAATATTGGAGCGAAATCGCTCCATCTCGCTTAGTGTCCAAAATATTCGGCAAAAACCAATAATAGGAACACAAATTATTTTTTCTCGAATACAGCTGAAAATAAACGAGATAGGATGGTTTTGCAAAAAATCCCTTTTTATAGAACCTCGAGAATTATAAGAAAAAGCATTCGTGAGAAGAGGGCGCATCCCCAAAAATTTCAAAGATATTTTCAAGAAAAGACTGGTGAAATTATCTTTGCAAAAAAAAAATTAAATAATTAGAGCAATCTGCATTAATCAAAAAACTCCCATCACCAGCCCCCCGCCTCCAAAAAAAACCTTTTTTCCCCATAAATAACATTATCTCCACCACAATGAAATCAATCGCATTTCGTTAGAATTCTCATGCATTAGAGTATTCTTCTCCCCCTTCTAGAAAATCATTCCGGATGTTGAACGTAGCCCAAGCAGTGTTAGTCGATATGGACACTAAATTATCCGTGGAATTACATCGAAAGGGTTTTGTTTGCACAATCCCCCTTGATCTCACCCCATAGTCAAGAGAAAATGAATCTCCGTTGGTTTATTGTTGAGCGATTTCAACGATGCTGGGCCATTTCAAAGTACCGTTAGGATCAAAGGCCTGTCTCGTTAACACAGATACACTCACTTTTCTTTCGTTTTTTCCTCTATTTTTTTCCTCTCATTTTCACAAGCAGTCCTTTTTTTTCCCCCTCATTTTATTCGATGTAACAACAGAAAACTGTTCATTCACCAGGTGAAAAAGGCTTTTCAGCTAATTCCCGTAAGGCAGAAAACAGTGCAAACATTTTTTTCTCTTCAATTTCTTTTATTTTCCACTAGTGTTGAGCTCAGTACAATGAACAAATTCCATGGAATAGTTATATTGAACAACGAAGTAATGAGAGTGTGTCCGGGGGAGTTGTCCCTCTACAAAGCCATTCTCTCACTCTTTTTTTATCTAGGTCCTTTATCTTTTTTTGCTCCTTTTTTTCTTTCATCTCTTTTATTTTTCTCTTGCTTGTGTATGTGTGTTTGTGTGTGTTTTCTACCCCTTTTGCTCCATTTCGCCTCTTTCTCTCTCACTTCTTTTGCCACTAGTTTCTTTTCCGCTTCTCATCGATTTCCGTTTATTATTGTAGGTGAAAGAAAAAAAAAGGAGAAAAAAAAATCAAGAGAATGGGTATCTGCTAATAGACGGCGTCAGCGAAGCGTGCTCTGTACTCACGAATCACTTTTCTCTTCGTTTTTCTTGTTGAATTTGGGTGTTTTTTTTTTTTTTTAATTCTCGCCGATTCTCGCCTTTTGACTTGGCGCTTCTCGTTTTTAAGTTTCTCAATTGCAGTTCAGTGAGGGGGAGGAGGGGGTGGAGGAAAAATCGTTAGAAACAATGGACGACAGTTTGGATATATGTTGGATAAAATACAATTGCCAAACGTCCATTGGCATCGATGGTATAAAGAAGCTGTATGCTCTTGGTACCGACGTCGTTCATGCCTCGATACATCTTATATAGACTTTATTCAGTATCCCCCCATCTGGCTCCTGTTTCGAACAAGAATGTATAGATATATTGTTTTTCTTTTAGGATTTTTTTTTTTTTTGGAGATTCTTGTTCACTTCTCTTCTCCACTGCTATCAGACTTTTGGCGTATTTTCTTATTATTATGCCCTTTTTTTTCCTCGCACGAGAGCATGAAGCTTCTATACGTGGCCATTATTCACTCGAGATTATTTTTCCGTTCTGGCTTTAAATCTTTTCCTCTCGAATTCGAAGGCAGTATGTGTGGATTCTTTCATATAAACTTTGACCTATGTAGTTTCTGGTGATTTATTGGGGGTGTTTAAAAAGAAACACAATTTTTATTTTTTTATTTTTCTGAAGAGCATTGAGAAAAGAGGATTCACATTATTTGCATGATTTTTCAATTGGGGAAATGGGGGAAAAAAACGTAACTCGTGGAATTCAAGAAGGATTTTTCTTTTAATGGAATGAAGAAATTTGTGGGATCGATTTTTTCCCGAATTCAAAGATAAATTGTATATTTTTTTTATCCTAGTGAAGTTCTTTGCGAAAAATTCTGAAAAAATTCAAGAAGATGCCACAATATGTCCGCATTATTCCTGAATTTTTTCGGATTTTTTCGTAGTGACCTTCATTCTGAAAAAAAAAATTAAATAGAAGCGAAAATTAATGCCTCAACTTTTCGATGAAATTAAATGTTCCTAGGATAAAAATAAAATGAACAGAAATAGAGCAAGTTGTTTTTTTTTATACTAACTTCATGGCTAATGGTCATGAGCCATGAATCTTAATTCGCGTATGCTCAACTCCCTCCCAACTGAATGTAGTAATGCCAAATCGTAAAACGTGAGGGCATATCGCGAAACGATGGGATTGAAATGAGGTGGAAGAGGTGTTTGAATGCGACGTTACACCAAAATATCCTAGTAAATGTGTGTATGTAACTGCTGTATATCGTAAGCTATCGTTCGTACGACTCTATTTTCCGTATATCTCTGTAGCTACGAAGAAATTTAATAGCAAAAGTGGAACGAGTTGAAATGGTATGAGAATGTATGACAGAAACAGCGGATACATTTTACGTAATCTCGATTGTAATTCTTATTTTTTATGTTTATGTCGATATTTAGATAGTGAAAAAGTTGCTAACTTTATTTGGCAACGAGGAAAATAGGAATTCAACTCAATTACATGAAAATTACATTGTGCACTCTTTTCTTTTTGCGTTACATTGAATTTTCCGTAGAATTTCCATCGAGAATACTGAAGCTATTATCGACAGTTTAACTAAAATGCAAATTTAATCGATTTTTTGTAATAAAAAGTGTAGAGAAACGATTTTGCGATGAGTAGCTTCTCAAACTCAGCAACAAAGAAGTAAATGAAAATGAGTATTTTCTTCTTATTATCAATTTTAAAAAATAAATGGCAAGAAAAATGAATGTTTTATTTGATGAAAATTGAGTGAATGTAATTTTGTGATTTAAAATTACAGAAATCGCATCAAGAAAAGAACAAAAATGAAAAAAATACCTTAGACGAAGAATATTTTGTGTTAAAAATTTAGAAAATTCCCTAGACCTTTACCAGAATTGACAATTGAAATTTCGTGCAAGGTTACAAAATTGAATTCAGTTGCGGAGAGGCAAAATAAGATAACTCGATTTTTTGCCGATTTTTTTTTCTGAGAATATCTCAGGAATTGATTGAGATACGCTTTTTTTTTGCTCTGGTCCTTTTTTTTAGAGAATTTCAAGAGCTACAAGAGGCTCAGGGGTAAAAGGGCGTATCTCCATGAGTTTTCGAGATGTTTTTCTCTACTAACCTCATATTTTCGAGGGAAAAATACATTTCCTTTCTAAACTTGACTTTAACTTCGTTGGGAGCTTCCAAATGAACCACTGTGCTCAGATCTACAGTTTTTGCAGTAAAAAGTGGATTGACGGCTAATGTGTTTCGTTCAGACATATATTTTCAATTTTCTCCTGAACTTTTTATAACCCTTTAACACTTATGGGCGTTTCCCCCACTCTGCGAGCAATACCGTACCTACTATGAGGTTAATGTTTATTTCAAAATTTTATCGGGTATGTTATTGTTAGTCAATAACTTTGAGTTTCCACGTTTCATTTACTGTAATTTTTTATTCGACATCATTAGAAATAATTTAAAAAAAAAATTAAAGACTATTCGAATAACAAAGGAAGGGGCCTGAGGGAACCCATCAGACGTGTGTATCACTGTAATGACCGAGGTTCAGTTACAGTGTATCACTGTAATGACATCGTAAACTGAGGTAGTGGGGACTGAGAGTGCACGCGATTGGCTATCCCCACTCTATCACAACGGGTACAAATTAGTCCGACTTCAGCGTTAGAGGGTTAATTACCTGTATTCTTTGAATATAAGACCAAAACAAACAGATTGGTTTTTTCAAAAATCACTGTTTTCAAATAGCCATAACTTTTTTTTATGAACTCAAAATTGCTCAAAATTTTCCAAGAATATATTCCATTTCGTCGTTAAGCAATTCTGCGAATGAAAATTGAAATAGAAGTAGTTCACGATAGTAAACCAAAAGAAACCCAAAAAAAACTCGAAGCAAGAATAACAGCCTTATTTTTCGTTTTTTACTACCGAATTAATTCTCTCATTTCACTACACACGCAGTAATCTCTCTCTTCTTCTACGTATTTTCAATTTGTTGTTGGAAGCCAAGCTTCCCACTTCTCTCTCCAATTTCTTCCTCTCTTTTCACCGGTTTTTCTCTTCTTTTCCCTATGTATTTTCGTAGGTTTAGAAACAAACTTTCCACTTAAGCTGCTTCATTTAGTTGGACCCCAGGTTGGTATATTGGTTCGCTAAGTTATTTCCTTCGAAGTTGGCCCGTTTTACTACCCCATTCCCTCCCCTCCTTCTCTCCTCCCCCTCAATGCTCCCTACCCTTCCGCCTTTTTTTTCTTCCACTTGCTTCTTTTTCCCTCCTCATTTTATCCAGCCTCTCGCGATCAGTATAACGTAACGTTATATATACTTATCCCAACTCCCTCTCCCCCCCTTCCCCCCACTCGTGACTCTGAAACGTACTAAGGAGTTTGTGTTTACTCACAGTCAAAGTAGATATTTCATCCTGTCGGCTGCATACTGATGTGAGAGAGAAAATTTAAACCCTCCCTCCTTCTCTCATCTCTCAGTTTGTGTTTTTTTTTTTTTTCCTATTTTCTCTTCCCTAACTCCCGATGACTCGTCGATATCCTTACGGATTTTCTTGAATTCTCTTTTCACCTGTGATTTAAAAGTTTTCACAAACTTTTTCTTCTATTATTCTTTTCTTTTATTTGTTTTAGTTTTCTTCTTTACTAAAGTATCGATTGCGGTTGTCGCAATTGATTGAGCGCATATAAGTTACTTTTCTCACGTTCGCATCCATTTGTTTACTGCAGTGATTCTGAAATCAGAAAGAAAAAGAAAGAATAAAGAATGAATCTATTAAAACTTTTGAAGAATTTTATTGAATCATCAATTTTTATTTATGACGGAATAAATTGTTTCGTTGATTATTTAATCGCATTTAAAACAAATCAATCATCAGTAACAATTATGAATATTGAATGGGGATAAATTGTTTTTGTCTCTACGGGCAGTTGAATTATATCGAAATTGTATTAATTTGTATGAAGCAATTTTTTTTTTAATTTCACTTTATGGATAATCAATTATAGATGAAATTATTAAGTGGAATTTTGGGGGAACTAGAGTTTTTTTTTAACATTAATGATTGATTCTATAATTCAAAATAACTGGTAGGGCAATAACCGCATGTGAATACATGAAAAGCCATTACGTAATATTTGAACCGGAAAACCACTACGATTGATTGATCATCCATCGACTGTTATCATCAAAATGACCATTCACTTCTATTATTATATGAGGAAACAATCAAACTTCCCATGGGATATTTCAACCAAGAATTTAATCATTGGAATTTCACATACAGTTTATTTTACACATTTTTGAGTCTAAATACTGAAGAATTATGAAAAACTTTGAGTTTATCATTTGCTACATTTATAACTCATGAATAAAGTGTTTTAGTTTATTTATCACTCCACTGCTTGAAGTTTGAATACAAAAAAACTTTTAAGCATCGTGCAATCTGTGTTTCTCCATTCACGTAGATAAAACGTAAAGCCTGTTTAGTTTTGAGAAAAAGGATAAAAGTAGATCAACTTTTCGGAGCTTGAAAATATATTTCATTATAAAGTTTTCTTCAATTTCGATTGTTGATGCACATGGAAAGAGGAATTCTTTTTCATTTAATCAAAGTTAAATTAATAAATTCTTTCTGAAAAGATATTTTGAGGTTTCATGATAATGGAAAATTTTTAGAATTGTGAACACAAGAAAAAGGAAAAAAAAATCAGAAATCTTTTGGAAACCAATAGAAATATACCCTTTTTGACCTCAACACAGTTTTGCAGAGAATTTCACTAGCTAGAAAAAAAAAGATTTGGGTAAAGAAGGCGTATTTCCATTAGTTCCTGAGATATTCATACTATGATGGCAATTGTAAAAATTATATTTTCGAAAGGGCTTCGATGGGTTTTCAAACCTGGAGTCTATATACTAATAAAGAAAGAAAGAAAGATATTTCAAAAAGAGCGGAAAAAATTGACTTATCCCATTTTACCCCTTTGCTACTGAATTCTCTGACTTCAATTTATTTTTCAATTTATTGTATCTCATTCTAGTCTCAACGTACGCCCTTTTGCCTCTACACTCAAGCTATATGTACTAGTTGTGACCTCGGGTAATGAAAAACGTGATGATAATCTCAATTCCCAATTTGAGTTGTTATTCTTTCGTTTGTTCAATGGATCAAACAACCTAGGAAAAATTTTGTTGTGATTTTCAATAAATTTAATTAGGATTCTTTCTTGCGTCCTTGAAATCGTGTGACCAATCCACTGAACAGTCAAAACATATTAAAATTTTTATAGATCTACATGAGAAAACAGAATTGTAACAATCTTTTATGAAGTGTCCATAAAGTATCGATTTACCTACTTTAATATGAAGATATATGTCACATTTCCATATTTCCTAATTCTACATATATTTTGCTGCTTACATGTTCCAAAGCAAGAAAAATATGCATTTTTTTCCAATAAATACAGGCGAAACCCTATCTGCAGTAGAAAATCATGCATTTTAGAGAGAATTTTGGCAAATTTATGCAGCGCCAAAATTTCACAAACTCAAGAAAATTCCGTCTAATCGATGCACCAATGAAAATATCTGATATCAAAATGTCAAAAGAATTTTAAGTCCAAAATGAGTGTTAAGCACAGGTAATTACATGGAAAACGGAAGACTTTCAATCCTAACACCATGAAAAGACTCATGAATTCATCATCCATCCCTGATCTTCCCGCTCACAATATTCAAGCACAGTAAAATACAAGCATAGTACCTCCCCCACAGTATTCACCCGATTACAATTAATAATAATTACTACTTAACATTGAACCGGTACATGCTGAGTTACCTCCACCCATCCAACCACTCTTCCGATTCATTTCCGGGGGCCGGTATGTGTCCGAATAATTCATGACGCTTCCCAGAGTAAATATAAGCTCTTATAATTATTCCCAGTGGGATTAATCCAGCAACGAGATTAGCGCTTGGGTACTGTACCAACCAAACAAAAGACCCTGGATACTCGTGTTGTTGGGCTTTACTCCACCGTACCAAGTGCAAATTTTCAGTGTTGAGCTACCCGAAGGACTTCAAATTGATCTTACTGATATTACCAAGTCACTGTTTAACTGTTGAAATTTATGCAAGAGTGATAACAGAAATTGAGGGGAGAGATTTTTTTTTTGGTTTCATTTCTCTGCATCAAAAGGACTAACTACTGTTTGAACAGATTTTCACTTTATATGCGTAGAGATAAGTTGAGAGAGGGAAAATTGGGAATTAGGAAATTTTTTGGAGATAATTATTTTTGATAAGAATTGAAGAGCTGCTTTAATGATTGTGAGGGAAGGTGAGTTGCAAAAGGGATCTATTGTTGTCTTGCAAGGTTCGAACAGCTGAATGTGAAGCAAGTTCCATTTTGAACGAATTTAATTCAAAGATTCATAAATGTAGCAAGAAAAAAATGACAATTTAATCTCAAAATTTGAGATTTTCAAGAAATATTGGTCAGACAGAAAGATCAGACGGAAATTTTTAACAGTGATTCGTATCGACCATTGGCCGATGAAAGATCGACTAAATGGACATATCGATATGGGTGCACGACCAACAATCAAAAGCTCAACCACGGTTCTGCCAGGGATAGTACTAAACATGACAATGCTACTAGAGTCAGCATATATCGTGTTTCTAAGTTGGTAGCACTTAGGTGCTGGTGGTTAGAACCATTAGTTTCGAGTTTAGTTTGATTGTCCTAACCTTGCTTACTCTTGGATTTCCCATTGTGTTTTGAAATGTTCGCCACACGCTGTGGATGCAATTCCATCAGAAATTAGGTTATTTTCGGAGAAGTCATCCGTAATGATCCAGAAGATGAGGCTGAAACTTCCCAGGAATAATTATTAATATTTGATTTTCCCATATATCAGTTTTCCGTCAATTTACCAATAATTCGTCCGAAATAATGAATTTTCTCTTGACAATTTCATCAGGTGATCATTCTCAAAATTTCAGTGGCTGATTCAAAATAACAAGATCTCTCTGCCATAAAATTTTCATAAAATTCTCAATAACTTCGATTTTCTAACGAAACTCCTTAATCTCAATAGAGTATTGTTGTGTTTTGAGGGAGAAAAACTGTGAAATTACTATTTTTTTTTCTATCTCCCATTTTACACTTTCATTTGCTGCCCCGATGAGCCGAAATGAAAAAATCTACGTCTAGACAAAAAGCTAGTTGAGTTTCAAAATTGGTTAGAAAAAAAAAGGGTGGATAAAAAAAGAAGAGGGAGTTGTGAAAGGATACACACAGTGCGTTTGTGACCCTCGTAACAACTGGGATATTTTCCAAATATTTCCATACAAGGGCTGCAGTTTTTTTTATATCTTTTATTTCTTTCTCATTTCTCCCGACCGGAGTACAGTGTATGGAGTCATTCAGTATTCGAAGCATGGAACAAGTGAATCGAGATCGTTGGGTCCGGCTGGTGGTGCGTAACGTGAATTCGTGATCGACTGAGGGAAAACACGTTAGTGAGCACCGGATTTATACACGGGCTTTTGATCGTGTGAATATTTATCCTGAATTTTTATGGATTTTTCGTGAGATAAAAGAGGAGAAAAGAATCGGCAAATATTTGACAAAAGAAGGTTTGGGAAACTCAACGTGTTGCGGAAAGGGCCTGGTTTTTGACACGGAAAAGGTCAACGACCTGGCATTTGTCGGAAATCGGGGCAATCACTTGTCAGCTTGTCATCTTCGGATTAATTCGAACAATCTTTGGTTTTTGACCCTCCCTTGTGGAAGAACAAGGGTAAGGTCTTCACTTGATTGGCGGAAGTCTATGTAAAAGGAACAATTTTCGATAATAGATCATGTTGGATGTCAAGTCACCTTCTCCATATTTAAATTGTCGCGCCTATCCCCACCCTGTAGAATACCGTGACCATAGTGATGTAATAATCGGAGCAATACTTTCTTCCAATGTAACTCAATTATCTCGTGGCCACGTGCAAAAGCCACATGTATAGATGAAGTCAAATTACAAAATAAAGTACGTTCAATTAATACAGCAAACCTGTGTTTCGATCATTCACTGGAACCCATCACAATATCCTGATCTCCAATAGATCGAGCTAGAGATAGAGACTCGACACTTCCATGTCTAGACTGACTCTACAGCTTTTGGCTTTGCTTAGAATACAGTCCATTAAAGTCGGTGATAATACAAGATTATTCTCGGTATTAAGACATTGAAAGCCGTATTTATTCAATTAATTGAAGTTTGTGACAATATACGACCACGCCTTCCGGCTAAATCCGGTGTTTTCTTTAAACCTAGAAAACCCTCCCAAAATCCCCTCTTTCCGGCCACCACCGGTTCCTAAAAACAGTTCATCTCGAAACAAAGCGAGAAAGCGTAATTTCACCCCAATCTTCTTTTATAGAAAATGTCAAAAGCTACAAAGAAAATTTCCTACAAAAATCCCGTTATCTCGCTTAGTTTCCGGAATATTTATGGAAAAAGAAGCATTGATCAAAAAAAAAAAAATCGTGAAAAATGGAAGAAAAATCCCATTTTTCGCCTCTCACGCAAAAAACTCATTACCCATGATACTGCGACCTTTCAACAGCGCTGAATAACAAATCAATTATCAAATTGATGAGACTATAATGGCATTGACACCTGATGCGGCAATAATAATATAATTTCAGTGGATATGATACACCGTGGATAATAATCGTAATCGCATGAAGAGATGGAATGGGTATTGAGGGCTGTAATTATGTGGGTTGTCGTATCCAATAGGATTGAAAGGGCGCAATGAGGAAAGGATGAGGCTGATATGAGATAGATGAACACGAGTGGTTTAACATCATAGCTATCGATGAAGCGTGTTAGTTTGGCGATGAATCGTCCCCGCAGGAGCGAAACTAAACTGAAGCCCTCCAACGTCACGAGCGGTCAGTTTCGATGGCATTTGGGGACCCAATAGTTAGAAGGGAAGCCCCTCTGGGCACAGAACACACACCATAGCTATCCAAGATCTGGGCCACCCAATTACACGGTCATCTACGGATCTGAAGGGGCGGAGAACGGAGAACACACAAATTGATCTGTCTAGAGGAAGTGAGGCTAGAGTATATACTGTGCATATCTATTAGGAATAACTAGAGTGGATCATTATAACCTCGGGTTATAGATTGTTAATATCTATATAGATTGTTTCACATGATAATACCTGTATGTACAAATTATTATATATGTATATGTATATATATATATTGCATTTGTCAGGTTGATGCTTAAGGGTCGGATGTAAGAAAATTTCCCCTAGAAAAAAATTTTTTTTCCCCCATACGAGAGAGTTTTCAAAGCTCTACTAATGCTGGCCGTAAAAATGCAGCAATCATTACGATCCAATGATCGAATGAAAGCTTATTTTTGGCTGCATGGCGGAAATTCGGTTTAGAGCTTGAAAAAAATTTCTTGTAATTATAATTATTTTATGAAAATAATCCCTCCATTATCCCTATATAGATGATACGAACACACAAAACATGGCGGCTAGCCGACGCTAACACAACACCACTAATAATTATTTTTACAGGTAGCACATCACTTGGAGACCGAATTTCCGCCGTTCACACTATTTATTGCTATCTATTCGAATTTTTTTCAGCACAATTACTACTGAATTACGCCCGTAATTAGTAGAGCTTCTGATGAAGCGGTCAGCTGTCACCTCGCAAACTCATAATCTCCGATGGGTGGCGCTACCATCATCATTATCCACCGAATTTAGATTTCTCGAGGGTAATGCAGTTTCTTCCAGGGATGTACCGACATGGGGCCCTGCAGGCGTTTCGCGCATTCAAATGAAGCGGTTCATTTGAAGAGGTTCACGCACGATAGTAAAATGAGCACATATTTGACAATTTCCGGATTTTTTTTACCTATTCCCTTGCTTTGACGCATTCACCTCTCTGCAGCAATGATGGAAATCATTGCTGAAAAAAGGGGAATGAACAAATTGAGGGAAATAGTTGGAAAAAAATTTTGAAAAGAAATAGCAAAGAATACAGGCGTCTTCCACATTAAAAAAAAAAACCATTTTCAACTGCTTCCTTGCTTTGACGCATTCCTCTCTTTTCAGCAATGATGAAAATCATTGCTAAATAGACGGAAATGGTCAAATTCAGGGAAAAAGTTGAAAAAAATGTAAAAAAAAGCCAGAGAGTCCAGGCCTCTTCCACTGCAATTTTTTTTTTACTCTTTCCTTGCTTTGACGCTCCCCTCTCTTCAGCAACGATGGAAATCATTGCTGAAGAGAGGGGCACAGTCAAATTACGGGAAAAAATTGAAGAAAAAAAAATGGAAGAGGATTCATCTTTTATACAATTAAATTTTTCATTTTTCAAACTTTTCCCTTGCCTTGATGCATGCCCCTCTTTCCACCAACGATGAAAATTATTTCTAAAGAGAGGAGCACGGTCAAATTGAGGGAAAAAAAATGAATTTTTTTTTTTACTGGCAGAGAGTCCAGGGAAATTTTTTTTTTTTTAACTGTTTTCTTGCCTTGACGCATTTCCCTCTCTTCAGCAACGATGAAAATCATTGCTGAAGAGGAGGGAACGGTCACATTGAGGGGAAAAAATGGAAAATAACTGTTTAAACAATAGCAGCAAGTCCAGGCGTTTGTTACATTCTCAATTTTTTTTTCAACGTTCTCCTCGCCTTGACGGATTCCCCTCTCTTTGGCAATGATGAAAATCATTGCTGAGGAGAGGGGAGTGGCCAAGTTGAGGGGAAAAATTGGATGAAAAAATAAGGAATAACGGCAGAGAAGCGCGACCTTCTACGACTTTTTTTTTCAACTATTCCCTGGCCTTGACGCATTCTACCCTCGTCACCAACAATGAAAATCATTGCTGAAGAGAGGGGCAAAATTGTCAGATTGAGGGGAAAAATTGAAAAATAATTCTTGAAAAAATGGTAAAAAGTCGAGGCCTCTTTCACTTAAAAATTTTTTTTTTCCAACGATGGGAATCATTGCTGAAGAGTGAGGCACGGTCAAATTATAGGAAAAAATCAAAATAATGGCTGAAAGGCCCACACTTTCCTACTATTTGAATTTTTTTAGTTTTTCGACTATTTTCTCGTCATGACGCAATCCCCTCTTTCCAGCAATGGTAAAAATTATTGTTGAGGAGAGGGGAACGGCCGAATTGAGGGAAAAATTAGATGAAAAAATGAGAAAGAATGGCAGAGCAGCGCGGCCTTTTCTACGATTTTTTTCAACGGTTTTTTCACCTCGCATTTCCCTCTCTTCAGCAACGATGAAAATCTTTGCTGAAGAGAAGGGCACAGTCGAATGAAGGAGAAAAGTTGGGAGAAAAAATTTCGAAAAAATGGCAGGGAGGCCGGGCCTCTTATGTGGTTTAAAAAAAAAAAACTATTCCCTTGCCTCGACGCATTCCCCTCTCGTCAGCAACGATAAAAATCATTGCTGAGGAGAGGGGAAGGGCCAAATTGGAGGGGAAAATTCGATTAAAAAATGAGGCAGAACTGCAGAGAGCCCCAGTCTTCTCTAGTATTCAAAAAAAGCAAACTTTCAATTATTTCCTTGCCTTGACGCATTCCCCTCTTTTCAGCAATGATGGACAACATCGCTGAAATGAAAGAAACGGTCAAATTGCAGGAAAAAATTGGAAAGAAAATTTCAAAAATGACTGAGACGCCCGCCCTTCTCTACTATTTTTTTAAATTTCTTTTTGCAACTGTTTTCTTGCCCTGACGCATCCCCCTCTCTCCAGCCAAGGTGGATCTCTGCTGAAGAGAGGGGCACGGTCACATTGCAAGAAAAAATTGAGATGAAAAATTTGGAAAATGGCAGAGAGGACCGGTCTTATGTACTATTAAATTTTCTTTTTTCAACTGTTTTCTTGCCTTGATGCATCCCCCTCTCTTCAGCAACGATGAAAATCATTGCTCAGGAGAGAGGAACGGTCAAATTGAGGGAAAAAATTGGCTGACAAAATAAGGAAGAACGGCAGAGAGGGCCGGCCTTTTCTACTTTTTTTTTCGATTATTCCTCTGCCCAGACGCATTCTCCTCTCTTCAGCAACGATGGAAATAATTGTTGAAGAGAGCGGCACGTTCAAATTACAGGGAAAAATTGGAAAAAAAATTCAAAAAGATGGCAGAGAGGTCTGGCCTTTTGTATTATTTTTTTAAAAAGTTTCTTTCAACTATTCCCTTATCTTGACGCATTCCCCTCTCTTCAGCAACGATGGAAATCATTGCTGAAAAAGGGGAAGGTCATATTGCAGGAAAAAATTCAAATAAATTTTTTTTTTAATGACAGAGAGTAACGGCCTTCACTTGCATTGACGCATTCTCCTCTCTCCAGCAACAACGAAAATCATTGCTGACGAGAGGGGAACGGTCAAATTGCGGGAAAAAGTTGACAAAAAAATATGAAAAAAATGGCAGAGTCCACGCGTCTTTCACATTGAATTTTTTTTTCTTCAACTTTTTCCTTGCCTTGGTGCATTCCCCTCTCTCCAGCAACAATGAATATCATTGCCGAAGAGAGGGACACGGTCAAATTCAGGGAAAGAGTTGAAGGAAAATTTAAAAAAAAATGGCAGAGAGCTCAGTCCTCTTCCACATTTTCAAAGAAAAAACTTCAACTATTCCCTTGCCTCGATGCATTCCCCTTTCGTCAGTAACGATGAAAATCTTTACTGAGGAGAGGAGAACGGCCAAATTGAGGGGAGAAATTGGCTGAGAAAATAAGGAAAAACGGCATAGAGGGCCGGCATTTTCTACTATTTTCTCCACTTTTTTTCTAATGATTTCCTCGCCTTGACGCATTTTCCTCTCTTCAACAACGATGGAAATAATTGAGAGCCGCTCAGCCATTTTTTTTCCAATTTTCTCCCTCACCTTGACCGTACCCCTCTCTTCAACAATGAGTATCGTTGCTGGAGCGAGGAGAATGCATCAAGGCGAGAAAAGAGTTGGAAAAAAAAATCAAATAGTCGAAATGAGTGGGCTCTCAACCCTTTTTTTATTTATTTTTTTCAATTTTTCCCTGCAATTTGACCGATTCCCTCTCTTCAGCAAAAATTTTAATTGTTGCTGAAAAGAGGAGAGAGCGTCGAGGCAAGGGCATAATTGAAGAAAAAATGAATAAGTAGTTGAAAAAGCCGGGCCTCTCTGCCACTCTTTCTCATCTTTTCATTCAAATTTACCGTTCGATTTGACCGTTGCCCTCTCCTCAGCAATGATTTCCATCGTTGCTGGTGAGAGGGGAATGCATTATGATAAGAAAATAGTTGAAAAAATTTCTTCCTCCAAATAGTGAAAAAGAGTGAGCCTCTCAGTCATTTTTTCAAGTTTTCCCTGCGATTTGGTCATTTCTCTCTCTTCAGCAATGATTTACATCATTGCTGGAGAGAGGAAATTGTGTCAAGGCAAGAGAATAGTTGAAAGAATTTTTTTTTTAATAGTACAAAAGACCGGGCCGGGCCTCTCTGCCATTCTGTGAATTAAAAAAAAAAAATTTCCAGCAATTTGACCGTGCCCCTCTCTTTAGCAATGATTTGTGTTGTTGCTGGCGAGAGGGGAATGCGTCATGACAAGGAAATAGTTGAAAGTTTTTTTTTCTTCGAATAGTAGAAAAGGGTGGGCCTCTCAGCCATTTAGTGAATTGAAAAAAAAAAATTTCCTGTAATTGGACCCTTTCCCTCTTTTCAGCAATGATTTTCGCCGTTGCTGAAAAGAGGGGAGTGCGTCGAGGCGAGCAAACGGTTGAATTTTATTTTTTACCGCAGAAGAGGCCTGGACTCTCTGCCGTTTTGTTGAAATTTTTTTTTTCAATTCTTTTCCTCCATTTGACTGTGCCCCTCTCTTCAGTAAGGATTTTCATATTTGCTGAAGAGAGGGGAATGCGTCAAGGCAAGGACACAGTTGAATTTGTTTTTTTTTTGAAAATGTGGAAGAAGTCTGAACATTTCTCTCTGCCATTTTTTCAAATTTTTTTTCCAACTTTATCCCTCATTTTGACCGTTTTCTTCTATTCATCAATGATTTCTATCGTTACTAGAGAGAGGAGAATGCGTCAAGGCAAGGGAATAGTTGGAAAAAAATAAAAAAGTCGTAGAAAAGGCCTCTCCGCCGTTCTTTCTTATTTTTTCATCCAATTTTTCCCCGCAATTTGGTCGTTCCTCTCTCCGCAGCAATGATTTCATTCACTGCTGAAGAGAGGGGAGTGCGTCAAGGCAAGGAAACAGTACAAATTTCTTTTTTGAAAATGTCAGGAGCCCTGGATTTTCTACAATGTTTTAAAGAATTATTTTTCAATTTCTCCCTCAATTTGACCGTTGCCCTCTCTTCAGCAATGATTTTCATCATTGCTGAAGAGAGGAGAATGCGTCAGGGCAAGGAAAAGTTAGAAAAATAAAATCAAATGCAGAAGAGGTCAGGACTCTCTGCCATTAAAATTTTTTTTTTCAACTTTTTATCTCAATTCGACCGTTCCCCTCTCTTCAGGAATGATTGTCATTGTTGCTGGAGAGAGGGGAATGCATCAAGGCAGAGGAATAGTTGGAAGAACTTGAAAAAAAAATTACAAAATGTCGGACCTCTCTGCCATTTTTCGGAATTTTTTTTCTGCAATTTTTCCCTGTACTTTGACTGTGCCTCTCTCTTCGGCGAGGATTTTCATTGTTGCCGGAGAGAGGGGAATGCGTCAGAGCAAGGAAATAATTGAAAGAAAATAGTAGAAAAGGCCGGGCTTCTCTGCCATTCTTTCTTATTTTTTTATCCAATTTTTCCCCTCAATTTGCCCGTTTCCCTCTCTTTAGCAATGATTTTTATCGTTGGTGAAGGGAGGGGAATGCGTCAAGGCAAGAGAATAATTAGAAGAAATTGTTTTCTAAATAGTATACGAAAGTTCGGGCCTCTCTGTTATTTTTTTTGTTGTTTTTTTCAATTTTTTTCTGCAATTTGACCGTGCCCTTCTCTTCCACAATGATTCTCATCGTAGCTGAAGAGCAGGGAATGCGTCAAGGGAAGAGAATAATTGGAAAAAACTAAGAAAGTAGTAAACAAGGCCGAGCCTCTCAGCTATTTTTTCTGCTGGAAATCATTGTTGGAGAGAGGGGAACGATCAAATTGAGGGAAACACTTGGAAAAAAATTTTGAAAAGAAATGGCAGAGTCCAGGCCATTACACATCTACAAAAAAAAATTTTTAACTGCTTCCTCACCTTGATGCATTCCTCTCTCTTCAGCAATGATGAAAATCATTGCTGTGGAGAAAGGAACGGCCAACTTGAGAAGAAAAATTGGATGAAAATATAAGAAAAAATGTCAGAGAGGCCCGGCCCTTACTACTATTTGTTTCATTTTTTTCCAATCATTTCCTTGCCTTGACACATTCCCCTCTCTTCAGCAATGATGGAAATCATTGCTAAAGAGACGGAAACGGTCAAATTGAGGGAAAAAGTTGGAAAAAAACTGTAAAAAAAATGACAGAGAGTCCAGGCCTCTTCCACTGTAATTTTTTTTTCAACTCTTCCCTTGCCTTGACGCATTCCTCTCTTTTCAGCAACGATGGAAATAATTTCTGAAGAGAGGTGGCACAGTCAAATTACGGGGAAAAATTGAAGAAAAAAACATTTAAAAATTACAGAGAAGATAGGCCTTCCGTATAATTAAATTTTGTATTTTTCTAACTATTCCCTTGCCTTGATGCATGCCCCTTTCTCCAGCAACGATGAAAATTATTACTGAAGAGAAGGGCACGGTCGAACTGGAGGGAAAAATTGAAAATAGAAATTGGAAAAAATAGCAGAGAGAACGGTCAAATTGAGGGAAAAAGTAGAAAAAAAAATTTTTTCATGGCAGATAGTCCTCTCCTTATTGAATTTTTTCTTTCAACTGTTTTCTTTTGCCTCGACGCATTTTCCTCTCTTCAGCAACGATGAAAATCATTGCTAAAGAGAGGGAAGCGGTCAAATTGCAGGAAAAAATTGAAAAAATGGTTGAGAGGCCCACCTTTTTTTTTTCAACTATTTTCTCGTCATGACGCATTTCACTCTCTTCAGCAACAATGAAAATGATTGCTGAAGGGGGGAACGGTCAAATTGAGGAAAAAAAATTGAAAATAATTATTTAAAAAATGGGAGAAAGTTCAGGCCTCTTTTACATTTTAAAATTTTTTTTTCCAACGGTTCCCTTGCCTTGACGCATTCCTCCCTCTTCAGGAATGATTAAAATCATTGCTGTGAAGAGGGGAACGGCCAAATTGAGGGAAAAAATTGGCTGACAAAATAAGGAAGAACGGCAGAGAGGGCCAGCCTTTTCTACTTTTTTTTTCAATTATTCCTCTGCCCTGACGCATTCTCCTCTCTTCAGCAACGATGAAAATCATTGCTGAAGAGGGTGGCACGGTAAAATTGAGGGGGAAAATTAAAAAAAAATTGAAGAAATGATAGAGTGTCCAGGCGTCTTCCGCTTAATTTTTTTCTTTCAAATCTTTCATTGTCTTGACGCACTCCCCCCTCTCCAGCAATGATGAACGGTCAAATTGAGGGAAAGAATTGAAAAAGACTTTTTGAGAGAATGGCAGAAAGTCCAGGCCTCTTTCATATGTTCCTATTTTTTATTCCATTGTTTCCTTGCCTTGACGCATTTCCCTCTCTTCAGCAAAGATGAAAATCATTGCTGGAGAGGGAGGCACGGTCAAATTAAGGGGAATGATCGAAAAAAAAATTAAAAAATGGTAGAGAGGACCGGACTTTTGTACTATTTGAAAAAATGGATTGTCAACTATCCACTGGCCTTGACGCACTTCCCTCTCGTCAGCAACAATGAAAAGAAGTGCTGAAGAGAGGGCACGGTCAAATTGCACGAAAGAATTGAAAAGAAAATTTAAAAAATGGCGGAGAAGACCGGCCTTTTCTACAATTTTTAAATAAATATTTGTCCAACTATTCCCTAGCCTTGACGCATTCCCCTCTCTCCAACAACGATGGAAATCATTGCTGAAGAGAGGGAAATGCTCGAACTGCAGGAAAAAATGGCTGAGAAGCTCACCCTTTTCTGCTATTAATTTTTTTTTTAAATTATTTTCTCGTCGTTATGCATTCCCTTCTCTCCAGCAACAATGAAGATCATTGCTGAAGATGGGGAAACAGACAAATTGAGGGAAACAATTGGAATTGTTTTTTCAATGGCAGAAAGTCCAGGCCTCTTACACATTTTCAATTATTTTTTCTTCAACTCTTTTCTTGCCTTGGAGCATTCTCCTTCCTTCAGCAACGATGGAAATCATTGTTGAAGAGAGGAGAAGGGTCAAATTGAGGAAAAAAATTGAAGAAAAGGCATTGCTGAGAGGCTTAGCCTTATCTACTATTTTTAGATTTTGTCCCTCCCTATTCCCTTGCCTTGACGAATTTTCCTCTCTTCAGCAGTGGTGAAAATTATTGCTGAGGAGAGGGGAACGGCCAAATTGAGAAGAAACATTATATGAAGGAATAAGAAAGAATGGTAGAGAGGTCCGGCCTTTTCTACAATTTTTTTCAACTGTTTTCTCGCCTTGATGCATTCCCCTCCCTTCAGCAAAGATGAAAATCTTTGCTGAAGAGAAGGGCACAGTCGAATGAAGGAGAAAAGTGGGACCAAAGATTCGAAAAAATGGCAGGGAAGCCAGGCCTCTTGAGCGCTTATAAAACAAAATTTAACTGTTTCCTTGCCTCGACGCATTCCCCCCTATGAAGAGAGGGGAACGGTCGAGTTGAGGGAGAGAGTTAGAAAAAAAATAGAAAAAAATGGCAGAGATTCCAAGTCTCTTCCACATTAAAATAGTTTTTTTTCTACTGTTCCCAAGCCTTGGCGCATTTCCCTCTTTTCAGCAACAATCAAAATCATTGCTAAAGAGAGGGACACGGTCAAATGGAGGAAAAAAATTGGAGAAAAAAAAATGACTGAGAGGCTCGGCTTTTTCTACTCTTTTAAAATTTTTTTTTCACTTATCCCTTTGCCTTGACGCATTCCTTTCTCTTCAGAAACGATGGAAATCATTGCTGAAGGGAGGGAAACGGTCAAATTGAAGGAAAAAGTCGGAAAAAAATTTAATAAAATGACAGAGAATTCGGGCCTCTTCCACTAAAATTTTTTCGTTTTTTTACTCTTTCCTTGCCTTGACACATTCCCCTCTCTTCAGCAACAATAGAAATCTTTACTGAAGAGAGGGAAACCGTCAGATTACAGGGAAAAATTGAAAAAAAATCCGAAAAATGGCAGAGAGGTCTGACATTTTCTACTTAAAAAAAAAAATTCTTTTAACTATTCCCTTGCCTTGATGCATTCCCCTCTCTTCCGCAAATATGAAAATCCTTGCCGAAGAGAGGGGCAAGAATGAAAAAAAAAAGTTGGAGAAAAAATTTCGACAAAATGGCAGGGAGTCCAGGCCTCTTCTGCGGTTAAAAAAGAAAATTCAACTGTTTCCTTGCCTCGACGCATTCCCCTCTTCTCAGCAACGATGAAAATCATTGCTGAAGAGAGGGCCGCGGTCGAATGGCGGGGAAAACTTTCAACAAAAAATTCCCAAAATGGCAGAGAGCGGGCCTCTCAAGTTTTTCCTGCAATTTGGCCATGTTTCTTTCTTCAGCAATGATTTTCATCGTTGCTGGAGAGAGGAGAATGCGTCAAGGCAAGGGAATAGTTGCAAGATTTTTTTTTTTGAAAATAGTACAAAAGCCGGGCCTCTCAGCCATTTTTTCAAATTTTTGTTTTCATTTTTTTCCTGCAGTTTGACCGTGCCCCTCTCTTGAGCAATTATTCTCATCGTTGCTGAAGAGAGGGGAATGCATCGAGGCGAGAAAACAATTGAAAAAAATAGTAGAAAAGGCCGAGCTTCTCTGCCATTCTTTCTTATTTTTTTCATCTAATTTTTCCCCTCAATCTGGCAGTTCCCCTCTCCCCAGCAATAATTTTCACCATTGCTGAAGAGAGAAAAATGCGTCAAGGCAAGGAAAGCGTTGAAAAAAAAAAAATGAAATGCAGAAGAGGCCCGGACGCTCTGCCATTTGATTTTTTTTGTTTCAACTTTTTCTCTCAATTTGATCGTTCCCCTCTCTTCAGGAATGATTTCCATCGTTGCTGGAGAGAGGGGAATGCATCAAGGCAAGAAAATCGTTGATAGAAATTTTTTTTTTAAGTACAAAATTTCGGATCTCTCTGCCTTTTTTTGGATTTTTTTTTCAACTTTTCCGTGTAATTTGACCGTGCCTCTCTCTTCGGTGACAATTTCCATCGTTGCTGAAGAGAGGAGAATGCGTCAAGGCAAGAAAAAAATTGAAAAAATAATAATTTTTCAAATAGTAGAAAAGGGTGGGTGTGTCAGTCATTTTTTCTACTCATTCTTTCAATTTTTTCCTGCAATTTGACGGTTTCCCTCTCCTCAGTAATGATTTCCATCGTTGCTGGAGAGGGGAGAATGCATCGAGGCATGAAAACAGTTTGAAAAAAATTGAAAATGTGTGAGAGGCCTGGATTTTCTGCCATTAAAACAAAAATCCAATTTTGCCCCTCAAATTGTCCGTTTCCCTCTCTTTAACAATGATCTTCATTGTTGCTGGAGAGAGGAGAGAGCGTAATGCTGCAAAAATAGTTGAAAAAAAAATTAATTGTCGAAAAGGGTGGGTTTCTCAGCCATTCTTTCTTATTGGTTCATTCAATTTTTTTCCTCAATTTGGCTGTTCCCCTCTCCTCAGCAATAATTTCCACCATTGCTGAAGAGAGGGAAATGCGTCAAGGCAAAGAGGTCTGAACTCTGCCATTTTCTTCAATTTTTTTTTTTGAACTCTTTCTCACATTTCGACCGTTCCCCTCTATTCAGCAATGATGCTCATCGTTGATAGAGAAAGGGGAATGCATCAAGGCAAGGGTATAGTTGGAAAAATTATTATTTGAAAATAGTAGAAAAGGCCGATGCTCTCTGCCATTCTTAAAATTTGGTTTCCAATTCTTCCCTGGAATTTGACCGTGCTTCTCTCTTCAGCAATGATTTTCATCGTTGCTGAAGAGAGGGAAATGCGTCAGGCAAAGAAACAATTGAAATAAAAAATTTGAAAATATGAAAGAGGACTTTCTGCCATTTTCTCAAAAAAAATTTTTCAATCCATTCCCTCAATTTGACCGTGCCCCTCTATTCAGCAATGATTTTCATCGTTGATGGAGAGAAGGGAAAACGTCAAGGCAAGGGAAAAGTTGAAAGAAATTTTTTTTTTAATAGTACAAAAAGCTGGGCCTCTCATATCAGCCTCGAGAGGGGGAATGCGTCAAGGCAAGGAAAGAGTTGCAAAAAAAAATTTCAGTGGAAGAGGCCTGGACGCTGTCATTTTTTCAAATTTGTTTCTCAATTTTTTCCCTCAATTCGACCATGCCCCTCTGTCTTCAGAAATGATTCCTATCATTGCTGAAGAGAGAGGAATGCATCAAGGCAAGGAAATATTAGAAAAAGAATGAAATAAATAGTAGGAAGGGCCGGGTCTCTTTGCTATTTTTTCTTATTCGAGTCCGATTTCTCCTCTCAATTTAGCCGTTCCCCTCTCCACAGCAATGATTTTCCATCATTGCTGAAGAGAGAGGGATGCGTCAAGGCAAGAGAACAGTTGAATTTATTTTTTTTTTGAGAATGTGAAAGAGGCCTGGACTTTCTGCCTTTTTTTCTTAAATTATTTAAAGAATTTTTTCCTCAATTTGACCGTGGGACCCTCTTCGGTGATGATTTTCATTGTTGCTGGAGAGAGGGGAATGCGTCATGACGAGAAAATAGTCGAAAAAATAAAAACTTCAAATAGTAGAAAAGAGTGGGCCTCTCAGCCATTTTCTCAATTTTCCCCTGCAATTTGGCCATTTCTCTCTCTTCAGCAATGATTTTCATCGTTGCTGGAGAGACAAAAATGCGTCAAACAGTTGAATTTTCTTTTTTTACCGCAGAAGAGGCCTAAACTCTGCAATTTTTTCGAAAGTTTTTTTCCAACTTTTTTCCTTCTTTCGACTGTGCCCCTCTCTTCGGCAAGGATTCTCATATTTGCTGAGGAGAGGGGAATCCGTCAAGGCGAGAAAACAATTGAAAGAAATGGTAGAAAAGGCCGGGCCTCTCTGCCATTCTTTCTTTTTTTTTCATCTAATTTTTCCCCTCAATTTGGCCATTCCTCTCTCTTCAGCAATAATTTCCATCGTTGCTGAAGAAAGGAAAATGCGTCAAGGCAAGGAAAGAGTTGAAATTTTTTTTTGAAAATGTGGAAGAGGTCTCAACTTGCCACCATTCTTGTAAATTTTTTTTTTCAAACTCTTTCCCTCATTTTGACCGTTCCCTTCTATTCAGCAATGATTTTCATTGCTGCTGGAGAGAGGGGAATGTATCATAGTAAGGGAATAGTTAGAAGAAATAAAAAAAAAAGTACAGAATGTCGGACCTCTTTGCCATTTTTTGGAATTTTTTTTTTAATTTTTTCGTGTAATTTGACCGTTCTCCTCTCTTCAACAATGATTCCCATTGTTGCTGAAGAGAGGGGAATGCGTCAAGGCAAGCAAATAATTGAAATAAAAATAGAAAAAATAGTAGAAAAGGCCGGGCCTCTCTGTCATTCTTTCTTATTAGTCCATTCAATTTTTTTCCTCAATTTCGCCCATCATGCGTCAAGGCAAGGGACTAGTTGAAATTTTTTTTCAAATTGTAGAGAAGGGTGGGGCTCACGGCCATTTTGTTTTCCCTGCAATTTAGCCGTTCCCCTCTCTTCAGCAATGATTTCCATCGTTGCTGAAGAGAGGGGAATGCGTCGAGGAAAAGGAATAGGTGAAAGACGAACTAAGAAAATAGTAGAAAAGGCCGAGCCTTTCAGCCATTTTTTTTCTTCAACTTTTTCCCTTAATTTGACGGTTCCCCGCTCTGCAGCAATTATTTTTATCGTTGCTAAAGAGCGGGGAATGCGTCAAGGTGAGGGAATAATTGAAAAAAAAATTAAAAAGTAGTAGAAAAGGCCGGGCCTTTCTGCCATTCTTTCTTATTTTTTCATCCAATTTTACCCTTCAATTTGACCGTGCCCCTCTCTTCAGCAATGATTTTCATTGTTGCTGGAGAGAGGGGAATGCATCATAACGAGAAAATAGTTGAAAATTTTTTTTTCTTCAAAATAGTAGAAAAGAGTGAGCCTCTCTGCCACTTTTCCAATTTTTTCCTGCAATTTGGTCGTTTCCCTCTCTTCAGCAACGATGAAAATCATTGATGAAGAGAGGGAAATGCGTCGAGTAAGTAAACAGTTTCAAAAAAAAACCTAAAAATGCAGAAGAGGCCTGGACTCTCCGCCATTTTTCCCAAAATTTTTCTTCAACTCTTTCCCTCAATCTCACCGTTTCTCTCTCTTCCACAATGATTTCCATCGTTGCTGGAGAGAGGGGAATGCATCAAGTAGAAAAGGCCGGGCCTCTCAGCCATTATTTTTTCTCAATTTTTTTCTTTAATTTGACTCCAGCTGATAATCCTTCAGAAGTTATTGAAACATGTGTGTGCGTACAGATACACACACACAGATATTCCTCCTGAATATGATTTTCGGTAGTTTTGGATCATTTTAGATATGTCCCAACTAAAGAAATCGGGATTGGAAATTTTTATGACAGTAAAACTTCCTCCGGAAGCAAAAACATGCGCTTCTTCGTTATTTCGAAAGAAAACTAAGGAAATGGCACTTACGCTCTTTTCATTGCAAGGCCACGATATTAATTTTCAATAATTCCACTCAAATAACACAAATAAATTAAATTATTCTCCAATAATTTTTCAAATACAAGTACCAATCAGTTATGTTTTCTGAATGCCATTTAATTGATTTCAAACACACACGGACCGGTATAATGCATTTAATCCGTTTCTGCATTGTAATTCATTCAATTCCAGTTTAATGGAAAATAATTATGAAAAATATAGGTTGAATGATTTATTCATGTTGGAAAAAATACTCGATGCAATATTATATCGATTAATCTACTACCATTCTATATTTCCAACAATGAAAATTGTATTATGCTTCAAATATAATGTTCATTACTGTCATTCCTCATCTCATTCTTCACACGGCAAAAAATATAAATAAAATTTCAATAGCACCAGGGCCCCGTATTTTTTCGCGAACTCGGCCCTGTTCTATTCGTGGCTGCACCAGCCGCGCGCTTACCGACAGCGCAATCGTCAACATTGAGCTTCCTGGCTGACCACTCAATGGGAGGTCGCGTCAATCAAAAAAAAAATCACCATATCTTACATCCGACCCTTAAACGATATAGTCTAATGCTATCTCAACACTGGACGATATTAACAAACACCAGTTTATCGGAATTTAGGATGGGCGAATTGGATCAGTACATACAGAATGGCACTAATTGTTTTGGATGATATTATTATGGATAAAGGGAATTATTGGTAATTTGACTTTTGCACTGGGGAAAGAGAATTTTCTTGAAGAAATCAGTAGCGGTGAGGGAAAAAAGAATGAACTCGTAAGTCGTGGAGATACATCCTTTTTGCCCCAAGGCAGTTGTTTTTTTTCATTGGGAGCTACATAAGAAAAAAATATTAGGACAAAAAGGGCGTTTCTTTATTCATAACTGAAATATTTTTTGAAAAAAGACAGCAAAAGAATAGTTGATGGAGATACGCCTTCTTTATTTCTAACTTTTTCTGTAGAGAGTTGCAACACTGAGAAAAAAAATGGTAAAAACTATCACATTTCGATACCATTGGTCCTTAGCAAACATTCTTTGAAATAATTGAAAAAATAATTGAATTTACTGAAAATGAATTAATTAGTTGAATTGGATGATTTCAGTAATTTCAACAAATACTTTAATTATTTGAAGAAAATATGTGCTAAGAACTAATGGCATCAATATTTCATAGTTTTTACCACTTTTTCTTCTCGGTCAAGTTCCATTGAGATAAAAAAGGCGTATCTCCATTATTTTTCGAGATATTTGGGAAAAATTGTTGAAGAAAAAATTAAATTATTCGATTTTCCCTCTCCGTTGCTGAAATTAATAGTGAATTTTTGAAAATGTGGAAGATAATTAAATTCAAGTGTATCGAAATTGAGGCTGGGTAAATTACATCAGCGCAAATTATTTTAGTGATACTATATTGGCGCATGATAATGGCTATGGTATTTTGTGATGAATACACTATCAAGAGCGCCTGCAATGTCTTTGGCATTTTTATAAAAGTCTATTGTGTTAACGTGAATATTCCGCGTTCAGACTCTGTACAGCCAAGTAATTGGAATTCCTCCACTAATTTCTAAATTATGATGCTTTTTTTTTAATCAGTTATTTTAAAGAATTTTAAAGATGGAGAATCCTGATTCCTTGGAGAATATTGGAATATCATGAGGATAGAGAATTTATCCGGTATTTGCACTGAAGATAGTCGAAATGAGAGAGATTGATCGTTTTAAGGTATCAAGATGAGATACAATCGATGATGCAAATGGAGAGAGACAGCTTTTGAGTTATTTGTTGATGAATTGACAAAGATGAAGGGGAAATTGATTCGATTGATGGGCAAATGTTATTCAATTTTTCAAAAAGTAATGAATGATTTTCATGTAAAATGAAATTGAGGATATGAAAAATTATTGGAATATGGAGAGACGACAATTCTAGTTAGCTTTGAAATTATCACACGAATATCGAGGAAACTAAGCGAGATAGCGGGATTTTGAAAGAAAGCATTTTTTCAAGTTCTGATTTTCTTCTGCAAAGAAGATCTTCAGAAAAATTTCTCTGTTGCCTCCATTTATCGAAATATCCAGGGATAATTTAAAAAAAAACGATAACCTGTTGATAACGATTTTCTTCAGAATTTAGTTTTTTTAAGAATATCTGAAAATCTAAAAGAAATAGAGACATTTTCATAGGAAACTTTTTAATACAGCAAAGTCAAACCTAAAAAAAAGGCCAACGAACGGAAATTGCGCTATCTCACGTAGACACATCGAAAAATTGTCTGACTGTATCTACATTTGTACTACTGAATTCAGTATTATTTTTACAAAAACAAGCAATTGTCAAATTTTTCATTTGCTCGTTGCTCAAACATCTGCATTAACAAGTTAAGGTAGTTCACTCATCAAGTGGTTTTTCTTAGGAATTTGATGAAATCGAGATATGAAATAAAGAAATATATCTCATATTCTATAGAAAAAAAAGAAACAAAATTTTATCACTGGGAATGAAGCACGATATCAGCAATAAAAGTACATAATTAACATGCTCGAGGCCAATCAAGTATTCAAAAAAGCGCCAAATTTCCTGTATATCTGGAGAACCGTTCTTGAAATTTTTTTTTCTAAAATAATGCAGTATAAATAAGGAAGATAGAATTTTTTTTGAACAACGCGAAATTTTTTTTGACCAATTTGTTTAGAAAATATTCAATTTCAAGTAATAAATAATTGAAAAATAATTCACGCATCATAGTTAATACTGTGATCAGTGATGACATCTTGACAACGTTGCAGTCGTCAGAAATTTTTCATTCGTCATAGAAGAAACTGGAGCAAAACGGACCGGCTAATCGATACAATTCACGATTTTTTTTCGGAGCGAAGCCTCCTATTAAAAAACTTAAAAAAATTCATTCACAAAGTAGACCTGCTGTAGCATCTTTTCAAATTTTTTTCAGATTCCTTCGCGAAATCCGTTATTCCAAAAAAAAAATCGTAAGTAATTTCAGCTTGGGGGTCTATTTCGATCCAATTTTTCCTATTTTCAAAAGAAACGATTTTTCTGCACTTATAATACTTAGAATTTTTTCAACAAAACTTTATAGTGAACTACCTCAACAGAACAACAGAATATCGCGCTATGACAACTATTATTAACTCAAACAATGTGAAGACCGCACAAATATTATTTATGGATAATTCAACCTCGTTTTGTTCAACAGTTACTGGCAATGCTAATTAGTGTTTATCAGTTGTCTGACATACTTGAGACAGTGCAGCATAGAAATTCTATCTTGGTGTAGTAACTATCCAAACTACAGTTGTCTCAGTATATCCAAACCGTTGGCTTTTCGTTGCCTTTGGACAACACCGCTGGGATGGTTAATTTATAGCGTTGAATGCTTCCGTTTGTAATTCTGTGCTACCCTCGTCAGAGTGTTTCTCCACAGTCACTGGCTTCTAGTCTGAGGCTGCTGACGTAGGTGGTCCAGAGGCATTCCACTGATGTGGATGCTGGTCATTCAGAAAACAGTTCATTTGCCCGATAGCTACAACAATGTCCAGGAAATTTGGGATTAATATTAACAGATGTTTTCTCATCAATAATTTTGTGCTTTTGTACTGGGGGGTATTTTCCTGATTACAATTTTGGTATTATTTGAAAATCAGAAGCATTTTGAATGGAGGAAATATTGAGAGTAAAATATTGAGTCTGTAATTGCAGGAAATAATGATGAAAAATAGGGAACTTGCATATTCAATTTTTTTCTACTGCAATTGATTGATTAGAATGAGTTGAGTATTAAAAATAATAATAATAATTAAAAATGTTTGTATATGTTTTTTTTTACTTTGAAAATGAATAAATTTCAAACAGCCAGAAAGCGGAAGTGACATCGATATACCATATACTTTTGAAAAGTGTCAGTAGCTGGCGGTCCAGCTGCAATGTGATTGGTCAACGCGTTGAAGTTTCATTATTCACATAATGTCTAAAGTAGACGAAAGCATCTTCGCAGAAAATTTTTAAAGTTGATTTGAGGAAACGTATGGATTGTTTAGCACTGATATTCGAGTTCTCTCAACTCTCGCTAGACAGCGCTGCCGAATCATTTAGTATTTTGACGTCACTTCCGGTTCATCGCCATTCAAAAAATGCATTTTTTAATAATTCATAGTTAATTAATTGAGTAATAAAAAAACATGATTTTCTTATTTCAAAAATTGTTCCCTGTAAGACAAAAAAATTGGAAAAAATATGAAAGTTCCCTATTGGGGCTAAATGAGATTGGATTTTTTTTTTAGTGAAGACTTCAACGAAAAAATTTGCAAAAATTAGACAACAATGGACACATATTGAAGGATCTTCACAATTTTTTGCAATTTTTTTCATCAAGTCCTTCATTTTGGAAGAAAATTGTTCCCGCTTCTTTTTATGCTCAATAATTGAATCATTCACTCAATTTTTGGATGAATATTCAGTTTAATACCTGATTTTTTCAATTTTAATGAGTTTGTTTTTCAGAATGAAAGAAAAAACAATGAATGATAAAACTTTCAAAAGAATTCCAGAATTGATCGGCTTTCAATCGTTTGATGCATCAGCGAGAATAGATGGGAATGTGGGTAGAGAATAAAACAGAAGGAAAGAAGAAAAAAATGAAAAAAAAAAAAAAAGAGAAATGATGATAGAGGAGATCCTTTGATATGCTAAATATAGAGGGCCCTTTGGTTTTCATCCCCCTACTCTCTCTCTCTTTCTCCACAATCCACTGGCATCTCACGCCGATAATGCCACATTTCAAACTTCCATTAAGCACTTAAAAATAATCTCGTTATCGGCTCTTCTGATATGCAAATTGTCTGCATTTGTCCCGGAGAATTCACAGGGAGTGGATTCTACTTTCTTCCATCTACATTTCAGATTTTTTTTTTCGACATATCTAAACACTAAATTTCTCAGCTCTAAAACCTAAAATCAAATGAGGAAAAATCCGATTTTTAGAGTATCCGCCATTTTGTGTTCGTCAATCATTAAAATGGCGGATTCTCAATGCAAACCGAGATATTTGAATTTTTAATTATGGAGTAAAACTCAATTGATAATTTCCAAATATTTGCATTAAATCCACTGGGAAAATAAATAGAACAATAATTAATTCACACCCACGGACACCCAACCTGTAAATATAACTACAGCTGGCATAATTACGAATGCACGAACGTGTGCACACAAAGTTACAAATGTGTGTTTATTAGAGAGAGAGAAAGAGAAATTGTTGTGAGAGAAGAGTAAAACAGTTGGTTTGCACTCATGAAAACAGTGTAGCTTGTGTATAGCGTTGTATTTTACAAACCATAACCGCGTAATGGCGAACTCGCGGGTTCCCTCTTCTCTCTCCCTCTCTGAACCCCATGAAAGCAGTATTCTGTAACTGCGTGGTACAGTAGATTCACGAAAAGGTGAGATAGTAATACATTTGTGCACAGCAGCAAATTCTATGAATTTACGTATGTAACATTCGTGTGTATCTGTGTCTGCGCTGTGAAAATTGCAAGAGAGGTCGAAAATTCATACTACTGAGAAACTACACCTATCTGTAGTGTTGTTTGAGTACAGAGGAGTCTCGGAAGTTTGGTATTATGGTCTAACTGAACCATCAACTCAAGCATTATTGGCCTTATTTCGAGATACTTTGAACTATGGAATTCATTAAAGTATTTCATTGTTTCAGGGCTCTGGAGAGCTCAATTGGTAATTTAGCAGAAGGAGTTTGCAGCTATTTTTTATTGATTTGAGAAAATTGTAGACAGTTTTTCAATGGGAAAAAATAGCATCAAATGTTGCAATTTTCTAAAAAAAATAGAATCAATTTTTTTGATCATTATTTCTTTATTGAATGATATAGAATTTTTCTCGAAGTGAAGAAGTCCCTGGAAAAATCTAAAAAAAATGGAGCAGATGCTCCAGAATGTCTACATTATTTGGTAATTTTTAAAAAAAATTTGATAGACGCCTTCGCATTAAAGAAAAATTCCTAATCATTTTGCGTGACAAGTCCATTTTGCTCCGTTTCACTTATTTTGGAAACTAAGCGAGATAGCCCAATTTTTAATGAGACCTTTTTTGTAGAAAATTTCAAGAGCTCCAAAAAAGGTTCCAACAAAAATTCACCTATCTCGCTTATTTTCCTCTCAAGATATTCTCAAAAGATGAAGAACCAAAAAAAGGGAATTGTTGGAATATCTACCGAATTTAACATTTCCATGGATAGAAATGATAAAGAATCAAGGAAAAATAAATGAAATGAATGTTTAGATAAGAACGTGTTATCCTTGCCTCTTAGATAGACTCTAAATCCACAAAATGTAAATTCGTAGCATCGTCCGCTCGTTACAACATTTCCGAATCTTCATTTATCTTCTATCGTGTGTGAAGCAGCTCAATGCAACGACATCGTGGGAAATACGAAGGCAATGGGGGGGAGGGGGGGATGGAGCTTTGGCTCTCCTGTACAAACACAAGAGGGAAGGACAACTTGTGGAATGGGTGAGTTTGTGGAGAGAGGGAAACTTCAGACTATATTAACAGTTTGAATACGGCCAATCGCTCACGTTTACGACAAACCAGTAATTTTCTCTCGACTTGATGGAATGCTAGATGCTAGAAGCCCTTTGTCATGGACTAGAGAAGAGCTTTCCTACTGTTTACGTAGTAGTGTGTGTATAAATGTTCGAATGTAATGACATTTTCAGGAAAATTGTTTTGCTTAACGATTTACAAAGCCGACAAATCTATTGATTTTTATTGAAAAAATATGATGGAATTGAAAGTGGAAATTTTTTTTAGAATTTATGGGGGTTTTTGATGATAAAGAAACAATATCCATATTTATTCAGGGGTAGGTTTTTAGTTTTGTTGTTTTATGGTGTGAAAATTATTTCCCATAAGTGAAAATCTTTGAGATATGTTTTTTTTGAAGATTACATTGAAAAGCTGAGAAAATTTTCGTTGGGAAATGTATTTTGAAATTCATTTTTCAATAATTTTATGGAAATTCGACTGTTTCAGATGAAAATTGGAAGTCTGAAGCTTCACGAAATGGAAAATTTTATATTTTCCGGGGATTTTCAAGGGTTTATTGGTCGAAGCGACTTGGAACTGATCTTGAATGAAAGGTGAAATTATTTTTCATCAATTTATGGAGTTTCAAAAAAAAAATCGATTTTTGAAGTTGATTGAGTTTTAAAGAAAAACAGATTTTTAGAGAAGGCGCTAGAAGTTAGTGGAAAATTGATTAAAGAATAGAGATCTACAAAACCTGATGGGAAATGATCTCAACTTCCATTCAAGATCTGCCCCAGCTGAAAAAGTGCGAGTTTCCAAAAATAGAA
Source organism: Aleiodes alternator (assembly GCA_963921955.1). Taxonomy (NCBI): domain Eukaryota; kingdom Metazoa; phylum Arthropoda; class Insecta; order Hymenoptera; family Braconidae; genus Aleiodes; species Aleiodes alternator. The sequence goes on along the minus strand of OY998099.1, from coordinate 6,007,506 downwards.
AGAGTTTGACCCTTTATCTGCAACGAAAAAGAAGTAGAATTCTCCAAAAAATTAGAAAAAAAAACCATTTTGAGACATGTTTCCCACTGTTATTTTCTTCAGATTTTCATTGAAGTCATTAAAAAAAATGCATCTCAAGCCATCTCATAAAAATCCCCATTTTACCCCACTTCCCCCTCCATTCCACCTGAAAAATTACTGTTAATCCATCATCAATTAACGAATATCAATTTCACAAAAAAAAAAGAAGTCATTCGTCTCACCTCAAATCCAAAAGAATTCTCTTATATTGTTCTTCGTCCTCTCAAGGTCATGTTCCCTTGTTTTATCACTTCGCCCCAACGAAAAGAAAAAAAATCGCTGAGACACGCACTGAACTCTAATTGACACTGATAATAACTCTCCACATTTTCTTTCTTCATTAGACCCTCACCCCATCCAATAAAAGGAATCCCCCTAATTTTTTTTCTCCATTTCAAGGTCACATTACCAGGTTCCATCCTTTTTAATCATCACTCCTCACAAAAATTTGTACGAGCCACTCAGTATATTGTTCTTCCCCCCCCCCCCCCCCCCCTCCCTTTTATTCCATTTCTCCCACTCTTTTCTTTTATTGGCAAAAGAGTTTCGCGTTGGGTTCTCTCGAGTAGAAACCCATTACCACGATCGGTTTCAGTGGAGCAGCCCCCGAGAATGGGTATTCGTGCGTAAAATTACTTTACGCTGTGAAAACCAAAACCAATAGCCATAGTCCTTTTCCATTTGTAGGATGAGAGTAATAGTTATATGAACTGTAGTAGAGTCTTTTTTTGTGATTAGATTCTCCGAATTCTAGTTCATTCATTGTCCTTTCCATTTGACAATGAGTGAAGAAAAAAGGGCAAATCACGATATTTTTGTCAGTAATTATCTCTATTTATACTTGAATGAACGCATCTTACGTTTCTCCATCCTTCGTCTTGAATTAGTTCTTTGATAATTCAAGAGCAATGACTGAATAGGAAATATGCATTTTTTTAATCACTTTTTTATTTTACACGGGACAGTTTTTGAAATGAGAAAATCATGTTTTTTTCTAAAATACTCAATTAATTAACTATGAATTATTGAAAATCGCATTTTTTGAACGGTGATGATACTTTTATATTAATAAATGATTGATAAACTATAGATCATAATGATATATTCAAAAAAACATGTTTTTATTTACCAGAAGAAAAAAAAGTTACGACGCAAAACTCTCCGACCTTCTGGGAAGACAGAAAAAAGGAGCAGTGGCGCCACAACCGAGGAATTCGCCAAACTCCGGCTGTTACGAGCGGGAAGTCCAGAAAAAAAAGGTGACGTCATGTGTTTGATTCCCTGCATTGTCTTTTCATGCCTCGAAATTCCATTCTTTCATGAACGACAAATTAATCATTAATTAATTGTTAATAACATTAACAATTACAACGGCCATTTCTTTCACTTTTAACCCGAGAATTAAAAAAAAAAAAACAAAATAAAAGAATGTCCCATTATTTTCTCATAAAAAAACGGAAAAATCGCATTTTTTCTCATTAAAAAAATTTTCCCATTTTTTCCCATAAAAAAAAAAATTTAGATTTTTTTTTTCATTTTTGGCTAGACTCCCACTTGTGAGAAGATGCCAAAAAAATAAAGAATCTCACTCGATTCGTCTTGACGAAAGAAGTGCGAGCGCCACCTGGCGGGAAATTCAAAAACTTCCACTCGAGCAACACAGCTCGAAGCACAACAGAGGCTGCGATTGTGTTCGATAGACCACGTGAATGAAATCCTCAATTTTCTGCGCTCATTCTCCCATAAAAATCTCAGAAAAAGTGGTAAATTCCACGTGATTTTAATTGCAAACGGTCCTAAACATTTGCAAAGGATACTTTTCGAGTGTTGTCGCATCTCGAGACATTAAAAAAAGATTCCAGCATCGTTAGGATCGAATTCTACACAAAATCATTCTTTTTTGCGTCACATTTTCTATACCCCCAAAGATGGGCGAGTGCAATAACTTCAGAATGATAAAGACAGCGGTTCAAGCGCTCAACGAAAAGATGAAGAAAAAGGGAATAATACCTCAGTACGAGTGCATTCATGATGGCACTCAAACTGGTGATGGTTTATTTACGTACAGAATTACATGCGGAGATGACACGTCAATTGGTTCTGGAGGATCAAAAAAAGACGCTAGACAAGTTGCGGCAATGTCAATGCTTTATCAAATTGATGAGGGTGACGACTTATTGACTGATAAGATTAATGGAAATATTGCCAAGGAAAATGGACACTTTGACAATTCTGTTGGGGTACTTCAAGTAAGTCGATTAGTATTATGATAATAAAATTAACACAAATCTGACAATTTTTTGTGTCGATAAAATTGGCAGACAATTGACCATTGTTTGAATTTTTTTAAGAAATGAATTTAAAAAAAAAACATTTGAACAATTTGCACCTGTAGCTTTTGTCATTTTTTGCATGTGCCTATTTTTTATTTTTTTTAAAATGATTAATCTGTTGAAAAAATTTTCATGTAAAAAAAATTTATTTGCTAGAAAATTCATCTGTTAAAAAAATAAAAATTGACAAATTTCTGCTATTTTTAGTCGAATAATATTTTTGATTTTTTTAATCAAACAAATGTTGTTGGATTTTTTTTTCTTAATCTAAATTTATAGATGTTTTCATTTATATATATAGATGTATTGTTTTTATATATGCGTATATTTTTCTTTTTTTCAGCAATTAATTTTCTAAGGAAATAAAAAATTTATAAAAATGTCAGATGTCTGCTATTTTTAGTATCATTTATTATTATTAATGATCACAAAATTTTCAAACAAATTATTCTTATTCCATCATTTTTTGAAATAATATTTCGGAAATCAAGCGAGATAGAGCGATTCTGCCTGAAATCTCTTTCGTTGCTCTTGAAATTCTCAATGAAACAGGATTGTGGCAAAATTGACCTATCTCTCTTAAATTTCAAGACATTAAAAAAAAAACTGGTGACAAAATTAAATCAATTTCTCTAAAAATTCCACAAGTCTTCATTATTCAATGTGACCATGAGTGTCATCAAAAAAAAATCCAATTAATATTTTATCCCTAAAAAAATCTCATTCCTCTCGCGTTGTCACAATTTCACCCAATTTTTTATGCAAATTAAATAAGAAAATCTCAATTTTCAGTGTTCATGATTCAATTCATTTTGATAATATGAAATGATTGGAAAATTTAAGCATTCAAGTTTCATTTTTTTTTTTTTATTTTTCTTTTTTTTTTTTTTTTTTTATTATTCAAGTTTCATTAATTATGAAAATTTTTCGTCAACAAACACCTTTTTTCTCTAATTAATATTTTTTACCGTTATTTATTGCGCAATTCTTCCGAACTTTGAAGAAGAATGACAAAATTTCACAGTATTTTTTTTTTTTTTCATTTTAGATGCTGTGCAGCAGAAAGCGTCTACCATGTCCCCAATACGAGTTGATCGATGAGATTGGTCCAAATCATGCGAAATCCTTCACAATTGAATGCAGAGTATCAACATTCAAAGAGAGAGGCACAGGTCGAATTAAACAAGCAGCGAAGCACGAATCGGCGAAAAAAATGATATCTGTATTATCAGAAAATGGAGAAATTACGAAGAATTCTTGCGAACAGAAGGAAGAAGATATCAGCAATGTTGATGGAAGTAAAGGTAATTTGCGTAAGAATGAGGGAGAAAAAATCGTAGGAAAAGCGCAAAAACGAGAAGATGATTCCAAAGTTACGGTGAACGTGATTCCGGCGCGAAATTCAAATTCTGCAGGACTCCAAAATCTTCCAAAGGCGCCGAATCGAAGAGTAGAGACAATTCCTATCCCGGAAACCCCTCAAACTCTGAGAAATATGACGAAAAAGGTGAAACTGCCCACTGGTAATCTCGTCTTTCAACGCAAATACATTGCAAGAAAATTAAATGATGTTAACAACAAACTCAGAGAATCTACTAACAAAACACGTGATTTTGTCGATGGAATCTTTGTGGAATTGCAGAAAATCCTTCAGCTACTGGAAATTGAAGCTTCTCAGAGTTTTGTACCGATTAGTAATGGTAAATTTATGCTCTCTATTTATATACCAACTGATCCGCAGATTATTGATGTTGCGGTTGATGATGATGAAATTTCGTTGAAGAAATTTCTTTACGAACGAGTTATCAATGTTTTGCTGGACTTGGTCAGTCGATATTGATGGTTTTGTGGTTTTTTATTGGAGGATGTTCGGAGTTTTGGAATTGAGTTATTGAATGGGGAAATCTTTTTTTTTTGTATTTTTTTTTTTTTTTCTTGAACATAATAGTGAAGTTAGGAATAATGAAAAATTTCAGATATCTGACGATTCTTATAATTTTCATTTTTTTTAACAAATAGAAACTAGTTATTAAATTCAGTTAATGAAAATCAGATTTAGAACAATGAAAATTATTGGCATGTAACAAATTTGAAAAATTCCAAGTGGAATTTTTTTAAATATTTTTTTTATAATAATTTATTTGTTTAAAAAAATGGAGAAAATTATGAGTTGTGTGCAAATTTCATCAGCAGACATCTGACAATTTTGTGCATTTTTTTAAAAACCATTTATTGTAAAAAAAAAATCTTCAAAAAATTCGAAGTTATAGATTTGTGAATTTCCACATCTGCATATTTTCCTTTCTATAAATTATCTGTTAAATGAAGAAAAAAAAAATATAAAAATTTGTCAGATGTCTGTTATTTTTCGATATCGCCGAAATGATTGAGTTTAAGAGAAATTGTCGTTCAGAAGATATCGTTGAATTAAACTATTACGAAATGATTATTCTAAACTTCAAGCTGCATAATTGATAGCAGTATTTTTTTTTTCTTGTATAAAATCGAGTATTAGTTTTTATTTTCATCATTTCACAATGAATCGAAACATTGGATCCTTAGTTTTTTTCATGATAAATAAGAATAGTTCATTTTTGTATTTCCAAAAAATTTCCAAAAAGAAAAAAAAAAATCTGAAATTAGCAGATTTTCATTCTCACAAAAATGATAAAAAATGTGGAAAAAGTATTTTAGATTTATAAGAAAATGGAAAAATTTAATTAATAATATCTTAGTTCTTTATCTTAGCATGAAGCAGTGCTTCTTCAGAAAATAAGAGAAAAAATTTGCACTTATTTTAATTTTTTAAAGTGCCCGGTTTTTTTTTACTAAATTTTTTGTTTTCTCAATTAAATCACTCTTTGTTATATTCTAAATTTTCGGGCTTATTTAAAAATTATCACAATAAAATGACAGAGAGTGATTTAATTAATGTGGAAAAAGCCGTTTAATTCACTGATGAGAAATGACTTAATTAAAAATGTTATCAAGTGAAATTTGTATCACAACTTAAACCAAGTGAGAATCCTCACCTCTCAACCATGAAGTAAGAGAGGGGCTTTTACCGTATACACAAAGTGTATCTTTACACTGTTTGTGTGTAAACTTTCCCCCTCATCTTGTTTAGTGTCACTGTCTTCATTTGTCAAACGTTAATGCAGTCTGACTTGAATTGAGAGAAGGAAAATCTCGTTGAATGAGGCTAATTAAACCGTTAAATCCAGCAGGAAAGAATGGGAAAAAATGGATATTTTCGTAAAATGATTAAAAATATAATTATTTTGAAATAATTATTTTAAAAATTCAGTCTCACTAATTTTTCGTAAAATTAAGAAAATCCAATTTTTTTTATTAAACATTTAAGTTTTCATATTCTTAAAAGAAAAATATCACTTCATTATTTTAAGTTGAATGTACATTGCATTTAAAAAAATGTATATTTCATTTTATATCATGAAGAAAAAGCATAAAATACACTTTTTCCTACGTTCGCTTATTTTTTTAATCTCCTATATTCAATGGAAAATGATAAATTCAACTTAAAGACAATCGGCATAAAGAATAAAGTTTGAAAAATTATGTGAACGTGAATGTTAGAAAGAAAAAAAGAGAGATAAAAGTGGAGAATCGATGCGGGCGTACCAGCCTGTCTGACCTGACCCATTTATTACTACTGAGACACACATACAGAGAGAGGCTTCGAGGAAATCCTCCCTTTTATATCTCTTAATTCCTCTCTACTCTTCAATTATTACTGAAGAATTGAGGCAGGTCTTCATCCCCCTCAATACGTTTCCAAGAATATTAATGAAAACATGTTAAATTTAATTTTTAATTAAGAATTAACTTGAAATTTTTGCAAAATCGAATTTAACAGATAAAATCCACATTTTTTTCAAATTTTATGTTGAGTTTTCAAATCTTTTTTGAGCTCATTTAGCACAAAATCCACATCAGTTTCAAAATTTTTCCGTGTTGGCACAAGATTCCGGCACTTTAAAGCCTTTTTCTGACAGTATAAATCGAAGATAACAACTATTTGCTCATTAAATGTAATTTAATTGAATTAATACATACTTTTTCGCTGAATGCACTCAGCAATAGAAAATCAAACAATATATATATTGTTTAATATTGAACCATATAGTACTATATTGTCAGAAACCAGTGTCACTACAGTAATAGCTCAGAAGAATGTCAAAATTGAAATCATAAAAAAGAAATTGGCATAACAATAGAAAAAACTTTTCCCAGTGATGTGAAGAAACTCCAGACTATCACGTAAAAAGGAAAGAATAAATGACAAAAAAAAAGGAAAAAAAAAGAATTACTTTTTTTTTTGCTTTTCGTTTTCTTTTAACCCCTCCTGAACTGGGAAAGAAAGTGCCAGGCCTCAAATATACATGAACATGGTACTATCTTATTGAATTTCCCAAGCGGGCCAGTATACTTCTCTCGCACTCTTTCTCTTGGGCCGTCAACGGTGTCGTTTCCCTTTGGAGAGAGGAGAGCACACATCGCTCCCTCTCTTACTCGTATATATATTCACTCGTTTTCCTTACTTCCTCGTTTCCTGTTACTCTTTGTTCATATATACATTTCGAAGTGGAGGAAGGGGTGGGCTTCTTAGGGGTGCGTTTTCTACTATGTTGTGTAGGGGAGCACGTGCCACTTTGGAGTAAGGAAAATACGTGACTGGGTATTGCCTGTCTCTTCTCTCCACGTAAAAAGGGTAAATGAAGAGAGGGGGAGGGGGAGAGGGGCTGTTTTATTCCAATGGGAATTGCTTCAGTGTGGAAATTCACCTCAAGGTCACGGAGTTTTTCGGAGGAGTATTGGACTTTTGGGTGAATTAGTTATGGTAGTGTTAATGAAACATTATTTTTTTCAGGGAGGGGGGGGGCGGCGAGGGGTGTTAATAATTCAGCAGTGGGGAAGGAGAATTGGTGACCTAGGGAAAAAGTTCGGGCATTATTCAATTAATTGGAGGCGATTAAGAGGTGACATCACTGTGGAATTTTCAAAAAATCTAGTTTTTTTTCTTGCTTCAAGAATTACTTTGGGCCTTCCAGAATACAGGCGAAAAGAATTATCACCTGAAACTCAGTTTTTCACATTAAATTTTGAATTTTTCCCGAGGCATTTCTTCATATTCATAGCCTGAGTCAAAACTTCAATCGCTCTTTTCTCGAAACATGATTTTTCAAATGGGCACGCCAGAACTCCAATAATTTTAATTATTTTCATTTGAATTTCCCACAGCATCTTGAAAACAAAATTTCGAACAGAAATACGTAGGGGATTTTCAAAAAATTGATTTGCACATTTTTTATTGATAAAAAATTGCCGATTTTTTTGTCGAAATTTAAATTTTTTCATTCGAATGATCACCAATCACACAAAAAACAATATTTTTGAAATCCCCTACGTATTTCTGTAGCTATGTGTATTTAGAATGGGTGAATTTTTTTTTTTTTCACTTGAAATTTGCACCAGTTGCACTGCGTACCACAGAGTGTTTTGAATTCGAGGAGCCTCGCCAAATTACCACACCTTTCCCTTCAACTCAGCAAAAAAAAATTCTCCTCTAATTCCCCTCCCCATAACGATAATAACCCCCCCAAAAACCAACAAACAGGAATAAATTTTTACCCCAGACTACAAAACCAGTTGAAAGGTTCGTTTTCACAGAGTAAAACAGTAAAGTTTCACGACATAAGATAATACCACATTTTACCATGGTAGATATAGGATACCGTGAAGTTTTTAGCGAGACCCATGGGAGACACATGAATTATTACTGAAAGGATAAGGGTTTATATCTCTCTCTCTAAATACGTGTAGGCCATGTAGTGTTGTACCACGTGCACGCGAGAAATAGTCTATATCTACTATATAATACAATGCGTAAACATTAAAAGTCCAAGAGTAGATGAGAAAGGTTGTGTATCGATTTACCATGTGGATAAGTAACATTAGCGGGATACTTCCTGCTTTGCCACATGGCTCCTTGGAGGATATTGGGCATTTGGGCTACTGAACATTAATGCCCCATGCCCTGCACCATCATATATACACTATACATATACATATCGATAAATATATATATACATATACATATATATCGTCATCTTGGGAAGAATGCGTCGTAAGTGCTATACTTATACATTGGACTTACGCCCCTTTGTTTCTAAAGCAACTATGTATATATATATATATATATATATATATGTATATCTTCAGAGGCCCTCTGCACTAATCGATAATGGAGGATCGTGGAAAACTACCCAGAACCTCATTCTCTTCCTTTCACCTTCTCCTTTACCTCCCCCCCCCCCCCCTTCCCCTCCTCCTCACTCTTCAATGTGTGTACTGACTGGCATGAACTATCCAGCATCCCTGGATCCTATATCTCTCTCTCATCCTTCCGTTCAGCTATATACCCTTCGAGGCAATAGAGTCCTCTTCTCTACGACTATTCTTTCTCATCGCCTCTACTACTATACTGTCGCTCTGGACGCGTTGGCTCGTTCATTCATAGCACGTTGTTCAACAAACCGTCAGCCACGACACGCTTTCATCATCAATTTTCCAATGAAAAAACTTTCCAATCGAAATTTTCAAATGCATCATTCACTACGACAATTGACCTCAGGGCTTTCTACGAGATAATTGCTTTTTTTTTTAATTAATTTTTCTTTTCATTGCGGAGAATCTTGGTAGTTGAGAATTTGATGGAGAATTCAGATAGAAAAGGCACTTTTCTCATGATTTTTTTAATGAGAGAGAGAGCAACTTTGAGGCTTTTGGCATGGGCCGAATTCTTTGGAAATGAAGATTTTATGGATTTTATTTTTTTCAATTTTTTTTGGAGGAATGGAGACATGCTGGAGAATCTTTGGATTTTTTTTCTCGATTTTATGGAGAAACGCTCTTTTTTTGTTTTAAATAGGATTTTGAATTGAGGATTTCTTCATTTCTTCTTTTTTTTGGGCCTGCTTTCTTCATTCGGAAAGAAGCAGTGATGGGGATGGTGAAAAATAAAATGGGATATTTGTGCAAGTGGAGAAGATATCGTCATTGCAGAGTTGAAGGGGCGTAAGTGCCATTTAACTAAAAAATCGTGAGATTTTTTAGTTCAATACATTCGATTGTGAAAGAAAAGCATTTTCCTTTTTTATAAAAAGGAGAAAAAGGGCAAGTGGCATTTACGCCCTTTTGACTCTATGATGACAATATTCGTGCTGAAATTGGGTCCACTAAATATATTTGATCCATTTAATTTCTCAATTTTATAGATTAAAAAAAAATAGAAGATTTGATAATTGTCTTTATTTATTAATTTTTCTAATATTTCATTCATTTAAAAAACTCATTTCAATGTAATGACCATGTATTTCAGGAAATTCAATAATTCCTGTATCTCACAGTCATTTAAAAAACATCGAAGCAATTTCCTTGAGTGTAGGAATTACGTATCTATTATTTTGACTTGTTTCAGAGCACATAACGAGTTTGTTAATCCATTTTTCATACTTTTTTTTTCGTTCAGTCTCTCTTTCTCTTTTTTTTTTTTAATTCGTTGAACATCAACAATTTTTCCACATCGGAGGAAAAATTTGTTGAGTAAAAAATATGTATATTTATAATCGGATTTTGTCACAGAATGAACAAGTACAACAGATAGAAAAAAAAGAGAAAAATAAAGAAAAAAACTGCACTGTACCAATTTTATTTAGAACGCTGAAATTTCAAAATAAAAAGTTGTAGGATGGTAGTAATAAATTTAGTTGCTCTTTTGAGTCGTAACTCACTGGGAAAAAAATATTTTCATTTATCGGCTTATCGCTGAGAACCTCGAGGAAAATATGAATTGTTTTTTCCTCCGCTTTTTACCTTTTTCTTCTTTTTTAGAATTGAAATATTAAATAAAGGAATGAAAATCCGGTCATTCTGTTTTTTTATTCTTCTGAATTTTATAAATTGAGAGGAAAGAGATTTGAGGGATTTTATCAAATACCGAAGTGGTAAATAAATATTAGCAGCTCGAAAATTGATGGGTAGTTTATTCTAAAAATATTTTGGGAATGATCACTTCTGAAGTCGTAGTGCAACACAACGATGAAATCAATTTGAAATCAAGTGAAGTCAGTGAAATCACTGAAGTCAGATGACTTTGTCTTTTTGAAATCACTGGAGTCAAATAATTTCAATTTTTTAAAATCAATTCTGAAATCACTGAAGTCACTTGAAATCAATTGAAGTCACCAAAATGAGTGTTCTCTGCTTCTGGTATATTTTAAATAACAGTACGAATTGTTTGAAATTAAAGCCAATGAGTGTACATCGGTATATCGATATTGAACAGTACACTAAGAAAAAAAAATAGGGGTAAAAACAATCAAATATCGCGGCAAATGGTCCTTAGCAAATAATTTTTTTGAAACAGTTCAAGGAATTATTGAATTGACTGAATTTAGTTGATTCAAATAGATGAATTACTTGAATTTAGTTAATTCAAACAGATAAACTAGTTGAATTGACTGAATTCAGTAAATTCAACAGCTGTTTTCAATTAATTTAAAAAAATATTTTCTAGGGACCAAGGGCATCAATATTTGATTGCTTTTGCTATTATTTTTTTCTCAGTGTATGGACAAACTATTTCCCCTCCTGAGATAACTGAGAGTAGGGATTTAAAACTACCTAATAATATTTTTAAGGCTGTTAAGATATATTTCCAATGAAAAACATCTAAATATTGTAATGTGTCAATTTATATAAAAAGTTCTTGTTGCCTCATGATAAAAACCCGTTTTACCCCACCCTCTTCTATTCGTAATATTTTATTTATTGTGGGGGTCAAAAAAAGGGGATTTTCTTTATACAATTAACTACACATATTTTTAAAAAATTGCTATTTTCCCAGTATTTTTAAGCGAGGTGTAACGAGATATCGTATATTTCTTCATTAATTTGCATGTAATTTCTTCAATTTCAATACTGAAAAGATGAAATATGATGAACCGAATTATCTTTGCACTCATTATTCCCAACATAACTCGGAAACTACGCGAGATAGCGCAATTTTTGTAGAAACCTTGTTTGTAGCTCTTGAAAATCTCAAAAAAAATGTTCCTATTCTGAAAAAAAAATGCCAAAAAAATGTAATTATCTCTTTTTATATTGTTTTAAACCAACTTCTTTCATTGTCTCTGAGAGAAAATAAATCCTGATCTTTCTTCTCAAAAATTCGCTAATAAAAACGCAAAATCACCTTTTTTTTCTTGGTAATTCACGAAATTTAAAAAAAAAAATTACTCTAGAAAATGTTTCCATTCACTCGTTCCTTCATTTCATAAAAAAAATGAACTTATCTCTTTCTCCCAGTTCATTACAGAAGTTAAAATAATTCTCCAATGCATAATGGGGTTCAATGGAGTTGTGAAAAAATAATTCCAAGTGACTCGGATTCCCGTTAGCATATATTGTCGTTGGAATTTCAACATAACTCAGTGGTCTGAAATGGTCAAACGGGTAAAAATTCTGAACATAGAATGTTGAGCCCCTCTTGTTCATTCTCCAACAGGAAAAAAGCGAAGAGATATATGTATGTGGCACATATACAGGAGAATCACCAACCCGTAACTCGGTCTCCAGGACATCTCTCTACTCCAATCTTTTTTTCCCTCCCTATTCTTCTCAGTTGATCCAATTTTTTCCCATGAAACTCACTCGCAAATGAGTGAATATAAGAGTATTCACGTGCTGGACTTTTAATGAGAGCATTAAAATGTTCTCATTCGTTGAATGGATGGATTAAAAAAAAAAGGAATTTTTTATAATTCATGGGAAATATCATTTTTAAAGGATGGACGAAGAAGTCTTTGACTTCGCATGAATTAATAAAAATAATGGAATGCTATTATTTTTGGACAAATTCAGGGAATGGAGTTGATGGATTATGTGCATTTTATCTAGATGTGGAATTTGATGGCTTTCATAATGGAAATTGCTTGAAATCTGTGAATGTACATGGAATAGCATATTTTTTATGTTTTTATCAAAAATTTGAGGGAATTCTCGGTAAAGAATATTACTGGAAATTTAATTTTTTTAACATTTATTATTTTCTTAAGCATTTTTTATTTTTTTTTAGCATTTTTTATTTTTTTAAAGCATTTTTTAATTTTTCTTCTGCATTTTTTGAGGAAAATTCAGCGTTTTGGTCGAAAATTGAGCTGCAAATCCCGAATATTAGAAGAAAAAGGGGGAAAGGGTGAGAAAAGTCTTTCAGTTCGCATGAATTGATAAAAATAAGGGGATGCTATTATTTTGGGGAAAAATCTGGAGAATCACGTGCGTGGATTATCTAGATTTTTTTACGTAGATGTTGAATTTGGTGTTCTACACAATGAAAATTGCTTGGAATTCGTGAAAGCATTCGAAATAACAGATCTTCGCTGCTTTCATCGAAAAGTTGAGAAAATTTCTTGTGAAAAAGATATATTATGATTTTCCTGAAGCATTTTTTTAAGAAGATTGATCTCTTTGATGAAGACTTGAGGAGGTAATCCCCAAATATTTTTTTAAAGGTGCAAAAAGAAGTGTTTAGACAAGTCTTGAAGTTCGACTGAATCAATAAAAATAAGAAAATGCTATTGTTTTGTGGAAAAGTCAGGGAATCACGTTCTTGGATTATTCGGATTTTTCACTTAGATGTAGAATTTTATGTTTTGCAAAATGAAAATTGCTTAAAATCTGTGAAAACACTTGGGACAGCATATTTTCAAGGATTTTAGTGAAAAGCAGAGAAAATTTCCGGTGAAAAACATGTGTTAGGAATTTTCTTCCAGAATTTTTTATTAAAATTGATGTTTTCGGTTGAGAATTCGGAAACAAACCATGAATATTTTTTCAAAACGGAAGATTTTTTGAATAGAGTTTTCCTTGAGATCACATGAATTAATACGAATGAAGAGATCCTATTCTTTTGGAAAAAATACTGGGAAATCGAATATTTCTGATTATTATTAGGATTTTTCACCTAAATATGGAATTTCACGTTCTCCACAATAAGAATTCCTTGAAATGAGTGAAAATGCTTGGAATAGCACATTTTCAGAACTTTTATCAAAAAAGAGATAAAAACACCAATGAGAAACACTTTTTTCAAAATTTTCAAGAGGCAAATATTAATGTATCACATACGAAAAAACAATATCTCTTAAAAATCTCAAAATTTGAGATAGAATTGTCATTTTTGTTTTTTTTGGTCGAGAATTGAGAGTTGAACTCTTCAAATGTTCCTCAACTTTTCAATAAAACCTAAAAAAATCCGCTTCCAATTCTTTCCTGAGAATATTCATTTTTCTCCACTTCTCTCCTTTTTTAAATTTTTATCCAAGTACTTTTATTTTTAAAAACTATTAATTAAAAAAATTCTAATTTTTTTTTATTGAACTTGTGATTTTTATCTCCAATAACTCTTCGAAAATTGCGACATCCAAAATTCCACAATGAATAACCAAAAAAAAAAAAGGAAAAAAAAACAATGAACAGCTTGAAAAATCGTCCACTCAGTCTTCCCATCACGACAATGATTATCTCCCGGTTTTATGAACCCCCTGATTAATTATGGCTCTCATAACGCAAGGAAAAAATTACTTTCCCCACTGAACGAAGATAAATGTAACCATGTGCAGTCAACTGTAGGTAAAAATTCAAGAGTCAGGATGACTGGGACAACCTTTAAGATCTCCACTCGGCAAAAAAAAACTCTCCCCCAAAGACCTACAAAAACCAGCGAGAAGTGTAGGAGCCACTTCTTCTACGTAAACCTGAAGAGCATCACGAAGAAATTGAGGTAACGTAATTTTTCCACCGTAAATTCGTAAAATCGACAAAGGAAAAATACGTGATTTGCCTAGCGAATTAATCCTTGAATGAAAAAAGAATTTATACAAGATAAAATGATATATTCACGTGTGTGAAAATCTATTTCAAGAGTCTTTTAACAGGACTGGAGCATAAAAATCATGAGAAAAAAACACTGAAGATCTGTTTTATTTCAAACTATGTGAAATTAATTGGAAATTTGTAGATTTTCAAGATTTCTTGAGATTTTTTGGTGAATTCAATATTTTTTTGAATTTTTCTCAAATTTTTCTCGAAATTATGGCGTAACGCCCTTTATTATTGCGATGGTTAAAAAGGAGTATAAAAAATAGATTTATCCTTTTTTCAATTTTATTTTTTTCAGAATATCTCAGAATTTAATGAGCATACGCTATCATGTAAAATCGCTCTATCTTCCTTATTTTCCAAGATATTTTTAAAAAAGAAAAATCAAGGAATTCATCCTTTACTTGCGAATTTTTTTTTCTAGAATATTTAAGCAACTAATGGAGATACGTCTTTTTCAGTCTGATCCTTCTCTTTTCAACGAATTTCCAGAACTACGAAAAAAAATTCTGACAAAATCCCGATATTTCCCTTATTTCCCGAAAAATTCTCAATAAACGAATAAAAATAAAAAAGATATACCCTTTTTTTTTGAAAATCGCTTCAAAACTGGATAAAAGACAGATAGATGTGTATATATACACCTTTTTCACTTAAATCCTTCTTTTTAAATAATTTCAAGAGCTCAAAAAAAAAAATTCTGCAGAATCGCGCTATCTCGTTTATTTTCCGGGATATTCTCAAAGAATTAGAGTAATCCCATAAAAATTCGTAGAACTGACAAAAGCACCAAAAAGTACGTGATTTGCCTACCAAATTAATCCTCGAAAAAATTAAAAAAAAAAAAGTCTATAAAAAATAAAATGATACATTCACGTATGTAAAAATCTACTACGATATAATTCACACGTCGTCCCTACTCAACCTACTAACTTCGTTACAATCTGTCCTTCTCTTCTTTTATCATCTCTCTCTCTCTTTGTGCTTTTTATTTCCCATTTTTCGTCTCTCTCGCACGCCTTTTTTCACGGGTGCTGCCTCCGATTCCCGAGAAAATATTTCGCACCTCTTGGAAAACACGTCCATCCTTTAACCTCCACCCAATCCACATCCATACACGACCTCGTTTTATTCGTTTTATCATCTTCTTTTTGTTACGACCCCTTCCAACCCCCTTTGCTCTTCCGGAGTATACATGAACGCGCGGCCCCGTATCTTCCGTGAAATAACGCGCCTCGGATAAGCTTAAAAATCGCGTATTTCTCCGGGTTATATCCGTCCCTTTGCAGGTATTCGACGGTGCATGAAATAATGGTAACTTTTTTACGGTAATATATGTGGTCAAAATTACATACAGCTTCTTTTCATACAATTTTTCATGATTTTCTTCTTTTTTCTTTTTCAACGTAAAAATCGGATGGTTTATGTTTCATAAATTGACGTTGTTGTAATATTTTTCGAAGAATTATCACGTAATCATCATTTATTTCAGGATTTTTTTATTATTTGAGGTGTCAAAAAATTGGGGAACTATTATTAATTCATTTTTTTTGGAAAAAATGATGGAGATAAGCCATTTTCATGCTAATCCGTTTTTGTAAAGAATTTTGAGCTAGAAGAAGGGGTTTAGGATGGAAAAGACGTATCTCCGTTATATTTCAAGATTTAAAAAAAAAGAGAAGAAAAAATCAATTTTCTCCTTTTTTATCTCTTTGCTATTGAATCATTAATTATGAAATAATACTTTTGGAGAATTTTAAATAACTCTGAGAAGATTGAGTTCAGGAGGATTGGTCAACAGATCATTTTTTTTATCGAAGAGTTACATTTTCTACAAAAAAAAATTCGAGAAAATCCCAAAATTTTTGAACTCAAAGGTCCTCAAAATTCAACGAATTCTATGATACTTATTGAGGATTTTTGAAATTTCAGTTTTGCAAAAAAATTGGTGTTCATTTTCAAATCATTTTGAAGTGATTTGTTTTCGGGAAATATTTCAGTAACTGATGGAGATACGCCCTTTTTAATTTAAGCCTTATTGTAGAAAAAATAAGTTTTGATCATTTTTGAAGAATTTTCAAGAATTTATCTAGTGACATTTTTTTGTAGAGAATTGAATTCTCTGCAAAAAAAAAAAATGAATGTCAATCCTTTTTAAATCAACAGATTCTGAAATATTTATGAATAATTTGTTTTTTTTTTGTAAAAATTTGCGCTTATTCTTCTTTACAGTTCATTGATTATTTTAATTATGAAGAAAATGTGAGATTAATCTTCATAATTCCTGAGCATCAATTACTCGATAAATTGCTCTACCCTTTTTTTTTTCTAGATTGAAATGAGAAAATGAAAAATGGTGAGGAAAAAAAAACGAGCAACAGTGTCGTTTTAAAATCCCCAAGGGTGCCATTGAGTGAATCAACGTTTTCGCCACTAATGAGAACTACCAAAGAAAAAAAAATTAAGTGAGAGTAAAAGTCTGGCTCACTTGGCATATTTAATGAAATTTTTACCATTTTTGCGATTTAATTGACCTCTCTTGCCTTTTTCGACAAATATACACGTTTATCGTGTCAATGAATTTTAAATTGGTAATAAAAAAATACACATAAAATATTCAATTACATTTATCATCACGCTCTCAATGATTCACGAATTTAATTAAGCGCAAAATAAAACGAATGATAATTAATCAAAATGAAAAAAAAAAGAACGTGCAATCATTTTTTTTTCCTTTTATTTTCAGGCAAAACGTGAAATGAAATTGAGGATATAGGGATGAAGCAACTACCATAAAAACTTGATTAATTAAACATGTCGTGTGGCGACGACTTTTATAGATGTGGTACGTAATTTTGGCGCAGTTGTGACACGCTGTGGACTTTGAAGTGGTCTCGTATTTTTTGCTCTTTAAATCTTCAATTTCACTGGAGATAAAAAGCAAGAATATTTCTTTTTCACAATTAAAACATTTGATATCATTAATTATATTTTTATGAGATATTTTAATGATTTGAAGATAATTGATTTTTTTCTATTGATTTCATAAATTTTATTTATCTAAGACACTGGAAATAGAAAGAAAAAAAAGAATATTCATTCTTCAGAATTAAAACATTTAATATGATTAATCATATTCTTATGAGATATTTTAAAAATTTCAAAAAAATTGTTTTTTTTTTTTAAATTAATTTCATAAATTTGATTGTTTTAACGGCAAATTTGGTCATGTAGGCGCTTTTTCATGAGAATCTCAGCTGGATTTAGATGGAGAGATGTCCCGAATTTGCTTGAGTATTTGAACTTTCAACCTATTCAGGTTATAGAAGTTGAAATTCTTATTATCGCGTAAAGATAGAAATTGAATAATTAAATAAATAAATTCAATTAAAGAATTAAAACAATTGAATTAATTCAAATACACTCGAGCACTTCCACAAAATTTTCAGGAACTTGTGTGCCTTTAATTAATTCAATTAACTCATTTGTTTGATTTAATTGATTTATTTCTAAATAAATATATTTCTAAATTTTCGATTATTTTAATTAAAATTGGCTAAATAAATTGTAGGAATTGATGTTAAACTGTAAAAAATTGAATTTATTCAAATTTTTTATTAGAATTAAATTTTGAATTTGCGTCAGCTTCACTCTACAAAAGCCATTCATTTAATTATTCAATTTCCATCTTGACGTGGTAATATGAGTTTCAAGTCCTATAACCTGAATAGGTGACAAGTTTAAATACTCGAGCAAATTTGGACCTTGTCTCCATTGAAGTTCAGCTGAAATTTCCATCAAAAAATGCCTATCTGACCGAAACTCTTTATTTATTTAAATTCATCAAATAAATGCAGAAAAAAATTTGGGCAAATTAAAGTAAAAAAAAAGGATCGAAAAATATTTTATTTATAAAAAATAGATTTAAAATTATTTTTTTTTAATATTCTACAAAATTTAATCAAAAGTAAAGACTAATTGTAACTGAATTGATTTTTTCTAAATTTTTACTATTAAAATTGAATTTATTTAATAATGCGCTTATCGAAACATATCTCCGCACATCTCTCATTATAAAATAATAAAAAAGAAAAAACAATTAATTAGGTAAATTAAATTTAACCGCGTGAATAATCTAGGATTTATCAAACAAAATTGTATAAACTGATTAAACTACATCAGATTATGCTGCGTGTCTGATCATCATCATCGTTGAAAATTTATTTAATCCAGTGAATTTTGTTATCGAGAAAAGAATATTCAACGAGCAATGTAGATTATTGTGTAAAATTTATTAAAATATTCCATGGGTTAATGGAAAATTTGGATAATTCAGGTTTACTCTAATTTGTAAATTGCAAAATCGAATTTTCGCACGTAGTTTAGCGATCCCGGGGCAGTTTAATCGGTGAAACACCCTGTTTTGTATTTATGAAGTTTTTTTTTTAACGTGTGAGGGGAAAGGGGGGCGGAGAGATTGGGAACAAATGGGCTGGCTTATCTACTTTCGTGACACTTTTTTTCGGGGATTTAATCTCAATGAAAAATTTCATGGGGTTCTATTCTCTATTTTTAAAAGTGGATTATCACGTATTAAAAAATGGTTTATTTATGATTTTTATTGGGCCAATGATAATTGTGCTAATGGAATTGTTTTTTCAATGATTTTTTTCGTTTGATTGAGCATTTTTTTTGCTGTGAGAATAATTTGAATAATTTTAATGATTCAGTCATAAAAAAAAAATCTTCATTTTAATTCATAATTTTGTTGATTTAATTATTTTTTTAATTAAAAAAAATAGAAAAATTTCATTTCAATTTTCTGGAAAAATGAAAATTTCAGTTCTTCATTGAAATATTATATTCATTCAAGATTTCATTCTGTTCTGTTCTCATTGGATGGATCAATATCGAGTGAATAGGAACATTACGTGATTCACATGTATGATGTAAATGCTCAAAGCCATTGGGTAATTGATCACATCGAATTTGTCGATTGAAATTACACTCGTGGCAATTTGAACTTGAACAAACTTTAATCCTGAGTGAAAGCACCGATGATTCAAACGTGGCTTCAATTTGTGTTCATTCATTCAAATAAAATTGGAAAAAAAAATTAAAAAAAATAAAACGATGTTAAATAAAGTGAATAAAATGAATGAGAAGGTTTTAGGTTTCTATTGAGTTTTTTTTTCACATCAATTAATTTTTTTAGGTGAAAAATAGGAAATTTCTTTACTACCGAAAATTAGGTGGGATTATTATTACGAAACGAAGAAGTTATAGAAATTTTGTAAACAGAGACTTCTAGTAAATGTCAATTCTAAGGCTGAGTTTTATGGAAGTTTTATAAAAGTTTCTAAATATTGCAATAAAACTGTTTTTCTGGAATATATATGGGCGAAGGAAGGTTGCCGGAGTTTAATTTGAGAGAATTTCGGAAAAAACTTGGAAAAAATCATATGAAAGTTTTATAAAAGCTTCATGAAAATTTCAAAAAAAAATCAGAAAATTCTGAGAAAACTCAAATATTACAATAGAACTGATTTTTTTAAAATGATTGTTTTATGATTGCATTTGGAAAAACTTGGAAATTCCAGCAGTGTTTACACAGAGAAAATTTTTTTCTTAATTTAAGAATGTGCAGTCACTTAATTCAAGAATGGCAGGTCACTTAAATTAAGTGACTTTTCTCACTTAAATCAAGTGACTTTTTCTTTCTTAATTTAAGAAAGTAAAACTCACTTAAATTAAGTGACTTTTCTCACTTAAGTCAAGTGAGTTTTCTCACTTAAATCAAGTGACTTTTCTTTCTTAATTTAAGTGACCTGCACATTCTTAAATTAAGTGACTGCACATTCTTGAATTAAGAAAGCATTTTTCTCTGTGTATGATGAATTGCAATGACAGGGATCCGTTGAAGAGAACCTGGGGAAAAATCCAATGCTTCTCAATTCAATGAGTGAGAGAAGTGGTTGTGAAATTTGCAATAATTGTTGAGTCAATAGTAGGGATGAAAGAAAAAGGAATCAATGAAAAGCGAGCGAAAGCGACCAATCTTCATGAAAATAGAATTTTTTTTTTTTTGAAAATAGACATGGCATTGAAAATAACAAAAAAAAATGTACATCTGGCACAATGGCAATCTCCGAACTAGTTAACGCGTGTTCGTCTGTGTCTCTTACATATCGTATATAAACCAAGCCGATTTAATTGGCTAACTTGATCGTACCATCGATCGAATTTTATGCCCAGTACTCTACGAGGGCAATATAATGTGAATCGAATATCCCGTGTAGCTTTTATTATCATTGATCCCATATAACGTTGATCGTGACGATAAAACATTATCGCATTCAATTCAGATTGCATTTTAGTCCTTTTTTTTTTAATTCTTCCTTTTTATTATTACAGCGATTATTTATCGGTATCATTCGTGTATCGATTTCGGGGAAACGAGAGTTAATTCCGGTGTTAACACGATCTACATGTTATGGGGGAATATTGATGGCGATGGGACTTGATGAACTCATGGTTTAAGATTAATTTTTTTTAATTACATTTTTGCAATAAAAATCATAGAAGAAAATAAATTTCACAATTTTTCAGGGACAAAGATATTTTTGTAATGAATTTAGGGGCAAATAACTGAGCAGAGTAATGATGAAAATCAGGATTTGGTCCTGATTTGAGATTTTCTGAAATTTTACTGGATTTTACGGACAACTCTTCGATTATTCGGGCCATTTTGTTTTGTCTGTATGGAAATTTAAATGGAAATGATTGTAAAAAAATGGAAATCAGGATTTTTACCCAGGATTACCCGGAATTTCTACAAATTGAACTCTGACATCTTTTCTTTGCTTACGGAGATTTTGAAAATCAGGATTTTTTTCCTAATTTGGGATTTTCCGAGATTTTTTCGAATTCCCCAGGAAATTTAAATTTTTTGAGGCAAAGTATTTTCTTTGCAATGAAATTGAGTGGAACTAAGTGTGAAAATAATTAAAAATCAGGTTTTTCCCCCTTATTATGAGTTTTCCGAAATAATCCAGGATTTCCTGTAATTTTTTTCCGTAATTGAACTCCTGCGACCTTCCTTTGTTTGCATGTATTCTGAAAATCAGAATTTTTTCTTCCTGATTTCAGATTTTCTTAGCTTTTCCGAAAACAACTTTGAATTTCCAGAGAAAAAAAACTATTTCTGTATTAAAATTGTGTGAAAATAACTGAAAAATCAGTTTCAAATTTCCTAATTTGAGATTTTCCAGAATTTTCCGGATTTTATCGTAATTAAATCCCGACACTTTTCCTCTCCTCCTCCCACCTGTTAAATACCTAAAAAAAAATAATGATGACAATATGATAAAGTCCATTTCCTATAAATTTTCTCAAGACGAAAAAATTCAAAAACTAACATAAAATTCCGAAACTTGCTCTGTTCATTTCTCCCCAAAGAAATTTCATCTTTTCCTCCGAAAAAAAAAAAAACTCTAAAAATATCAATTTCCGAAGAAAAAACTACTCGACAAAATTCTCCAATAAAAAAATATCCATATAAACAAGAAAACTCTTTTCTCATCAGAAAAAAATAAACAGTATCTCCCGAGTCCAGAAAAATATGAAACCTCCTTCACACCTATCACAAAAAAAAACGGCATAAGTGAGCGAACTTCACCAGTTTATCGTTCTCATATTTCCCGAAGTAAATTCACCCACTCCCCCTCAGTGCAAAACTTCCTGAATGCTCTTCTCCACCGCCCATTTCTATGCAACATCGTCACTTTTACACCTTCTTCTCCAACTGACGCAGTCTACCTTTACTTATATCTTCGCTGCTAGAAGGAAATAAACACAGAGAGAAAGAAAAGTACGATGAGGAAAAGGTGTAAGTGGAAAAGCCAAGTTTTCACGTCCAAAGCACGTGGAAGAAAACAGAGAAGTACGAGAGAATAGAGAAAGAATGATAAAAAAATAAAAAAAACTTGTAAAAAGCGTTGGATGAGAGTAAAGAAGAGGCGATATTTAACATTGAAAGATCAGAGAGAATATTCATGCTATGTATAATCCCTAGGGATTTTTCACTTTCAGCTGTGCACTATACTGCATCTCGTCATATTCATGCACAAGAGAAAGAGAGAGAGCACAGAGAAAAAGGGGGAAAAAAATTAAAAATAATATCTTTTCCATTAACAATCAGTGCAGAGAACTGTGCACTCAGTCCTGTGGCTTGACTACTCTGCGTCTCCAATGATGCATCAAAGTGAAAATTAATTTAATTTTCTCAGCAGAGCCTGAGAGTTAGCGAGAGCTCAACGCCCAGCGATGAAGGGAATTACGAATGGATGAGAGAGAAAGAAAGAGAAAGAGAGAGAAGAAGTGAGGGAGAGGAGTTGTCTACATACTTGAGACAGGCTCGTGTTAATTATTTATTTATTGGTATTTGTATTCTCCATCGGGGTAGCGAGTGTATTGGGTTTAGGCTCGGGTGAATTTGTAAGTGGATAATTTTGTAAGGAGAGAGAGTGTGAGAGAGGATGTGGCAAAATTTATCACCTTGTTGATGTAATTTAGAGAAAAATTGGGGTGGGAGAAATTTATGGGAGTGGAGAGGAGGGGAAGGGTTCTTTTTTTTTGTTTATGGGTGAATTACTTGGGATATAGGGGAATTTTCGTGGTAACTTTTTTTTTAATTTCACTATCTCGATTAATTTTCGAGATATTCACTCGTGAATTGAGTGCACGGAAAAAAAAAGTTAAAAATGTTTTTAAAAATAAATCAATTAAATTTTACTGTTCTGTCGCCTGAATCGAATCATTCAAAATGGGTGGAATTAAATGTGTAGGACAGTAAAAATTTATGAAAAAGGCCACGAAAATTATTGATTGTATAATAATAATTCGAAGTTCTTCATATAAAAATCCATCAGAATGAATCCAAAAAAATACTGGACGATGCAGTAAAAATTAATTTTCATTGAGGCGAATAATCTCAGATAGTCTGTAATATTTAATGTGATATCTGACATTTTCACAAATCTGACACTTGATCCCTGAGTTAATGTAATTCATGCAGTAATTTTTATAGCAAATTTATTTTCGTTTATGTAAAAAAGTGAAATATGATAAATCTATTTTTTTCTTTGACGTTTAATTTTTGGAAAATATTCCTGAAACTCATGGAGATACGCTCTTTTAACCCTATTGCTTTTTTTGCAGCTCTCGAAATTTTTTATGGAAACGTATTGAGGCAATAAAGCGTATCTCCATGAGTCTTGGAGATATTTTTATAGAAAGATGTGAGTTAAAAAATTTTCAACTATTTTGATTTATTTTAATTGAATATGTTATAAAATTTTGGTAAATCACCTTAAAAACTTGAAATTATTGAAGATATTTATGAAAAAATGAATTTGTAAAAAAGGGCACATCTCCTCTGCAAAAGCTAACAAATTTTTAATGAAAATCGAGATTACCTTAATTATTTAAGCGAAAAAATCCATGAAAATTGGAATTTTCGATAATTCACTCAAAATTTTCATAAAATATTTGATCATAAAAATTTAATTTAAATTCAATCATAATAATATATTCATAAAAAATAAATCGTCAGACATTCTCTCCTAAATAATTCATAAAATCATTGATTTAATCGAAATAAATTGGAGTCTCTGAATTATTTATTCAAATGAATAAATCGAGTATTGAAAAAATTCAATATTAAAATCACAAAAAAAATCCCTTGCTCCAATAAATTCTCATATTTTTTTTTCGTTAAAAAACATTTTCTCCTCTCATTTATGATGAAAAGAATTGAAATAGATATAATATTTAATGAGATCCTCCTCCCCCCCCCCCCCTCCCCGCAAATGCTTGAGCATTTGGAAAATAATAAATCCCATCTGTCTTGAGACATTGAATTAATTTCACTACGATGGGGGTAAAAAGTCTAGTGGAAAGAGATAGAAAAGGGGGGGGGGGGGATGGGAGGGAAAAGAAGGACTTGGATAGTTTGAGGTCGATTGCAAGCAATTTGCAATACTGATTGCAGACTCAAGAGAGATAAGAAGTATCCAGCTGAAGTAGGTTTGAGGCAGAAAGACATAAGCGAGAAAAAGCTATGCAACGAGTGAAAAAGAGAGAAAGAGCAAGAGGGGGGAGGGGGGGGGGGGAGAATCTTTTCAGTTTGACGATGAACAAAGTGGAACGAATGAAAGAAGAAAAGAGGAAGAAGTTGCCTCCTTACTTTGAGGTTTGGATTTGAATTTCTCGTTTTATGGCGCAATTAATCCCCCCCCCCCCCCTCCCCTCCAAGAAAAGGAGAGAGTTGCATTTCTTAGGAGTTGAGATGAATGAAGAGAAGAAAAATAAAAAAAAAGGGAAAAACGTAGGAGTTGTCCTCCTGTCCTAAACGAGGGAAAGGATTTAAAGGAGCGGCAGTGGTACGCAACTTTTACCCTCTCTCTCTTTCTCTCTTTTTTTTGCGCACCTCATGCACGAAGGGAAAGAATTACGGGCTGCGATAAAATAAGAGAATAAAAAGAGGGAAAAAAATGAATTCAAGACTAGAAAAGGGCAAACGCGTTTCTACAAGCTAAGGGATTTCCAAGAGCGGCTTTTTCAATTCCTCTTTCTCTTTCTCTCTTTCTTTGGCCTTACTACCTTCATTCCTCACCACTTCTATCCGTTTCAGAGTGCACGGGTATTATCGACGACCGGTTAAAGCGCCCACCGAATCCTGCGTATTTCTGTTAAAGTAAATCATTTCAAATCGCCTTTTTATTCTCGAGGGATTCATTTGCGAGTGCCCGAGACGTTGGTATGATTTTTTTTTTCTTCTTTATTCTTTGTTTTTTAGGGGATTTTTCGGAGGTGGGGAGGAGAAATTCTCGTTTGGGGAGTTGAGGGGAAACTTTACATTTTTTAATGTAATTTTTTTTAGATTTTAGAGATTTCTTTTTCTTTTGGAAATGATCTCGGAGAGTAAACGAGATAGCGCAATTATGCAAGAATTTTTTTTTTGTGGAGAATTTTGGATGATATGAAAAAAGGTGTCTTTAGAAATTTTGCTATCTCGGAAATTAAATGAGATAGCGAAATTTTAGTAGAGACTTTAATTGTAGCTCTAATCATCCTCTATAAGAAAGATCCCTTCATAAATTGCGCTATCTCGTTTAGTTTCCGAGATATTCTCCTCAGAATAATAACAAAACCACTCTGAGAAAAAAATTTGGTCTCTAATAATAATAAATTTGTTTATTAATAGATATTCAGCAAATAAACAAGAAAAAATCCCCTCAAAAAAGCATTGATCATTTATATCTATAGAAGATGAGATTATTTACTAGCACAAAATACCTTTATACTTTCATTTAAGAAAATATCCAAAAAAATTTAAAGAAAAAAATTCCATGAAAATTTCAGAAAAATTTCGAAAATTCGGAAGTCTCTTGAATATTAGAATCTGAGACGAGAATTTTTTTTCTCAATCCAAGTCTCTTTATCTTCTTCAAATTTACGTCTATCTCATGCAATTGACATTAAATGACATTAAATGCGTCAAAACTTCAGCGATAACGTTACGCACTCACTATCTACATAACACTTGAAACAAATCGCTATCACTATCTCCTCCAAAATATCCACCGAAGACAGGCTAAACACAATCGTTTGGCCTTCTACAATCTCAGCTTCACTTTGTCCCTGACAGTGTAGAAAATTCTCCCAAGGGATGAATTTAGTATCTGTATGTCTATATATATGTAAGTTTCGTCGCGCACGAACTGCCAGAAAGCTCAGGATCGGACGCTCGGGGCTTACGAAATGTAGTATGGATATAACTGTTTCACAAAAGAGTCTGTGAGGGCCTTGAAAATTCCTGGATTTATCTGCACTAACGAGATCCTCTCCTCCCCTCCCCTCTTTTCATGTACAATGGGCTTTGGATAATTGAGGGAAAAGGTCTCTCTTTGCATCTATCCAAGAAAACAATTTGATTAATTGACGTTTCTGTGAAACGAGAAATTAATTTTATTCTCACGTTTCCTATTTTCTTTATCTTCTTCTTCTCTCTTCTACTTTTTTTTCCATTTTTTTTTGCTTCCGGTAATATTATGCTAATGATGAAATCGATGAATTTGATATTCACGATGGCCTTCGACTCGGCCTTTTCCCCGAGAGATAGATGAATGTGTATGGATAAAAAAAAACGCAGAAAAATAGGGGAAATGGGGGAAGAGGGATGCAGAGACGAGCTGATGATCGATGGCTTCAATTTTTCACGGTAACTGGAGAACCGGGCCGTCTCTCGTGACTTCTCAGCGGGGCTTGGGCTTTCCAACGTAATTCGTGAGGACGATAAATACCATCTCGGCATAAACTGGAAAATTGGATGTCTCGGAGATGAGTCAATTTTTTTCTATTTTTTTTCTCTCATTTTTGTTATTAAAATTTACTATTTTATTGATTTTCTTTTTTTTTAGCTGGAAAAAATTGAGATAATTTGATGGAGAAGATTCGAGGTAATTATTTGATTGCTGAAATTAAATTGGAGACAAGTTATTTGATGCATTTTCTCTGGAATCAGCGGGTTTTGAGGGAAATATCAGAAAAAGTTCTTTGTAGAGTATTTTAAGAGCTGAAAACAAGATTTTTTTTAATTATCGTGAATCCAAACGTTATTGAAATACTTGCCTTCACGAGCATTGATCAAGTGTCTTTTTTTCCAGCTCTTGAAATACTTCAGAAAAAACCTCTCTTGGTATTTTTTGAGTTCAAAGAAAATCTATTCAATGAATTCTTGCAAAAAATTTTCGTGCAGATTATTCTGACGATGACTTTGGAGTGAGTGGGCTTAGAAGAAGAGGTCGAAAACTCTCCTTCTAGAGAATTTAAGGAGGTACAAGAATGATT
Organism: Aleiodes alternator; assembly: GCA_963921955.1. Taxonomy (NCBI): domain Eukaryota; kingdom Metazoa; phylum Arthropoda; class Insecta; order Hymenoptera; family Braconidae; genus Aleiodes; species Aleiodes alternator. The sequence goes on along the minus strand of OY998099.1, from coordinate 5,980,216 downwards.
CCTTGCTGAATTCTCGTAAACTTCATAAATTTCGAGATATTTTAGAAACATTCGACATGGGATTTTTGAATTTTTTCAAGTAGCTTGAAGACTGGAGCAGGATCTCCAGTTTTTTTCACTGAGAAAGAAGAATTCTTGTAGCAAGAAAATTGCCTTTTAACTAAATTTTCCTTCACAATTTCGGGATCTATATGGGGCATTCCATGTCAAACCACCAGATTTCAAAAATTGTATTTTTTGATTCAGTTGAATTTTTTATATGTTTTGATACTTATCAAAATATGCCTAAACCCAAATTTTGAGCCCTTGATTTTCAAAAACCTCGGAGATATGAATTTTTGAATATCGGCAAAAATCAACAATATGGTAATTTTCAAATATTTCTATCTCCTGATTCAATTATTGTAACCATACCTTACAGGTGGCTATTTTCTTTGTTTTGAGACGTAGTTTTCGAAAAAAAAATATAAGAATCAATTTTTTTTATTTTTCACTGTTTTTTCTTAATTTTTAACTTAAATTTTGACATTTTTTGAAGAGCGACACTTTTGATTTTTTTGAAAAAAATATAGGTTACACTAGGCTATAAAACGAATTTTTTGAGTACTTGATGAAAGTGGGATTCAAATATCTTCGATTTTTTAAGCCACTTTTTCGCTTTTTTTTTTAACATAAATTCGCATTTTTTGAGAATTTTTCAATTTTTCATGAGAATTTCATTTTAAATATGGACAACTAATATTGCCCTCCCGTGCCAAATGAGTAAATTGAAAATTTTTTCTAATATAATGTGCCAAAAAATTTTTTTTTGTTTATTTTATTCGTTCCAAGTCGTTTTTAGGAGTTTTATGGTAGTTTCTTCTTGAAATATCAGAAATCTGGCGGAAACAATTAAAGGATCAAATGAAAATTCCAAATTCACAGCAGTTTCTGAAATGGCCGTATCTTTCTCAAAAATGATCGTATCGGAGTAACAAGCAGGTTATAGTTGCTCGCTCGCTGCGCTCGCTCGCGAATTTGTGGGTTGTTGTAGCTCGCTTGCTGCGCCCGCTCGCGAATTTTTAGGTTGTTGTTGCTCACTCGCTGCGCTCGCTCGCGAATTTGTGGGTTGTTGTAGCTCGCTTGCTGCGCCCGCTCGCGAATTTGTGGGTTATTGTTGCTCGCTCGCTGCGCTCGCGAATTTGTAGGTTGTTGTTGCTTGCTCGCTGCGCTCGCTCACGAATTGGTGGGCTGTTGTGGCTCGTTCGCTACGCTCACTCGCGACTGCGTAGTGGCTTCAGTTCACTAAGTTTTTTCATTAATAACTTTCCGATTGAAAGTTGTTTTTTCTCCCAACTTTTTTTTGTGACTCTGCAAACGTGTCACAAAATTAACTTCCTGACATATTCACAGCAAAGAACTGCGCGTGCCCTCTGAGTCACGATTTAACCGGGTTCTACGTGGGATGATGGTAGAAATCCCCGAAAAACATAATTATGCAAAAAAAGAGGAGTCCCTTTTGCCCCAGGATCAATTTTGCCCCAGGGGTCCATTTTACAGCGAGGTCCATTTTACCCTGGGGGTCCATTTTGACGCAAGGTTCATCTTACCCTGGGGGTCTATTTTGCCCCACTCTCCCCATATTGTCATATCTTCCACTTTCATGACGATTTTTTTCCGTATCTTGTCTTTTTGGAGATATCATTTTATTGTTTGTTGAATAAATGAAAGATGACTGCACTAAATCAATCCAAAATTTGTTCTCAGCAAAATGCATCGATCGCGATCTTGATCCGATTATTATTTCGGGAGAAATTGTTGTTGGAAAAAAAATGACCACATACAGACGAACACACACAGATACACACACACACATACACACACACACATACACCCCCCCCCTTGGAATCGTTCTAGAAACCTCCCAAACATATAATCTAACTACTCCCCCACCTCTCTGGAGAAGTTCGGTTTTAGGGGTAATCCCTATAACTTCCTATCGGGAAGTTAAAAAAAAAGCAATTTGAAGCTTGAAGTCTCTAGTTTTGAGATCTTCAGACCAAAAATAATTCCGTCCCAAAATCTCAAAACTAGAGTTTTCAAGCTTCAAACTGTTTTTTTTTAAACTCCGATCCGATCAGTTTTGAAAAAGATACGGCCATTTGAAAAACCGCTAAAAAATAGGAAATTTTTTTTTGATCCCTTACTTGTTTCCGCTAGTGTATTAGAAAAAACTAATTATGCGACGCTTAATAAAAATGCTACGCTTTCTCCAAATATTATAGTTATCTTACTATCAAAATTTCGGTTTGGCTCTTCGTTGAACACTTTTTAAGTAATTTTAGTCCGTATATTTTTTTTAACTTCCTCTTATTGTCTCAATTATTTATATTTCATGGAATACTAGTCTGTACAACGGGAATTATGCAGAAAAGGGGCCTCATAAAAATGAGTTAAAAAAAATTGAATTAGTAAAAAAAATTTTTGTCAATATATTGACGAAGATTTTGCCAATTTACTCATTCGGCAGTAGGAAAATATCAGTTGACCGCATTTACAATGAAATTCTCATGAAAAATTAAACAAATTTTAAAAAAACTCAAATTTATGATTTAAAAAATGCGAAAAAGTAGCTTAAAAAATCGAAGATATTTGAATCCCACTTTCATTAAGAGCTTAAAAAACACGTTTTATAACCTAGTACAACATATATTTTTTTCAAAAAAATCAAAAGTGTCGCTCTTCAAAAAAATTCAAAATTAAAGTTACAAATTAAGAAAAAACGGCGAAAAATAAAAAAAATTGGTTCTTATATTTTTTTTTCGAAAACCACATCCCAAAACAAAGAAAATAGCCACCTGTAAGATATGATTACGATAATTTAATCAGGAGATATAAATATTTGAAAATTACCACATTGTTAATTTTTTGAGATATTCAAAAATTCATATCTCCGAGGCTTTTGAAAATTAAGAGCTCAAAATTTGGGTTTAGGCATATTTTAATACGTACCAAAACATATAAAAAATTCAGCTGAATCAAAAAATACGATTTTTGAAATCTGGTGATTTGACATGGAATGACCCATATATAGTGAAATTTTTTGAAGTGAAGTAGATTTTCTTCAACTAAGTAAATTTTATTACAGCAAAATTTTTTTTCTCAGTGTTGGAATATCCCGAAATTTCTAAGAGATACGTCTTTTTCGGCCTGAATCCCCTTTTGCAAATTTAGAAATTCGCTGTGAAGATGGATTTTCTTGAAAAATATTTGGCTATAATAATAAATTTTTTTCTATAAAATTAAAAAATTTCCATTTTTTTAAGAGAATAATTTATTTAATTAATCAGAAGTAAATTTCAGTTGTCATTTTTCTATAGATGTGTAGTTTCAAAGGAGAATGTCAGGGCATCTTTTTTTCGAAGAAATTTCAAGACTTAAAAAACACGATTCTGCATAAATTCTCGAAATTTTTACCGTTTTCGAGATATTTTCGCAATTAATCTACATGAGACTTCTCTATTTTATCAACAAGCTTCAAGATTGAAGCAAGATCTCCATTTTTCTTGGAATATCTTGGAATTCAGAAGAAATTGAGCAATTTTCGTGATAATTTCTTTTGTAGCTCTGTTCTCCTTCTACAAAAAAGAGGTAATTTCTAAATATTGCTCACTTCCCTTGCATTTTCAGACAATTTAAAAGAAAAAAAAATGGATAACTGACAGTTTTTCATGAAAATGATGAGATATTATTTTTAAGAAAATCATTTGAAAAAAAAAAAATTAATAAATTAAGCCCAAAAGTTTAAACTTTCTGGCAATTATCTATCGTTACCGCAATTACTTCCTACCTTGGGCAGCCCACAAGTCAACAGTGAAAAGAGCAGAAGGGGGGTAAATTTTAACAGAAAGTGGATAGTCCGGCTATGCGAACAAATATTCAGGACAATGTGGTAGGAAGTAGAGTATAACATGGGTCAGACTGAGCCGTTTAGTTGAGACCATTGGGATACCGAGAATCCCAGAAATTACTTCTCCTTCACTTCGTATATATACGATGGGTGACCTCTGGTTAAGAGTGTACTTATTCCTACAACTATGGAATCTTCACTAAACCCCCCTCCCCCCTTCATTCTCACTCATTCCACTCTAGTCTTCTCTCGTTTTACCTCAAAGTAGAGAATCACAATTTGCATCCCTCACTGAGACTAATGAAATTAATCACTCGTAGTTTTACTTTGAAATTACGTTCAATTAGTTTCCATCAAAATGTCTTTGCACAATAATTTATAAGAATATTTTGAAAATAATTTGATAGTTGAGAGGTAAAAGAAGATAATTCCTCAATTTTACTTTTTTTTTGTGGTTTTTGAAATTTTATGGGGAAAAAATTAAAAAAAAGGACGTATCTCCTTTAGTTTGTGAAATATTTTTTAAAATAGAAAATTCAAAGAGTAGAAAATTTTTCTGCTGCATTTTTTTTCATTCCTTTTCCTTCAATAATTTATAGGATAATTTTTTTTGAATATTTCAGTAGTTGAGAGGTAAAATAGGATAATTCAATTTTTTAAGGTACTATTTGTTCCTTAAAGAATATCTCGGAAATTAAGTAAGATAGCGCAATGTTTTGTGAAAAAGGATTGACATAAAAAGGGCGTATCTCCATGACTTTTCAAGGTATTTTGATCAATTAATAATTGAAAAAAAAGAATTTGGATCACGATTGTTCATCGAAAGTGCTTCTAATACACTTCTTTTTTCTTTCCTTTTCCCACGATAATTTTCAAGATAATTTTTTTTCAAAAAACACTAGTTGAGAAGTGAAATCGAATGATTGGATTTTTTCTACTCTTTTTTTTTAGAGTGCTCCTAAAATTTACTGCAAAAAGGGATCATGCCAAAAAAATATTTATCTCCATTAATTTTCGAGTAATTCCGGAATATCAATATTGTCAAAAAAAAAAAAAACTATTTTTTTTACACATTTGTTAAAAGAAAATCTTGGAAATTAGACGAAGTAGCGACATGTTTCCCTCATCCTTCTTCGTAGCCCTTGAAATTCTCTACAAAAGAATTCAGGAAAGAAACACATACCTCCATTAGCTTGCAAGACAAAAAAGGAAAGATTCCAAGATACTTAAAAAAATAATTTTCTCTCCGAAAAATTGGATTACCATCCTTCATTGAAAATTCTTCCCTACATTGCCCTTTTCTCTCTTCATTAAAAAAAAAAGAAAAATGAAACTAGAGTGTAAAATTGCTACAAAGTGATTTTACTACAACTCGAAAGACATTTTAAATTCTAGCCGTGTCAAATGGCACAAGAAGAGACACAGTCGTTCCTTTGTTAAAGCTCAGTGCTCACGTCTCTCTTCACTTCAATAGGTGACGTTCTTTATTTTTCTCCCTCTGTTCTTTTTTTCTTCATTTTTTATTTCTGCACGTTCACAGAATATCTAGTATCACCCTCAACTCTTTCTCTCTACAACCCTCTCGAAACGAGACATTTCAAATTATTATTTCCCATCTCAAAAAATCACAACACTCCATTCTCTGTACTTTGAAGAACTTCCTTTGCACTTTCCCCATGAGTCAATTAAAGTGTAAAATTCATCGTTTGGAATGGAGCAGAGAAATCATTCACTCGATCTATTTTATATCAAGAAAAAATAAATAAACACACTAGTAAAGAAAAACTCCGAACAAATTCAATCATCGGAGCCAAAAAAAAAAAGAAGAAAAATTAAATTACAAACTTTCGTTGTAGATTGAATTTTTCCCTTCCACATACGGAATTGGTCAATTCTTTCGCCTCACATCCCTTTCATCATCCCTGATTCTTCCTCCCTCCCCCAAATGCCCATGTATACAACAAAACTATCTGCACAATGTGTCTTTCCACAAGAACGAGACTCACGCGGTTGAATTAGTACAAACCCAATTGGAAATTTCACGTCAGCTGTCTCGCCGGCACACGAGACATTTCGGTGAACAGAGAAAAAAGGGAAGAGGAAGAGAGAGAGGAGAAAAAAAAAAGAAGATTCCATGCAAATAAGATGAAAGTTCACTTCCTTCAATTCTCCTTTGTTTCATCGCATCACTGAGTTCACCAATGATGCGATGCTAATGTGAGCGATCGTTCACCTCGGAAATTAAAAGGCAAAAGAGAAAATAGAAATGATGGAAATACGTGAAAATCTATTTCTCATTATTCCATATTTTTTTTTTAAGCTAATAATTTGCATCAATTAATTTACGAAATTTCATTCAATTCACATTTATTTTGATTATCAAGTGAAACGTGATAAGTTAAATTGCAGACAGGCTATAATGAGGAGGCGTCAAAGGATAGAAAATTTTTTTTTCGGTGACGTTGAAACTCTTCTCCTCTCCCTCTTTCGCTTCACCGTGACGATAGGATGCTTTTAATTGAAATGGCCCCTCTCCTAATTGGGTTCACCGCTAATTACTAGCTTGGCGCTCAAGCCTCCGGAGTACTGTGCTTGAAAAGAAAGCACAAGCAAAATAATTGAGCCGTATTTTTCTGGTTCTCCTGTTTCCTTCGTGTCTGAAAGGTGTTCGAGTGAGAGTCCCTTTATTCCTTCAGCAAGAGAAAATCGTATTTCCTCGATTTGCCGGTGGTAGAAAATAAATTTAATCTTTTTTTTCTTTTTCACTCGTTTCTTTTGTTTCGGTACTTCCAGGGATTTTCTCTCAGTTTGCCTTTTTTTTTGTGTGTCACTAATTTTCGAGGAGATTTTATTTAAGATGAAATCATTGTTTTAGATGGAATTGCGAATATCTTTGGGGCGAGTGACTCTAGTAAAAAAGGGAAAATCAAGAAACCTTTTTTGTAGCTCTTAAAATTTTCTGAAAGAAAGGATTGTTATTCACCACTTTCCAATTTCCCATAGAATTGAAAAATATTAATCATCAATATGGAAATGTATCCACTTATAAATATTTTCATAATTTGATAATTAATGAGTATTTGATTTTCATATTAATATCATTTGATAATCAAATATATATTTAGAAGTGAATTTTGGTGAAAATGAGTTTTCAGTGAAATGATAAGGCAACATTTCACATAGTTAGATATAATTCCTTTGGGATAAGAGTTAAGGAGGAAATGCGGGCAGGTGAAAGATCGCACTTGGGGAGTACAAAATATATGTAATACTCCAATTAAGCTGAGGCATCACTCTTCACAAACTAAAGTACCCCAAGTGTCTGACACTGTGAATATACTGAATATTTAGCTGCGCATGCGAATTAACCCTTGTCAACAAATTTTCCTTGATATTTCACGAGGTACTTGTACTGTGTTTGAAGTCTATCAGTCAAATGTTTAAATAAATTAGTCCAATAACTTTGTACAAACATTGAGGCAATGGCTCATTAATCAATGTTGAATGGTATTTAATCCAAGTTCCGTAACATTCGAAGAAAAATATAAAAATTTCCAATTTGTTGAATTTTTTTTTTTTTAACGTTGAAATTTCAATTTTGAGACTCATTGCAAATTCAAATTAATATTCGTGTACTTTTCTGTGTTTGAATTTTGAAAGTTCAATGAATTAATGAAAATCTGAGCTTTCTACGCAAATATTTGAATTTATTAAAGTTACTTTGATAATTAAACGCGGAAATCTGCTAAAATTAAACTAAAATTTTCATTTTTTTTTATAATTTCGGTTTTCATGTTCAATTTCGATGGAATTTCTTGGGGAATATCGATTATTGGATAAATTGCCGATAATTTGGAAGGTTATTGAGAAAAATTCGGGGTTTCTGTGGAAATATGTGAATTGGATGAATTTATTCTCATAATTCAGCAGTGAATAAATAAAATAAGATGAGTCTATTTTTACCTATTTTTTTTGTAGAGAATTTCTTGGCAAAAAAAGGCGTATCTCCATTATTTAACGAGATTATCATGAGAAAATAAATTAAAACGAGTAATCATTCTGTTTTGCTTTTTCATTACTGAATTATCATTCGGTTTTGCGGAATGTCTCGAAAACTAATAGAGAGACGCCTTTTTTTACCTGGATCCTTTTCTGTAATTTCTTGAAATTTTCTACAAATTGTCATTACGGCAAAATCGCTATATCTCGCTTAATTTCCGAAATATTCCTAAAAAATTAATGACAAAAAAATTTAATTTTACTGTGTTTCCACTACTAAATTGAATACTGAAATGAAAAAAAAATACAATTAATTAATGAAATCTCCATAATTTTTTTTCATTTTTCCATGAGAAAGATGGAAAAATTTAATCTTACGTTTATATAGAATAAAAAACTCAAATATTTATCAGTTTCACAATTTTTTTCTACATTTTAAAGGTAAAAAATTGAAACAAAAATGAATTTATCTCATCTATATTTATTTTCACACTCAGCATTTCCTACAAAATCACATTTAAAAATAGCGGAAAAAGTAATTTTCGTAACTGCATTTTCAAAAGTTTCACCAAAATTTTTCTTTCACCCAATATTTCGAGCACAATGGTCTATTTCACCAGTTCACTTTTATTTTTTAACTCGAGGATTAACGCTTTGTCCAGCACTCCAGATAAAAAGTTCCTCAGTAGTTCGGCAACTCCTAAACTCCTGTAAGACCCTCAAGTATTCGAATCTCAAGGATTTCATTCGTTTTTTCTTCTTTTTTTTTTTCTCTCACTTGACCCTATTGTTTTACTCACGTTTAACAGCAAACCATTCACAAATGAATCTCGGTATTTTCCTTCAAGTTTCTTATTACAATTTTGCACCAATTCACATAAATTCGCACTCATTGAGCAATAAAATTTCAGCGAAAAAAAAATGGAAAAGGGAGAAATCAAATAAAAATGACGATAAATAAAAGTCATTGAGCATTTTTCCAAAAATAGAATTTAAAAAAATAAAAAAACCAAATAAATCAAAGTTTGAAGTGATTTTTCTCTCAAACAAATGATACTTGTCTTCAAAAAATTGAAATAATTTTTTTAAATAAATGAAAGTAATAAAATATAATAAAAAATAATAAAAAAATATATAAAATAAATGATGATAATAATAATTATAATATATCGTCGCCTTAGAAGCAAAGGGGCGTAAGTGCTACACTTATACACATCACTTAAAATATGTTATTAGTATTATTATTATTATTATTTTCATTATTATCATTTGTTTTCTATTCTTCCACTAAGAAAAGTGAAAAAAAAGGAAAACGAAACGGTCAAATCTAGATTTAAGTAAAATCGTCCAAAAAGCTGCTCGAGTAAGTTAAGTAATTAATTAACAACAAAAAAATGCAAGTGAACAATGATATAATAATATTTATTTATTTAAAAGTAATAAAAAAACATTTACTGCAGACTTTGTGTCGTGTCTCATTTATATGCGTGTTTCAATCTTTTTTGGTAAGACATTTAGTTTCATTCTTGGAAAAAAAAAAAAACGTAGACACTCGTAATCTTAAAATCTCTAACACGACGTCGACCCAAAATAAATGTCAATTCTACTTGCTTCTTTTTCTCTCTTTCTCTTCATCACATTCTTTCTACAATTTTATTTGTTATTTTTCAAATTTTATTTTTATCATTTTTATTATCTTTACAGACAACGTAGAATTTTTATTTTCACCTTTTTTTTTCATTTTCTTTTTTCATTTTTATTATATCACGAATCTGTAGGGAAAATAGACTTATGTCGATTTTATACAGTACTACTGTCATTTATTCGTTCGTACTTGTGTGATGGAAGGAAAAATCGTATTTTATCATTTTGAAAATATGCGTCGTAAAAGAAAGTGACGGGAAAATCGAATGTAAAAAAACGTTATGCCGTCTACGAATTATTTTCTATGTATTTTCGTCGGTGAAATTGAAAACCAGATTATTATTATCTTTTGACGGTTGAGTGATATTTCAAAAGTTTTTTCTTGGGTGGTTCGAGAAACTTCGGGAATAAAAATGAATTTATTTCTGTTTTTTTTTAAATCGCAATAAATATGATAAGAATTTTCTTGTTTAATTCAAAAACTATTCAAATCAATTAAGAGGAATTGAATTATGAATAAAACTATTGTTTAATTCTTCTGAAAATTATCAATTCTCTGAAAATGCAAAATTAAAAGTTATAAAACTAAAAAATAAAATTAAAATTCTAATTAAAAATTGTTTAAAAATGCAGTGAAAGAAACGGGAGCCGAATTGTTTTCCATAAATTCAGTAGAAGAAAAGCGAAAAAGGAAAAACAGAATGATTTTTTTTTTGTCATTAATTTTTGAAGAAAATTGCGGAGATTAAGCGAGTTTTTACTATTCTGGATCAATCCTTATTTGTAACCTCTGAAATTCTCCAAGAAAAATAATATAAATTGGAGAAGAAACTAATTTTTCTCCAATCACAATTTGATAGATTCAGAGTAAAACAGGGTAAATTGAATTTCAGTGGATTTTTTTTTTTAATCTCGGCAATTAATCGAGATATGTCGTTTTCATCCTCATGAAAGATGACTTTTTCTGCGAAAAATTTCAAGAGTTGCAAAAAAAAGATTAGACTGCAAAAAGGCGTATCTTTAATGATTTCCGAGATATTTTCAAAAAAAAGTTCGACAAAAAATCGCTTTTATCCTTGTTCTACTTAAAAATCGTCAAATTGTGAAAATTTGAAAAGTCATTAATTTTTCATTTTTTCACTTCGACGAAAATTCCCATAAAATCTGAAATTCAACTGCTACCTCAACGAGGTATCTTTCGCCATTACAGGCACCACTCTGATATGCATGAAGAACGAAAAAAAAGAGATTCCAACGAAATAAAAAAAATCCTCTCCCTGCGCCACAGAAGAAGAGGGAAAATCACCTGGACGGTACATCTCCTCGAGGCGACGCGGAATAGTTACAATGATTTCCCACGTGTCCTCCTGGTGTGTGTCGCAGTATCCCCATAATCCAGCGGCAAACTTTCCTGCTCTCGCGTGTAACTCAGCTACTGCAGAGGGTTGACGAAAAAAAAAATTGGGGAAAATTCGAGGCCAACGGAAAGTCACCGAGAGAATGAGAGAGAGAGAGAGAGAGAGAAAAAAAAAGTGACAAAGTTTTTTGTTCTCGTCAATTTTATCCCTGGGAAGTAGAACAAAAGCTGACCCCGTATAATGTAACCAGGAATTTCGTTAAAACTTTTCTTTACAAATTAAACGAGAATATCACACGATCAAGGCAGTACAAACGTTGTCCATGTTAAATGAAAAAAAAATTAGATAATAATGAAAACCAATTTTTTTTAAACAGTTTAACCTCTTATTTTTTTAATGCTGTAGCAAGGATGATATTTTTCTACATTTTTCTGAATTTTTTATAATTTTTGTCAGAGTAGTTCATGAGATATGAATTATCAAAGTTACTGAAAATAGCGTTGGTGGGGATGGAACGCCCTAAATCGAACGGAAATAACGAAATTACTAAAAAACCACAGGGTTGACCCATTATTTAAAAACAATTGGCGAAGAGAACAGCATTTTAACTAAATAATAGGAGAAAAAAATATTCAATTCACCGTATAGTTATTGAGAAATTTTAATTAGAAGGTAGTCGTAACTATTTGCCTCTCTCTCTATCTCATGCATGTGATAGGAGATTGATGTCAAAAAAAATTCGAGAAGAAAAAAATTACATTCACAAGCTTAAGACATGACTTTCGAATAGTTTAATCACTTTTTCAGGTAAATTAAAGCACATTTTCCCGAATTATCAGCAATTAATTGGAAACTAACCTACAAATCCTCATTTTTTTCTGTTTTATCGACCGTACTAGGGATACTACCTTAACTTGCATTACAATGAAGTTTAAACGTTTAGCAAAATTGCATTTAATTCAGTTTTTCAAATAATATGCTCTATTTCAATGATAAATATTTTACACAATATTAATTTTTAAATTCCGTTATTTTCCATTAATATTTGTCTACACTTCATTTGACTCACTTTCAGCAATTGAACCTCCTTAACCCAAATTCTCATATCTTTAATTCTCCCTCAACCATAAATTCATTCCGCATATGAATCAAAATATTTCCCCCGAAAAAAAATCACAATAAAACCGCAAAAAAAAGAGAAATCGTCGAAACAAGCCTGAAAATTTGTGTAAAAGACATTATGAATTATTTCACTCTCATTGAGAACAAGACGACAAAAATATAGTGCCTGTGTGTTGCTTAGAATGGAAATAGACTCGAAATTCATTTTTTTTTCGTCACTCTGTTTCCGGCGTCAGCAGTCTCAAACTTCTTTTCTCTCTCTCTCTTTCTCTTTTTTCTTCTTTTTATGATTCTTTTTCTAACCAGTGAGATTCAAATAAATCATCCGGCATTTAGGAATTCACGTACACTACCAGTTGTCTGAGTGTGACGCGTGACAAACCTATAAAATTCAACGTGAATCATAAAAAAGTAGAGCGAGAGTTGAAAAAACAAAAAAAAAACATAAAATGAATAAAAAAGAAAGAAGACAAATCATAAATTTTATTACTATTCTGTGGCACTGTGCTTTGCATATATGTGAATCAATAAACACCTGGTAGCAGTTCAATGTTTATATTATTGTATCAAATATTCATGCGTTGATTGGACGTCCAATTAAAACAATTTAATTCATAAATATTGATAGAATTTATTTCTTTGAAAATCCAGTGATTACCTTTGAAATAAATTTAAAAAAAAAATCCAACTTATGTGAATGATTTTGGTCGTAATTATAATAAAAAAATAAAGAGAATTTCTTTCATCAGAATGAGGAGAATACAATTAACATGAAAGTGTTGATTTATTCGAATTAAATTTAATTGCACAATTGTAGAATCAGAGGAAATCTCTGTTGAGGATATAATTGAAATATTTGTTTTGTAAAATACATATGTGAATTGAGTGCAGAGAGAAGGAGGGGGGGGGGGGGGGGGTGGAGAATAGTACTGATGGAGTAGTTCAAAAGGACACTTACATCGGAGCCCTCTGTCATTGGTACAAGTGGTTGGGGATATTGGTGAATTTCAAGTACTCTGGATGTGTTGTATATAGGCAAAATGGTGGATCCTTTGCTTTATACGAAATTGGGAGAGTCGAGGCTTACGCACACTGTGTGTGATATTGACACGGGGCATCATAATGAGGGGGATATGATGGAGAGTCCAATGATTAACGAACCAGTTAAACCTTAATGGTCCAACAGTGAGAATATCAGGAGATATATCAACACACTTTGTGGTTTTATGTTGAAATTATAATAATTTGAGGTAAAATTGAAGATTATTATTATTTTTTCATAATATTATTTTGAGGAAGTCTTGGCAATTGATGGAGATAGGCCCTTTTTGCTCTTGCCCTTTTTTTGCAGACAATTTTTGGAGTACAAAGAAGGAGCAAGATGAAATGGCTCTTTCTCGCTTAGTTTACGAGATATTTGAACAGAAAAATTAAAAACTATTTTTCAGTCATTTTCCTCTGGCGGAAATCTCTGGATCTAATGGAGATACACTATTTTCATACTGAGCCTTTCTTGTACGAAATTTCAAAAAATACGGAAAAGGATTTGGGATAAAAATTGCCATTAGTTTTGGATATTCTCAAAAAAATTGCCATTATAAAGAACATGCTATGTTGTAAATGATATGTGATTGAGTAGTGATGGTCAAATTGACTCTTTTTCGTCTTTCTAGAATCTGAAGAACTAATGCTAATACTCCACTATTGCATGTATGGAGGAATTTCAATTTTAAATAGTAAATTTAGTCAAAAATGTTATCAAAATCGGTTTTCTTGACAGAAAATAATTTTTCTTTTTTCCTCTCTTTTATGTAAAATGTATGTAAAAAATTTTGTTTACTTAATGTAAGAATGTGCAGTCACTTAATTTAAGAACGTGCAGGTCACTTAAATTAAAAAACAAAAAGTCACTTGATATAAGTGAGATTTACTTTCTTAATTTAAGTGACTGCACATTCTTAAATTAAGAAAACATTCTTCTCTGTGTAATCCTTGTTTGCCATGAATTTCAAGAGCTAAAAAAATGGATTGGGACTAAAACACTCTATTTCGCTTAGTTTCCGAGAATATTTTCGAAAAACAATAGTTTTTCATTGGAAGAAAGGAGAATTATTCTGTTTCACCTCTTCGTCCTGATTTTCTTCATCAAAGAGTTCGAAATGAATTGCGTTCCATAATTTCATTGAAAAAATGAGGAAAATTCTGGTGGAGTGGCTTCGAAAAGCTTCGGGATAAACATTCAAGTATTTCCAATTTTTTCCTTTTATTACAAAAATTACGAGAAAAAGCGGACCGTGAGGCCATTGAAGCTTCGAAACCAATGGAAAAACCAAATATTCAATCCCCTATCATTGAAACACCAATGAAATTCTCTTATCACGAGAAAGGATGCTAATTGCAAAATAAAAAAGCAAATTTCACTGGGTTATGCACGCAAACGTGAGTGAGAGACAAAATTCATTCGGTTGAAAAATAATGGAAAAAAAAGGATTGAGGAATCACTGAATTGGCTCTAGTACCTCTGGACTACCTACACATCAGCATTAAACCAATATTGAATCACGTCAAATATTCCCGGGACTCCTGTTCAAACGGAAACGTGGAAAATCATGCAGTGGAATATGTTTAAAAAAAAAAAGAAAAAATGTTAAACTCCACGTCAACATTGAGCTGAGTTAAGCTTTAATAAATAGACCAGCATGTCAGCAGTTTTTCCAATTTTGTATCATTTTGTAGGTGGATAATGGAAAAATGATGGAGTGAAATATTACAAAAGTGCTATTATGTGATTTCGATGAAGAGTCTTAACGAGATTAAATTCGATTAAAATTAACGAATTCAGAGGATTCTATTGCTCTTTGAAAGTGGCATCTAAAAATTCTATAAATACGAAATTAGTTGGAATAATTTATACAGTTTTTATTACTTGTAATCAATTTATCGAGCTATTATAATTTATCGAGTCTCGCAATTGGTGCAATGGGAAGTGATGAAAAGCTAGGAAGTTATTCTCTTAATTTTTCTTCATTATGACAATCTACATTTATCTTAAGGGGTAGCAGCACTGTAAAATTTTCAGAAAATCAATTTTTTTTCTTGCTTTAAAAATTACATTGGGCCTCCCAGAATATGGGCAAGAAAAATTAACAACTGAAATCCATTTTTTCGTATGGAATTTTCGAATTTTTCCCGAAACATTTCTTCATATTCATAGCTTAAGTCAAAACTTCAATCGTGTTTTTCTCGAAACATGATTTTTCGAATTGGCACGCAGCATAACTCCAATAATTTTCATTATTTTCATTTGAATTTCCTACAGCATCTTGAAAACAATATTTCGAACGGAAGTACGTAGGGGATTTTCAAAAAATTGCTTTGCACATTTTTTATTTGAAAAAAATTGCCATTTTTTTGGTCAAAATTTGAATTTTTTCATTCAAATGGCCACCAATTATACAAAAAACAATATTTTTAAAATGCCCTATGTATTTCTGTGGCTATGTGTATGTTGACTGAGCTAATTTTTTTTTTTTTAATTTAAATTTGCAGCAGTTACACTGCGTACCGCAGAGTGTTTCAAAATCGAGGAGCCTCGCAAGAATGGCTCTTGCGTCGTCATTTTTTGGTATTTTTTGATCATTTTTTTTCTGAAGACCCAAATATATGCTCAATCACTCCCTCAAATATCATTATTTTGTTGCCACCTTTTCTATAGAAAAAAAGTAGCCAAAAAATGCCTTTTCTACACTTTTACAGTAGTGTAAACCCTTAAAAGCCTGAGAATACTCCTAATCAGGAGCGAAATGTCGCAAATTTTTAATCAAATGTGAAGATTGACATCCATAATTTATTTGGTCAGATATACTAATTAGCCTCGAAAATTATTTATACAGTTCTTTCGTATCGATAAATACGTCCATCTCTGAAAATCTAAAAATAATTCGGATAATCATGAGATACGAGAGTTAAATTTTCCCACGTAATACAAATGGTAATGTACAAATGCAGAAAATAATATCTCATCGAATATTCATTGGGCAAAATTGAATATTCGATACTGAATGGAGGATAAAATCAATCGCAAACATTCGATGCATTAATTATTTTACGGGGTAAAAAAAGGAGAAAAAAAATTGAGTAATTCAGGAGTAATAGAAAACTGGTGATATTTTTTTTCTGAGAATTTGAATTGTCTAATTTACTTGTGCAAAAGCAGAAAGTTTACTTTTTTTTTTTTTTTTTTTGAGAAAAATATGAAATTATGTCACGTTAGAAGTTGAATGATGTCTAGGGTTATTTCGCCATTTGTGATGTGGATTATTGTCACTTGGTGAAAGCTTGGTTTGATCTTGTATAAATACGAGGGAAGACGAGATTTTTAAACACTCTGACATCAATCTCCAAAAACAAAGCATCATGAAGACATTTCTGGTGAGTTATCATTAATTTAAATTATTGCTTAGAAGTTCGATTGTTTTGTTTTTTTTATGTTGCTTGCTTCGATTAATGCAGAATTATATTTTTTCCTGAGTTTTATTGATATTTCTTTGCATCGTCGTCTCGGAAACAAAGTGGCGTAAGTACTGGGCATAAGCATAGAATTTATGCCGCTTTGCGTTTCAAAGGCAACTATATAAAATTTTGAAAAAAATGGAGAAAATACAGATTTTAATTTTTTGTTATATTATAAATATTACTTGAAATCAGAAAAAATATTCAAGATAGATTTTCTTTAATTATTTTTCAATTTCCGTCGAAAAAACATGTTAAAGTTCATTTTTGATCATTTTTTGGAAATTCAATTTGTTCAGACAAGAATCAAGACTCTAACTCGTTATGACCTGAAGAAAATTTCAATCAGAGTTTGATCCCTCGTTTGCGCCCGAAAAAAATAGAATTTTCAGGAAATAAAATCAATTCTGACACATGTCTTTGATCAGACATTTTCAACGGAATTGTTAAAAAAAAAAACAATTCATCTCAAGCCGTTTCATTGGAATTTTCATTTTACCTCATTTTCCATATTATTTTCACGTTCTCCAATAAAAAAGTAACAAATTAGTAGTCAAAATGCGGTTTTACCTAGTACCTTAAGGCACTAGCCCTAAGGGTTCTAGTCTCTTACTTCATTCGTTTCATAAAATCAATTTTGCCGAATACAGAAATAAATTTTATGAACGTAGACACAGTTATCGAGAAATGATCGACCAATCCAGTATAATGCACTCACTCATTCGGTACATATTATAAGGAGTTTATCACTTATTCATTCTTAGAAAAGGATCTCTTCAATCACACGTCTCTATGTCTCACGATTATCGAACTGAGCCAGTCATTATTCAGTATTTCCTTTCTCCATGTACTACGATCTTTTCTCAGTGGTATCATATGTCATGGTACATTAATTTCTGGGATGAAATTGTCCTGGTATTAATTCGTCGGATACCAGCCTTAAGGTAGTACATCGTGCTTGGTTATTAATGCAGAAGCAATTGTCATCATTTTCACGTAATCCCCCTTGAAATTCTCAAGAACAAAAAGAAAGCCATTTTGATTTATCCAAAAAAGGCTAATTCCTATCAATTTTAATCAACAATAATAATTTACTTCATGCAGGTTATACTACTAACCATCAGTGCAACAGCAAGAGCTTCCGAGGACCTGGAAAAGAGGGGACTCCCAGTAAACAACTACTCCTCAGGCCACAATGATGCCTATCCTCCAGAAAAATGGTCCGGAAGCACCGCAGCACCAAATTCTCCCCCACCCGAAGTTCTCCTTCCACCAAAACAAGGCCCTAACTCCTTCCATCCTCAACAGACCCAAGTCACTTATCTTCCTCCAACGCCTCTTATCACCAAGGTCATCAAAGTACCTGTACCCGAGCCAACACCAGTAACACACACCGTAAAAATTCCGGTTTCTTACGAGGTCAAGCGTCCAGCACCATTTCAAGTGCATCATTCCTTCCCAGTTTACATCTCTAAACCTTATCCAGTGCAAATCGATAGACCAGTGCCAGTTTATCTGTCCAAACCACTGCCAGTGCCGATTCCTGAGCCTTCGCCTGTTGGACATCAGCATTTTGGGGGACACTATCCAACTGGTAATTATGGACATCGAGAGCACTTGGAGATTCATGGACAACAGGGACATTTCAATCAGGATTATGCGAATTCGTTTGCCCAAGGATTTGCAACACAAGGCAACGGCTATATCTATGAAATTCCATCGAAATTCTGGAGCGATTGAAGCTGAATATCCAAATTCAAACGATTTTTATTAACGTTATATACAGTGGAGTAACTAAACACGTTATTGTCAGCTACACAGATAATACTATTTGCATAGTTACAGCCCTTGGGCTTTTACTTATATTTAAGTGATTTATGTCGATTTTGATGGGTCTTGAGAGTATGGTTAAGAGTGGAAGTTCGGGATAAGGGAGAATTTTCAAAGGAAAAAAGTCTATGACAGAAAAACATTGTGACAAGAAGCTTAGTGAATGATTCTTGTTAGTTTTTCAGGATTTTGGAAAAATGGTTAATATTAAGGGGTTGAGTTGATGAAATTCTGTGGATTTTAGATTTAGATTCTGAATAAATAATTGAAGTAGTATAGTCAAAAGATAGTAGAGTTTGGCATGGTACTGTAGAGGATGAGCATCTTGACTCAAGGTGTTTCTATCCGTATAGTCAAGAAAAATGTTAAATTTTTTTATAAAATCGTTAATAACAATTTATACGAGATAAAATTCTCAAATTTGATGAAGTGAATCTGTGCAGAATGTAATCAGAAATAAAATAAGCCGGACAAAACAAGAAATTGGTCTAAAACTGTCGAATTTTCTGTGATTCTGAAAATGCCTTCAAAACTTGGAAAAATGTAAAAAGCACAAAAAATTTTCAAATTTTCAATCAATTTTTTTTGTTTCTGAGACTCATTTTATTTTTCATTACATTCTTCACAGATGCACTCCATCAAATTTGAGAATTTTATTTCGGATAAATTGGTATTAACGATTTTATACAAAAATTTAAATGTTTCTTTGACTGTACAGAAAGAAACACATTAAGATATCAGAGAAAAATATATTGAAATCCAAAATATCTTAAAACTTAAATTTAATAGCAAAAACGTCTACAAACTATCTTGAAAGTGTCCTCAAAAGTATATTAATTTCAAACATTTAGTTTTGCAGTGTGAGTGTCTATTAAAAAAAACACGAACAAAACACTCAAGAAATAATTATTTATGATAAACTGAAAAAAGAAACCTTTCACCTGGTATTAAAAATGGATTCGAAGAAGGATCAATGAATTATGTTGATTATTTATCAAAAGTGATAATGCGTTACTTGAATTGAATATATCCAAATTGGCAGGAACTCATTTTCTTTAATTATTTGGAATTAATTGGAGATTACTCGAGATGATCATCTCATCGCTTCTTTCAAGAATAAATGTACTACTTTGAGACAAAATTTTCACATCAGCCAATGATTTATTTGATTCAAAAAACTTTGAGTTTGTATTGAATTGAACTATCAATAATTCTTTATTTATTTATTTGTTCAATTGATTAACAACGACCCAACAGCCGAAGCCAATAACAGGATTGATAAATCCTCGATGCAAATATGATTACACCATGTTCAAGTTCAAACGATTTTATCAACATAAGATTCAAAGACTGGGTAACAAATATTATTTACAGTTACAACTAGACAATTATTTACATAGTTGCAGCCCAGGGGTTTTTACTTATATTTAAGGGATTTTGTGGTTTTTATGAGCCTAATGTTGGGGTCAGGATTCACGAGGTTTGTTATGAGGAAAAGTTTAAAAAAAACCCTGAGATGTGATTACACCACAAGAAATTAATGACAAAGATGTCTTTTGAAAAAAATTATGAAGTCCACAGGTGGTTTAGGAGTTATTTCATGTAAATATCAATAACTAAGCTTACATAATCGAAGTTAATACAATAATTGCTGATAATCATCGATCTTCTTTTTCTTCAAAATTCAAATACGAATTTTTTAATGACAGAATTTTCTTTTTCTCAATGTACTCCAAGTATGATCTGGATGAAATTTCTACTAATTTCGTCCATACCATAACAACGATTTACAATTTTTTTTTAGGAAAACAACCTTTTTTTTTAAAAAAAATGCAACAGTTCTTGTTTTACATTTGCAACTCTCTCTCACACAGTATTTATTTCCGTTTACTGGCAAATGTACCATATATACCATTGAATTGATACAGTACAGCCTTTTGTTTGATTCTGATTCGATGGATTGAGTTCCGCAAATACTCGATATGTGGGTGGAAGTACGGACGATAAACGAGGGAAATATTGGACTCCAATATGAATACCAACTTCGCTCAGCTATTTCGTTGAGCGTTGTGCTTTTAGTTATTTTTTAACCCTTCTCCCCCCCTCCCCTTTTTTTTGTTTGTATCAAACGCTCCACCTTTTTCACTCGATTATTAATGCAAATGCTTTTTTTTCCCAGTAATTCTGCCATATTTTCAGGTAATTCTGAATATTTATTTTTTAACCAATCAAATTACTGGGTGAAATGCCATTCTCCTATTTCATTAGCATTAAAAACCCGTTTACAGTTTAAAACAAAAAAGAAAAAATCACTTTTAACCCACTTTATTAAACTCAAAATTGACATCATATAAACTGAATCAATCTTCCTGCCTAATGTCCTTTGAAATAAATATGCAAATTCGCAGATACTAGCAGAGAAGAAAAGAGAGAAAGTGAGTTCATCGTAAGATCGATTGCATGCCGGACGTCGAATGGCTTGACTCTCTCTGCTCATCTCCATGAACAAAAAGGAATGAAAAAATAAAACGAAAAAAAATAAGAAGAAGAAGACAGGGAGAAAAGATGGCGAAGAGAGAAACAGAGGAGATGAACAAACTGTGAAGGATGAGGTATTAATGAATGTACAGAGTGAGATAGGGAAAGAGGAAGTGATGGTGAGTGGCTCACACCTTGCAGTATTATTACTCGTGGCAGAGAGTTTTATTTTCAAATGCTTTAGAAACAGAGAAAGAGAGAGGGGAGGGGTAAATGTAGAGGGAGCAAAACAGAAATGCTGTAGGTGGGTATTCACGCGTTTTACTCAGCTAATTGCGAGCATTAATCCAATAAGAAGGATTTGCAAGTGGTGTAAATTTATTTCTAAGGGATTCAGTGCAATTAGCGTTGGAACACCTTAAATATAAGCCCTTTTCCTCTTATTGAGGAACAATTACTCTTCCCTCTCTTTTTTTTTTAACATTTTTCATTCATGAATTTTACTTTATTTCGGTCATATATAGGTGTTCGTTCATGAGAATTTCATCTGAAATTAAATGGAGAGAAAGCCCAAAGTGCTTGAGTAATAAAACTTCTAACCTATTCACTTTATTTTGGTCTTCAATGTGTCAATGAGAATCTTTGGTTTTTTGCTTTTAGTTGTGGGTGAATTTGGTGGCAGTGAGAAATAAAGGATGAGGAGAACATGATGAAAAAGAATTAAATAACAGTGCAACACGAAAATGAGGGGTATAAATAAATACGTCTTTTCGTGGATGAAAAACACGTCCGTTCCAAGATAAATTGGCTTACGTTTATGGATGTTGTATATAATGTACTGATATAATATTTTTTTTTTGCTCTTTTTTTGTGTTAGTGAGGTGATAGAGTAATATATCATTGTCGGAGGAATACAGTAACATAAGTTGAATTAATAACAAATTGTAGCTGTTCTGGTGGATGTGGAGAATCTTTCAGGGGATTTTTCATTGTTCAGAGGAGTTAATAAGTCATTTGGGGAATTTAAGGGAGTGTGGAAGAGATCTGCTGGTAGGGCAGAGGGGAAATTGGATTTTAGTCTAATTAAAGTGTTTTTTTTTGTAATTCTGAGACGGTAGTTTCATCAAATGATGAAACTGGAAAAGGAAAAATTCGAAAGAATATGCGAAAAGTAAGAAGAAGAGGAACAATAATAGGAGCAAATTTTAGAGAAATCTATAAACGGATTCATTTCCATATCAATAATGATTGGTTTAAAAATATCATGGGAAATTGGAAGTTTCTTTTTTTAAAAAACAATACTAAAGCATTGCCAATTCGCGACGTTTTGCTTATAATTTAAGCTTCATCAGGCTCTATAAACTGAAAAATTACAAATTATCATTTTTTCAAAATAATATAAGAACAAATACCACGTAATATTCAGAGCTAGAGGGTTTGACCTCACTCTTTCGCAGCGAATGAATCAATCAGTCTTATATCTCGCTTCAAATTAAGAAATTCCACACAAATTACCTTGGCATTATCCGTATCTTGTCAACTTTTTGGAGAAATTGTCTCCTGAACTTCATTGCAACCCAGAGAAAAATGTTCTCTTAATTTAAGAATGTGTAGTCACTTAAATTAAGAAAGGAAAAGTCATTTGATTCAAGTGACGAAAATCACGTAAATCAAATGATTTCTTCGTTCTTAATTTAAGAAAGTAAAACTCACTTAAATCCAGTGACTTTTTCTTAAATTAAGAAAACATTTTTTTCTGTGAACCAGAATACAAACTGTTCGTGATTTTCAAGGCTTCACGCCTGATTTTAGCAGTTTTCTGAGGAATTCGATATTACCCAGGTGTTTGAGGGGTTTTCCTGCCGTCATTTTTATTCTCCAACAGCTTCCAATTACTCTGAATCTCATAAAGGCGGTGAAAACTGATGAAAATATCCTGAACAATGTCGAAAAAGATGAAATTTACCAGTGGAATCTAAGAGCTCCAAAAAACAAGCCTTATCACATCTCCAGTAATTTGCCTTTTCACCATTAAAAAAAAAAACCTTGAAGCCACACCATTTCCTCCAGTACTAACGACCAAATCGATTATTAAAATCATTAGTTCCAACGAGAAATGAGAGAAATAGAACGTGTTGGGTCACACAGAGTCGTAATTTTGTATCCAAGAGGTCGAACCATTGCAATGTTTGAGGTATACAAGGCATTCAGTGAGACGTTTTACGTTCGTACACGGACCCACGAGCAATTTACGATGCCATTTCTTTGCCAAGAGCCATTCGATACTCATCTACACGGTTTCCTACTCGTCTCAGATAACTTTCCACATAATATTCCGTCCTTTTAACCATTAATTTCTTAATTTATTAAGTTTACCTCGTTTTTTATTCTTCTTTTTCCATCCATAAGTGCGTAACCACATGGAATGTGCATGGTCATTTCAGTAATACAGCCGCAAAGTCATTTTTGGGTGAAGTCCCAGCGTGATTCTGGTGTCAGTCATACCAAACAGACGTGTTTCGCAATGCGAAATTGACCCTGCCATAAATTTCAAGTGCTGAATGCCATTTTTGAGCGCAATAAATTCACTCACCTTTCTTTCTTCCTGTAAAATAAATCATTTTCATAAATTCCCTTTATTTATTTTTTTTGAGACTAAAAAAATTATCATTATAGTTTTTAAATTACTAAAAGGGCGTATGCCCATTTTTTTTGTTAATGGAAAATTTGAATTTCACCATTGGCACTTATGCCCTTTTGACAAATAAAAAATCAGTTATATTTCGAACTATTTAAAATTAACTAAAAATCTGGAAATTTCGAGATTTTTGGTGAATTTACTATTTTCTCGAAATTTCTCTGAAATCGAACTTCGACAACCTTCTTTTGCCACTTAAAATATTAAAAATCATTTTTTTTCATTGATGAATTGGATTAAATTAATTGAAGAATATGCGGGGAAAATATTTATTTCACTAGATTTAGATACGTGATTGATTAATTTGTTCGTTTCAATTATTGTGGCTTTGTTGCACAAATGTTGAATGATTTGTGAATTAAAGAAAGAAAAAAACATCGAAAATTGAATAATGAAATCACGTAGTTGAGGCAAAATGTATTTTTATTATTTTTCAACTCTTTTAATATTTTACTTTTTCATTTATTCTTCAAATATATTGGATGAATTTTCGATGATATCCCGAAAATGCTGGAAGTGGGTCGTATTTATGAATATGGATGACACGATCAGCAAGAGAGAAAGAGAGAAAGAGAGTGGATATACCTGTTGGCCTGTAGAAGCAAAGTGAGAAGAGAATTTTCGTTAATGAAACATGCGGTTGCTCGCCAACGAACAGTCTACATGCCATTTTCCGTTGGTTATATGGTTTTAATAAAATGGTAGAAAAAGAATTGAGAAAATTGGGGGAATAGAGGAAAAGTGATGGAGAATGGAAATGTGGAGATGCACAAATGAGCAGACATACTCGAAGGCCAATTAGTGAAATTGGTGAATTTTGCAGGATTTCATTGAGTTGTGCTTGAAATATTTAGGATTTTCTTCTTTTGTCATTATTTTCATTCGTTTGATTCTGATTTATGTACAGACTCTAGGAATTTTTTTTTTTAATGCTTCTGAAACATCGTTCTTTTACTGAAAAAACATCAATTCTTGATGTTTATTTATGAATAATTGGTAAATTCGAAGCGGCTGCTCACTACTGAAGTCGTGGCGCCACACCGCGATGGAGTCAATTTAAAATCAAGTGAAGTAATTGAAATCACTGAAGTCAGGTGATTTTTTTTTAATTAATTCTGAAATAGTCACTAAAATGAGTGTTCTTTGCTCACTGAAATTAATGGAAAGAGATCATAGAAATAGACGATCATTTTCTGACGATCATGAAATTTTAAAAGAATTTCACTTTATTTTATCATCATTTTTTTGAGAATATCTCGGAAGGAAAACGAGATGAAGCGATTTCGTAGATCTTGAAATCCTCTAAAAAAATAGGTTAATGAAGAATAGATATAGCTACTATCTCACTTAGTTTCCGAGTTATTAAAAGACGAAAAAACTGGTGACAAAATGAAACCAAATTGTCTGAATCCCATTTTTTTTATTTTTTGTAGATAATTTTTCTTGTTTCTTGATAAATTAAAAAAAAAAATGTTTCTATAGTTTAATCACTAGGGCTGTGTGAATAGCATCCGAATCGAAGCGCATCAAATATTACTCTAATCGAATCATTCGAAAATTTGAATAATCCGAAAGTTTCGAATAGTTCGTAAATTTTCGAATTATTCGATTCGAATTTGGAATGAAATATCAATATTCGATTCGCTACGAATAATTTGTGGCTTCGAACTATTCACAAGCTCCTATTAATTATCCTTTTCCATAAATTGCAACAAGTTGCTCGAAATTTTTGCTGATTTATCAAAAAATAACATGAAAATTCTAACTTTTTTCTCTTCTATCGATTTTTATTAGATCAGAATTGGGGAAAAAATTGACAGAAAAACGTTCAATCAATCATGATCAGACTGAAAATTCAACAATACCAGCAATCACTGATGAAAAGAAGCAGCTGTTTGAAGATTATTCCATTCTCATTTCTCCGTTTCACTTCCCTTGTCCTGTGACACTGAAGTTCTACCTCGAATAAACCAGAAAGTATGGAAAATTCCATTTTGTTATCACAGATAAAACTCAACGAACAAAGAAGGAAGAAGAAAAAAAACGTGAAAAACGATATTGTCGAACCAAGTCCTCTTGATACTTCCTCTATGATCTCAAGTGCCCAATGGACAGTTCGTTTACAAGCAGTCGAGTAGTCTGATATTCTATCAGCGATAGGTGAGAGAGGAAAAGATGTGCAACTTCTTCTCGAAAAAAGGAAGCAGAAGAAGTGAATGGAAAAAGAGGGGAAAAAAAGTAGAGGAAGAACGAATGAAAAGTTTTCGTTCCCCCCGAGGGATTTTAACGACGTTCGTGTGAGTCTCCCCCTCCCCCCTCCCTCTCCCCCTAGGATTGATTCGTATCCGGGTTAGTGCACGAAGAAAGTGTAGGGGGGAAATAACGAGAAATCTACGGATAAAGTGGAAGAAAAATGTTGACAAGTATCAGTGTGTGCGTGTGTTTGTGTGTATGAGAAGACCAGGTACAGAAATTGATTCGTAAATCTATTAATAGGAGGAACGTGATGGTCCAACCAGTGGCAATCAGGTAGTAATGGGTGGTTTCAAATCGATCTTTGCGAGATCGATCCCCTTTTCTTGAAAGTCGATATTTTTGGGGGATTTTGAGACATTCGATCAATCGATTTTTCGACTTTTATTTGGGAAGTCGATTCGATTTTTTTGGAATCGATTCTCAAAAAATCGGAGTTTCTAATGATCGATTCTTCGAGAGTTGATATTTGTTCGGAGATAGACAGTCAATAGACACTAGTGATGGACGATTTTGAAACGAACATTGTAAGATCGACTTTTCTCTCTAAAATCAATTTTTTTTGGTCGATTTAACGAAACTCGATCAATCGATTTTCCCAAATTCTGTTTTGAAAATTGTATCGATTTTGCTTCGGAAAATAAGATTTTTTTCTCAATCGATTTATCGATTTTTTAAAAATCGATTCTTGAAAAATTGCAGATTCTTAAGATCGATTAATGAAGAATCAGTTGTTTTTTGGAGAACGTCTATCACTAGACGTTCGTAATGGATGCTGTTGGATCGAATTTTCGTATGATCGATCCTTGTTTCTAAAAATGGTCAATTTTGTAAAACTTTAGGAAACTCCATGAATCGATTTCCCGAATTTCAAAATCTGATTCATTTCCTTATCGATTCATACCAAAATTTTACGCGTTTCGATTAAAAAAAAATTGATTATCGAAAAATTGTAGGTTTTACAAATTGCTTTTTTTTGAGAATGCAAATTTCTTCGGAAATCTAATGATGGGCTCTTTCGAATCGATCATTATAAGATGGAATTCCTCTCCCTAAAATCAATCTTTTTCGCTGATTTTGAGAAACTCGATTAATCGATTTTCTCATTTCGTTTTTTTCCTTTTCGAAAAAATCGATTCTCTCAAAACTCCATTTCCTGAAGATCGATTCATCGATTTTCTCATTTCGAATTGTTCCTCGGAAGAATCGATTCTCGAAAGAATCGATTCTCAAATAATAGAATTCCCTAAAGATCACTTTTTTTTTTGAATCAATGTTTTTCCTCGGAGATTGGCCATCACTACAATCAGATAGCTCCAATAAATCACTCGTTGCGGTACTACTAGGTTAGGAAAAGTGGTGGAAGTGAAGAATAGGAAGCCAACTAGTATGTCACTGCTTTTTTCTCCTTTGTTTCTTTCTTTTTTCTTATTTCATTTTATTTCTAAGCCATATGGTGGTAGTCGTTAGTCCACTTCGGGGACAATTTCAACGTTCCTCGATATATAATAGTAGATGAAACGACTCCGTGGGCACCCTGGAGTAAGTGGGTGCGGGCCATTTGACTGGTACATACACACAGATAACGTTATATACGTGTATACACACAGCAGGCAAACGTTACGGATTATTACTCTCGTGGGGTCACGTTCAGTTTGCTTCTATACTATCCTTGTATGTGACCGTATGTGACACCTTTCATTTACAAACTGTCATTCCCTTTCTCTCGGCCAATGTAACTTCGGCTAAAATGTATCTCGTTAAAACAAACTACGTTTAAACTTTATGTTACTTGACAGTATTTTAATGGTGAAAATTAAACGTTTTATTTTTAAGGCTTCAGGGTAGTATTCCAGCAAAGTCGAGTACAGTTGATCCCTTATTTATTTTGATGCTGTGTCAAAGATGATTTTTTTCACATTTTTTCACAATTTGTGTCCGTCTAGTTTACGAGATATGAATTATCAAAGCTACTGAAAATAGCGGTGATGGGAATGAAACGCCCTAAATCGGACAGAAATAACGAAATCACTGAAGAGCCACAGGGTCGACCCATTATTTAAAAACAATCGGCAAAGAGAACAGCATTTTAACTGAGTAAAAGAAGAAAAAAATATTTAATTCACTGTATAGTTATTGAGAAATTTTAATTAGAAGGTACTCGTAACTGTTTGTCTCTCTCTCTATCTCATGCATGTGATAGCAGATTGATGTAAAAAAAAATTCGAGAAGAAAAAAATTATATTCACAAGCTGAAGACATGACTTTCGAATAGTTTAATCACTTTTTTTGGTAAATTAAAGCACATTTCCCCGAATTATCAGCAATTAATTGGAAACAAACCTACAAATCCTCATTTTTTTTTGTTTTATGAGGTTAAATGCTTAAGGATGTTCGGACATAACTTTCTTTTTTTTATAAAGTCGTAAATAACAACGTATACATGATAAATATCTCAGAAATCATCTTCCTAATGTTTGAAAAATGTAATGAGGAACAAAATAAGCCGAAGAAACAAGAAATTGATTGAAAATTGAAAGAATTGACTGCATTTTTTACATATTTCAAATTTCTTAAAACTTAAAAAATTTTAAAAATGTAGCCAGTTTTTCAATTTTCAATCAATTTCTTGTTCCTTCGGCTCATTTTGTTCCTCATTACATTTTTCAAACATTAGGAAAATGATTTCCGAGACATTTATTGTGTACACGTCGTTATTTACGATTTTATACAAAAAAAATAAGGTTATGTCCAACCACCTCGTCCTAACATCCTTAATTGAGGCGAAATTAAAAAAAATGCAAGAATCCCTAATTGATTTTTTTTATTTCAGTAAACTACTCGGCGAAAAAATCTGAGAAAACACCCCAACATGTCTAAATTATTGTCAAATTACTTCCAAATTTTCCGAAGAGTCTTTCACCCTCAAAAAAAATAGATCCATTCGAAACAATGACTTTCGAATCAACTACCTGATTTACTAACTCAGAAAAGTGTCACCAAGCCCTTTACTCTTTTGTCATAAGTACCCAGGACCTCATGACACTTGAAAAGCCCACGGGGTCCTCCCCCCCACTCTCCCCCCTCCGCACCTGCTCCTTCCTAGATAAAATTTTCTTTTCTCACTAGCAACCACCTACCGTTGCAGTATAAAGCATGACTCCTGGGTGAAAGAGCACGAACCAAGTCCAGCATACAAAGTGCCTCAAGAATTCGTGTGCACGCTTTACTCCTCGCAACTGTGTGTCTCTCGGGTACTATTTTTTTTCCACTGTATTTTTTATCCACTGACTAAATGCCCCCTTTTACCCATAATTCGTGGAATGAAGGTAGATTCAATACACTAAATTAATTCTCTCATTTTCTTCCTTATTCTCGGATAGAATACATAAAAATAAATAAAATTTAAAAAAATAAATAAATAAGGGAACAATCGCATTTATAAATATTTAATGTACTCTAACTGAATAGTGTCAAACACCTGTCCTCTTTATTTTCTATAACACTGTAGAATATCTATAGTACTACAAAGGATAGGGACAAACCCGAAAAATTGCAGTTGATCCCAGAAGCAAAATGCCATGAGAAAAGAGATGAATATGTGTTTGTATTGTAACGGAATCGAATGTTGAATTCCCTTTTCCCTTCCCTCTTCATAAATAAATGAGTGTGTATGTTTTGTGTTTTCCAAGAATTTATTCATCTTATGTTATCTAGAAAAAATTGAAAGAACTGAAAGAAACACGGCAGCTATGTCAATTGAAGAATAAATAAGTCTTTTTCTTAGATTTTCTCGTTTATTCATTACAATATATATATCGTCGCCTGAAAGTCAAAGAGGCGTGAGTCCTGTATAAGCACAGCACTTACGCCCCATTATTTTTAAGGCAACAATATTAATATATGTGCGTTTGTGTGTGTGTAGGCATGTAAAATGACGGTGAATTTTGAAGTTGGTCGGGTCAGTCATCAACGGACCATTTTGTGACGATTTCTGATTTGACGGTAAATTTCGTTGCAAATTGACGGTCAAAAATTCAAATGGTCAGTCAGGAGAAATAAATGTCAAAATCCATCTATATAGATGAAAATTGACCGTCAATTCTATTTCCCATCACTTTTGTGGTAATTCTTATGATTTTTAAAAATTTCAATTTAAAAAATAATTTCTGCGGTATTTTTTAGTTTTGGTAAAATATCAGGACATTAAAATACCCACTTCAAGAATAAAGAATCAGAATCGATATTAAAATCCAACTATTAGGTCATTTTCATTTGACATTTTTAGTGAAACTATATATTTTTAATGAGGGGATTGTCTATGGTCTATTTAGATGAAATTTGACCATCGTGTTTCTTTTTTTTCTGAAAATCGATCTTTTTGATCGATTCTTGAAAACGCGATTAATCGATTCTCCAATCTTTTTTTAGCAGAATCGTATCGATTTCTTTTTTAACCAATAACAATAAAAAATAGTCTTTTGCGATCAAAATTATTATCAAAAATGATGAAGAAAACCTGACGTAATTCATGAAATCAAGTTGAAAACTTGGAGATTCAAATAGTTGCGATAATCTTTTTTTTTTTTTTCAATTTTGATCACTTCCGATAGAGTAGCATGAGAAGATTTTCAAAATAATTACTTTACATTATGTTACGGAATAAAATTAAGCTAAAAATGATTCTTGAAAACGATTAAATTGACAATCATGTATTTATCATAAATAATGTATCAGTTAAGAAAAAAAAATGACAAAACTGAACTAATGAAAATGTGTTCTCCTCTATTATTCTCCTATTTTCAGATTTTTTTTTCTTGAAAAAATCGATTCTCAAAACATGGTTTGTTATGAAGATCGATTTCCCGAGAATCGATTCTTTTTTTGGAGATTGCCTTCTTTTAAATTTTTTTTCCTTTTATTTTTATAACATGTTCATTAAAGCCAGCATTTGTACATATGGATACATTGTTATTTTTTTTACTTAGATACTGGGAAACATGGAAAACACTATTTTTCTTAACCTAACAGTTTTTAAGGCAGATACATACTCATTGAGCTTCGTAGTGGAATAATTTTCATACATTTTCTGTATTTGTTTTTTGAATTATTCGTTGTGTTTTGTTTCTTTTCTGCCTGGAGACTTTTTTTGCTTCTTATTATAGGTTTTCATGTGATCAAAAACTCGCAGAAAACTGATCTCCTATTTTGAAGATCGCCCATCACTAATCGTACGTCTGCTAGCCCTGTCACTGACGGTCAATTGACCGTCACTTTTTTGGCTACCATCCTTATATGTGTGTGCGTGTGTTTGTGGCGAGGAGTGGGGGAATAGTGCGCCAGCTCTCACCGTTAGTATATGCCCATTGGTATAAACTCGGGGGATGATGGGGGCACTGTGGCGGTGGTGGTGGGGGGTGAGGTGGCTCCCTCGAGCGGTTACGTTGTGCCAGTCGAGCCGTGTGCCGCGTCGCGGTAGGGTCACACACAGAAGAACGAACGCTCAAGGAGTTCGTCAAGTATTACCACGCGCTTCGTCTTTAAAAACACAAAGTAAAAGTAATTTTTATTGCTGTGTGTTTTTGCGTTCATATTATTGTAGATTTATCCTGTGAAAAGGATACCATGTATCTATAAATCAGTGGATAAATAAATAAATAATTGTAGATTTTATTAGAGGTTAAATGGGATATTTGCACCAAATAAAATAAATTGTAAATGTGTCAATCTTCACATTTATTTTCTAAATTCGCAACGTTTTGCTACTGATCAGGAGCTTCTAATTCTCATTATTATTGGCATTATAAAGAAGAAAGAAAAATAAAAACACCTGACTGATACCTACACATACGCAAACACACAGACACACATATTATCACTGTGTTTGTGTCTGTTCGACATTGAAAAATACATTGAAGAAAAAAATAATCATCAAAAATGTGAATTATAATTATTTAAACTGGAAAAAAAAAATTTGCTAAATTTTGGGAACTTGTCAAATGGTGTTTTTTTTCGGAGCTTCGATGTGATTCTCTACTCGTGTATTTGTGTGTGTGTTAGTGCATATTATATGTTTTTGTTGGGTGAGAGCTTTAAAAACGTGAGAGCTCCAAAAAAGGAGGAGGCAATTTTTTTTGACACAAAATAGTTCAAGTGAAGTTTTGGAGATTGTGCGAAAAAAAGAAGTAATAAAAAGTGGAGATTTTTTTTTTTTGTGTAATAGCGTAAAAAGAAGTATACGGTTGAGTTGAAAATTTTAAAACGGCGCACGCGTTGTCAAGCAGCCGCGTGGTACACACCAGACTCTACCACAGTGAGTGTAACGTACGCCCTGTGATAGAGAGTAAGAGAGAGAGAGACTACGAGAATTTCAGGGTCGAGTGGCTCACGAGCCGGCAACGAGGTTCGGAGGATTCGTTCCTTTTTTTTTTTTGGTTTCTATAAACGAAACTGCAAGGAAGCCACATACATATACACATAGAGACAAAAAAACACACATACACAGAGGCGCAACTGTGTTGTGTTTGTACTTGGTCCGAGTGTGGAAAAACAAATGGAAAAATAGGAACTGACGTTTGACAGTTTTTGCGAAACGAGAGAGAGAGGATAAAAGTCAATTGTCGTGGCTCAAGGAAAAAGAGGGGGGAGGGGGGAGAATGAACAAAAAACATGCAGAAGATAAAAGACGCACCGACTCCTGAATGAGAATAAAAAAAAGGAGAAAAAGAGAGAGAGAGAGAAGAAAAATAATAATTTAAGTTTTGGCGAATCTCTCGATTGTGACTCGATGCGATAAAAATCTGGTTTACCGGGGACGCTTTGGTTGCAAAAAAAAAAGGTATATACACACACACGAGGAGAAAGAAGGAAGGAAGAACCTGAGACGAGAGGGCAGCAAAAAAGGAAAAAAAGAAGGGAGAATAAAGAGGCTAAAGCGGTGCATAACCCGCCCGCGCGTTTTTTGTAAAAAAAAAAAGGATAAAAAAAAACAGGTGAAAAAGGACGGAGAGAAAGAGCAGGAGGAAAGGAGGAGAAAAAAAACGTGAGAAAGACGGAGAGAGAGGGATATCCACAAAACTCGAGGAGGCCAAAGGCGAAAGAGATAGAAGGAGCTAATATTGTTGGGAGTTAGACAGAGAGGAAGAGGCAAAGGAGGACTCCAAGGTCACCGGCTCTGCACAAGAGCACTCTTCTTCTTCTTCTCCATCCTTTTACAACAAAACATTCTATTTCTCCCTCTTTTGCCGCTTTTTTTTTTATAAAATATACTTCATTCTCTCTCTCTCTCTTTGCTCTCCCCCGCCTTGGCCATCACAGGACGGAAAGAGGATAAAAAAAAATAAAATAAAAGGAAAAACAGGGAGAAAAAAAAGGACGAAGGAGAAGAAGGTGAATATCACCGGCTTTTTGGGGGACACAACGTCTTCCGCCCTGTGAATCTTCCTTGCACACCACACAGAAGAATTCTCTCTTCGTGTAATGAGAGACTTCTTTTCCTCTTTTTCGGAACTTTAATTATCATTTATTTTTCGTTGGTACTTTTCATGGACGGATTAAATTGAGAGGAAAGGAGAAAATAAATAAAAGGGAATAAAAAAGCTGCTCTACGTTAACAATAGATACTTCAATTATTTCTGTCCTGGTGTTTGCACAAATTCTTGATTATTTTGTTTATTTGCCCGTTTTTTTTTTAAATGGCCTCCTGGGGGCAATAAAATAAAAAGATTGGTGATATTTCGTGTGTTCGCAGTGAAAATTTTTTTTATATATTTTTCTCTTTTTTTTGTGACTTGTGTTTAAAGTGTATAAATTGTGAAATTCTGTCAAACGAATATATATATATGTATACATATATATGCAAAAAAAGTTGAGAAAGAATTTTCGCAAATAATAAATGGACAACCTGCAATTCTTTTTTTTCCTTCACTTTATGGAGAAGATTGGAAAAAGAGATTGAGAGCGTGATTAAATGAAATAAAAAAAATTTGCAAAAAAAAGTTTGTGTGTGTGTGTGTAACGTGAAATCTGGAGAATTTTTTAAACACACCGGAGAATTTTTTTTTCATTTTTGGAGTGAAAAATAAATGAATTAAAGATGTGTTGCATGAGGCTGATGTTACTCTCGATGATTAATTGAATTGAAAACGAGGATTTATTCATTCGAGTTTGAAAGGCAATTTTTTTTTTGGAGAAATAATTTACGAAAAAAAAAAAAGATGACTATTGCAAGTAATATTGTGGTCGAGTGGCTTCGCTCACTTCATCTTGGCCAATACTCCGAATCATTTATTGACAATGGCTACGATGATTTAGAGATATGCAAACAAATTGGTGATCCTGATTTAGATGCAATTGGTGTATTCAATCAGAATCATCGTTCAAGATTACTACAGAGTGTCAAAACACTCAGAGAAGAGGGTGCTGCCAGTGTTTATTTTACACTCGAAGAGACTAACGACTGTTTGTGTGATAATATTAGTTCAAAATCATCACGTACATCTTCAGAAAGGCCAACAAGTGACAAAGAGGCACAGAGAGGTACATCACCAACAGCAAGTTCATCCAGTGGTGGACAAGAATTAACAAAATTTGCCGATGAATATGAAGAGGGAAAAGCTGAACTTGTTAGAATACCAAGGATGCAATTGAAAATGCTGCTGCAGGAGAAATTACGACACGATGGCATTCGACTTGCCTGTCAACCTTACACAACACCGGTGAGTTTAATGGGGTTTTTTTTCTTTCATTGAAGGGGGGTTCTTTGTGGAACACTTCAAGGTGTTTCTTGTTTCTGAGAATTTTTTTTTTTTTTTTTGAGTCTTGAGAATTTCGGTTCTTTGGGAGGATCTCGAGATCTGAGGGAGATAGGGAAATTCTCGTGGAGAAAATTCTTGTGGAGGGGGAATGAGAGCTAGGAAAAAGGTCTCAATGACAATTTCTGTATTTTTTATTGTTTTTGGAGATGTTATGGAGATAAGGGCATTTAAAGGCTTCTTAAAGGGATTTGAAGAATTTTTGAAGAAATTGAGGCATTTTTTTTGGAAAATTTCTAAAAGTGAGTTTTGACTTATGTTTTACATTACAATACTCTATCTCTATGCTAGTTTTTTCAATGATTTTTTCGAGAAAATCATAATACTTTTTTAGAAATGATTTTAGAGGAACGTAATTGTAATTTCGTGAATATCTCTGAAGCCATTGAATTTATCCAAATCTATCAGGAAATCTTTTCTGTAGGAAACTGAATTTGCTAGAAAAATGGTTAGAATAAGGATTTCCCTGTCTCCCTTATTTTTCGAGATATTTTTAAAAAATTGAGATTCAATGGATTCTGTAAAGAAATCTGAAGAATTTGCAAGGAAATTTAAACATTTTTTTTCAAACCTTAAAGATCAATTTTGACACTTGCTTTCCATCTAAAATTTTGTCAGCTTTTCACTGAAATCATCGAAGAAAATCTATCTCTACTCGTCACATCTCCACACTAATGTTCCAATGATTTTTTTCAAAAATAATGTTTTTCCTCCAACGATTTTGAGTGAAAATCCCGCCATTTCGTTAAAAATCTCCACAACCATTGGATTTACCAAAATTTATCAAGAGACCTTTTTTGTAGGAAATCGAATTCTCTATAAAAAAGGTCTGAATAAAAATTTCGGTATCTCTCTAATTTTCCGAGTTCCTTTTAGGAAAGTTAAATTTAAAGAGATTCCCTGCGTTTTGATACTTTAAGACTATAATAAAATTGGAAAATAAATTATCAGATAATTTTGCACAATCTCGATGGATTATCAGGAGGCTCGTTAGAGTGAATCCCCTCCAATTCACGGTATGAAGTAGGTACAAAAAACGAATGAAAAAAAAATCAATTTAATTGAAATACATGGAGAAATTGAAACACGATATATAAACAAAAAGCAAGGCGAGTAATATGAGTCACGGATACGATTAAGATTACTTGGAAGCATTGACGAGGTATTTTCGCGTGATATATACCAAAACCACCGTCCTTGGAATATAATCTTCATTATATAGATAATAAAACATTTGCTACCACTGAGTAGTATCATCCACAATATAGCCCAACATTATACATAGGGTGATCCTCAAAGAAATTAAGATAATGCGGAATGCTGGTAGACACGCCTACGCCAGACGAGATAAACGGCTGATTCATTATTTCGTTACGTAGTAGGACGAGCACCGGTGTATGCGTGCCCTACAGATAAGGAGCATGCAATGTAATACGTTCACGTTTCCGGTTTTTCTCCAATTTTTTTTTTCAACTCCAAAGTCTTTTTTATATCCTGGTTCATCTTCGATTCGTTCGGACGAAAATAATTCGCAATTATTTGAGAGTTTTTCTTTTTTTTTTGTATTATTGATGGAATTGTAATGATATATGCTGAATGAGCCACTCTTGAGTTTGCAAGCAATGATAAGAAAGAAATAGAAAAAATTATTTGAGAAACTCGGGGTTAATTTGTGGTAAAATTTAAAATATCGAAGGAGCCATTGGAGTTAGGGGAATTTATGAAGAACTCTTTCTTTTAGAGAATTTAATTTTTTGTAATAAAGGTTGCAATCAGAATGTAATTATTTTTTTAATTTTTATTGAGCTTTAGGAGCCTATTCTCAAGGCTTATTAGCTGCTCTGTTCTTTACATTGGTATCATTTTACATATATCTTCATTATTTCATATTTGCAATTTACATTTCTTGAGAAATTTTGATATTGCTTTGATTATTGAGTAGTTCACAGTATTTTTTTTCTTTAACTGAAATTATTTTATTTTTAACGAAATTGATAGGATTAATAGTATTTTCTCGTTTTCGGTATTTTTTCATTTCTTTCCTCCTCGAATTCTCTACATATTTTTCTTTCATCTTCACTTTTTTCGGAGAAAAAATTCTCAATTATTTTGAAAATTTCGAGTTAATTTTCAATAAAATTAATAATATCTGGAGAGTCCTTGAGTTTAGGAGAATTCATCAAGAGACCTCTTTTGTAGAGAATGAAATTCTCGTTGAAAAAAGGGTCTTGACATTTTGTCCTAAATCCACTAATTTCAGAGTTACTTATCCTGCAATCTTCATTAAATTTTTTTTTTCTAAAAAAAAGCTTTAGTTGTTTATTTTGACAAAAATTGATAGATTGATAGTATTTTTTTTTTGCAAAATTCCCTGGGCTTGTCAATGGGATTGATGGAATTTTGAAAATCCATAGGTTTTAACATCGATAAAAAAATAGCCACTTGAAGCACTTGTATGTGTGTATGTGCCGATTGAAATTGATCTGCAGATAACAGTGAAGTGGAGATTTTACAGATTAAAATGTATTTACAATGTAGCATAAAATGTCCATTCGGCATAAAGAAGAAGTTTACAGAGATTTATTCATGAAAATACTCTCTGTGTAAATTTAATAAACTTTACTAGCAACAAACACATGTATTTTTACCACGTTTACACTTGACCAAGTGTTAACCCCTCGATGTCCCAAATTCTCACATTGAATTTTTCATCGAACTGCAGTATCGAGCGTTAACCAATCGCACAGAGTATTCCATTTTTTTTTATCGCCTTTGGTAATTTAATCCCATGTTTTTTTTCGTTCAGAGCAAAGTTAATTATTCATTTAGAGCGTTGGATAGAAGAGTTGAGATGGAAATGAAAACTGAAGTGTCTTTCTAATGAATTTTTATTGAAACGTTTCGATGAAGTTTAAATGAAAAAAAAAACTAGAGTTGATTAAAGAATTTTCATTCATCGAATTTTCGATTTTTCATTTCAGGAAAATATATGTTTATACACTTATTGTGTTATTGAAGGGCTTTGATTAGTTTGAGAATTATTTTGGAAAAAGCTTTGCATTCTAGGAAATTCTGGCGACACAAGTTGGCAGGACTTACGTGCGAGTGATAAATTTTCAATTATTTTTATTAATTTTAATGCCAATTATTGACCCAATCATCGTAGGAAAATGTAACGTTTGTGCTGGGGATAATTTCTCACCTATATCCGAAATTTCATTCAATTTGAGGTATTTTTCGCAAAGTTTCTTGAGCTCCTGTGAATTTCCCATAAGAACACATGTTAAACGATGATTTTTTAAAAATTCATAACTTTTGAACCAGGTATGAAAAAAATCAAAAATTTTAAATACCGTTTCTTTATGAATTGGAGAACCTTGGAAAAAAATTTCATTGAATTCTTACATTTTTAAATTTTGATAAAATACCGGTAGAGCATCCTTTATGAAATTTTTTTGGGGGAAAATTCAAGGCAAACTATTTTGCACACTTGAGTGAAACTATTTGGCTCAAACGGTAATTCAATAACTCTGAATATCCGGAGGAAACACAACAGCGAAAACTTTACAGCATTGAGTTCATTGTACCGGATATCAAATAAATCACTTCTCACTGTAAATAAGGAAACACCTACGCAAAAACTTTTACTTTTCATTTTCAATTACAAAGTGATGGCGCTTATCGGTGAGATATGGGTTTGGTGGTGGATTAAATTGAAAATAGGGGGAGAAAGGGGAAGGGGAGAGGTGGGGTGAAGTTGATATTGGAATTTGGGGGTTTGGAAAATGAAAAATCGGATGGAATTTGATGAATTTTTCGAGATGAGATATTGTTGATGGTTTCAGTGGGAATCTGAGGGATTTCGAGTTGGTAAATGTGGGTCAGAATTGATTTTTTTTTTGAATTTTTGAAAAATTTGATCATTTTGGGAGGAATGAACATTTTTAGATTTATTGGAAATATTTGAAGCGAATAAATTCAAAGACCAGGTGAGAAATTAGCTCATTTCCTATCGATTTATGTGGTTTTAATGACTTAAATTATTTTCAAACGTATTTTTTAAATTCACGATATAATAATCAGTTTTCCCCCATTTTCTTCAAGAGTCATTGAAAATACATTGGAATCCCCATCATCTGATGGAGCATCAGCTCACCTTTAAAGTGGTGCCCGAGTTTTTGCCATGAAAACCAAAGAAATTCCCAGAAAAAACGGAATAATTCCAAAAATCTCTTCGTTTTTTTGTTAAAAACCGTCCAATTTTTAAAAAATTCCCAAAAATCAATTTTCACAAATGTTTTCCATGTAAAATTTTCTCATCTTCTCATTAAAATCATGAAAAAAGATCTATCTCAAACCACTCCATCTCCATGCTAAACTAATGTTTCGAAAGACATAAAATTTCCTTCTTCAACAATTCTAGTCAAACGCACATGATTTTCTAAATATCTCAAAGTCCATAGAATACACCAAAATTTATCAATCGACCTTTTTTATAGAAGACCAAATTCTCTACAAAAAAGGTCTTTTTACATTTTTTCCTAAACCCACTTGCTCAAAAAAATATTCACACGCCAATCCAAAATATCTTTGATAACTCCCCTTTACCCCTTTCCCATTCAAAATTCGCGCCTCATCTCCCCATTCTAATTACCAACCAATCATTTGCCATTTTCCAACGAACTGCTCATTCCCCCAATATTCACTGAAAATATCATGCACAAACACCTGCAAAAGAATAATTAATAAAAATAATAACAATAAACATAAATAATTGCTAAAAATAATGATAATAATAATTATAATAAATAATAAATAATTAGTAAAAATAATAATAATAATAAATAATAAATAATTAATGAAAATAATAATAATAATAATAATAAATAATAATAAATAATTAATGAAAATAATAATAATAAATAATAAATAATTAAAAACGAATTGAGATGGTGAAGAATCTTCGATAAAATATGTTTGTTTTGTGATACACGCAGCGTGTAATGATGCACCGCATATATATATATATGGTGCATGGACACGCGAGTTTCAGCATTGAAGTTGAAAGAACACGAGAGATATAGAAACTGGAGAAATGAGAATAAGAGAAAGAGAGTAAATGCGAATATGAGAAAAGTAGAGAGGTTTCTCTCATTCAAAGAGGAAAGAAGTTTAAAGGGGGTGAAAAGGAAAAAAGAAAGAAGAAGTGATGAGAAATCCTGTTTTCTCTATTGCGGATCACGGTGGTCCAGTCGATCAGATCCTTCGTACTTTCTTCGTCGTGTGCGTGGGTGCGTGCCAATGTACTACTCGAACATTCTCCCCAACCAATCGGCAGATGCTTCTTGAAAATTCTTCTCTTTTTTTTTTTCATTTATTTCATTTATTTGCATTCATCTTTGTCTCTTATTTCGTTATCTTGGTTTTATTTTCATTCTCTCATTCAATTTATTGGGAGAGTATAATTCACTTTCGTTTGACATTCCGTTTATCTTGAGATTGTTGCTTGATTGATAGGCTTATGGTACTTGATTTATCGACAATGCCAAAGGAAGTTTATGGAAGCTTCTATCAAAGTATTTCAAGTATTTTTGAATAAATCGATAGACTTTAGTTATTTCTTGCTCATAATTGATTTTTTATCTTATTAACATTCAATTGAATTAATTAAATTTCAATATTCATCAGTTTTTAGGGAATTTTTTGGGAAAACATGGAAATAGATCAATTTTTGTGATAAACTTTTTTGTAGCTTTTATTCAGTTTTCTTTTTAATAGAAAAGGCTATTACGTAAATTTCGATATTTCCATTATTTTTTGAGATATTTAACGAAATATAATGTAATTACACTTTTTTCTTTACCAATTCATTAAAAATGAGAGAAAAAATAGGGGAGACCAAGGCTAAATGAACCGAATGTTCAAAATAATCCGGGTTTTTTTTTTTTTAGGGTGAAGGAGTTTCCGAAAAAATTTGGGAAACATTAATCACTAATGTCCACATATGAGAGCATTTTCTCAGTTTTTTCCAGATTTTGCCATAGAATCCTTCACTCTCGAAGAAAAAATTCTGGATCATGTTGTCAATGAAGTTCACTTTGCCTCCACTTTCTCCTTTTTTTTTAAGTTTTCCAATTTTCCTATTTATTTAGTATTCAATGATTTTATTCGACAATTAAACTACTGCAATCTCTTGAAATCTTGGAATAATGGAAATGAACAAATTTCCGTAATTCCCTTTTTGAGAGGGTTTATTGTTCTCTACAAACGGTAATTTTGAAAATTTTCGCTATTTTCATTATTTTCCCATACTTTTAACAAAATATGATTACACTGTTTTTCTACCTTCTTTTAAAAAACTATTATCCAAAAAATAAATGAAAGTAAATTCCTGCCGCAATAATTGAATATTCAAAAAAACTAATTATTCAACAATTAAATCACTCTTATTCTTTGTAGTCTTGGAAAATAATGAGAAATCGAGAGATTTTCATTATGACTTTTTCAGTAGCTCTCATTTTTCTCTAAAAGAAGAAGTCTTCACGAAAACTCCACAATTTTCATTACTTTTCAACAATTTTCAACGAAACATGATTACAGAATTTGATTCGTCAAAATTTCCTTTGAAGTGATTTTACAAAATAATAAATGATTTCCCATTTCTTCTCTCCTTTTTTCTCTATCGATTACCAACAAAGTGAATGAAAAAATAAAAAAAATTCATGCCAAAATTTTTCCAATTTTCCACTCACCTTGTTCCCAATGTTTTTATTTAACTCCAGTAGTGTAGACCAGACGTTGCAATTTTTATAGTCCAGAAATCCCAGAAAAAGAATACACGAGACATATAGAAACAGAAAACACGTGGTGCACGTCAATATTTCTGTATGACTCGTCCACTCTAGAATTTCATACATATATTTTTTTCAACTCCGTGCGTTCTCTGTCTGGGCAATATATGAACAGCAGGTTCGAGTAAAAAAAAAAAAAAAAAAAATCTAACAACAGTAGAAGAAATGGAAAAAATATATATATATCCATCCTGCAATATCAAAAATAGAGTTTTAAAAAAAGGAGAAATATCATTGGAGTATAAATAAAATAAAAATGAAAAGAGGCTTGTGTTTTACGTTTTGGTCGTTATTAAAGTGTCGTGGTTACGTCCAACAGCGAAAACTTGGTATTTATTGGTTCAATTTCGCACGGTTGGACATAGTAGGGATATAACATTGGGACAGAGTAACACATATAGGTGGAAATACTGGTATTCACATGGTGGAGGGAGGGGTAGGAGGGGAGTTTTGGAGCGGTCTGATTTGTTCGGGTACCTCCCTGAAACACACTCGTATCGCGCCAATCAACATTCCGGGGATAGAATTGAGACTACGTGGCCAATTACGACCATCACGTTTATCTGATATAATCTTATTATTTTTTTTTTTGGAGTAACATAATTTGGAGGGAAACTAAAATTTGAGGCTCAAATGAAATCCAATAAAAATCATGAAATGCGTAAAAAGTTGAGAGAAATTTTGGTTCAAAGAAAGGGGGAATTATTTTATCGTTACTGGAAGAATATCTCAGAAACAAATGGACATACGCTCTTTTTTTGCAGAGACTATGAAGAACTATAAATGGAAATTCAGGAGAAAAAGAAAACGTAATTCCTTTGGTTGTTAAGATATTTTTGAAACATTAGGGATGAAAAAAAAGTCTAGTTTTCTGTTTTTTTTTGTAAAAATTTGAAATTATTATTTTAAAAAATATTTAATACATTTACACTCTTAGTTTTTTGATTTCCCTATATATGCACTTTTTTTCCTTTTTTTTCAATGATTTATTTGTTGAAAAAGGAAATTTCTTTTCATTGGTTTTCTTCTAAAATCTCCTTTTTTTTTTTGAAATTCGATTATTTTGGGTAATAATTGGAGGATAAAATTTTTTTGATTGATGCAAAATCGATTTTATTTTTCTCGATTGAATGAAAAATTAATGGAAAAATGACGACACGAGGCTGCGGTTTATCCTGAGTCGATGCATTTTCTTTTCCTCCCCTTTTTTTCCAAGTTAGATCACATCCTCGGGTTTCTCCAACTATAGGCAGCACCATCAGGGTAAAAGGGGGGGGGGGGAGGGGGAGTAATAGCGTTTAAATATTTGAGCGAATGTTCAATCGATACCCCGCGGCCGACTGTCTCGTATTCCTCCCCCTGCTCCTCCCTCCTTCATCCCCTCAAATCCCCATTTCCAATGTCTTCTTTCTCAACTCCATCTATCTATCTATCTTTCTCTCTTTCTCCCACATTTTTTTTTTCCTCTAACTTTATCTCTCTCTTTTGTCTATATCCCATTCCACTTGTGTGTGCACGCTTTTTCCATGAAATATCAAACAACAGTTGCAGAATGAGATTGTCTTACTTCAGGGTGAAACTAAATTTACTAGAATATACCGAGGGAGGATAAGAAAAAAAGTGGAAAAAACAAAAAAGAAACGACGAAGAAGAAGAAGAAGAAAAGTAAAAGTTGTGGTTGAAACTTTACAAAGTTGTTTTTCAATGAAATTTCATTACCATCTGGCCA
The DNA here is from genome assembly GCA_963921955.1 of Aleiodes alternator. Taxonomy (NCBI): domain Eukaryota; kingdom Metazoa; phylum Arthropoda; class Insecta; order Hymenoptera; family Braconidae; genus Aleiodes; species Aleiodes alternator. The sequence goes on along the minus strand of OY998099.1, from coordinate 5,937,040 downwards.
GAAGTAATTTAATTTATAATTACTAACAAATTGAAATGAAGAAAATTCCACAAAATTTTATGTTTTTTTCATTGAAAAAGAAGAAGAAAAACAATTATTTGTTTTTTTTCATTGGAAATTACATGAATTGAATTAAATAGAGATTATTTCGTGAATATGTAGGAAACTGTCCGGGTGACGAGAATTTCTAAGGAAACTTTCTTTCTTTGTGGGAAATTAAATTTTCTTGAAAAAGGTCTTTTGATATTTTCTGCTAAATTCACCATTTTTTTTCTTTCAACAATTTTTTCGGAAATATTTCAGAAATTAATGGAGATATGCCCTTTTTGCCCATAATCTTTTTTTATAATCTATATATAAAAAGCAGAGGAACGTTAGCTAACTTCAGAGTGAGGACACTTTATTCTCATTCTGATTGGCCAATTCATATTTCATCAGCCAATAGGAATCGTCGCGCTTGGCGCGCTGAATGCCTACTCACTTCAAGTGTTTTTACGCGAATGCAAATGGCGGCGCATGTCAGTCAATACGCGTGTAAAAATAATCATTTAATTCATTCATCATGTTATGTTTAATATAACTATGAGTTCGCCAGTGACGGAAAAAAGGAACTTTCAAACTACGCGGTAAATACATGTAAGTATTTTACATATTAAATATCAAATTGAGTAATTCATACATTGATAATCTCCGCAGTGCATTGTTAACCTGAAATTCATTCATATCACTCCCTGTGAGCTATGTTTCAGTCGCTCAATATTCAAATATTTCCTATTATTAATAAATGAATTCATCATTAAATTGAAAAAAAATTAATCAATTTTTTTTTTGAGAAATATTATTTGAGAGGATTAAGGGAATTTTTCAATGCCATCGATAAGCTTTGAATTCTTGAAACATTGCAACGACACATTTCTGTATTTCCTTCACTTATTTATTTCATAAAAAAGAAAAAAGAGAATGAACGATTTAAAAAAAAAATGGAATTATGAATCGATATGAAAAAATTTCAATTAACAAGTGGCAACCGAAGAATGATGGGAGACACAGTCAATCGTAGATTTTCAAACTTTTTTTTTTAGCAAAATTATCAATTTTTCAATTGAATAACAGAAGCATCGACTTCTTAAATTCCATTATCAATATTATCGATTTTATTCCATCATCAGTTTTTAAGGCTCTCTCAGAAGTTGAATCAGATAGAGCAATTTTGTTCTCATTCTCTTCATAGAGACTTTTAGAGCTACATGAAAGATTCAGGTGAAATTGCTCAAAAAAATGAGGATGGAATGAAATAGATTGGTCTAAAAACCATGAGGAAAAAAAATGGAATTTTAATCATCATTTTTTCCCAGGAGAACCTTCATCGAGACTAGCTACAGATACAGATTTTTATGAATACATGAAAAAGATATGTAGATACCTGTCAAGATGATTCACCATATATTGTACAGAGATTGATCGAAGATATAGATACTAAATAAAGATAATACAGATAAAAGAAAATCGACATTTCAATATTGATGAAAACCAGACCATTTCCTTATTCTGTTAATTTAAATTTCCTTCTCAGATATTTTTTACTGCCCCATTCATTCTTTTTCTTCTATCTTTCTATGAAGAACGAAATGAACATCAGTTCACTTACGAGCTCTTCTACACTGAGGAAAAAAATCATTACTGAGAAAAAAACCATTAAATATTGAGTCCACTGATCGTTAATAAATATTTTTTTTGAAATAATTAAAAATAGTTGAGTTTACTGAATTTCGTCTATTTAAACAATTAATCTATTTAGACTGGACAGAATTCAGTAAATTCAACCCTTTCTTTTTATAATTATTAAAAAAAAATATTTACTTAGGACCAGTGGACTCAATATTTGATTGTTTTCAACACTATTTCTTTTTAGTGTACGTTCATCCTCATTCCTATTGGCTGTTTCATTCAGCCAATCAGCCAATGAAAATCATCACAATTATGAAAATTTCTCCATCATCATGAATAATAATTTGGGCGAGAAGAAAACATTATCCAACGTTGAAGAAGTCAGTGATAATGTTGGGAGATACGGGGATATTACTCAATGTTAAAGAACCGAGAGATAATGTGGGCAAAAAAGAACATTATCCAGTGTTAAAAAAACAGAGAGATAATGTGGGGAATACAGGGGCATTATCTAATATTGAAGAACAGGAAAATAATAAAGGGAAAAAGGCAACATTATCCGAAGTTAGAGAACAGGAAGAGAATGTAGAAGAACAGGGAACATTTTCTAAACTGAGAGAGCAGAAAGATAATGTGGAGAAAAGGAGGAGTTTATTCAATGTCAAAGAACAGACATATAATGTGGGGGATACGGGAACATCATCCAATACTAAATACAAAAAGACGATGTCGGGCAAAGGGGAACATGGCCAAATGTTGAAAGACAAAAAGATAATGCGGAGGAAAGGGAAACATTACCTATGGTTAAAAAACAGAGATAATGTGAGGGAAGGTAAATTGGGAGATAAGGGAACATTATCCAATATCAAATAACAGAAAAATAATGTGAAGGAAGAGGGGATTATTAATCAGTTTCGAAGATGGTTGAGGGTACAATTGGAAAAAAGTTAATTCTTTGCAGAAAGTCGTTAATACCAACTTATACGAGATGAAATTCTTGAATGTGAATCAGTGAATTTGTGAAGAAGGTAATGAAGAATAAAATAAGCCCTAGAAACACAAAATTAATTGATAACTGACAGATTCGTACCATTTTTTATATTCCTTTAAATCTTGACGAATTTAAAGAAATGTTGAAGTGGTAAAAAAGTTTCAATTCGAAATGGATTTTTCGTTTCTTGGGCTTATTTTGTTCTTTATTACATTTTCCAAATACTTACTGTTTCAGTTTTGAAAAATTTATCATTTATAAGTTGTAATTTAGGATTTCAGACGAAAAATTGACTTTTTTTTCGATTGTACTTTCCAGTCATCTTTAAAGGGCAGAAAGATAATGTGAGAGAAACGGAAACATCATTTAATGTTGAAAAACTGAGATATATTTTGCGGGAAAAGGAACATAATTCAATGTTGGGAACAGAAAGATAAATTAGGAGTTGAGAGATAACATTATCCATTATCTGTTGAGGAACAGAGAGACATTGCGGGGGATAAGCGAACGTTATCGAATATTGAAGAACAGGAAAGTGATGTGGGAGAAAAGGGAACATTTTCGAGTGTTAAAAAACAGACAAGTAATGTGGGAAAATGGGAACATCATCCAAAGTTGGAAGGAGGGCACACATTATTTCATTTTGAAAAACAGAAAGACAATGTGAGGGAAAAAGGGCAATCATTCAATGTAAAAGAGCAAATATATAATGTGGGGGGAAGAGGTACATTCTCCAAGGCTAGAGAACAGAGGGATAATATGAGGAAAAAGGGAACATTATTAATGTTGGAGACCAGAAAGGTCATGTGGGGGATAACGGGATGTTGTCGAATATTGAAGAACAGGAAAATAATGCAGGAGATAAGGAGGCAGTATCCAATATCAAAGAACAGAAAAATTATTCATTGTTAAAGTTGTTTAGAGGTACAATCGGAAAAAAGTTAGTTTTCTGTATAAAGTCATTAATACAAGCTTATAAAAGATGAAAATATCAAATGTGATTCAGTGAGTCTGTGAAAAATGTAATGAGGAATGAAATAAGCCCTAGAAACACAAAATTCATTGAAAACTGAAAAATTCGTACCATTTTTTACATTTCTTTGAATCTTCACAAATTTAAAGAAATGTAAAAAATGGTAAAAAAAATCAATTCGAAATTAATTTTTCATTTCCAGGGCGTATTTTGTTCCTCATTACATGTTCCAAATACTTACTGCATCGGTTTTGAGACATTTATCTTATTTACATTGTTATCTACGATTTCAGGCGAAAAATTAACTTTTTTTTCGATCGTACCCCCCCAATCATCCTTAACGAACAGAAAAATGATGTAAGGGGAAAGAAAACATTAGCCAACGTTGAAGAACAGAAAGGTAATGTAGATGATACGGGAACGTTATTCAATCGTCCTCTTATATGGAAAAAAACACAAACAGCCAATAGAAATCATCGTGATTGTTGAAAATTCTCTCCAAAAAAATTAACGTGAATTAGAAGGATCGACACACTAACTGATCAAGAAAACGCGCGCGTCAGCGCGCGGTCGTTCTCGTTCCTGAAATTCAATACAAAGTGCATTAGGGCAAAAAGGCGTATGCCCATTATTTTCTGAGATATTCAGAAAAAAAGGATTGACAAACTAAATTGACGCTTTTTCTTGTAATGATTTTAAGATAGTATTCCAAAGTACGGTCGATAAAACAGGAAAAAATGAGGATTTTTAGGTTAGTTTCCAAGTAATTGCTGATAATTCGGGAAAATGTGCTCTAATATACCCGAAAAAAGTGATTTAACTATTCGAAAGTCATGTTTCAGCTTGTGAATATAATTTTTTTCTTCTCGAATTTTTTTTAACATTAATTTCCTATCACATGCATGAGATAGAGAGAGAGGCAAATAGTTACGATTACCTTCTAATTAAAATTTCTCAATAACTATACGGTGAATTGAATAATTTTTTCTTCTATTATTTAGATAAAATGCTGTTCTCTCCGCCAATTGTTTTTAAATAATGGGTCAATCGTGTGGTTTTTTAGTAATTTCATTATTTCTCTCCGATTTAGGGCGTTTCATCCCCACCACTGCTATTTTCAGTACCTTTGATGATTCATATCTCATAAACTGATGAAAAAATGTAAGAAAATATCATTTTTAATACACAATTGAAGAAAAATTAAACCCCTCAAATCTCCTGGATTAAATGAATTAACAAATGAATGCTGAAACCCATGGAATACGACTTCCATGACTTTCTGTACCAATTACAATGGTAATACCACAAGATTTACCATAACAAAGGCATCCACTTGACCCAGAGCAAACAAAAAGAAAATAAAAAATAATAAAATAAAGCGAATTGTATTCGAAAGCATTTCTTTGATGAATTTATTAAAAAATCTTCCCTATTATATTCCTTTTATTTCATCTATTTCGTTTAAATTCTGACGTGATTCACTTTTCTTGAATTTAATGAATTATTCATGGGAGATCTAAATTATCACAGAAAACAGATAAAAACAATTTTTCTCATCCCCCGAAGGGCTTTAAAAATGGCAAAAGGGAGAGAGGCACATAATAGAGAAGTTGAATGAAGAGAAGAATAAAATATTTCCATTGAGGAAAGAAAAAAACGATTTACAATAAAGATATACACTGAAGCATCATCATTAAACACACTCGCTCACTTTACCGGAAAAGAAAACTCCAGTTTATCCTTCTCTCTTGACTTTTCGGCAGCTTCCAAGTGAACTACAGGTTCTACCGTATTTCCATTAATAATTTTCGTTGACGACAGTCACGATAAGAATTTCTCAGTTGAAAGAGAACACGACAGACGTAACGGGGTGGACCTGTCTTCCCTCAGGATATCTTATGTAACCCAGTTCCTCCCTCATTCTCACAATCACGTTGGATTATACTCTCAATTCTTTTACTTAAACTCACTCACATGATGTTTCACGTCTTCATTCATTTCCTTATGCTCGACAAAGTGACAGTTCGCTTTTCGATAAACGCTTTATCTGTTCGTTGGCTCCATTAATCAGAGTTTAAGCCTTTTTGATCTTTTGAGATTTTTGGGCAGAAGGGGGAACGTCTTGGGAGGGATTAAACGGATTTTTTGGGGGGATAAGAGACGGTTATTAGAAAATGGGTTTTTTGAGGGGAGAAGGAATGAGTGGAAAAATTTGAAAAAATTTGGTAATGATGGAGACGTGCTGCAGGATATTGTTGGATTTTTTCAGAATTTTTCGGGAAGTCCTTCACTACAAATAAAAATCCTGAATCGTTTCACGAAAGACATTATTTCTGAAAATATTGAAAAGATTAGAATCTTTTTTTTTAGAATGAATAAATTTGTTGAAAATTTTTTAAAAATTAGGTAATAATATACACATGTTGCAGCATATTCCAGAATTCTTGCAGATATTTTCGTTGAGTCTTTCATTCTGATAAAAAACATCCTGAATCATTTTGCAAATCACATTATTCCTTCGTATAAAGTTAAAGGTCAATTTTTTTTTACGATCTTCAATGGGCTTGTGTCTCTTTCACCTCCCCAAGGGTTCGAGTAAACTCCATTTTCTACTAATTTTTTTTTCCCTCATAAATTTTGAAATAAAACAAAACGAGAAAAGGAGGTAAAGTTGAGAGCAATTTTTTTCTCCTCATTTTTTCTCTCTCTTTCTCTTTCTCTTTTCGTAAACATAAAAAAAAAAAAATATTGTGGTCCACCAATTTCCGTTTCTTCTTGATTCCCCTCGCGGGTCAAGTGATGCGATAAAATTCTTTCCTGCCGTTGAAAAACTTCCAAGGGGGCATGTATCGTAACAGAAAGGGGGGGGGGTAATATGAAATGTGAATTCGCTGGCGCGCAAAGAGCGATCGGGGTCTTCCGGGGTTGAAGGGGAAAGGGAGAGGGGGGGGGGAGAAACGAGAGTGGTCTCTCGATTAAAGGAGAATGAAGAAGAAGGAAAAAAAGAGAGAGAGAGAGAAATGGTATGTAGCATATGTTCCAGTGGACATACCAAGATATCTATAGATATCTATACACAGAATGAAATAGCTCGAGGATTTTTATCCGTGAATCGACGAGGCACGAAATTCACTGCAGTAAATAAAGTAAATAGAGTTATCTGAATTTTTTCGACTGGAAGTTATAGGGAAATTATGGAATTTCGTATTGAGAATAATAAAATTATGGATTAAATCGCGTGTTGTCTTGTGGAAGTCATCATTTCCCTAATTTTATCTGAAGGGATTTTTTTTCCTTTTTTTTGGGAATAAATTGAGATGATTTTGATAAGCTCCATTATATTATGTATATCTATGAAATTGAAGGGTTCAGGAGAATTTATGATGTGACCGATTTGTTGTAGCTTTTGGAATTTTCTACAAAAATTGTTTCTTGACTTTTTTCCATGAGCCTCGTCAGTTCTGAAATCTCCATCATAGAATTTAGACACAACTTCTTTTCTTTTTCCATTTTATTATTCAAATTTAAATCATGAAACAGTGATTCTTTGCGGAAATGTGATTCGCTCGGCAATATATTATCATTTTTCTTCAAGAAAATTTGATTTTTCCTCCAACAATTTTCTAAAAAAAAGTCAGAAATTAATGGAGATACGCTCTTATTACCCTAATCGTTTTTGTTGTAGCTCTTGAAATATTCTACTGAAAAGGCTCAAGGCAAAAAAGGCGTATCTCAATTAGTTTCCGACATATTCACTACTGAAATTCTCAAAATCATTAGAATTTCATGAAAATTACTGCAATTCGTCAAGTCCAAAGAATTTCCCCAGCCTGAGAAAATTGAGAGAATCAACAATACGTAAAAAACGCGTATCTCCATCAATTTTCAAGAAATTCAACCCCAAAAATCCTCAAAATTCATCAGAATTTCATCATTAAATACCTGCATTTCTTCGAAATTCAAAGGAAATTCCTTCAAGCCCCGCCAAAAAAAAATTGATAAAATCAGCAATACATAATTGCATAGTATACAAGTAGTTGTAAGAACAATAGTACACTGATTATAATCCAGCATGCTCAAGAAGTTTTGTATACGTATTCAGTGGTGCACAAGTTGAGCGTCTAGAGATCTTTTCAATTAGCTAAATCTGTGCAGGCATAAGTCTTCTCAAAATTAGGGGATTGAGAAAGGCTAGGGTACACAACTAAGCGTCTACCACTTTACCAGTGCCCCCCTTCCCCTCCCGCCCCTTCATTTCCCCCCTTTTACCTCTTACTACCTCTGTGCTCCTAAATCTTGACTCAGATATTACCTCCTCAGTGCATTTCTCGCCCCCCTCCCCCCCATTCCCGAAAACTTCGTTTGGCTCAATTCGGCTCTTGCAAGACATCTTTCCATAGTAGTAATACCCCCCTTTACCGCCCAAATCCACTAACACCCCTCCTGAATTCTATTCACAAGTAGATGGTATAATGCTGTTGATACAATGGGAATAGGTGAGTTAGATGCATTGTGCTAGTGGGAAATTTTGAGAGTACACGAAATGTGAAGAGAATGGAGATACTAGAGACAGGTATTTTCGGAAAACCACTGTGCAAATTGGCGGCAGGATGCTGCTTCACATGAAAATTTCATTTTATTGAAGGAACTAATACACTGAATTCACTCACTACTATAAATGTGTTCAAGTGCATTCTGTTATATATATGTATATATAATATATATGAGGCATTCCACGCTATTTCACTCGTTTTTTGGGTTTGATTTTTTGATTATTTTTATTTTTTGATATGTTGTGGAAATGCTCAAGACAAGTCATTTCCCACAAAAAAAAACACGAAAAAAAATTTTTTGAAAATTTTACGACCCTTTTCATTTTTGAAAAAACGCTGTTTTTTTGGGAAAAACTCATATTTTCTCTCGGTTCAAATGCTCATATCTCATTAAATATTCATTATATGAAAAAAGTGAAAGAGAACGTTTATATGGGGAAAGATCATAGAATTGCATTCACATTTTTTCCAATGATCGAAACGCGATTTTTCTATTTTTTATTAACTATTTAAATAAACAAATTGACTGAAATTATCGGATACATGCTTTTAAAAATCTGAAAAAAATATATGTGCATGATTGATTTATTTCTGATTTTTCTATAAATTTTCGCGATACACTCTCCAACCGTTCGCGGGAAAATGATTTTTTTATGTTTTTGCGCGATCCGAGGCCGGTGCCGAAGGACTGTGCGCATGCGCAAAACGTTTCAGTGGCCAGTCACGTGATCGACTGGCGCGTAAGTTGAGTGCTCCCTACCACTCTAACGTTGTGCGCATGCGCACGGTTCTTGGACAGTGGCCTCGGATCCCCGAAAAACATAAAAAAATCAATTTCTCGCGAACGGTTGGAGAGTGTATCGCGAAAATTTATAGAAAAATCAGAAATAAATCAATCATGCACATATATTTTTTTCAGATTTTTAAAAGCATGTATTCGATAATTTCAGTCAATTTGTTTATTTAAATAGTTAATAAAAAATAGAAAAATCACGTTTCGATCATTGGAAAAAATGTGAATGGAATTCTATGATCTTCCCCCACATAAACGTTCTCCTTCACTTTTTTCATATAATTTATATTTAATGAGATATGAGCATTTGAAGCTAGAGAAAATATGAGTTTTTTCCAAAAAAACAGCGTTTTTCCAAAAATGAAAAGGGTCGTAAAATTATCAAAAAATTTTTTTTGGGGTTTTTTTTTGTGGGAAATGACTTGTCTTGAGCATTTCCACAACATATTAAAAAATGAAAAAAATCAAAAAATCAAACCCAAAAAACGAGTGAAATAGCGTGGAATGCCTCATATAGCTTTCATGATACTCTTATGCATCTACGCCATTGCAGGTTTTTTTCGATAGTGTGTCTGTAATTTTCTCATCATCTTTTGGAAAAATTTTGGGAATTAATGGAGATACGCTCTTTTTGCCCCGAATATTTTTTTTGTAGAGAATTTCAAGTGCCACTGATAAAGGGTTTGAGCGAATTTTTTGGAAAAATTGACGAGAAAATTGAATAATCCTGCTTTATTTTTTTCTGCTAATTAATTATTGGTGGATTGATCAACGCAGTTGATATTGTGTTTCTATTCGTTATTGATTGGATCAATTATGAGATTTTTGAGTCATTCTCATGCTATATACTCTTTTTTTTCATGAGGTCAAAATGGAAAATTACTCTGCAAGAATTTGTAATCTTTTGTTGACAGAAGCAAAGCTCGTGTATAGAATAATGATAATAATATTGGCCCTGGGGGACGTCAAAAAGAGTGTTAAAAATTCAAATATCACGAAATTGGGTCAAAAAAGCGAGGAAAACAAACGCAAAACTCAACACTAATTTTGTTTTTTAATTTAAACGAACAATATTTACAAAAAATTATATTGATCACATTTTTTGGTCCTTTTTCAACCCAAAAATAGAAAATATCATTGAAGTAAATGAAGAGACACCTTTCTTCCTAATCTAATGTTTTTTTTGATCCTCGAAATTCTCCATAAAAAAAAAGAATTAAAATAAAAAAGGCGTATCTCCATTATTTTTTGAGATATCCTCAAGAAGAATCAACAAAAAAAATAGACTAATTCTATTTTCCATTTCCCCCTTCCAATTAATTGGAAAAATTAAAAAAAAAACATAGAGACAAATAGATACATTTCACTATTTTCAACCGTCAAATTCATTTTTTAACAACATTTATCATTACAAAAAATCCCATTTCTCTCTGAGTGCACTATAAATCAAGAAAAAATTGATACGAATGTGTGTGTGTCTGTTTTTTTTTCATTTCCTCTGTGAAATAAAACTGAGGAGGGATTCCGTGCACTCGGTGGAGAGGGGGGGGGGAGATGGTAGGTGAAGTGACTAATGAGGGTGGGTGAATCGTTGAATATTGTCGTTGTAGTGAGAATTCGATATATATACCTGTGTCTACACGGTTTTCTCGCATGCTGAAGTACAATGGTGAGGAGAGGGGGTGGGGAGGGGGGCACTCGAGGCACGCACGCGATGCACGCACTACCACCCCATTCACTCTTCTCATGGTAGTTGATGGTGTACAATGTTGGTAAGAGTACGAGAGAGCAAAAGGGAGTGAGAGAAGCTCATTGTGGAGGGGGCAAAAGGGGGGAGGGACTGGATTCAGCTTCACTATGTACTCTCTCTCTCTCTCCAGTACTCTGTTATGTACTCCATATATTTGCCGCACAGTGCACTACTACTGGGGAGACATTTGGGGTCGGTCTGTCCAGCTGTGCTGCACGCAATCCAAGAGAATTCCCCTTTCTCTCGCTCTCTCTCGCTCTTTTTTAGGGGTGCATTACTGCTGCTTGGGTAATGAACGCGTTTCATTGCTGCACTAATGATCCACAATTTTTATTTTTAAGGGGAATTCATTTCCGAGAATACATTTTTATGGCTGAAAATATTTAAAAAAAAGAAAATTAATCAATTTTTTTTTTACGAATTTTTTCTTTTAAAAAATATGGAAAATATTGGGATTTGTTTGTGGATTCGATCCATGAGAAACCGAAGATTTTTCCATTGAAAATGAAGCTGAATAGACTTCATTCACGAAACTTAATGAAATTCCATTTTTTTAAATCAAAATTCTATGAAAAAATAAGGTTTGAAATGCTTCAGAGGCGATGTACATTTTTTCAGTCTAAAAATCCAGAATTTTCATTACATGCATTCTGAATGAAATCAAAGAATAATATTCATCCAGATCAATCAATTTTTTATGCTTCAAAGAATATGAAATATTATTAATATCGCATCTTGCTGATTTTTCAAACAACGACTGCAATTGCAGTAATCATAAGAGTCCATTGAAATTTTACGGCTATTCGAGTGTCTCTGTTCAATAATTTTTCCCAATAAAACCAGATATTCAGAGCATAAGGAATGAAGTGATACTTGACTTGATATATTCATCGAAGAATAAAAGAGTGAGGGCAAAAGATATCCCGTTGATAACCATCATTACATGAAGAAGTAAGTGCCTCTTATCATTGCATACATCGTGCTAATAAAAATTCACGATGAAGAATAATCGAACGAATTCTTCCATCGCTCTGTATTGCTCCATTTCTTTTTTAATCGATAAAATCCCCCAATATCCAGATAAATAATGCATTAAGGTAGTATCCCAACGTACGGTCGATGAAACAGGACAAAATAAGGATTTGTAGGTTAATTTCCAATTAATTGCTGATAATTCGAGAAAATGTGCTTCAATTTACCCGAAAAAGTGATTAAACTATTTGAAAGTCATATCTTCAGCTTGTGAATATAATTTTTTTTTTCTCGAATTTTTTTCAACATTAATCTCTTATCACATGCATGAGATAGAGAGAGAGGCAAATAGTTTCGATTATCTTCTGATTAAAATTTCTCAATAACTATGCGGTGAATTGCATATTTCTTTCTCCTATTATTTAGTTACAATGCTGTTCTCTTTGCCAATTATTTTTAAATAACGGGTCAACCCTGTGATTTTTTAGTAATTTCTTTATTTCTGTCCGATTCAGGGCGTTTCATCCCCCACCCCCCGCTAATTTCAGTAAATTAAGGAAAATGTAAAGAAATATCCTTGATACCGCATCAAAAAATAAGAGATGAAGAAATAATCTGACGATTAAAATAAAATGTTTCCTCAAATATTTTCATTAATTGCTCATTAATTTATCAGCTGAGTTCAACTCTCCTAATTACCCTGTCTAACGACATGCAAATTTCCATCCAATACTATTTCATTACAAGCACCGGTAAATAAACTGTAAAAGCATCATTGCAATGCAAGTATCAAGTGCTCCATTTCCGATGACTCATTTTTTTCCTCTGTCTCTTTCCTCAGAAATGAAAATATAAAAATTCCATTTACTCGTCACTAACGACTCCATCGATTTTACACCAACGAAACTTTTCAACTTAGCACCGTGAACGATGATGTCATTACCTCCGTTTTCGCGTTTGTAGATATGACTTGAAAATAACGTTAAAAAAAAAGACCCAAGAGATCATTGCTAACGAGCGCCCGATAAATTATATCTCTTCTCATTTCTTTTTCCAACATTGCACAAAGAGAGAGAAAGACAGAAATAGAGAATTTTCCAACTTGCACTAGTTTTCCCTTTTCCCAGTGGTAATTCCTCAATGATTTTTATTCTCACAAGTTATGTAATGTTAAAAGTGGGGAAAAGCTCGTTATCGTGATTCGTTGGCCTTCTCCAATGTCCCCAGTGGCAGCCGAAAATCCCTTACCAGCCGCAAAGATGCGGTTGGAAAAGCCCACCCCCCATCCCCCCTTTCTTCCCCGAAAAACGAAGAAGATGAGAATAAGGGCGAGCAAAATGGAAAAAAAACGGCCAACGTAAGTCAGGAATCTTTAATGCCGTCCCGTTAAACCGTGTGCAGCAGCGACCAACCTGAGTTATTGCCATTTCCGGGTCGGCACGAGGCGGGGGCGATATATCACGCCCCGTTAACTCGGTTTCCCCGGGAGGCACGCGCGCGCACACGCCGCACGCCAGACGTGGTACACACACCGTGCAAGGCCAGGGAGAATGAAAAAAAAAATGATAATAAAAGAGGGAAAAAAATTAGGCATACGTGGCATTTTACATGCACACATGCTCAACGATAAATGCCGGTAGAAGCTAATGATTCGGTCACGATTTTCGGGAAGTAATGCAGCTTTATTTATGTGGATGTTTTGTCGATAATGGGGAATTTAGTGGGGAAGGAAGAAGAATGGGGAAAAAAAGGATTTTTTTTTGTGAATATTGTGGGATGTAATGGAGATACGCCCTTTTTGCCCTAAAATTTTCTGGAATTTTTTTAGATATCGGAAAATGACTCTGAATATATTTCTCATGCATAGCACATGTTTTCCAATAGATATATGGCATATATTCTGGAGTATAAATTTCGAAGTAGAAATTTTTTTTCAAATTATACTTCATGATTATTTCATGCATAATGGGAGTACATTTAACATATATTTCTATCCGAAAAGTGGCATATATATTGCATATATGTGTGTTATTACATTTTTGGCCACACATATATTTCTTATGGCTCACATATATCGAAAATATTTCTTTTAGTTCTTACTTTTAGTAAAATAACGCACTACGAGTTTTAGTACTCGCGTTTAGAAATTTTCGCATATATTTCTTTTCATATGGGTATCTCGTTTAGTTTCTGCGGTATTTACGAAGAAAAAAGGGTGAGGAGAAAATTCTACTTGTTCTAAGGTTCTGGATCGCTTTAGGGCTTTCCTGCCCTGCAATGGGGGCGTAGATGTCGGAAAATCACGTGTAGTTTTTGTTAGAATAGAAAAATATTGAGAATGACAGGTTTTAGGAGAATTTATTAAAAAAATCAATTTTTATTTGTAGAAACTTAATTTCTTCTCAAAACAACATCGTTTGATATTTTTCGATAAATCTAATTAATTTTGAGATATTTACATTGGAAAATTATGTCGAAGTTTTTTTCGAGACAAACGTGCTTCAATTAACTTTTCTTTTATTGGGAGTTTGCTAAAGAACTTTTTCATTACATTTATAATAAAATTAACGTTTGATTTCGCTCTGGAATAAAAGATATATTTACTGAATAAATTAAATTGATTAATTATATTATTTCATATTGAAGAAAAAGAAAATAATGAAATTTCTATTTGATTATCCAGAAATGAAAATTCTTGGTGCTTTATGTAACACCCCCACGATTACAACTCACTCATTGAATAAATTAAACGTAATTAAACTAAAATTACTCTCAACAATTTGCCTCTTTACCCAAATTGACCCTTGACTTGAATTGTTTTTTTATTGATTTTAGTTTTCGAACAAAGTTTTGCCCAAACAAAATCATGATTATCATGTGTTCGAATTAATTCAGTGTTTATTGCTTTTAAACGTGAAATTGTGGGGGAAAATTAGAGTTTTCAAAGTTTCTAATTGTATTTTGAGTTTGCTAAAAAGTTTTGATTCGTTGAATTAGAGAATTAATTACTTTTATCATCAAAAATCATCAAATTCATTCTGAAAAAAAAAATATCGATTTTATATTCAATTATTAATATTAATTTGGGAAGGAAGGAGAAAGTGATGGACGAGTTGATTACAAACATTTTGGGTAATGAGGGGGAGGGGGGGGGGGGTAAACGATCATGGAGATAAGCAAGAGACCCCAAAAGGTCAAGGAGGAGAGTAACTAAACGGCAGCAGGTGCGTATACTTGCCCTGTATATTCTAACCATGTTAAACTGGCAACACGATGCCAGGAGGCAACACCTCCTCCCTCCCCCGCCCCCTTCTCTCTATTACTCTACTCCTGAAACACCGAAAACCCCGGGTATTATATTGGAGAAACGGTAATGACCCTTTAACCTGCAACCTTTAACCCAAAACTCTCTCTCTCTCTCTTTCACCACCTCAGCCTCAACTCTTGATCATCAACTGGTCCAAGTAATTACGAACTTAACTGTCGCAAATTACAATAATTTTCACGCTCACGTATTCTGTGCGAGTTCCTTGGATTAAAATACAAAAACTTTGGGGAAAAGGGGGAGGGGGAATGGGTGTTAATGTTAGCGTCTGTTACTTAATTTAAGGGGGAAAATTTGATTTTTTGAGAGGAAAGTTTTTGGGCGGGGGGAAGGGAAGGGGGTGGACCTGAGGAGTGAAATGAATTGGAATTTTTTTTTAGGGAGCGAAGGTCTCGATAAAAAATTTTAGAATAATTTGGCGAAAATTTAGACATTTTGGAGCATCTTTGGAAATTTTTTCGAAATTTTTTTGTAAACTCGTTCTTTGTAAAGAAAAATCTTGGATCGTTTTACTCCTAACTGCAAAAAAAAGGGTTTGAAATTAAGATACTTTTGTAGACACATGCAAAATATTTTAGAGACGCCATTGCCAGCAACCATTAAATGGCAACTTTAAGATACTTTTGATTTCAAGGTTTTTTTTTGCTAAGTGAGATCTCAAGTTGAGATACTTATTTTTACAGTGCTAGGGGTCCATTTTGGCTCAGTTTCCGCTGTTTAAGATAGAAAATTTCTGATGATTTCATGAGGAAATTTCGGATGAAAGACATGTGTCGATAGATTTTCGGGGATTTTTTTTTGTGGAAAGTCGATGCTCTTGGGCGAAAGTCAAAGGTCAAATCATTTTTGGTTTGGGGAAATTTCAGTTTTTGAAGATTTCTTTGATTGTAATTGATGCAGTGCGAAAATTCGGAAACGATGTTGAAGATAAGCTCATTTTCCATCAATTCATGGGATTGGCAATTAATTTTCATCAATTTTCGAGGGATCTCATAACTCATTCTATGAGAATCAGTTTCTCTTTAACCCTCCAGCGCTCGCGTGATTTTACCCGACTTCGTTGCTCGCACGGTGAGCGCGCCGCCGCCGTGTTAAATCTCGTGCGGTGTTGCCAAATATTCAAGGAGTAATTCTTGCCTGAACTCTCGAGCAAAAATGTATTTGAAACTTAGTTTTATTTTGAATGGAAAAGTTTTATTTTATCATCAATGTCAACTATCGTGAAAACATTGTTTGATGCTTCGCATAAATTAGTTCATGTTTTTCAATTTATACAATTAATTAATTTGATAAATTATTATTTTTACTAACCTGTCAATTATGCTTCGCACCTTTACCATTCTAATAAATAAACTTAATGAATAAACAATACTGATATTGGACGAAGTACACCGTGAGATGATTGAAGGTTATGTTGTCGTGTTTGGGACCAGTGAGTAAGAGCGGGAGAACGACTTTGCAACAGCGCAACTTGAACGGGGATTTTACGAGTAGTCGCACCGGGCGGCGGAGCGCCGCCTTTCAGTCCGTGATCCACAAAATAATATTTACACTCAATTCACACGCGATTTTATACTGATCAATAGCATATATGCATTTTAGAAGGTTCAATGAGAGCATTAAAATTTTTTGAAATTTTTTCATTGGTAAAAATGAAAGTAAAACGAAAAAATGTAAAAAAGGCGGCGCCGCGCTCATTACGCGAGCAACGAAGGGTTAATATTTAGATTGAAAATATTTTTAAAATAAAAGAAAATTGGTTCAGTACTACAAAAATCAATGAAAAATTCATATTTACCCTCGTTTTCGTTTTTTTCTTGCTATGACCTCTAAAACCTTCAAAAAAATGGATTTTCAAAATAAATACTAACAATTAACTGGCACATGTTGTCCACCTAAAATTTCTTCGGTTTTCCAATAAAATCAGTTGATAAATTCTATTTCAAGCCCATCCACTAGAATGTCCATTTCCCCTCCTCTCGCCCCTGTATTAATCATTCGAATGAGGGCACGACAAAATACACCAAATATAACGCATCAAACATGGATTATCCATTCTGGAACAAATTGCTAATTGATCAGCAGATAAAACTGTGTACAGCGTAATTCCCCACTTGTTTCCGCGTTGAAAACAATAAAAAAAAAAAAATCATCCTATCGTATCGCATTTCACCTGGAATTTCCCGAGTTTTTTAAAATGAAAGAGCGAAAATTCATCAAATTCATCAGTCTCATTATCCACAGAATTTTCCAAAATTCAATGCCTTTTTTTCTAAAAAGATGTAAAAAATGTTGGAATGAACTGTCAATTTTTTAAATAAATGTTCAAAATAAAATAAAAAAGGCGCAATTCATTATATATGTATCCATATGTATAATGAATAGAAAATAAAAATATTAATTTACGAATAAATAAAAGTATTGCGTGAATCATGTTCATATTGAATCCATAATAATTTTCGAAAAATTCTCATTACATCGAATTTTTTTTTCTTTCCAAAATACGTGGAAATACTGCTAAACGCTTGAAGAAGAAATTTGAATAAAAAGTTTTGGAATTGAGTTGAATAAAAATGTAATTTTTCAATCTCTTGAAATTTATTGGATACGATAAAAATAATATATTTTTTCAAATAATTCCATTTATATTCTTTTCTATCTTTAGATTTTGTATCTTCTAATCCAGATCTTTAAATCGCATAAATTCTCAAACAAAAAAGCCCCCTAACCACTACTCGGAAGTCATGCCCAAAAATACAGGGAGTGAGGGAAAAACGAGAGAGATATGATGTATGAAGTATATATTCTACTTTTGGTACTTCGAAGCCTCGATTCTCTCATTTCCTCATTTTTCTTTCTTTTTTTCTCATCTTTCCCCTATGAAACAAGGGTGAATACTCTTGCATGAAGAACTATACAGATACATTACCTCTCACTCTGTGTGACCCCCCCCCCCTTCTTGTATCGCAATGACAAACGATAGTGCGCTTGTCAAAAAACCCCATAGAACTACCGACTAAAGCTGTAGGAAGAAAAAAATACATGAAATATATGAAACTAACTTGAGTAACCAAACAGATACGTAATGTCATCTGAAAGTTGTTTCGAAAATTACAAAAGAAAAGAATAAACAATTGTTTTTCCTTTTCTTTTGAATAAATAGAATTTTCGAAGAGAAAAAGTTTCGAAATAATTTTTTTTTATGCAGAATTAAAAAATTGAAAAATTTCCAAAAAAATTCCACAATGATTGGAAATAGCTGAAAAAGAGTAAAGAAATAAAACGACAGTGAATTTGGGAATTTTTGACTTTTTTAAAATGGCTGACTATTATTTTTTTTATTTTTTTTTTTTAATGCAAAATTTGAAAATTCAGGTTTTTGAGAATTTTTTTGGAAATAATTGAAAGAAGAAAGCAATAAAGGTGAAGGGTGAATTGGCGAATTTTTGCATTTTTCAAAATGGCGGGCCATGAATGATAATTTTTCTCAAAATTACAATTTCAACATTTAAGTTTTTAAATTTTTCTTTAATAATTGGAAATTAACAAAAATTAAAGTGTAATGAACCACGTAAATTTGCGAGTTTCTCCTTTTTTCAAAATGGCTGACCAAAACTTCTATAACTCTCTTACACCAATAAGACAGTATTACTACGCATTGAATGAGAATTCTTGTTGCACTTGTCCTATCCTTAAAAATTTTCGAGAGTTTTGTTGACAACTAGATGTTAATTTTCGCTTCCGTAGAAATTTAAGTTGAAGAAAATTCATGCACTTCTACGGAGCTTTCGAAATTGTGTTAGAATTCATTCTTCAAGTTGAAGTTATTTAATGGCGTTTCGAGTTTATCTTGAATATATTTCGACGTTATTATCAAATTTAGGAGAAAATTAGTGAAATTCGAAATTGGTAGTTACGCCATTTTGTTATTTTAATTTCGAATAATCCAAATAATGTTCCAGAGACCATGAAAAACATTTTTCACCCCTTTAACTCTAAAGCGATGATATATTAAAAATGAATGTAATCCAGAAGAAAATATCTGTAAAATTACCTAAAAAGATTTATGTCCTCAAAAACTAGAGAATGACCTAAAAAAAAAATTTCACAAAAAACTAATAATTCAATCAAAAAAACAAAAAAATTGACACATTATTTTTTTATTCATGAAAAAATAAATGTCAAGATTGTTCCGCTCAAATGAACACATTCTCCTCCTCGACAGTTTGAATGTTCAAAAAATGTTCTTAAATGCAAATAATCCTGTCTTAAATCCTGCCAACATGAAATTCCCACAAGTCACAAATAAGCATTTCACGGATCGCGGAAGTGGGCGTAAACTAGATTTATACGTTGAAAAACGAAACAAGTGGCCCATCATAGTTGTTACACTCAGTAATTAGCCGAGGTTCAGCCCATTCTGACCATATGAATCATGAACACACACAACACAGTTCAACCGTCTTTAACATCATGAAAATCCAGTTACATTGTGTTATCCCCTTCTCTCTCTCGTCAGCAATTCAGAGGTCAACTCTGAACAAGCGGACTTTTCGAAAGCCCCTTTATTAATTTGTAATTGCAAGTCAAGTGGAAAATAATGCTCAAAGTTGTAAACCAAGAGAGAGAGAGAGAGATAGATAGAGCTAGTTGCACGGATTATTCGTTGAAATTACAGGTTATAACGAACGTTGGGAATAGTTAGTTACGTTCAAGATTTACCGATCCTCCAGTGCCCCTTGGACACTGGCTTCCGCTGCTGAATGATAGTTTGTTCTGGTTGGTCTATTGTTGAGATAAGAATCTGCCTCGTTCACATTGAGTTGAAAATTACACTGTTGCGAATCGATAGAAAATCAGTGAACTCTTTTCACCACTTTGTAGAGAAGATTGGAACAAAATGATTCAGGATTTTTTTTTAGAGTTAAGGAGATTGTGGAAAAATATGAAAAAAAATTGAGGAGATACTTCAACATTTCTACATTGTTAAGAAATTTTTTTTTGATTGTTTTTCGTCCATTTGTCGATTTATACGATGTTAAACTAGTTTTCCATTATTTTTGATATTAAAATGGAGGAAAAACATATTTTCATCGAATGAATTATAAATCTCTTCAAAATCGTTAACAATCAATTGAAAACCATATAGATCGATGGCCAGTGTTGCCAATCTTCTGCAAATATTACCCCCAAAGCAATCTGAAAAACCACAAAAACCCACTCAATTCTAATAAAAACTCTCCAAATCGGAAACAAATTAATTTTTTTTCCTTTACAATGAAGCTTTTAATTATGAGCTTTCATAAGATTTTGATAATTCATTGTCATCATCATAAACGAAATCATTTTACCATAATAAAGAAGCACACCTTACAGCGTCATCCAGCAAGAGTTGAATTATTTAATCAGGTGCTAAATTTGATTCACTTTTTGTTTAACCTATGAAAATTCTTGGGTAATATTTCACAGTTTCATGGGAAATTGGAAGGTTATGAGAAATCATACTAAATGATTATCAATTAGTGACGTTTCGCTTAATTGTTTAAAGTTTCTCAGGCTCTTGACATTTTTTAGTATTTAGTCATATTAAACCTAACTACATCCATGATGAGAACCAAAAACATTACCCAATTATTGAAAAACCGTGAAAACGAAGAATTACAAGTTTTCTGTTAAGCGAAACGTCGCAAATTGACAATCATTTAATATTGTTTCTGACAACCTCCCAATTTCCCATGAAACTGTGAAATATTAATCATGAATATGAAAATGAATCGACTCGAAAATTCTTGGGTCATTTTTTCAGGAAAAAACTTGCAATTTTCTCGCCAAAAATACCCCCAGAAAATGGACTCCCTCAGTAAAATGATCCAGGAACTTTATTGAAAACGATGGATTCCTCGAAAAAATCTGAAAAAATTTAAGAAGAATCTTCAACAGGTCTAGATCCTTCCCGAATTTTGTCAAATTTCTTCACAAACGCCTTCACCCCCTAAAAAAATCCAACTTCATCTTGCTCCTCAGGTCCATTTCCCCCTACTTCCCCAACTTCGTTAAATAATTGAGGAATCTCCTCTATTTCAAAGAGGTCGTTAATGCCTGTAGGTCCTACACTGCAGAAGACCACAGAACTCCTCAACGAGATCACAAAAACTTCTCCATAATTCTCCGTAATGTGACCCAGTTTCGTGTACCCATGCACTATATATATATATATATATAGGAAATCGAATCAAAGCTGCAATGAGTTTAGCGTTGAAAGTTTGTTGATAAACTCCTCCACAGAGTTTAGGTGCTCGTCTAGTCTAGATGTTGATGTATAAGTTAATACAAGCACCCCTCCCCCTTTACCCTCCAGTAAAGCCCTCCGTCTATTTCACCTTGTCGGTTGCAGCTGAATGGGGATTCTCACTCTCGGGTCTTTCAGCCATTCAAACAGCTATTTGGATCAATTGCCTGGGTCATTTACACCATCTGTCTTGTTGGCGCTAATGATTTGACAGGACCACGTGTTTCCTGGGTGTAGAGTTGTGAACTGCTTTTCCATCTCGATAGAGCGGCGATGGGTCAGGTTTACGAAATAATTTAGCCTCGTGTGTTGACTGACAGGAATATATTGTTGAAGGGGAGGGGGGATGGGGAGACTTCATCTGTTATCGGGTAACGAAGCCCTCCGTGATAACTTTTTTCCTGTCAAGATTTCCTGGAGATCCTCTTGCAGTAGAAGGGGGGGGGGGGGGGGAGAATAACACAGAAGAATCGCTGGTGATCAATCCGTTGCGCTGACGGCACTGCCACCGATACTTTATTATCAAGTCCAGTGAAATTCTAGATCATCTGATTCTCAGAATTCTTTCAGATTCTTAGTAGGTATTTTATCAAGAATGTGATTTGGAAATTTTTCTTTTGAGGAAAAATCTGAAAAAAATTTGCAGAGATGCAGCAATATGGCTAGATGATTGGTGAATTTTTTTTCACTTGAAACAAAAATTACAGATAATTTTTTTAATGAGTTTTTCGGTTGTATAACAATTTTCGTTGAATTAAATATTCTGAAAGCTGAGAGAGATACGCCATTTTTGCTCTGAGACTTTTTTGTATCTCTAGAAATCCTCTGCAATGACAACTTATGACAAAATGGGCATATCTCCATTTATCCCTTAAATTCTGAGTGGAGATTCTAATAAATCCCTGATTTAGAATTTTTTTTCAAGGTGAAGGATTTCACGAAAAAATCTGAAAAAATTTGAGAAAATGCTCCAATATGTGTCCTTCAATGGTGAATTTTTTCGAAATTCTACACAAAGGTCTTCACGCGCCGAAAAAAAATTCCAAATAACTTTTTCAATGATTTTTTTTTCGTTCATTCAACAATTTTTCTTTCATATTTCAGAAACTAATGGAGATAGGCTTTTTTTGCTCGAATTCGCTTTTTTCGTAATTCTTGAAATCTACTGAAAAAATACTCTTCAGCAGAAAGGACGTTTCTCCACTAGTTTCTGAAATTTGAAGAAATTCAAAGAAAAACGTTTTTTAAAAAAACCACTTATTTCTTTTCTTCTCTTTCATCATTGAATTGGTCTGATAAATTCAACACTCACAAGAGCTCCCGTTACCCCTTTAATCGGTGAACGTGCAGTAACGATGTTAATAATCGTGCGAACGAGTGACTCAGCTTCCCATTAGTTCAACTTTCTATTACGTCAACTATTCAGCGGGGTCAATAGTTTATCGTTTCATTAATGTTACACTACGAGTGAAGCACAGTGTGAAGCAAGTATTAAATGAATATCTCTCTATTTTCTTTTTTTTTTCATTCATTTAATTCTGTTTTTATGGATTATATTTATCGAGAATTGGATGAAGCCTGGAAAACGAGTTTTTATGTATAAACTCAATTGAGGATAAATTGGCTGCTCCATGCAGCAGTCACGATTCTATAGAATTCACTGATCATATCCTCTTAGATGTAGTGAAGTGAAATCGTTTATTATTTTTGCGGAAGAAAACGGAGCATTTACATTTTTTTATTTCTTTCAAAGTTTATTTCGTATTGTGAAATTCACGGGATTTTCATCACATTCCCAATTTTAATCGATGAGATTATTTTTTTTAATTGATAAAAAAAAAATTTTGATAAAATTTTGAATGGAATAAAAATTCCTGAGTTTCTAATAATTTTTTAATTTTTTTTTTAAATTTTCTTCATTTTTTTTTAACGACTGTCTCGGAAAATGATGAAGATACGCCCTTTTCGTTCTGTAACTCTTTTTAAGGAAGTTCAGGAGCTGCAGTAAAGGCTTCAGGTGAAAAAGACGTATTTCCACTGATTTTAGAGATTTTTAATTTTTTTTTTAGATTTTTCCAAAAAACTAGAGGACCAAAAATACAGATTCATCTCGTTTTATCCCTTGTCTCAATTAACTCTGTTTAATATAGAAAAAAGAATTGGGAGAATTAATAATTATAGATACAATTACAATTTTCCGAATTTCTTTTTTTTCCATTAAAAAATCCATTTTTTTAGCTCTTAAAATTCTCTATGAATAGAGATTAATATAAAAAGGGGCGTATCTCCATTAATCTCCTCTTTTACCTCTTCACAACTGATTTTGCAAATTTAATAATTTATTCATCTTAATTTCCGTTAAATTCATGCAAAAACACAAGAATCCAAGAAATTACAAATAATCATGAATATTCCTTCGATCGCAACTCACAGCCACCAAAATCGTCTATACCACATGTGTTGCTCTTTTCATAGAAAAAAAAATAAAATTCAATAAATCAAGTGCGACAAACAATGTCATTAATCAACTAGTCAAGGTGTTTTCTTAATCGCACCTAATATACCTTCATTAAATGTAAATTGTTTTTTTTTTTGCCTTTCCTTATACCATTTTGATTCTATTTTGACATGCTAAATACATCTCGATACGATCTTATCGTATTCAGCCAAGTAATATATTTCGATCGATACTACGAGAGAACTTTCTAAAATTCCCCTGCAAAAAATCCTGAAACTTAAAAAAAAAAGAAGCCCCAAGAATTTTTTTTTTTTTCCTTTACTCATAAATTATATACTCGAATCATTTTGAAGTTTCGCAGGCCCCGAGGGAGTCACTCGACTCATTAATTTCGTTACTCCGTTCCTGTACAATATGACACGCTATGATATCATTGAAATTGAAGGCGATTCTCATTCCTCCACCTCTTACCCCCCTTCCCCTCTTCCTTCTCTTCTACCCCTTTACTCGTTCCTCTCTTTTGTAATTCCTTTGTACAAAATTGTTACCTTATACATAAAACCGTATTTTTGCGTGCGTGCCAAAGTCTCGTTTTCCATTTTGGAGAGGATCCTTCAAGGCTGACGCGCAAAAATAGCATTCCTCGTGTCGCAAACGATTCGTTCCCGTTCAACCGTGTACACGAAAGAGAAAATAAGAGAGAGATAGACGAAAAAAAAATTAGGGAGAGAGAAAAAGAAAAAGATAGAGAATATTGTATTTTCTTTTTTTTTTTCTTCTTTTTTTTTGATGTCGGCGATTCATTCTCAATTTTGTTTCTTTTTCTCCTGTCTCTCGCTCATTCTGAAATGCAGTTTCGGTGAGGGGAAATGAGAAAGAAAAAAAAAAAAGAGATATGATCATTTTGTTCTCAGTTAAGATGGGAATTGAAGGAAAAAAAATAAAAAAAAATGAATCGAAATACCATACTCATCATCATTATCCTTCTGGGCACTTTTCTCTCGACATTGCTGGCTCTTGTGAGGATTAAAAATTGTTTTTGTCTCATTTCACGTTATGACAAGGGAGGAAGGGGAGGGGGGAATTACCGGTTGACAAAGATTAAATTATTTTTTTGTTGATGAGAATACTTCCTAGAGGGTGATCATCGAGGATTTTGGGGAGAGGTAATTCGGTGTTTATTGAGAGAATGCATGTTTTTTTTTTTTTGGGAGGATCCGTTTTTTTTTATTCTGAAATCAAGGATTTTGGAGTTGTTGATGAGGTAACGGGAATCTGAGGGAAATCAGGTGATTTTGAGAATTATTAATGAAATTATTTGCACTTTTCGCAATTTGAATGAGAGATTCTTCTTCTATTCCTTTGAAAATGCGCCTAAAATAGGATAATTCTCTAATTTTTTTGAGAATGCCTTTCCTTTGTTCATTCAATTAAAGACTACAGGTTCTGAAAACCCATTGGAGTCTTAAATTTTCACAATTGCTAATATAATTAAGCTTCATTTCAATAAAATTAAGTGTTATTTACATTTAATTAAACATTTGATTATTGAGTTGACAATAAAATTGGAAGTATAATAATAATCTGCTAATAAACCCATCATTGGGTTCTTAATGCAATAAAAAAAATATATAATAATAATCAACAATAAGTGAAAATAGGAATAGAAATTAAAATAAAATAGTGATCATCCGGAAGACTGGACAAATAATAATGTCAGAATAAAATGAAAGGGTTGTAATATTTTCTTACGTTTCTACTGTGCGATTAGATGTGTAAAACAAAGGCGTCCAGAATATCTCAGAAACTAATGGAGATACGCCCTTTTTGCTGAAGTCCTTCCTTTGCAGCGAATTTCAGGGACTACGAACAAGGATCAGGATTAAAAGGGCGTATCTCCATTAATTTCAAGATATTCTAAAAAAAAATTAAAAAAAAACGTCGATTTATCTCGTTTTATTTTTTTTCAAAGGAAAATTCTCTGTGAAAAATTGAAGAAAGATGCTCTAAAACGTCTACATTATTTCATTTTCTTCCA
Source organism: Aleiodes alternator (assembly GCA_963921955.1). Classification (NCBI taxonomy): domain Eukaryota; kingdom Metazoa; phylum Arthropoda; class Insecta; order Hymenoptera; family Braconidae; genus Aleiodes; species Aleiodes alternator. The sequence continues at coordinate 5,911,230 of OY998099.1, read as the reverse complement.
GATTTTTTCCCAGAAGCCTTCACTTAAATAAAAAACCCAATCCATTTTACCCTGCAGATCCATTTTACCCTGATGCTCCCATTTCCCTTTCACCACAAAAAAAGAAAAGATTCTCGCCTTTCAACCGAGAGCAACAGATGCCGAGCAATTATTTGCTGTTTCATCGTGACAAATTTCCTCACAATTAAACGAATAATTCTCAAGGATAAAAAGTATATTCCCATAGCCAGGTGTTTCACGCAAATATATAGCACAGCACACACAGTGTAATGAACAGGTGAACGCCGGAAGCCCACGTAAATGATTATGGCGGATTGTTATCTGCAAATATGTGTGTAGATACAAAGTCCAGAAAATGTTAAACTACTTGTGAGAGAGAGAGAGGTTGTTACACGCTTTAAAATCCGAATAAAAGGATAGAGCGAGAGAGACAGATATATAGAAAAAGAGAGAGAGAGAGAGAAAGAGGAAATGGGCACACACGTGCTGTGCAGTAGTATCCACGTGGCATGCATCGGTCATCCCTTGAAGGCAACATCTGGCTTTAGCTGTCATCTCAATCTTCCTTCATTATTTTTTCTGAACAGTCACCTGTGTTGCTGAAATTCGTGAAATTGAACGATTTAATTGCTAACACTTTTTCATCATTTTTTTACCTTTTTCTCTCTTTTTTCCTTTCTATCTCTCTCATTTTCTCTTTCTCTCTCTTTTTTCCCTTTTTTTCTCTTTTTCTCTCTTTTTTTCCTTTTTTATCTCTTTTTCTTTTTCTCTCTATTTTTTTCCTTTTTTTTCTCTCTTTTTCTCTTTTGTTTTACCTAAAATTCAGTTAAACAATTTCTCTGAGAATGTGTGACACAGGGCGAGGTGAGAGTGTGAATGATTACGATAAAGTCACGTGTACAATTTAATTTATTGCTATGGCATGTTCATCAATCTTCAAAACTGTGTAATTAAGAGTTAATTCATGGGGAGCAAAGGGTTATTATGGAGTGATATTTATCATTATCAAATAGATTTAACTGGGAAAATTAGGTTTTTTTTCACTTCTTGTTAATTAAGTAATTGAGGAAATATGATTGAAGAGAATTTTGTTAATTATAATGAATTAAGAGTCAATGAAAATTTAAGTGGAATATTAACTGAATACTTGAGAAATATCTTAATCGTTTGAATAAATATTGTCCATTCATGAATTATCAACATTTTTCAAATCATTTCGATTGTGATGAGAAATAGCAAATTTTTTTGCGGTGAATGCTGCATTTGGTTCCTTTTTTTCTAATTATTTCACGTAATTAAGGTAGTATCCCAGAGCATGGTCGATAAAACAGAAAAAAAAGGATTTGTAGGTTACTTTCCAATTAATTGTCGATAATTCGGGAAAATGTGCTTTAATTTACCTGAAAAAGTGATTAAACTATTCGAAAGTCATATCTTCAGCTTGTAAATATAATTTTTCTTTCTCGAATTTTTTTTAACATTAATCTCCTATCACATGCATGAGATAGAGAGAGAGGCAAATAGTTACGACTACCTTTTATTTAAAATTTCTCAATAACTATACGGTGAATTAAATACTTTTTTCTTTTATTATTTTGTTAAAATGCTATTCTCTTCGCCAATTGTTTTTAAATAATGGGTCAATCCTGTGGTTTTTTTAGTAATTTCGTTATTTCTGTCCGATTTAGGGCGTTTCATCCGCACCGCCGCTATTTTCATTAACTCTGATAATTTATATCTCATAAACTACACGGACAAAAATCCTGAAAAAATTCAGAAAAATGTGAAAAAATATCATTTTCGATACGTTCTCAAAAACATAAGGAATTACGTTAGGAGTCAATGAAACCCAAAAAAATAAAGAAAATAACCAGTTTAAGTAACTAAAATTGATCTTCTCCATCAAAATAATAAACCCAATTCTTTAGAAATACCTCAATTGTCCAATTAGATAATTCATTCATATTCCTCGGCATAATTCATCCTTACAATTGTAGGATTAAAAATATAATGGAGAGCCAGGTGATTTTCCTTGCAATATTACCGTCTGCTTTATTTTTTATTCTTCTCCTTGGCTGTAGATTCCACCGAAAAAAAAGAGGAGCAAAGAATAGAAAATAAAAGGAGAGTGAAAAAGAGAAGGTGGAAAAAAGAGGGAGGGGGGTGGAGGAGGGAGAGAGAGACGAGAGAAAAGAGAGAATGAGACTGTGAAGAAGAACCGCTACTATTCCCGTTCTGGGTATACGTGCGCCTCCTCTCACCGGACAACTTTACGAGTTCCAGCCGTTAAGCCCTGGCGTGTGCGCTCTCGCACCCAAGAAAAGATGCACCTTACCGTGTTTAAATAAGCCAAGGGATTTGGTAGTGACGTAATTTCTTGGGAGAAGAAGGAAGAAAGGTGTCTGCGTAATATATATATATGTATATAAATATATATATCGTCGCTTTGGAAGCAAAGGGGCGTAAGTGCTACGGTTATACACAGTACTTACGCCGTTTTGTTTGAGAGATGATATATATATATATATATATATATTGTGGTCCTAGAGTGAAAAGGGCGTAAGAAGATAGGAAACGTGTATCACTTACGCCCTTTTTATTCTAGAACGCTGATATATATATGTGCAAAAAGAATGAAAGAGAATGGCTGAATGTTAAAGTAGAAGAGACAAGTAGAATGTTGCTGCTTTCCTTTTTTTTTTTTTTTGGTTTCTTCTTCTCGGTGAATAAAGGAAAACAAGTGCAAGAAAAATGACACGGAATATGGACAAAAAGAGATAAGGACAGAGTCTAATGTAGGAGAGAAATGAATAAAAAAGTAAGGAATAAAGAATTGCAGAGAATACTGGAGAGAGAGGAGGGGGGTGGGTGACTCTGAGGGATGATGAATATTCTTTAGCATCTATCCGGTGGGAATGAAACCTAACCTTAGTTACGTCATGATACATATTTTACGTAATTCTTGGGGATGGAAGAAATGAGGATTATGGAGATTGTGATGGAATCACTGAGTTAGTGGATATTTTTGGAGTTTTATTGGGTAAAATCAATGGAAATGAAGAAAAAATTCATGAAAATTTGAGAATTTTCGGTGTTTTTATGAATTTTTTGTTCAGTTGAATAGGAGAAAATTCCATTTTTTTTTAATCAGTAGATCTTCTGTTCCTCTACGGTTATATTCCCTATGAGAGGAGCAAACACCAATTTATTAGTAGATCATGACGTGTGCATCTTGCGAATTGTGACTTTAACTCAGCCAATATTTATGTATGTTGTCATGCATCATTTTTCAAAACTGAGGAGGAAATTTTTCTTCTCTCAAATCATAAATAGCTGCTTCTATTTATGGGTACACTGACAGAAAAAGATTATATGATCAGTGAAATAATTTCATGCACCAAATAGATGAATTGGTGGATGCGAAACGATTGAGAGAAGGATACTATTTATTCTCACGAGACATTATCAAGAAAGTATTGTTGCAAAAATACTCGCAATTCAGACATATCTTGTGAGAATAAATAGTATTCTTCTCCCAATCGTTTCGCATCCACCAATTTATGCATTTGGTGAAAGAAAATCATTTTTTTCCATTTTCTTAATAATTTCACAAAATTCTTGATGGGAGAAATGGGCTAGGGGAGGGGGGATTATGGAGATTGTGATGAGATCTGTGTTACTGGATATTCTGAAGTTTTATTGGCTAAAATCAGTGAAAAAACGAAAAAAGAAATCGTGAGAAATTGGGAATTTTGATGATTTCAATGAATTTTTCGTTCAATGGAAGAAAAATAATGCTATCTCTTAAATTGCTCTTCGAATTCTTTTGGTACAAAAGCGTTTTCAATTAAAATTTCTGGATCACCTCTCAATTTCCATGCATCACCCGAAAAAAAATTCGAGTAATTGAATGGGAATTGAATGAAAGAAAAATGAATTTTAAATTTATCATTAAAAAAAAAACATACAAATTTTCCATTGTGTCCTGAATGACTCCAATAATTCCCTAAAATTCATATTATATGAATATATAATGATCTTCAAGTATTTTCTCTCTTTTTGTTGCAGGTAAGCAATCAATTATTCATAGAATTCAAGGAGTCCATAGAAATTCTGTAAGTAACGTTAATATTCAAATTGGAAATCAATAAAATTCATGAACATCCGATATTTCGAAGTTCCACCAAAAAAAAAAAGAGAATGGAATTTTAATGACATTATTAGATGCTCGAGTGTTTCAAAAATTATGGACCATTATGTCTGTCAAACAGATGTAAAAAAGAAAAATTTTAATTGACCAATTCCGTGACAATGATTTGCATGAAAATGTGTGAAATAATTCTCTCTGAAAAAAAAAAAAAAAATTCGGAGACTAACGGTTAATGTCGAGACATTAAAAAAAAAGTTTAAAAAAAAATACATGTATTAACAAATCAAATGTCACTCACTGAAAGTGAGATCAACACGGTGATAATCGTTTTTCCCACGCAGTATAGGCTACACGAAAAGTCCAACACCTTTTTCCTCTTTTTTTACCCGAAAAAAAAGAGAAGAGAAGAAAAAAATTCTATCTCCACAGGGGACAATTTATCTTTCGACATGTATGAGTACATAAGCGGTGGGGAGGATTATCGAGGAAAAAAAAAGGAATGAGCTCATGAAGTTGCGTAGGATGAGTGCGGACAGAGTTAAGAGGAGGGGGAGGGGGGGGCTACATTTCGTGGGGGCGAGAGAGAAAGAGAGGGGGAAGAGGAGCCAGAGACATAAGTTGTAAATGTTTGGGCGTGAATGATCGCGTGATTTTCGTAATACATATGGATGCGACACGTGAACCTCGGGGAATTAAAGATAACGAGTCTGATGAAACATAAAACATGAGAGAGGAGAAAAAAAAGGAAAGAAAGATTCTTACTATTCTACAATTTTATTACTTAGTTGAAACATTATGGAAAAAAATTCAAAATTCAATTGAAAATTTTTTTTTTATTATTCTCAATGAATCTTGGATTTTTTGGGAGTTGAAGAAGTTTGTAAAAAGATGTGAAAAAATTTGAAAAAATGCTCCAATATGCCCTCATTATTGGTGAATTTTTTGAAATTTTTTGATGAAGGACTTCACTCCCAAAAAAATGAAATTTCATCGAATCTCCTAGTAAAAAGAAAGGTTTCAATTTCCTTTGAAAAAAAAAATTAATAAAAATTGATTGAAAATTCCAATTTAGCAGATAAACAGAAGAATTCTTTTCATCACTTACTCCATAAATTAATTAATCAATTCCCATGTAAAAAAAATTACACGCACATATTCTGCCCAGACGATCCCAAAAAATTTGAAAGTAAAAAATGAATCCATTTAATGATTGAAATGCCCGTTCTTTGGTGACTCCAGCGTAAAATCAAATGGAGCAGAGTGAGGATGCTGCGGAAAGGGTTGGAGAGTCTCGCAAAAGAAAAAAACATCCCCCCTTCCCTGCACCTCCAAAAAAAGAAAAAAAAATGGAAACCAAGAGAATAGGGGAGACGCCAATGGAAAAGATTCAGCCAGACGGAATCTCAGGCTGTTGCACCCATTTAGCGTGGTGTATTTCTCTGTGGCACTCGAATATCGCTCGAGTAATTGCAGGCGTTGGCAGGAGTGACTGATGCCAGGCGCGAGCGTCACCATAAAGGAGAAACGTACAACCGAGGTTTTGCGTCTTTTTCCCCTTCCTCCTCCCTCTTTTTTTAAATTTTATTTTGTTTCTGCGCTTCTCCTCTTCCACCTCCTCCTCCTCCTCTTTTTACCCGTCTCTCCTCTTTTTTAGAAAGAGAAGGGGGGGAGTGGGATGGGGAACGGGTATTTTGAGCTGGCGAGGCTAAAATCGAGAGGAAGAGACAACATACTGAAAAACGAGTGTGTCGTCGTATATACAAGGCGTTGGGGACCCCCCCCCCCTCTTTCCTCCCCCCTGTTTCCTCTTCACTCCAACCAGTGCCTGGGAATGGGTGTAAGGGCTTTGATATTTCATCCTCGTTCAACTCCCAGACTAACACACGTAGAACGACTTGTCGTTTTTTTTGGGGGGGAGGGGGGAGGGAGGGAGAGGGTTGGCATGACAGGAATTTGAGGTAAAGATGAGGGATAAAATTAAAGTTAAATTTTCCAGTTAAATTACCGTCTGTCATTTAATTAATGGGAATTTCATTTTTTTTTTATATATTTTCTTTAGTGTTTCATGTAGGTTTTTTCTTCAAATTTAATTAATTAATGGGGGAAAATGAGATTGCTAGGTGATTGAATCGTGATTAATTTCTGATGAATTTTGATATTGATTATCTTCGGTGATAATTTGATACAGAGAATTGAATTGAGAGGATTAATTCGAAATAGATTGTTTTTTAATTTGATTTAATTTAAAATATATCAGTAGTGAAGTAATTAAACGAGATAAGCTCGTTTTTTTTGATAATTCCTTGGAAATTACTGGAGATACGCTCTTTTTTTTACCGAATCCATGTTTGTAGGTCTTGGAATTCCTCTACAAATAAGGCTTAGGGTAAAAGAGGCGTATCTCCATCAATTCCATTAATTCAATGGCGAAAAAACAAACTAGGAAAAATCGATTTTTTTTTCATGATCTTTTTTTTTAAGAATATTTCGGCAATTAAAGGATATGGGGCAATTTCACCCGAATTTTTTTTTGTAACTTTAACGAATAACTCAAAGCAAAATGAATCGGATAAAGAAGGCGTATCTCCATAATTTTTCGAGATGTTTCATTGGAAATAATCACAAAAATAAGTCGATTTTTTTTATAATCACGTAAATCATTTTGAAAAAATCTCCAAATTAATGAAATGGTTCTAAAAATCAAATTATCCTATTTTTCTTATTTATTCCCGTTTCATCAATATTCTAATCATTTGTAATTTACGCGCACTAATAACTCATCATGAAAAAAATTCATGTTTTCAAAAACTTCTAAAAAAAAATTTATGAATTCCATGAAAAATTGCGGTAGAACTAATGTATTGTACTTTCGTAACGCAGAAAATTTTCATGAAACACCAGTGAACGGATGCACCTGTGGTCGCCCAGGTATTGCATTCAGTTGTGCTTTGCCGTTACGAATAAATCACAAGTGCTCGGGTGGCGCGAGGCCGTGCGAGAAATCTTACTGAAACGATCTTTCTTAATGCAATGCCTTCAACTCCCATGGGAGTCGGCAAAAGCGAAGAGACGAAAGGCGAAAAGAGAGGAGAAAAAATAATATATATATATGTGTATGTTGTGTGTGTGTATGTATGTATGTATGTAAGTATGTGTGGGTGTATGTATATATATGTGTGCGTGTGTGTATGTATATATTTTTGCAAATGGGAAAGAGAGAGAGAGAGGGCGGAAAAGGGAGATGAAAAAAGAGGATAAAATTACGTTTGGAGGTGCAAAAGAGAGAGGGAGAGGATGGGGGGGAGGGGAGCTCGTGCAACATCGTCCGATATTTCACGAGAGCTCTCGCTGTGTCTGGCCACGAAAGATAAGGCGCTAATGGCAGATACTATTTCAATATAACTGCGTCACCGAGAAAACGCGTACGAGAGCTGTTAATAGAAAACGATCGGTACATCCCAAGTTCTATTTCACTCTGTAGTTGTTTGGCTTGTGTGTACCGTATTAAACCCAATGAAAACTAACATGTGTTATATATACTATATATATATATATATATGTATTTATGTGGAATAGGGATAGGGATATGAGAGAAGCAGTAAACTGCAAATTGTCTCAACGAAACATCGTGTTTAGTTTATTTCTGGCGTTAATACATCCAGAAAACGAGTTTTCATCATTCATCATTGGTACTTTCTTGGTAATCATTAAGTTTACGGTTTATTTTTTTTTTTGGATATTTGACAAATTCGTTGATTCGAGAACATCAATCAAAATTTTTTATAATGAGAAGGGGAATCATTTCCTAGAAGAAAAAAGTAAAACAGGGAAAATTCGTTTTTTTTTTTACTGCTAATTCTTAATTATATCAGAAAATAATGGGGATACGCTGCTTTCATCAAAATCCTTTTTTTGGAGCTTTTAAGATTTTCTATTCTTATGGAAAGGATTAGAGAAAAAAAGCGTATCTCCATTAGTTTTTAAATCATTTTATCACAGGAAATCTAAATTTGAAAGAAACAAACATTGATTCACTAGAAAAAAGAGGAAACTGGACAAATTTGTTTTTTGGTCCTTTATCCTTAAATAATTCTGGAAATTATGAAGATACGCCCTTTTTGCGTTGAAATTTAGGAATCACAAGTTTCTGAGATATTTCACTGCAAAATTTATTGTTGATTGCTTTTTCTTCCAAATATCTCAAAAATAAGTTAATTTAGGAAAAAGCTGTCAAGAACTCTCTTATATGTAGGAAATTTAATTTGCTACAGAAAAAAGGTCTCCTGATAAATTCTTCTAACTCACATGAATTTCAATACATTTCAAAATAGTCTGAAATATCCTCGTATTTTTAGATAATATTAAAATAGTTAATCGCTTCTTGAAAGATTTTTGCAAAAAAATTAGCATTGAAAATCTGATGAATTATTCCTTCACTCTAGATTATTATGAGACAATAAAGTGCATTGAATGTAAAATAACCAGCAAAAATTCTCACGGTCACCTAAACAGGTTTTGGAATGTGACATCAATGTTTTTTTTTTTTTTTTGAGGATAGTGCACGATATTTCAGTGTCTCTCACGTGTGCCGCCTCTACTCAGGTTCCACGACGATTTTGCGCTGGGCTTTTGGACCTAAGCCCATTAAATAGAATTAATAAGCTTTACTATGCACGTACCGGCCCATGTAATACGATACAACCGGCGTGGGGGTCGATATAGTAAGACAAAAGAGGCAATACACTTCGTGCCCTAAAAAGAAGACCTCCGTTTTTTCCTCTTTCTTATTCTTTCCCTCTTTTTTTTTCTTTCTCATCTCTCTTTGATTACCGTTACATCCCTTCATCGACCTGATAATCGAATAACCCCTCCTGCCTCAATTCAATGATTACTATATTAGCCTCTGGCTTCACCTCTTTTTTCTGCTACTTCCTCATTTTTTTTCCTGGCCATTTGCTTCGATTCGTGTTTAAGATAGTATCGCAAAGTACGTTCGATAAAACAGAATAAAATGAGGATTTGTAGGTTAGTTTCCAATTAATTGCTGTTAATTCGGGAAAATGCGCTTTAATCTACCCAAAAAAACGACGAAACTATTCGAAAGCCATGTCTTCAGCTTGTGAATATAATTTTTTCTTCTCGAATTTTCTTTAACATTAATCTCTTATCACATGCATGAGAAAGAGAGAGAGGCAAATAGTTAAGATTACCTTCTAATTAAAATTTCTCAATAACTATATAGTGAATTGGATATTTTTTTCTTCTATTATTTAATTAAAATGCTGTTCTATTCGCCAATTGTTTTTAAATAATGGGTCAACCGTGTGGTTTTTCAGTAATTTCATTATTTCTGTCCGATTTTGGGCGTTTCATCCCCACCACGGCTATTTTCAGTAATTTTGATAATTTATATCTCGTAAACTAATCGCGATTTTAGGAAATAAATGTGAAGATTGACTTCTACTATTTATTCATCTGTACAACATCCCAATTAACCTTAAAATTTAATATTCATCACCATGGACGACAGCAAAAATGGAAAAATTCAGAAAAATGTACAAAAATATCATCTTTGAGATGAAAATTTAAAAAAATAAGGGGTTAATTGTATTCAAGTTTGCTTCCGCTTGTCTCTCGGAATATTCATTTGGAAAATGATGCAAACCACTTGGCGGGCTCTTTCAATAAATGAACAGGCGCTGGAGAATTACAGAAATACACATATGGCAGATACCTTTTAATTTTTCTATTTTTCTCGTTTCTATTCACTGAATTTTTGTCATGTGAAGAGAGAAATGTATCGAAATGCACACGATGTTTATAACCAGACGCCTTCACGTATTTCGTCTGCTTTTTGTCCGCGTGCCCAAGCGTTCATTCGCCTGGTTACAAAATTATTTCTACACCATGGGTAATGGATATTTTTGTTCTCCTTCATTTTGTTTGAATTCAGGCAGGTGTATCAAAGGGGGGAAAAAGAGACGGTGGGAAATATTAATTTCAGTGCAATTAAAAATTTTCAGTTCATTTGAAATAAATTCTTTATGACTTTGGTGTATTTGGATTTTATGGTGGAAATGAGAATATTTGAGGGAGTCTGAAGTATTCTCCATGGATAATTTGGGTTATCGCAGCATTGGAGGAATAATAATAATGGAGAAATTAATTTTTATTGGGAATTCAGAAGATTGGAAAATTATTGTGGTTCTTATTTGATGAATATCTTTGACTGTCGCAGGTTTGGAGAAAAATTGTCAAATGATATTTTATAGGGAATTTCAGGAGTTACAAAAAAGGAATCTCGACATTTTCATCTGAAACTCATCATTTTTGAGATATTCCAAAAATTAGCTATAGAAAACCCTCGAATTCTGCACCAATTCCTCAAGAAATTAAGGAAAAGAAGAAAAAGGAGAGAAAATTGAATATGATTTTGGAAAAATTGAAAATTAGGAGGAAAGTCCTGAATTTTTAAGATCTATGTGAGCGAAGAAAGGTTGCCGGAGTTCAATTTGGAAAAATTGAAAAAAATCCCAAACCCGACGAAAATCTAAATTTTTCAATATCAAAAGAAGAAAGAATTAAAAAAGAACAGAATAAAAATTTCAATAAAACTTGACTCGTAGATCCGTTGAAATTGATTTAAACTCCCTCTGAATTTACACAAGTGCATCTAAATTGTCGCAGAAAATTTCTCCTCCATAAACGTTAGATTCTGTTTGATAATTCGATTCATTTCAAGAGTCACCAAAAATAAATGGCTGAGATAAGAAACTTTATGTCAACTGTCTCCGAAATACAAGCCAAGAATACGAGGATTTGTGTGTACGCTGCACTAACCCACAATGCCCCATCTGTTTGGTTTCCGTACTTAGTAGCATAATCTGGTATTACAGTGGTAGCTTCTTTTTTACTATTTCCCGTTCTACGATTTTTTTTTTGTTGTTCCATTCTTATCCGCTCCTTTTTATCCCCTCTATTCTTTGGTGCTTTCTTCATCGCCACAAGTACGCACACGTTTGGCAATACCCCAAGAGTTTGTGGAGCAAGATGATAATATTCTTTCGGCCCTTCTGCTTTTCATGAAAAACAAGAGAAAATATACTGAGAACAGATGATTTCTGTTTGTCTGGATTTATCTTATGATCGTGATTATTTAGGGCAGTGTCTCAAATGACTTGTTCCATGAAATATTGGATTTTATTACCCTACAAATAGGGGTGGTGGGGGAAAAAGGAGGGAAGGGGTGAAATGGAGAAATTTTTGGTAGGAATCACTTTTCCGATGATTCCATTGGAAAAATGAGGAAATTTTCCATGGAAATCATGTGTCAGGGGTAATTTTTTATTATTTTTCAAAAATTCATTTTTTTGGTCAAAATTTTTAGGTTTCAAAAAGTTTTTTTTTTAAATTTGAGTGAGATCATTTTTCATCGATTTATGAGGTTTTGAAGAGAAAAATATCGATTTTTTAAATTACTCTATGACAAAAACCTATTTTCTCAAAATGGCGGATAAATACTTCAAAAATCGATCATTTTTTTTCCTCAACTATTTAAGTTGAGGAAAATGATTTCGTCTTATATTCAAGATCGTCCCCAACACACTGCGACCCAAAAAATCGAAAATATTCCCAAAAAAATGAATTTTCCAAAATTATGAAAAGATTGAATTTTCCAAGTAAAAAAAATTAAAGACTTCAGTCTGGCACATGTTTCCTACCTGAAATTTCCTCAGCTATCCAATGAAATTATTGAAAAAAATTCAATCTCAAGCCCTTTCACTGAAATTCCCACTTCCCCCAATTTTCCCACTTTTTACTCTCCAGGGAAAATTTGATGTGAATTTTTTTTTGCTTCAGAATCGTTTGAAGTGTTTGCTCAGTATACACACTGATAGGTATCAGATAAAAATCCGAGTATCAGAATATCCCCGGTAATTTACCATCGTTCAAAAGTTATTCTGAATGTTTAACATTGATCCATCTCTTCTTTTCTTCCTCTCTCCCCCTAAAACCCCAAGTTTTCTCAATCGAACTTTACCCCAACACATTTTGTTGAAGCCGCCCCGAAGGCAAGTGCCTATCAGTTTTGGGCTTTGTGCCCACACCAATTCAAAATACTGTACCCAAACGAATGATCCAATCTATACTCAGTCTTCTTTCCTCTCAAAAAACGACAATACGAGAAAATCCATCTTCAATCTTCTGCCATTCAATTTCAAATTCAACTCAATCTACGTCTTTGTGGATGTAAACTTTGGCTTGATGCTTTTCTTTCCTTGTATTGTCGGTGATTCCTGTAATAAAAGTCAGGAAAATTCCTTTCTCATGGTGTGTTTGAGTCGAATTTGATTCTAAAGATTGAATTTTGGTCTATTCAGTACTGTCTGTCTTGATGATTATTTTTATGACCTCAATAAATCCTCTGAAGTCTTTGTTATCTTAGAAGAAATGCAAATTTTTCAATTTTTATTGACAAAAACTTAGTTTTGTGGTTATTTGCATTTGAATACTTCAGGAATTAATGGAGAAAAAGCTGTAATATGTGAACATTGTTAGTGAATTTTTTCAAATATTTCCAAATAGGCTTTCAAAAACCCCTGGAATCATTTTGATCAACAGGTCCATTTTGCCCCAGTTTCTCCTACCATTGGTACTCAGTACATATTTTTCTGAAATAATTAAAAAAATGTTTAATTTACTGAAATGACGTAATTTAAACAAATTAACTAGTTGAATTGAGTAAATTCAGTGAATTCAACAGCTTTTCTGAATTATTGCAGAAAAATATTTGCTAAGGACCAATGACATCAATACTTGATGGCTTTTAACCACATTTCTTTTCCCAGTTTAATGACTTTAGTTACGCTATTCAACTGTTAATTGACAAATTGATTAATTAAGTAATTAATTAGATTTTGTATAGCTGACAATGATTTTATTTCAGAGAATTTGAACCGAAAGAATTTGTTTCGTATTAATTGTTCATTCATTTATTTTTGTGATTGATTATGTTTCATGTGATTTTGAAATTTATGAAAATTATTTATTGGCGTGCTGCGCACTCGTTGACTTAACGTGAACCAATTTGCTAATTATATGCATTATTATTTTCTTTTTTTCAAATAAGATAATAATAAGTGTCTTTTATATGAAAGACCGGGGCTAAATTAATCTCCAAATCAGAATAATTTAGGAATTTTTTTCAAAGGGAAAAACTGCGGCCAAAAATCTGAAAAAATTTGGAAAGATTCTTCAATATGTTCGAATTATTGGTAAATTTTTTCCATTTTTCTTTCGAAGAGTTCATCACTTTATAAGAAAAAATCCGAATTCATTCGACTCCCTGGTCCATTTTGCCCCGATCTACTCTATCAAATTTTCCAAAATATAATAATAAAAAGAGTAGGAAGACACAATCGCTTCATCTCGTTTAATTTCCAAGAACTTTCCCGAAAGCTAATGACAAACAATCTCTTCACTTCAGAATTTTCCTACAAGATCCATAATTTTATTTAAAAATCAATTTTCATCAAATTTCTCAATAATGAGAATCCTTTATCGACAACTTCGCCGATAAAAAAAATCAATTAAAACAATTAAAAACACATTGTCTCACGTTTTTCAAAATCACTGAAAACGATCGCGAGTAAAAATTGAATGTACGAACTTTCTAATTACTTTATTTCTTTGTTTCAAATTATTACGTACGACAGTTTTACCTCGTTATATGTTTCTGATTTTGTTCGTGACATTATAAAAAAAAACCCTGAGATTGTAGTGGAAAGAGGAAAAAATGGTTGGCCAAAGAAAAAGAATGGGGAAAAAAGAAAAAAGTGGAATTGAGGAAAAGAGACTTGAAGTTTTTAATCGCCTACCACCCGTTTCTCTCGTTCGTGCCGAGATGAGACCGCATTTGGAGTGAGAGATGCTGAGTTTCACCGAGAGACAGAGATACCGAGAGGGTTGAGCTGGAAAGTGCAGCTCTCTGGGGGATAACTGGTATGTGGTGTACAACCACACGGCAATGAGAGAGAGACACGGATATCTGCATGAAGCTGACTTTGGTACTGGGATCTTTCTAAAGCACTCGTTTTCTCGTTTTTGTTCCTTTTTTTCCTCTTTTTTTTTCTATCATTGTATGCAATTTCGGTGGAAATCCAAAAATCGCCTATTTTCTAGGCTCTTCCGCTTCTGTATTACAGCTTAAAAGCCAATATTAACTGATAATTGCTTGTAGAGTCGTTTTCTGCGCATAAAATTAATGAAATTGACGATTTTTTTGTCTTCAGTTGAGAAAATGGTCTGAATTAGTTTCGAAGACTTGAAAAAAGAGGGAATTGTTTTCGGTTTTTTGAGAGGGGTTTTCAGAGTTGAAAAATGGTGGGAGACGAAGAAACTGACCGAGGAAATGTAGGTCAGGATTTATTTCTAGGAAGTCATCAGCAATTCGATGATTTGAGAGAATGATTGAGAGTTGAACCCTTTGCATTTTTTAGTGTGACTTTTAATGAATTGCTACTGATTCTCGAGGTATTTGAAACCATTTCCATTTCTTAATTCGATTTTTATAAATTTTTGAGGTATTGAAAATCTTTTCCATTTTTTTATGTGATTCTTTAATGAATTTTCGTCGGTGTTTGAAGATTTTTTAAATTTATTCTATGTAAATCATTTTTTCCTACTAAAATCCTTCAATAATTCATGAAAATTGAATAAAAATGTAAATTGATGAAGAATCCCAAAAAAACTGATAGCTTGCAATGATAAACATCGTCCATCTTTTGGTCAGTGTCCATCTATTGGTCGTGTGACCCTACATTCCCCCAAAAAAACGTATAAAAAAAACTGTTAGTATCACTGAACTATGAAAATCCCTTTTTAATTCATGGATGAAAAAAAATTCAATGCACAAGCTAATCCACTCCCTCTCTCCATCAAAAAAAAAAAAAAAAAAAACCTTTCATCCATGATGAAAGGCAGGAAGAAATACTGATCTCGGTAAATTAATGCCCTCAACAGAAATCCAATTGTCATGTAATAAGATTAAACCATGAGCCCTACCACGCACATACACACACATACACACATGCATGCACGCGCCAATGACAATTAAAATATTCCAACTGACTCGTCAGGCTTTTTGACGATAAATAATCGGATGAAGCGATTGGCCCCAGTGAGTCACTCCCAGGGACAATTGCTGGGACAAGCGTCCCTATTGTCCCCCCCCCCCTTCCCCCTCAGTCCCTCCACCGGGAAGGGCAGAAGCCCCAGACGCCACCATGGACCGATCGCCCCTGGAAAATATCCACAAAAACGCGCGTGCGGAAAAAAGGCGCCCCAAAAGAGAAAAGAACAGAAACAGAGCTAAAAAAAAAGGACTTTGAATGGAACGGGCTGGTGGCACACGACTGGATCAAAAATATTGGTACGAGAAAATAATACGAAAGTAGGATAACCCTGAAGCGTATAACGACAAAAGAATTGGAATCGAGCGACGAATTGGGAATTTCAGGGAATACAGAGATCGAAAAAAGGAGAAGGGGGAGGGGGAATGAAAGGCAGTTAGCTATATCATCTCTCGATTGAAATCCCCGTCTTCTTTTCTTTTATTTTTACGCTCCCCCACCTCTGAAATCGGTCTTTTTGATCTCCATCGAAAACGCAACCTGCCAATCTCCCTTCCCCTCCTGTCTCCTCCCCTTTATCCTCGATCGAACTGGTAAAAAAAAGGATCGTTTAAAAATAGTTTTTGTTTCACAGTATCCAGACACTTCGAATCTCTGCTATTTGCACTACTCCCGATTCCACCTGTTTCCAGCAATTCAGTCGAATTTTCCTAAAAGATGGGGTTAACACACACACGAACACACACACACACACACAAAAAACGGAAAAGAATCGTTGCTATTTTTGCATATTTATCTAGAAAACTAATGGAGACACACCTTTTCACCCTCATACATTTTTGTAGCTCTCGAAAATCTTTATAAAAAGAAAAAAGCTAAAATAAAAAAGGCGTTTCGCAATTAGCTCCCACGATCATTCCATTGGAAATGATGACAAAAATTTACCGTTGGCCTATTCTACATCTCCACTACTGATTTTTTATTCCTAACCATAGATATATAGTGATAACCGACTATATATAGAGATTCAAAAATAGTGCTTGTTTCGCAGTATCAACACACTTCAAATTCCCACAATTTGCACTCTTCTTCCGATTTTACCTGTCCCCAGCAGAGCTCTATCGAATTTTCCCACAAGATAAGGTTGACAAACACATAGAATCAAATAAAAAAAGAAAATCATGCCTATTTCTGCATACTCATGCCGCAAATGTAATACGGGTTTGGAATTGAAAGGCGTACGGGGTTGACACTCCCCCCCCCCCCCTTCCCACCACGAGATTTTTTTGTGGGATGAATGTGATTGGGGCAGAGAAGAGGAAAATACTCAACTACCGAATGAGATAAGAGAAGAAGGGCGACGGGGCAAAGAGCAGAAAGGGGGAGGGGGGAGGTAGTGTCGTTCGAATCGCAGCGTTCGTGCGTGTTTTAATTTGACGTCACTCAGCACGTCAGTTCCATGTGGTGTTGCGAGGACACTCACTCCTCTCGTCTCGTCCACGACACGCCAGTCACTCGGATTTAATATCAAAAACCTCCCCCGATTCTCCCATACCGTTGATCTGTTCTCTTTTTCTTTCTCTTTTTTCCCTCGGCGTTGTAGCAGAGCACTCATAACCCTCGCCCAAATCCCAGTACATCACCTCTACTATTCTGATTTTCACGTTGCGCAAGCATCCCCCTTCCTCCCCCTCCTCTTCTCTCTTCCATGAGAGACAGACGTCGCATATTGTCGCACTTCAGCATCGACCCTGATAAGCCGGATGTGCATAATCAACATCGCCGGTGCATAATACGTCATTCTCATTCTCTGATTCCTACGCACAGGTACAATTTTAACATTTCAAGAGAGGTGGAACGATAAATTGATATTTATAGGACACATCACAAAATATTGCCACAATTGTGTTTTTCACTGCAAATTTATTAAAATAATAGTTTGTTTCAATTGTTTAGAGGGTCGGTCACACGATTTCAAGGCTGATAGAAAGAATCCTAATTAAATTTATTGAAAAATTAAGTTTTCAATAGATATTCTATTGAGAATGATTACAAAGATTCGATTGTCTCCTTTCTTCCTCTCCGCAGCTTATTTTCGGAAGAAAAAGATTGAAAAAAAAGACGTGAAACATTCGTTTATTTCAACGATACAAAATTCATGCTTTTTAATCACGTCTGCTCGTGACTGCCTGTCTGTCCACTTGTTCATTATTATTTTCGTCTCTTCCTGGTAATTTTGCTCAGATTTATTTCGCCCTTGTGGCATTTGATATTTTCAATGTTCAAGCATCACGAAAAAAGGGCTTTCCCTTTTTCTTCCCTCAAATTCACTGAACTGAAGAATTAACTGCTACTAATTATTTCCCTGAAAATAATGAGTTTGATGGAAAATTCACACGTGAAATTCCACCAGAAGACCTTGGCAACTGCTTCAAATTAATAGTCTCTGATAATAGACTTCATCTTTGTGTTGCATAATGTATCAATTCACAGAAGCACTACAAAGCCCCTCATGAAAAGCCCTTTTACTCTCTCAAATATTACGATCTCATGATATTTTACATATAAATACTTGTGCACCAAACTTGTGCGGCTTTTCTCAGCATTCATGATCCAGTTGAATGAAGTTCCTCTATTGCGAATAATGTACGTGAGTTTGAGCAAAGATATCTTGAACTCCAAGCACCTTTAACTTCCTACCTTTACCATTCCCATCTTTGGCATCCGCACGTTACTGCAGTATTTTCAGTGAAATTCAATATCTCAGTGAAATTCCGTCAACTATGAGAGAAGACGAGTGATGGTTCGATACACATGTACGTGAGATTGAGTGTAGAGACATGGAAAAAAACGTTTTTTAGAAAATCCTGGGAGGATTCGAACCGATATTGGAGAAGGGCTCATTCAACTCTGTATAAACTTCAATTATTTTTCGGAATTTTCATCTATTTTATGGGAGATTTTCTCTATTATTTCTTTATTAAAAGATTTAAAAATATTTTGGAATCGAAGCGAGATACTGGAATTTTTTATGGAAATTTTTCGTTTGTAGAGAATTTTAAGAGCTTAAAAAAAAGGTTTGGATGGGAAAGGCGTGTTCCATTAGTTTCTGAGATACTCTTGAAAAATGAAATGACGAGAAAAATCGACTCATTTTATTTTCTTCGATAGAATTCAGAATTGATGAATTCTTTGGATTATATGGATCCAGTGTACTAAAGTTGATTCAGAGCACATCCGTTTGAGGATGAAATTAACTTTCTACTGACATTCAAACATTAAATCGATAAAGACTTTGTAGAGTGAGTGAAATTTCTCATGTAAATAAGGAAATAATCAATTGAGAAGTTAATTCTGGCAGATCAATTAAGGTAGTATCAGAGCGAACTCGAGTACAATTAACCCTTCATTTCTTTAATGCCATATCAGAGATGATTTTTTCGTTACATTTTTCTGAATCGATTCATAATTTCTGTTCGTGCAGTCTATTAGATACGAATTATCAAAGTTACTGAAAATAGCGGTGGTGGGGATGAAACGCCTTAAATTGGACAGAAATAACGAAATTACTAAAAAACCACACGATTGAGCCATTATTTAAAAACAATTGGCGAAGAGAACAGCATTTTAACTGACTAATAGAAGAAAAAAACATTCAATTCACCGTAGAGTTATTGAGAAATTTTATCTAAAAGGTAGTCGTAACTATTTGCCTCTCTCTCTATCTCATGCATGTGATAGGAGATTAATGTTAAAAAAAATTCGAGAAGAAAAAAATTATATGCACAAGCTGAAGACATGACCTTCAAATAGTTTAATCACTTTTTTCGGGTAAATTAAAGCACATTTTCCCGAATTAATAGAAATTAATTGAAAACTAACCTAAAAATCCTCATTTTTGTTTGTTTCATCGACCGTCCTACAAATTCATTGGATCCGGTCTTGTAGAATAAATTCAGAGCACATTCGTTTGAGGATAAAATTAACTTTTCAGTGACACTTAACCATTAATCAATATATATATAAATAGAGTAAAGGAAATTGCTCATGCAAATGAGGAAATAATCAATTGCAATGTTAATTCTAGAAGATGAGGTAATTATCCATTCAAAACTCTCGAAATTAAAGATACAATTGCACTATCTGAATTTCTGAAAATGTCTTGACATTTCTCCCATAATGTCCCCTGTAATAACACATCAACTCAACAATTTAATCAACCACTGAAACATCCGAAAATAATGAATTTCCATTAATAATATATCCAATCACATCAAAATTCATTGATCCACATCCTATCCCGAATCCAATTAACCCAATAACAAAGACTATTCGGCAAATTCTTTAGTATTCAATTCGCATTGGCGAATATTTCTGAATAAAATTCTCCGCGTGTGTGTGTGTGTGGATGAAAATCCGGATGACAAAATCCTCACATTCAGAGATAATAAATTCGATAGATTTTAGATTCAATGGCGGAATTATTCTCTCGGCACTTCATTTGTAATCTGATGAATTCAACGGCAATAATAACCATAGAAACTCATGCAACAAAAGAATCACAAAAAGCAAAAAAAAATATATACAGAAAAAAAACAGAAACGAGGAATAATAAAAGAGGCGAAAAAAGTGGAACATACGTATTGGAGTAAATCATTCGTGATGTTGACTTTTCATTGTTAACCTGGCATCTCATTCTGATGATATACCAGCATGTTGGGATAATATGCAAGTAGAATCCCATTGCTCCATAAAACTATACGTACAGCTGGGGATGGCTCCATGGCCCAAGGGGCTGTAACGAATGATGTGAAGTGCTGTAAAAATGTGATTTTATAGAAGAAGAACACCAACAACTTCTGTATGAAGTGTCTTCAAGAGAATACGAAGAAGAAGAAGGAGAAGCGTAACTCTCTGACAGCTTCGGGCTCTTGTGCATCAAAAATACGCATTATAGTCAGGTGTAGCGTTGCAAAATGAGGATTTAATTTTCTTCATGCTGTCGAAATTGTTCAGTGAAAATCCGAAGAATTTAAGAATAATTAGAAGAATTTAATTTAAACTTTTATTTTTTTGATGTCGTATCAAAGATGCTATTTTTTTACATTTTTCTGTATTTTTCATGATTTTTGTCCGTGCAGTTTATATGAATCATCAAAGTTACGAAAAATAGCGCTGGTGGAGACGAAACGCCCTAAATCGGACAGATATAAAGAAAATAATTAAAAACCACACAGTTTAACCATGACTTAAGAACTATTGGCGAAAAGAACAGCATTTTAACTAAATAATAGAAGAAAAAAATATTCAATTCACCGTATAGTTATTGAGAAATTTTAATTAGAAGGTAGTCATAACTATTTGCCTCTCTCTCTATCTCCTGCATGTGATAGGAGATTGATGTAAAAAAAATTTGGGAAGAAAAAAATTATATTCACAAGCTGAAGACATGACTTTCGAATAGTTTAATCACTTTTTCGTGTAAATTAAAGCACATTTTCCCGAATTATCAGCAATTAATTGGAAACTAACCTAGAAATCCTCATTTTTTCCTGTTTTATCGACCGTACTCTACAACACTCCCTCAATCAAAAGATCTGAATCCAGTTGCAAGTTTCGAAATTCCTATGAATCATTTTTCCCCAGATCGCCGGAAGCCCATGTGGTTTTCGCATGAATTGCTAACAGTCTCTTCATCCATCCACCAGAATACAGTTACATATCCCACGAATGCTAGCATACAACGATAATTATGCACAAGCCTTTGGATGCATGTGAGCGGTCAGCCGTTGAACTATCCTGTCTCTCAAACGTTGCTTCTAACTCACGTATAGAACCGATGGCACGTCAACACGTAAGTGTGTATGCACTTTGGATATATATATACATATATGCATATATATAATCAATATATAACGTGTATTATATCGCATCGTAACACACGCGCATTTGGCAGATCCTGTGTTGCCTGCTATTTCTCGTGATTCCAAGCAAGAGAGAGAAAGGGAATTTAACTGTGTACATCGTGTAAACGAGGCGATCGTGCGTAAAGTGTCCTCGTCCGAGTAAATCAACGTTTCCGATTGTCTCTGCGTAACTTTGCATAGGTGAATGAGTTATCCGATAGAACTATGGAACTCTCGAAATCCCTTATGTGTGCTATCTGCTACTCATTTCTCTCAAATCAATAATACCAGTGTTTATCCTATTTTGTGGGATGACGTAATGAAATGAGACTGGAAAATTTTTTCTAATTTTTTCGGGGGTAAAGTTCGGAAATTTAGTGAGATAAGGTAAATTTGCCTTTCATCCCTTTCTTTAAGGAAATTTCAAGTGCTACAAAAAGAGGTTTCAACCAAAATAACATCAGTTGAATAGTTTCCCGAAATTCCATTAAAAACTGATTTTCGAAAAATGGACATATTTCAAAAAGTACTGATCGGATTCTCTTCAAATGAAGCTTAAAAAATAGAGTTCATCGAGAGGAAATTTTCCATAAAATGTGAAATTTTTCTATAAAACCGTTTCTCTGTAATTGAGTCTTTTATGCACATACAGACACACACACATGCGCTAGAAATATCATTTTCTCTCTATTTAGATCATTTTATGCATTTCCCATTAAAAAAATTACAATCGAAAATTTTGATGATGACATAGCTTCGAATATCGATAATTAGCCTCATCAAAAATTTACGTGGTATAAAAGTCCTCAATAAAACTTCAAAAGCGTCAAAATGTTCAAAAAATTGCATTAAAAATTTTTATTAATCGAATTACTCGAAAAATTTACACTTTATTCTTCAATTATCAATAAAATTCCAACAAAATACTTCAAGATCTTCATTTAAAATTCAATAATATCATAAAAATCCAATGAATTTCATTATTTCGTATTCATCCAGTGTGGAAAAATATATTTATTTCCAACGATGTAAAAGCAAGAAAAAAAAACTTGAATTCATAAAAGTTGATCCTTATGGATGCATAATCGTCGCATGAAACTTTGCCATTCAATGCGAATTCTTCTTGTGTATATATACACCATATAGGTATGGTGAAAGTACCGTCTTATTCATCGGTACCAATGGCAGCTGATTATATGCCAAGAGTATAGAGAAAAGAAAAAGAAGGAGGAAAAAAATGAAAAATCGTATAATGCAGAGAGATTCCAAGAATGAGACGTTGGGTAATGACATTTTGCAGCGATATGCTGCATATGGGAATGCGTATTCGCGAGATAAAAGGTGACATATGAAAATGAGAAGAAATCACTCTTTTTTTCTTTTTTCTTTCACCTTCGTAAAGTGCAATGAATTGTGGAGGAGGGAAAAGGGGGAGGGGGGGGGGAAAGAATTACGCCAATTGTGTCGTGAATTTTAATTTACTCAGCGCAATTCGTGCCTTTGAACGAATCAATTAAATTTTCCTTTTTCGTTTTTGTTTTTTTAATTAAGAAATGCGAGATTAAGTTTCTTGCACTTCAGTGCATTTTAGGTCAACCGCAAACTTATTAAATGAGACATATCAAGTACCCAAGTTATCTCTTTGATCTGTCGAGTTATTTGAGTAAGATACTCAACTTATATTTGCAGTTTACACTTCAGCTTCGTTTGCTGAGGAAATAAAGTTTTTGAAAAACTTGGAAAATTGTTTCTAGAGAATTACACTTTTTTTAATTGATTTTTTTCTTTTTATTCCAGTAGTAAAGAGGTGAAATAGGTCGACATTATTTATTTTTGGGATGAGTTTCAATGGAATTTTTTGGAAATGAATAGAGATACGTCCTTTTTTGTTGCAATCCTTTTCTACAGAGAATTTCAGGAGCTAAAAAAATGGATCGAAGCAAAAAAGACGTATCTCCATTAATTTCTTAGT
This sequence comes from Aleiodes alternator, assembly GCA_963921955.1. NCBI lineage: Eukaryota > Metazoa > Arthropoda > Insecta > Hymenoptera > Braconidae > Aleiodes > Aleiodes alternator. The sequence continues at coordinate 5,888,070 of OY998099.1, read as the reverse complement.
TATTTTTGAAAAATAAGTGACAAAAATATGAAAAAAATATTTTTTTTTTAAATTCTCTACTATTGGGTTATGGAGATTGAATTATTTCATGGAAAAATGAATTTGAATTCTCATTTATTCTATCCACAATGATTAATTTTTCTATTCTTTCTTCTTTTTTTGATTGAATCATTTTTCTGTTCATTTAATTGAATCACAAAATTATTTCGGAAATCAACAGAGTTGCGTTTCTTTAGTCTTGATTAATTCTTACAACTCTGAAAATTTTCTGCAATAAAAGATTTCATTAATTTCCGAGATATGTCCAAAAGAATGACAAAAAATCGCCGCATCCTGTTTATCCTCTTCACTACTAATTTTATTACCCAGAAATATTAATGACTCAATTTTTTTTTTTTAATTCCATAAACATTCCTGACATTCAACGGAGAGAATTAGACTTTACTTTGTGTTTTCTCACGATAAATCGTAGAGAATAAGAATGCATTAAATTTTCATATAATAATAATCCTGAATTTACGTTTAACGTTCTTCTTCGTTCAACCGTACATGGAGAGTAACGAGGCTTCTCTTTTCGATTTCGTTTTGCCTGTACGGTTTCACGATGAGATCGACTTTTTCCTTCCTTCTTGCGGGTCCCTTGGCCTCACCAATGCCTCATCCTTGGCCTCACAAGAGATACCTATTGCCGTGTAACAGAAAAGTGCATAAAAGAGAGAGAGACGAAGCGAAGAAGAATGAAAAGAAAGGAATAAAAAAAAGGAAAAAAAGAAGAAGGAGAACGCGTCCGGAGGCCGTCCATTAAGTCCAAGAGAGGACTCCCAACATTTCTGTCCTTCAGTCCTCCAACACGGTTGCAGGGGAATGCCGTAAGCTTGATATTAAAATATTCACGTTTAAATCACCGGACGCGATTACTGAGAAGTAAACTGTAACGAGTGAGCATCTGACTTGTGCAACGCCCTTTAACGAGACTTAATTTTAAAATCATATTGGAATTTTTTTTTCCCCCTTCTTCTTTATCCTCGTGTATTTTCTTATTATTCTCCTTCATTACAGCAATTCTTCATATTTTGCCTCTTTCTCTGTTTCAAATGAGACTTATTCCCCGTCTATTCTCACGTGAAATTACGATTTTGCGCGCCTTTTCTTTTGCTTGCAAATAAAAGCTTTGTTTTTGTCGTTTTTTTTCCCGAAATTCTTTTTTTCTCATCGGAAATAACTTGAAATGATCTGAAACATCGAAAAATGAGAGCCAAAACAAATGGTCACATGTATATATGTGGTCCGTGGTCCATATCATGTCTTGACTTTCCATCTCTTTTTTCGATATTTTTCAACTATTTTTTTTTGTTTTTAATCTTTTCTTTTGGTTTTTTGAATTATATTTTTTGGTCTCTTTCCTCAATTTTTCGACTCCTGCTCTTCATCTCCAAAAACTATTTGTCTCATTCTCAATGAGGTGAAATTCAGAGAAGAAAAATCAATAAAAGAAAATAATTTTAATCAAAATTAATGAAAAAAATCAGAAATGAGTTTTGAAGTTGTTTTGCATGGCAAATGTCAAGACATTTTTCTGAAAAAAATGTAATTTGTCTATTTAATCATAATACACTGTATCATTTTGTTCTCCAGTAATACTATTATTGTTATGATTATTTTCATTAATAATATTAATTTTTATGCCTCTTCAGATTCTCTGCAGAGGATTACGAGACTTGACTTTTAAAATACATTAGATTTTTTTTTATCCTGTATTCTCTTATTATTCTCCTTCATTACAGCAATTATTCATATTTTCTGTCTTTTTTTTGTTTCAGGTGAGTTATTACCATCTATTCTCATATGAAATTACGAGAAAACATCGGCACTGGTGCGAATTACGTGAGTTGCAGTCTGCTGATATTAGTCCATGATTTTTTGTTTGTTGTTAAAAAAAAACTTTGGTATTTAGGTAATATGTTCGGCTGATGCTTTGATGCTCGTGCCAGTAAAGAATTTTCCATCTCTCGTTGCACTTGGATACAAGTATTTTGTAAACGTTGGTTTATGGTTCGGAAAATTTTTAGCTGGAGTAAACGCGTTGGAATGAATTCACTGGATAGAGGGAAATTAAACTGTAGAAAACATTCGGTCTAGGGGAATCATAGGCTCTGAAATTTGAATGATGATTGAGGTGATTTAAAATTTTAAAAAATAAAAATCTTGGAATTTTTGAAGAATTTTTCGGAATTTTTGTAATTGTACACTCAGAATGAAAGAAAAGTGGTTAGAATCGTCAAATATTGATGCCATTGCAGAGTGACGATTGACCTGGAAAATCTGGAAACTGAAACTGAACCTCGCTTATGGAGTTTCAATGTTAATTCAATTATTTTCAGAAAATAATTTTGACCTTATTTGTCCGGTAACATGGGGTGAACTAAAATTTAAAAAAATCTCTTCTTGCTATTCTATCGAAAGTGACCAAAATAGAGAAGGGAAAATAGATTGCCCGAACCACTAGGATTGCCTTAAATGTAGAAAGAGAAGTTGCACACATATGGGAATTTAACAGCAAGAAGACTTGACTTGAGTAAATTTACTTTGGCATTTGCCACATGAAACATCAACTGTCATCGATTAATTGATAAAACGCCCCTCTCTTCAAAATTGGACTATTTTATTATTTCAAAAGAATAGCAATATATATAGACATATATCAATGTTCAGAATTTTTTTATAATATTCTCTCAGAATTCCATTTGTCCCTCCAAAAAACCGAAAATCCGTAAACTAGTTACACAATTCACCCAAATTCTTCGGTGAATGTTAGTAACGCAATTTCGATCCTACAAAAAATCCCATTATCACCAAGAAAAAAAAAAAAGGAAAAGATCTCCAGGATAAAAGCACGAGAAAAACTTTTCTCTTTCATTTTTACTGTTAACCAAGAAAGCAAAAAACTTTTGGGAATTGCTTTATTGGCATTGCCAAAACTTTACCACAAAAAAAAAATCGAATGAGACGTGTATATAAAGTGCTATCATTCTGTACGATAATTGAATTTTCTGTAATTCTTTCTGTCATTTCACTTCTTTATTCCCAACTCGACTCTATCTTTATTCTATTGATTTCCCTTGGGTTTGTTAATTAGTTGCTCTCTGTGTCGTCAGTACTAAAACTAACAGAATTACCGAGTGAAAGAAGAATCATTAGAATGTCTGAATGGATTAATTCTACTTTTCTACCAACAAAAAAAGGAAAAAAACAAAATCACTAGTGAAGAGATAAAATAGGAAAAGTCGAGTTTTTTCCCGCTTTTTTTTTGAGAATGTCAAGAATACTGATGGAGATACGCTCTTTTTATTCTGCGCTATTTTTTTTCATAATTCTTGAAATTCTCTACAAAAAAAGATTCGATGAAAAGGGCGTATTTTCATTATTTGTAAAAGAAGAGCCATTGAATGAAAAAAAAGGGAATTTATTTTTAATTTTTCTTCAAACTCAAAATTTTTTTGTGAAATTGTGACTCTATTACAGTCATTAAAATTAATTTCTTCAGAAAAACTCATTATAACGGTTTAATTAATAAATGAATAAAAAAGGCAAAAGCAAGAAAAAAAAAGTGAATGACAAAATAAATGGAGGATGAGAAAATTAAATCGTGACTCGACGCAAGTTTAATGAAGCCGCATATTTACAAGGATCACCTTGTAGACAAGTTTAAGTGCATGGTGGGCTTGAATACAGAAAGAGCAAGAGAGAAAGAGATAGTGAGAGTGAGTGAGAGAGAGAGAGAGTTCATGTGGGTAGCAAGGTATATAGACAAGATGCATGTAGTGCCACTGGATTTACCGATTAATATTCATGAAATCTCTTGTAAAGGCCATTGGCGTTAATGTATATTTGATTGGAGGAGGTTTGGCACAGACCAACTTCTCCGAATGCGTTTATATCCGTTACCGTATGTACAAATGATATTCATTCCAAGAATTGAAGAGAGAGAAGTGGAGGGAAAATGGGACTGTTGCATGGGACTTTTATTTATTTTTTTTTTACTTGAATTAGAGATGACAGATCCATAATTTACAGGAAAAAAAATGCAATTTCCCCTAATTTTTGATAATTATTCCAGAAGAGATAAAAGAAAAACAATTCTTTTATCTTTATCTTTTTTTGAGAATATCTTGGAAAATAATGGGGATACGCCCTTTTTCCTCAATCAATTACTCGGAGCTCTTGAAATTTTCTGCAAACAAAGATTAGCGTAAAAAAGGCGTATCTCCGTTAATTTCTTAAACATAATAATAATGATAAGTGGAAATTGATGGAGATACGCCCTTTTTACCAGAATTCATTTTTGTAGCTCTTGAAATTTCTCTATAAAAGATTCAGGGCAAAATAGGCCTATCTCCATCAAAGATATAATAATAATGATAATAATAATGAAACGATTTTTTTTCTTACATTTTTCTGAACATATCTCGAAAAATAATGGAGATGCGCTCTTTTTGCTATTTTTCGAGTTGTGAACATTAACATTTTCTATGAAAAGAAAGGATAATAGTGAAAAAAAGCATATCTCCATTCCTTTCTGACATATAATAATAATAATAATGAAGATAAATCGATTCTTTTTCCTTCATTTTTATTCTAGAATATCCAGGAAAATAATGCAGATACGTTCTTTTTTACCCCAATCTTCTTTCATAACACTTGAAATTATAGATATATCTAAAAAAGAGGATTCGAGTGAAAAAAGACGCACTCCATTTTTTTTTTTTTTTGAATATTCCATTGCGAATGATTACAAAAATGAATCAAATTGTCCTTTTTTAATCCCTTCACTACTAATTTTCTAATTAAAAAATTCATGGCAACAAGCTCACTGATAGAATATTGAATTGAGTCAATAAAGTCACTTTGCCCCAGAAATTTTTAGCACTCGATACGAATGCATTCCAAGATCAAATACCCACTGGTACATACAAGAATCTGGATTATCACCAGCAAAAGCTCGGCCATTGTCCTCTCGGATTATTTGAAGCTCGTGTAATTTGAATTCTCTGCACTTGTTCTATGTTCTTTTATTTTATTTGCTTTCTCTCTGAGTAATGAAATATCGGCAGAATCAGTAAATCATAAAATTTACATTTTCTTTTGTAAATTTTTTCCTCATTTTTCATACAAATTTATTCAAATACTTGGATTTTATTACTGTGATATTTGATGCCGATGCTTGAAAATGTTAATACAAGAGAGAAAAAATAAATGGTTAAAAATAAAAATAACTTGTGTTTTATCATCAGTTGTATTTCATCTTTATATCTCTTTCTTTGCTTTGTGCAAATTATTCGATTGAATCTGACACAGTCAAGTGATATATTCACTTGTGAATGTGATTTTTATCACATGTTTTTACCTCGAGAATTTAAATTACCATTATATTATTGATACTTGAAGATAATATCGCTGTTACTTGTTATCTTAAAATTTAATTGAAATCTTGAATTTTATGAGTATCCTCGCTTATGAATTTTATGGATTGTAATAAACAAACAAAGGAAAAATAATTTTTACAAGCAATTTTTCATAAAATTAAATTGATCAAAAATCTGTAATTTTTTATTATTTTCAATGGAATATTTTTGAAAGTAATGGACATACGCCCTTTTTACCTGATTTCCTTTTTTTTGTGGAGCGTTTTGAGAGTTACGAATAAATAGCTTAGGACAAACAGGGCGTATCTCCATTAGTTTTCGAATTAAAAAAAATGAAGTTCAAACAATAAAAAGACTTTTTTTTACTTTCATGTTGTATTGAAATGGATTCAATATTTGTTCTGATCTCAAAAAAAAAGAAGCGAAATCGTTTGATTCATTTATTTGAAAAATAATGTATCAATAGAGATTTTAAGAGTGCACTCAACAAAACGCATTTTGTAGCTGCGTAAATAAAAGAGTAATAAATGGGAGCAAAAAAATTGCTAATGGATTCCAATAAATTCTGTTTTCTCTCAAACAATTTTCGTAATTCATATCGCACTGATATTTTTCCAATGTTTGCAGTGCGATTGTGTTTGGATGCCATTAAGTGCCAGTTTCCTCTTTTTTTTTCTATCTCTCTCTCTCTCATTTCCGTTGATCTCTCGACGCACATTGGCACTATTACAAAGACGAGTATCGATACGCTGAATTGTACATAAATTTGAAGTACTGGTGCATTGAAAAACACATTTCATATGTATTTGGTAATAAAAAAGTTGAGTGTGCAATTGTTAAATCGTCTGAACAGTTGACAATAACGAGTTAGAGGCTATTACGTAAAAAATTGCATTTTACACTTTTGTTGGTGCATCGAAGCTTTTTTTTCGAGGTAGTATTCCAGAGAACTCGAGTACAGTTAAGCACATATTTTTTAAATGCTGTATCAGAGATGATATTTTTTCCACATGTTTCCGAATTTTTTCGAAATACTAGCTCGTGTAGTTTACGAGATATGAATTATCAAAGCCACGGAAAATAGCGGTGGTGGGGATGAAACGCCCTAAATCGGACAGAAATAACGAAATTACTAAAAAACCACACGGTTGACCCATTATTTAAAAACAATCGGTGAAGAGAACAGCATTTTAACTAAATAATAGAAGAAAAAAATATTCAATTCACCGTATAGTTATTGAGAAATTTTAATTGGAGGGTAGTCGTAACTATTTGCCTCTCTCTCTATCTTATGCATGTGATAAGAGATTAATGTTAAAAAAAATTCGAGAAGAAAAGAATTATATTCACCAGCTGAAGATATGACTTACGAATAGTTTAATCATTTTTTTTTTGGGTAAATTAAAGCACATTTCCCCGAATTATCAGCAATTAATTGGAAACTAACCTCCAAATTCTCATTTTTTTCTGTTTTATCGAATGTAGTCTTGCATGCTACCTTAATGATAAAAAAATGCCTGAGTCACCTCAGGTTTTTATTGATTTCCTGAATCACTGCGTTGAACACTGGATATTAAATATTATTGTTTATGAAGTTTTCTCATTTTAATTTGTCGTCGACAAATAAAAGAAAATTGCGTGTGCAGTCATGAGAATCCATAAAACTCAGCATAATGGTGGTTTTCTAACTTTTTCTTTCTTTTTCACTGTTTTTTCTACTTTCTTTTACTCTCCTCTTTATTATTCGCTTTTTTTTTTTCATTTTCTTTCTTCTTTTGTAGTGGTACTCGAGAGGAAGCGGGCAGGTATCCAAGGATGTCCACGCGGGTGGTAACACCCTTGCGGTCACTGCAATAATATACTCACAAAAACTATCAGCTGTAACGATTATTGCACTCTCTCGGCTCTCACGATATTTTTCTTCAGAGTCACGTGGTTTCTGAAAAATTCTTCGGAACTTTTGGTCAGTTGACGACTTTTTGGGCAATAAAAATAATTCGATTTTTTTTAATCATGACAATTTAAAAATGACGGGGATACATTTTTTTTTCAATGTCTTGAAAGATAAGCGAAATAGAATAATTTTTGCCGTAATCCCTTTTTCATGAACAATTCTAAGTATTATAAAAATTTCACTATCTCACTTAGTTTCTATTGGGCTTTCGTAATAAATGAGAAATTGCACGCTCCAGTGCACGAAAAATGATCTCATAATTGTTTTTTTTCTTCGAATTTATTTTTTTCAAATTTCTTTTGGTGATTATTCTTCGAGTTGAATTGAGAAATATTATCTATGATCGATAATTACTTGAAAAAAATTGTTTCATCCTTTATTTCTATTTTGTTTCTGAATTGAGCTCGGAAGTTCGGTCAACCAATGAGAAATGAGAAATAGACGTGACAGTTTTAGCGTTACATTCGAAATGTATGAACTCTCTAATGAAGATTGACCTGATACAACTGGATATTACAATCACTGAGAATAAAAACGCAACAGGTGTAACGCCATGATTAATTATAATATCAATGTATAGATTAAAATGGCAAGAGCCGTTGTTGATGAAATGAACGACATTTGATTTGATTTATGAACAGTTTCCGAGATATTCGTTGATGAAAATGACGGATCAAAATGATTTTCAACCCTTTTTTTTAAACATAAGTTCATTCATAACTTAGTATTTTCAACCCTCGATCAAAATAACATCTGCCAATCATTTACTGATTACTTTTCTTGATCGAAATGAAATGCTAAACTCCATTTGCTCCCAAAAAATATTCTTTCTCCAGGATTAAGAAAAAAAATAATGAATCTCTTCACAAACCGAACAATCAAATTTTTGAATCACTCCATCATCCTCAAATTTCCAAAGTTTACTGATGAAATAAAATTTTTAACCGGAAAAACTCCATTTTATTCATTTCTTTTTCCGTATTTTTCTCATCAAAAAACTCATTTATCTGACCATAGCAATTCGATACTTCTTGCCTTCATTCACTCTTTCGCGCCATTCGATTGAATTTTTGACAAATAACCAAGGAGTTAGCCAAGCGTTACTTGTTGAAAGTTTCCTTTTTTCCCACTGCGAAACTCACTGAAGGAGCCATTGTGTCCTGAGTCTAGTCAGTTTTCCTGATCATGAGCACCAATAGTAAGGCGCTTCTGTGAATGAGGAAAAATTTTTCTACGTTGTGGTAGTAGTACTCTGAGGAGAGTGAGAGAGGAGTTTGCTTCTTTCACTCGCTCCATCCCGGTGGAGTATTAAATTGGTCGACGAGGAACGATCCCAGCGTGAAATCCGAAAGTAATCGTTTGGGGGATCCCTTTGTCCTGTTGAGTTTCTTCGCGATGCTCAGCCCTCGGGCAATGGTTACCACCGGACGCATTTCCTGTGGGAATCACTTCTTCTTTTTTCCATCAATTCTTTCTGCTTTTTTTTTCTCCTCTCCCTCCACCCCCTCCCTCCCTCTTTTCTTGTGGACGTGTTACTTCTGACCAATTTTCTCTCTCTCCACCTGATTGTGGTCGCCACAACGGAATTGCCAGTGGCTGAGTCGAATTTTTAGTGATACTTCATTCAAAAATTTCCTTTAAAAAATCTCTTTTTTGAGAAATAAGTTAATTTTCGCGTGTTTTTTATTGAAAAAATCAGGAAGAACTTGATGGAGATAGGCTCTTTTGATCCTGAGCCTTCATTTTTTGTGGAAATGTTTGATAGCAAGAAAAATGGCATTGGAGAAAAAAGGGCATATCTCCATTATTTTCCGAGATATTTTAAAAATAATAGATGACAAAAAAATCTACGTTTTTTTTACATTTGTGCTTCTAAATTTCCTGTAAACCAGAAACTGGGACTATCCATGAAGTATTGAGCAAATTTTATTGTCAATCGTCAATTCACTGTAATTAAATTACCCTGAAACGTTGAATTAAGTGACCCCCAGAAGCATTGAAGGGAGACGCTTCACTGGAATTTGAGTTGCCATTCATGGGATTATACAGTTTCGTCGTTACTCGTTACTTGAAATCGTTTGGTAACTGTTCAACTGAGTTTCAGTCTATTGGCTGAAGTAAGTAATAGTGGTTGAGGGAGTGTTTGGCTTGAAGGGATAAAGCGCGAATGGCAGCAGAGAGTAGGGTTTAAATGTAATGAGTGTAGAAAGTGTAGAAAATAGCGGTGTCGGGCGGCTTTTCATTAAATGTCCGAGGTTTCATACCTTTGACATGAACTTTCGTTGTTTAAACTGTTAAGGTGAAGTCTAAAAGGTTTTTTAACCCTTGAACTTATTTACTTTACTTGTTAATTCTTTGGATTAAGAAAGCGTAGATAATGTGAATATTAAACGTTTTACATTTGTGAATCGAGGTAGTATCCTAAAGTATGGTTGATAAAACAAAAAAAAGTGAGAATTTTCAGGTTAGTTTTCCATTCACGAGTGTAGTGGAATAACAGGCTGAGTCGATTTCTGTCGAAAATGAGATTTTATCAGAATTTGCTTCAGGATGTATGGACACGTGTCCCACAGAAAGGATTTGGCTGAATATGACCATTTAAGGCCTCATTTTTGAACATGCAGAACAGGTTAAGTTCGTTTTTCGCAATTTTCAGGAAAAGGTTTGAGCTTTGTCGACTAAACTTGAAAAATAATCATACAAATCAAAGTTAAGTCGACGTAACTCAATTTCTCTTCATTGAGTTTATATTGTGTTATGATCTGCTTAGACGAGCTTACTCAATATAAGTATATTCTTCGTATATATTAAATAAATACTCATGGATCATAATAATCATAATCGATATGTATTCATTTAATATTAGTATTTATTTTATTTGGTGAGTTAAGTCGACATAACTTGAATTCCTTCCCAGACATTTCAAATTAAGTCGTTAAAATTATGGAAAAAAAAGACTGCCAACAATAATAGCTTTTGAATATCTAAATTGACTACAGATCAATGACGTTGATCATGACTGTAGCGCATAATCAAGATCGCATCATCATTTTACGGTTTTTTCGCTCTCCTGGAAAATTTAGTTTTTTCGACTTAACCTGTTATTCCACTACACTCGTGAATTAATTGCTGATGATTCGGAAAAATGTGCTCTAACCCTTTAAAGCTTATGGGCGTTCCATCCCCACCACTGCTATTTTCAATAATTTTGATGGTTCATATCTCACAAAGACGAACAAAAATTATTAGAAAATTCAGAAAAATGTAACAAAATATCATTTTTGATGAAGTATCAGAAAATAAGGGGTTAACTGTACTCGAATTCTCTAGAATGATACCTCAATTCGTATTTACCCAATTGCGTATATTTTCATGCTTAAATCTCATGAAGTTTCACAAATTATTTATTACCCCATGAATTAATGATATTTATCTCTTGTCGCATCTCTCTATCGGCCTACGCACATCACTTGAATTTACAGCTTCATTTTCCGCTCCCTTTTAGCAATTCTATGTTTTGTACTCGTGCAAAATACACCATAACCTCCGGGCAAACTGTCACACATAGAAGAGGTAGATTACTGCTAGCTTAAAGGCGGATGTTCGTTTGATACGAGGGGGTCGAGTGAACAGTTCGTGATACTTTCTCTCCCCTCTGTGTAACTTGTGTTTTTAGGTTTTTTTTATGGGCACAAAAAGGAATGATCTTCAAGCAGCATCTAGCAAATGCAAATACACACTACAGACTCATTCATTCCACGTCGACAGGTTTATGCGATAGTTCTCACACACAATTGTCCTGTGCATTCTAACACTTGAAGAAATTGCGAGGAGAGATTAGAAAACAAATTTATTTTATTTTACCAAAATGGAGTCTAACTGCGTTTTTTTGTGTTTGAAATATCTGGGAAATAAAGCGAAATATTGACATTTTTGGAGAAAAACTTTTTCGAAGCACTTGAAATTTTCTACAAAAAAAGGTTTCAATGAACTTTGCAAAAAAAAATCGAATTTGCGCTATCTCGCTTAGTTTCCATGATATTCTTTGATTTCATCTTTTTTGTGCATTATTCTTCCGGTCCATTAAATTCCCAGCATCTATCACGTTAATTATTTTCCGAAAGAGTATTCGTCTCGGTTCTTTTTCTCCCCCCAAGTCCCATATATTTAACACACTCCCATCAAAGTAGGTAGCCTTAAGCTTCCTCACAAAATGCTGTTTGCCATCTACCTGTCTGACATTTGTGTCTCCCTTGGAATTTCTCAAGCGTTTATATAGCCCCAGAGTTGGGATACCATGGAAGATAGCTTACAAACACAATTCAAGAGACAAGATTTACAGAGATGAAAATTCCAGGGATTTGCAGTCAATAATTCTTTCAAATTAAATAACCCAGAAAAGAAATTAAATTCTTCATTTTGTTTCTGATTTCATTCTGCTTTTATCTCATTATTACGCTATTTTTATTGTTAAAAGTAGCAATTAAAAGGGGAAAAAAAATTAGAAAAAAAAGTGGTTAAAATAATCAAATATTTGTTCTATTGATCCTAAACAAATATTTCTTTTGAAATAATTAAATGAATTGTTGAATTTACAGAATTTGTTTATTCAAACAATTAAGCTGTTTGAATTAACAAAACTCAGTAAATCCAAGCGGTTGATTTGTTTTGAATGAACGAAATTCAGTAAATTCAACAACTTTCTCAAATTATTTCAAAAAAATATTTGTTTAGGATCAACAGAACGTATATTTGACAGTTTTTGCTACTTTTTTTTTCTCAATGTACTGTTGCACCTGCATCAATATTTCTTTCCTAAAGTATCGACTAATCGATGTAATATCTCGCATTGATTTCGAGATATTGCATAACATTCGATAAATTCGATTAATCGAAGATCGTATCGATACGACAATTCTATGTCGTTTCACCGGTTTTAGTTTGAAGGGGGGGGAGGGGGAGGGGAATAATATCACAACCACTTCCGATCGATTTTCAAATATCGATTGATCGATGCGATATCTCGAATATAATTCAAGATTCGATAAAACAAAAAAAATCACATTCACTTCCAATCGATTAAGTTTGAAATTTCGATTAATCGATGCAAAACCTTGAATCGAATTCGGAATTTCGATTAATCGATTCGATACCTCGATATCGCCTATTATTCAATAAGTTCCGTTTTTCTAGTTTCAGTTTGAGGGGATTTATTTATTTTTTTTTTGCTGAATCAATAAAAAAAAATTCGTCATAGTGATTACTGTTTCACGCCCGTTGCCGATTCCACGCAACAGCTGATTTCACCGGCTCTCGCCCTCTTTTTAACCCACCAATACCGTGACATTGCCCCCGGGCTCATCCAGAGGGGATTGACACTGGTCGGGGTAGTTTTTACGCACTAATACATAGACACTTGTCTCTTTCTCTCTTGGCTCACCCTTATAATGCTGTGGGGCAAGAAAACCAAAAAGGGGAGACAAAAAACCATTCGCATCATCCACCACAGAGGCTCTTCAAGGTCCAGGGAAATCAATAACACAATGTGGATGGAAAAAAAAAATTGCATTTTATATTTTAACGCGCATTGAGTTGTGGAAGAGCACAAAAAAAAATCGGAAGAGATGAAGAGGGGGGAGCAAGTGCGGAAAAAAAGCTTCAAAAGAGTTGGATGAAGGGATAATTAAGGAATAAATGAATAAACAGGTGGAAAAATGGGGAAAAATGGGAACATTGATGAAACGACAGGAAATACATTTCTTTTGATGATTTTATTGAAAAAATGAGGGAAATTCCTTTGAAAAACCTGATTCTACAAATTTTTGGGGAAAATTTGAAGGTTTTGAAAGGAAATTCTGTTTTTTTGGCGCTATCTATTGTTTTTATTTATGGTGGCTTCATGTCCCATCGATTTATGGAGTTTTCAATCAATTTTTCATTATTTCTGACAGAATTCTGGATATTAAATTGATTTTTTCTAGAATTACCCATAATTTCTCTTCAAAAAATGTGAAAAATTGATTTGGAATCACGACTTTTTGTCTCTTCTTTTAAGAGTATCCCAAAAACCAGTGGAGATACGCCTTTTTCACCTGAATCCATATTGTAGAGTGTTTCGAGAGCTACAGAAATGGTTCAGAAAAAAAGGGCATATCTCCTTTAAGTGTCCCTTCATTTAAAAAAGAAATCGCCTTTTTTCATTTCACCCCTTTACACCGAATTTTTCCATCACAATTACCTCCAACATTATTACCTCTAAAAGAACCATAAATTCTCCAAAACAAAAATCAAGTCCATTAGATTCAACAATCCATTAAAACGAATAAATTTTGTAATTCAAAATCAAAAACAATATTCGCACTCTGCGCCATTCAACGCCCTCCATTTGTGCGCCAATTGAAAATGATATTAACGCTCTATTAATTTAATCTCTCGCATCGTAACTACCTTCTCCCCATTATAGACTGCAAATGGTAGTAACGACAGTGCATCCCCAAAATTCTCCATTTTCCCCCATTACCAATCCTCCCGCTGTAAAACCCTCGGAAAAACGAGTTGCAACTAATGAAATCCTTTCTAAAATTTTAAAAGAAGAGAAAAAAAAAAAGGATAAAACACATCATCCACTCTTTTTCTTCACTTCCTTTGCAGAATATACGACAGAGATTAATTTGTAGCTCTTGACATTTTCTACAAAAAAAGATTAGAATAAAAAGGGCGTATCTCCATTCGTTTCCCACGTATTTTATTGATAATTCGATTTTTTCTATTTTATTTCTTCATAACTGAATTGATTTATTTTTTTGTATCATTTTATCTCAAATTTCTCGGAAATTAAGCGAGATAATGGAATTTTCGTAGAAATTTCATCTCTTGCTCTTGGAATCCTGTCCAAAAAAAGAATTCGAACGGAATTACGTTATGTTCGTCAGTTTACGAGATATTTCACAAAAATGAAGCACTTGAAAAACAAATCGTCCTTTTTCGTCAATTTATTTTCATATTCTTTGAAATAAATGAAAATTGTATATTTTTTGCTTTATTTATTTTCAATTTCTATGTTAAATAAATGAAAATAGTAGATTTTTCCATCAATTTTGGTGGTGAAGATGAAATTAGAAATAAAGCGGTTAAACAGGATAATATCTCGGAAACTAAGCGGAATAGGACGATTATCTCTCAATCCTTATTTGTAGGGAGTTTCAAAAGCTACGAATAGAGATTTGGAGAACTCATAATTGGTCCAAACCGCATTTGAGCATTCTCGACTTGTTTCCGAATTCATTTTCTCTAGAAATTCTCAATCTTTTTTTTTTTTGTTACTACATCCCCAAAAGCTCCCCATTACCAACCCTCCCGCCACCCCCCCCCCCTCCTCCCCAAGAAAAAAAGGACTTCTAACTAATGAAATCCTTTCTAAAATTCCGAAAGAAGGAAAAAAAATTGAACCCATTTTCCAACAATTTCTTCCCTTCACTCCATCTGTGAAATACACGACAGAAAAATCTGAACATACGGCAGCTAGAGCAACGAGGGCACCCTCGTCACTCCTGCATTCACCCCACGCCATCGCATTTCTCTTTATCCAAGCCGAGAGTCACCGTCTTCCAATATATCCTTTTTCTGTATGTACTACAGGGGTCCTTAAAGAACACCCCCCCCCTACCCTCCCCCTCTCTCTTCACTATTTCTAGTCTCAAAGCAGTCACCTGGGAAGCCTGTTACACCCGTGTCAGGCACCCACGACACGACAATAGAGTCAGTACACACGCTATAACCAGCCATTGCCTTCTCAATAAACTCTATAGCCAAGGGATGACTATGCCTAGTAGTCCATTCTGTTCCACAGACAGTGCACAACAAACACACACACAGATACACAATACTCACTGCTGTCCTCACCCGTGACAACAACGGACAGGATCACGCAACGTCCTCCAATTCTTCACAGAAAAGAAGGAAAAAATATATGGAAATAAATAAAATGAGTTTGATAAAAAAAAAATATGAGAAGTAAGTGAAGAAGAAAAGAAATTTGAAAACAGACACGCGAACCCCGTGTGTTTCCGGGGACCTCGGGCCAGATTTGAATACAACGCGGTCCATAAATTGTTTGAAATAGAGAAGAGGAAGAAGGGAATAAGGAAAAACTAAGGAACGAAGAAGGAAATGGGACAGGAAGGATGATCTTTTTTTTGATAATATTTTGGAAACTGAGCGAGATGAAGCGATTTTGTTAGGATCGTTTTTCGCAGAGAGCTTTTGCAGAAAATTTTTTAGCAGGTGAGAGCAAAAAAGACGTATCTCCAGTGGTTCTTAAGATACTTGGTAGGAACTAATAGGCAAAAATGGAAATTTGTTGAATTTGATGAAAAAATCGATTTATCTTTGTAACTATTCTCAATTAAATATATTAGGAACTCATGGATGGGTCCTCTTCACTCTGATTCTTTTTCGTAAAGAATTTAAAAAATCATAAAAATGGATGAAGGGGTAAATGAGGGGTACCTCCATTATTTTTGTAGATATCCCTTAAAATTTTTTTTTTTAAATCGTCTTGTTACAAAAATCAGCTAAACTTCAAATTCCTTCTTTCAAAAGACCTAAAAAAATCCAGCGAGCTTGTGCAATTATACCTCCATCCTTTTTATGCAGAAGTTCAAAAAGTCAAGAACTACAAAAGAAAATGCGTGAAAAAAAGGCGTATCTCCATCAGTTTCCAAGATATTCCCAAGATAATCAACAAAAAAATCAACTCATTTTCTCCACAAAGAAAGGATTGAATTTGGAATTCGTTGTAATTGAAGGAAAAAGAAATATGAAGAGATGCGAAGTAATCCGTGTTTCTCGGGGCCTCGGGACATCTGAATACAATGTAGACGGTCCATAAATTGTTTACCATAAATTAAAAGCCAAAAGATGACATAAAAAAAAAAAAAAAAAAAAAAAAAAAAGGGAATAATGAATAAAAAGAGGCGATAGACCAAGCCGAAGAATGAGACAGTATTATGTCTTTTATATGTGTACAGAGGAGGTAGAAAAAGAAAAGAGGAGTATAAGCACGCCTGCCCACTCCTCGAGAAATAATTGTCATCCGAGGAGCCCTCTTGCACGTTGTGCAGTCACAAAAGCGAGTGTACCGCGGGCATACGCTCGTTTTTTCTCGCTTCTTCTCCCACACGCATTTTTCACCTATGACGTCTATCTACTCCAACCCCCTCCCCTTCTCTGATGTGAAAGAGGGGGGGTGTAGTAGTGTATACACGTATATAACTCAACCCTTTTGCTCTCTCGAGAGGATATATTCACACCCCTACATTTTAACCTCCCCTGTCTTTTCTCTCTCTCTCTCTTGCACTTGTGTGCACAACCCGTTGGGGGATGCATCAGACGAGATACACGGGCTCAACTTTAATTTATATTCTACACCGTCTACGATGCTGTCTCGACGGCTAATTAAACCTAATAAAGCGGCTCTCTGTGAACACCTCGTCCAATGTAACACTTTTTTTTTAACTTTTCTTTTCATTTACGAGGTTATTCACTTTTATTTTAACTAGACTGGTTGAGCTAAGGGGGGACTCCCCTGGGTTTTATTTTTTTTGTGATCAATTGGTTGAACGGAAAATTCTAGAAAAATTCGATTTTATTCATTAAAGAATTTGGGGAACTATTATATTTTTTTGAATTAATTTTAGTAGTTTGCAAATTTTTGTTGTGTTAAGGTACTACTCTTAGTCTGTAACTAACAGTTAACTCCTCATTCTTTTGATGCCGTATTGAAGATGATATTTTATTACATTTTTCTGAATTTTTTCATAATTTTTGACCGTGTAGTTTATGAGATATGGATTATCAAAGTTACTGAAAATAGCGGTGGTGGGGATGAAACGTCCTAAATCGGGCGGAAATGAAAAAATTACTAAAAAACCACACGGTTGACCCATTATTTAAAAACAATTGGCGAAGAGAGCAGCATTTTAACTAAATAATAGAAGAAAAAAATATTCAATTCACCGTATAGTTATTGAGTAATTTTAATTAGAAGGTAGTCGTAACTATTTGCCTCTCTCTCTGTCTCATGCATGTGATAGGAGATTAATGTAAAAAAAATTCGAGAAAAAAAAATTATATTCACGACTGAAGACATGACTTTCGAATAGTTTAATCATTTTTTCGGGTAAATTAAAGCACCTTTTCCCGATCAGCAATTAATTCGAAACTAACCTAAAAATCCTCATTTTCTTCTGGTTTATCGACCGATAAATGGGCGTTGACTCGCTCCTGCTGACTATTTTAGGGTTAAAGGATGTTCTATTAGGCGCGCGAGGGGAAATTTTGAAGGGAAATATTTATTTTGTCAAGACGATGAATCTCGTCTGAATGGGAATTCAATTCCCCGGTTTTTTTGAAGAAAGAGGTGGGGTCTTTTCCTGTTTTCCTTTTCTTCTCTCTCTCTCACACGCTTGGGTCACGTGTAGCGAATGTGTATGTGTATTTATGTGGGCACATTCCGAGCCCCTGTTTATACAAATTCCACGGGACCACCACCACCACCGGGGATTTCAATAACCGTATCGTAAATACCCCGTTGCTTACGGAGGACAGGGGTTCTTTGCTTCCCACGTTTTTGGAAAACATTTTGGCGGCTGGCCCATGTAAATGAAAACAAATAT
Organism: Aleiodes alternator; assembly: GCA_963921955.1. Lineage (NCBI taxonomy): Eukaryota > Metazoa > Arthropoda > Insecta > Hymenoptera > Braconidae > Aleiodes > Aleiodes alternator. The sequence continues at coordinate 5,870,017 of OY998099.1, read as the reverse complement.
TTTGCTCCAATTCAAATGACTATCTTTTCTGTCTCTTTTTTTTTCGAGGGAGGATTTAATGTGGTGAACAAAGTTTTATTGTACTTGGTTGTGGAGGTGATTTGGAAATTTCTGGGGAATTGAAGGAAAATTAGAGGAGAATTTGTTGAATGAATTCGATTAATGGGACTTATAGGAGTTTTATTAGAATTAATGAGAATCGTGGATTTTTTGAATTAATTCTTGGTCAGAAAGATGAAATGAGATAATTGAGTAGTGAAATAATAATGAAATTCGCACACATCTGATCATTTCTAGAAAATTTTTTCCTGAACACATAAATTATAATTTAAAAAAAGGTTTAAAATATTTGCACTCATTTTCTTCTGAATATTTTCCATGACCATAATTTTCATTTTTTTTTTTTAGTAATTTATTTCTTGTGAATGAAAAGATCTAACGATGGTAAGATGATAGCTACTTTTAATGATATGAGAATATCTTAAATACTAAGGGAAATACGCCCTTTTTGCTCTGAGCCTTTTTTGGTGGCTCTTTGAATGCTCTTCAAAAAGAATTGGAATAAGAAGAGCGTATCTCCATTGGATTCCGAAAATTTGTTCACTTTGACCTCTTCACTACTGAACTAAGTTCCATTTGAAATCTTCTAAAATTTCGGAAACTAAGCGAGATAGCGCCATTTTCATTGGAATTATTTTGTAGTTCTTCAAATTTTTTACAAAAAAAAGCTCTAAAATTGTACTATCTCCTTGAATTTCCAAATTATTCCCAAAAAAAATCCCTGAAAATTCACCTCTTTCTCTTCCCCTGATTTATATCCACGAAATCCTACAAAATACACCCCACAAATTTATGCCCATTTCTTTTATTTCAACAAGTGCATTCACCTCCTTCACTGCTCTGCTTCAGATAATTCATTAGAAAAATAAAATAAAAATACTGTCCTCTCAGCAATGACTCCATGCATCATTCTCCCGCAATTTACGAGTGCCCAACACACACACACACATATGCAAAAAAAACCCACTCATATATGCATGCGTGTCACTTTTCGCCACTTGAATTTCTTGCTCACGAGCCAAATCTCGTTCTCTCAAAAGCACTTCCCGCATATCCGTCCCGGGAAAGCTTCAGACGCAATTTTCTTTCCTCTCTACATTTTCCTTGCTTTTATTTCACCCCCCTCCCCTTTTTCCTCTCCTACCACATTGGGCCACCGCTCATCAGACAGATGCTTTTTGCATAAAAACTCTTTCCATATTATTTATATTATTTACGATGCCTTTAATTTTTTTCTCCTTTTTTTTCGCTATCCCCAAATCTTATATTCTCCAGCTACATAATTTATTATCATTAATTAAATAACCCCCGGGAGAATTTTTTCCACGTATTTTTCTTTCTCTACAGTTATAAATTTAGTCGCAGAAACAGGCGCTAGTTTTTCCTCGCAATCTAATAAGAGAGAGAGAGAGAGAGAGAAAGGGAGAAAAAGGGAAAAAGCGCCCAAAAAGAAAGTCTAAAGAAAATAGTAAGGGGGGGGGGAGGGGATAAAAAAATGGAAATAAAGAATGATAAACAAATGTTTGTAGGAGGGATACCGTCTCGGGTCACATTTGTACTTTGTGGAGCGCAAACGTTGAGCATATTTAGTGCATTGTCCTATTTTACAAAGCCCTCTTTCTCTTACTCTCTCTCACTCTCTTCTTATACACACGGGGGCTGTAATATAATGTTATACGAGGATGAAAAGTTTCTAGTATATATTGTAACGTACATTGCATTTGTGTGTGTATGTTGAGCATGAGTTGAACTCAAGTTCAAGAGAATATGGAATGGAGGAGGATAAAAAGGTGGGGGTGGAGGGGGGGGGGGGGGGGGTAAATGTGCCCTCTGCGGCGTGAGTTTGAGTTACGATAGCGTTACATTATCCTGGGGTGGGTTTTTGGTGACAGAATACGGGACTATGCGGGACATGTTGAGGAAATTTTGCTGGTGATACGTGGAAATGAGAGAGAATTCAGAAGTGAGAAAGGAACAACTGAATAAGGCAATTTTCTAAGGTTCATACCTTTTTTCAGAATTCTTTGAGGAATACTTTACCCTTTTTTTCATATAAGTATCTGTTCATAATTAAGTTACACAAAAAAAAGAACATTCTTGTTCACAATAAGCTCCAATTAACGACATCAATAAATTGTCCCTGAATTTCTAATATAATTCATCGAGAATTTCATAAAATTATAGTGCAGCGAAGTGAAACTTGATGAAATTCTTGAAAAATTCTCAGGAAATTTTCACAATTATCCCTTCAAAGTATCTCGGAAATAAAGCGAGATAAGGCGATTTCACATGGATTCCTTTCGTCGAGAATTTCACGAGCTACAAAAAAAGGAATTAGGACAGTTAGGGCAAATATCTCTATTTGCTTCCGAGATATTCTCGAAAAAATTGACCAAATTTTCGATTCTTCACTGCTGAATTAACAAAAAAAAAAAATTGGCAAAATTTTCTTTTTTATGAGAATTTTTCTTATTAAGAGACGTTTTTTGTAACTCTTGAAATTTCCTTCTAAAAAGTTAATTTCACATTCTCCTCTACTTCCATTTATTTCATAGATATTAACAGATTTATTGACTTATTTCCAGAATTCTAAAAAAAAATCAATTTTTTCCATAATTTTATTATGCATAACCTTCGCTTATTCCATTAATAATCATGTTCAACGAAGAAAAGAACATTTCCATCTACTCAAAACTTCAATTAACAAAATCAATAAATCATTCCTGAATATCCAATAAAATCCATAAAGAATTTTATAAAATTATGTTGAAACAAAGTGAAACTTGATGGAATACTCATGCAATTCTGCATGAATCTCAATGGCACTCAATTATGCACAAGTTATAATGGATTGAATGGGTTATCCAATTTGAGAAATCGTTATTCAAATATCAGTGTAAAATTATCAGTGAATAGTTTTACGTTCAGTTACTTCGACAGAGTCAGGGGAGTAAAGTAAGAGGCTACACACTTAAATGTAATACGTTGGTGAAGAATCAGAGAGAGGGGTTGGTGAAAGTAAAAGTAGAAAAAGATAGATGAATACTGGAGAAGAGGTTAGCCATGGAGACCAAAGATTTACCCCGAGGGGTTAAAGAAAAGGTCTGAAAGTCTGGTAGAAACTTATACAGAAGGAGGGATCAGATATCCCAAGCCTCCAGACTCTGTTACTTTCTGATTCCTCTTTACTTTTTCTTTTTTTTCCCTTATTTTTATTTTCTTTTACACACTGATGGGCATTGGCTCCTTTGACCTCTCTACCAATAGCAATTCTTTTTTCTTTTTCACTTCATCAATATTAATATTGAACTTGGTTAAAGTGCAGCTGAACATTGAATTTTTTTACACTCGTGAAAATTCAATTGAACGTGTGTCCGAACATCGTATATCACTCAACACATGTGCTCTTTTCTTTTTCATTCTAAAAAGTCTGAGAATCTCCCAATTGAGTCAATTTTTCTCTCATTTTTCAGAAAGGAGGGGGGGACGGCGCCTTCTTCTATCTGAATCCTTTTTTCTAGAGAATTTCAAGAGTTGAAAAAAAAGAAAGGATTAGAAGGAAATTGCTTTATCTCGCTTAGTTTCCGAGACATTTTAGAAACACCAGAAACTGAGGGAGATGTGCCTTTTTTATTCTGATAATTTTTCATAGATAATTTCCCAGAGCTACAGAAAAAAATAGGGCAAAAAAGGGCGTATCTCCAATAGCTTCTGAGATATTCTGAAGAAATTGAATGACAGAAAAATGTAAATATTCTGCTTTATCTCTTTAATACTGAATTTATTTCGTAAAATTCAGAGATAATTGAAGACGAGCAGTTGAAGACTGTTTGAATATTGAGGGAAATATATTGGAATAGTTGATATTCATTAAACAAAGCAATTATTAATGACTTCACTTCATTACTTGCCAATTTAGCACTCGATTCCATTTCAATGCATTTGCAAATAACGATTCTCCTTAAATGGGAATCAATCGCCTGACCCATATTGGCACGTTCGCATTGTACCTGGCAATTTTGAATTTATATTTAACAAAGACTCAAAAAAACCAATCCATAGTACCAATAAATATAAAATATCTAAAAAAAAAAGTTCAATATGATTCAGAAATAGTCATTCATCATTTGGTATTGACGAACCAGAATATTCATTAGTTTGGAGCTGAATGCCATTTATGTATGAAAATGTCAAAGACATGAAATAGCATTGAAAATTTGTAATTTCGGTATTTTTGAATTTATTAACTCATATTCTGTATTGGAAATGAAGTTTCTCGATAAAATGAGTTATCTCCAACCATTCCATTCATCCAAATGCTTTTACCATATTTCCGATATTGAAAATCTAAAATACAGGATGTACTTTAAAAGTCAATAATAAAGCTCATCTATACACATAAAAACATCAATTTTACGGTAAATTAAAGTGTAATTATATTCAATCACAATGAGTATAGGGAAAAAGCCTATTACCTTAAAATTGATGAAACGCTGAGCAATTATCCTGTTGGTATATATAGAACAGAATTGGTTTTCCCAAGGTTTGAAAATTACTCTTGAATACGAACGAGTTTTCATACGTGTGGTCATCAATCGCGTAGCAATAACCATCCTCGATAATTGTCCTATATAACCACGTCACCCAATGCCGATGAAATTCTTTCACGAATGTACTGGAATGATGGAAAAAGAGGTGAATTACGATTAATATTAGCAAAACTATTTTATAATTAAATATAAACATGTAGTAATTCCTTTTTTAATATCCATCAACATTGAATGCTCACTTTTTTTTCGCTTTTAATTGGAAAATTCTATTTTTCAGCATTATTAGGTTTTTTTCTAAATTTCACCTGTTGACAATTCAACAAAAATCCATTTAATTCTTCTTTTCCTATATTTTGAAAACTAATAGAGACACGCTTTTTTAAATTCTAATCCTTTTATGTAGATAATTTGAAGAGCTACAGAAGGGGATCAGGATAGAAAAGGCGTATTTCCATGAGAAAATGAAATAGGCTCATTTCACCTTTTTGCTGCTGTATTAGAAAAATAGAAAATCTTCGAAATTACATTTTTCAGGGAAAAATAGGTGAATTTAAAGGAGTATTAGAGGAAGTATTTTATAATTAGAGCGAGACATCTAGTGATTTTCATTTGATCATCCATCAACGTAAACGCTTCCTTTTTTTCTGAATTTCATTAAAAAATTCAATTTTCTAGTATTTTACCATTAAAAAAAAAGTTTTAACTCTTCAAAAATTCAAAAGAAACTCGTCTAATTCCAATTTCAAGACACCTTGCCGGTTAACCGAGATAGGATGATCTTGTCCTCATCCTTTTTGTTCGTAGAGTCTTCCAAGAGCTGCAAGAACGGATCAGTGCAAAGAAAAAGCTCATCTCCATTAGTATAAAAAGATGGAGAAAAACTGAATGAACGAAATTGAAAGTTTTCGAATGTTCATTTCTTAACATAACTTGTTCAGGAGTTAATGTAAAAAAGAATAATCATAATAATTATAGTTACTGAGAAGGAACGGATGATGACGTTCTTGGCAATATCAGGCGAAAGACTTTGTAACGCGCAAAAATTATTAAAGCAGATATAAGTTGATTTGTTCATTAATAACATAACTTTTCTATTGAAAGGTCTCCACAACGTGTTTATGAATGCCTATAGCTACAAATGCTGACCTTGCCTCTAGAATATCGTAATTGACTCGACCAATCGAAGCTCCCACTAGTCGGTGTTCTTTGATATCCCTCCCCTCTCTCCCCTTTCAACTTGGATCAATATTGCACACACGAATCCACATGATCCTGCACTACCATAACAATGCGCATCCTATACGGTACAATTTATATATTCAACGAGACCCCATCATAAGTCTCATATTTCTCTCTATTACGTGTCTCCCTGCGAAACCTCTCTGCATCATCCATTTTCATCCATGCTAGACTGTCATTAGCGATTTTCTCGCAATTACTCCAGAAAAACAGCCGAAGCATCAAATAAAAAGGACTTTCCTCTCCTCGAAAATTTGGAGATGTCTCCAACTCCTCCAAAGCTTTTTGAATAGAACTCTGAAAGAGACACTCAACTCTTCTGCAAATGGAGTTTTCACATTTTCGTAAATAAATTTGACCTGGTTATACGTCATCTCGACCTTTCGTTAATCTTACCACAAAAAAATAAAAAAAAAATGGGGAAAAAAAGTGCCCGAAAAAAGTTGAAATATTACACGACTTTCTGTAACTCCATGAAAGCAATCCGGAAGCATTTTCAGAGAACTCGAAATACTTCAAGTAGATGGTGTTGGAGGAGAAAGGAGTTTATCAAAGTATTACTCAAACGTAGAAAGAGAGAGAGAGAGAGAGAGTGAGTGAACATTATGAGAGCCGTACGAGTTATAAAACTCTACAAGACTACTCCCATTGAGTTTTCTACGGTCTCAAAAGTTTCAAGCTTTCCTTTTGAGAACCACAGTCACACTGATAAATTTTGTTGAATGAGTTTAAATCCTGTCATTTCAATTCCATTAATCTCATGATTAATCCGGTGGAATTGAGATTAAGTGATTTTTTTTTAGAATTTTTTTTATTATGAGTTACATTGATATTCCATTAATTTTAGGAGAATTTATCCAGTTGAGTAGATTAACGCCTATTATGGTTTAGTTTATACTGAATTGCTAGTTGTAATTTGGGGATAATTCGAGTGATTTATCTAATGTTTGTGTATTATTTTCTGTTACAGGTAAGCACTTGATTTTCATGAGATTTTATAGTCAGTTGTCATCAGGAAATGCTGTGAGTTATTGATATTTATGTTTTTTCAGTCACGAATCATTAATTTAATGAAAGAATAATGAGTTACTGAATTAGGAAAATTAGAATTTAATTATACTAGTTGAAAACATAATTATCTATCAATTGAGTAATAAAGGTGTAAAGCGATTCCGCTCTAATTATTTTTTGTAGATAATGTTAAGAGCTACAAAACAGAATTGAAGCAAAAAGAACCTCTTTCCATTACCGTCAATGGCCCAATTAATGCCACTTTTCATACGTTTTCGTGATTATTGAACTTATTTGAATTCTCAACTCTAAGTAATTGATAACAGTGGCTAGAAAAAAATTCAGAGGACACCGGACAATCAAAATATCTGATATTTCTCTACTAGATATATTTTTAAAATTAATTCGTTAAATGTGACCAGCGTGCTCAGCAAGATAAAGCCCTGAAGCTCTTCATGTGTGGTTAGAGTGCCTTATCAGTTCAATGTGTGATATTGAGAAAATTTGAGTATTTAATAAATCGAAAATTGTATTGATTGTTAGCAAAATCATTGGACTTTCATATAAATTGACGAATAATTTAAAAATAACGACCAGTGATGGAAATTAATTAATGGCAATTATTGGGACCCTCTATGGCAGAAATCGGGCCATGATGGCATGAATCAGGCCATGGGCAAAATATTTTCAAAAATATAAATTAGTAATTTTTATCATTAATTCAGGAAAATAATTGATGTAAATGATAGTCCAGACCCTAAATTCTTTCGAGGAAAAATCAAATTTGAATTCATGATAAGATATCATTTTTCTATGAAAGATATCTGGCAGAATAGGTCTCTTGGTGGCATTAATTGGGTCATTGACGGTAGTTGTTGAAATATTTTCAAGAAACTATTAGATAGAAAGATCAACTTCATCAGAATAAATCATTTTCTTGGAAATATCTCGAAAACTAATGAACATATCACTGAATTTTGTTCATTTGAAAAAATTCTATTCGAAAAATCATTTGAACTTACTGTATTTGGTTCATTCAAACGAATCAACTATTTATATAATCAGTAAATTCAAGAACTTTTTCAATTATTTTGAAAAAGTATTGGCTAAGGACTAGCACAACAAATATTTGACTGTTTTTACCACTTCTGTTTCCAAATAGAAGTCATTTTCCTCTTAGTGTAATTTTCACATAACAATGATTTTTCATCTCCATTTCAAATTTTGAATTTTTTTAAATTTGATTGCCGCTGCAATTGAATGTATTGCCATGACTGTTCTACAGTTAGAATACCGTAACTTATGAAATAACAATAGGATCGTTAAGTCCTTCTATAATTATGCAAATTGTGACACCCTAAACTCTAATAGCTGATATATAACTGCATCGTTTCACTAATTTGTAACGTTTCACGAAGTAGGGTGAGACATATTCGTGTTACGAATGAGAATGGTGGATGGATGAATTTACCATGGACAGTGTCTACGAAACATGACTGATTGAGAGATGGACAATCGTCCTTGGCTACCTCTCACAGCCTGTCTCATTTCAGCCTTGTCGTTGGAACCACTACACACTGTTCACCGTATATTTCCCAAGTGATTTCGATTCGGGGATAAATGCACGCCACGAGTTGCGTTAACCAATCCTGTCTCAGACATTGGGACATTGTCCATTCTCGCTCTGTCTCTCTTCTTCAGTTTCATGAATGCATTCGAGTGAGACGGGTGCTACGGTTAACTGGCACGGGTATTTCTCTAGTGGGAGATGGAGAATGAGAGAGAATATACATATACATAGTTTAGCCCAGTGGCCATGTCACAGAGAGCCTTTGGTGTTCAGAGTCAACCCTGTCTGATTCAAATTATGGGATGTGAGGCTTGTCGAGAATTATCGAAATCAGACATTAGGGACGATCGTGATATGCATTGACGAAGAGGCCCTTCTATTTTGGAGTATTGTGAGAGGGAGGGAGGGGGGAGGGTAAGTGCAGAATGGATCTAGAAATTCAATGATTCAGGAATTTTTCGAGATTGGCAAAATTGGAAAATTTGAAAAATTAACGTAAAAAAATGGAAAATCAGTTTTTGATACAGGATTCATCAGGAATGTACTATTTCAAGTACTTTTACTGATTTTGCGTAATTTTCATCGAGTAGAGCATCAAAATTCTCATACAATTTCCAAAAGTGTTCTAATGATCATGCTTGGAAAAGATTTATGGGAACTGATGGAGACACGCCTTTTTGATGGTAAAACCATTTTTGCAGTTCTTTCGGTAGATACACAAATGGCTTAGAGCGAAAAGGGCGTATCTTCATTAGTTTCCAAGATATTTCTCAAACTAAGAATCATCAAGTCTTCCAATTTAGTTTCTTCGTATTATCTGATGATTCGCATGACATCTGCATTATTTTTAATCTTGGAATCCAAAGAATACACTACATCACATCAATTTAATTGAGTAAATTTTTATTACATGATACTTTTACATCACCATAATTTTCTCAATATGAATGTACTAGCTTTTATATGATGTATTGAGGAGAGTAAAAATTTGCCGCTACTCAAAAGCAAGCTGTGTTAACTCAACGCTACCTCATTTGTCCTCTGTCATGTTGACATGTATGCAGTGAAAAGAGAGAAAGGAAGAGAAAAATAGCATTTGTCCTCTTTTATATCACTCTCTTTGCCTCCTCTTCCCATCTCTTTTATCACATTTGCCTCACGACAAATAGTAATTGGAAGCTGGAGTCGTGACAGCCAATGCAGATGAGAAAATAGTAAAAATAGGTGAATGAATAGTAATAAAAAATGAAAGAAAAAAAAAAGAAGAACCAGGAAATAAATGAATGAAACTGATGCTACAGCTATTGCAACGTGTTTCAGTAGCTTTCTACTCTTTGACTCTTCCTAGGCAGACAGAAATTGGATGTGGTTCGATGCATCAACAAATATACGGAAACCTACCATCCATGCAGATACATGTAAAGACTAACGGCTGACAAGCCGTTGAATGATTTAACGAATAAATTCATCATACATTTCCAATGTTCACTTTGATTTTCTCATCTGTCACTGAATCAATGTCCTTCTGCACTAATTGATTGAATTATCATTTGTCCATTTCAATTGCCATCCAGGGGTTTTTGGGAATTAACAAACATCTCTTTATGCAATTAATCATTTGAATAAATTCGGGTTAAAACGGATTGATGAGAGATTCTGTGACCCAGAAGATTTGTTGCACTGGACAAATTGCTGAGTTTCGTTAAATTCGATAATCGTTTTGGGCAATTTGGAGATTTGAACTTTTGGATAAATCCAATTATCTCTAATACTGTCAAACGTGTCGATGTTTGTGCCTGAAGATTAGACTTATTCTCAAACTAAATTCTGTATAATTTAATCGATCCCTCATGCAATTTATGTATAGTGGAGATGCGCCTTTTTGACTCTAATACAAAGATAATACCTATTATCGAATGATTCTTTTCCTATGAGTTCATCAATCCGAAATGTGCTTTAACATATAGATCATTGTTCTAGAATCAAAATGATGCAAGTGTCGAAATTTCATTTCTAAAAATAAGAAGGGCGTATAATGGAAATCAAAGGGTCCCAAAAAATAATTTCAATTTGATTTCATTTTGCAAAGGTTGATAATATCGAAAGGGCGTACGTGATGAAGATGCACCTTTTTGACACTAATTTGAAGATGAGATTTATCATCAAAGTAAATTTTTTTCCTATGATTTTATCGATCCAAAATGTACTTGATCATATAGCTCATCGTTTTAGAGTCAAAAGGAGTGTAAGTGTTAACATCCAGCTACTCAAACTATGAAAGGGTATATGTTCATAATGGATCATCAGTAGTTTCCGTAACAAAAGAGTAGAATCACTTATCTATAGAATCAGAGGGGCTTATCTCCACCATTTATGCCCTTTTATTGATTAACATTTCTTCAATTCAATTTTATTTTGTAGAAGTCTATAACATCAAAAGGGCGTATGCCATGGAGATGCATCTTTTTCATGTTAATGAAGAAAACTTACGCCCTTTTGACGCTAATGCAACCAACATCGTTATGATTCATTCATTCATGAAAGGATTAATTGACGAATTTAATTTTAAGCTTTAATTCAGGATATGTTTGATTGCATTTCCATTTGAGCTAATGAATTACATCGATGCTAATTAATTTCATTTACTTCAATTGAATATTCTAGTGGATGGATATATTCATGAATTTCAATAGAAGAAGTATTAGTGCACAGTGTATGAATGAAGGATATATTGAGACTGCAGTAATTCTGTTGTATTCTTCATCCCGTTTTTTTTTCCATGATCAAATTTTTGTATACAGTTGTTCAAATTTGTCGATAAAATTGCCATTTCGTTACCAACACTTGTTCTATTTGAATCATTTAAATTCGTATGTACTCGTAATTATCAATCGTGGACATGATCATTCTGGCGATTAATTGGAGGAAAATTTAATTATCGGTCTCTCTACGTTTATTTGATTTTCTTTCGTATTTTCTTCTTTTTTTTTCCTTTTTAGTTCTTTCACTCCATCACTTTATCGAATTCTCATCTGCCTTTTTTCCTTCCGTCTCTTTTTGTTTTAAACTGTAATTTCATCCTCGAAAGAAATTGAATTCAAATGAAAATTGAAACGTATATTTCATTGAAATAATTTGTTCAAGTTTCTATTAATTCATTTCCTTCCATTTTCCTCAACACATTTTGCGGATAAAATCTCGTCTCATTTATCGCAGATAACTTAATCTACACAATTTAACTGCAAAATGGTGGATTTAATTACTTAATAAACTGAGAAGAGCACGAGAACTCTTACTACTACCTTCATATGAATATATTCATATATATGTTTATGGCATTGTGAGTTGGTTGAAAATTGTGTGTAGAAGTGGAAAGAAAGGGGTTGAAAAAAAAAATGGACAGACTATCTGTACTGGGATGCCCAAGGGAATACACACTGTATGTGCTATACCCAAGGGGTGGGTGACATCATCACGCGCGGACGGATTTTCAAGGGCTTCTCTCTTTCATTTCGTTCGTACAGAAGAGGATACATAATACGACTTTTAAATCCAGACAGAGTTATTTTTATTTTCCTCCCCTCTTTTTTTTCTCTTCTTTACCTTTGGTATAAAGTTTCGTTAATGTAATGCCTTACCACATATTTTCCACTTGAACTTTAAATAAATAATAATTTGCAGTCGTTTTATTTTTTGGTTATCATTTGAACTCTAATTGTTCTAAATATGTGCAGAATTATAATTTTTTTTCAATGGCGAAGAGCAGAAAATTGAGGAAAGCAATCATTTTTGCATGATATCCTGAAAAATAATGGAGATAAGCCCTTTTTGCGCTGATCCAATTTTCAAAAAAATTTCTAAAGAAGGATTAGGGCAAAAAAACGTATTTCCATCACTTTATGAGATATTTGATAATGAATTATTATAAAGATAAGTCAATTTTTTCCTGTTTTACCCTTTTTCACAATAAATAAGGTTTCCCATCGACTTTAATTGCACAAATGTACTTTATAAAATTCAATTTTTCATTTGAACCTCTCGATAAGAATGATCTCGAGTGAACTCCGGAAGGTGTTACCGGATGGACCACGAGAGTCACTGTTATGGCCTGTACCCGACTATCTCACTACCGATAAAATTGATTAACGTTAGTATAGGTAGCGTTGAATTTATCCCGATACACGTATACCCATTATTAATGATGAATGGTCAAGTGTGTGGATATTGGGTTGTAGTGTAGAAGTGGAAAAATATTGGCTTCCTAAGTGGCGCCAAGGGCATCCAATGAACGACCATACAGAGCCACTTTGTCTTCTTCTTTTTTGGTACACTATGGCTTCAGTATTCCTCTACAAGGGCAAATAAATCGAAAGAACCCACTATTGCTACTTGTTCTCCAATAGATACAGTTCGAATACAACAAAATATGAGGAGCACGAAAATTGATGAAAACTGATGAATTGCTGTAAATTGTAAGGAATTTAGGAAGTTTTGGATGGGGAAAAAGACTCATACTTTGATTATTACGGAATACTTAAATCAAATTGTGTAGACTTTCAAAAATTATGGATAGAAAATATCAGAAATTATTCAGAAAGCTGTAGACTTTTTTGTAGTCATGACATTGAGATGATTCATTACATTTTATCAGCATTCCTGATCATCATCATCAGCTGTTTGTACTGCTTCAGTGATAAAAGAACCTAATTCCTGAGTCCCAGAATCAAAAGTGTGTATCTCCAGTAATGACGCACTTTATCGATTAAAATTCTTGGAAATTCAATTCGATCTCGTAGAAGCTGATCGCTTCTCTAAAAAATACATTGCGAGATTTTATCAAACTTCGATTTAATCGAAAATCCGTCGTTCCTAAATTTTATTGGTTGATGTTGTGCAGGATTTTCGAAATATCTAAGCGCAGATAAACAGAAAATGAGCATTTCGTATTAAAATATTGTGCATGATATGTTAAATTTTGCTCCATTGATAGAAACAATCATTTATCATTTAAGAGAGAAAAAATTTTCTTCTTTAGTTTTGAGAAATGACAACATTGATAAATATTGGTTAGGTTGAAGTGGGATTTCAAAAGGTGCACGCTTCATGATCTAGTAACATCAAAAGAGCATATGTAGTAAAGATGCACCTTTTTTTATAGCAATGACCCAAAATTGATAGACTACTGACTCTATCGCTAAGATGCCTAGAAAAATATAGAATTTTTTCCAACATAACCATAATTTACTAAGTTTTATCAATATTCTTCATGATCATCAGCTGTTTTTTTACGTCCATCAATGCTGATGGAAGTATGGATTGAACAACGCTTATTCCATCTGCATATATTGGAATTTTCATGATGATGTTTACTGGTAAATTATGGAGTATCCGGGATATTTTGTTTGTGACAGGCTGCCATCAAACTACCAATGCATCAACGTACGACAAGGGCGACTGCACACTTTGAAGTTGATACAATTTACGTAGCAAATTATGCTGACAGGATTGACATTGCATGGCTCTGATACAGTTGATACTTTGAGAGTTTCAAATTTGTCGGTGGATTATGATGTATTTGAGTAATGTATCGGGCATTACTCATATGCAGGGGAAAATTGTGAAAATCAACAGAAAATAGAGTGAAGAAATTTAAGAAGATAGATTCATTTTGGTTTTTATTGTTTGACAAAAGTCATCATTGATGATTTTTTTGAAAATTCTACTGTTTCGAAAATATCTTCGGTTCGATTGGTCATGGTGACTTGGGACCGATATCCAATGGGAGGTGACATCATTTGTCATTAATTTACGAGATTAAACAAACAAATGATAGATTTTTGAAGAACTTATAGGGTGAAAACTAATTTCGATTGAGTCGTCTATAACTTTCTTAAAAATTGATGATTTTCTTTTGGAAATGAAACGAATTGACGGCAAATGATCTCACTTTTTATTTAAGATCAGCTTCAGGTTGCTAAGACGAATAGAATCAGGAATATCTCAAAAAATGAATGAATTTCACTAGAAATTGACCAAAAAACACAAATTTTCACAAAGATCAGAAAAATCGAGTCTGACACACGTTTTACATCGGAAATTCAGCTTTTCGATAAAATCATCAAAAGAACACCATCTCAAGACGTTTCATTGAAATCCCCATTTTACCCCGCATTTCCCTATTTAACTTGATTCATTAATGTTCCAAGTGCTTATCCCCAAAAATTCTAAAAACCAAACAGACAAACTCCATAAAAATTCCCCAGTTGAATCCAGAAAATTCAACAGATGTATTCGTTCAGTTATGTTTGAAATGTAATTCCACAAAAATATTCAACGAATGAAAGAAAACAAAAATTTAAATATTGAAAAACCGAAAAAAATAGTATATCGGAGAACACTGAAGGGATATCCTGTAGAATTGGCCCCATGTGTACGTGTATGTGCGAGTGGTCAAAATCGTTGACCGAAATCCACTATCCAGATGTGGTTTGAATGTGGTGAATGTGGGTCGAATGCATCCAGGTGTACCACAGTTACACCACACTTGCTCCATTTAGGATATCGATAGCCATATTTGGTATTTCTCTGTTTTTCAAATATCCTTGCATATTGCTTCTGATCACAATATTACCAATGAAAGTTGATGAATACACGAATTCTACAAGAATCAATGAATTCGTAATATCTTCCTCACAAAGTAGAGAGATAAATGAAAAAGGGAAAATATCCCCTATACTATGGCCTTGGTAAAATGTGTGGAGTAACTGAGCCTTGTCAAGTGGAATCGATTTCTCAAGGGGAACCGTCACACGTACTTGAAGTAAAAGGAATTGAGCACACACAGAGTCTTCAGGACCCCAGGTCCAATATGAAGGGAGGGGTCTTGATCTCTGCTTCTTTGATCTCTTCTTTTGGTGAAAATCATGATAGTGTTTTCCTTTCAGTCATTAAAAATATCCAAGCATTCTATTGATTGATGGGGAAAAGCTTGTGAAGATGTTCAGTTCAGTAGCGAAGAGGTGGAGCAGAATAATTTGACTCTTTTTATTGGTTTATTTTGGGGGGAAAAAAAGAAAATTACTGGAGTCATGCCTTTTATGCTCAATTCCATTTTTGGAGCTGTTGAAGCTCCTTATAAAAAAAGGATTAGAACGAAAAATGTGTATCTCCTTTAGTTTCTGAAATATTATTATTTATTATTCATTATATTAATCAGGAGTATACATTCAATGTTTTTGTTACACTGTAACGGCAATTTGTAAATTATTATTTTTCCTGAAAAGGCTTCGATGGGTTTTTAAACCTGAAGTCTAAATTTTAATAAAGATAAAGATAAAGATAAATATTCACAAAATAGAACAAATCGACTCATTTCTTTGATCATCTTCAATTGAATATCTCGGAAATTTATGGAGATACGCTCTTTCTAACTTAGTTTAGTTTTTTCTATTTTTGTAGTGAATTTCAAGTGTTATAAAAGAATATTAGAACGAAAAGGAAATATCTCCATTAATTTTCGAGATATTTGAGAAAAATTGGTGAAACGAAAAATTTAAATTGAATTCGTCTGATCTGTCAATGATCATCTCATTAATTCCTGTGAATATTTCAATGTTAAAATATTTCTATCTTGAGAAATTGCAATGACATTTATGAGCACATGCCCCCAGCTACGAATGTATCGGATTTTCATCAGACAATGTACAAAATTAAATTCTCTTCTTCACTGATACTTTCTGCATTCTGCACAAGTCCTTCATAATGCTGAGTGACGTCATTGGGGGATCGATGAACGAAGAGCATTTATGAATGCAAAGAAGGTTACTTTCACGGTTATTAAACCCGTGAACTATCTCTCATCATCCCTCGAACTTTCGAGAATTTCGATCTAGTAAAAAATTGAAGAGACTAAAAAAAGTTTGATCGTTGATAGAGATGATCTGGAAATACGTGGAAAAATTTGTGTTTCCTTCGAAATTTGAGGAATCAATTGAGTAGCAAAGACATAAAAAGATATAAATCATTTTTCTCGTAATTTTTATGAAAATGTCTGGAAAAGTGAAGAACATACGTCCTTTTTGTTGTAATTTATGTGCGTAGGAAATTTCAAGAGCTACAGAAAAGAATTTGGGCAAAAGGGATGTATCTCTATTGGTTTTCAAAAGATTTCTTAATTTTTCGTGCTTTTGTCTTTGAAAATATCTCGGAAATTGATGGTTATACGCCCTTTTCATCCTCATCTTAAAGTATTCTGAGGAAAAGGATTGGGATAAATAGGGCGTATCTCCATTTGATTTAAATATTTGAGAAAAACTATTGACGGAAAAAATTGACTTATTTCGACTTGATTAACCTCTTCATTTTCGAATTGATCTCGTGAATTTTATCAACAATAAATCGCTCGAGTTCGAAATGCCTTGTGCGCTTGCGCACTGAGGCAGGTTGTTGAGTTCCGGTTATCCAGAACTACCACCTGGCTAACTCGAATGTATCCAACAGCGATTGAAAGTACATGAATGCATCCACGTATTATTTGAACCATGAAACCACAAACGAGCGTTATTTATTACCACCCGAGTCAAATTCTATACATGAAAAGAATTGAATTTAAAAAGAGACTTGACAGGCTCTCAAAGGCCTTATTTCTCAGTGCCAAATGATCCATATCAGTTACTCGAAAATTTCTTGAGGTTAACCGCTTTGAACGGTATCATCTTCAATTGTGGTTATGAAGTATTCCCAAACGCTTTACTTTGAGTGAATTGAATTGATCAGAAATTGGACAAGTTCATCTTTTTATCATTAGTTTTTGGAAGAGATCTCAAGAACTCATGAAGATGCATCCTTTTTATTTTGATTCATTTTTGTAATTCGAAAATTTTAAGTTCTAAAAGAAAGGTGCAATCCAAATTGCCTTATTTCGCTTAGTTTCCTAGATTTTATTCCAAAAAATTAATAGCGAGAAACTAACTGCAAATGATTATATGAGTAATAACATTGAAATAATAATAACATTAAAATCATTTTTGTAGCAATTTTCACAAAAGGCGTATGTCCATCAATTCTCGAGATATTCTCAAAGGATCATTCCAAGGAAAATCGACGCATTTCACTTTTTTCCTCCACAATTATTTAATGAACCAGATAGAACAGAGAATACCGTGTGATTGTCTAGGATAATGATTATCACAGAGGCGTGGTGGTAACTGCAGGCAACAAGGTGAATTGGATGGTTGAATGGTGGAGATGAGAGTGTATTTTGCACTACCTTAACACTGGTATTGCACAACCGGAAAACAGGAACGTTTACGAAATGCGCCAGCGTGACGAAGAGAAACGAGCGGTACTGGTTGAACCATAAATCCACTAGCGGCGGATTAATCGCAGCGGGTGAGACTCGTTGGAAACTAAACTAAACTAATCTAAACTCGTCCAGTCTCCATTCTCCATTGTAGATGGTACGAACTCTTGAAGTTGAGGTCCAGGGGTTCCGTCTTTCTGTTTACGAAAATTGGAGGCAGCCTGGTGTGATTATAATCACCATAATTTTTTCACAGTGTTAACGGAATTTATCGGGAGGCTTTTTTTGTTTTTTTTTTCTTTAATGACATTGCTGTGGAAATGGTCAAAGACGATCGTTGTTTATCGCTTCAATCTATCTCGTTATCTCGATGAAAAAATCACGGGGAAACTATGCCCGAGTAATTCAAACCGGGTGAACTACCAGCTACGTGACACTGGTGTCAAAATAATCCTTGAAAGAGGAATCTTGATAAAAATGATGATAAAAATAAAAGAAGGAATACACTTGAAATCGTGACTCTCAACTCGAGCGGCTAGTGAACACAGGACATAAAATCTCGGGGAAATGAAAAAAAAAAAGAAACAGAGCCAAGAACTAAAAAAACTGGAATGATGCTTTTTTCTTTGCTTCAATCTTTCTATTTTCATTGGGCAATTCTTCTTCCTCACTTTGTTTCCGTTCGTGCAAATAAAGGCAAAGGCAAGCAAGAATAGAGAAAGAGGCGAGAGAAAAGAAGAAAAAAATCAAGTAGAGACAAATTTTTCGAGTGCCTGAATCTACGGACACAATCCCTGGGCATTTCCCAATCCGTAGAAAGCCAATTTTCCTTCGCCTCAAGATGCCCAGGCCCAGATATATTAGAGGATGAAGAGAAAGAGAGAGAATGAGAAACATCGAGCGAAGAATGCTCCAACCCTCTTCAACTGACGTTTTCCCCTCTCTCTCTCTCGAGAAAATTCTTCGTCTATATCTGTATATATAGAGTCAAGCGGAGAAATAAATCCACCCGAAAGAAACTCTCGAGTGGGCCCCTGGACTGCTACTGTGCTCCGAGGCAAAAACTCATTCATTTCCTTTTTTTTTTGTTCTTTTTTTCCCTCTTCTTTAACCTCCTCAATACCTGATACTATTCACGCGAGTTTGTGAAAAAGTTTTTTAGGCAAAAGTATTTGTACGAAATCCGAAGACCCTCTTTAATTCAGTTGGCTCGAATGCTCTGTACTAGCAAGAGGATTACGTGTAATTTCACTCCTCGAGGCTTTTCCTACAAACTCGAGCTATTCAAACACTTTCATTTGACTCTTCTAACTACGTGTCTAAATGAGAGTCCGTGATTTGCTACGTCATATTGACAATGAGTTAACACGGAATTCACATGTAGGGTGATTGTTTTTGTTGGATTCCTTCGATTCAATAGTGAAGTGGTAGAATAGGATAAGTCGACTTTTTTCTTACAGTGATTCTTTTGAGAATTGTTCAGGAAGTAAGGGAGATAACTTAGTTTTGCGGTATGACGACTGAATATCACAGTGAGAATATCACTGTGAAAATATCACTCGATAGAATATCACATGGTCAAAATATTACAGGCAAATTATCATCTAACCAAAATATCATAAGGTAAATCAATATCAGTAATCAGTATTAATCATGCACAAATTGGTAAATTCATCAATTGTTCAAAGAGTGAAGAAAGATTATTCTCATTGGATCATTTATTAAGCAACAGGCTGCAGGGCAAATCGCTGAAAATATTAGACGTACGACATATGTTGATTGTGATATTCGTCTGAAATAAATTTTCGATTTTTTTTTAGACAAATCTTATTCTCTTCCATTTTTTTTACTACCGAATTGATAGGAAAAGCGAATTATTCAAAAGACTTCGTCTCTTGCAGAGTGATTGATAGTATGTCATATGCATGATGAGAAAAAAAACCGGATATTGATCGGTTGTTCATCCGTTCAGGCAAATGACAAGAGTCTTCTTTTTTTTTCCCCTATTTTCTTCATATCGCTCAAGAAATTGGATTGGGCGACACCTTTTGGTAAGAGAGAGAGGGGAGGGGGCGTTCGTTAAGCCAAGAGCCATTCGATAGTTAGTATTTCTACGTAGACTATCTCTCCACTCCACTGTACACAAGTGCTTGTACCCACTGTGTGTGATCACGATCACGTAGGTACCTGGGTGATTGATGATTAGGACCATGGTACCGTACGTGAAGCTTTAGGGTAGGCGTCAAGAAACGTGAGTGCAAACACTTCCATTTGTTTTTTTTTATCCTCTTTCTTCCCTTTTTTTTTCTTGAACTTATTTTTACGCTCGTGCGAAATTTTTTATGTGAACACGAGATATCATCTGAATTATATGGTGAGACAGGTGTACTGAGGAGAGGGGGGGAGGAAGGGGGAGATATAAGATCTTCAGGAAACTTTTGAGAATTATGGTAATGATTTTTTGACTCTTGATGCATGCTATGAAAAGTTTTTAAGGTCTCAGTAAAATTATTAAATCCATCTCATTTGCAAAATTTGTATTTTGTATGGTAATACGTGAAATATCAGAGTATCATGGTTTTTAGGGTTATAGCGTGTATTAAGTGAATTTTGAGTTCAATTTTCATATGATAAAGAGGTATAAAGGAATGAGCTTCTATTTCAAAGCTCTTTTCACGAATATCTCTAAAAGTAATGAAGATACGCCCTTTTTTTTGCTAAAATCCACTTTCACAACTCTTGAAAGTTTTTATGTGAATGTATTAATGTAAAAAAAAGGCAAATTTCCATTAGTTTTGGAGACATTCTCGGTAAAAAATATCCGTGACAAAAGTTATCTTTATTTTACCCCTTGACTACTGAATTGGCAAAGAACGTACTTGGTGCGAGACTTTAACGAGTCTCTAGAGAGCTTTTCATTTTAAATGTAACTTTTGAATATCGTTGAAGTAGAATTAAAGTGGCGCAAGTCCTCAAAATTTCAATGTATTGAGAATAAATCGATAATTAAATAGCAAAAAAAAGGAGAAAAAATATTCAAATTTTCAAAAAATGTTTGAAAAAAATTTCGAAAATTCTTAAAAAAATTAATTGAAGACCCCTCGATACTGCAAATAATTGCGATAATTTAACAAATAATTCATTTTCCACACATTCATCATAAAAAATCCTCAATTTTTCATTCTCCATTTCTCCCCCATTCTTTTCCGTTAAAATTGAAACTATTGCAGACGGCGCCGTCTCCTTAATTTACCAATTCTTTTCTATTTCCAGTACTCACTGTAGTGAAAGCTTTTATTGAATCAATAATCCCGTAGTATTTGCCAAAAGTGATTCTCGAATTTGCGGTGAAGTACTCGGAACACACAGAGAACTCAATAACCCGTAATTTCCTTCAATAATACTCCTTTATCCTTTGAATCACCTGTTTTTATGATCTCAAAAAATTGTTCTTTAATGGTTGCTGTTCATGACTCAACAATTCATGCATAAATATAAAAATACAAGTTTTTCTTTGATCCAGTCTTTTAATGATTTTTTTTAAATTCAAGTCTTTTAATCATTCAGTCCAATTATACTCCGCAATAATGCAATTAAATACTGGGATTTGCCGAGAGTCCCAGAGACCCAAGAAGTAAGGTTATTCATCGCTGCATACAACCATCCCCTCTTCCCCCTTCCCCTCCCTTCCCCCCTCCTCTCGCTACTTTCGGATTTAAATAAAATCAATTTGCGTGAGCGTAGGCAAATGTTGACTCAAGGCATTTCAATGTGGCTGACTGAGCCATAGAGTGAAATAGAAAGAGACATATATATATATGTATATATATATAGAATATATATACATATATATGTATAAATCGAGTGAGAGAACAGAGTCGCGAGTATTCTAGACCCACAAAATGGAGGGAAATTGTAGGTAGGAACAGTTCTGCCCGGCGTTTCGTGCCATTTGCAAACCAAATTGCCATTATTGATGGTAATAACCATACAGCCAAAGTCTTGGTACTACTACTCCCCTTTGGGTCTCAGAGATTCTATCCCCGTACATCTAACCCGCCTTCTCTCTCCTTGCACTACAGGTTCCTTTATATATATATATATATGTGATTGGAATATCCTCAGACCCCCATTGCCATCTTCAGTTGTCCTTTACAGACACACTCTTGACATAGCTTCTACATATTGATGTTTTCATTGACATTTCTTTTCCTGGTTTTTCATTCAATTTTGTCATTCATATTTCCAGGGAAATATTCGAATTCAAAGGCTTCGGGGGAAAAAAGGAAGTGGCGTGAAGAAAAGAAAAAGGGGGTGAATGGGACAAAATGAACAGGGAATTTTTTTTTTTTTTTAGTCACGGTCTTTACGATACAATTTGCACAAATTACATGAGAATTGAGATATGTCAAAGAGCTTTTTTTGTAATTTCACTCATTTTTGTGATGTTTCCTAATGGAATATTCTGGGAAGTAATAGAGATACGCTTTCTTTATCTTAATCTATTTTTGCAGAAAATTTGAAAAGCTACAAAATTGCGTTAGGATGAAAAAAGCGTATCTCCATTCATTCAAAGAAAAATCCTATGATTTTTTGGATGATTTGGAATGGAGAATCTTAGGAATTAATGGGGAGATATGTCTTTTTTACTCTAATCCTTTTTTTTAAGAGAATTTCATAAGCTACAAAAAGTAATCACGAGAAGAAGGGGCGTATCTCAATCAGTTTATGATATATTCCCCAAAAAAATGGAAATAGGATAAATACATCTTTTCTCCATTCTAATCCATTTCTTTAGAGAAAACTTCAAGAGCTACAAAAATAGATCAAAGCAAAAAGGGTGTATCTCCATTAGTTTCTGAGATAAAGATTTATTAGTTTCTGGTGGAAGCTTCTATTTAGTGGACTGGTTTTTGTGCTCTAATAACAATGCTGAACTTTACTGACTTCATTGGTGCTATTGACTCCATTGTTTATCGAATTTATGAAAAAATTTATATTATATTCATTATTCTTTTTGTTCATTTTTTTTCTCGATTAGAGAAGTGATTATTGTGATTATTATTATTATTGTCTTTTTATGTACTGTAGTTGCAGAGTTAACACTGTAATATTATTTGAAAAGGCTTCCATGGGTTTTTACACCTGAAGTCCATATATTAAAAAGAAAGAAAGAAAGAAAGATGATCCAAAAAAATAAAATCGGAAAGATCGACTTTTTGAAGATCATTTTCAATGAAACATTCCTAAAACTACTGGAGATACGCTTTTTTTTGCTGGATACCATTTCATAAATAATTCCCTAAGCTAAAAAAATGCATTAGGGCAAAAAAGTCGTCTCTCCATGAGTTTCTGAGCTATTTTCAAAGAAAAGGTTTGAAAAAATTGACTTTTTTTTTTATTTCACTTACTTCTTTTCTTTTTTCAGTCTCTTCTTTTATTGTCATCCGACAGGACAATCCCTCAAGAAGATT
The DNA here is from genome assembly GCA_963921955.1 of Aleiodes alternator. Lineage (NCBI taxonomy): Eukaryota > Metazoa > Arthropoda > Insecta > Hymenoptera > Braconidae > Aleiodes > Aleiodes alternator. The sequence continues at coordinate 5,846,812 of OY998099.1, read as the reverse complement.
CAGATTAATCGCAAATTCGTGTTGTATTCGTCCAATACCAATTTAAGTATAGAAAAAAAAGACGGAGGATGAAAGCTACTTTGTATCGACGAGAATTGGCGAATAAATCACGGTAAACGGTCGTGCAAGTACCGCCAAAGTGTATATATAGGATTTCGATTGGTCGTGCTACTGGGGATGAGGGTGTTTTTTCACTGACTGTCGGGGACTAGGTGGGCTGATGGAGGGAAAAAAAAAGGAAAAAAAAACCCAGAGAGGCTAAAAACCTACAGAGAAGAATTGAAGAGTGATAAAATAAAAAAAAAGGGGAGAACCTATTGAAAGAGATGGAGAGAGTTAAGGATATTCGAGAGCTTTTGGGGGTATCAGTGAGAGTATCCATCGGGCAAATTGCTCGATTATTTATATTCCTACCTGGCATGTACGACCTACTCCCAAATCACAAAGAGAAGTGGGGGAAAAAAATAGTCGATCTATCCCAGGCAGATTGAAACAATCGGTTTCTGCTGAAAAAAAAGAACCCTGTTAAAAAATCAATTAAAAAAAGGGAAAAACAATGGAGTATTCGATGAGTGGCAAAAAAAAGGCTGGAGGTTACGATTTGATGGAAATTCCATAATAAAACCGCAATTTCGTAACAAGAATCTAAAAAATCCACAATAAATCAACACGTGGAGAATTTCCCAACGAATTTTTACTGTCCCCATTTATTTCCCGGAACAAGCACTTTTTTTTGCTCATTAAAAAAAATTGATACATAGGAATCACAAATTGATGGATACTGTACGTCAATGTAGTTATTTATTTGAATTCTTTCAACTTAGGAATGAAGAAGATAAAACTGGATGGATCTATTCTTTTTCAATTATTTTTATGGAAATATGTGAGAGTGAGAGCTACAAATAAAGGATTAAGGTTGAAAGGGCGTATCTCCAGTAGTTTCTGCGCTATTTTTCGAAGACCAATAGCCAGAAAAACTGACATATTACACCTCTTCACTGCTAACAAGTGAAACAGAACCAATAAACTCATCTTGGGAATCATTCTCAATAAAATATTTCGAAAACTGATGGAGCTTCGCTCTTTTTTCCCCAAATCTCAGTTGACGATTTGCTAAAAATACGACAATAAAATGGCAATTTCTCAACAAAAATAAAAATAAAAAATCTCCAATAAATCACCAAATGAAGAATTACCGATTGAAATTTCACTCCCAATTCTTTTTTAAAAAGCAAGCAACTTTTTTCTTCATTGAAAACAAAAAGAGCAACCATAGGATCCGAGTGACGAATCGATTGCCCCAGAAATTGATACATAGGAATGAAAATAGATTGATTGATGCCATACGCCAGTTGGAGATTTGTTTGGTAAATTGGGAGACACCGAAGAGAAGAGGATAGTTTATACGTGGGTGCTTGTGACTCGCCTATTCCCGAGTAAAACCGGCAATGGGATGGATGAAATGAAAAGAGTTGCGGGATGAGGGGGTGAGATTGAGCTCTTTGACTAAATCTCACTATTTCTCTGAGCCACCTAAAGTGCGGCTTCTCTCTGTCCCTCTGCCAGTCTCCATCCAACCCCCTCCCCCTCCCTCCCCCCATCATGGTATGCGAGGAGCTGCCGTTAAATCCGTAGTAATCAAATGGATCAGACTGGGTGAACGGAAACTATCGGGGTAAATTGGAATGAGGGTAAAACTGTGTAAAGGGTGAAGGTAGAAGGCAGTTTAGAATTTGGTACAGAGATTCGGGTTAATGCGAATCAGTGACTGAGCCTTCTGAACTTCACTGCCATTCTAACTTTAATGCAAAGTGTATATCGTAATATCCTAAATATCGGTTAATCGTTTATCGCAGTTTGAGTGAAGTGGTATATGAGAATGAGAAAGGGATGAGAATTATCGGAGAAGTTTTGGGATCACGAGGGCTGAAATACACAGCTTCTGGAGAATTTGGGAAGATGCGAAAATCATTGATTTTCGTTGGACAGCTTTTGGGGTTATATACAGTTTGAATTTGGCACTTTCTGGGGATTTTCGGGGGCAGATGTACTGCAAATGGGTTCAATGCTATGTTATAACCCGTGCCCTCGATTGTCTTGGGAATGCAATTTAGTTCGAAAGACATTCAGTAGTGAAGAGGTGAAACGGGACAAATCGAGTCTTTGTGATAATTTTCAATGAAATATCTTGGAAACTGATGGAGATACGATGTTTTTGTACTTTAAATCCTTTTCGTGGAGAATCATTTGTAATGGAATTTGGAAAATCTTTTGTTGGATTAGGATTTAACAATTTAATTTGAATGCACAAATTAGAATTTCGGTTTTTTTCCTATGAAATGATTCAATGTTTGAATGACATCCAATGTTTTCAAAATATCGATAAATTAGGATTTTATGGAATTGAGCATTATACAATCTCTTAGTATTCTAATTTTTGTTTTTGAAAAATCTTCCAATTCTCCATGATACTTTAAATGAATTATACTTTTAATGTTCTTGTTATACTCTTATTGCAATTTATGAAATCATTTTCTGCTGAAAAGGCATTGATGGATTTTTAAAACTGAATTCTACATTTCTATTGAGAAAGAAAAGAATATGTTGTCAAAAAGAAGTGAAAAAAAATCTACTCTTATTTTTCCAAAAGTGAAAAGTATTTTAAATCAGAAATAGAGTTTCACCTTTTAACATGTACTTTCGTCATTAAAAAGTTTTATTGAGAAAAATCGTTTTCCCTATTTCTCTCTTTCATTTATTTTCTACTGTTTTCTTGTGGAGTAAATTCTTCATGGTGCCTTGGTTGAATGATAGTAAAATCCTTTCTTGTTCTCGCATGAACGTGATGCAATTTTTCCCCGAACTTCACGGAGTAGGGAACATGAAAGCTGAGAAATATACTGTTAAGGGGAAAGAGGAATGAAGAGAGAGGTCGAAAGTCGTTATATCGAGAGGCAACTACGAATTTTCGGGAGAGTGCAGCTCAACAAAGTCGGTATTTACGAAAAGTTCCTGCAAACAAGCTTCTTTCCTCTTGTACTTCAGAGCGAATTGTAGTTAACTAGATGGATGGATGGATGGAATAACAGGTAGATGCAGAGATGTACAAGTGCACATTTGCCTTCTTGTTAGTTTACTCCTTTCGATATCATAGAGTATTTTTTTCTTTTTCTTTAAACTCTTCTCTATTCCAAATTTCGTGCATCTTATAAGTGAAAGCCCATGAAATTATGTCAATAATTGTCTAGCTGTAACCGTAAATAATATTTGTCATCCAGTCTCTGTATTTTATGTTAATAAAATCGTTTGAACTTGAACTCTTTCCGATCTTCATTATAAATTGGACCAGAGACTCGATTTTCAAAAACGGCCTATTCACCTAAAGTTTGATCTAGTAGGGAATTGGAGCTGGGAATAAATAGGAATTGAATAATTCGAATGTCTAGGATAGAAACGTCAAGACATGGAATTGATTACGACGAACCGGTGAACATAAAAGACTAACCTGAAATAAGGAAGAAAGAATAGAGTTTGTTGTAATCTCTGCAGATTAACCTTTCAATGAATTCAGTGTCTTGACGTATCTATGATAAGCCTTCAAATTATTCGATAATAGATCAAACTTCACATCAATGAGACATTTTCGAAAATCAAGTTTCCGGTTCTAATTATAAGAGAATTTCTGCAAATTTTGTGGCGAAGATTTTCATTTGAAAGATAAAATATCTATATTGAAATGCAGTAGTGAAGAGATAAAACAGGATAATCCCATTCTTCCTTACAATGATTCTTTCGAGAATATCTCGGAAGCTGAGTGAGAAGCAGCAAATATTTGATGCATTGGTTCTTAGCAAATATGTTTTTTTGAATAATCAAAGAAGCTATTCCATAAAAAATTGAACGACTTTTTGATATTCTTTCATTTTTTTGTCAGAGTTTTATTAATTTTAAGATACAAATATTTATTGTCGAGCAATGGAACAAATATTTGTTTATTTTTACCACTTTTTCCTTCTCAATGTGTGCTTTGAATGCTTTTTGGTAGCTCTCTGGAATTTGTAATGCTATATAAACAAAAGAGGATTTGGATAAAAAGGGCGTATTTCCGTTATTTTCCGGGATATTTCATTGAAGGGCACGTGCAAATTGAACTTCTCCGCAAATTCTCTGTAAATACGAAAGGATTAGAATGAAAAGGGCGTATTCCCGTTATTTTCCGAGATATTTCATTGTTAGGAGCTCCTGCTGAATTCTTGGGAGAGTGCAGCTTAACAAAGTTCGTACTTCCTGCAAACTACCTTCTTTCCTCTTGTACTTCGGGAGAATTGTTGTTAACTGGATAGATGAAATAACGGATGAATGCACAGATGTACACATTTACCTTCCTTGTTAGTTTACTTTGTTCGATATTCCGCTGAGGACCTCATCTCACTGTTACTCCTATGCCTTATCCTCTTCTCCCAGAGGCTTGGCATATTCGAGGATACCTTTACTGCTTATACCTTTTGCATTCACTTGTGAGTGCAATTGAGTATCACGAGCACTGTGGCTTGTGTTCTAGAAAAGCAACCGCAAGTTTTCAGGGAGATGTCTTTACGACAAGACTCGTTCACTACAGAATATCCCTGATGAGAGAAAAGTGAATGAGATTCTTGGGGAGAAAGGTGGGTTTGAGAATACTTGGGGGGGGGGGGGGTGAGTGGCTGTGGGGAGGACAGGAAATCGTAAAATCTGGAAACCAACGTTTCCGATGAATCTTACTTCCTGTTTTTCCTACACTGAGATTTTTAGCAAGCTTCGCCTCTAGGATTTTCTTTCTTTGCCATTGCCGCTTTTATGCCCTCACTTTTGGGGTTTTCCGTTTCGGTTCAATGAGACTGTACTCTCATGGTAATCAGGGGTATTGGATATATGAAAGGCGAATTTTCAGACATAAAAAATCCGAAGAGTCTTGGTTATTTATACAATTTTAACAATAAAAAATTATAAAAAATTTAGACAAAATTCACCAACAATGTAGACATATCGAAGCATCTTCTCAATTTTTTTCCTATTTTTCCATCGAATATTTCACCCTGAAAAAAAAATGCTCAATCATTTCGTTCCGGCGGTCACAAAAAGGCATATTTCCGTTATTTTCCGAAATATTCTCTTGATAATAATCACAAAAATATAGTCACTTCAGAAACAAAGTCGCATCAGTACCATTTATGATCATAGCACTTACACCATTTTGTTTCTAAGACAACAAAATGATTTTATTCGATTCGTTCTGTTTCACCGCTTCAGTAGAGAATTTTATTACAATTTCTTCGATAATTACAATGTTCACACTAGCAATTGCTTAATCATGTGAATTTTGTTGATGATGCACCCAAGACCCTCGTGTCAGCAGCAGCACAATGTTCACTTTACCGGCCGATCATGTAATCGTCCGTGTAACGATGAAAATGCACGTGGCGTGATTCATCTATTCTTCCTCGTGAGTTGCGGGAGAGAAGAAAAAAAAAATATGAATTCGATGAACACGGCAGGCTGCTGCTCCCATCGTTAGTTGTCCGCAAGATTCCTAGCATGCAATAAAAGCAATCTGCATCATAAGGGGCGGCCCAAATTTCGCTCCACTCGTTTTTATATATTGAGGGGAAATAAAAAAAGAAGGGAAAATAGTGAGAAATGAAAATAATGATGGAGATTTTTCTTTGCATCCGAAAATTTTTGGCGTTGTGCCTCATTATCGTGACGCACTCGACTGAAAATTTGTGGTCAACAATGAGAGACTCCGGTTGTCCTCGTTCGTTAGGAACAATCGTTCAGAGTTTTGCAGAATAATCCCCGAAAATTCCGGGGAATTAACGCCTCAGCGAGCGGAACCCGCGAAGATCAGGGGGTTAATTGCTCCAGGAAAATTCCGGATTATGCAGCAGAGAAACGGCGATTTCTCGGATTGATAAAAATTATATTATTCCATATTTCGCAAAATTTTTCTCATTTTTTTTTCTCTTTTTCAATTTATTAGAAGCATTTCAAGCAAATATTTCTCTGATATCCTTCAAAATAAAACCAGATTCTTGATAATGGGAAGATCTCTTCGACAAAAACCTCAAAAATCTCAAACATATGCGTAAAAAACTCTTTGATATGTCCATCTCATCCTGGAATTTTTCCAATTTTTTCTGTGAAGATTTTCACTCCGAAAAGAATCTTGATTTTCTTTAATTAATCCGTTTTTTTTGTCTTTACGATTTGAATTTTTCCATTGTTGTTTCTACAATCACCCCCCCCCCCCCCCCCCCTTCCTTTCCCTTTCTTTGGAATCCGAACAATTAATGTAAATAATACTGTAAAGACATTTTTCTTATAAAACACATCTAAAAACGAAAAATTCATAAAAAAAAGTCCAATTTGGACCATTGTTGAGGAAATTATGATCGAAAAAGTTGAAGAAAAAGTCATTTTTTCTTGAAAATACATTTTCTAAACGAGTATTAAAAAAAACAGAAAAATTCACCATGAATACTCTTTAAGGGGTACTGAAAAATACCACAAAATTGGTGATATCGAAAGGAAAAAAATTTCAAACCGTCCAATTTAGCGTGGAACGCCCCATATATACCTTATCTTTTTCCTCTTTCCTTTCTATATATTATTATGAAATGGACTTAAAAAAAGAAAAGACTATTCATCGATCGATTCATCTCTGAAGTTAGTCCAGTAAAAATGCAGGTCAAGAGATTTTATGGATTGGATTACTGTCATCTTGTGCATCAAATATTTATTATCCAATTAATAAACGATCAATTGAATTAAATTATTCATAAACAACGATTGAATATTCAAAATTATGTACAATTATGAAACTACATATATATTGTAATTAGCAGAATGAACTATGATGTTCAGAACGCATGAATGAATAAATGAAAAAAAAAAAACTCTATTTTCCTGTTGATCCACACTATTCCAACCGCGAAAATCCCTAGACAACCACATTTTTCCTTTCGTTTTTCCCTAGAAAAATAACCACCGGAAAATCCCTCGATCTTGCCCCACGTCGTGCCATAGCTTCCACCTTATCGTAACCCTATTGTTCCACTCTATCATCCATTGATCGGCATCCAAAGCCGATGACTTACACATATCCCCAAAACACGGAGGATCTTGATATTTTTCCCAACAAATACCGAAGTAAAACTGCCCTTCTACTATCATTTTCCACTCACGTATCTAGTAGATAAACGAAAAGGATACATGACACATCCTGTGTATCGAACCCTACACACACAATCCCAAGATAAAGCGGTATATACATATATATATATATACGGAAGGTAAAAAGGCCAAGAGGAATCGGTGAAATTGGCGGTGGAAACTGGCGAAAGAGAGTCGAGCGAGTGAGAAGAAAAAAAAAGAAGGGAAAAAGTGGAAACGAGAGCTCTTGAAAGGACCCAACGGTATATATATGTATACACAAATGCCAATGTGTGGTGTAGCCGTACAGGTGGATACTTGAAACGATCTTGTGTTATCGCTGGCCGCGTGGTTTCTCTCCCGCACCAAAACCGGTGTCTCTGGTATCTGTTATGCAAAGTTATCGCTCTCTGCTGCATAAGTTTAGCATATATTTCTTGCCCTTTTTTCCATGGGTAAACCGCAAAGAGAGAGAGAGGAAGGAAGGAAACGGCAGTAACGAATACGAGATTCTAGAAAGGGATGAAGTAGTGACTCTCCATCGATATGGACCACTCGGGGGCATTTAAATTGTCACCTTGAGAGAGGCAAAAAGACGTATCTCACTGAATTTTTCGAGGGGTGAATTGAGGTGAATTTTTATGGGAAACTTCTTTTGAGAATATCTTATGGGCGAAGGGATTTATCGAAAAATGCTGAGAGACCTTTTTTGTGGGTTTTTAAATTCTCTACAAGAATAGAGTCTTGACCTTTTTTTTTGACAAATCCATTCGCTTCAAAAATACTTATCTATTTTTTATTTTTAATATTTACTTATTCGAAATATATGGCAACTCAACAGCCAAAAATTTCTTTTGAAAATATCTTTGAAGCGAGTGAATTTATCGAAAAATGTGAAGTAACCTTTTTTTAAGCTTTTGAAATTCTCTATGGAAAAAGGTATTTCGACATTTTTATATAAACTCATTCGCCTCAAAGATATTCGCAAAAGAAGACTTCACTTTAAAATTACTAAAAAAATTAGTTTAAGAAATGTTTAGACTTACGTTCTTTTTTTTTCTTTTCAAAGATAATATAATAATAATGATCCTCAATTTAATGCACGTGTTTGTTAAATAAAATCATTGATCATTAACATTAAAGACGATAGAATGAGAATTACAGAACGTTTGTGTATCGCATGAGATAACGGGGGGTGAACTCTCGAGGCGTGCTCGCATTAAAATTTACGATGTCTAATTTTAAATTTGCCCACTCCCAGCTAATTATTGTCGCATACGTGGCTGGACATGGTTGCTCCTGTGTCTCGTACAAACCTTATTATTACGGGGTTTAATTTCTCCAAACAACTGCAGCCAATAGTCCTGAATTATTTCCGACAATTTTGTTTTTTTTTTTTTTCTCAAGTGGAGAACATAACTTTAATTATTTCCTGTACATTTTAGGAGCACGTTGAGACATTTTACATGATTTTCATCTTATTACACCTTTTTCATAACTTTGGAAGGCAGAAACCCTATTGGAGTCCATATTTTTCTGTCGGGGAAGAATTTTTATTGAACAATTTAGTTTCGAAGATGTGAAACCGAATAATTGAATCATTTTTTTTTGCCTTCTTCTTCTGGGAATATGTCGGAAACTAATGGAGATATGCCTTTTTTGCCAAATAGAAAATTTTCAAGATATTTTTTTCTTTTATTTAAGATATTTCTTTAAAAAAATGTGAAAAAAATTTTTTTTGTGTTCTATTCACAATAGAACATCACGGAAACTAAGCGAGATAGCGCGATTTTTAGAGAATCTCCCTTCAAATGAAATTTCAAGAACTAAAAAAAATGTCTTAGATTAAAAAAGACGTATTTCCATTAGTTTCTGAGATATTTTCTTGGGAAAAAGTGAATGCTGTGACAATTGTCCTGAATTATTCTCAACAATTTCCGTTGTTCAGTAGTAAAAAAAACACTCTAATTATTTTCTCTACTTTCAGAAGCACTTTCAGACTTTCCTCAATTTTTTTTTCTTTATCTTGCATACTGCCTCGTGTTTGTTAAAAAATGATGGAATCCAGAGTTAACAAAGAAATGGAAATACACAGTGAAGAAATGTTTCTACAGTTGTGAATTGGTTAGTTCTACGGACTTTTTTTAGTATTTCTTCACTCTCTGTGTACCTATCTTAGTTCTCTTTACATGCCGCTGGCTAGCCAAGCACGATTATAAGCGAAAAAATAAGTCGGGGCTGGTACGTGAATGGAGTTTCATTTTTGCTACTATAACCAGCATTTGTACGAAAAGAATTTTTTCGTTTAAAAGAAAAAAATGAAGAAAAAAGAAGAACGAGAAGAGAGGAAAAACCTACTAACCTCCAACCGCATTTGAAATGTGTATCTCATTTTGTTGATGCAAAATTATTTTTATCCTGATTTCACTAGGGCAAAATTAATGAAGATTATTTTTTAGAGGAAAGGACTCTATGGAAAAAAATTTGATAATTGATAAAAAAAATTTGCTATTATTCTGAATAAAATTGTTTTGGAAAAGTAATGAATATACGCCTTTTTTATTCTGTTTTTTTCCTTTTTGAGAGAATTCTAAGAGCTACAAAGGAAAAATTCATCTAAAAAGGCGTATCTCTATTATTTTTTGGAGATATTACATTAAAAATCAACCAAGAGCAAAAAAAAAAGTTTTTTCAAAGAAAATTTCGAAAAATTATGAAGATACGCCTCTTTTTTTTCTAATTGTTTCCTCGTGAATTATTATTTTTATTATTATCTCCATTATTTTTCGAAATATTCTCAAAAAAAAGAAATTGAAAAAAAAAACAAAATAAGGCAATTTTTTTTTGAGAGTGGAGGTCTTAATCAAAATTTTTGAAAAAATTCACCAACAATGGAAACATATCAGAGCATGTTCTCAAATTTTTCCAGTTTTCTTTATTTAATTTTTTTCTCATTGCAAATAATCCTGAATCAATTTGCCTTGAATGTTAATTTACCCCAATTTTCTTCAACATTCTCAGGCAATTTTTTGTTCATTCGTTTCTGTCTATCGCTGTCATTTTTAATCCACACTGACTCATTGGCGATATATGGGCAAATGCTATATAGATCGTGCGAACTGAATTCGTCACGATTGTATTTTGAGAATAGTCCAAGAAAAATGGTCACGTTCACATTGTCCGTACATGGACGAAGAATAAAATCTTTTCTCAACAATTGTATGTGTTCAATAAGAAAAAAAAATGCATGTGTGTGTGTGTATGTGTGTGTGTGTATGTATGTTCGTCTGGATGGCAGAAAGTGAGGGAATAAAAAGTGGAGTGAGGAAGATGGAAAAAGAACATTCTAGGTGAATGGAGGAGAGAAAATTTTCGAGTCGATGGACATGCTCAAAGAGGTGAGACGAAAATACATTTATGTAGGGTTCACCAAGGTGGAATTGGAGAGCCTCCATGCACTCGTGTCCAGAAGGTTTTTCTTCCGAGTGAGGAGAGAATGAGAATTCCGAGAGTAGTGAGTAGAATTGGAAATATAAAATAGTGAATTTTCTTGATTTTTCTGATTTTTTAAATCCAGATAATGTTTTTTTAAAGGGATCTCGGAAACTATTAGAGTTAGGAGAAAATGTGAAGAAACCTTTTTTGTAGGAAATTGAATTTTCTACAAAAAAGGTCTCCTGCCATTTTTTCCTAAATTCACTCGCTTCCGAGATATTTGTGACAGAAGTTCAGACTTTTCGAAGTATCTCTCAAAAAATTGAAGTTTTTCCGATTAAAATTAATGATTCTCATAAAAATAAGAAAATCTGATTTTTATGATGAGCTTCACCTTTGACTTTCACTTATCAAAATGAAAGAAGTTCTCCGAGTATAAATATATTTAACAGGAACTATTTAAAACTTAAAAAACTCCTTAACTACAACTTTTACCTTCTTTCCCCTCTCTCCCCCCTATTTCTTACTCTTCACTCACTTCACCTTCTTTTTCAGTCTCGGCCGAGGCAAGTCTACCGTAATTTTCGTTTCCCAAAAGTTTTTACAAGATTTTCATCTTGGTACACCTTTTCTATAACATTGGAAGGGAAAAAAGCCGTATCGAAGTCCGTTTTTTTCTGGCGAAAAATATCCTCCCTTCGACTCACAAATTCGCCAGAGATGTGGAAAAATTCCCCTGAAAAAAAAATGAAATAGTGGAAGAAGAAAATCATATCGAGCTTTTATTGAACAATTCAGTAGTGAAGAGGTGAAACGGAAAAAATCCATTTCATTGGCCATTTTTTTATTTAAAAATCTTGAAAACTCATGGACATATGCCCTTTTCACTCTGATGGACTTTGCTGAAAATTTTGAGAGCTACAAAAATGGATTAGAACAAAAAGGGCGTATCTGCATGAAAACTCTTTAAAAAATGTAAAAAATATCGATTTTTTCGTGATTATTCTCAATAAATATTTCGGAAACTAAGCGAGATAGCGCTTCAAGAGGTACGAAAGAGGATTAGAAAAATGAAGGAAAAAAGCGATTCATTTCCATGAATATTTTCTGAGAATATTCATTTTCAATGGAATTTTTCAAAAAATAATGGAGATGCGCCTTTTTTACTCTGATTTATTTTTTTTTTTTTGCGAATTTCAAGAGTTAAGAAATGGATGAGGACAAAAAGGACGTATCCCCATTAGTTTCTGCGAAATCTCTAAAAAAAAAAGCGTAGGAAAAAATCGACATCTTTGCTATTATTTTCAATTAAATATCTCGGAAATTGAGCGAGATAGCGCGATTTCACCCTTCAAGAGCTGCAAAAAAGGATTTGGGGTAAAAAAGGGCGTATCTCCATTACTCTCCGAGATATCTCTTAAAAAAACTCAAGAATTCAAATTAAACGTCGATTTTTTCCGATTACCATGAAAAAAATCGCACAATTTTTCTTTCCAAATACGAGAAAACGAAAGAATAATTGTGAAAAAAAAATTGCCCTATCATTTTTGATTAAAAAAAAGAGACAAAGATTATGATAAAACGAATGAGATCGTTGGAATAATCTCTCCCTCAATAATTCAACAAAAAAAAAAAAAACAGAGGTAAAAAAAAACAAAATCACACAACAGTACATAATATCGTAGGTGTAAACCACTCGATATTCGATATTTATATCGTCTTTCCATTCCCCAATAAATCAGTCCTTATCACAGCTATTGTCGTCCACAGTACACATACACACACACACATTTGCCCCGTCCTGTCTCAATCAAATTTATAGCGCCAACCGGTCCTTCTCCATGAAGTCTTTATCCCCCCCCCCCCCTCCTCTCGAAAAATCCTATTCCCTTCAAACAAGTGAAAGTGCACTAATTCATCCAGTCCGATAAAATTATCGAAAATGAGAGAAAAAAAACAACAATCACCAGTAGTGACATGAAACTGCAGAAAAAAAAAGAACGAAACCGGAAAAATTGATTTGAAATAAGCGGGCGCTACAGCAGTTCAACGGCGCGTAAATTTAAAAAGTTGAGGCACGCGTAACGGGGAATCCCCGGAGCGCGTGGCATTTCTTCCATGTTATTTCACGTCTGTGTATCCAATATGCCTCAGCATAAACGCGAAAGTTATTTTATTATTTTATTCAATCTCTTCGTACTTCTTCCTACGACTTTTTCCCCCCCTTTTTTTTATGGGATAAAAAATTTAATCAACGTGAATACCTTTTTCGCAAGTGAGGAGATAAGCTCTCGATAACTTTTGTAATACTAACAGCTGCTTGTATTTACAGTGAATATATTCTACTTATCGCTGTACACATTAACAGCTGTAATTGAGAACAATTCAGTAGCAAAGAAATAAAATAGGATAAATCGATTTTTTTTCACTTTTTTTTTTCTATGAATATCTTGGAAAATAATGGAAATATGCTCTTTTTACTCTAAATTTTTTTTTGAAAAAATTTCAAAAATTACCAAAAATTAATTCAGGGAAAAGAGCGTAACGCCAATAGTTTCCAAGAATTTCTAAAAAAAAAATTGAATTTTTCTGTCAACAATTTTGGAAAATATTTTTCCTTTTCTTCATGTGAAAAATAGACATTTCAGACTTAAACCTATCCGAACTCTTCAATTATAATTCATACACTTGCCGTTACAAAAAAACATGAAAAATGTCATAATCTTTATTGCAATAATTGAAGAAAAGTATAAAAACAAAAATATTCGATAAAAGAATTTTTTAAAAAGCGGGAAATTTTTTTTTTCACAAATTCTTTGAAAATAACTCAGAAATTAAGGGAGATACGTCCTCTTTCCCTGTAGCTTCTGAAATTCTTGATCAAAAAAGATTAAAAATGAAAAAACTATTTTATGCAAAATGAAATCAAATGAAATTGAATATAAATAAGAGTAATATTTTATTCATAAAACCAGTTAATTTCGGCTTTATTCATAAATATTTAAAAATCCACAGAATTTCGTTCAATCAATGGCTCATGTATTCAGCAGCAAACTATCTCGCAGACACGTGAGAGTGTGCATTCATCTACAGGCAAAATACCTAACGATGATGGCCCACCGATGGTTTTACATAATAACACGAATGGAAAACGTAACACACGTATATAAAATGTTCTCCACGCAAATCGAACGTTATATCCATTTGTCAAATGACCATCGACCATTTCATATGTACGAGCGTCTATTGTCCCTTGGGATATCGTTGTATCTCTACTCTTCCCTCCCCCTCTCCTCCCGCTTATTGCACTTCACATTCAGTGAATTCACTGTCAATTTTTAATCAAATGTAAATGCAATAGGTATTTGTTAGTATCGTTGTTATTTCGTGTGTCTGTGTGACAGACGTTTTGTCGAGTTTATATTCTGTATCTGGTGATTCGTTTATTAGAGGTGAAATTAATGCTGTAATTACGAAAAATTTTGAATGAATTTTTTTTGGGTGAATACGAAATATTAATAAATGCGGAGTAAATGAAAGAATTTTATTGCCTATTTCTTTATTCGAGTGTAAGTAATTTTGGAAATTAAAGGGAGTTGAATTTTTTAAAAATTCAGCAATAAAAGAGGATTTATTTATTTAATTTTTATTTTTTTCAAATTTATAATTTCTCGGCTTCGTTCAAGAGCAGTAAAGGGCTTATTTTGTAGTGAAGAGGTGATAGAAGAAAAAATCAAATTATTTTCATCGAATAATTGAATGAAATATCTTGGAAACTCATGGAGTTACGCATTTTTTATACTCAATTGATTTTTAGATGATTTTAAGAACTACAAAAAAGAATTCGGGCGAAAAAAGGCATATCTCCTTCAGTTTTTCAAAATATTCTCGAAAAATTGTTGGATGAAAAAATGGACGAAAAAAAATGAATAAAAAAAAAAACAAAAAAATAAAAAAAAATTGACGTATTCAGTTTTTTTAAATTTTGCACTTTGATAAAATGAACTTGATCTACGGGGCGAATTGTTAAATCAATCATTTCTTCATTCACGTTCAATAGGTAAACATCGAACAATCAATGATTTCGTGAAAATTGAAAAAAATTATTGATAAATGATAAATCATTCAACAGAAATTGGATGAATGGTAATTTGAAAGTTGATTGGTTATTTTACTGTGCAATTTGTGTTTCATTGAAGCGTAAACCGATTCACCAGAATAGAATGAGCAACATGACCACCGGGCAATTGGAAATTGTGGATAAATTCTATTAACTCTATAACAAACGTAAATATTCTAATCAAACTAAATGGATTCATGTGATTTTCGTTTATTCAATTGTTAACTTCAAATTGGTAATTCTGCAAGCAATGGACTACATTTTTCTTCACTACATCCCCTCGTCATCAACTCCAAATGCACGAGAAAATGCAAAAAAATTGAGTCAATTGACGATAAATCGATTTTCCAATACATTCTCTCAAAAATATTTCCAAAAATCATGGATTAGAGAAAATAATCGAAATACATTCTTTTAAGGATATTTAATTCTTTGCAGAAAAAGTCCTATTACATTCTCTTAAACCTCATTAATTTCGAGATCTTTTCAGAACAGAATAAAAAAAAATTACAATTATTACTTTTTTTTCTCTTTACTAGTGGAATTTTCTCTATAATTAAATAAAAAAAGAGAGAAGAGAATTCATGAAAAATTCCAATTGGAGACTCTAACAAAGACATCTTACCACCTTAGTCAAAAAGGCGTAACCTCACGAATCCTGAAGTCTCTACTCTGAAAAAAATGTTTTTCACCGTTTATTTATGGATAAATAAATAAAAATTTGTCACTTATGCCTTTTTGATTCTCCGAAATTTTTCGAGAAAAAACGGATTTCCTCCCGAAACATCGAGTACAGACTCTACCTAATGATCCAGAAATTTGGCAAATCGTTCGGATAATGCAACCAATTCAGTTCACTTAATTGATTAATTAGGAATTAGCAAGAATATATATCAGCAGAGTTCATTAAACCCACTGATTCATATTGTTCACATAATGTCACAAAAATAGCTAAGCCCCATTACTTTTGGGATAAATATGCCATCAATAAATTATTTCATTAAATCATTTTTTTTTGCTTCACTTTTTCCGAGAATATCTCAGAAACTAATAGAGATGCGTCCTTTTTACTCTGATCTTTTTCTTCAACTTTGCAAAATCTTCTGCAAAAAAGAATGGAGATATGCCCTTTTTTCCCCTAATCCTTCACAACAATTTTGTTCAGTCAATTGATGAATTCGAATTTATCAAGTATATATTACCCTCAAAGTTCACTAATTCACTGATTCATATTGTGTACATAATGTCACAAAGATAGCTAGGAGAATCATTGCTTCTGGGATAACTATGGATTTATTCCACATTGTGCCGACAAACTCCAACATACACCACGTATAAATCGTGGTTCATTAAACCAATGCGTATTAGCTCCATTGGGCAATAAACCAGTAATGTTTAATTGGCGATTGAGTCATTTTCATTGGACTGTGATGAGGAATTTCCTTTTATTCAATGCAAATAACTTTCTTTATTTATTTGGAATGATTTAATACAATTTCGCAGCTGTGTGGCCTTTCACTTGAGAGCTGCATGTGTTTCGTATCAATTCGCATCGAATCGAGCTGCGAGTAATGATCCAAAAACATTGCGAAACCCTAATTTCTTCTAGAATTTTATTTCATCATCGTTTATATATTATTTGATATTGATCCCTGACATCTACTTTGATAGAATTTTTTCGGTCATGACATTTCAGCTGAACTTAAAGTAGTTCTAGACTTCTTTGCACTAGGCGTTGAGTGTCAAGCAAGAAATCAACAAAAAAATCGCTCGAAAATTAATATTTATGATTAAAAACCAAGTTTGAAGCGAATTTGAAGAAGAATTTAGGAATTATATTAATTATTTGGAATTTATTACATAATAACCACTAGTATGCCATTTGACTAGAGTATTCAGGTATTTTCCTATGCTGAAAAACAATCATTTATTTGAAAGTTATGAGACGGTCAATAATTTTCATATTGGATCGTAAACTTTTCTTTTTTCTTTTTTTTAAGACACTTTCCACATTTTAATATTTGGCCTAACCTAAAAATGCGAAAGCCTGCACTAGCTCATAATTCACCGTGATATTTCTTTTTCGTTTTTATTTATTATTGACCCAACAAAACGGCAATTGACCAGAAATTCCACTAGATACTTGAGATTTATACGAGCTTTCAGTTGAAATTTATTTCAGATTTTAATCTTTAAATTCGTGGAGGTATAGAACTATCTTAAGAAGCCATTCTAGTGTGATGGCTGAAAAAAGTGCTCATTATAACGATTTTCTTTTTCTTCACAGTTAGAATGCTCCGATCAGGCTGATTTTTTTTATCACAAATAAAAGGACTCATGAAGAATAGGAAAAAAAACATTTTTGCGTTATTTTTATAAATGTTTTTTACAAATTTCTTGGACATTGAAAATTAAAAAAAACGTGTCTCGATGGTGTGCACGCTTCGTGTTGTAATTATTGTCTGAAAATTTTTTTCCAAAAAGATTAGACTGGAGGCTTTTCTTTTCTTCCAAAAATGAGCAAAATTAGCTTTTTGCAAATAGTTTTTCGTTAAAAAAAAATCGGAAATAATGAGAAGTCTCAAATGTGCTTGAGTCTTCAAATTTCTAATCTATTAAGGTTATAGAAGTTGAAACTCATTTTATCGCGTAGTCATGGAAATTGAAGCATTAAGAATTCAGAATCATTTGCTAATTTATTTTTCCTGCAACAAAGAGTGCAGATGGATTCTGTAATAAACAAGTGAAATAGTCCAGCGAAAAGTTTTCTTACTCAACTCTCATCAAAACAGCAAAAAACCACAAAGAGCTTTTGCACTCGGAAAATTCTCTCAACCCTTGAAAATACAACTTCAATTAAATTTTTTTCCATTTCAAATAATAGCAGTTAGGAAAATTCCAGCAGCAACTAACATTTACATTCTCTTGAAAAGTAGTTACCCCAGAGATGAAAATCTGTACTTCTATTCAAAAAAAAAAAAAAAAAAATACAGTAACACCAGTAACGAACCCAACTCAGAAAAAGCTGCTTATGTGTCAGAAACGATTTTCCATTTTGAACTAAAAAACTGGACTTTTACGATCATTGTAGAGCCCGCAATTTCATTTGCAATATGTTTTCGTGGCTTCTAGAGAGACTTTCTAATTTCGCATTTACCCAGCACAAAGAGAAAAAGGAAGAAAAAAAAATTAGTTAAATCGGAGTGGTAAAGCTCATTTTTTTTTTAATTCCACGTAATTCGTTAATTTAGCCGCAATTTGATGGAAAAAACGGAACTTTGTATTTTTTTAATTTCCTTTCTTTTGTTATTATTAAAAAAAAAAAAAGAAAATCTAATTGACGATCATAATTTTGGAAAAAGAGAATTTAGTAGTGAAGAGATAAAACATGAGTTTATTTTTTTTTGGAGATGCGCCACTTTTTCGTTTTGATTTATTTTCTTAGCTATTGCATTTTTCCACTAAAAAGGTTTAGAATAAAAAGGGCGTATGTCGCTTATTTCCTGAAACATTAATGGAGATACGCCCTTTTTACCCTTAGCCTCTTTTGTAGCCCTTGCAATTCTCTCCAAAAAGGTCGTATCTGCATCAATTTTCGAGATATTCTATTTTGAGAATAAAAATGAAATGTTCAGTGATTTTCACCTTGTAATAAAACGTGAGTTTCAATTATTCTTCATTGATTTAATTCAACTATTCATCCTTCTGCTTATAATTTTGGTCATCCCAATCGAACTTCCCTCGACATTCTTGCTCTTAAAATCATAAAATATGAATGAAAAAAAGAAAAAAAATCATAAAATTATAATGAATTGTTGAAAAATCGTCAACTGGCGCCTTTTGTCTCATTCTAAAATCTCAACATGATGCGATAATGATGATATTTGCATGGATTCACTCTTTCTGCACCAGATAGAAGACTGAAAGGCTTGAACAACGGTGGTCTACTGTTTGCAGGTGCATACACACCGCACTGCAGCTGTCCCTCCTGTCCACGAAGCAACGTCTCAGATTATTTATGCCGCCTGCAATATGCTTCTTCCTTTCTTACATTATCCTAGCCAGTTGAAAAAAAAAAATTCTACCTCTTTATTTCCATGTATATATATATTATACACGTGACACTAGGAGCGTGCACAATTTATTGTCTAAACTTTCAGTCCCTATTTAACCCCTGTATTGCCTGCATTGTTACCCCCTTCTTGTACCTCAATTTACATTGGTAGTTTCAAATTTCTACGCAGCTGCCCATCGACTCTGGGCAATTAACGAGATATTAATTGCATGCCCTTATTAGCCGTTAATTAAGAAAAATTTTATTTCGTGAGAAATTTAGTATTTTAGTGGATTTATGTATTCATATCAGGAAAAAAGAGGAAATGAGAGGGTTTTTTTTGCTATTTTTAATCAAATATTTCAGAAAATGAACGAGATAGGGCGATTACTCTAATCATTTTTTGTTGAGAATTTTTGAAAGCTATAAAACAGTTTTTGATGATAATTCACCTATTTCACTTAGTTTTCAACATATTTCCCAAAGATGAAAACGAAGAACTAATGGTTTTAGAGAAAAGTCACAAGAAAATTTTTTTGGAGAAAATTGGAGTCTCTAAAAGAAAGGTCTCGTGGGTATTTTTCCCTAAATCTAATATTTTTTAAGATATTTCAACATTCTCATCAATTAAGGTAGTATCCTAGCGAACTCGAGTATAGTTAACCCCTTAATTCTTTGATTCCATGTCGAAAATGATTTTTTTTCACATTTTTCTGAATTTTCTCATAATTTTCGCCCGTGTAGTTCATGAGATATGAATTATCAAAGTTAGTGAAAATAGCATGGTGGTGATGAAACGCCCTAAATCGGACAGAAATAACGAAATTACTGAAAAACTACACAGTTGACCCATTATTCAAAAACAATTGGCGAAGAGAAAAGCATTCCAACTAAATAATAGAAGAAAAAAATATTCAATTCACCGTATAGTTATCGAGAAATTTTAATTAGAAGGTAGTCATAACGATTTGCCTCTCTCTCTATCTCATGCATGTGATAGGAGATTAATGTTAAAAAAAAATTCGAGGAGAAAAAAATTATATTCACAAGCTGAAGATATGACTTTCGAATAGTTTAATCAGTTTTTCAGCTAAATTAAAGCACTTTGTCCCGAATTATCAGCAATTAATTGAAAATTAACCTACAAATCCTTGTTTTATAAACCCCACTCTCAAACATGTACGACCTCAAACACTAATAATAGTCATCAAATCATTAATTTCTCAGAAGAAAGTTTTTATACAAGTTCATAAGAAATAATTGACTTGAAAGTATGCAAATACATAGTAGACCAATGTGGAAAGTTGTAATTTCTCACGCGTGTATGCAGAATGGCTGACTGATGTTGAAGCTAGAGGTATCGGATTTCGCGTTAAATGCATGAACGAGTAGTGGACGGATGGAGAAACTCGAAAGAAAAGGAAGGAGCACAAGGCAAAAACAAGAAAAAAAAAAAGAAAAGAAAAGAGTCCGACATACGAAGGCAAAATGGACATGAGAAGAGAGGCGATTGTGAGTGGTAGAGAGCGGTGGTGGGTCAGACGAGCCGGAAGACTAGAAAAACTGGATTAATTAGCTCGGGGGAGAGGTCCCCAGGGGCTGGAATCCCTCTTTTCTCCTTCGTTCACCTGGCACAGCTTCCCTGTCCTCTCCCTATACCTCAATGTTTTTTTTTTTTTTTTCATCCACTTGATACACCTCTGGGCGCCTTCTTTCTTGTTAGCCTCGGCTGATTCGGTGTCTTTCTTGTTTTATCATTTTTATTATTTTTTTTTTCCTAATGTGAACACACCTTATCCAGGGAAAGCCTCGAGATACGTTCCCACGATTGAATGGAATCCAGCGGATAACTACTGATGAAGAGTGGAATAAAAAAAAATGAAGCTCAGGCGAGATTGACCTCTGAGGCTTAGGCTGCTTCTTTCTCATTAGATTTGACGTAAAAAAAAAAGAAATCGTGATTTCAGCAAAAATGCCAGTAGTAAAAGGATAGAACAAGAAAAATATTGGAAATTAAAGGGGATATGTCCTTTTGACCGATTTTGTAACTTTTTTTTCAGTTCTAGAGAATTTTGAGAGCAAGAAAAATTGATTGGGATGGAAAAAAGACGTATCTGCATCAATTTTCGAGATATTGAAAATAAAAAAATTGAAGAAAAAATAAAATTTTGCTGTTTTAATTTATCAATAATAAATTATCAATAAATATTTTTGGACTTCATGAAAATCAGCCCTTTTTAGTTTAATTCAATTTTTCAATGAATTTCAAGAGTTAAAAAAATGAATTGAGCCAAAAAAAGGTTTTTCCAGTAATTTTTTTCAAAATTTCTCGGAAAAGAATGGACATAGGCCCTTTCTTCGTAAGACAATTTTTTTATGGAGAATTGCAAGAGATAAAGATACAGATTAGAATAAAAAGAGCGTAACTCCACTGATTTTTGCGATATTTTCGATGAATTATTGCAAAACAACGTTTTACCCTGAAAAAAATATTCGTTCAAAAAAAGGCATGTGTCCATTATTTTCCGAATTATTCTCGAAAATAAATAATAATAATACACTCAGCTTGTTTTACTCAAGAACAAACGCAATTGGAAATGACAGATAAACAGTGAAATTCACGATTAATTCTGTGTTATGCAGACAGGCAAACGTCAACACAGTGCATAACCCAGTCAATCACAAGTATCTTCAGGGCACTAGAGTAGAGAAATCCTTTGGGTCAGCTTCCGGTTTACGACGTTGTTGAACTAACGATAATCATAGACATAGAGTAGCCACTATCATCTCTCTCCCTCTCTCTTCTAGTATGTGTATGTATGTGTTTGTTACCCTTGTCCATCCGTTCTGCCGCTTAATTTACGCAGGACTCGACAGAATTGCCTACCACCGTTGATTAAACGGCCAACCACACTGACTGAGTTGACTGCCTCCTAACTGTTGCCCAGAATATATACGTTGGCCTCTTGTGTATCGTCCCTCTTATGTTAACCTCTCCTGGACTGGGAGCAGACCTCTTCCCTGACGCGTAGGAATTTTGATAGGCTGATTTCAAACTACAGTGGTATTTAGTGCACATACTACGGGGGAATTACTGGGGAAACGCTTGATATACAGGTGACATTTATTAGAAATATTATAAATTTCTTGTATTACGGATGATTATTCGCTTTTTATAGGGAAATTTATGGAAATTTCGAGTGTTTTAGAGATATTTCAGAGGCAGTTGGGTTTAGGGGAATTTATCAAGAAATTATTTTTCGTAGAAAATGTGATTCTTTATAAAAAAAGGTCTTTATATTTTAAATATTCGTAATTTGAGGATGTTCTATAGGTATTTTACCAAAATTAAAGAATTTAAGAATTCAGTGAAATTTTTTTCCAAGGTTCTCCAATTCATAAAGAAACCGTAAGCAAAATTTTGGATTTTTTTCATAGCTCGTTCAAAAGTTATAAATTTTTTAAAAACCATCGTTTAACATGTGTTCTTATGGGAAATTCATAAAAGCTCAAGGAACTTTTCGAGAAATTATTCAAATTGGATGACATTTCCGATTTAGGTGAGAAATCACCCCCCGCTCAAACGTTACATTTTTATACGAAGATTAGGTCAATAATTGGCATTAAAATTAATGAAAATGATTGAAAAAATGTCACTGGCGCGTAAATGCTGCCAACTTGTGTTGCCAGAATTTCCTAGAATGCAACGATTTTTTCGAACTAATTCTCAATCATTTTTGAGTATTTTCTATTCGTCGTTATTATTCTGCAAATAACTCAAGAATGATTCAATTTAATAAAATTCACGAAGACACCTTTTTTCCAAGAGAATTGAATTTTCCACAAAAAAAAATACCTCAAAATTTTCCCTTCAAATTCGCCAATTTCTGAGATGTTCACATGAATAAAAATGTGAGTTTAAGAAAAAAAATTCAAATTACTTTATTTTCACATCATTATTTGTGTGCAGCAATTCTTCTCCAGCTTCTCTCCCTACCGATGAGCACTATTTGCACTCAATTTCATTGCTGAGTTAACGGGCTATAAAAAAAGAAGAGGAAGAAGAAGTAGAAAAAATGTACCCACACACACACAACCAACCAAGTGGGTTTTACGGCTCAAAGTGCAAGATGGGATTCCCCGGGGTGAAAAATACAAATTGCACTTTTACGACAGTTAATCCTCTCCATCTGAAAACGACACAGCGACACGAAATCAGAAAGTTTTGTCTCCTTTTTTTTTTTGTTGTTTTTTACCCTTTTTTTTCAACAAAAATATTTCTCTCCACGTGTATTTTCTTTACTTTTCTGTACTATTTCTAAAATGATATCTTCGCTTGCTTATATACTGTCGAAGAATGCTATGCTTTGGAATAATGTTGGTGAAAAGAGAGTATATGGAAATAGTTTCAACGACAGCTATCGCATACGTAGCACATGGATATGCACTTGTGAAGAGCTTCCAACGTTGTTTTCACAGCTATTCTTTTCTTTTTTTTTTTTTATCATATATTACTTTTCGTTTTATTTGCATTCTTTTATTTTCTTACAGTCTCTGGTTTACTTTGTTACTTCGTGGGAGTTTGGGAAAAATTTTGCCGTCTGAAAGCAATCGTTCCTCTTATATTTTTACGTTATTTCCATTTTGAAAGGTTTGGAAAAATATAAAGAATTCTTGGATTTTAGAGGTGACGTTGAGTAATTTATTGTTTTGTTTATTCTTTGAAAGGATCTTGAAAATTATAGAGCTTAGAAGAATTTGTCAGGAGACCTTTTTCTGGAAAATTGAATTTTCTACAAAAAAAAAGATCCTTTAACATATATGTTAACATATATTTTTTGTAGAAAATTAAATTTTCCACAAAACAAGTCTCCTGAGGGGAAAATATACATTTTCCTCTAAACCTAATAGTTTCAGAGATATTTTTAATTAAAAAAATAATTGATTCACTTATAATTTTCAAATTCTTTTTTTTTTTTGAATATTATTCTTCGAATATTTTGGGAACTATGCCAGAAAGATCTATAAATATTTTCCCCGAAACTCACTCGTTTCAGAGATATTGATATGAGAATAAAAAATAAAAAAACTATTCATCCAATTCAAACACATTGACACTTGAAAAATCCTTATTGAAGTAGTATTGTAGTGTACGATCGTTAAAACAGAAAAAAAATAGGATTTGTAGGTTAATTTCTAATTAATTGCTGATAATTCAGGAAAATGTGCTTCAATTTACCTGAAGAAGTGATTAAACTATTCAAAAGTCATATCTTCAGCTCGTGAATATAATTTTTTTTTCTCGAATTTTTTTTAACACTAATCTCCTATCACATGCATGAGATAGAGAGAGAGGCAAATAGTTACGACTCTCTTCTAATTAAAATTTCTCAATAACTGTACGGTGAATCGAATATTTTTTTCTTCTATTATTTAGTTAAAATGCTGTTCTCTTCGCCAATAGTTTTTAAATAACGGGTCAACATGTGGTTTTTCAGTAATTTCGTTATTTCCGCCCGATTTAGTGCGTTCCATCTCCACCACCGCTATTTTCAGTAGCTTTGATAATTCATATCTCATAAACTGCACGGGCAAAAATTATGAAAAAATTCAGAAAAACGTAAAAAAATACCATCTTTGACAAGGCATTAAAAAAATAAGAGGTTAACTGTACTCGAGTTCACTAGAATACTACCTTAAATTATTCAATTCGTCTCTCTCTCTCACTTAAAAAAAACGAGACACGTTATTCGTGATTCAAATTGCTCCGGCTTTTGAAAAATTGCACGAGACCACAAGTACCCAAACAAAAAGGAAAAACCACAGTAGCTTTCGCAGCTTAATTAAGAGTCTCCCACGTCAAAATGGCAGTGTATATGTGTGATGGAAAATAAAAAACCGAGAAAAAAAAAAAGAATCGACTCTGTTGCATTCAGACAGTGAGTTGCAAGTTCGTCAATGAGCGTCAGCAGGATAAAATACGTTGTGTGAGAATAGAACTTCGTTTCACTACCCTCTGCCTCCTCCTCTCGTCCCCCGCCCCCTTCTCACTGCCTCCACGACATCCATTGTGATTATCCGGCCGAGCAGATAATCAACTGACATACGTATGGACAATATGAGAATTCTTCGTCAGCCCCATTTCGACAGAGTGTCGAAATTAATGCACTTTTATCCTGAATAGTCATTTTATTTTTTCATCATTTTCACGTGACTGAATTTACATTGAAATTGACGAAGGGGAAATGATTAATTAACTTTATTTGAATATAAAAATCTTATTATTTCACTCAATTAAATGAGAATATCTCATTTGTAAAAAAAAATGCATTCATTCAAATCATTAAAAGTGCTCAACATTTTATTTTCGACGTACGCCCTTTTGACATTAAAATATTGTTTTTTTTTAAAGGAATTGTGTTCTTTCAACTTTAAAACATTTTTCGTTCTTGTTTCCATAAATTATGAAAAATTTTCAGAAATTTATTTTAAACATACGCCTCTTTGACATTAAAATGTTGATTTTTTACAGCACTTGTGCCCTTTTGACTCTAGGAACTGCCTTTAATTATGAAAAAGGTTTGACAATGTACTTTTGGGACATACGCCTCTTTTTACCTACAAATTTTAATTTTTTAAAGCACTTATACTCTTTTGACTCCAAAGATATTTCTTCTATAAACTATGGAAAATATGCAACAATTATTCCGGATATATTTCCTTTTAATATTAAAATTTTGATTTTTCAAAACACTTAAACTCTTTCAAGTCTGAGATTTTCTTTTATAAATTGTGAAAAATGTTCACAATAATTTATTTTTGACATATGCCCTTTTTACCTAAAAATCTTGATTTCTTGAAGCACTTATGCCCTTTTAATTCTATAATCCTTCAAAAATTAATTATGAAACTGTTCGAGCATTTATTTTGAACATACGCCCCTTTCACATTGAATTGTTCATTTTTTAAGTATTTATGCCCTCTTGACACTGAAATTTTTTTTCATAAATTCTGAAAATTGTTCAAACATTTATTCTGGACATTTGCCTCATTAACATCAAAATATTGACTTTTTTTCTTTTATTATTTAAGAGTATGTAATTCAAGAATTACTCACTGTTGCAAAACCAGGAGATTATTATGTGTCGAGGCACGTGCCAAGTATCAATCTCATCATAAATACATGTTCCAACAGAGTCACCATATTGCTGGTAAACCAGTGTACTCACTCACTATCTCAGTACATGAGGAATGTACGAAAAAAAAAAAAAAACTTGAAACAAGAATTGCATCGATAGAGCGAGAAAGAAAACCGGTATGATGTGGTATTACAGAAAATGCAATAACTCATTTGATGGACAGATCGTGTGCACTGGGTTTTGCCCGATTATTACTCTGAAATCAAACATTTACAAATAACGTTAACAAAATAATGCGGTAAATTAATTTTCAAAAGTTAATGACGTGGAAAATTAATGCGAAACACATTGGAGAGAGAATTTAATCGCTCGAGCCAACTATAAGTAAAGTTAATTTAACAAAATTCGGAAAAAAAAAGAAGAAAAAAAAAAGAAATTTGTTCAAACACTTGAAATGTTTGCGGATAATTATGGGATAATAGTTGAGTCATAGTTCAGGGATGAAGAAAAAAAAAGCAAAACCACTTATTTTCTCGTGAAAAACATACTTTGAAGGGAAAAGGCATTTTGTTACGAAACTCGAGGAAATGATGGAAAACGAAGTTTTAACAGTGAAAGAGAGGAAGAAGCTTGTTTGTATCAGCGAAGAAACTAGAATGAGAAAAGTGGGTCAGAAGGGGCTTGTTTTTCGAACGGATATTTACTTGACTCTTCAACCAGAGACTGTTTCAAATTTCTTGACTGTTGAGCCTCATCGTAATGCTGAAAGGAAAGAATCCTAAAAGTTGAGTAAATAGAAATCAATTCTTTTCGTTTAGCAGTAATCTTTGTTTATTGTGCAAACTTTTGAGGGAAAAATTGAGTTTTTCGAGTAATGATTGATCCAGATTATTTTTCTGTTGATTCTGGGATATTTATTAATATATGGAGTGTGTGGTTTCATGGTTTCTGTTCTCAAATGATTTATAAAAAAAAGGAAACATTGAATTTACTTCGTATCAACGTTTCAACTTCTTTGCGAAGTCCTCTTCAGGACACTTATTTAATATAAAATCAAGAAACTGGAACAATTTTAATACAAAGTAATTATAAAATTACAAAAATGATTGATTCTGTTACGAATACATTTTCACATGAAAGGCAATCAAGCTGTCAGCTTGATGACGTATGAATCAATTAGGACTAGGACAATAGAATAACGATAGATCATATTTTCCACTAATGAAAATGAAGTTACTAGAAAGTAACTGAGATTTATACGTTCAATGAAGTAATTATCAACATTGGAAAATTACTGAAAGTGTTACTACATAGTTATTTTGGAAATGAGTGGAGTTAATGGAAAATCACAAGAAACCTTCTTTGTGGAGAATTTCAAGAGCCATGAAAAAGGTCTCCTCATGTTTTTTGATGAACGGCATATTTCTCGAGATCCCTTTAAAATACGTCGAAAGTGATGAAGTAACAGCAAAAAGAGTTTATTTTCATTTTCTACTCGTATTTGGCGAATATCTTGGAAACTAAACGGGATAGCGAAATTTGGATAGAGACCTTTCTTGTAGAGAATTTTGAGAGCTACAAAAAAGAATTGAAGTAAAATTGCCCTATCTCGCTTAGTTTCCGACATATTATGTTGAGAAGTCTTCTCGGCTTTTTTTTTAAAGCACTCAACAATTTTTTTTAATCGTTTTTCACGATTTTCCGCTTTGGAACGTGTCATTCCTCGGGACTTCGTGTTAATCGCCTCTATCAGAATAATATTATGCACAAACTACCTGCTAAATGTTGCAGGATGTGCATCGATCGCACGTCATCGCCATAAACTCTCATCAAAAAAAAAAGGAAAACATTGATTTTATCATTGTATTGATGTACAAAACAACCTAGCCTCAACTTCACCCGATACCTTCCTAAATTTTCAAGATATTCGGTTGAGAATGCTCGTAAAAATGCCTCAATTTATTTTATTTCACATCACATTTTTTTTTCTCAACAATTTCTCTCAACCATCTCGGGAATTAATGGACATACGCCCTTTTCACCCCAATCCATTGAAATTTTTGAGATTCCCTTACGAAAATGGCCCAAAGCAAAAAAGGCGTTTCTCCATTATTTTTGTTTTTAAATTTCAAAAAAGGGAGTGAAAAAAATCAATTTCTCTTTTTTTTTATATTTAAAGAAAATCCCAGAATAAAGGCATCTTCGAAAAAAAAATTGAAAAAATTCACCAATAACGTAATCATACTGAAGCATCTTTTCAATTTTTTTCAAATTTTTTTATAGAGTCCTTCACCTCAAAAAAAATTCTTCAGTCATTTAATTCCTACAATTCCCACGAATTCCGTTTAGAAATGCCTTCAAGAAAATAGAAAAAAATGAATAAATAAATGATTTCATCTTCACATCGATATATCAGTGCATGTATATAGACAAACATACCTTTTCCTTAATTTCACCCGTAGATTATCAGCCCAATGTACATTAGACACAAGTATATTCCCCAAGTTCCTTGATTTCCGCCTCATGTTTAACTCACATGTATACATTTCAGTCTATCATGATTTCATTGGCCTCAGTAACGTGATAATTGCACTAGAACCAGATTCAAAATCTCTTCCCCCCCCCCCCCCCCCTTCTATCCTGGATCCACGAATAGACGAAGGGGCGAAAGGAGGACACGGATTTTTTTTCGAAAACAAATTGGTAACGTACAGACCCACTTTGCGCATGTACAGTTCTTCAATCCTTTTCAGTAAAACTATCTTTCTCTATCGCGTGAGGTTCATTTGCATTGTGTTCACCGTATCTATCATCTGAAATTAACACTGTCAGAAAAGCTCCACCCTTCCCCATGCGCTTTCCAAGCATTCGGTCTCGCTTCCGTGTTCGCAAACGTTACGATTAAGTCACCGTTGGTTGACGTAAACCTCTCTCTCTCTCTCTCTCTCTCTTTTCCTTACTCCAATTTCTCTGCTTTTGTAATGAAAATTTTCGTCTGTATATATCAGTGTACATATCAGTTACAAATTTGGCTGTTTCATTTGCGCTCCGTCAGTTTTCATCAAGTTCATGAGTAGTTGAAATAAAAATTCAGCAATTTATTTTGGCTGGACACCTCTTTTATCTTGAAATGTTGATTTTTTTAGGGACTTATGTCTATTTGATTATGTAACATGTTTTTTTTTCAAATAAATTATGACAAATGTTCATTAATATATTTTATAGTAGATTTGGGAATAATTTTCAGATTTTTGGGAATATCTAAGATTGAATTCCGTTGATGAGCTCATTTCCCATCAGATATGGTGGTTTCGAATCAATCTTATCGATTTTTCAAGAAATTTAGGAAAAATTCGATGAATATCAAATTTTCTTCTGAAGGTACTAGAAAATAGATGGTAATTAATTTGAAAAATTGGAAATTTTCAAAAATCAAAAGGATTCAATTTTGTCATTTGTCAAAAAAATTCTGAAAAATTGATTCTGACACACGTTCTCCATCTAAAATCTCCTCAGTTTTTCAATAGAATCATCAGAAAATATCTATCTCCAACTACTTCCTTGAAATTCCCATTTTACCCCATTTTCTTCAGTCCCCTCCTCCAAATTGTGAAAATACATGGAAAACTGCGAGATATAGAAGATTAAATCCTTTCTGTGATGTTCAAAATTGCCTTAAAAAAAAAAATTTCTTCACATTTTTCTCTAAATTCACTCATTTCGAAGACATCTCCAAAAAAACCTCCCAAAAAAAACAAATAATACCCATTCTTCTTAATTTCATTTACTAACTCTTACCCCTCCCCGAAAAAACCTCTCTTCCCTTTCCCCACATAATAAATAATAAATAATAATCCACAAAACTTCATGAACTCCCCTCAAAAAAAAACTAAATATTCTCTAATAAAAACGAAAAATAATCAAAAAAAAATCGTCACTACCTGAAACAACTGTTTCTCAGGATTAGTTTAATATTATCATCCCCCCATGATATCACGTAAATCCACAAGATTTGATTTCACCGAGTAATAACTGCACGAAGGCACGTACCAAAGGTTCGCCACCACCAAATAGTCTATTCCTCATAGAAACTTCTTCCCTCTCTCACGTTTCACGCTCATTCACTGCCATTTCTTTTCGTTTGCACTCTCCCTCCCTCTTTCGCCTCTTTTATTACGCCGAGCAAAATAGCCGCGGCTTCTTTCAAATAAATACACGTACACGCACATACTCAACGATAAATCCCTCCCCCTTCCCCTCCCAACAAAATAAATGTATTGCTCTTTTCCTCACGTTAGAAACTCCAGAAATTCACGAAAGTCGTGAATGTTGTGTCCTCTTATTCTCCCTCCACTTTAACCTTATTTTTCCTAACCTGTAAACATCCTTCCGGAAGTCATGTGATGATTGTACGTGACGCAGAGAGAATTCCATAAAAAAAAAGAGAGGGTAAATGGATTTTTTTAACGTTGAATAAGTTTTTTGAGAATATCTCGGAAATTAATGGAGATGAGCCTTTTTCGCTCGATTGCTTTTTTTGGATCTTGGAATTCTCTCTAAAAAAAAAAAAAAAAATCTCTACTAAAAGGGCGTATCTCCAATAATTTCCAAAATCTTTCATCAAGATTAATTAATTAATTAATTAATTTAAACAATAATAATTTCTGAAAATTTTATAATCACTTGGATGGTTTATTCTTCACTGGAAGAGAAATGCTGAATTTTTTTCGTTGATTTAAAGACAATTATTTAATTTGAAAGAATTAATTTAATTAATTTAGTAGTGGAAACATGAAGATACGCCCTTTTTACACTCAGATATGTTTTTAGCTCTTGAAACTGTCCACAAATAGAAATTCGGGCAAAATGGGCTCATCTTCATTATTTTTCAAGGATTTTTTTCTTAATAATAATCACATGAATTTAATTATCAAAAAAATGAAACATTGAATTTTTTAATGAATTTAAATATAATTTTTTCGGCAATTCTCGAGAATATTTCGGAAATTAATTGAGATACATCCTTTTTTTGCTCTGATCCACTTTCATTCCTCTTGGAATTTCCTACAAAAATGGGTCATGAGCGAAAAGGGCATACTTCCATCATCGCTCAAAATATTCAATGGGAAAAAAAGGAGGGAGACATAAAACAAGAATCTGCTAAAAAAAAAGAATTTTTTCTTTTAAACGTCTTCGTTATATATTTCTCGTTGAAATTTCCCACGAGTTCCTATATATCAAGAAAATTTCCCACTGGATCCACCTGCACGTGTCTTTATTTCTCTCTCTTTCTCTCTCTCGCACTTAAACTATTTCAATCGTACGAAATTTCATTTAAGTTCCATTTTCCCTCAAACTGTAAAACAGGCAGGGGGAGGAGGGGATTAAGAAAAAAATACAAGTAGAAAAGCTCCGTTTGGTGGGAGACCCTGGGCAAAAAAAAATGAAAAAATAAAATAAAGAAACATAAAAGAAATAGAGAATTGCCAACACGTACCCATGGTGACTTTCCAGTTGGCTATTACGAGGAAGAATATAACCCTCCCCCCCGCTCTCCCCCATTAAAATGGGCCAGCACGTCTTCCAAGATTGGCTTGGAGACTCTGAAGAGCAGGTGAACTCTAAAACTGTAATACTACTGTCACTCTGTACTGGAAAAAAAAAAATTAAAGAAAGTGGTGGAAGTTGGCTATTTGGTTTAATCGCACAATGCAGTTGTTTCAATTTTTTTTTGCCACCCCCTCCTCCCTTCTCCGGGCACTTTATCGTCCTTGTCCCCGGCCATTCGACGTTGACCACAGAGAATGGGGCGAGGGGGGAGGGGATGGCACCAACAGAGTCCTTGAAAGCCTGATGACGTTGTTACCACTAACTAGACTCACTGGGAGTTCAATACTCACCTACAGAGAACCACGATCGGAATAATAAAGGTCTCAAGCTCTTGGTTACTACGTGAACTGGATATCTTTAAATTCGATGAGATGAGAATCTAGTGTACTGGTCTTTATAAAACTGTGAAGTATCTGAAAAACAGAGGATTAAAGTCAGTGATATAGTTACAGAGAAATTTAATTCAGGTTCTGGCCTTTTTTTTGGGGGGGGGGGGGGTGATTTTATTGTTTTGAAAGGGGAGGTGTAGTGGAGCTGATTAGAAATATGAGGGGGGAGAGTTGGCTTTTCTTTGGGGAAATTTCGAATTTTCTCGAGGGAATGAGATGAATAGATGATTTTTCTCACTTTTGGGAAATTTGTCGAAAGATAAAGGGAATACCAATTTTTTTTGCCACCAATTTTTCGAGAATACTTCGAAAATTAATGGACATGTTTTTTTTTGCTTCAGTCTCTTTTGTAGCTTTTGACACTCAAGAAAAGAAAATTAAGGATAAAATGAGCATGTCTCCATTATTTTTCGAGATATTCTCTAGAAAAAATCGAAAAAAGGAACAAATTATCTACTTTCACTTATTCCCAACGGAATTATAATTTGAATAATGAAATACATACTCCTGCTGCATAATTAGAGTCTACGCCAGTCGATCGCAATCGATTCCACTCATATTTCATTACTTATCAATAGAAATATTGAAATTGACGTGCATGAAATTATCATAATTTCATAAAAACATTATAATATAAAAAAATAAAAATAGTAACAAATCATCATTGATTTTTATCTATCACCTTCAAAAATTAGTTTTCAACCAAATCTCCGCCAATTCCATTAAAAAAAAACCTTTTTAACCATTGAAATCCATGGAAACCCCTTTCAAAACCAAAAACCTCTCAAAATCTAAATTTTCGCAAACTTAATATTAGAAATT
Source organism: Aleiodes alternator (assembly GCA_963921955.1). Lineage (NCBI taxonomy): Eukaryota > Metazoa > Arthropoda > Insecta > Hymenoptera > Braconidae > Aleiodes > Aleiodes alternator. The sequence continues at coordinate 5,814,052 of OY998099.1, read as the reverse complement.
CCACCAAAGTCCCCAAATAAATTTAAATAATCTCCATCTGTCGACCACCGCAATACTCCATTTACTCTCCCAATCACCGAAGAAAAACCACTCCCTCTCTAACCTACCCCCCCCCCCTCCTTTAGAAATAGAGCCATTTCAATTTGCACAAAATGTGATCACAGTGTGGCATAAGTATACAGAAAATCCCCCAATGAATAAACCTGCGAAGTTTACAGTATCCGCTTTGTCTAAGTAGAATTTTCCCCTCGGGGAACTATATGCACAGAGAGAATCTCCGCATCACAATGACTCCCCTCCCTCTTCATCTCATCAGATAGAAGTCCTTGCAGTTCATGATTGTAAAGCGTAACGCCATCCAATGTCAATCCACCGAGAGAATCCAAGTCACGTACAACGCACAAAGCTAATGTTAGTACGTAGCCAATTCAGCTTGTAGCAATGGAAAAGGAGGAGAGGAGAAGGGAGAGATGAGAGGGGAGGGGAGAGAGTTCCTTATACATACTGCCAGTATTTTATAAGTCCCTGTGTATTTACTATTTACATTACTCCGTTTTCGGAATTGTGGCAGAACTGTATAGAAACAGTATAAAGTATACATATATACATATATATGTGTGTTTCGGCCATTTTATGGAATTACACGGTAGTGAAACGATAAAGGACGTACAAGGCTGGAAACATTATACCGAGATATGTACCAGAAGAAAAGAGAATAAGAACGTATGGAGAGAAAGAGAGGGGAAAAAAGAGCAATAATAAAAAAAATATATATAAAAAAAATAAAAGAGAACAAGGGGATATGTTACACAAACGTGTGGCTTCTACGCGTCTGACGTATAAAGTTAAGTGCGTCCGTTTCTACTGGGATAATGGCCTACCTTTACAATCTACAGTAAATCCACTGAAATAATTTCTCTTTTTTTTTTAACACAGTATTATATTTTTTATTGCGTTTAATCGAATGAATATGGTGTACTTTTTACAATTGATTTTGTCAATTTTTTTTTATCCCTGGAGGAATTAATGCCTGATGCGAGTTTTTTGAAGTTTTGGGAATGGGGGCGGTTCATGAAAAAGCTTCATTTTCAGGTTAAGTAATTAATTTGAAGATACAAAATGAGTTTTCTTTTGTCATTCAGTTTTTTTTCAAGAATATCTTCGGTAAATAATGGAGAAACGCTTTTTTTGGCCTGATTCTTTTTTTTTGCAGCTCTTGAAATTCTATATTTTTTTTGCCATTTCGTTTTTTTTTCTTTAAAATTTTCGGAAAATAATGGAGATACGCCTTTTTTTCCTAATTCATTTTTATAAAAATTGGAATTATTATTCACAAAAATTGAATCAAGTGAAGAGGGTGTAACTCCATTATTTTCGGAGATATTAGCAAAACAAAAAAGGATTGTCTTGTGTTTGACCTCTTCGCCACTGATTTGTCAAGGAATTTGTCATCTTGGATCTTTGGTGGAGTCTGCAGATGAGTTTCAATTAATTTACTGTTTTTTTTTGTGTTTTTTTTTCTTCGTGGTTCTGATGTTGGATCTCTTCCGCTTGGATTTATGGGGAATTTGTTGAAAACAATGATTATTAATTCACTCGGTGCAGGGATAAGTATCATCTAACATCGTTGACGGGAATAGCTCTACATGGTTCTGCACTTCAGCTTGTGCACACGAGCCCCGGTGACCACTGTGGCAATGAATCACTTCATCATTCTTGACTTTGGTATTATCTGTATGGTTTCCTCTGGACGAACGTGTTTATTCGAAACCTCTTACACTTAGTGATTTCGAGAGACTCAACATTTTCTTTCTGAAAAAAACACATTACAAGATTTGGTCGAAGTTCGATAATCGATAGCGAAATTCTGGCACGCCTAAATTTCATTGGTTGATCGGAAATCCACGAGTTACGCGGGATATTTAAAAGAACTGTAAATTTTGTGTGGGTCATGTATGTCTGTTAGAAAGAACAATTTCGTATGAGTTTTGAATGATACGTGATTTGATTCTTTAGGTGAGATTTCTATCAAATACTCTATTATTATAATACTGATTCCGAAATAGAGCAAAATCATGCTTGATTTTCCATGAGATTTTCAAGAGAAATGAGAAATAAATTCACATGCAATCACGACAAAATCAAAGCTTTCCTCTCACGGTACATTTGAGGTTCAATTACCTAAACGCAGATGAACAAAAAATGAATGTTTTGTATCAAAATATCGTGCATAATATATTACATTTCTCCCCATTACCAGAAACAACCATTTATGATTTGAAAAGAAAAATTTCCTTTTTAATTTTGAAAAAATGATGATGCATGAAAACATGCGTAAATCATTGAGTTGCATTAAAGCCGAAATTTGCAAGCTGCCCGCAAAGCACGCATCCTGATCTAGTTTCTGATGGAATTCCTAATTTTTCTTGTCTTTTTTGTGTTTCAGGTAAGTTACCAGAGTTTGGAGGAAAGAGGAAATCGATAATTTCAAGTGCACGTGAGTTTAAAAATGTTTCATATCATTGGAACAGCATTTACTGTTGATGCCAAACTCAATTTTAATCAAATAACGCGTTGATTTTTTTTCCAACAGTTGTTCAAGAATAATTCAGCCACAAAAATGAACATACATTTCTTTTAACCTTAACCACTACTGTAGTTCTTAAAATCCTCTACATAAAAAAAAATCAGTGTAAAAGAGGGGTATCTCCATTCCCTGAGATAATATCCCCCAAGATATTCTCTCAAAAAAGATGGGTGGAAAAATGCTTTAGAAAATAGGGGAAACTGTGGCAAAATGGACCTTCAGGAGAATATGATGCATGATTTTTTTCTGAGTGGATGACTTGTTGGAAAAGTCTGAAAAAATTTGAGAAGATGCATTGGAATATGTGGAAATTATCAGTGAATTTTTCAAAAAAATCTCGACGAAGCCTTCTCTCTCGAAAAAAATCCAATCATTCCGTACCACAAGTCCATTTTTTTCGGTCCATCTTTCAATTACCTATCTCCATAATAGGCTTATCAAAAAAAAGGCACGAGCCTTTTTGTAAAGAATTCCGAGAAAATTACAAAAAAGCTGTCTCCTGATAGATTCTCTCAATTTCCACCATTACCTAGATATTTTCTAAAATAAAACCCGCATCCTAAAACGCCATCTATATAACTATACAATCGCTTCAAGACCGCCACAACGCCCATTTCTCCCCTTGCGGAAGAACTAACAACCACCATCCCCAGCCCCTTGCCTCTCTGGCGTCGCCAATTCCCCGTAATTGTCCACAGACTTTGAACAAAAAAAAGAAAAAATTACCTGCAAATAACAATAAATTACTGTTTTAACACGTGGAATACTCGAGCAATATTCTCACCAGTATCTTTCATTTACAGTAAAATCGACATATCTATCCAAACTAATAAATATAAATCTACGGTAGACGTGCTACCCAAGTCGGGGCAATCCGTCTCAAGCGTCCACTCCGCCTCTGCTCCTCTTCTTCTTCTTCTTTTCATTTTATCTTTTTTTTTGCCTTATTTCTTTTCGGGAGGCATTGTTTTATTCCAGCCGCGTAGCAGACACTCCTCATCCCTTTTTCCCCAAACCCACACACACACACACACATACATGACACCCACATCCACACATTTGTGCACACACTCAGACACCTCGACTGGGCTGGTTTAGCTTCCTGACAATTTTACCCTCTTCTTTCCTCTTTCTCTCTTCTTTTTTTTTTATTTCCACTCAGTGCCATCATCCCGCAACACTCCTTTATCTATTCTCCTCCTATAAACTCAACGGTGTACAGCTTCATCGAGAGAGAGTGCATTTCCACTTTTTTTTTTCCTTTTTTTTTTACCCCAACAGACACCAATATTCCAACCAGCTTAATGACTGGTTTGGCTTCAATATCGTATACAGTGGCCAACTACTTTCTACAGTTAATCACGTTCGATGCAATTTTTTTTTTCGACTCCCATCTCCGTCTCTCTCTTTTACTCTGCGCTTTTTTTCTCTCTTTTGTGTTGCCTTTTTTTGTTTTTTTTTCTCCTTTTTTTGGGAATATTTCAGCAAACTGGCGATTTAATATGCGGAAAAGCTCGTCCTGTGCGGTTCCGGCTTATTGCCAATTGTTATTTTCGGTCTGGTCGTGGATTGACGAGACAGCCATACGCCCATGTTACTGGGAGGTAGAGAGAGGGTGGTGGAAAGTGGCGAGGGGGAAAGGGGGTGGGCCGACGATTGTTGCATTTTAGAGAGTGGTGTTGATAAAAAAAATAGAATAAATGAATGGGAAAGAGTGATGGATTTATGGGTGGGGGGGGGGGGGGGCGAAAAAAAGCGTTTTTCAACGAGAATTTATGGGAATATTTTTAGAAATTTTCGGGAGGGAGGGGATTTATGCATGGGATAGGGGTGGATTGAGTTATTACGATTTTGAGAAATTTGATATTGGGGGAATAATGGAGGGGGTAAATGGAGATCTTCATGATTTCACGACGAAAATTATAATTAAAATGAGACATTTTTTTCTGCCATTTATTCTAATGAAAATATTTCAGGAATTAATTCCTGGTTCGTCTTTTTTATCCCGATTCATTTCTTTTTTTCTTTTTTGATTCTTTACAAAGGTTTGAGTTAAAAATTGCGGTTCAAGCCTATCTTGCTTAGTTTCTGAGATATTTTATTGAAAATGATCTAAAAAGAAAAATAATCGATTTTTTCCTCTATTTTTCTGAGATATCTAAGAAATTAATGGAGATACGCCCTTTTCTATTTTTTCATCTCGAGCAATTGTCTGCAAAAAAAGGCGTATCTCTATGTCTTTTCGGGATATTTCATATAACAATGATTAATTTTATTAAAGAAAAAAAAAATTAATCTCCATTTTTCTCTACTCCAATATTCCAATTATTACATGACAATAAATTCGTACGAAAAAAATTCAATTGAATTCAAATGAATGCCCTTTAAAAAGCCTCCAAAATTAAGAAAAACATTCATAAAATAAATAAATTCATGAAGAATTTAAAAAAACCGTCCGTGATGAATTAATTTGCCAGTTTTCTCTTCTGCATCCATACTTCATTCATTCTGTTTTCACCATTTTTCATTGTTTAATTCACACACAAGCTCTTGTCGCAGCATTTATTCCCCCCGGGATTTTCGAAATAATAAAAAACAAAAAATACACATATACCTACAGATGCACATGCAGACACACACACACATACATACAATGGAGTCACTCAAGCACGAGGAATGATCCAACCGGGTTTTTTAGGGATTGGAGGTTAATCCCAGAGTCGAGTACGAGTGGAAACAAAATTTTTTTGTTTGTACCTTTACCTTTTTTTACGGAGGAGGGGGGGGGGAGGGTTAATCGAAGAGGATACTGCCTGCGTTCGGCAATTGGCGCACTCGATTGCGGCCAAATTTGCGTTTTTTTCCTGACGCATTCTCTCATACCATTCGTGTCTCGATGGCAAAATTGACGTTGCCACGAGAGTTCACCGGCAGAAAAGGACAAACAATGTCGAAAGGGGGAAAATAACAAAAAAAAAAAAAAATTCCATGTACGAGAGAGAAAATGAAAAATAAAATAATAAAAGCAATGGATTGCTTTACACCGCTTCTGTGAGCACCAATAGGCCAATAAAAGTCAATTAATTATTCAATCCTATACTCGTTAAAATTTTTAAAAGGAGAAATTTTTCAATTTCCCAAAAATTCATTTTTTTTTTGGTATTGATAAATTTTTTCTGCACGAAATAAATTTAGGTGAATGGTAAAATAGCGGATGTGTGGGAAAATAATGGGTATACGCCTTTTTAACTTTAATTAATTTTCGTAGAAAATTTTCAAAAAAGGTGAAAAAAAAATTACCAATTTTGTAATTTTTGAAAATACGAAAAAGTATTCAGGAAAAAATGATAATCATAATTATTTCTACTGTTGTGGATGGAAAAAAACGTATTTCCATCAGTTTCTGAGATATTTCATCAGAAATAATCCAAGAAGAAATAATAGATTTTCTTTCTTCTTGATTATCAATTTTGATTCTCTATTTTTTTTTGAGAATATCTCGGCAATAATGAAATAACGCCTTTCTTGTGCTAATTTATTTTTTATCCCTTGAAATTGTTTAAAAAAAAGGATGAGAACCGAAAAAAGGCGGATCTCCATTAATTAAACCTTCATATCTGAAAAATCCATAAAAATTATTTTTTAATTACAAAAAAAAATTACTTGTTTCCCAATTTTCAAAAATACAAAAAAAAATTCATGATTCTTTTCGAATAATAATTATAATTATTCCTAGTGCAAAACCGCAAATTAAATGAATTTTTGTCCTCAATCGGTCCACAAAACGTGACCGAAATAATTCGTTGTAATTAATTCCGTTAATTAAAAGACGAAGCAACCAGAAAATTTTCCAGAAGCCAGTGCTGTAAATTATGCAATAAAACAAAACATGATAAAATCCCGCCAGTTTCAGAGAAACATGAAGAAGCTGAGATAATCGGATAACTAGATGAGCTTTGATGCTGATGAATCTAAAGAATTTAAACTTAAGAAATCCTTTGGAGAATTAATTTATTTTCTCTTCGTGTACCATTTTCACATGAAGAGGAACAAAAGGGATGTGAATAAAGGCTCGTAAATTTTGGCTTGATTGAAATACTTCCAGCCTCTAAGAAAAAAAAAAAAAAAACAATGAGCCTCAATTCATAATTCACCAGTGAATTTTCTTCTTCAGTAAGAGGCGGAGACGAGAAAACAAGTGAAAAAAAAATAAATAAATCCATTTATTATCTCCCGAGTATTTACAAAACGGTACAAACACTGTATAATCCCGTTGAACAAACTCTCGCATACTCGAAGTAATTAAATTAATTCATAGCCACAGTAAATAAGAAGAAAACCGGTTTTTCTAAGATGATCGTTACGCCTCCGGTAACGAGTACTTTCTCTCTCTCTCCTATTGCCAAGAAAAGGGTAAAAATTGATACATAAGAAGCATTATTTCATTGGTAATGTTTATATGCACTTATATCTTGTGGAATACCTGCTGAGAAACGCCACTGTTTTTTTTTCTTCAATGTTTATTTATTTGATGAAGCCTGGAACGCCACTGTAACGCCGAATATATGGTTAATGTGGTGTCTCTCCCCTACTAATGAGATTTTAGGTCGTAAAATACATCAGAGAAATTCCACGTTTATGATGATACATAAGGCGACTTTTTTTGCTCATCTCGGAAATTGATGGAGATACGCCCTTTTTATCATCATCTATATGTGTAGAGAATTTCGAGAGCAATAAAAATGGATTAGGAAAAAAGAGCGTAAGTCCATATGTTGCGAAGATATTTCAAACAAATTGTCAAAATTTATCAGTTTTTTAAAAATATCGAGGAGACTAAGCGAGATAGAGCGATTTAATCCTGATACCTTTTCATAGAGACAAGAGCTACGACAAGTGATGAGGATAGAGGGGCTTATCTCCATTATTTTTAGAAAAATTATCAAAATTGATAGAGTAGTGTTACTGTTGAGTATAAACACTGCAATGTTAGTGGAAACACTTTTGCATGGATTAAATTTCCGATTGGATATAATTAATTTTATGGTGGCTATATGCTAATGATGTCAAGAACCTGAGGAAGCCTCAATAGAGCAGGCAAAACGTTGTTCATTAGACAATTATTTAGTATTGTTGAATCCATTTCTTCCAAGGTCTCATGATCCCAAAGATAATAATAATTCAACATGGAAGTGAGAAACATAATGCGAAATTGATGAATTTTTTTGGAAATATCTCGGAAAATGAGCGTAATAGAGCGATTTTCCCAAGAGCTTTTTTCTTATAGCTCTTAAAATTTTCTATCAAAAAGTGAAAAAATGGAATTAATTCGAAAAAATCTTCATCTTAAAGAAGAATTTATCTTGTTTCACCACTTATCCCAATTTCCCGTTATTTTATTTTACCTCAATAGTCCAAAAATATATTCAGAACCTAAAAAAAAATAAAAGCGCAAGAACTCACAATGAAAGATGCAGATTTTTTCTCGAGATATCTCGAAAACTAATGGAGATACGCCCTTTTTCCCCGAATCCTACATAATTTTTTTTTGAAGTAATAATTTCAAGAGCTTTCTCATTTTTTCGAGAATTTCTCAAGATTAAGGGTAAAAGTGCCCTATCCCGCTTAGTTTCCAAGATATTTATTCTCAAAAAAATCGCCTTAAAGAATTCGACTGCGAAAGAGATTGTGTCTCTAGCTCTTCACATCTCGACATCACGAGAGCCTCGAAATATCTCCAAAATGTACGAAAAAAAGCGCAAGAAACCCGAGTAAGAGCTTAAATCCCTCAAAACCTTGACCAACTCAAGCCGACAATTTTCCGCCTTTTTTCCTTCTACAAAAACCTAAACATTGCACTGAAAGCCTCAAAGCCCAAGTAGCTAACGTATGTCAGACGTGCACTTTGTGTATCAAAGATTTGGAGCAGTAGAACACACATACATACACATACACACACACACATCATCCCCTTCACGATGACTGTGCTCTCGGATTTTTTCAGAGCCGTAAAAGTCTGCAAAAAATGAGGGAGAGAGAGAGAGAGAAAAGAGATCCACTGATGCAGTGACTCGTTGAGAAGTCAATGGCTCTGTGTATGTACACTTTACACTAGTGTATGTCGACTCATTTTGTGAGGGTGATGGGCTGAAATGAGGCTCATTCGAGACCTCAGAAGAGTTAAGAGAGTACATACAACCGACAGTTGCAGCATCTCTGCTCTTTAACTAGTAACCGAGGAATGTGCCAGTCGAATGCTCTCTTGTCCCGAGAAAAGGTAACATTTGTACTCGTGCCAGGACTTAGGTTCACGAACTTTATAGGAAAAAGGAGGAAAAAAAAAGTGACTAACTCCCCCCCCCCCCCCTCTACGAAAGCTCTCTGTAGTTCTGGCGCGATTGCGCAATGTCTATTGCCCACGAAGAATATAATCCGCAGACAAAAAAAATCTAGGGGAAAGAAAATCGAAAAAAAATATAAAAAGTAGGAAATGCCCAAATGGGATTCGTGTTCAAAAACCTGCTGATTTTCCTCTACCTTTTTCTTTGAAGGTGGATTAGGGTGGTTAGGTCGAGGAAGTGGAAGAATGTTGAGACACTGAATTCGTCAATTAGTAACTTTTATTAATCGTTGGTGCACGATTTAGTCGATTTACATAAATGAATTGTCCGCATGATTAATATGTTCAAAAAGACGAGTTGATGCACTCTAATTGTTTGTTGAATGTCTCAATTGTTGAAATCACAAGAAGTCAAAATTGTTGGAAATACTAATTAACAAAGTGAATACTGACCAAATTGATGCCCAGAGGAGGGCTCATTTAATAATTAATTGGCTAATTCAAGGATTCTGGCTTATCAGCCCAAATTTGACTGACTAATCACAAATTTCGCAGCAATTTCCGAACAATTCGAACCCACGACCTTTGGATTACCGGTCTACTACTCAACCAATCGAGCTACTGTTCCCCAATTGTACTCGGAAATACATGGAGATACGCCCTTTTCGCCCTAATCCATTTTTGTAAATGATCCAAGCCCTAGAAGAAGGGGATCAGGATAAAAAAGGCAAATCTTCATTATTTCCCGAAAAAAAATTAAAAATCACATTCCAATTAATGCCATCGAGTTCTGGCACCATTTTGTGCAGCATTGCCTATTGCCCATGAAGAATATAATCCCAAAGACATTTGGAATATCATGTGCATGGTGCAATACATATTGAATCTCCTTTTTTTTATCCTCAGACATACACTCGCTTCTTTTTTCCTGTCTTGTGTTGGTGGTAGGGAAAAGTTAGCTGCCCTGGTAGAGGCGCGCGTCCGCTATTTTTCCATGCCATTAACGACTGACTTGAACGACCTCTATCAATGGCTTTATGGCGGTTGGCTTTTATCCTACCTCCTACTTCTCTCATACTTTTGCCTCCTCTTCTTCCTTCTTTCTCCTCCCCCCCATCGGTCCAATCACGTTCCAATGGGGCTACTACGTTTATTCTTTTCACTCCCCCTCATCCTCTCTTTCAACCTTCAATATTGCTTGTTTTTCTTTTTTTTTCTGCTTTTTTTCGTTCTCTTGGCTTTTTTTTGTGAATAGGTCTTCTGATTCTTGCACGACTTCTTATTTTCTGCCATTTGGTGAAGCATTCCTCGTTTAATGGCTCTCGCAGTTATTGCGGATCCTTTTATCGATGGTAAAAAAAATCAGTGATTTTGCAGGGTCCCGAGTGGAAATTTGTTAGGGCTTGCCTGATTCAGTTTCAGTTTAGGATCAGTAGGAATAAGGTCCACCCTATTCAGGGTACCCTGATACAAACCTTATCAGTTTCGCACCAGGATTTTCTCAACATGGGGAGGCTGATCAAAGACGGATCCTATTCTTATCTGGAAAAACTGAATGTAATAGTGTTTCGACAAGTCAAGGTGAGGTTCTCCTTAGTCAGGAAACCCTGATGAGAAACTTATCAGTTCCGCACCAGGGCTCCTTTGATACGGAGATACTGATCGAATACGGATCCGGTTTTTATCCGGAAAACTGAATATCATAGTATTTTGGCAAGTCAAGGTGAGGTTCTCCTTAGGGTACCCTGATGAAAAAATGATCAGTCTCGCATGAGGGCTTCCTTGATACGGGGATACTGATCGAACACGGATCCTATTCTCATCCGGATAAACTGAACATCATAGTATTTTGGCAAGTCAAGGTGCCCCGAGTGGAAATTTGTCAGGGATAGCTTGATGTAGTATCAGTTTAGGATTAGTACGAAATAAGTTCAACCTTATTCAGGTAGCACTGACTAAAACTTATCAGTTCCACCTCAGGCTGTCCTTAATAGGGAAATACTGATCAAATACGGATACTATTCTCATCCGAAAAAACTGAATATTGTAGTATTTAGAGAAGTCATAGTGAGGTTCTCGTTGATCAGGCTTCACTGATCAAAAACTTATCAGTTCCGCATCGGGCTTCCCATGATAGGGAAATACGGATCCTATTCTTATCCGGAAAAGCTGAGTATTATTTTTTTTGGAGAAGCCAAAATACGATATTCGTCATTCAGGCCTTACTGATCAGAAACTTATCAGTTTTACATCAGGTTTTCATTAATAGAGAAATGTGGATTGGATACGGATCCTATACTCATCCGGAAAAACGGAATATTACAGTACTTTAAGGAATCAAAATAAGAAATTTCTTAATCAGGTCTCACTGATCAGAAACTTATAAGTTTCATATCAGGTTCTCGTTAATAGGGGAATACGGATGCGATACTCATCCAGATAAACTGAATATTATAGTACTTGGAGGAGTCAAAATAAGGAATTTTTTAGTCAGGTCTTACTGATCATAAACTTATCAGTTTCATATTAGGTTCCCATCAATAAGGAAATGCGGATTGGATACGGATCCTATTCTTGTCCGACGAACCCGAATTCTATAGTACTGAGATGAATTAAAACGAGGTATTTCCTAGCCAAGCTTTACTGATCAGGAACTTATCAGTTTCATATCAGGTTCTTATTGAAAGAGGAATACGGATTGAAAACGGATGCTATTCTTATAAAAAAAACTGATTATTATAATGCTTGGAGAAATAAAAAAAAGGTATTTCTTAGTCAGACCTTACTGATCAGAAACTTATCAGTTTCAGATCAGGTTTTCATTAATAGGGCAATGCGGATTAGAACCAGATCCTATTCGTATCCAGAAAAACTTACTAGAAGAGTATTAAAGAAAATGGAAACGAGGTTATCGTTAGTTAGGCTGTACTGATGAGAAACTTATCAGTTTCGCATTAGAGTTGCCTGATTATGATAACTCTCATTATGATGTAAAACTTCAAGTCCGATCAGTTCATCCTGATCTGGAAGTGATCAGGATATTATCCGGTTCCCCGAATGTTTATTTATTTTCATTAATTTTGTTATAAACTTTTAATATTCTATTCCAAATCAAGAATTAGGATTTTATATTCTAATGCCAAGTATTTATCAATACTTTTTCTATCGAAGAGGTTAATATAGATCATGAAACCACCCGTTACTATAGCCAAGCAGTGGTCCAGTGGTTAGCGTGATGACTTAGTATGCGGAAGGTTCCAGGATCGAGTCCACCCAAGTGCAAATTAATTTCATAATTTAAAATCTTCAATTTCAGTAAAAAAATGACCCCTAATGTTCAAATATAGCATATAAATATCGTTAAAATAATTAATGAAATCATTTTTTGATTTTTCAGTTAATTAATTAATATTTACAGTTTCTTGAGCCGAATCAGTTAATAATAAGGTTACCTGATACTATTAGCATCAGGATACACTGATACTGATAGCATTCGAAACAGCGTTACATACATGATCAGTTACTGATCAGGATGCCTGATGCTATTAGTATCAGGCAATCCTGATACTATTAGTATCAGGCAATCCTGATACTATTAGCACCAGAATACCTGATACTATTAGCATCAGGCAGCCTGGTACTATTAGTATCTAAAACAGCGTTACATCTGTGATCAGTAACTTATCCGGATATTGGATACTGGTAGTATCCGCATACCTGATGCTATGAGCATGCGGATGCCTGATCCTGAAAGTATCCAAAACAGCGTTACAGCCCTGATAAGTAACTGATCTGATAGCCTGATCAGTAACTGATTTTAAATCAGTTTTGCCGGATCAGTAACTGATCATAAGCTTACCAGAATTTCCACTCGGGGTGAAGTGATGTTAGAGAATTTTTGAAATTTTGATGTTTTTTGATTTGAAAATTATGAAAAATTGATTTGAAATTAATTAAATCAATGGAAAAGGAACTGACCTTTAACCTCATTTTTGAATATTCAGGGTTAATACACTTGGAATCTGAGATGCTCCCCAAAAATTGAAAAATTCACAAAATCGAAGGAGACAGGCCTTTCATTTACTAATGAATTGGTGAAATGGGAGATTTTCTTTTTTCTTAAGTCTTTGATGTTTTAATAATATTTTCGAAAGTAAGGACGATAGCTTAATTGTGACGGAAACCTTTTCTGCACCTCTTAAACTTCTCTACGAAAATGGCATTATCTCTCTTAGTTTCTGAGCTATTCCCTTTAGAAAAAATCACGATGAAATGAATTCAAAGAATAAAACCAGAAAATTTCATTTTTCCACACTATTTTTTTGATAAATATCTCTAAAACTAAGCGAGATACCAAAATTTTCATGGAGACCTTGTTTTCCCTTCAGCTCTTGAAAATTCTATACAAAAAAAAGCATCAGCCCAAAATCGTTCTATCTCGCTTAATTTCCCAGAAAATCCTCATCAAAACCACAAACCTATCCCGCACCCCTCATCCCCCCCTCCACAAACCCCCTCCCCCTTTTTCAATACGAAAAGCCACTATTGAAGAAGGTCATAACATTTCAGCGACATCTGGAAATTTAATATCCCGACATTTGAATAATTAACTCAACATAGTCACATCTCAAGTGCAGCATTATTTAACTATCAAATATACCACTGCCTTCCATATGATTGTCTAATAAACTCTCAACTAAGTCGTGCAGGTGGAGCTCTTGCCTTTACGACTGTCATCAATGCCCAAGTATCTCTCTCTCTCTCTCTCTCTTCACTGCAACACAAATTCCCTATTTCCACTCCCCCCTCCCCTCACTCAAGTTTATTCCAACTTCTTGGATAAAATTTTCATCTGAAATTCAAAATGAAAATACATTTCCACTGTATTCAACTCTGAGTGGGTCACACATACAATAATAATAGTATGGGTGTTGAAAATTTCTCTGTTTCTTGACTGTTATTTCATTCATCCAGCATACACGGTTGCCCATTTCAAACAGTGTATGACGACAGAAATAGTATAGCAGTATCAAAACCACTGGGTTTGTACATTTACGAGTTGAAAATCGTGTTCACCTTGCAAATGTTAGGAAGGAGAAGTGAGACAGGCCAAGTGAAATAGTTGCCTCTCTTGGTTTTCGGTACAACGTTGGTTAACCGTTACGTACGTCATGCTCAAGGTAATAAACACCGAGTACCAAGGTGACCCGACAGATGCAACTTACCTCTCTACCCTCTGCTCCATTAATATTGGGTTCTTAGAAACAATGTGGCGTAAGTGCTATGCTTATTCATAGCACTTACGCCACTTTGTTTCTATGTCTTTTCACATACATGGCATACTTACGTCACTTTGCTTTGAATGCAATGCTTATAAATGGCAATTGAGCCACTTTGTTTTTAAGTCCATGCTTATAAATAAAATTTATATCACTTTGTTTGTAAGACTATGCTTACACATGAGATTTACGCCACATTGTTTCTGAGGCTGTGCTTATACATGGCACTTAAGTCACTTTATCCCCACTGTTATGCTTATACATAGCACTTGGGCCATTTTGTTTCTAAGGTTATGTTTCTACATGACACTTACGCCACTTTGTTTCTAAGATTATGCTCATAAATGGCACTTACACCACTTTGTTTGTAAGACTATGCTTATACATGAGACTTACGCCACATTGTTTCTGAGGCTGTGCTTATTATACATGGCACTTAATTTTTTAATGGTCACTTCATCCTTACGGTAATGCTTATGAATAGCACTTAGGCCACTTTTTTCCAAGGCTCTTCTTAAACATGGCACTTAAGCCACTTTGTTTTTAAGACGATGCTTAAACCTAGAACTGACGCCACTTTACTTTTGGACTGACGATATTGTGTCTGATCTCCGATTCAAGAATGTGAGGGATTAATTCTTAGTATCATTTCGGCTCTCGTTATTGTCTTGAGGCTTTTTATAATGGGCCAAAGTCGAAGAAATTGGATGAAGCTTTGTGGAAAATATTCTTTTGAGGGATTTCAAGCTAGTGGATTTATTCGACTGATACGGGAGAGATTCTGAGCAATCCGATCAAATGCAATTTGTGGGAGCTATTGATTTCCGAGGAGTTTAGTGAGTTTAATTGCTGGAATTATATCGATACTCATCGAGAATCTAGTATGAAGGTGAAGTTTATTAATGGCTTAATTGTTTACTCAGTAATTGAGAGATGAAACAGGAATAATTATTTTTTCGGGGTTATAGTGGAAGAATATCTCGAAAACTGTGGGAAATGATAGCGAAATATTTTGCAGAAATTACTTTCATATGTATCAAGATTCTCTACAAAAAAGGCGTCTTCACTAAAATTATTTTATCTCTCTTAATTCCCGAGATTTTCCATTGAGAATTCAGCAGTAGAGAAAATAGAAGAAAACCACATAATTCAATTTTTTTCCATCTTTTTTTCAAAATATTGCAGAAAATTATGTAATTGGTCATGAAAAAAAGGATCAGGGTAAAAAGGGCGTATCTCCAGCAGTTTCAGATATATTTCATTGAAAATTCAACATTGAAAAGGTAAAAAATAGAAAAATCGATTTTTTTGTCTATTTTTATTTTCAAAAAATCTTGGTAAATAATAGAGATACGCCCTTTTTGTCCTAAGGCTTTTTTTTGTATTTCTGCAAAGGAGACTCAGGATAAAAAGGGCTTATCTCCATTACTTTTCAAGATATTGTATCGAAAATTATCACAAGAATAATCCGAAAAATTTTCAGAAATTCAAAAATCAGGTAAAAACTCTCAAATATGAAAAAAAGGAATTGGAAAAAAATTATGCAATTGGAAAAAGAGAAAAAACAAATTATCAAATGAAATAATTCTATTTTTTTGGTGATTCTTTAAAAATATCCCAGAAAATCATGGAGATACGCCCTTCATCATGTTCTATAGCGCTCTAAAGAATTATTGGGGTAAAAAGGGTGTATCTCCATTAGTTTCCAAGATATTCCATTGGGAATGATTCCAAAGATTTTCTTCCTCAATTACCCCTCAACCTCTCACAATCCCCCCCCCCCCCTCTCCACCCTCTCGCCAAGTGCGAATGAGCGCCAAAAAAATTACCCACTTGTGACCATAATCCCTCCACTCTCTATCCCATGAATAAACCTAATCACCTCCAGAGAGAGAAAAAAAAAAAATTCCCCCGGAAAAAGAGCGATGAGCAACAGCGTTTGAGGGAGGAGCGCATAGAAAAATTATTACACCGTATCATGGATAAATTATGCAACAAAGAGCATAAAATGTAAAGCGTCACGGCACAACGCCAACTCGCACTTTCGCCTAGACTTCAACCTCCTCTTTTTTTTTCTGTTTTGGAGCAGCAAAAAAGGGGCGTAACCACCGGCAGTGATATACACACAATTTCCAACACCAGCCGAAAACAACGAAACATTTCAGCATTCTAATACAGTGAGAAACTCAACGTATTTCAGAATCCAAGGAGACTTAATGGACTTTTTACTCTCCTGTGTTGTCTGATTTATTTAGACTTTTTTCTTGCAGTGGGGGGGAGAGTGAAGCGAAAGATAGGCAAAAGTGCTTATTTTTTTTCTTTTTTTTTTTTATTCAAGCGTTATAACCACTGACTTTTATCGTGGGCATCAAGACGCCTGGCAATATTTCACAATTACGCAGCTTTATTGCGGTACCATAAAGATACTCATGGTGCGTGTTGGTCTTTCACGATCGAACAACCCCTCCCCCCCTTATTTTCATACAAAAGACGGGAGAAATGGACGTGTTATGCGAAATGATTCGGGATTTTTTTGCAGTGGAGGCCTCATCGAAAAAATTCGAAAAAATTCAGCCGCAACAAAGACATGCTGGGGCATCTCCTCAAATTTTTTTAGATTTTTTCATCAACTCTTTCACTTTGAAAAAAATTCCCGAATTATTTTACATGTATCATCCATTTCGCCCTAGTCTTCACTATAATTTTTTTTGTTGGTCGGGAAGGTTATGAAAAAATTTGAAAAAATTCAGCAACAATGGAGATATATTGTGGCACATTCTCAAATTTTTTCAGATTTTTTCGAGACCTCTTCACACAGAAAAAAATTTGCTGAATCATTTAATCTTGGGAATTAATTTTTCCTAAATATTTTTACAATTATTTAGTTTTTAAGGAGAATATTGATGGAAAATTTTGAAAAAATTCACTAATGTTGAAGTAATATTGTAGCATCTTCTCAAATTTTTTCTGATTTTTCCATCAACTCCTTCACCCTGAAAAAAAATCCTGAATCATTTTACCTCGGGGCTCCATTTCGCCTCGACCTCCCCTATCCATAAAAACTCCAATGCCTCTTTTTCCCACCCTTATTCTTATCTACAAGAAACTTTCTCCTCTTTATTCTCTTTTATTTCACCGTCGTATAACGGCAATTCTGTACATTAGTGTACTGCAAATTTTTTTTTTTTTTACATCATCGCGGTGGAAAATTTTGATTGGAGTAACCCAGAGAGTTGCTTTGTAACATTTTTGCCCTTCTGCACTGCCGCTGGGCTTAACGAACCACCTCGTTATGGAGAAAACGAACTGGAAGAAAGGGCGAGTGGTAGAGGAGTGAGAAGGAGGGGGGGGGGGGGGGGGTTAGAATATATACGAGGAACTGTTGGGGATTTTTTTAAAGTTACAAGCGTCGTTAGATGCGTGAGATTATCGTCTGGTCTTAATAAATTATTAGATTTCTTTTTTTTTTTTTTATGTATTTAAGGAGCAATAATCGGGGATATTGAAACGCAAGTTTACAGTTTTATGGGGAGAATAGAATTAATAAATTCAGGAGAAATTCCGGGTTTAATGCGGCATTACGAGCAAAGGCTTGCCGGTTTATTGCAAATTTTTCGCCTCTAATTAGAAGAGAATTTCTTAAGATAATATCCCAGTGTACGATCGATAAAACAGGAAAAAATGATGATTTGTAGGTTAGTTTGCAATTAATTGCTGATGATTCGGGAGAATGTGCTTTAATTTAGCTGAAAAAGTGATTAAACTATTCGAAAATCATATTTTCAGCCTGTGAATATAATTTTTTTCTTCTGAATTTTTTTTGACATTAATCTCCTATCACATGCGTGAGATAGAGAGAGAGGCAAATAGTTACGACTACTTTCTAATTAAAATTTCTAAATAACTATCCGATGAATTGAATATTTTTTCTTCTATTATTTAGTTGAAATGCTGTTTTCTTCGCCAATTGTTTTTAAATAATGGGTCAACCGTGTGGTTTTTTCAGTAATTTCTTTATTTCCGTTCGATTTAGGGCGTTTCATCCCCACCACCGCTATTTTCAATACACTGTGAAAACTAATGTTTCTATTGAACAGCTGAGGGAATTTTAGGCAGATAATAAATGTCAGGATTGACTTTTATTTAATTTTTGAGAATTTGATTTTTTGGGGCATTTTTGAGGGGAGAAGCCTTTTGATTATTAAAAGAATTCAGTTTTTTTTGGAATATCTTCGGTTTTATTGGTCGTAGCGACATGAGACCGATCTCAAATGAAAGGTGAGATCATTTCCCATCGATTTATGGGGTTTTAAATTTTGAAATATCAATTTTCCAGATACTTATGGGAAGTTTTGTGAAAAATTATGATTAACGGTTTTTACCCTATAACTATGTGAAAAATGGATGTTTTTGAATTCTAAATCGATGGTAAATGATCTTACCTTTCATTTAAAATCGGTCCCGGGTCGCCACGACCAATAGAATTAGAGATATTCCCGAAAAGCTAAATTTGCTAAAAAAACCGGAAGGAATTTTTTACCCCTCAAAAATGCCAGAAAAAATCGAATTTTCAAGAAATTCAAGAAAATGTCAATTTTACCCCTTATGTCCATATTGCCCCACCTTCTCCTACTAATTTTTAATCGATTCTTTCCCATCTTCCAGTCTCCAGAAATTCATTCAATACAGTTTTTATTCTATGACAGGAGACGTATATATTTATAAGTTATGTCATTGAAAAATAAGACATTTTGGCAGATTCTAACATTTACAGATAAGTGAATCGCCACTACCAAATAAATCTTTAAAATGTTTTAGAAGCGTCAACGAATAGGTCTTAATGTCGAACATTAGTTTTTGCAGTGTAACGTTGATAATCCATAACGCATGAACTGCACGGACGAAAATTATGGAAAAATCCAGAAAAATGTATGAAAAAATATCATCTTTGATACGCCATCAAAAAAATAAGGGGTTAACTATAATCGAGTTTGCTGAGATACGACCTTAATTAAATCTACTCGTTGCGGATTTAGTGGAGGCGTTCGATGCTGTTTTCAATGAATCAATTTCAATTTAGAAACAATGAAAATTTTGATGAGGATTGATAATGGCAGGATAAAAGCGAAGGGCAGTTCATTGATTACGGGATATGGAGGCTGTTACAGGGTTGGCGTCGTAAAGTCGAGAGACAATGACCTGGGTACAGGCGATTGGTATTTTAGTCGTTACGTTGGCATTGAGAGGAAATGTTCTGAATATTCACGAGGAATTTACGTGCGGTGAAGACGAGTTTTTAAATTGACGGGGGATTATCTTGGAAATATCTCGAAAATCATTGGATTTATGGGGATTTAGTAGGAGACCTTTTTTTGTAGGTTTTAAAATTCTCTGCAAAAAAGATTCTTCGATATATTTTTGTAAATCTACTTAATTCTGATATATTCACATGATTAACGAATTTTTTCTGAAAATCATTTTGATAAGTCAATTTTTTTGCCATTCGTTTCTCGAAAGGATCTCGGAATATAAGCCAGATAGCGTAATTTTCGTAGGGACCTTCTCTTAAGACTGTGAAATTCTCTACAAAAAGAAGTTCCTGACATTTTCTGTTATACCCACTCATTTCTGGGATATTTTCATAACTACAGAATTTTTTGCAAAATTATTTGGAAAAATCCATTTTTTGGCACTTTTTTTCTCAAAATATCTCGGAAATGAGGCAAGATAGCGTAATTTAACTGAAATCATTTTTTGTAGAGAATCTCAACAGCTAAAAAAAAGATCTCTCCAAAAATTTCGCTATCTCGTTAAATTTCCAAGATGTTCGCTTCTCAATAACTTCAGTATAATCATAAACGACTCAAAAAGCCATAAAATCGCCCCCAGCCATTGATTTATCGATGAATCATTAATTCCCTCTTCCCACCTCTGATAAAACCTCGACTAGCGTATCAATGTGTTCAAAATGAGGGTTAAGAACCAACCAAAAAAAAAACAATTCGCCAAAGAAAAATAACATGCAATAAGTTTTACGAAAAGAAGCGAGGGTCCACTAGCTGTTCATTCACCCAAACTCTCCTCACAAACGTGACGTTGACCACTACTCTACAGGAAAAACCCAATAATCCAAGCCACTCCTGACAAACGATCACGTCAAAAACGTAATTCTGAAATGTTCTCACTCGCTCTTTTTTTTTTTTTCCTTCATGAAATCGAGGGGATGCCAAGGAAGTTACAGAAAAGTGCTTGACTGAGATATGGTAGGTGTACTCGACGTCTTGGCTTTGCCATCACACAATCATTGGACCCTTCTCACATCTTTTCTTCTCTTCTTCTCCGCCCATTGGGTAACAAGACCGCAAAACTCGACAGCTGAACGTGAATTTTTCTGTCCACAAGAAACGTTAATAAATCGATGAAAAAACCGCAGAAGTCTATTTTTCACCTTTTTTTTGGGGGAATATTTCGGAAATTAATGGAGAAACGCCCTTTTTGGCCTAATCTTTTATTTATGGCTTTTGACATTCTCTGCAAAAAAAAGGATTAGGGTAAAAAGGGCGTATCTCCATTAGTTTCAGAGGTATTAAGTGAGGAAAAATGGAGAAATAAATGAGATATCTTCTGGGGAATTATCGCCGAAATAAGTCGATTTATCATTGTTCTATTTCACTAAAAGAAAATAGGGAAATTTTCTATTAATTTGTCTTCTTGCAACAAAATGGAAAGGATAAATCGATTTTATTAAGCTTTCTTTGGGATTATTTTGGAAATTGATGGAGATAGGCCCTTGTTATTAGATTCTTTTTTTTGCGGCTATTAAAATTTCCCTATCTCGCTTAATTTCCGAGATTTTGAAATAAAAATGATCACAAGATGATTTTTTTGTAATATTTTTTTGAGAATATCTTGGAAATCAATAAAGATACGATCTTTTTATTCTATTGCAGTTCGTGACAGTTAAAATTGTCTACAAAAAAGGGGATGAAAGGATGAAAAGGGCGTATCTCCAATTGTTTCTGAGATATTTCGTTGAGAATAATCACATAATAATACGATTTATCCTGTTTTATCTTGGCGCTACTGAATTATCTCTAAAACGAGTGGACTTAGGAGAAAATTCACGAGATCTTTTTTCTTGAGAATTTAATTTCCTGAGAAAAAGGTGTCCTGACGAATTCTCCTAAACCTCATCATTCGCCGAAATATTCTCAAGATAAACGTCAACGAATTTCTCCCTATGAATACCTTTTTCCTAAAAAAATCTAGAAAAAAAACGAGTATAATTTAAAAAAAAGACTCGAAAAGCCTGAAATCACAAAAACAGGTGAGAATTCACAGGATTTAATACATAAACCCCGAGCAAAAAATAACACACCCTCGACCATTCTCTCGTCCTCTATTTTCATTCGCATTCGTGACAAAAAAAACTCCTGTTTTCTTTTTGATAGAATGAAATAGAATTTTTCCTATCCAAAAGAGAAAAATAAAAATAAGCGAGACTTCGACGAAAATGCGAGAGCTTTTCGGCGAGATACAACGCGTTAAAAATGGATAAAGACACAAAACAAGAGAATGCCCGGAGACATTCTCTTTTACATCATTCACTCCACGTGAATTTTCCTAAAAAGAAGAAGAAAAAAAAAGAAATCTAATGATTTTACCATCCTCTTTCTTCTACATGCCATTTACCCAAAACTTTACTTTTTCCCCATCTTTTTACCGTTATGTCAACGTTACAATCCCTGTGAAGGCACGCAGGGGTGGCTTTCACCCTTGAATAATGCAAAAACTCCCTTTATGAATTTTTATGCAAGCCACGGAATATACGCCCATGAGTTTGTCACGAAATAGTGCGTTCCTCTCTGTACCTCTTTTTTTTTTTTTACTGTTTCACTAAATTTTACGTTTTTTTTATTTCCATGAATTTTTTTCTAGTTATCGTTTTTATCCGGCATTATGATATTCACATGGTTTTTCAAAAGTTTCAGTCTGCTGTTGAATAAAAAAGAGGAAGGGAATTGTTCAACAAGCATGGAAATTTTCAAAAAAGAGGAGAATAATAAACAGGATAATCATTCATTCGTTGAAAATTCATTTGATAAATCAGTAGAGAAGAGATGAAACAGGCAAAATCTATTTTTCCCTTAAATATCTCCAAAACTAGCCTGGCTACAAAAAAATGAGTGGAAAAGGTGTATCTCCATTAATTTCAGAGATCATTCATTGAAAATCATCATAAAGATAAATTATTTTTTCTTGACTTCTTTAGAAGAATATTTCGGAAATTAATGGAGAAACGTTCTTTTAGCCCTAATCGATTTTTGTAGTTTCTGAAATCTACAAAATAAGAATCTAGCTGCAAAAAAAGCATATATTATACGATAAAAATGCCGAAAAATCGCTCTATCTCGCATAGTTTCCGAGATATTCATCAAAACAAGTGACCCTTTCTGAAAATATTCCATAAACTTATGCAGATATACCCTTTCAACTCCAAGTCTCTCTTGTAGCTCTTGAAATTCTCTGTAAAAATGGATTAGGATCAATAATTTCAAATTTTTCAAATTTTCTGATGAAAAAAAAATATTTAATGGAAGTGTTCGTCGATTGTAATGAGGTCTAGTGAATTTTACCGATGTTAATTGAAACAGTTAATTGAAAGAGATAATTAATATGAGTTTGGATAGTAATTAAAAATTTTCCAATAAAACTTTAATCAACTTCTTTTAACTTTGTAAAGCCTCCAAATAGAATAGATTATTCTCATTACAGGAGTTTGATTGAGTATTTGTAATCTCGTGGAATTAAAATGGAGAATTTTTCAGAATTAAAAAAATTTTGCGTTTGAAGGGATTCTGCTTTTTTTTGCTCGTAAATCAGGAAAATGTACTCGGGGAGAATTATTACCTACAACATTCACAAATTCAAATCAGTAAACCGGCAATTCTCTTGTTCGTTCATCTCTCTCTCTCTCTTGCGTCTTCAGAATGTCTAACATTCCTGCGTTAATTACGAGTACTGAGTAGACACAGGATATTCCAAGCGGACCATTAACGTGTGGCATCTCAGAGATGCCCACAAGACGCCCATTAGCTGGCCACGTGAAATTCTTGTGCTGTTGTTTTGTTACACTAGAGCAAATTCAATTCTCTTCTGCTGTTTGCTATTTTTTACAATTTCATTAAAATTTATAGTAATTTCATTAATCAGGAAATAATTCGAAAAATCGACTGGTGATAATTTTGCGAATATCTCGGAACTATTGAGGTTGAGAAGGAAATTTCAAAATATAGCGACCACTACAACGCAATATACAGGCATAGAAGAGGGACATTTGCACGCGCTAAAGGACTCACGCTGTCCCCATTCAAAAATCTTAAAAAAAAAGAATAATTATACAAATAAATGGAATTTTAAAAAATGACTATTTAATCTCAAATTTAGAAATTCTTGAGAAATCTCAATTTTTTCTATGCGATATATCGTATTATGTAATATCAACTCATATTCATCAAGAATAACTCATATTCCATATTTCATTCTTCCTTTCTAGCTTAATGTCCGAGATCCTCCAACGTATCCGAACGTAGCCTAACGTACATATGGTAACCAGTCAAATGATCATCGTAAAAAAGATCCTGACGAAGTTGAGCCCTGTTTTTTAAATTCTTAGAGAAAAATGTCAAGAAAGCTTTTTTGTAGAGAATTTCATCGACTGTCAAAAACATCTCCAAAAAAATCACTGGAAGATCAATAGTTTTGATAAAAGGAGACAGGATCTTTTTTCCGAGGATCTATTGACGTGGAACCCGTACATATACACTGGAATACCTTT
Source organism: Aleiodes alternator (assembly GCA_963921955.1). Classification (NCBI taxonomy): domain Eukaryota; kingdom Metazoa; phylum Arthropoda; class Insecta; order Hymenoptera; family Braconidae; genus Aleiodes; species Aleiodes alternator. The sequence goes on along the minus strand of OY998099.1, from coordinate 5,790,008 downwards.
AAAACAGTCAATGATTCGAACTAAAAAAAACGAAAGCACTTGATAACAGCTTCATAAGTTCTAAGTACTGAACACGTAAGTATTTTTGACGAGAAGAATGACCAGAAGAGTTAGTAGTTGTTGGTCGCTCATCCGGTAAAGCACTGATTTTCCATTGCTAAGTCCTTTCTGGTGTACCTACTCCTCAACTGATGGGGTTTCCTTAAACCTTTCTCCACTTTCCCCAATGACTCATCTTCTCACTGAATGTTTCCAGTTTTCTCTCAAATAAACGCAATAGATGAAAGACGTCTGTTTTCCTTATTGAACAATGAGCCCAATGGATAACCTTCCAAAATCGACTATCCGGTGAAATTTCCTGTTCGTACCGTCGACTACGTTGGAGGACTATCAGAAAATTCTCGTTCCTTTCGAAATTCAGTGTATATTCTGCGTTGAAAAATCATCACTTGGTTATATCCACATTGATCTAGTATCATTGCCATCATCGAAAGGATACAAGGATGCATGAACAAGTTAATAGGAATCTTTTTTGTAGATAATTTCAAGAGCTACAAGAAGAAATTCTACAAAAATTTCGGTATCTCGCTTATTTTCCAAGATCTGCAATTTAGAAGAGTCACGAAAGTGAGTCAATTTTTCGAATAATTCTCTTGTTACTTCTCTCGCAGTTATTCCAGTGAAATAGGGGAAATTCAATTCCCCAAGTCTACATTACTTCCCTCTCCATTCCAGAAACATTATACATACCATTGGATAATCAATTTCTCAGAAAATTCTCATGTAAAATAAATGCATGAAACACAAGTAAGAAAGAGGGAAAGGAAGAAAAAAAAAATTTGATCAATAATTTCCACTCTTTATGATCCTGTAATGGTCCCCTTTGAAGCTTTCTCGGTTCAAAAACTTCAATCTATTTTACTAACAATTTTTCTCATTTTTTTCTTTCCTTATTATTAGCTCGATTCTTTTTATGATCCCCAATTATCCCTGTAAACGGGCAAAGGGAGAGAAAATGGCATGAAGTACATTAACATTCATCCTCCCTTTATTCCTTTCTTCCTTTTTTTTTTACGGTTAAATTGTGAGAGTAGGGAGAGTTGAGGCATAACTGTTCTCTACACGGAAGTTTGGGAAAAGAGATGGTAGTACTCTCTGAGTTCTACTCTCACCTAAGAATATACGGCTCTTGATATCTACAATCTCTCTGGTATATACTTACCTCTCATCCAAAACTTCTGTTTCGCTGATGCTCCACTGTTGTGATAGCCCGAGCTTTACAGAACTCTAAGAATTGCGTACAGAGATAACAGTTGAACTTTTGATTTTTTTGCTGTAAGAGTTGATTTTCAACATCATGAATTTAATTTTTTTTTTGATTTTTGAATTTCTAAGATTAATTTTTTTTTTTCATTAGAAAAAATGGGGAAATTTAATGAATTCAAGAATCGAATATCATTTTGTGAATAGCGCTATCTCGCTTAGTTTCCGAAATCTTCTCATAGGAATCAATAGTTGAGAGGTGAAATGAGACAAATCGACTCATTTTTGTGATCATTCCAAACAAATATCTCGAAAACTAATAGAGATGCGTTTCTTTTACCCCAATCCTTTTTGTTAACTATCTCAAGACCTACAAAAAAATGGACCAAAACAGAAAGGGCGTATCTCCATTATTCTGCAAAATATCCAATGAAATTTGAGATGAATTCCACATAAAATCTTTAAATCAAATAATCCCAAAACAATCAAAGCACCAAACTTCCATTCTTCTCTCGAAATTTCGATTTACAATAAAAGTGTTACCCCACGAAATAATCTGAAGAATCCTGTACATTCCTCTCATCGATAGAATTTTCCTCTCGATATCAGTTTCCTTTTTCCTCTACAGGCCAATGAAGCCTAACTGCCCTCTTAGCACTAGAGTTCCCCAGAAAAGATGATAGTGGCTCTCGAGTTTCTCTGCTTCTTACTTTAACCAAAGCCCCTCCAGGTACTTTTATCTAGGATCTCTTCCCGTATACTCTCCACCCATTTGCCCCCCTCCCCTCCCCTCTTCCCAAACGATGTCGTCTTTGTTGCGATAACCGCACGGGCGCAAGAAATCTGTGAAAGTCCAGCAGAAATTCTCATCTCGAAAGCTGTCTGAGTTTCTCTGCACCAAAAACTTCACTTCCTCCTCCTCTGTCCTTCTTCCTTTCTTTTTTTTTCGTTTATTCTCATCGTATCCTGTGATTGCCCGGGTAATACACACAGGGAAACATAGCCAAAGTCCTCGGGATCGCCCCAGGAAATCCTCTTAGTTCTTCCTCTCACTCCCACTTTCTCTCTCTCTTACTTCTCCGGCTTCTTAACGAGGTTCGTTCCTTGTGGCCAGTGGCCTTCAAGGATTTTAAGCTAATTGAATCGTTTTATGTTTTGACGATGTGTAACTGGATAGAAGAAGGTCTACTGTCGTTTTGTCGAGACCCTAACCTCAGGCTAAAAGCACACAATTTAATCCATCACATATACTCAAAACTCAACATGCAAATAATTTTCCTGTACAAAGCAGAAAATAGATGGAATATTATATATGTCTGTTTTGGACATTGAGCTTTGTTCTTCTTGAGGGATTATCCTAGTTCATTATATCAGAGAGCTTGTCCAGAGATCACGGTGCGAAAGGGTTAATCTCCTGGGTCATGACTTCACGAGATTTTTGTCAACACAAGGAGAAATTGAATCTCTAGCAAATAAGTGAAACAAGTAGTTTTTTTCTTAAATATCTAGGAGATTAAGAGAGATAGGGGCTCAGTCATTTTTTTAACTCTTGAAATTTTTTCATGAAAAAGGACGTGAGTCAAAAGGGCGTATCTTCATTAGATTGCGAGATATTAAAACAAAAAATTGACTCATGAGACTGTTTTTCTGGATGAACATTAGATAGAAGAAATAAAATTTTGGATTCTGAGACAAGAGATGAAATTTCTATAAAAAAAATGAAATTTTCGGAATTTTAGAGGGAAAAAATTTCTAAGCCAAAAAAATAGTAACTTTGAGGCTATTCCAGTTTTTCTTTCTCAAACAGAATGAGTTGCTTTTTTCTTTCAATATTTTTTTGAAAATATCTTGGAAATTAACTGAGATAGGGCGATTCTGCCCGTACCCTTTTCTGTAGCTCTTTGAATTCAGTACAAAAAAAAATTCAGGTGAAAAGAATTAACCTCCATTAATTACCGAGAAAAATCATTCATTGATTATTATAGCTGTTTGACATCTTTGTTTTGAGTTCTTCTTTTCGAAGAAAAGTGTATTGTCCCAACTGAATACCATCTGATCGACGATTCGAGATAAGTATTCCCGAATTTTCCTCAAATATGTATTAAAATCATAAGCGTTTTTTCTCCCACATTTTTTGATTCCGTATGATATAAATTTTGGGTTGATATTGTTCCACGTGAACTATTCAAGTCATTGACAGGGAGGAAAAAATACGATTTTCTAAGCTTTGAGTGCATGAACTCCTCATTTTCGTAATATTATTAAATAAATTTTCTTTCTTCAGTTATTTCATTCAGAATTCCACCCAAAATTTCCCTGCTGAAATAAAAATAATTGAGAATTCTTTTTATTTCAAGCTTTTCGTTAGCATCCAAATTTATCTTGTATTCCTCCACCTCGTGATTATCGAGAGTCACGAAGGCGCTCCAGTCACGTCTCCCAAGTTTTCCCGACGTGCACCCGATAGTTGGCCTCTTCTCCCCTTCTGCGTTCACCTTCCCAATGCTTCCTCGATGGCTCGCTCGCACGAACTCACCCAACCGGATTCAACAGCAGTGATTGCGTTTTCTCCCTCTTCCTCTACTTTTCCTTCGTCTCTTTATCCCCCGCCCCTCCCTCCATCGGGTGCTTTCTTCCCAATTTCACTCGGCACCCATCAACTTTGGATCGGAGAATGCAGTGTGTATAAATCTTCCTCCATATCAGTCCAGAGTTTGTACACTCCCCCTTCTCCTCATATTCCCCCTGAGAACCTGTCAGTTAGTCAATGTTTATTTAGTCAGTCTGTCTTGCTCTGTCCCTATTGCCTCAAGTTAATGCGGGAGGTATTTGAGGACCTTGGAATTAGGGACAAATCAAACACACGCGAACGATCGGACGGATATAAAATCTAGGATTGGGGAGGAATGAAAAAGATTTCTAGTGTCGGGAACGTCAACTCTTAGGGCTTATGCGATTCGTTTTAATTTAGACATTTGGTTTTATGTTGTGACTAGATGAATAGGAAATAAGGGAAAAATATCCGGAAGTCACATGTTTTTGAATTATTTGCGTTTGGAAGTCATTCATCTTGGGGGAAAATGGGAAAAATCATTTTTTTAACAAATTGTAAGGGGAAAAGCGGTGGAAGAGGCCTTTTCATTATGATTGTGGTTTAAAAAATTGATTTGTCATCAGGAAAAATTAGATTTTTCTCAAATTCTGTAGAAATTTTCTTCAGATTTTGGAAGAGAAATTGGATATTTGAGATGAATAGTTCTTTTTCTTGACGTTTTTTCTGGAAAAATCTCAGAAATTAATTGAGATATGCTCTTTTTATCCTACTCCTTTTGTGTAGCTCATGAATTTTTCAATATATACATGATTAAGAGTAAGAAGAGACGTATCTTCATTAGTTTTAAAGATATTTTATTAAGAATTATTACAAAATCTGTTTATTACTAAATTATTCCCCAAAATTCCAATTAGAGGTGAAACTTAGAGTTAGAATTATTGATAATCCATTTAACCCCACCTCCCACTATAATTCGTTGTTGTGAGTTATTTTCCACCCTCTTATTTATATTAATGATGACGTGTTCCTTTCACTCGGACACAATATGACAAAAAATGAAATTATTTTATCCCCAAAATCAATAAAAAATTTTCGTGTACAAACAGGCAAGAGATGGAACGAGATAAGTCTCTAAACCCCGTCCCCCCTCCCTTTTTTTGAACATGGAAATCTAAAAAAAATCAGAATTTCCTAACAAAAATTCTCCTTAATCAAAAATATGAAGTTTTCAGACGAATTTCATTTCATCACCATTTTATTTTAAATATCCTAGAAACTAAGTGAGATAAGGCGATTCTTTCTGAATCCTCCTTGAAGAGATTTTCAAGAGCTACAAAAAAAGGATTCCGCTGAAATCACTCTATCTCCCTTAATTTTCTAAATATTCCAAAAAAACTGAAACTTTATAGTAATTCCTAATTTTTACTGATAAAAGCACATTCTCTCCTCAAAATTCCAAAACAAAAAATAACTTCCTCTTGCACCTTACGATTAATCAACTCCAAGAATTTCCTCCCCCCCTCCCAACGCAAATCTCTGTCACCATAAATTCACTAGTCCCCACATCTGACCCACTTTTTCACACTCCAACGTTACATATGTGCAATCGTTTGTTACATTATTCTCTCCGCTTCACTCCCTTTTTCTCATTCCGCAATTTCTCTTCGCTCTTTCCCCTCCTCTCCCCCCTTCCCCCTTTCCCCGTGCACGAGAAGTATATAACCATTAACCCATCACAGTTGAGGAAAACACATACATACACACAAATACACACACACACACACACGTATGAAGGAATAGCCAGTAACACGGGTGGTCCCGAGACCGGACGAACTTTTAGGCCTGTGTAAACACAAATGCCTATATACTATGTATCCACACGTTTTCTGAATAACACTGGGGTGGTCGTGACACGGTACTGCCCAGTAAAACGGTATCAGTAATTATCACTGTGTTGGTAAACATGCAGAGTTACACGTTGAATTACACTGGCCCATGTCTCAGATGAGTATTTTCATGGCAAATAAGTAAATGTTTGCCGTTGAAAGGGTGGAGGGAAGGGGGGGGGGGAGGGAGAAGAAAAAAGGTGAAGAAAAAATAGGAAGGAGTTGTGAACGAAAGAGTAATCAGGACTGTGTTGATTCACTTCTTCACTACCACTTTGCAAATAGACTAATATGAGATGATCAATACGTCCATATTTGAGAAATGATGAGAGCAAACTTGGCGCGCGGAGCTACCGCAACTCTTCAAATAAAATTTGATAGGGTAAAAGGTAAAACTGGACAAATTCGCTTATTTTTGGGATTATTTTTACTAGAATATCTGGGGAACTACTCGAGATAAGTCTTTTTCATTCTAGTCTTTCTTTTGTAGAGAATTTTCAAAGCTATGGAAGAGGATTTTGTATGAATAGGGCGTATCTCCATTAGTTTTCGAGATATTCTCAGTAGAATATCAAGAATTTCTGTAATTTTGTTTTATTTAACTCTTAAAATTCTCTGCAAGAAAAGGATTTGAGCAAAAAAGGGCGTATCTCCATTAGTTTCCGGGATAGTTTCGAAAGAAAGGAGGGAAAAAGGTGAAGAACAAAATGAAAGGAGTTGAACGGAAGAGTAATCAGGACTGTGTTGGTTCTCTTCTTCACTGCCACTTGGCAAATAGACTAATATGAGATGATTAATACGTTCACATGCAAGAAGTGACGAGAGCAAACTTGGCGAGCGGTGCTACCGCAACTCTTCAAATAAAATCCGATAGTAAAGAGGTAAAACCGGACAAATCCGCTTATTTTTATGATTATTATTAATAAAATATCCCGTGAATTAATGGAGATACGTCTTTTTCACTCTAGTCTTTCTTTTGTAGAGAATTTCATGAGGTACAGAGAAAGCTTTGGGCAAAAAAGGTCGTGTCTCCATTGGTTTCCAAAATATTTTTAATAAAAGATCTTGGAATATAAACGAGATAAGGCGATTCCAGTTCGCCCGTCTTTTGAAACTCTTGAATTTTTCTTTAAAAAAAAAGGATTTTAGCAAAAATGGAGATGTTTATGAGTTTCTGGGTTAGTCTCGAGAGAAAAGGGAAAAGGTGAAAAACAAATGAAAGGAATTGAACGGAACAGTAATCAGGACTGTGTGTTGATTCTCTTCTTCACTGCCACTCGGCAAATAGAGTAATATAAGGTGATTAATATGTCCGTATGCGAGGAATGACGAGGGCAAACTTGACGCGTGGGACTACCGCAACTCTTCATTTTAATTCATAAAAATTCACTCAACGAATTTGCATTTTTTTCTCTCGTATCTTAATATAAAATGGGGAGAGGGGGATAGGGAGAATGACAGCATCTGTGAATATTTAATGGCATTAATTGTATTCTAATCTTGAGGTCTGGAGTCTCACCCTGATTCAACAGAGTGGCTTTCTCCCGCCCCTTTCGTCTGTTCAACGAAAAAAAGGCAGAAGAAGATTTTGAGGAGACATCTTCATGTAAAAAAGCTGGAATTAAAATAATGTTGGGTGGGAGTAATATTTTTAATTATTTATTATAAAAATATTTTCAAGTAACCAAGCCTAAACGGTGTTATGCCACACTATTAATGAGAAATTGATGGCAAAAACCAAATATTGAATTGAAAGAAGACGATTTTTATTACCACTCGATTTACGTTTTTATATAGAATGTAAATTGATCTATGATTATATTGATATTTCTTTTAGAATAAACATAATAAGCACTCTGATGAGATCTACGCAGAGTGGATGATGCGTTGATGCCTTTAATAATTGAAATTGAATTCAAAGTTCAAAAGTCTTTTTGGGAGTGATCATGATGGCTGATAATCCACCTAATATAATCCTTATATAATAAATATAAAAAAACATGAAAAAATATAAAAATAATAATAATAATCTTGAGAATGGTCGGATAAACAACTTTAATAATAACAAACTGATATTGAAGTAAGGATTTAAGTGAACGAATTTGGGAGTAAAGAGGTAAAAACAGGATGATTCCATTTTTGTATCTTCTTTAAGAATATTTGCGAAAATTTAAGCGAAATAAGGCGATTTTCTCTTCTTTCAACCTTTTTCGTAGTTTCTGAAATTTTTCAGGAAGAGAATCAAAGCAATATCGCTCTATTTCGCTTATTTCGCAAGATTTTCTACTGAAAAATATGGAAAAAATTCGATTTTCTTGTTGTTCTTGGTCCACAACCACGAAAATCCTTTAAAAAAAATCCAAAAATTCACCATCTCCCATTCTTTCTTCACCTCACCTCTACTTTTACGATCCAAGCTATTTTATTATCCTGCAATTACGTGAATCCCCACTGTCGTCGAATAACATCGACGTTTAATTAGAAGTCACTGGCACTTCGTTTCTCATTAATGTTATGTTTTTTTCACCTCTCACGCCTCCGTTACTTTTATTCCATTCTCTCACCTCCGCAGTGCTCTGTCCCCTCTTTCTTTTATTTTTTTGCCTTCATGCATATTAAAACGAGCCGAAGACGAATAAGAAAAGAAGCACAAAGACAAGGGAGTCTCGAATTTGACCTCACATCCCTGGATTACACTTCGCTCTTTTTTTTCTCCTTCTTCATTCACTCTTTTCTTCGAACAAGATTCCACTTTTCATAGAATCTTTTCTTTTTCTTCCCTTTCCCCAATTTTTTTTTTTCATGTCTGAGCTTTTTTACTCTCTACCTCTGGGCTACCTCATCTTCTTTTCGGACGCTGTGTTGAAGGGCCACTTTGGCATGGCGTCTTGCCGCTGGCTACGTTGAAGGAGAGGGATGGGGGTTGAAGAAATTTTTTTTTTTAACGAAATCAAAGTGTACCCATGGACACTAAAGGCAGGTGGGAGTCTATAATCATAATAATGCAGCTGTTTTTTTTTCACTTGTCTAAGTTATTCTTCCATGCATTATTTTATAGACAATTTTTTTGGGAATAAAAATAAAGGATAAATCGACTTATTTTTGTGATTATTTTCAATTGAAAAGAAAGAAGATATTTGCAATGAAATATTAGAGGAAATAATGGAGATATACCCTTTTTATTTTAATCTATTTTTGGAGTGAACTTGAAAAGCTGCGAAAAGGGCAAGGGCAAGAAGGGCGTATCTCCATCAATTTTCGAGATCTCGAAATAACATTTTTTCACTACTCAAATAATTAATTATAATTAAATTAACACACATCAGATAATTTTTCAGATTTTTCGAATAAACAAATTACTGTTATAAAAAAAAAAAATTAAAAAAATTCACATTCATAATTTTTTTTTCAATTTTCAGCATTCGCATATTTTTCATATTTTTCTGTAATTTATTTGTTCAAAAAAAGTAGTAATCACAATGCTGCTTTATTCAAGCACAATATCATGATAATTAGTCGTGTAGAATTAAATAATCATAACAATATAGCTGACTCGCTCCTCGACCGAGTGATTCTCTGACATTTGCATTATTATTACACAAAATCTGTGAGATACTCGTGTTTAAATATTTTATCCTCCTCTCAAATTGAAATTTCAAATGGAACTGTTTTATTTGTTACTCTCATTCGTGTTCTACTACCAACTGGCATTGTGTATCAGATGAAAAAAGGATACAATGTATTTTACCAGATGTATCAATTTTATATTCAACATTGTTTTATCCATTATTCATCGTGCATAGAAGTGGATGGGATGTTCTTTCAATCCAAACAGAATATTCTACTTCTTCGGGTCTTGCTGATAAAACATGACAAGACAAGAGAGAAAGAGAGGGAGGAGAAGAGAAGAAAAAATAGAAACCGGTAAATTCTTCAAAGTAAATGCCTCAAAACAATTTCGTTTTTCTTGCTTGACAACGTGTCTGATAACACGCATGAAGAACTTTTGAATTCATGCAACAGCACGTTCTTCAAAAGGCAAATTTTATTGAATTCAAGAGCCATGGACCTGCCCCTTTCTTCATTCGGTTTTTCTTTCACCCTCGTACAAATTTTTTTCTTTTTTTCGTTTTTTTTTTCAACTGTGTTATTGTTCAGGCTTGATTAAATTTCTTCCACTTGTCGAATTTTCGAGGAGCAGAGTCACTCCACAATGCTGAAAGGAGGGGGACAAGGGGAAGGGGAAGATGGAGGGAAGAATGAGAACAAACGAAGAGTTGACGGGAATTTCTAAGCCATGGACAAGAAAAAAAAATATTGAACTGGGTCAAACTTGGGGGAGAAACGAGAAGTTTTCGGAAAAGCAACTGATTCTTTTGTCAAGAGAATGAGTGTGGAATACAAATAAAACAAAAAATGGAAAGTTGTACTGCGGGAAAAGGAAGAGAAGGGGGGGGGGGGGAGTGGGTGAGAGTTGATGCATCGAATACAATCTGTAATCGTCTGATTCTTCGGAGACTTCTTCGGGGAAGAGAGATGAATAAGCGGCTTAACTATGTAGCATTCTGCAGATTGCTTGGAAAATTTAAAGTCTTCTTATGTCTATGATTTTTCTTTGTTCTTGTGCATAGCCACTTTTTATTGCAGCAACTATTGATGAAAAATTTGATGGTTCTCGAGCCTTGAATTTCCTTTTTTTTGCAATTTAAAGTATAAAATCCGTGTTTTTTTAAAATAATTCTTATTCATTTTTTCGTCATTCATTTTGTCAACTTAGAAACAAAAGAGCGTAAGTGCTATATAAGCATGATACTTGCGCCACTTTGCTTCCTCAACTCTTGAAGATCTCTAGAAAACAGAATTAGGACAAAAAGGGCGTATCTCCAGTAGTTCCTGACTTATTCTATTGGGAATAATCGCAAAATTAATTTTTCGTTTCAATTAAATCAAATCAAATTGTATTAAATCAATTTTTTACTTCTTCACTGCTGAGTTTTTGGCAATTAAGGAGTCTCCGTGTAAATTTGATATTTCTCTTGAATTCGAGAGGATTTTAGTTCCATTGCAATTTTCAACGAGTTTGAACATCAATGTATCATTAATAAATTTGAAGAAAAAAGATTTCATTTGAGAAATATTATTTTTGAAATCTAATGGGAAAATTCATTTTTGAATAATATCTCAACAATTAACCATTCAAAATCTCTCCATTTTCTCTTGCTAATTAACTCTGTTTTCCAATTTGCACACACTATTCTCCTAATATTCCGTAAATTATGAATGATCCTATTAATCAATAATTCACCGAAAGCAGAGAATAAAAAACTGAATTAATCCGATAAACCGAATAAACTCGGGTATATTTAAACAAAATTCATATTATTCCCTGTTACTGTACAACATAAATGACTAATTACTTCAATCCCCCGTAAATTGCAATCAACTGTCCAAAAATATAGAAAATCCACTGAATTATGTGAATTTTCAAAATTTCCTGTTAATTCAATTCATCTATTCTCAAATGACATCATAAAATATCCATGCTAACAGTAATTAAATTGAGTGACTTGTTTTATTACGACGAAAATAAAGCTTCACCTAATTTAATTAATTAATTACAATTTCATGAATATTGTAGTATTTGACCTCTCCTAAAATTCATCATTAATTCCAACAAATTCAACATTTCCTGGAATTCGTAACACTCCACAAAATCGAGGAATAAAAAGAAAAACATTCGAAAAAATTTGTGATTAAAGAAAAAAGACACTTTAAGAAATTTAAAATGCCTTGCAAAAAAATGAAAATAAAAGTACACTATCTTGCTTTACTCTCGAGATAATTTCCAAGAAAAACTATTGAAAAATCACTTGATTTCGTTTTCAACTCAGCTACTAAATTACAATAATATTAAAACATTGATGCAATAAAAACAAAAATTACTTATGAATTTAGAAAATTCACTGCCATACTTATCGTCTATTTAACGACTGGGTTGGTGAAAAGCTAGCCAAAGCCTGGGAAAACTCCAAAGGCATGAGACATGCACAGCGTATGCTCGTATGTCCATCAAGGAAGTTCGCGTCTTAGCTATTGCGGCTCAGTCGCTCACAACTAAGGTGTGTGATCGGGCTCGGTACAGGACACTGGTTTACTAACGCGCATCTACACAACATAGGCTTATCTGACACGGCTGGTTGTTCTAGATGCTACATCGTGGAAGAAACACCGCTCCACCTAATCACCAACTGTTGGGGCCTGAACGATCTGAGATATGACGTTTCCGGGACTTCAGCTTTGGTTGGAGCCAATGTCGGAAGAATGGAGGTGGTAGAGCTGCTGGATTTTGCACGGAAGGCTGGCCTACTTATCTCCAGCTCCTAAATGAATGCATTGCCCTGATCATGCATTCAGAGCACAAGTACAATGGCCTGAAAGCTCAGTGCTCGGCGGCTCGCAAAAACTAAATAACGAACTAACACCGCCATACAACTTGAGAAAGCAAGAATCAAATAGAATATTCTTTGGTAATCTTTTTCCATAAATATGTCAATGTGTCTTTTTCGTAGCTTCCAAAATACATTGCAAGAAAATTGAAACAAAAATACATTATCTTGCTTCACTCGCGAGTTAGTTCTCAAGGAAGAGTATTGAAAAATCATCTTATTTCGTTTTCAACTTGACTACTAAATTACAATACCATTAAAACACTGACGTAGTGAAAAGAAAAATTATTTTAAAGAAAACCACCGCTATACAATTTGAGAATTCTTTCGATTCTATCTTTTCACTCAATCTTTATATGGATTCCCAGTGGTCTTGTAATGCTCCTGATCGTCAGAAGGGTATATGTTATCAAAGAACCGGCTGAACTTCCGTACCGCACTGTGCCTTGCTTGACCGCGTATGTCCAGTCGAGCTTCCACTGAGTGAGATCTTGATTAATTATGTCATTTTTCGGCACGATTATGATGCCCTACTTTCTCCATTTCTTCGCTCAGCGGAATAAGAAAGGATATGTTTCGTTGTTTTTCACCTCCAATGGAAAATGAAGAGCGATCAGTTCCAGCAACTGATTGAGGAGATAAATTTAAGGATTCACTTCTAGCTTGATTCTGTTCAGGCAGCGTTTCTAACCATCGCACGACATTGTTGACAGCTGATTGTGGTGACTGGTTACAAAGTCTCAATGATGATGGCTTCTTGGGTGTTTTAATGCCCATGGACGAACAACTACAGTAGGTCTTCACTGATGGCGTTTTCTGGCCTTTTTTCTGCAGAAATTCTGTCTTCTCCTTGTCACGGACCACTATTAAATGTTCGCAAAAACTTGTGAATGGTTCCGCGGGATCATGTAGAACGACCCCTTGGGCCTGCATCTCGGCATTCCAGGTAGAATATGATTTTCCATTTTCTTCATAACGCAGTGGCACTGAATTAGGATCTGGAATGTCCAGCGTCTCCGGAGTCGCCGGTATAAACACAGCAGGACGTTCTACTTCCTCAACTTCCAAAGCTTCTGGGGTTTCTTCCTCGAGGATTTCATCATCGAATTGGATATCCTCTTTTCTCTCTCCATTCGAAGTTAAGCCAAACAAAGAGAGGAAACTTTTTTTTCCCCTCTTTTCATATGTAACGGCATTTGTCTCAGTCATCTGTAATTCCTCCATGTTATTGCTCATATTCTGGAGCAAATCATGGCTCTCTTTATTATCATCATTTGGCTTCAGTGGCTCCTCTGAATCCGACAAATCATCATTTTCACCAGCTGGAGCCGGTGATGTGTCTAATAGCACATGATTATCAAAATTATCCTGAGCTGAGTGAACAATCCTGACCCGTTTAGATAATATCTCCGCAGACCGAAGATTGAGCTTTCGTTTCAGCGGTGCTGAAGACGTTGTTCCCACCGGCTGCTGCTGTTGTTGTTGCTGTTGCTGCGCCTGTTGTTCTCTCGGATTATCATCATCCACTTGTGCCAGGATCATGTCATAGCCAACCGGAGCTTGATTGGGCAGATCTTTCACCCCGTAGATCTCTACCGTTCTGTCGCGTGTTTCATCTTCATACATGAATCCCACTTTCAGCATGAAGGTATACCTGTCGTCCTCCAGCATGTGCTCTGTGGGGAGGAAACCATCGGCACACTCGATGGTGAAGTCCTCCCCTTCAAAAATTTTCGGGACACGTAGCCTGTTCGAGAGGTCGAACGTTCTATGCCCACTGTAAAATATGTGAGTCGTTCCTTCCTCTTTTCCTTCCTCCTTTCTTGACGATTGTTGTTATTGGCTTTAAGTTTCTCGGCAGGCGATCAAGGCGCTTCCTCGTTACTCTCACATGTATGGTGACACGATCATGTATTATTCCGCATTCATTTTTCGTGACTCACGTAATTTTGATCATGTTTTTGATTGCTGGAGGACGACGTTGACATGGCCTTCTCTCAGCTACGCTTACCGGTTACCGTGGCATCCTCACTGCTACGGGGTACCAGCCCTTCAAGTACTCTCGGACGCCGGGGCCATAGTCGCTGACTCCATGGTTCTAGGGCTCCACTTATCTTCTTTGTTTCAGTAATTTCGCTCGGACAGCCCACCTTTCTCTGTTCAGTCTCAAATGACTGGTAGAATTGAAATATTATTTTGTCTGGTTTACAAAGACTCCGTAAAAATCCTCCAAATACATTTTTTCACAAATTGTCATTTGAGGAGTATATAATCCTCAAATTTATCACCTTTCCTTTTCTTGACTCTCTCCAAGACCATTGTCTTTAACACGTGTGGGGTAATAAAATCCCTACACAAAAAATTCCTTTGTAAATTCTCATTTCTGTTTACTTTTAAAAATTCGAAAGAGAGTCAAATTCGTCACGACTCAACCTCTCGCCCACCCAACAGTTTTCACACCCTCTCAAATTTTAACTCACCAATAATAACAGAGAAAAATAATTTCCACCAATCAGGAAATCCTCGTGGCCTTTCTTGGTCATTCCGAATCCCCACTACGAAATATTTTAGGGTACTGAGAATTGTTATGTTACATCTTAAGTTAGATACTTTTCGACTTTGTACAAAAACAGACACGACGTTTAGTCCTGAGCTGATCGAATTACTTACAATTAAAAAATGAGAAATAGTTTAAGAAGTGCAATAGTTTTGTGTGGACTTTGACGAACATTGATATTACAATTAATTCATTAATTTTTTATGTGAGAATCCAGTCTGTTTTAATGATCATTTTTGTACTATAATCTTTTAAAATATATAACAGCTTAGTGTATGTTGTGTTTAGTTCATTGAATTCATTCCTCATCGTTAATCTCAGCACCTGCGGTTATCGAGACATTGGTCGTTAACCTGCCCGTACGGATTTAAATTTGGCGTACCTGAAATTCTGCTATACCTGGGATTTACACCCCAGAGAAGGGTTTGCGCTGAGCAAAACTATCGCACCAACTCCCGTACATTCTCCATTCACTGCAATTCCTCTTTAAGAAATTCAATTTAGATTCTATTAAATAATTAAATTTTCTCGATTTCCAGAAAATCAAAAATATTTCCATATCAATATTTCATCATTACCGGTAATTTCAACGAGAGCTTTATTCTCCCTATCGATTTGAAGAGTCGAGTCCTGCGAGAGAAGAGGGGAAAAGGGGGAGGGAAGGGGGATATATGCATTAATACAGAAACATGAAGTAATTCCCAGTGGATTACCCGAGATATACAAAATTTAATATTCACTGTATTGAAACACATTATTTCCCCACCCCCTTCCCCTTCTTCCTCCCCTGCCATCCCTCAACTTCCCCAACTATTTTCGCTTAAAAAAAAAATAGATAATTTGTTTTTATCCCAACGACAAAACAATGGAGTCTTGTGTTCAATTTTCACGTTCCTCCCCCCCCCCCTCCCCCCTTTTCTCCTACTTTTCTCCCCTCTTTGACACTCAACATGGTGTGCAAATCCTCTGTGGGATTTAATACTTTTTACATTGTGTTTGTTTCATAAGCCTTTATAATCCATCGAAAAACTGATTATAATATTAAACTTTAATTAAGTCAAATTGTTATCAATTAATTTAACTTTTTGATTTAATTAATTTATTAAAATTGATTAGTTATTTCAGATTAATAATATTGGTGGAATCATAATTAAGGCACTTGTGCTTTCCTGATTTTCCAACGGTAAAATCCTGATTTCTGTATATAGAGACGAGTGGGGCAGAATGAACCTTCTGCAACATGATTCAGGAATTTTTTTCGGAGTGAAGAAGTCCGTGAAAAATTTTGAAAAAATTTGAGAAAATGCTCCAATAGATAATATTTTCTCCTGAATTTTTTCAAATTTTTCCGTACACTCCTTCACTCTCAGAAAAAAATCCTGAATCATTCTGCCCCGGTTTCTCCTCCCTTTTTTCATTGAATCAATTTTTTTTCAATTGAAAAATAAAAATTTACTTTTCCTGCAAAAAATTTCTGAAATCCCTTACGCCCTTTTGCCATTAGCCCATCATCCCCCCTCTAATACTCAATATTTATTTTAATCTCGCCTGTCTAGACACAAAGCCCGAGAATTCCAATATAAAGCACACGAACCAAAAAAAAAAGAAAGAAAAAAAACATTACAAAAAAAATCTTTAAATGATTCAATGAGATATTTTCTCATCGATACTCTTAAATGCACTTGGCGTTCCGCAATATTGCGAGACGAAGTGTATTCCACCTCATCGTGGCCGATCGACCGCTTCAAGAGTATTAATAAAGTCGTTCAAAAGGAGAAGAGGAGTGAGTGAGTGAAGAAATTTTTGGTGTGAGAGAATTGAAGCGAGAGGGATAAAATGAGTGGGTTAAAGTCGGTGGTAAGGAGTCAGTCAAGGGTGTAATAAAGCCGGCTATGCTGAGTTTTAAGCGTTAAAGAGAGAGAGAGAGATGCCCGATAAGATGACGAGCGACGTAGGAGGGGAGGGGAAGGGGGAGGGGGGGAAGAAAAGCGTCAGTGTGAAAAACCCGGTCTACTTTATTAACACTTCGTGCCACGTAAGCGTTAAGCTCATTAATGTCTCTCTCACCTATATACGTCGATTTTCTTGTGTATAGATATCTGGCAAAGGTGAATTCTTATGGTCCAAAGTACTCGAGGATAATATCGTAAAAAACCTCATATATTTTTTCTTATGTTTTTTTTTTTTTTTTTTAAATAACCACTACCCCGTGAAAAGTTAAGTGTTAAGTTGAGTGCTTTTATAACATTGAAAATGTGAAATTGTCAATTTAATAGTATTTATTGATTCTTCTTTTTTTTTCAATGTCTCGAGAGCATCAATGGAGGCAATATTCAATACTCTTTTAGAGTATATTGATATTATACGTAATGCAAATAGATTGAGTGCCTGTAATGTAAAGTCCATTGTACTTTTAACACGGTTACTTACTTTTTCAAAGTGGGGTCATTTCGGTGTGCACTTTGGATTTTCAATATTCATATTTTTATGATAAAAGTTTCTACGGATTTTAGCATAGTTTTGGGATAATGTGGGTTAATAAATTTATGGGATTTTTGTTTGCCTGATCTGGACGAAAAATAAATGGAAAAATCCAGATTTATGTTTTTACTCCTAAATCGTCGATGAGCTCACAAATAATAGACAAAAAATGAAAATTGCAGCAGTTATGTCCTTTTGACTTGGCTTTCATAAAAAATCTCTTGAAAATTTTGAAAATACAATTTTTATTCATTTTCTAATTGAATTAATTAATTTCGTCTATTTTTTTACGAATATTTAGCAAATTAATGGAGATATGCCCTTTTCGCTCTCATCCCGTTTTAATAGAGAATTTACAGAGATATAGAAAAAAATTCAGGCAAGATTCCTTTTCCTCCTTCACTGAGTTTCCATGAGATTTTCAAAAAATATTGAATAATTTTAAAATGAAAATTTGATCCCCGAATTAATAGAAATTATTAATTAATTTCAAAATATTCAATAGATCCTGCCTATCTCTCGATAATTCCCTAGAAAATCCAATGAGCCACCCTCCCCCTTTAAAAGCGCTGATTTCAATAGGTTTCAAACTAAATCTGCATTTTCTCCGAATAAACCCGAAATACAATAACAATCCTAATACACATGCGCATTTGTTAATTGAAAAGTAGAATCAACGCGGTCCATCCAACAATAGCTGACCTATCAATGAGTTTCAAAGAAACGTATAGAATTCCCTGCAGAGATAACTTTTCCCCCATGGAAAAAAATATATCCGAAAATATATTTCCGATATATGTGAGCCATAAGGAATATATGTGCGGCCAAAAATGTGATAATTCACATATATGCAACATATATGCCACTTTTCGGATGGAAATATGTGTTGAATGTACTTCCATGATACATGAATTAATCATGAAATATAATTTAAATATTTTTTTTTTACTTCAAACTTTATACTCCAGAATATATGCAATATATCTTATGGAAAACATGTAATATGTAGGAGAAATATATTTAGAGTTAATTTTTTGATATCGAGATGATATATATGTCGAGTAGGATGAACATTTTACAGAGCAAAAACATATCGTTATTGGCTTGAGAAATATATGTGAAATATATTTATATTATTTTTCTCGACTCTTTTACTTCGTAAGAACCCTGAAAAACGAAAATTTAATAGAATTAATGAGAAATTGATGATAGACTTTATCACGAAATTTAAGAGAATTTCGAATTTCCAGTGCAGGAAAAGAAAATTGAAAAAAAAAAAAGAGAATTAATGTCGTGGTCTTGGAATGGAAAGGGCGTCAAAATTTAGCAAAATGTGTATCATTCACGCCCTTTTCACTCTACAATAACGATGTAGCACTATGTTTTTGGAGGCGTGAAGAGAGTACCAGTGGATTAAACTTGCCGCCTATTCACCTCATAATTTAACATTAAGTTAATTAAATGAATTAGTATAGGCGTTGTTGCAATGGGCTACAGGCATTGTTGTCCACTATATACGTGATTCACATTTGTACCCCCTTCTGTCGCCTCTGTTCTATCTCCTGGGGCGATTTTCGTTGTCGCAAAACCATCTGGCTATCTCACTCTGTCACACACTAATAACGCATATATATATATATATATGGATGTATATATAAATGAAAGCCCTCGGTTCTGTTCACTTGTGTATTTGTGCATTTAGCACCAGGCGCGCACAGTACTAAACTCCGTTTACCGTGAAATAGGGAGGACGAAAGTTAACTCGACACATATATAAACACTGATACACCCAGTGATTTCAACATCAACGCGTATGTGTTTTGATAATGCGCACAGAATAGAGGGACTTGGTAATTCTTTTTATTTATTGATGGTTTAATGGCTATTTGAAATGGGCTTCAAGAGAGAGAGAGAGAGAGAATACCGAGTAAATTGTTTAAATTTGTACTGCACACAGAAAAATCTGAGCATAGAATATGAACGGCGCATTTCATCACAATATTATTTTGTTTTTGACATACAATATGCTCTAATTATGCATGTTTCATGCACTCGACTTTTGCATAAAATATGTATTATTGTCCATAAAATATGTACTATCGTACATGAAATATGTACTTTTGTGCATAAAATATATACTAATGGGGGTGAAATATGTATTAATATGTTTACCTTGAACATATTTTATATTATTCCTCATTTCGTATTCTATGCATTTACAGAAAACATCAAATATGCGCATTATCACCATATTCTATATGCTAAAAATTTGACATAAAATATGCGCAATTAGTGCAAATTTTATGCACTATTTCATAGTGCATATTTCATACAAAAAACAGTACTACATTTTTTATGCACTACATAGTGCATATAATATGAACAGAAAGTTCATATTCTATGCTCAGCTTTTTCTGTGTTCGAAAAATAATTTAGCACTGAAAAAGTGAACTCAATTGATTAAGAAAAAAAACATAGTCCACCTAGTCTAGACGTTTGTATTAACATTCAATTTCCCGTTTTTGTTAGAATAATGTAAATCAACTGATGATATTATTGATAATTTTTAGAATAATAATAATGCACCCTGAAGAGGTCCACGCAGAGTGGACGGAACGTTGGTGCTTCATATTGCTGATTTTTAGTGCTTCATTTTACTGATGTTTCATATTTTTTTGAGATTATCTCGGAAAGTAAGCGAGACGAAGCCTTTTTGTTCTCGTCCTTTTTGTGAAGAATTTCAAAAGTTAAAGAAAAAAGATTATGGTAAAAAGGGCGTATCTCCATTAAATTTTCCAGTTGTTCTAAAAATTAACTGCTGAATTTGAGAAGAAAAAAAATGTGGAAAATGTGAGAAATGTGAAGAAAAGTGAATTTTTCTCTCATGTTAGATCACACACATACCCTTTATACACTTATACACTCAACATTAGGACAACAGCAGTGTCAGAGGTCTTATGCCCTATCCTCTGGAGAATTAATTGTCGTACGTTCGTAAATTTACGAGGCAAACACAACTCAGAGTCAAAAGACGAAGGAGACGCATAAAAGCGTAATCAAACTACAGGATCCATTAGACAGTAGTATATATACAGTTAAGGAATTGCGTATACTAGAAGCCCTAGAGTAAAATCCCATGAGTATTTTCGGTATCCTCACCTTTCTCTCGTCTTGTTCTCAGTTGTACGTTAAGGGGATCACCGTTGCAATTACCACTTTCAATTAACTAGAGTACATTCTCTCAATGCTAACTGAATTATCTGTATTCACTATTCTTTCAGCTCTTCTTCATTGAACTAGTCGTCGCCGAATGCACAGAAAATGTCTCCTTTTTTCATTCAATTCCATTTTCACCGAAACTTACAACTAATATCTTCTGTTAAAAAAAAGGGCGTATGTCTATTCACTTTCGAGACATTTGAGAAAAAATAGATATAAAAAGTATTTTCTCTGCAATTTTTTTTTTTTTAATGCATTGCGAGATTTGGTCGACTTTTGATAATCGATATTGAAATGCTGTCACGCCGGAATTTCATTGCTTGATCGTCAGTCCACGAGTTGCACGGGATATTCAAAAGAACTGAATATTGTGTGTGGGTCATGTATGTCTGTTAGAAAGAACTATTTCGCATGAGTTTCGAATGTTATGTGATTTGATTTTTCAGGTGAAATTTCTATCGAATACTCTATTATAATAATACCGATTTTGAAATAGAGAAAAATCATGTTTGATTTTCCATAAGATTTTCATGAGAAATGAGAAAGAAATTCACATGTAACCACGGAAAAATCAGAGCTAACCTCTCACGGTACATTTGAGGTTTAATTACCTAAACGTAGATGACCAAAAAATTAATGTTTTGCTTCAAAATATCGTGCATAATATATTCACATTTCTCCCCATTGACAGAAACAACCGTTTATGATTTAAAAAAGTTTCCTCTTTAATTTTGAAAAATGATGACGCATGAAAACATGCATAAAGCATTGCCTTCCATTAAAGTCGAAATTCGCAAGATGTTCATGATCTAATCTCTTATGAAATTCCTAATTTTCTTTTGTCTTTTTATGTTTCAGGTAAGTTACCAGAATCGGAAGAAAAGGAAAATCAATAATTTGAACTGCATGTGAGTTTGAAAATAATTTATTCATCATGGAAACATCAGTAGCACAAAGAAAGAAAAAATGGCATTATAAGTGAATAAATTTGTGACAATGGCTTGTCAAGCACGATAATAAGCCTCAAATTACACAGCAAATTTGCGAAGATAGGGCCTATTATCTACCGAAGTAAAGAAGCAACTGTCAAAGGGGTGCAAAATTGTCTAGGGAAATTTCTGGGGTATGAACCAATTCCCTGAGAGACTGCGTATTTCTCTCCCCCCCCCCCCCTTTCACATCTCTCACCCCTCATGTTTGAACGACATTTTCGTCTGAACATAGGACCAGTCTCTCGTAGTAATCGCAATAGTCGAGTTATGCTTTTGCGCCAGTGACGACAATTTGCATTTAAACGAGAGAGACTACATACCATTCGCTCTGGTCCCCTAGACCAAAACTTACGCCCTTGGGAAACATCCCACTGTCTTTTCATATCCCCGTTAGCCTGAGTCGATTTGCAATCCCTCTTTACCATTTCTCACTACGGTATCTTGCTCAGTTTTCTCTTTTTGCAGACATTTTCGATGTAGACGTATGATTTTTATTGTCCTGTTTACGATGGAGTATCAGGGCTTAATTTATGGCTCGACTTGAAACTATCAAATTTTACATGAATTTTCATGGAGTTATTTCATTTCTGATGGAGTACTCGCGATGGAGTTACTGCGAATTAATTGGTACTTATGTAACGGAAGGCAGAACGCATGAATTCATTAGTGTTGGGGAAAATGGGTTTTATGGGGAAGGGGTGCGAGGTAGATTTTTTTTGATAATTCTATTGGAAAGCTGAGGTAAAAACAAGTGGAATGATGGGTCGGAAGTATTCTTTGGGATTTTTTTCTTGAAATTTGACGAATTTGAGATTTTGATTTTGGAAAATTTGTTTTTTTTGGGGTATATCGTGGGTTTTAATTGTCTAGTAGTGGGTTGTGAATATTTCTCTGTGATTCCAGTGGAATTCGGAAGAAAATTCGATTGGAAAACATGTATTGAAAGATATTTTCAATTTTTTTGGAATATTCTATCATTTTATAGTTCTGATTTTGGAAAATTTGCATTTTTTTTTGAAATACCTCGAATTTCAACTGTCGTTTCGCAAGAATTCAATGTTGAGGAGAGAGGTGAGCTCATTTCCCATCAATTCATGTGATTTCAATTTTGAAAAATCGATTTTTATAAAAAATATGGAGGAAAAACTGATTTCCATAAAATCTGTCATAATTATGACGAAAATTGATGGAAATTGATTCGAAATCACATGAATCGATGGGAAATGAGCTTATCTTCTCAGCAGTCATCGAATTTTTACGCTGTGACCATAAAAACTCCAGAGAAGTCAAAAATCTGCAAATAATACGAGTTAGACTTCCAAAATCCTCGAATTGTCAAAAAAAGTTACAAAAAAACTTTCGAGACATGTTTTTCATGTAAAATTTCGTCAGATTTTCAATAGAATCATCAAAAATATCCGTTCTCACATCCTCCCCTTGATTCCCACTACAGAGCACCTCAAATTTCGCCTCAAACCATAAGAAATTCATCAATTCCACAAATTAAAGAATTAATAAAGAAAAAATCGAACAATTAGAACTCTCTCGAGAAATGAGAATTTCATCAATAAATTCTGCATTAATTCAATAGTGAATATTTATTAATTTCAACCCCCTTATGTTAAACGCCAACAATATGCAGTAGCTGTGCTCTCGACGAAACTTTAATAGCCTGAACGATCACGCGTGTCTGATGGATAAACGTAAATTAATAGCATTTCAAGTGAATTAGTACTGCTGGAGAGGATGCATCATTCATTTGCCTCAAGCAACACTCTCATATACATATATAAATACATATATACATTACACAGTCAGCCACGTTGGATTAATACTAGTGTCTGTAATTTCTGAGATGGTTATGCAAATCAAACCTGGTTACGTTCTACTGCATAGTAACTGGCCATCGCCCCTGGCCAATACAGTGCATAATGTTTAAATATATTATTGTCACAACTATGAGAATGCATACAGTATTTTCATTTCGTAATTGTGGGATTAAAGTGTGTTGAGAAAATTCAAATTTTCTAAACTAATTCAACAGTAAAATTTGAAACAAGAGAAATTAACTAGTTTTTGTTATTATTCTGAATTTAATATATTAGAATTTAATAGAGATATGCCTTTTTTAATCCAATGCTTTTTTTTGCACAGGATTTTAAGAGCTGTAAAAAAGAAAATGTACGTTTTTCCTAATTTCCGTATTTCCATTGATTTTTGAGATATTCCCTTTTTTTGTAAAAAAATTTCCAGAGTTACTGGGGTGAATTGAGACCAAAAGGGCGTATCTCCACTAATTTTCGACATATTAAAAAAAAATGGTAGATGAAGTGTTGCTCTCTGGAAAAAAATTTCTGGAAAAACGTTCCAGGAAAAAATAATTTTTTTGAAGAATCTGGCTTCTGAGAATGTCTTTTGAAGAACTCTCTCTTAAAAAAATATCTTGGAAAAAATCTTCCTTGATAAAATATCTTCTTCAAATAATCTATTCTTCATGAAATTCAATTTTCTTTTATATTGTATTCATATTTGAAAATTTGGTTGTTATTTGTTGAGATTAACAGTTGAGAATCTTTTAGTTGATAAATCACGAATTATCAGAACGTTTTCAGTCGAATTCTGGCAATCAGAAGTATCAGTTCATTCATCGTGTGTTAATTTTATCGATCGTTATAATTCTAAGCATGTTGCTTGTAGTACGTAGTTTTTTTGCTACTTCGTTTTTTTTCTCTCTTGTATTCGTGGAAAACAACAAGGGTAACAAAATATTAGTTAATGGAGGATGCATGTATTATTTACATCAGAATGTATAATTAACATAAATTGAGTTTTTCTCCATTCCATTTCAGAGATATCACTACTTCTAGAAATTGTGTAAATAAATTGATTGTAATGGAAATATTTCAAGTTTATCGTGCTCCTTTCTAGATTCATGGATCTTTTTCCTGGGGAGATTTTCGTTGGGGAGCACTATTCCTAGAACCCAAAAAAAAAAAAAAAATGGTAAAGATAGGAAATCGACTTATTTTCGCAATTATTTTTAATGGAATCTCTGAAAATAATGGCGATACCCTTTTTTACCACAGAGTCTCTTTATTTCCAACAATTTCAATAGTTAAAAAAATAAATTAAAACGAAAAATTTCACAAGAAGAATCGACTCACCTTTCTGTTTCTATCATTCTCCACTCCTAAATTGTTTTTTCACCGAATTTTGCTTGGACAACAGCAATTATACAAATCTCCACTTCAAATAGAACGAAAATTCCCTAATTCCGAATGAATCCACTATCCTCTCCCGAAAATCCACGTATCTCCAGTGTCACTTTGTGTCCCACATATTGCGAGAGTAGAGAAATGAGTTTACCGTTTCCTACGTAGATTGAACCGCAACGAAATACTTTAACACACGGTACCATGAAATACCTAGTGTCGGAGCCGTTGAGTTTATAAAGGACGCTTTAATGAATAATCTAACGTCATACAGAGTAGACGTGTACATGTTAGTAGGATAAAGCCTCCATTTCACTTCTCTATCCCCTTTTGCAGTTTTCCTTTTCTCCTTCACTCTCCCCCCTCCTTTTTAGATAATCCGTTTTGCATATTTTGGAGTCGTTGGGTAGGTACATCCATGTAAATTTGTCGTACATGTCACAAAGCCAGTGGACGAAGTGTACACGTAAGCATTACATCAGACACAAATTTTTGGGTGCTAGTTTTTAAGGGACTCTGAATTTGCACAGAAAACGTAGAATTTATTAAGCCTTGGGTCCAAGGGATTCTACATTGTCTGAATAATTTTTCGTTATTTTCATTGCAAATTTTGACACACTCTCTGTATGTTTTTCCAAAAAGGTGACAAAAAAATTTAATTATTCAGTTTTACTACTTTGCTACTGAAAATTCGGTTACGTCACATATCGTCTGTAGACAAATCATCCACAGAAAAAAAAACAGAGAGACTGTCTATCCGAAGAACAAATCAACTGAAGAACAAATCAACAAAATTTCTTTCAAATTTCCTTTAAAACAAATCAATAATACTAACGAATTAATACTAGCTAATCAAATTGTATTCATCATCTATAGAATGCCATTGGGATTAACAAAATATTTCGGAAAGTAATGAAGATACGTCTTTTTTTTTTAAAAGACACCTTTTTTTTGTAGAGAATTCTTCAAGGGCTCCAAAAATGGTTTCAACAAAAATTTCCCTTACTCTACAAAGAGTGCATGTATTTCTGAATAAACCCTAATAGGGTTTGGAAGAATTAATAAATAAAAAAAAAAAAAAAAAATTTCCCTATCTCTTCGTAATTTTCGAGAAATTCAGTAAAAAATTGACTAGTGAAATGATGAAAGAAGATAAATCCACTTATCTTTGTGATCATTCTCAATGAAATATTTCGGAAAATAATCGAAATACTCCCTTTTCATTCCACTCGTCTTAATCTTTGTAAAAAATTTTAAGACTAGGAATATGAATAAGAGCAAAAAGGGCGTACTTCCATTAATTTCTGAAATATTATCAAAAAAAGAAATCACCAAAAAAAAATCGACCCATTTTTGCGATTGTTCTCGATGGAATATTTAAAAAAAATGGAGATACGCTTTTCTAACACTCACCCTTCTTTTCGAAAATTTTAAGAATTAAAAAAAATGGATGAAGGTTGAAAAGGTGTATTTCCATTACTTTCCAAAAAAATACTCTCAAAAGAAGTGAAACAGGACAGATTTTGGAAATTAATGGAGATACTCCTCTTCTACTCTTATCCTTTTTTGTAAAAAAATTTGGAGCGCTATAAAAATGGGTTCGGACTAAAAAGGGCGCATCTCCATTAACCATCGCCATATTAAATAAAAATGAATAAAAATTGACTCATTCTGTTTTACCTCTTCATGAAAAAATTGAATTATCCGGAAAAAAATTGTAAATCGCATTCTCTAAAATTCCATAACTTCCACCAAAGCCCCGTGACCCATCTCTCCTATTATAAGAAATAAAAAAAAACTGGAAAACTACTTAACCAAGTAGCATTGGCTCCAAAGGATTGGTATGAATTGCTCTCGTACAAGAAAATTTGCATCTTGATAGTGAATTAAAAAGTTTTTCATACTCGCTTGAGGTGAATAAAAGCGACTCATGCGAATAACTCCTACACTCCTTCATTTCTTTTCTTCTTTTTTTTTTTATAAAAGCACAAAGTGGAGACAGGTTAACATCGAGGCTAGTTTTGGATTTCTTTGCCTATTAAATCGCCAAGGCTGAAAGAGTAACGGAAAGTTTGCCCTTCGTCGCCTTGTCACATTTATCAGTGGTGTCGAGCTGAGGCGGATATACCGTTGGCCACTTTCACACAGAGACTTTCAACTATGGAAGTTTCATCCGCTTTAATATATAACATGTATATATATATTTCTTGAACTGGAGAATGAGAATTTGCCTGGTCGACTTTTCTATTTTCATTATTTCCCTTTTTTTTTTTTTTTCGTCTCGTGGATGCGATTAATCTTGGGGGAATGAGGTGTATCCAACTTTTCTCACGGTTGAATTGTTAATTACAATTTAATCTCACTCGTGACATTTATTAATGGACGAAATCACAGTTATTTCATTAATGAGTTTGTGAAGGAAAAAAATCACTGAATTATCGAGATAATAATAATTGCCCTTTTTTAATTAAGAATATGTTGAGAAATAGTGGAGATACGCCATTTTTATCTCAATCCTTTCTTTGTAGCTCTTGAAATTCTCTGAAATTCTAGGAAAAGAGAATTGAAGCGAAAAAGGCGCATCTCCATTAGCTTCTGAGATATTCTATCAACAATAATCAACAAAATAAGGAGAATTTTTATATTTACCTTTTTTTAAAGGAATACCTCAGAAACTTGTGGAGATACGCTCTTTTTATCGTGCACTTTTCTGTAGTTCTTGAAATTCTCTATAAAAAAGGGATTGAAATAAAAAGGAGCATGTCCAGTAACTTCCAAGAAATTTCTACAACAAATTTCCCACAAATATGGAGTCATCTTATTTCAATTTTTCACCCTGAATTTTGAAGAAAACTATTTTTTTTTTCGTATTTTTAAATCTAAATAATTTGCAAAAATGAGAAAAAATAAATAAAATTTGGATGAAGTGACAAAATAGGTGTTCTGAAAAAAATTATGTGAAAAAATTGAATTTTCCAAATTTTAAAAGGAAAAATATCGATTTCCTTGTAATTTTTTTTGAAAATATCTTGATAATTGAGTTAAATAGGGCAATTTTATTCAACTCCTTTTTTTGTAGCCCTCAAAATTCTCAATAAAAAGGAGGAGAGCAAAAAGAACGTAGCTCCGTGATTTCCGAGATATTCCTTCAAAAAAATCGACCTAAAAATCGACATTTCCTATTTTACTTTATAGCTCCTAAATTTGATATTAATGACTTCAGTTGGGATTGTCGAAGTATTTATTGTTTTCATTGACAATCAGTTCTGAAAGGATCGAATTTATCCCCATCGATTAATGAGAATCTGCTGTCCCGCCCGCATTATCAAAAGATAGAGGAAAGACGTGGAGGGGTTGAACAAGAAAGTAAAGGCGGAGACGATGTCATAACGATTGTTAAAGGTGGAGGAATTTTACGAGACCATTATTCCATTTGAGAGTACCTGAAAATATCATTGAAAATCCGTTCTCACGGGCTAGTCACTGTGGGTTAACACCGAATCATGGCGAGGGGCCAATTCGAATTGGTTAAAGCATTGAATCGATTTTATGCAGAAACTGATAGTTTTATATGAAATGGCAATTGAAAGGGCGCTATGTGCATTTACATCAGTTTCTTTCTAAAAATAATTCTGAAAAAAA
This sequence comes from Aleiodes alternator, assembly GCA_963921955.1. Taxonomy (NCBI): domain Eukaryota; kingdom Metazoa; phylum Arthropoda; class Insecta; order Hymenoptera; family Braconidae; genus Aleiodes; species Aleiodes alternator. The sequence goes on along the minus strand of OY998099.1, from coordinate 5,761,756 downwards.
AAAAAATCATGTTCCACATAATTCGATAGATCGATCATTTTCCGATATCGATTAATCGATGCGATATCTCGCATTGAATTCAAGATTGACCATATTTAAATAAAAGCATCACATTAACTCGAGATCGATAGTTTTACAGATATCGATTAATCGATGAGATATCTCGCATTCGATTCGAGATATCGAATCTCTTTCGATTGTTCTGTTCCATCGGTTTCACTTTGAGAGGATTAGTTTAAGGAGATTTGCTGAATCGATCATCTTAAAATATCGATTAATCTCGCATTAAATTCGAGATATCGCATAAAACTCGATAATTCTTCTGTCTCACCTGTTTTATTTTCGAGGAGTAAAAGAATATTTGTAGGAAGACGAAAAAAATTCACGAGTCGGAGATTAGATGTTTTTCTATCCAAACCTCTGGAATTTTCTCGCATTTGTGAAGTTGGAGGAAATTAATGGGGTCGTTATCAGTGTCTAGGTGTAAGAAATTTACGTCTTTCAGTTAAGCGCATCACATTAGTTCTGATGGTCTGAATGTCTTCTAATGCATCGCCATAATAATCATTCTTTCTCAGATATTCTGATGGGAAAATTTAATCGTATTCGCTTGTTTTCACCTGGGAATCCGAATTTTTCATCATTTGTTATCTAAAATTTCTAGGGCTGAGACGTTGGTTTGAGGTTTGATCTAGGCTGAAGCTGCTTATAAATCAAACCCATTTCCAATGGTTATTAATGCTAAATTGACATTTATAAACGTTACAAAATTCGTGTTTCCCAATAATAATTTAAAGAATTGATTAACATTTAGATATAATTATTTATCGTGATGAGTGACTCTATCAGTTTCCTTGGAAGTTCCTCTGGAATTAATTAATTAAAAATCAGGGGAAATTGGAAGGTTATAGGTACAATACGAAAATATTGTCAATTTGTGACGTTTCGCTTATAATTTAAGCTTCTTCAAGCTCTGGAATACAAAAATGAAAATTGATTCACTTTTTCCCTCAGAATAATGAATAAATACAAACAAAAAAAACACAATAGAGCCTATGGGTTCCCCTGGAAGTTCTCCTAAAAGGTCGTCTGGTAGTTTCTCTGGAAATTCCCCTAAAAATTCCTCTAGAAGTTCCTCTGAAAGTTCCCTTAAGAATTCCTCTGGGTGTTCCTCTAAAAGTTTTGAAGGCTCACAAAGTCAGTTTGACGTTTATGAATGTTAGTTTAACATTCATAATCATTCAGGATATGTTTGACTCAGAGACAGCTTCAGCCTAGATTAAACTATACACTAACGTCTCGGCCGTGAAAATTTTTCTTTTTCTAAAAATATCTTGAAAACTGAGCGAGATAGGACGATTTTGGGTCAATCCTTCTTTGCAGAGAATTTCGAGAGCTTCAACAAAGGTTTCACAGTAGTTTCTTTTATCTCTCTTAGTTTTCAAGATATTCAAGGAATAATACTTGTATTATCCAGCAGATCTCCAATGGACAATTGAAAGAACTGAAATCTAGAAATCTCAACAAAGCACTTCGATTTCATTCGAATCATCACAAGCCCAAGTTCGATACCCAGCATTTTCTCGACGTTCCCCAATTCCCAGAAGTGCATATCCCTTATGACATCATATGCATTGCACACTACGTTCATTCCCATGAGAAATTCTTGACATTCAGAAAACGATGCAAGCTATAAAAGAAGCGCCAACTTCCCACGAAAATCGGAGTATTTCAAAAATATCAAATTCAAATTTCTTGCCAACCCTTTCATCTTCACCGAATAAGTTCACACGTCTCTGTCGAAATCGCCAAAAACACGTGAATAATATTGTCTGAAGGTAGTATCCCAGAGTACAGTCGATAAAACAGGAAAAAATGAGATTTTATAGGTTATTTTCCAATTAATTGCTGATAATTCAGTAAAATGTGCTTTATTTTACCCGAAAAGTGATTAAACTATTCGAAATTCATATCTCCAGCTTGTAAATATAATTTTTTTTCTCGAATTTTTTTTAACATTAATCTCCTATGACATGCATGAGATAGAGAGAGAGGCAAATAGTTACGACTACCTTCTAATTAAAATTTCTCAATAACTATACGATGAATTGAATATTTTTTTCTTCTGTTATTTAGTTAAAATGCTGTTGTCTTCGCCAATTGTTTTTAAATAATGGGTCAACCCTGTGGTTTTCGAGTAATTTCGTTATTTCCCTCTGATTTAGGGCGTTTCATCCCCACCACCGCTATTATCAGTAACTTTGATAATTCATATCTCATAAACTACACGGTCAAAAATTATGAAAAAATTCACAAAAAATGTAAAAAAAATATCACCTTTGATACGGCATCAAAAAAACAAGAAGCTGATGGAAACTCCTGTTTTCCTCGCCTTTTTCCCTATTGGTTCTGAACTTCACCAACAGTGTGCACGAGCCACTGCACTAATAAACTCCCCATTAAACTGTTTTTCCACCTCTTTTAACCCACTTTCCTTCACTTTTTCATCTTAACCACAGAAGCAGACACAACAAACGTCACATTCTTGTTCCTCCCATTCGCATTAACTTTTTCTTTTTGTTTTTACCAAAAAACCACTCGTGCGCTTTGTCTGTACCTTTGAATACACAGCATGCAGACACTCTGCAGTGAAACGAGTGTAAAGCTCAGTCACAAAACACGTGTTAGTTTTTCCTCTTTCTCTCTCTTCCTCTCTGGAAAATTAGTGTACGTTGTAAACTCCTCATCTGGTGGAAAAAAGAGGAGTGAACAAGTGCGAAGGAAGGTTCGGAAAATGTTTGTGGATAGAAAAAGAGGCAAATGGAATGGAGGGAAAGCTCAAGCGAGTATGGTTAAGTATACGACGTAGGTAAAAACCGTAATTGTGGATAACGCACATTTCCTCTACCTTTATAAATGCCAGACTATGCGGAATATCTTTATGTTTTTCAGAAAGTGTATGCATTGCTCTCTATTTTTCTCTTTAATCTGTTACGCTTTTATTCAAACGTTTGTTACTTTATGAGCTTGGTTACTCGCGAAGGTCCTTCAACAGCTTTGCTTGTTAAACAGTTAAAATGCTTTTTTTTTTATATTCAATATTTACAACATTTAATGCAGAAAAATTCAGGAGAGAAGAGGTAAAAGAGAATCATTCTATTTTTTTCAGCTTGTTGGCAGTTTTTTTGAGATGTCGGGAAGTAATGGAGATACGCGTTTTTCGCTCGAATACTTTTCTGTGTATCACTTGAAATTCTCTATAAAAATAGATGAGAATAGAACAGGCGTAACTCCATCAGTTTTCGAGATATTTGAGAAAAACGAATTGCAAATAAAAATGTAGTCAGTGGTTTTTTAAAAATATCTCGGAAACTAATCGAGATAGGGCAACTGTACTCGAATCCTCCATAGAAGTTCTTGAAATCTGTTACAAAACGAGAATCAGGGTCAAAAAGGCGTATCTCCATCAATTTCTGAGATTTTTGAGAAAAAGCAATCGCAGAAAAAAATTAGGAATTTTTTTTCTAGGTATATCCCGAAAACTAAGCGAGATGGAGCGATTCCATCTTAATCTTCTTCGTAGCTATCGGAATTCTCCACAAAAAAAAATGGAAATTAGAAAAAAGCGCACCTTTCTTAGTTTCCAAGATATTTAAGAAAAATAAACGTTCGAAAAAAACTACTCAATCGTTTTTTTCCAAATATCTCGGAAACTAAGCGAGATAGAGCCATTTCGCCTGAATTCTTCATTGTGTCCGTTAAAATTCTACAGAAAAAGAATCAGGAGACAATCGCCCTATCTCACTTACTCTCCGAGATGTTCACTAAAAGAGATTTCATTTCATTAAAAAAAAAGCACATCAGAAAGTTTAGGATTTTTCAAGAAATTTTCATCTCTTTTCTTTTTCTCGACAAATAAACCGTAGGACACAGGGAAAGGGGGGAGGAGGGAAGAGTCCTGAGGGTGTTGGGTAGAGGCTGAACTGAGCTTATTTGGGATGATTAAATGCTGCAATAATTCACTGGCATTACATCGGTAGAGAGGGGATGATATTTTAAGATTCTCGCCTAGAGGGCACTAGCTCTTTCCTCTCTTTTCTTTTTCTCATTCATCCTCCGTCTTTTTCCGTCTTTGCTAGCGAAGGAAAGTGAGAGCTCGGAAAATTGGAGTAAGGGGAAGGGAAAAAAATAAGGGAATGAAGGTGGAAATAGAGGGGAAAAAAATAAAAAAGAGGAGAAGGAGTGTGAAACGTACGGAGAAAAGAGTCGAATCTCTAAGGGGGCCTTGGTACCATGATTCGTGCGCCATTCCATGCACGTATCATCACAGCCACCAATTCACGATCCTCTTCATCCCTATTCCCCTCCCTCCTCCCACTCTCTCTTTTCAGTTTCTACCTTCTTTTCCTTTATTTTTCTTTTTGTCCAACTTCGAACTTTTCACTGCATCGCTACCAGAGTATCTATATTTTCACATTCCCATACTTTTTCTCTCACACACCCTGGAGGCATCCAACGAATCATTCATAAAATATGAAGTTGCACTCACTGGGGAATTGACTTTTACACACAGGTTAACTTCAATTTTTATGATTAAACATAATTTCAATGTGAGAGAGATTTTCAGTTGAATAATTTAGGGATATATTTTTGGGTGACAGTTTGAGAGAGATATAACGAGAGCTTTTTGAGAAAATAGAATGGTCAATAAAAAAGGCGATTGGATTTCATTAATTTTCAAAGAGAGGAGGAAAGATATTTTTGGGAAATAATGAAAAATTTGTCATTTTTTTCTTTGAATATCTCGGAAAATGAACGAGATAGCACGATTTTTTTCCGAAATCTTCTTTGAAAGAGACTTTTGGGAGCTATATAAATGGCTCCTGGGGGTTACCCTATCTCGCTTAATTTCCGAGATATTCAAGGAATAAAATCAAATCACTTCAAGAAGAGAAAAAAACAGAAAAACTCAATTTTTAAAAAGCGTTTTTTAAACTCCTAATTTTTCCTCATAATTCTTTCTAGGGTCACACTACCAATAGATGGACACTGACTCAAAGATGGACGGTTTCTATGATCGAAGATTTTCATAAATAAACGAATGATTCTTATACTTTTCACGTCAATTCCTGATCATTACATTCATATAGATTTATAAACCATTTATTGCATATTGATTGATAGAAATTTGAAATCATACCACTGCAAATATGCAACTGTTCATCTATTGGACGTTTAAGTTCTTGATCTTTAGTCGATTCACTGTATATTTTTCTGTACATCACTCTTTTCTACAACTTTCTAACGTGATTTGCCTATTTCATATGAATTGATAAAGTCTAATTTTTTCTGAGCCATCCATCTATTGGTCATGTGACCCTAAATATCTCAAAAACTGAGCAATATTGCATGATTTTCGCTCAAATCATTCTTCGTATCTCTAAAATTCCAATCAAAGAAATATCATCTGGAAAAAATCGCTCTATCTCTCTTAATTTCCGAGAAATTTCCCCAAAAAATCACAAAAACAGAAGAAAAATTCCCTGTACGAGAGAAAAATAAAAAAATGTCAATTAGAATATTTTCCTCAGTCTCCTAATTTTCCCAACTAATACCCCACACTAACCCCCCTCCTCCCTACCTAACAAAATATTTCTCGTTCTCTCTAAACATCCCTTAATCCCTCCACACACGCACCTAACCTTAGCATGTAACCTTGACTGAGAGAGAATAATACAAAGTGTAGACGAGACAACAACAGCTCGGCTTGTTTGATGAGCAAAGTGAATGAGTAATGCTAAGGGGGGGGGGGCGGCTGTAAGAGAGAGCGCTTGGAGAGAGGGGGGGGGGTCGCAAGTTGAATGAGACCAGTCACGTGACTACGGTACAGTCACCGTGTGAATACACATGAACCCAATAAATTGAAGTGGGTAAACGAACAAAATGAAAGTGGAAAAAGTCCAGTTAAGCTCAGGCAAAAATTGCTTGCGTTTGTATTATCAGTTTATATAAATTCCCCCCCCCCCCCCCCCTCTCCTTCCCCCCAATTCCCTATTTATGAAAACGATTGGCGAGAGAGTGTGGAACTGGTGCGAATGCACGAAAATATAAATATAATAAAGTTAATTTGAATTGTAGAATAAACTGCATTAAAAAATAAAAAGGAAAAAAAAGAAAAGAGGTAAAAGCTTTTTCCTCGAGTTTTTAAATCATAACTTCAAATTACTCTTTAAACCATGCTTGGAACAATGTAGAAAACAAGAAAAAACGTTACGTATTATTTCAAATTTATTTATTAACATGTAAATTTATACGTTTAACAGTGTTCAACACTTTTTAACGATAAAAGCGTTCTTTTTCATAAACTTTTGTGGACAATGAGTATTTTTAAAGAGCAGACAAAGTATAAACAAGAGTACTTAACATTTTTTCCTATTTCTGTGAAGTTTTTTTTTTGCTCTCTCAGTTGCCTGTTAAAGTGCCATGGAATTTTTAAAAATGAAGAATACAATTCTTCATGCAGAATAGACAGATAAATTAGAAAAATTCGATTAGAGAGTGGTTTTTTTCAAATCAGGTCGAAATGGGATTGGTCAATTTTTAGAAAATATTTTGGAAACCAATGGAAATACGTCTTTTCATCTTAATCCATTTTGTAGAGAATTCGAAAAGCTACAGAAAAGGATTTAGGGTAAAAAAGGGCGTATGTCCATTAGTTTTCGAGATATTCTTCAATAATAAAGTTAATGACAAAAAAAATTGACTTTTTCTGCTTTTGTCTTTCGGAAACTAAACGAGATAGAGTGATTTTACCTTAACTTCATACGAAAAAAAATTAAATAATATTAAATATTAATCGAATTGAAATTCAAGAACTAAAAATGAGTTTAAGATGAAATTCGTCCTATCTCACTTATTTTCCGAGAGATTCTATATTTCAAAAAATGTGGAAAAAATAAAATTATTTTGTTTTATCTCTTCGCTGTTGAATTTCATGTTTTATCTCGGAAACTAAACGAGATAGGGCAATTTTTCTCCGAATCCTTATTTTAGAGCTTACAATTCTCTTTGAAAAAAGGGTTGAGATTGAAAAAGACGTATATCCATCAGTTTTCGAGATATTTCATTGAGAATAATAACAAAAATAACTCGAAAATCAGAAAAAAAACCTTTTTCAATCATTTTTCTGGAAATATCCCAATGAATAGTGGAAATACGCCCTTTTTGTCCTAATCCTTTTTCTTTTGGCTCTTGAATTTTTTTTCCATCCTCCAGTTGCCTCTCAAAGTGCCATGAAATTAAGGAAAAAATGAGGAATAGAATGCTTCGCTTTAAGTAGACAGATAAATTAGAAAAATTATTAAAGAAGGAAAATCCAAGTAATCGGGAGAAAATTTATCCCCAGACTGTCGCCATAAACGCATGAGATTTCGTGCTGAAGAAAAATAAGAGGAATAAAAAAAAGGCGCAGACGGAAAAAAAAATAAAATTCAAGACACTGCCTAGTTCTTCGCGAGTTTTCTCAGAGTGTAACCAAGTGCGCCTGAAAGTCCATTCGTTACCTCGTCGAGACGTTTAAATGGTTAATTTTTACGGCTGCGATTTTATACAACCAAGTGTGCCACCCAGTGCCCAAACTCTTGCGCTTTTTTTACTTTTTTTCAAGAAAAAAAAAAATAAAACCTAAACCCCCACTTTCTCAGCTAATGCGAATTTATTTCCTGGAGTTAATTACTCGACAGTAATTTTCCCAAGTTTTACCTTGGGCCAGTGGAGAAGCGTGACAGTACAGAAAGTTTTTGAGCTTTTTTTTTTTTGGTATTTTCCTTTTTTTTGCTGGAATCTTCGAGACGCGGCCAATTTTTTTCTACTCGTGACGCACGAAAGTAGTTGGTTACTCTCTGTGGCCTCGTTCTCAGGATTTTGCAGGAGTTGAGAAAAATTATTATCTCTCTTTTTTTTTCTGATGAATTTGAGATTAATGTATTGTGCGAGTTTTCCGAAGCACAAAATTTATTTGAGGTAGTATTCCAGAGTACGGTCGATAAAACAGGAAAAAAATGAAGATTTGTAGGTTAGTTTCCAATTAATTGCTGATAATTCGAGAAAATGTGCTTCAATTTACCCGAAAAAAGTCATTAAACCATTCGAAAGTCATATCTTCAGCTTGTGAATATAATTTTTTGCTTCTCCAATTTTTTTTAATATTAATCTCCTATCACATGCATGAGATAGAGAGAGAGGCAAATATTTACGACTACCTTCTCATTAAAATTTCTCAATAACTATACGGTCAATTGAATATTTCTTTCTTCTATTGTTTAGTTAAAATGCTGTTCTCTGCGCCAACTCTTTTTAAATAATGGGTCAACTGTGTGGTTTTTTAGTAATTTCGTTATTTCTCTTCGATTTAGGGCGTTTCATCCCCACCACCACTTTTTTCAGTAACTTCGATAATTCATATTTCGTAAACTACACGGACAAAAATTATGAAAAAATTCAGGAAAATGTAAAAAGACATCATTTTTAATACGGCATTAAAAAAATAAGGGTTTAACTGCACTCGAGTTCACAAAGATAGTACCTTAAATAGTGAAGAATTTTTCCATCTTTTTTCGTGATAATCGCAGAAACTAATGGAGTTACGCTTTTTTTGCCTCAACACATTTTTGTAGAGAATTTTAATAGGCACTAAAAAGGATTCAGGACAAAAAAGGCGTACCTCCATGGAATATCTCAGAAAATAATGAAGATACGCCTTTTTTATAAAAGGGATCAGTGCAAAAAAGCGCGAATTTCCATTCTTTTCTGAATTATCCTGGAAAAACGGTTTGAAAAACGAATTAATTAATCGAAAAATCAAATTTCTATCATTTTGATTTGCCCAAATGTAAATGTGTTTCATTCTCACTGGATTTATTGTTCCAATAAAATCATCAAAATTACACCCCCAATAAAAATGTGCAAATTTATCAATTGAATTTGTAACGTAAATCTCGCTGATTGTACATCCAATACGAATGGATTGGAATACTATAGTGGTAAGGTACTTACCAATGCCATAGTCAGACCACGTTGTGCCCCTGTGGCTTTGTGGCACATACATATACACCCAAGCATTCGACACTTGCCACAACGTGTCAACATTTCTCAGTACGTGACTCTTGGATAACATTCGAGTCGCGTCGATACCAATCTCAGTGGCTTACCAGTTGTGTTACGGATTAGTGTTATTTATTTCACGGGATTTGAGTAATACGAAATTGAAAATCACTCGGAGTCAATAAAATAGAACACTTCTTTTTATTTTTGCTTTTAAATCACAAAAAAAACGATTTTTTAGGAATATATTTCGAAAAATAATGGAGATACGCCCTTTTTTGCCTCTCAACCTTTTTTTAGCCCTTAAAACTCTCCATCAAGAAGCACTCAGTAAAAGAAAGGCGTATCTCCGTTATTTTTCGAAATATTTCATTGAAAATGATAAAAAAAAAAAATTTATTGATAAAAACAAAAAAAAATCGATTTTTTTATGATTTACTTTTTTGTAAATATTTAAGAAATTGAAATGAATAAATATTTTCCTCCGTTACATGTCATATATATACAATGAAAATTATATGAATGAATTTATGAAATATTAATTAAATTCATTATTTATTAATGGAGATACTTCCTTCTAACTCAATCCATTTTCATAGCTCTTGAAATTCTTCATAAATATAGAAATTAGAGTGAAATAAAGATTAGTTTAAAAAGCACGTATCTCCATTATTTTCCCTGATATTCTCAAAAAAAAGAGCAGCAAAAAAAAAAACGATTTTTTCCTCTTTTATCTCTTCACTATTGAAATTGAACGAAAAAAAAAATTAACCATAAAATTACTCTGATATGCTAATGAGATGGGAGAATATTGAAAAGGCATGTATACCCACTCACTGGCAAATGATGGAGAAAAGAAGAAAAAAGAAATTAGGTACATTGATCAGATTTAATTGAAATGTTATGAGAATTTTCAGATTACGCTACTATCCAATTTTTTACCTTTTTTCTTCACCCCCCCCCCCCCCCCTCCTCAAAAATGAGAGAAAGAGCGAGGGAGAAAATTCAAGTGAAATAAAGATAACGGGTTGATGAAAAGAGACGATGAGATAGAAGAAGAAAAGACTCGAAGAAGAAGAAAAAAGGAAAAAAAAATGGAATAGAGGCAGTTGAGGACGATGTGAACGTACGGATCGGCTCACCTTTTTTTTTTTACCTTTTTCCTACTAATTAAAATTGCAAACTCGAAAGGTGGATGAACCGTCTTTAATGAGACGGCGTCTGGGCACGAGTTTTCCCCTCATTATTTCCCTAGTGCGCGGTCGATCACTTTGAGCTCAGAGATTACAATGCGACAATGAATACAAAAAGGATTGCGTTAAAATTTCTCTTTTTTTTTGGGAGAGGGGAGGGGGTGGGTGATTGAAGAAAACAAAAATAGTGGAAACACTGGGATGGAAGTATGAATCAAATTAAAATAATGAATTTCAATGATAATTTGAGAGTTTGTTGCGAAAAAAGAGGAATAAAAGCGAATTTCTGATGAAATGTACTATGTGTCAACAGTTGAAGCTCTTTTTATTATCAAAGCTTTTGTTCATCATGCGGTTCTTTATTTTTTTTTTCACGACGAAAGAAAATAGGAGAAGAGTAAGCCGCAGGCTTTCTTATCATTCAGTGAAGGTACTATGGAAATTAGAATAATCGTGAATTTTTTGCTATGTCGTGGTGAATAATGTCATGGAAAAATGGTGAATTTTTTGGGATAAATCTTGAGGATTTATTTGATTTTGTTGTAAAAAGGTAGTAAAATGTTAGTCGATTTTTTTTCGGGGGGTTTTTTTAAGCGAATAGTTTGGGGAGTAATGGAGGTACATCCTTTTCATTCCAGGCCATTTTATGGAGAATTTCGGGGGCTTAAAATGTTGGATATTTAAAATGATCAATGAAATGAGGCAATTTTATCCGATACTCTCTTTGTAGAAAATTTCAAGTGCTACAAAAGGGGATTCACCAAAAAAAGCGTATTTTCGTCAATTTTTGAGATATTCTCATAACAATTAATGATGAAAAATGAAGTAAATTGGATTTTTTATTTTTCGACATATTTTTGTCATTATTCTCAATGGAATATCTCGCAAACTAAGCGGAATAGGGCAATTTTGTTCAATTCTTTTCTGTTCAATTCGTTTCCAAAATTTTCTTAGAAAAATAAATGATAAAAAAATTAATTTCTTTCCTGTTTTTACTTTTCAGTTTATCTTTCTGATAATTCTCAATGAGGTATCTTGTTGATTAAGCAAGATAGGACAATTTTGCCTCAGTCCTCTTTCATATAGATTTTCGAGAGCTATAAAGGAAGGATCCAGGTAAAATCGTTCTAACTCGCTTCATTTCCCAGATAAATCACAAAATTAGCTTCTCCTATGTGAAAATGAAGAAATTCAATGTTTTTGCATTCAAAAAATTTGTAAATTAGGCAATTATTTCCAAAAAATGTCACTAAAAAAAATGAAATATCCAAAAAAATTAGTACAATTAAAAAATACTATTTTTTAAAAAACCCCAATTATTTTCTCGCCAATTTAATTCATCCCATAAATTCATAGGTGTAATTCCCCTAAACACCCCCTCCCCCCCTCCACCTCCTCATTATTTTCCATTGTTTAATGTCATTCGATGGTGCAAAATACAATGCCTTTTCACTCTACCCCTCTTCCTCCTCCTCCTTCTTCTTCTCCTCCTCCTCCTTCTTTTTTTTCTCCCACATTTTAAAATTGTCGCTGAGTAACGAGGAACTCCACTAAACTCTGTATACCAGTTTCATAGTTCCATTGTTGCCTCATCCACAGTGGCTTTGATGCTGCCTGGCATCATAGCCCCCGGATTGTCCATTGTAGTTGGCTTTGTACAATTGAAAACCCGTGCCCATACTTACCGTCCGTTAATTCACGTTTTATAAATGCGAATGTACGAGAAACTCTCTGTGTCTCTCTCTCTATTACCTTTTTTTTTTCTATTTCATCCAGTTCACTTCACATACTTCACTCCACTTTCCATTGTTTTATTAGGTGCATTTGGCGGTGTGCATTTTATTCGTGTAGTTCGTATACTCCATAGATGTGCCGATGCAGAACGATGAATAATAAATTTAACAAAGTTTGTTCCGTTAAGTTTTTTTTTTTTAGTCTATTAAATTAAGTGGATGCACTCTTGTATTCGTTCATGCAGTCAAAGAGAAAATAAATAATTTTTGATCGATTGTGGACATTCAATGAAATTAATTTAATGGAAAAACATAATAATATTCTCTAGTTGTGGAGAGGCAAAACAGGATATGACTTGTGGATTAACGGAGATATGTTCATTAGTTTCTGAAAATTCAAAATTGAAAAAAAGTCATGATTTTTGAGAATAACATGTAGGCGGAGGGGAGTTACTAGAATTCAATTTGGGAAATTCTGGAATTCTTGAAAAATTCCAAATTGGAGAACAATACTGTTTTTTTTAAACCATGTGAATAAAGAAAAATTTCTGGAGTCCAATTTGGAAAAAATCCTAGAAAATTGTAGAAACCTCTGAAAATTTCTGGACATTTTTGGAAAATTCCTGGAAATCTTTAAGTTTTTGCTTCAATCTCTTCTTCCAGAGAACATCAAAAGCAACAGAATAAAATTAACGCGAAATTGCCTTATTTCACTTATTTTTTGAGATATTTAAGATAGATAGATTGATGAATGTTTATTATGCCTAGAGCCTTGCAAGAAGAATTGTTGGAAGAAAAAATGCCCCCTCCCTCTTTCCTTTCCTACAAAAATCATGAAAACTAAGCGAGACAGAGTGATTTAGCTCCCATTTTTTCTCTGTAGCTCTCAAAATCCTCTGCAAAAAAATCTTCTGATAAAAAAGGCGTATTTCCATAATTTTCCGCGATATTCTCAAAAGAAGGTCAATCAAAAAAGTCGACTCATGTTCCACCAATTCGCGAATATTTCCGAAACCAATAGATTTAGAGGAAAATGTCAAGGGATCTTTTATGTAGAGAATTCAATTTCCCACAAGTAAAGAATTTTCGATAAATTCTCCTAAAATTCATTGTTTTGAAGATTATCCTCAAAATAAAGATCTGCAACTCGTATGACTTCTGCAATTACTCAATTTCCCAATGTAACAATCAAACTCCACTTCACACCCCCCCCCCCCATAATCCCCCTCTCACTCCCCCAAAAATAGTTGCTAATTTCCACGTTCCAATCGCATCAGATGGCACTAACGATGGAATACCAATGCATCCCATCAAATGTACCGCCACCCACTCAATCAATTCAATTAACTCATCTCCCCTCTCTTAAAATTCACGTTTTCCTCCCCATCAAATTTACCTATCAATTTCAATACAAACGGAATTACGTCCTGAGAAACATTCAGATCGGAATGAATGCAGCCTGATAAATGAGGAATTGATGAAAAAAAAGGGAGATTCCCAATATCATATTTGGCAGTCCCTCGTATCTCCACCCCCTCAGAGGTGGGGGGAGGGGGAAATTCAATTTTCTCCCAGCTATTTTAATGCCCAACATTCCATTGAATTGAGTCACGTGTTTTTATTACAATTCATGAAGATAGTGAAAGAGAGAAAGAAAAAAAAACAATTGAATGATCGAAAAGATCCCGAGAATCTCCTTTGTGTTCACATTGTCTTTTTCACGTAGGAAAAATTCGGACCGAAATAGTTGAGCCAAGTCAGCCGAAATCCAGAGGTCTACGTCTTCAAGGGGTTGCACAAAAGGGAGGCATCTCTGTACTTTCCACCGAGGGATTGCTCACTCCTGCAGTCGTGGTGCCTCAACTGCGATGAAGTCAATTTAAAATCAAGTGAAGTCATTGAAATCACAGAAGTCAGATGACTTCAAATTTTGAAATCATTAAAGTCGAATGATTTAATTTTTTTTTAAACAATTCTGAAATAACTGAAGTCACTTGAAATCAATTGAAGTTAGGACCTTGGCTTTTTTCTCCTCAAAATCTCCAGAAAAAGGTGGAAAATTGAAAAAAAAAATCCAAGTCAAGGAAAAACCACTTCATTCCTTCACTTCAACCCTCTTCACCTGAACCCCTCTCCCCTCCCCCTTTCTACCCTCTTCTTCACCACCACTGTCTGCCGAAAAATTCTGAAGACGCTGGCAGAATGAAAATAAAGAGGCGAAAAAAAAAAAGAAAAAAAGCAAATGAAAGAAAGAAAGCGGCGCCGTCTGATCGTGCGCGCACGCCTCTAGTGAAATGGGCCGAGGCTTTTACTTTGCATTAATTTCCGGATTGCCGTCTAGCACTGCTTGAAACATCCTAGAGAGGGAGGAGAAGGAAAAAAAAAGTATTGTGGATGATGTGGAGAGGATAAAGCCAGATATAAAGAACCAGAGTGAGCATGAGTTTGGATTACACAGATATACTCGTGCTCTTCTTTGACAAGAACAATGCACAGACTTCCGTTGTACGCATTTCATGCGACACGTGGGAATACCTACCCGTTAAAAATTTCCATTCTTTTCGAATTTTTTTTTCGTCTCTTTTGCTCTCTGCATCTCATCCTATCGTCCCTGCGTTTATAACGGTGGTGTTAGGGTGGAAAGGGGAGAGGAGGGGGGGGGGGTGAGAACGTGCTAAACTGACAATACAGGGGCTGTTTTTTTTTTTTTTAGAGCTCTCACTTCTCATGGTGTATCGCGTGATGAGACAAAGGTAACGAAGTCTCGTTCGAGAGGTGCACAGCAGAGTCCCTCGATGCTTGACACTCTACCTGGAAATTCGTAGGCTCTTTTGTTGCAATTTTGTGCCAAAATGTTTTTCATTGAAATCATTATAATGGTGACGGGAATTCGAGGTTGTTTTCTCGGAGGAATTGATATTTTTCGGAATGAAAAATTCTTTGTTTTCGGTAGACTCGAATTTCTAGGGGTTTTAGGTTTTTTTTTTGGTGTATTGAAAGGCCTCATGGAAAAATCTGAGAAAAAATCATGAAGATGCTGCAATGCACTCTTGTTGTTGTGTAATTTTTTTCATTCTGCCCGAGAAGTATGTTTTCTGAGAGTGCATCACAATAAAATTTCATTAAAAATCGAAATTTAATGGAGATGATGTTGAAAAAATGGGATTTTTTTGACTATAAATATAGTATGAAAAGAGCTTGACGGTTAGGAATAAAGTAATTGAGAGAAAATTCCTTGAAATTATGATGATTCTAATAAAATAAATATTTTTCCTTAAAAAATAAAAAAACTGAACGGCAGAGAGGTTAAACCAGATGAATCAATTTTTTGTCATTCACTTTTTCTCAAATATGTCCCGAAAACTAATGTAGATACGCCTTTTTCTATCTTAATTTATTTTAGTAGCTCTAGAAATTTCCTACGTAAGAAATTGGAGCAAAAAGGACGCTTCTGCCTTAGTTTTCGTGAAATCTCACTGAAAAATTCTAAAAACTAATAGAAATACGCTTTTTTTCATCCTCATTCATTCTTCATGACCTTATGAAATTTTTTCCAAAAAAAATTGAGCTAAAAAGAGCATATCTCCGTTATTACTCAAGATATTCTATATTTTCAATAGATCACAAAAATTCATCGATTTGTGCCGTTTCACCTCTTCACTAAATCATCAATTTTTTCCAAAATTCAACTGTACACTGAAGAAAAAAAAATTTATTGTAAGAAAATTTAATCAGTTGAAGAAAATCTACTTCACTCAAGAAAATTTCAATATATCTATATAGATACATAAATTTTGAAGGAAAATTTTGAGTTTTCTGGCTGCAAGACAATTTTCTTGCTGCAAATTTTTTTTTTCTCAGAGTTGAATTCTTATTATTATCATGAAAAAAATAGAAAATTCAAATGAGCGTTGAATAGAGTAACGAAATAGAAGTAATAAAATACCTCGTGAAAAAAAAAGAAAATCTCAGAGTGTCTCAAGAGTTGTAGAAGGTGGTGGAAAAACTGCCGTTGGTTGGTCTCGTCAGGGTGTCGAGAAGGTCGGTTTGGACAAGCGGAGATTAAGGCAACGGTGCTCTTAAAGTCTCCCCCCCTTTCCCCCCTTCTTCTGCCTCTTGGTCCAAACGAAAATCCTGTGGAGTCGGCTGAAAGGGGTAAAAGTACCGCGACATACCTCTCGTGTCTCGGTCTGATGCACATTAATCCTTGCCCTTTGCCCCTGTACTAGACCTTTCCCTCCCCTCTCTCTTCCCCCTCCCCCCTCCTCTTCTGCTTCTGTTTTCGTCATACTCAGACCAGACACTGCAGCCTCCAAAAAATCTTCTCAGAAAATAACCCAAAGAGGAAAAATGTAAAGAAAAAGAGGAATAAAAAAAAACTGGAGAGAAAAAAAAGAAGAGAGCTCCAGACACGAGAAAATAGCGTTTTCAGAAACAACCATTACTCTGATGGCTCGTACTAGTTTCATTTTTCCCCTGTGTTTCAAGTCTTTTATGATGTGCATCATGAAACACACCGGCATTTAGCTCACGTATTAACGCCATGTTTAATTGTCTCAGTGTCTGGAGCATTAAAAGACGTTCATGAAAATGAGAATAATAATAGAGGCTATTTTGAAGTTTCAAATGTAATGATTTTATTAATCAGAATTGTTTTTTTTTATTTTGAAGGGAATTTATGGGTGGGGAAGAAGGAATTCAGTGTTGAAGAGCTGAAAGAAAATAATTTTTTTTTTTAATTAAAGCTTTGAGACTCTTTAAGAAAATAAAAATGAAATTTAAATGCAATAAATAGAGAATTATTCATGTTTTTCAAATTGATTGGGGACTATTATTTTTTATCTATTATTCTTACAGTTGGGGGAAAATGTTGAGAGACCTTCATTGTAGAAAATTTAATTTCCTGGAAAGAGGTATCTTGATTAATTTTCGTTAATTCAAACGCGTCTACGAAGTTCACAAAAAATGTCAAAAATGAGAAGAAATATTGAAAAAAAATCATTTTACAAGATTTTTTTGTTTCTGGACACTTTTTTTTGGAAATATATAGGGAAATAAATGAGATGCAGCGATTTTGCTTCAACCCTTTTTTTTAGCTTTCAACATTTTTTCTAAATAAAGATTCAATTAAAATCGCTCTATCTCGCTCATTTTTTGAAATATTTCCATTAAAAAATTGAGGGAATCATCAGATTAAAATTTTGATATTTTTTAATAATTGATTCAAATTTATTTTTTATTAATTTCAATTTAATTTATTTATTTTTAAATATTGATCGCCCTTTTCGTCTAAATCCTTTCTTTGTATCCTCTGAATTCCTCTACAAATAAGGATTTGCATAAAATCACTATCTCGCTTAATTTCCGAGATCTTCAATTAAAAACTGAAAAAAATTTCCAATTTCAATATTTCAAAAAAAGAAAAGAAAAAGAAATAAACCCTTTTTTTTCGTCCTCAACACGATTGCAGTATACTCGTTTCATCTCTTTTACTTGCATCAAAGCTCAATTTCTCTAGAACAACGTTAATGGCTTCGTGGCAATGTCCCTTGGAGTGGACCTACCCAAGAAAAAAATAATTTCGTCGTCCTTATGAAAAGTCTCCATCGTCATCCAACGCTGGACCAATTATCACGAGACGCCCACTTCTTCGCGCCTCGGAGAGGCACTGCCTGTCTATACACAGATCTCCAAGGAGCCTGAATAGAGGTAGAATGTTGATGGAACAAGAAGAAGGAAGAAAAAAAAACCTCGAGTTTTGACGTTTTATTCAACATCAGTGTGTACTCGAGCCTCCTGCCTTTTTTTTTCTATTGCCATCGACAATTTTTTTCCCTCGTCCTCCACAATTTTTGCCCTTCTCCTTCACTCTCCTTGATTATGATTTTTTTCCCCTGTAATAATAATGAGGAGCTCAACTGCGTGGCATCGATTCAACAGTCACTTCAAAAAAAAATGAAAAAAAAAAACGAGAGCTCTTGCCTTCTGTTTTTCCTTTTCATTATTTTTGGTGGTGAAAATTTTTTCCACGAGTGTCAATTGTAAAAGTGAAACCAAGTGTTCTTGTTACTTTTTATCTCCAACTTTTATTTGTCATTTTTTTGTTTTGTTGAGAACAAAAAAAAAGGGAAGCATTGTTGAATTTTCAGCGACAAAAATTTTATGAGAATTAAAATTTGGAGGAAATTAATGAGATATTCTAATTAATTAAAAGTTTCAAGTGGAGTTATTTTCATTTTTATTATTATTATTATGACTATTATTATTTAGAAACAAATATGAATCTATTTTTTTTTCATCTTTTTTTTTTAAGAATATTTTGGAAAATATTCTTGTTTTTTTAGCTCCAGAAATTCTCTGCCAAAAATGGCCAGAAGAGAAAGGGCGTAATTCCTAATTAGAGAGATATTTCATTAGGAAAATTCCATTTATCTGAAAAATTTTGAAAATTTATTTTCGTGAAAAATACAGATAAATAGATATTTCAATGAATTTAAATGGAAAAATCCTGACTTTTTAATTTTCCAACTTTTCCAACGTTTCAATTTCCACGTTCTTCATAACTTTGAAAAAGCTATTTCCACGGATCAATGAAAACGCAGGAGCTGGAGGAATAACTCGGCTTCTTCTTCCAACTGTAGAAAAAAAAAAATAAAGAGTACTTACTTTTCGGTTGAATTGTGTATCGAGAAAGATGATTTGCAGGCATTATTGAAAATCTGCTTTTTATCCTCAGCAGCCTGATGAAAATGCATAATTACTTGATTCCCATGAAAAGAATGTATATATCAACAATAAAAAAAAATCTATAGTGAAAAATAATTTTTTTAATAAAATAAAAAAATTACTGTGACAAATATATAATCAATGTGATACAGTAAATATGTTCCATAATTTATTTCAAAAAATATATAATTCAATTACGCAACTATTGGCCGGAATTAATCCATATTTTATCAATAAAATTCACAAGTCGAGTTCAAAAATTGATCTCTGGACCAAAATAGGTCTGGAGGCAGTATAATAATAATAATAAAAATTGGGCAAAAGTTCTTCAATCGAATCATTTTTTTTCTGTGAATAAAATACACAAGATGGGTAGAGGGGGGGGCGGGGGGAGAGGGGAATATTCGTTTCTGTCATGACAACAACGTAATCAACATGAAACTAAACAATTACCTCAAATTTATTTCCTCTGAAAAATAAATCCAGACATTATTATTTCTTAATTAATATCAATGTCAGTGAATTATCTTAACTGCAAAAACTCAGAGCCACTGGTTTATATTAAGAGTCAGCACTTCTCTCATTTGCCCTAGAGTTTTCAAAACTTTAGCACAAGAAGAAAAAGAGAGAAAGAGAAAGAAAGAGAGAAAAGATCAGTGACCGTAACTCTTATGCCAGTTGGCAATTGCAGTTGGAGAGGGCTGTTTTCACTTTGCTCTTTGTCTTCTCACAAATTCATTACTCTTTCATTTTCTCCAAACGTCACTATTTATTTTTACCCCCTTCATTCTCTCTTTCAATGGATATTTTCTTCTTTTTTTTTTAATTTTTTTTTTTTCTATAGTTTCGCGAAAAATAATTTTTCTCATCACTCAGAGAGTTCATGGATAATGAGTTGTCTCGTGTTAATGACTCAATAATTTTTTTATTTTTTCTCAACTCATAAAAGAAAATTCAGTAATAAAGAGGTGAGAACAGGAAAAATCTTCTCATTTTTGAATATTTCAGAAAATGATGGAAATACGCCATTTTTACCCTAATACACGTCTAGACAATTTTAAGAATTCCAAAAATGGATTAAAGTATAAAAGGGCGTATCTCCATTTTTTTCTAATATTCCCAAAGAAAATGGAATTTTTCCATTTCGATCAGTTCCAATGAAATATCTTGGAAAATAATGGAGATACGTCCTTTTTTATCTTCAGACACTTCTATAGAACACTTCAAAACCCCAAAAGTGAATTATGGCAAGAGAGGCGTATCTCCACTAGTTTCCAAGATATTCTCAAAAAAAAGGCTTAAAAAATCCATTGATGTTTCCTTTTTATTTTTAATATTTTCCTGAAAGAAGAAAATGAATGAATTTAAAATTGATTGTAATTGACCCTGATTAAAGACAAATTGAAGTGATAGTAGATACTAATTTTTTAATATCACAGAATATTAATTTTTTTCTTCAATTTTTTTTTTAATTAAGGGAATAAACGAGGTTATTTCTTAATAAAAAAGTTTTCACAAACTTCTCCATCAAAGCTCGTCAATCAATGAATAAAGAAATTGAAGGAAAGGGGGCGGATGGGGTGCTTCACTTTGCGATAGAAATAAAGATGGAATTTAAGAAGTTAAAGTGAAAAAAAAAAATAGAAAACCCTTGAGGAATATTGAATGGAAAGATTGGAATTCTAATTAATAGGTAGTGGATCGTACGATAAGACGAAAGATGTATCTTGCAAAATAATCTTCTGTATCTTTATCTCTCTCTTTCATTTCACTTTTACCATCATTCTGACACTCACCAATGCCTCCTTAACGTCTTACTCAAACGATCCGAGAATTTCATACTGAAAGATTATCGTAATGAAGATCTCTCTGGTCATATATACCATTCTCACATTCTCCGAGAGAGGTTCCATTGCCTTTTTTTTTGCCACTGCATCTTCATATTCCCTCTTTTCTTCTTCTTTTTCTTTTCGTTTTTTCTTTGTAATAGAGGGAGTGGTGAGATCCTTTTCCCGATTCATTTCAGCATCGAAACAGATAAGAGAAAGTGGGCGAGGGGTGGAGAACCATTTGGTTTTATGCTAAACTCTTGGGCTCTGATTACACCCAGGACAATGTGCAATCATTGGAAACTAAATGGTTGGATAAAGACAATGAACTCGGGTGTTGAGCAAGCAAACGACACTGGAAATTTAGGGATAATCGAATTTAATCTTTTTTAAGCTGTGTAAAAACGAGTGTGAGAAGGGTTTTACATGTCGATAATTTTGTGGAGTTTGTGTTTTGGAGAGGCACTTGGAAAGGGTTGGAGTTGAGGGAATTTGACAAGAGACCTTTTTTATGGGAAATTTTCCTCTCTACAAAAAAGGTTTCTTCATATTTTTTCATAAAATCAATCGTTTTGGAGATATTTGAACAAAAAATCTGCACATGTTTTTTTCAAGATTTTCAAATTTTTAGTCATGGGTATCTTATTTCAAGGATAGCTCAGGAGCGAATGAATTCAGGAGAAAATGTCAGGAAACCTTTTCTATAGAGAATCGAATTCTCTACAAAAATGATCTCCTCACTTTTTTCCCTCAATCCACTCATTTTGGAGATCCTTTCATTTTTTAAAAATCACTAGTATTTTATTTTCAAAATATCTCAGAAATTATGAAAATTAAGAGAATGTGCTGTAAAACCTTTTTCGTAGCTCATAAAATTCTCGATAAAAAAAAGTTTTCCACCATTTTCCCTTAAACCCCATAAATTCAAGAATGCTCGAAAATTTCAAAAAAAAGCAATCTGCCACTAAAACTGAAAATTTTTTCCCTGAAATATAAACAATTTGGATTCAGATAGCTACTGAATTATCCGAGTCTGTCCGAATACATTTGGAGACACGTGAAAATGGAAAATGTTTAAAGTGTAAATACGGAAAACTACGTGTACTCATACAAAGCCCCGAAAACCCCATAAAAGAGAGAATGTCTAGTCTCATACCATTCTCCTTCAAACACTGCACTCATACATATATATATCTTGCTAGTCTTGTGTCGTTGAGTTTGGGGGCACGGTTGCACAAGTGAAAATCCTGAAATATTAATGTGACACTTCCTACTACTCGCCCACACCAACAAACTCCTCTATACTACCTTAATTCCATATTCACTGGGATATACTCGAGGCTTTTCTGAGTTTTTATCTCCATCTGTCTGTCTCTCTCGCTCTCTCCTGCCTGTTATTTTGTTATCTCCCACGAGAAAGAGATATTTGCGAATAAATGATAAACGTAAACACGTGAGAATGTGTGTCCACCTGAAAAAAAGAAGCAAATTTAAACCACTGAATGTAACATTTTATCACACACACATACATACACACACACACATAAAGCATTGGCCTTCATTTTCTTTTTTTATTTGCATTTGTTTATTATCCATTTGTGTTTTGAGGTTTTTCAAGATAGGGCATTTCAGAGTGCTCTCTGCAGTTCTTTCAAATATATATATGTCTACAGATATATATATATATATATGTGTATACCTTCTATATTCAGATGGAGAAAATGTTGAATTGAAAAGAGTAGAAAGAGTGTCTACTTTATGTACAATACGACTTCTGGAGTTTGAGAGAATTGTGTGGTACATTTTCGTGACTTTTCATTTTCTTTCTTCTATTATTTCTTATGCTACTGTTACTTCATGACAATTGTTGAGAAAGAAGATTGAAATATACAACTGATATTACATTGTTATTATAATTTAATATGAAATTTTACAAGAATTCATATGAAATTTTCAAGAAGATCTTCAAAATCTTGTGAAAAGTTGAAAAAAAATCATATTTAAAGTCGTTAATTATTCGGTTTTTTTCGGCTGATTTTTTTCTGTGAAAAGATCGGAAATATCTCGGAAAGTAATAAAAATACGCCTTCTTTATCCTAATGCATTTTTTTGAGAATATCTCAGGAGCTGCAAAAAAAGATTCAGCCAAAAAAGACGTATTTCCATTATTTTCCGAGATATTTCAGAAAATTTAGTGGAGAATAGTATTCAAAAATTTATTTTTTCAAGAATATCGAGAAAATTACGCGACTTAGGGAAAAGTTTGTGGAAATTTTCTGTAGTTCCCGAAATTATCTACAGAAAATTAGATTGAAGCAAATTATAATTAGATTGCTTTTTGCCTAATTCCCGAGATATTCGATAAAATGTTCAAGAGTGAAATATGAAATGGAAAAAATCAATTTGAGAGAAAAAATCTAGAGAAAATCTCGGAAAATAAGGGAGATACGCCTCCTTCACTCTATTTCTTTGTTATCTCAAATTCTTTGTAAAGAAAAGTTTCAGATAAAATTGCTCTATCTTGCTCAATTTCCGGGATATTCTCAATAAATTCCAACAATTTTCTGAAAAAATCCTAAAAATCGTATTTTTATCATCATTCTCAATGAAATATCTCAGAAATCAGCTTGTAGCTTTTGCAATTCTCTAAAACAAAGAATTCAGACAAAATCGCTCGATCTTGCTTATTTTCCGACACTTTCAAAAAAAAAATCCCAGAAAAAATTGAGATATCCAATTTCACCTCTTCCCTCCCAATTCATTCAATTTCATCAATGACTAAATCAATAACAAGATCAAAAATAACTCATTATAAATTTCATCCATAAATATTCACCACAGCTACCAACAGAAAAGCATCCATTTTCATTAATTCCCTCTATAAAAAAAGTGTGAGACTTACTAAAATCTCTTTTTTCTTTATTCTCCATTGGTTTCCAGGAGGGTGAGCAGGGATACTTGGAGGGACTGGCATCAAGGTACGCAGACCTCTTCAGAACACATTACGGGGATGTCCTGGAGCCCCTCGAGGAGCTTCGACGCCGTGAAACAAATGCCTCACCAAGAATACCCAACACTCAGCTCACTACAAGTCATTCGCAACCCATTTACGTACCCGGAAAATACTCGGTAAGCAACTTTTTCTCTCTCTCGCTTTTATTTCCACCTCAACTCTGCTGAAACACAGCAAAAAAGAAAAAAAAACATTGAAAAAAAAAAGAAGCAGGCCTGTTGAAGAAAAGAAGATAAAGAATTGAAGCAAAAAGAGGCTATAGCTTTCAGACAACTTCTGTCTGTCCCACAGGGACATTTCGTTCTACTGAAACAAGTCTCTCTTCTTCTCATCGCATCAAAGACTGTAGAAACAAGAATAATCCCTATAGGAATTCAGTGTCGTATTCAATTTTTCACATTTTCAGTGATGTATTTACTTATTTTCCTTCATTTTTCATGATAGTCTGATCGTTGATTTGACGTTTTATTCATGATGGATAAAAAAATAGAACAGAGCTGTGTCATCAAACCATTAAAGCCTTCTCCTTTGTATTCCCCGGTGGGACACGTTTAAGATGATTAGCAATGTACAATTTTCCTCCACTCAACTACTTGCTAGGTTAAGATGGTTATTGTTACCATCGTCTTTTCTCTTAACGAGGGGCTCACCTCACGGGACTAATCGAGTTTTCAATCACGGTTAACTGCTTATCGATTGAGGTCACAAACTAGTGAAGGGACTGTAGTCACTAGGGAATTATTCAGAGTTTAAACGAACGTCTAACGTAGTCCGTAATTTAATCCCAATGCGAATTCAACTTTCTTCAGTTTTTTCATTTTTTTGTTCAAAATCAGGATAAGTTGATTTTATAGGTTTTTTTGAGAGTATCTCGGGAAGTAATGGAGATACGCCTTTTTTTTTCTAATTTTTACTTGTGGCTTTTGAAAACATTTCGAAACTCAATTCTGACCATTTTTATTGTATGACTCAATTCTGATAGAATTATCAATTGATGGTAAGATTGAATCAAAGTAAACAAGGCATCATTTCATGTATAGTTGTCAATTACAGTTGCTAATTGTGACAAGAAGAGACACAAAACGTCATTTTACATCTAAGTAGATGAGATATAACATGTCCGAATAATATTAACATAATTATAATTTGATTTAACCAAAATTTGAAAACTTGAATAAAAAATTGTGATTACAAGATAATATGACAATCTTCTTATATTTAATTAAATATATGACGAATTTTACAATTATGACAATAATTCTGACACGAGAAATTTGCGTCACATGACTGTCATTAATCCATCATATGGAAATTTTTAAAAATGACCGTCATTTTGCATCACTAATTACAGCAAAATGGCGTATTTCCATTAGTTTCCGAGATATTCTCAAAAACTGTAAAAAAAATTCATTCTATTTTATTTCTTCAATTCACATAACATCATAAAGAAAAATGTTCATAAATTAAATCAATAAAATCGTTCATATTTCAGCCATCAAGCTGCCTGAGTGACAAGGAAGAAGACGAAATTTATGGTTTTGGATACGGTGTATTTGGTCGACAAATGCTCCAACAGAGGCAGCAGAAACTAGCACTAGCCACACAAAATCCAGCAATTGGACATCAACAAACATACCAAAGGTAAATATAACCCAGAAACTTCTGACCATTTGCATTCACTTCATTCTGTCCTCCAGAGATTTCAGAATGAGAATCACAATTTAACAAATTGAAATGTAAATATTCTGCATTCATTTGAACCAATGAATTCTGCACCAATTAATGCCTAACATTTATAGAATTAGGTAATAGAGACATATTTACTATCATGTATTCGATGCCATTTAAATTTACTCTGATAATAATGAAGACCAGAGACTCGAGGTTCTTGTTAATTGAAAAAGTCTCAGAGTATTTCAAGATGAAGTTTGTCATACACAATTAGTAATTTGCTTTTCTGCAACGATGTACCAAACACCACGTGCACTCAGCATTAACCAGATGTTACAAAATCTAATGGTTAATTAAAGTTTCCTGGGCATTGGAAATAACCTGCAAATAGCAAAGTTGCTCATTACAAAATTACCAGAATATTCAAAATATGAGAAACAACGAATCCCTTGGCAAATTCGTGAATTTACCTAATTATAACATTCGTACAATTAGAATGTTAGGCATTTAATTAGTCATCTGTATTTACTTGTCAATACATGTATCTATCATTTCATGTATCTATTATTCTCTTTGCATTGAATTTGCTGGAGTTTGAAATTTACAGTTACCCGTTTCAATACAATTGATAATTCAAAGGTATATACACGTGTCATGTAGTTTCTCATTGTTGCACCATACATTTCAAATATCATTTGGCAAATACATTCTGTGTATTCACATAGACAAACTATGGATGACGAATATGAGATATATGAAGGGACTCTGGATGGGTTGATTGGATAAAAGACAAATTCTGGATATTAATCTGGGTATATGTTGGAAATGATGATAAGCAAGAGAAAATTAATTGTAGTGATTCACATTGATTCTAGGCTGATTCAGTGGAATAGCCGATGGAGATTTCGTAGTTCTGTATCAGGATAGAGTACTGTGAGGTATTGATTAAACTCGCGTCATTTCGCTATTGTCGGTATTATTCGAATGATCTGGTTGAATGGATTGGTAATCAATTGTTGGAGTCATCATCTCGATTGTCGATGATGCTCTTTTTCTGGGTAGTGTTCTTTCGATTTATCATGTCATGTAGTTGTGAAGAGTGAAGGAAATTTTCAATGATGAATATATGTTCAAATTGTTTTTTCTGGAAATTTTAAATTAGCTTAAAAAAAATCGAATTCTGAAGAAATGATCAAAAATGAATTTTCCTGGATGTTTTTTAAGGGATTTGTTCTCAGTTGTTTGATGGAATCATCAGAAAAAACCTATCTCGAATATATTCATCAATTTCAAGTGGCTTCCAATATAAAACATGTAGTTGAATTGAGAAAAAACTTCGACATTCTCAGGTACTTTTGGAATCGAAGAAACTCTCCATTTTCCAATTATTTGTATTGACTCAATGATAAATTTAGCAATTCAAATGAACCAAATTATCGTGGAAGAATAATTATTATCTTCGGTTTAACCACTATCTCATCAAAATACAGTTTCTGATAGTCTTGAATTGATGATGAAATTCACGTAGTGTATGCATCACTCGAGGCAATCGTCTCTAATCGAAATGAAGTGAGTGTATATCACTCAAGCGTTTAACCATTGAGATGTTAGCTTTTCGTCAAAGGATTCCATTAGTATGCGGTTTGTCCTAGACCACTGTATTGGAATTGTGTAAAGCCCTGTCAGCTATTAGCTATTCCTCAACCGCAAAACCTTCACACGCTTCAGCAATCCTACTTGCTTAATACTTCTTATTCTTGATACTATTATTTTCAATCCTGATCAAATTCTCTGAATGCAGAAACCTAAAAAGTCGATTTTTCTGCTATTTTTTTTAAGAATATCCCAGGAAATGAGCGAGAAAGCGAATTTTCGTGTAGAGACCTTTTTTGTAGCTCTTGAAATTCTCTAGAATCAAAGGTTGAGACAAGAACGCTACTTAGCTTAGTTTCCGAGATATTCTAATGGAAAAAATACAAAAAAAATAGAGTTGACTTCTTTTACTTCTTCTGCGTCAAAACTATCAAAAATAGTGACAATATGCACAAGTTTCTGAAATTTGAAGGTGTGAGATTTCTCGCTAGCTTAAGGTAATCCTAGTGGCAGGGTCAAATGATCGATTTTTATTTTTTTTCCTTTTAGTTATTATAATTACTATAACTGTTTCGATTTTTCAACATTTTACCATTCAAGTTAATTTAATTATTTTCAAAAATTAATTTTGGCCTTATTTGTCTGGTAACATGGGGCAAATTAAATTTTGAAAAAATCCCCTCATGCCACTCTATCGAAAGTAACCAAAATCGAAAAGGAAAAATAGATTGCCCGAATCACTAGGATTACCTTAATGGTAAAGCAACTGCCCGGAAAGTAGATAAGTTGTGAGCTTCGATAGTCACCCGAAATCGAATCCGAGCACCTCCAATTCTTTTTGGAAACTTGTGCGTTTTAATTAATTCAAAAATTGATTCAATTCTTCAATTTAATTGATGTATTCAATAATTTAATTTCCATTTTCACACGATAATATGAGATTTCAATCACTATAACCTGAATAGGTTAGAAGTTCAAATACTCAAGCATTTCGAGCCTCCTCTCCATTTAAGTTCAGATGAAACTGTCATAAACGAACGCCTATATATGACCGAAATTGCTGTAAAAAGTGATGTCACGAAATAATAAAAATAATCTATACACGGTCCGTCAAATCAAAATTCTGTAAAATTATCAAAAATTTCTTGGTTCACACGTTTTAATATACAGCATTGTTCCAATTTTCCTGCAAACAGTAAACAGGTTGTTATCATCGTCAGCGAACCGAATCAGTAATGGTTGTATTAAACGCAAACGTTGTCCTAACTTCAAACCATGCAGTTTCTCGCATCAACTGAAATTACTTCATCGACTATGTATGAGTACATAACGTTTACGATATCGTTCTGTTCTATTCTCTCTACACTTTGGTAAAATCGAGTATCGTGATAACGAGGCAATGCTACTCAAAGTCCTAATCAATGGACTCCATCAAATGTCTCATCGGTATAAATTTAAGTTACGAGCTTCACTGAAAATTTGGAGAAATTTGTGACACATTGCTTTTGATGGTGACTATTCACGAGTCAGTGGACAATCAAAATGCAATTGCTTTAATTTACTGACAAAGGGGTCAAACGAGATAAATCGATAATTTTTTTTGGACAATAATTTTCAAAAATCACAAAAATCAATGGAGTAACGCCGTTTTTGTTCTAGTCCTCTTAAAATTATCTATAAAAATAAATTAGGATGGAAAGGGCATATCTCCATTACTTTATGAGAGTTATTCGAAAAAATTTTTGTTTTCTAAAATATTTTAAAAATAATTTCTTTGAATAAAATTCAATAAACATATTCATTATCTCTAATTTAATTATTGATTTTTGTTACAGTTGCCTGAGCCCAAGATCAGCATTTTTCTACGAATTTCCACCAAATGGTAAGTCAAGATTATCTAAAAGAAATTTAAACCCCCCAAAAATTCCTGTATTTGTCACACGATTTGAATTTACATCTAACAGTTAACAAAGTATTCTCTTCTTCTACTTCGTTTAAATTCCACAAATGAAAAGTATCTCCCTTTTATTTCACTCTATTTTCTCAAAATGTACACAAAACTTGACTAAACTCCCCCTTTTAACTTCTGCAGTTGAAATCCACGAATTACAATTCTCCTGCTTAATTACACAAGACTTGAATTTATTGAACTCGAGGAGGCATCGTAAATTGCCAACTGAGTAATTAATTTTTTTTCTATCTCCACAAAAAGGACAGAATTTTTTCTCTAGAATGGCATAAAAAAAACGCTCGTAATCCATAAATTGTCGAGCGATGATGTATCAATTGTTCGACAATGACACGCTTCAATGACACTTTTTCATACGAGATAAAAAAAAAACTCATAGAAACACTGAAAATTTTTTTAAAAAACATGAAAGAGGCGTGTTTGTGAAACAACTCGCCATATCCAGTCCATATTTTATCTGCATTCATGTAAAACGTGGGTGAAAAAAAAGAAACAAATTGAAACAAAAATTGAAAGACAGAGGTAAAAATATAACTGTAAAAAAAAAAGGAGAGAAAGAAGATCACTGTGGTGAATCGTGAAAAATTGAAATGGCCTAAAGTATCGACAAAAAAGCCTCACGAATGCTCATATCGACAGACACTGTGACTGCACGACAGATATAAAAAGGATCAGTACAAGCCTGTAAGTGAGAGAGAGAAAGAAAGACTTTTCTCTCGTTGATATTTCATTGCTGCCGAATCCTTCCGTTCTCTATCTGCTATCCCCTTAAACCTTGAGGCTATGACCTAAACCCATCCCTCACCACGTTCTGCCTCTATGAATACGCAATTGAGATCGCAACTCCCAGTTGAGGATAAAAAAAAAGGAAAAATGATAAAAATTGGAGAGGGGAATAGTCAGCCGAGTTTTCTGACGCACTTCCTCTCTAGAAAACATATCCTCGAGCACTTCAACTTGATCCTATCTCTCTCTCTCTCTTTCTCTATATCTCTTCTCACTATTGCACTTGGGGGCATTCGATAAAAATCTCGCTGCGCTCGTATCGAGTTCGTTCCCCTTCTTTTTTTTTCTGCCCCATTTCAAAATCCTCAAACAGTATTTAATTATACTCTTGATAAATAAATGAAGCTCAAACATTTACAGCAAATGGAATAATTCATTTTGCATCTCGTTGATTGATGAATTTTTTATTAATTGAGAATACAAGTTCAAATAAAGAGTTGAAGTTTTGCCTGAAGTCATTATGAGCTTGATGGAATCCTCTAATTTGTCCGAACTCTCTAGATCCTTCATTCTCAACAGAAAGAGACGGGACAAGCCGGCAAGTGCAAATAGAGAAACCCAATGAGAAAAAAAAAACAACTTATTTCCATTATCATTCTCCATAAACTGGAGATCGGGACAAAATGGACCTACGAATGAAAATGATTTGGGATATTTTTTGAGTGAAGACGTTTTCGAAATTTTTCAAAAAAAAATTGATCAACAGTTCCCACATATTGGAGTATTTTTTCAATTTTTTTCATGAAATACTTCATTATCAAAAAAAATCCTGTGTCATCCTCCATTATTTTCCGAGAAATTTTCAAAAAATCATGAAAAAGATGAAATTGTCCTAAACAATTTACCCCAAATAGGATCAAGACATTGAAATTATCTCATCAATTTAAGAGCCCAAGTATCATTCATACAGAATACAGTGATTTCATGTAAGAGGTTCTTGTTTGAATGCTATTCTAGCACTTAGCACTTGTTAGCAACACCAACACTCATGCTTACTCAACCAAATATATCCTGTGAGTGCATACATCATCTACAATGGGAATCAGCTCTCAGTTCTATGCACTAGATGTACACGTTCTCTATTCCGTGTCTCTCTTACTGCTGTGCAAAATCCTTCCCACCCATCCAAAACCTTCGAAACACACAGTGTGTGTTGTCTCTGCAGAGAATAGGAGCCCATGGATGCTTGTAGAATGCGTTTATCCTCACTGAGTTCCTCACTCGATACGCTTATACTCGGATCCTCCCGTTCTCGTACCAATTGCCACAGTGTTACCCCCCCCCCTCCCCTTCCCCATTTCTATTCCCTTCTCAAGTCGATTGTATTTGCGCATCGCGTGGTTACCCAACTCCTCCACTGTGAGTTACGTGTATACAACAATGTGCAAAGGCCTCCTTCCAATATATATATAGATATCTATATAGATAGGTATATATAACTGATTATATAGATGTGTACATGAATGCACTCGCGTGTACTACAAGGTTTTAGTGTATTTTACTCTTCCAATCTGTCTAACCTTCACTAAAAACATCTATATATTCATGATGTGTCGTGTGAAACAACGCATATGGCTTCAGTCTCTTGAAAATCACGGAAGTATATGGAATTTATATTATTTCATATTAGAGTATGTTCGTGTCTTGATATTTTAATTTATTTTCATACTTTACAAATGAAGAATAATTAAAATTAATTGATTATAAGAGTTTTTTATGGAATACTTCACTTTATCCGAGTCAATTTCAAATTTTGCCGCGAAGCGATGTTAACCAATGAGAGTTTGGTGAGACGTCATGGCTTGCTCTCATTGGTTCATCTTCATTCACGCGGGAAAACTTGAAATTGAGTTTACGAATTTTATTCAATCTACAGAAGCCTATTATTACATATTAAAGTATGTTCGTGTATTTGAAAAAGGTCTCCATCCATGCTATATATATATGTGCTATATATCGCCGCCTCAGAGTCAAAGAGGCGTAAGTCCTCTGTATGAGCATAGTACTAACGGCCCTTTAATTCCAAGGCGATGATATATGTTGTCAATCTTATGGAAAAGATGAAATTCAAATTCAATGAAAAGGCGTTCTATTAATACAAAGAAAATATAAATAATGTTGTCAGGATAATACTTCTTAATAGAGTTAAGTTTTTCCTGTCTAACGAAAAAAAGGACATTTCTACGGCTTTCATTCCGAGTCTTCTTTTACTATTTTAATATGAGAAAAGGGAATGCGCTTCAATGTATACAGATGTACATGACTGATTACATAGATGTATACATGAATGCGCTCGCGTGTACTACAAGGCTTCAGTCTATTTTACTCTTCCAATCTGTCTAACCTTAAGTAAAAACATCTATATAATCATGATGTGTCGTGTGAAAGAACGCATATGGCTTGGGTCTTTTTAAAAATCACGGAAGTACATGGAATTTATATGATTTCCTTTGTGAGCATATCCACTTCTTATTATCTCAATTTATTCCCATATTTTACCCATAACAAATGATTTAAAATTATTAATGACAAGAGATTTCAAATTTTGCTGCCAAAATCAGCGTTAACCAATGAGGAACTAGTTAAGCGTCACTCCCCGCTCTTATTGGTTCATCTCAATTCACGCGGCAAAATTTGAAATTGAGTTCAGGAATCCCGTCTATTTTACAAGAAATTCAATGCACTTTAAATCTATTATGGCTCTTTAGTATAAATTGAATTGAAAAAAGTTGGAAACCGTCTCCAAAGTTTTGAAGTAAAAAAAAAAAGAAAATAACCTAAAAATATAATTCTATTATCAAAGAAAAGATTAAAACTTTTGATACATCCTCTCTTTCAACTCTCTTTTCTTTCTTCATTTGTTCATTTTTAGTGTTCCCTCTTTTTCTCCACAGCCCCTATAACAGAAATGCTATTGCTGTGCAAGCGGCAGTTTTCGATAACGAAGTTTTTAGTTGGCAGACTCGACTGCAGTACAATTCATTCGGTCCATTCGTTTCGTGACCTGATATTCCTATCGATTTCGTTCTATCAGTTGCCAATTTTTTACGTATATAACACAAGCAATTTCACTTGTGTCTGAGTCATTTGTTAAATTAAATATAAATTTATTAATAAAAAATTTAATAAATTAATCAATTTATCATTTGATTTGTCAATGAAATTTCGGTGTTTATGAGGACATTGAACTGTTGAGAAATGTATGGTATGCTAGTTTGTAACAATATCTGAGTCTCATCAAATGACCAATCTCTTGTTTGTTAGCTATAGTACGAACGGTCGCATTAAACAATACCTTCCATGCAAATGGTGCACGTTTAATTGCACTCTATTTAGCATATTCTCCGTCCTATACTGACAATATCACCATTGATCGTTTCAGTATACAACAGTCTCTGTCACGCTCTACTTACTTCATTTTTACCTTCAAATTTTTTTTGCAAATTTCTATTTGTCGTGAGAAAAAATATTAATTGAGTCAATTCCTTCTTCATATACTTTTGTTGAGAATATCTCAGAAATTAATGGAGATACGTCCTTTTTGCTTGAATCCTTTTTTGGAGAAAATTTTCAAAGCTGGAGATAGGATTAAGACGATTTGCCCTATCTCGCTTAGTTTCCGAAGTTTTTACAAAATAAAAACCTACGGGTACAATAATTCGGGATTTTTGTTGAAGGTAAAGGCTTTCACCAAAAAAAATTGAAAAAATTACCTAACAATAGAGACATATTGGAGTACGCTCTCAATTTCCCTCAGATTTTTTCATGAAGTTCTTCACTATGAAAAAAGATCCTAAATCATTTCACCCCGGTGTTTCCTATCTAAATATTTTTTCAAATATCTCCGAAAATAAAGAAGATCGTCCGTTTTACCCAAATTCCTAATACAGAGAATTTTGAGAGCTATAGAAAAGCAATTGAGCCAAATCGCTCTATCTCGCTTAGTTTCTGAAATATTTTGAAGGAATAATTTTGAAAAATCGACTGAAAATTGGGAAAATTGAATAAATTTCGTATTCTTTTTCAAAATATTTCGAGAAACTGATGGAGATTCGCCTTTTCTACTCGAATTCTTTTCTTTCAGGAAATCCCGAAAATTACAAAACAAGATTGGATGAAAAAGGCGTATCTCCATTAGTTTCCAAAATATTTTCACAAAAAAAAATTAAAAACCGCCTAAAAATTGAAAAACGCCAAAAAATATTAAAAAAGAACAATTTTAAAAATTACCTTTTTTTTTTACAAATTTTGCTCTACAGAAAAGGTTTCGACCAAAAAATCCCCATCTCTCTTCGTCATTGATATATTCATTACATAATCATCAAAGCAAATGTCCTCCACTTTTCTTAATTCTTACGAGCAATTGTCTCTCGTCGAGAAAGCACGAAAGTGTCTATCATTCTCGCCTACCGAGTTAGACAAGTGGATACAAAGTATGCACATATGTAAACGATGAAGTCTTTGGTCGAGGCAGAATACATTTCTCTGTGCAGAAAAAAAAAGTTAGTATGTGTGTATTGGATAAAGAGTGCAACTGTAACAAAGCCAGTGAAAAAAAAAACGAGGGCGAGAAAAAAAATAACAAGGAAGAAGCACACTCACACAAGGGGTAAAAAAGAGATAGCGAGTGTACCATCGCTCTTGGCTCGTTGCCATGGTGATATGCGTGCATCCAACCACCGTAGAGTGGCAAAGGCGTGACAAATAGAAAAGAATAGACAATGACGAAACGCTTCAACCTCCTCCCCCCTCTTTCCTCTCTTTTACCTATGTGTCGAGGTCCTCTTGACAAGAGACATTCAGCCCGGAAGTGAGTCCGCCCGTGCATGACACCACGACAAGCGGCTTTGCACACCTCCACCCTGGGACACGTTTCCAGATAATAAAAAAAAAAGAAGAGAGGGATGAAGTTCATAGCTTCATTGAGTAACCTCAACACCTTCAAACTTTTCAAACTAGTCATTTTTATTTATTTTTCCAAATATCGATTTATTCAATTGTGAAAAGATAAAACTGGACAATGCGAATTATCTTTGGGATTATTCTCAATGGATTATCTCGGAAACTAATGGAGATACACTTCTTTTTTAATGAAATTTTTTTTGTTGAGAATTTTCATATTTAACAAATGAAAAATGATTGAAACTAATTGAATATGAGATTTTTCTCTAAAAGTCTTCAATTTATCCGAGTCAATTTCAAATTTTCCCGTGAATCGGCGTTAACCAATGAGAACTTGGCTATACGTCACGGTGTGCTCTCATTGGTTCATCTTAATTCCCGCCACGAAATTTGAAATGGAGTTCCGAAATTTTCTTTATTTTATAAAGGGCTTCTTTTA
The DNA here is from genome assembly GCA_963921955.1 of Aleiodes alternator. Classification (NCBI taxonomy): domain Eukaryota; kingdom Metazoa; phylum Arthropoda; class Insecta; order Hymenoptera; family Braconidae; genus Aleiodes; species Aleiodes alternator. The sequence continues at coordinate 5,726,800 of OY998099.1, read as the reverse complement.
TGCTATATGGAGATACGCCCTTTTCACTCGGAATCTTTTTAATAGAGAAATCATGAGCTAAAAAAACGATATTTCCTAGAAAAACTAAATGACTAGAAATAAAATGTAATTTTCCAGTTTATCTCTTTGATGAATCAATTATGTTAATTTTTCTTTTTTTTCAAAGAAGAAATTGACAAATTAACGATGTTAAATTAAAGTCAGCATTTTCCAGACCTTTTTCTTTATAAAAAAAAAATTATGTCTATAAATTGTATTTTCTTGAGAATATGTTGGAAACTAAGCGAGATGGAGCAATTTCGCTCTGTGCCTTTTTTTGTAGATTTTGGAATTCTCTACAAAAAAAGATTAGCGTTAAAAGGGCGTGTCTCGTTAAATGCCCAAAATATTTAATTGAAAAAAATCATCGTGGAAAAATTATATCATCCTATTTTTTTCGTGTTCTCAATGATATATAAAAAATTCATAAACTTCATTAACTCGTAAACGAGAAATCTCGTATCCACCCCCCTCCCCCCCCCCCCCCCCCCCCCGAGAGAGAAAAATAATGAGAAAACATAAAAACCAACTGGCGCATGTGTTTAAATATTGCAGTTGGTAATTTTGATGAAATGATCACCATTGACGGGGGAAAAAAAAATGAAATACCTCCCTTGTTTATAACGAGAGTGAAAAAAAAAGGAGGACGTACCATCCGACCCAAAGAACTTTAGAGCTGGTTGACGTAGAAGAAAGGAAAGAAATTTCAAAAGCACATCACAACTTTTTGAAGCAGGTAACCGTAAAGCTCGGTGAAAGGTCCTCAGGCGATCACCGTGTTTAATAACTTTCTTAATGGGAATATCGTGCTTTCGTTTGCTCGCTTCGTTGAAAAATTGCCCTCTCTTTAGTGGCAAGGAGGGTGGGGAGCAAAGAAAAAGGGATTTTTTCTTCCTTTTTTTTAGAGAGAATTCTCTTGGTGGTTGCGAGTAAATTGCCTTGCGCTCGATATTTAGCACATTAACCGATTTCACAGGCATTAATGCTGTATCCAGTTTCTTTTTTATTTTTGTAGACTCTGATATTGAACCTCAAGGGCATATTCCACTATTACATTCATTTCCGAGGAAAAATTCGTGGAAAGTGCATGTTATTTTGGAAATATCTCGGAAACTATTGAGTTCAAGAAAAAACGGAAAGAGATGTTTTTTGGAGAGAATTTGATTGTTCACAAAAATGATTTCGTGACAAATAATGAATATTCAAGATTTTTTCCCCCATTTGGGATTTTCTCAAATTTTCCAGTTTTTCTGAATTTTCCCAAGTTGAAATTCTGCAAAATTTTTTGGCTCATATGGCGTTTGACGGATCAGGATTGCAGAGAATTTCGCGAGTTGAAATATCACATTCAGGCATAATCGTTCTAACTTGCTGAGCCCCTGACAAATCTTCTCAAGATTGTAATGATAAAAAAACAGGCTTTTCCTATTTTTTAAATTTCTTCAATTCCCAAAATTTCTATTCAATCGTAATAATTTTATTCTATATTTTATGGAAATTATTCAACAAAAATTCAATGTATATTTATGATTATTATTTGAGATGATATTTTCTTTTATTTCAAGTGGAAAAAAATAAATATTAAAGTCAGATCAAAATTTTCAATAATACTTTTTAAAGTTTGATAAAAATTAATAACAATTATTCACGTTAACAATAGAATCATTATCTGAATGGCAAAGTTGAGGTTCAAGGGAACGCTTTCCAATTGAAATACAAAAAATAAAATAATCATGATTTCGAGTCACTTTATAAATAGAAAAAAAATTTCTCTTTCCCCTCAATTATTATAACTAATTAAATTTCATTATCTATTCGATCTTATTGGCAAACGGTCCAAGATCAATATTTTTTATTTATGGATACCCAAAATATATGACAAGTTACTTATCTGTTCGTCGACCGACAGGAGAATGAGGCAGAGAAATCTGTCTGACCCCCTCTCATTACTTCGATCTGTGACTACTGATCGAAGAGTGGGGGTCTGATTTTGATAATATCACATTTATCATTATCAACTACTCATATGATAATGCATCGTCCTTACACACTCCATTTTCATGACTTAATTAATTCATTTATATTCGAAGCCAACAATAAATTCTCAAAGTAAATGCCTGTAAATAATTTAATTTAATTATTTTTCTAAATGAACTTGAAAAAATAAGAAAAAAAGTATCACCACATCTAATAACTCAATTTAAATTAACATTCACCTCATTCTATCATAATATAAGAGGAAAGTGGAGAGCATAGATCGTAATTTGGCTGAGAGCTATGGGGTAAGGGGGTTGAAAAAAAACTTCTCTCTCCCAGCTCGTGAATGCATTTTAGCGAAAATAAGGAAAAATAAAAAGAAAAAAGTAAATAAAAATAACTGAATGCCAGCAGCTCGAGTACCTGGAATTGGATAATTTTTCGCATTTTCCGTTGCAACTGTGTGCGTGTCTGTGTGTGTACATGAGGGTCTCGGTTTGTGGACTAGGTGAAAAAAAAGTCGTCGTGGCGAATAAGCCGAGAGGATGAGAGAAGAAAAAGTTAAAAGGTAGGGAAAAAGAATGGATGGAAAAAGTGTATCGAAGTGAGAGAAAAAAAGAATGCATACACACAAACACATGCAGGTTTTTGGTGAGGGTGAAATTGGAGGTGGGAAAGGGAGTAGAACGTGTCGATGCTGTTGGCTGTTTTGTAACGAAGTTTAGCGACACTGTGCTGCATTTTATTCATCCATTCATGGGCTTTGATGCAGTTAAATCGTTATTTAGTACTGCGATATTCTTTAATTGATGGATTTTGATGGTTCTGAAGATTTTAATGGATACTCAGGGAGATTCTACCCTGAAAAGTGCTATAATGCAATCCATTTTGCCCCACTCGTTTCCGAGATACTGTAATTGCAAAAAAACGAAAATTTTCATTGTTTTTAATGTAACTCATTAATGACGAAACCAAAATCAACTGCATTATAGTACTTTTCGGGATAAAATTTTCCGTTCTTCCCAATGGCATCATTCAAATTCCGAAAATCCATGAACTTCAATATCGCAACGATAAATTTTCCATTTTATCGGTGATTAAAACGGATTTATTAGAGAGATTATTGGCTGCTGAAATAATTCAAATGTTAGAGGATTAATTGAACGATTTTCTCACTAAATACGTTAAGTGAAAATCGTCAATAACTTATGCATTAATCTTTGAAATGAAAATTCACGAAAATAAAAAAAAGTCATATATCTTGATTTAAAAACTTTTCTCATTTTCTTCGATTCTCATTCGAACGAAAAAAAAAGACAAAAAAAAACACAATTCCACTCTGTTTTTCCTCTTCTCGGTGTCTGGCATTGCGCCCTCCTCTACTTCAATTTCATATATATTCCTTTTTTTTTTATATCTATATACCGACGAGAGAGAAAGAAAGAGGCCTCTCTGCGCTCAACGTACTGCAAAAGCAAGTTTATTTTTATTCCATACGATTCATTCGATTGAACATGACTTGTGGTTACAACCAGCCAATATATTTTCGATATTACGCCAACGAAAATTCCAATGGTCCCCAGAGTCTCCTCTGTATTCTTATCCCCCCCCCCCTTTTCTACTCCCTACCACCCCCTCTTCCTCCCCCCATTTCGTTCACTTTTTCTCTTGTTCCTAGTCTTTTTTTTTCATTTATTCATTCGTTTTTCCCACCATTTTCACCATTTTTCTTTCCTCTCCTACTCGTCTGTCGCTTCACAGTGAAATATACATGGCACTTAAAATTATACGATAAAAAAATTTAAAACAATAAAAAAAAGGAAGGTTTCGAATTATTTTACTTCCATTCTTTAATTCTTTAATTTTGAGAGAACCTCAGGCTAATGAGCCCATCCAAGCTAATGCATACATGTTTATTACGTTTCAAAGTGTTGTACTGGCAACATTTTCTCATCAATTAATCATCTCATTAAACATCTTTGATATTCTAATATGTTATCTCATGAAAATTGCACGTGAATTTTATTAATTCTCTAATTTTTAATATTCAATATTTTCTTATATTTTAAATTGCAATATTACCATCAATATTAATAATAATAATAATACGGTATCACAGAATGATTTGATTTAAATATTACAACAGTGACTGTTACATTACCATTTCGTTGCAAGTATCACAAACATTCCATTTAGAAATGTTTGTAATGCAATTTATAATAGACAACAATTCATCATTGTGGGTATTTTTTTTGTTTTTTTTTTGTGAAAAAATTTATTTTACGAGGTTAATTCCGGCGAAACAAAAGAAAATGCATTTGACTGATGGAAAAACAATGGAAACGCAATAATAAACAATCCCCAATTGTTAATTAACATGAGCAAATAAAAATGAACAAATCGATCAGGGAAAATTTACATACTTGTTTGTTTATCCCTGAATGAATTTTCCTCATAATGAGCCGTTTAATTTTCCGAAATGCAATCAATAGCACAAAGAGGAAATAATCCCATTGAAGTGAAAATGATGATGGCCATTGGATTTTGAACGATATCACATGCATAATAACGAGTTCAGCCGTTGCCTTTACTAAGGATCATGTTATTCAAAGTTATGATGTATTTTATCGGCTCATAATGATGAACTAATGATTTACCATAATCCATAGTTTAGCATTGAATAAACTCATTCGTTGCAGTGTATAAAATTCTATTCCTAGGTATTTTCCTATCAATACTAGAAATATATCTACAAAAAAAAAGGGCAAAAAGAGTATAATTCCATTAGTTTCAACCAAATTTCATTGGAAATCATCCAATTCAAAAAAAATTGGAGCATTTCTCTTTCTTTCTCAAATCACCAAAATAAAAATCAAAGAAAAATCCTACCACTCTCTGCACTATCATTCATGCCCCTTAATTCATCCCCCATCCCTCAAAAAAAAAAAAAAAAATCAAAATATCATTAGTTTGATTACAGCGTCACGTTACAACGTAATTACAACGTTACTGTATTTTCACCACTCAATCCCCGACTGAGAAGAAGAAGAAAGTATGAAAAAAAAAGAAAAAAAATGAAAAGGAAAAAAAAAACTCATTCAAGCATTGTACAATAATTAAATTCCTCAATTTATCTCGGGGTGTGCGTGTTTGCATACAACGATCGCGTGCCGCCTCTGTAGAACGACCTTAACGACCCGATAACTCGTCACGTCAACAACGGGGACGGGCCTCATTCTCTTTTTGCAATTCCACGATACTCTTGTTCTTTTTTTTCTTTCATTCCTCTCCTTCATTCCTCACATTTCTTTTTTTTTTTAACCCTTTTATTATGATTATTCTTACTATGAAGCAGTAAAGCCATCTGACGAGCGAGCAACTCGTTTCAATGTGATATCTCTTATACTCTCAGATAACATCTTACGAATTTTGCAGTGTCAGTGTGTATTACCCATGCACAAGTGTGTTTATGTTGCATTCAGCCCAAAGTGTCAGTGTTGTTGTTGTTTATTCATTTTTTTTCTTGCCTCCATCTCGCTCTGTTTCTCTCTCCTTCATTATTATCATATATATATATGAGGCATAAAAAAGAAATGACAGACTCGTATATTTCGCTCGTACAGAGGTAATAATCTGTATGAACATTAAAAACAAATGTTAATGTCAGATGTTTATCTGTGATGTCTACGTTTGTTTTAGACTATGAGCGCTAGGTTGTGTTTTTTTGCTTTTTTTTCTCCTCAAATTTAATTATTTATTCGAGGGTATGGGATTAATGGAATATGTTTATGGCTTGCTGTAAAAAGCGGGGATTAATGGGATTGTGAAAGTGGAGAAAATTGGCGGTAGATAAAAGGCATTTGGTTTTTGTTTTTTTTAATTGGAGTTAGAGGAGAAATTGGAAGAATTTTTGATTATTTGATCGATTTGGGGGGGGGGGGGGGGGCATTGGGAATTCTGAAGAGATGGATTTTTTTTGAGTTTTACATTTTTTTTTGCATTTTTTCAATATTATCTTCAACAATTAGTGCAAGAGGGCGATTACCGCCAAATCCTCTCTTGAAATTCTCTACCAAAAATGGTTGGAGGAGGAAAAGGGCGTATCTCCATGAGTTTCGGAGATATTCTGTTGAAAATGATCATAAAGTGTCTGGTTATTCCTCTTCGCTCCTAAAATATTTGAAAAAAAAGTTTTTTTGAGTTATTGGTGGAAAAGGGGGGGGGGGAAGAAATCGAGAGAAATTGTGCTCATGCAATCAATCTTGAAAATGAGGTCGAATGGAGTTTTAGGACATTGAAAATCCTGAAAAAATGGAATTTTGCATCTTGTGCACATATTTTTTTACATTTTTTTGAAGAATCTCTTCGAAAGTAAACGAAGATAGAACGATTTTACCTTAAACCTTTCTTGTGGCTCTTGAAATTTTGGACAGAAAAGAAGCGATCAAGAAGGGTGTATATCCATTAGTTTGCAAGAGATGCGAAAAAAAATCACAAAAAAAAAATACAACAGTATAAATCAATTTTTTCAGATTTTTCCGAAAAAATTTCGAAAAATAAGTGAAATAAGGCGATTTTGTCCCAATCCTTTCTTCTTGTAACTCTTAAAAGTCCCTATAAATAAGGATCAAAGTCCCTATAAATAAAGAATGACCACAAAATCTGAATTTACTATTCATTCCTGAAATATTGAAGAAAAAATCAAAATTTTGAAAAAAAAATAAAAAATCAATATTTTTTCCCTATTTTTCATTTAAAGTCCGAAAAAAATGGAAAATTCATCAAGTTTATGTTTTTTAAATTATTATCATCAATTTTATGCTTTGAAAAAATGTTTTTCTCTCCCAAAAAGGTAATTGAAACTAAATTCCACTCATGAACCCATGGATTAACAAGTTGAACGTATTGCTACATAAACCTGCTTGCTCTCGTGCATTATTATCTATTTCTACCCTTCCAATTCTCCCGAAAACTTCTCTCTTATTCATGCTCTATATATATATACACCGCTGAAGCCCTTGCTAATTAGGGTGCAACGTTATTGTCGCTGCTAATAAACGGATGCATGCAAACGGTAATACAATATAGTGACGGGGTCAGTTCACTGGTTACACTAACGGCAACTACTATTATCCATTAATGGATAGTGATGTCACGGGTAACCCGGATTTATTAGATTATTTGTGAGATTGGTGGTATCGACACATTCGATGGTTAGTGAATTCATTCTGACGGCCTACATTCTGTACTTGATATTGTATTGAAAATTTAACGTATAGAGTTCGATAAATTCGAGTGTTGAATAAACAAATGGAATCATTTGAATTCAACTCCTGCAGTAATTTATCATTTTTTTTTAAATTAATGATGATGATACAGAGTAAATTCAGTAGTGAAGAGGTGAAACAGGACAAATCGATTTATTTTTAATATTTCCAATGTACAATCGTTGAAAATAATAGATATACGCCCTTTTTACACCAATTTTTTTGTTTTATTGAGAATTTCGAGAGCTACAAAAAAAGATCTTTACGAAAATTCCTCAATTTTTTTTCGATTGTAAGAAAAATAATTCCCTAACTCACTTATTTTCCGAAGTATTTATGGGAAAATTGGTTTCTAAAAAAATTCAGTAGTGAAAAGTTAAAAAAAGCAAATTTTTGGGATCATTTGCAATTGAATATTTCAGAAAGTAATGGAGATATGCCCTCTTTACCTTATAAGGTTCTCTACAAAAAGAAAATTAGATTTTTTTACAAAGAATTTCAAGCACTACAAAAAAATGAGGATTGTAAAGGCGTTTCTTCATTAGTTTTTTTGAGATATTTTGAAAAGAAAGTCAAAAAGATAAATTGACTCATTTTTGTGATCATTCTCAATGGAATATTCTAGAAATTGATGGAGATACGCTCCTTTTCCATTCAATTTTCTGCCCTTTTTTGTAGAAAATTCCAGGAGCTACCCGAAAAATGCGGGCTGAAAGGGCGTATCTCCATTATTTTCCAAGATATTTTCAAAAAAAAAAGTCATGAAGATGAATTGTCTGATTTTGGTGATTATTCTTAATGGAATAAGTTGAAAACTAATGGAGATACGCCCTTTTCACACCAATTCTTTTTTTAATAGAGAATTTCAAAAGCTACAAAAATGCTTGAATTTCTCTTGATTTCCTAGATATTCATGAAAAATTTGAAAAAAAAGTAATAAAGCGGGAAAATTGAAAAATCTTTGTCATAATTCTCAATTAAATTTTCCGGAAACTAAATGAGATATGCTCTTTTTGCCCTGATCCTCTATTTTCTATCTAAAATTTGAAAAGCTATAAAAAACGTTTCGCGAAAAAAGGACGTATCTCCATTATTTTTCAACATATTCTCTAAGAAAAGCTTCAAAAAATACGTTTTCCTGTTCTGTCTCGTCTCTCCAGAATTGTAAAAAAAAAAAATTTCATCAAATTACAATTGCTGCCACGATTTTCTTCTCCATAATTCATCAAAAACCCCCACAATCTCCTTATCTCAATGAAAACCCAAGAGATGAGGGAAAAAAATAAACTTAATTTATTTAAACGAGATATTTCAGGCATTTCTTTTCATTCTCCTCGTCACTGGTACTTTCTTAAAAATCGACTCAACTCCACCCCCTCCCACCCCCCCCCCCTTCCTGCCTATTCTTTTTCTCATTAGAGTAAGAATAACAGAGATAATTTTTAATTAACAAAATTTCCATTTTCTCGAATGATTCCAGAGCAGGGACAGAATACGAGTAAAAAGAAAACTACATTCTCACGATTACTGAGGGGTCTGAAAACACACAGAAAAGAGAAGCAGTGTCAGTCACAGGGCTCACCAAGGCATGGACGTGCGAGAATGGGCGTACCACAGAGGGTGAGTTTTCTCCTTCTTCACTTCTTTTTTTTTTTTCATTCGTTTCTACATTACCTATATGTCATGATTCGTTTTCTCTCATCTTCATCCCCATGGAGAATGCTTTTTCTCAGCATTTTCAGGAGCTAATAATTCCATGAATTCTGAAGGGGAAATGTCTTGTCATTTTTCATCTACAAGAAAATTGACAAAATCGCTCAATTTATTGATGTGAAAAAAAGGCAACAAAAAAAAATAGAAAAATTACATTTTTTTTTTTTTCGTTTTTCTGCATTTTTTTATCGAAACATAAAAAATAGGTGAATATAATTTTTTCCATTATTTTTTATTTTGTACAACTGTACTTGAGCAATGAAGCGGATAGAGAAGAAAAAAAAATGACGAAAAAAATGGAATTTTCTTTCTTTTTTTTTTGCAATCACAATGGCTGACGGAACAAACGGCATTTACGATAAAAAATATTGCGCAAAACGTTATCCACAGGAACAAAATAGAGACACATATCCCTCCCCTCCCCCCTCTCTTCAAACTGGATATCGAGGTGAAAATCTACGGGCTTTTTGGCGGGGAGTATAACGATTTTATGAGAGAAACGATCGTTAACAGTAACAGGTAGTATTTTACGTTTACTCGATAGAATACAGTTATTCAGAATATAGAGACACTATTTTTTTGGATGGAGAATTTTTTTTTAGAGCATATTGTACAATATTCTGTATGCAATCAATGACTGTTTGTGGATTTTTGCGGGGAAATTACAATTTTTGGGGGAATTTTGGGGGCAACATCTGGAGGATGGATTGAATTATCTTCATGTGTTTACGAATATTGGAATTAACGAGGTCATTAGGTGAAATTGTATTGAAATTGATCAGTTAAATGGCTGATGTGATTAGTGTAATTGCAGTAATTCCATATTCTGAGCTGGAAATAATTGATTGCAACGGAATTATCCCCTGGATTTTTTTTTTTTGAATTTTTCCTTTTTGCACCCTTTCTGTTCTAAACGATTTTCATAGATAACTTCCGTTAAGAATTTCATGAGTTAAAAAAAATTAGGACAGAAAGAGCGTATCTCCATTACTCTTTGAGATATTTACGAAGCAATCACCAAAAAAATCGACTTATCTCGTTTTACCTCTCTAATCGATAAATTCTCTTCAATTTGTTAAAAAAACGAGGAAAAAGGTCATATAATAAGGTAAAAATCTGGAATAAATTGAAATTCATAACAAATTCATGTTTTTTCATTTAAAAAAAAATTTCAATATTCCTCTTTCTTAATTGCCTTTTTTTGAGAATATCTTCGAGACTAAACGAGATGAGACGATCTTGTGTTAATCCCTTTTTCATACAAAATTTTAAGAGCTACGAAAAATAATTAGGTCCAAACCGCTCGATTTCACCAGTTTGCCCTAACATTTCTTCAAGCTCTGCAAATTCCCTACAAAAAGCTATAACCAAAATATCAGCTATCTCGCTTAATTTCCAAGATATTCCAAAAAAATTATAAGAAAAAATTGATTTCCCATCAAGATAATCCAAAAATGCCAAAAAAAGGTAAAATTTCCCTTCAAATCTTCTCCAAATCCCCCAGATTTCACTAAACTCATCAAAAACCCCCCATTTAACCTACTCCTTCCATAATTCCACTCGATTTACATAATAAACATCAAAAGACCACCTAAACTCCAATGTTTCATTCCATCACCAACCACATCAACATTCTCCAAATGACTCCACAAGAACCCTCACCCCTCCCAGAATTGATGTCAGTGACGAAGGACTTCTGGTCCTCTTCCATCCATTCCCAAATTCTCCAAACGACGAAAATCCCCTTTTCACGTCGACGTAAAACTCTGACAGTTGAAATGGGACGAAGCTCACTTCACCAAAAACTCGTAATAACCCCCCCTTCCCCATCCAGTAGTCATCTTCACTTTCTGTTGAACACCATGAGAATTTTCCACTCAATGCATAATGCAGTGTCAAAAGCTAACCACCAATTATCTGATAGTATACGATCAAAGGGCATTCTGAATTTCTGCATCAAAATTACTGATAACCTCTCTCGCAATCTTCCTACAACCCATCAGGCAAAATGGCCTCTCAACCAAAAACTAGATGATCCATTTTCATCAGTGCCATCAAATCTAATTTACACTAACTGAATATCAGTAAATTTTTTTTGGGGGAAAACCTGAAGCATGATGAAAGCATAAATGGTCAAAGGGCTTTGCTATTCATTGAAAATTCACTTTTCACGTATTCATTGAAAAATGAAAATGTCCTAGTTCAACATACACTGGTGCAACAAATATGCACGTCTGTATAGCTATATATATAGATGTGTATAACCAGACCATCCAGACCGAGCTTGACCAGAGAGTGTAGAGAGAGAGAGGAGCTTCTAGGCTCAGCGTAATTCGTTGGCTATACTATCTATATATATTGGTATAATTCAATTCTACTTGCTACCCAAAACCACATCGTCCATGTGCCCCACCACTTCACTCACTCCACTCCTCTCTTCTGCAATGGCAAAAGCTCTTTTCTCCTTTAGCATTCTATCCTGCTGCTATTGCTGCTGTTAGTGCTGCAGAGAGATGGTACTTTCCATCGTGGAAAATTCGATTTTACTACATTCATTTTGCGTTTTAAACCAGACTGATGATAGGAGAAAAGAGAAACTACCATCTGTGTATTTCTTTGGTTTATTATTTTTCTAAAGGTTTTTTTTTGGCTGTCTGAGTGGTGGGAGGAGTAGGGGCAATGGCTGGGATGGAATATTTTGGAATTTATGGAGAAATATAATGGGAAAATGAAGAAATTAATGTTTTATTTTTTATAAATGATAGTTTTTCTCAGTAGAAAAAAGGAGAAATCGAAGAAAAAAAGAGGATTGTTGAAAATTTGGTAGAAAAAAAGATAATTAGATTTTTTCTTATACTTTCAAATTAATAGACATATGCCCTTTTCATCCTTGTCCTTTGTAGCAATTGAGATTATCTGCAAAAAAATAGGATCAGTGCTAGAAGAGTGAAAATCCAATTAATTCTGTAGATATTCTTTTTCGAAAATCAATTTGTCATTTTTTGAAAATTTCAATCTTGAGATTTAGGAAATAACAAAAATCGTGGGAGGAGTGAGGCAACGATTGTGTTGAGAGATTTTGATTTTTATTTGTTATACGAGATTTTTTGGAGGTTTTATAGCATAAAGAAGTAAGAGGAATTGAAAAAAAAAATTTTTAATCAAAAATATTGAAAATTTGGTAAAATTAAATAATTAAATTTTTTCCTCTAATTTTTTTTGCTTTTGAAATTCTCCATAAACCAGGATCAAGGCAAAAAGGACTTATCTCCATCAATTTCCGAGATAATCTCAAAAAAATCCCAAAAAAAATGGAGCTATCCTATTTCACCTCTTTCACTGAATTTATTATTATTATTAAATAATCAGTAAATGAAAAAATACTTTTCATCGAATTTCCCTAAAAAATATTGACTCAATTTAATTATTATTTACATGATGACCCATTAATTTTCTGTTCTACGAATAATGAAACAGATTTTTTTATTTCCCCGAAATTTGAATTCTGAGATTTAGGGAATGAAATAAAATAAAAAAGCGAGGGGGAGTGCGCTAGAAATCGAGAAATACGGCTGTTCCAGAAGAATATAAAACACACAAACCAGTGAAAAGAAAAATATATATATATACAAATAAACGTAAACAAGTGAGAAAAGAAACGTTTCTAGAGGTTAACAAGACGTACTGCTCGCTTTATATGCTAATGTCAGGGGGTGGTAGTTTCTGAAGGGGCGAGAGAGAGAGAGAGAGGGGAGTAGCTGCGGGGGTGTGAAATACACTCGGCTTTTAACCTCCCGTGACTTGCGTTAGGGGATACCTCCCACCCCCTTTTTTTCCTTCATCATTCCCCTCTTTTTTCTCTACCGAGAAAACTAGAAATTGTGCGAGAGTATTTCTTCCCGGACGTGTTACTCGTTTGAATAAAAAATATAGTTACCTTAGAATCAAAATGGCGTAAGTCCTATGTTCACACACTGCACTTATGCCATTTTATTTCTAAGGCGTTGATATATATTTATGGTTGAAAAAAAGAATGGGCATAAGAGAAATTGGCGATAAAAAAGGGGGGGGGGGGGGATTTAGGGGATGGGGAAAAATCTTTGACGGAACTTACAACGTCAAACGAGCAATTGCTTTATTTCTATCTTCCTCCTCTTTTTTTTTTTTATTCTCTTTTTTTCTCTATTTCACACGTACAGTCTTGGGGGGAGGGGAGGGGGAGGAAGAATAGGAAGGCACCCGCAAAACTGTTTTACATACCAATGTTATATCGTGGTGAAAAACTTATGGGGCAGTTAAGCGAATCTACGATGGCCACATCCACTTGAAAAGTAGATAGGGGGAGGGAGAGGTGTATAACCACTGCGGCACATTGCCGAGTTTTTTTCATTTTTTTTTCAACATTAAACGTTTACTATAAATTGTCGAATCGACGGCTCTACACTTTCATTTACGATTCTTTTTAGTTTTATTTTCATACATATATTATTCATTGAATTTTTCTTTCGATTAATTGTGATTAATTATTGGGGTTCATATTGAATATTTGTTTGATATGTCATACAGAAACTTTTAGTGATTTTTTTTGCTTTGTTAATTTTCATGTGTTTATCGGAAAATTAATTATTCATTTCAGTTCAGTAATTACGGCGTATTTTTGTTTTTTTTTTTATCTATATTACGGCGTATTTATTCGATCAAATAATTCAATCCTTACTTTGATCTTTTGAAAATTTTTTTTTTTTTTTTAATTGTAATTACTCGTACTGATTGATTCAATTCAGAAAATTTCGGGATTATTATTTTTTTTTAAATTAGTAAATTATAATGCACCTCGCAAATTGTGAATTTGATCAGAACCAATATTTATGCATCACCATTTTTCAAAACTAAGAAGGAAATTTTCTTTTTAAATCATAAATGGTTGTTTCTGTTAATGAGGAGAAAGATAACATATTATGCACGATATTTTGATAAAAAACATTTATTTTTCGATCATCTGCGTTTAGATGATTAAACCTCAAATGTACCGTGAGAGAATAGCTCTGATTTTGTCGTGATTCCATGTGAATTTATTTCTCATTTCTCATGTAAATCTCATGGAAAATCAAACATGATTTTTCTCCATTTCAAAATCGGTATTATTATTATAATAGAGTATATAATAGAAATCAACTTTTCAAGTTATTAAGAAAACAAGTACATAGAGCATTAAAATGCGTTCTTTTTTTTCTAGTCAATAACTTGCACACATCGCATGGAGCAATATCAATCGAAAAATACCTCATACAAATATAAACGAATAGAACCGGAAAACACCTTAATGAATTTAAGATGGATCGTATGAAATTTCGAAATACTCATCTGGAGTTTTTCCGAGTTTTTCCGAGAAAAATCATACACAGTGATAGCAACTAACTTTTAATACAAAACGTACAGTTTTGATGTTTCACTGCAGACAAACAAAATTATTCGTTATTAAAACTCATGCAAAATTGTTCTTTCTAACAGAACAATATTCGGTTCTTTTGAATAACCTGCTCGACTAGTAGATTTCCGATCAACCAATGAAATTGCGGCTTGACAGGATTTCGATATCGATTATCGAAGTTCGACCGAATCTTGCAAGTGTTTTCTTTATAGAAAGAATTAGGTGATTTCGAGTTACAAAAACCAAATGTGTTATTTGGTCCTCTGGGACTTTTACGAAGTCAACAGATTTCACTGGAAAACACAGATTGTTATGCTGACCTCATAAAACAAACTTGTTATAACATTTTATCACATCTAACTTGTTCCAATTTACCGAAAATTCATTTCCTCTCACTCTCCAAGTGTTGCATAACATTCGGGGAGTAAAGATTACGAGATTATATTGTATATGATATCGATATGAATTTAAAGGTTATGGCTTGTAATTCAACGCTATCGGTAGTTGGTACTGCAGTTTTGTCTGGGGCCATAAAATTTCGGGGGCAAAACGTGTGAATACAATCAAAATTTAGGTGCAACATCATCAGGCTGCTCGTTACGCCCGCATATTGAATCCCCCGTTTTTTTTTCTAAAGAATAATCTCAATGGAAATCTTAATAACCTAAGAATTCTGTGATGGAGTCATTTTTATGAGAATAAAAGTCTCTTTTGATGATAAAAAAAGAATTTATTTCGGATTTTTTCGAGAATATCTCAAAAGAATTCGGGTGAAGTGGTTCTATCTCGCTTACTTTCCGAAATATTGCCAAAAAACAAACTATTAATTTTTCACTACTGAGTCCTTACTACCGAAGAAGTCGTTAAAATGTTTTAAAAGTGTCTTAATGTCAAACATTAGTTTTTGCAGTATAGATCCTTGAAAAGAAAATATTCTCTTCACTACTAAATTTTTTAAACCTTTTTCCCCTCTCAAAAATGCCGCCAAATCTTTTATCATCTAATCTCAAATCGATTCTCTTGTAATTCAATTCGAAGCGCTTGAAAGATCTAGTGACAAAGATAATTCGGATGCATTTCATTCGATCTTGATTGTAATACTCCTCGTATTTTGTGTCTACCCTGTGTTGGACGAAATGGTGCTGTTGAAAAGCACACGTCCAATTCCCCTCAATTCACTTGGAAACCACCTGCACAGGGCTAGTGCATCCAAATGCAAGCCAACCGTCATTCAGTCTGAAATTGTCAAGAGTGAGAGAGAGAGAAGAAGAGACGAAACGCATTGCATCCAACACAGAGACACGAGAGTGTGTGTGTGTGCCTAAGTGATTCCGCATTGGCGCGCTAATGACTGTTTCATATTCATTGGCGCACCATTCGCGTGCTTCTACTACTTCTCTATTCCTCTATTTCTCATTCATATTACGAAAAGCTCCTTTGTCATAGCATAATCAAGGCTTTTTTCCTCTATCTGTTCAATTTGAGGAGGTCCAATTGCTGTACGTGTTGAATATAAAGATATTTGATAATAATAAAAATCAATTTACCCCATATACTGAAACTGTGTGGTACGGAAGTTATCGAATGCTATGCGATATCTCTAATTTAAATGCGAGATATTGCATCGATTAATCGATTATTTGGAAAGATAACGATAGGAAGCTGTTCTTGCAGGAAAAATTCATGCGGGTGCGTCTCAATTGATAGTGTTTTGAACTGAAACGATTAATCGAATTTTGATATCGATTTATCGAAATTCTAGAGTTAATCGATTGGAAAATGATCCCCTTGATCTAAAAATGGCGAAACAAAACTTATCAATTGATGTGCGGAATTTCACATTAATTTCGAGATATCGCATATCATTCAATAATCGATTGATCGAAATTTTGAAATTGATCGATTGAAAGTTGATGCGATATTGTTTTTTTCTTACATAATCAAATCTTCACATCTTGAAGTCAATTCGAGATATCGCATCGACCAATCGATGTTTGAAAATGATTGATCGAAAGCTGCTGTTTTTAGAAGAAAGAAAATAATGATGCATGCGTGCTTTCCATTCAAGACAAGATTAACATTCATTGCAATGGAGTTAGACCATTTAGCAACATTATATTTAATTATTTTTTAAATAATATTTTCTATTTCAATGATGAATGCTTTGTAACCTATTTATTTTTAAATGATATAATTTTTTATTAATCAATTTCTGTTAATCTTCCAATTTAATTTATCAAATTTAGGGTATTGCACTTTTTTCATCCATGTGCATCCTTTCGACCTCCTTGATATTACACTTTCCTCTCTCTCTCTCTCTTTCAAACCCCCACCACATTTTTTTTATATCTTTTTCCTAGAGAAAATAAAGGCGGAAAGGAGAAATTGATTTATGCACGAGAAGATTTGTACAGAGGAGACCTTGAGTAGCCCCAGAGTTTTCACGATGATATTACAATATTTATGGTTTTTTAATGGGAGGAGAGGGGAGGGGGTGATGCAAGCAGCTGTGGAAAATGACTACCTCAACGTCTTTTTTAAAGTAGCCATTTTTTTTGTCGATCGGAAAAGAGTTTTGCATTAATTTTTTTTCTCCATAAAAATTGCAGAATGATTTCACATAAAAAAGCACTGAAGAGAAATGACTTTTTAATCCACAAACTGAAAGGCTAATTGGGAGCGGAAAAATGAGGAAGACAATAGAATTTCACTTTTGTCAAAATGCTCCTTGAATTTTTCGCTTCAAGTCCCTTTGAACTCCTCTATTAATCCTTTCATAAGGACAGAAATGGGGGAAAAAAGGGTAAAAAGAGGAAAAACTACGACGGAACAAGTGTTCTCGTTAGTTATCGCACATGGAGGGAAGGGGGGAGGGCAAAGGTGGGCTTCCGGCCTGTGAAATGGACGGATCCTCTTTGAAGTCCGACAATGGCTTCCTGTTATATCCGAACAAGAGAGAGAGAAGAACCGGAGTGATGATGGCCATGTGACAAGATGCGCTTTTGAGTATCCGCTTAATTAAACTTGGAGCATCAGAAACCACTGGAATGAGTGTCACAAGAGTCAGTCATGTGCAAAATGATCCCCGATATTTTTTCTTTCATTCTCAATTCTATTAGGAGGTGTGATAATTTGAAATTTCCGGTGGATTTTTTGTGAAAAAAAAACGGGAAATTTGAATTATTCAATTTAATAGGAAATAGGTGACTCTTATTTCAAAGAATATCTCGGAAACCAATGGAGATACATTCTTTTTGCCCCAATCCACTTATGTAGCTCTTAAAATTCTCTATAAAAAAAATTCAGACATATTCTTCAACAAAAAAACGGTTAATGATTATTTTTTTTCTTGAATCTCTTCTAGATAATGTCGGAAATTAATGAAAATACGCCCTTGTGCCCTAACCAATTTTCGGGGGTTTGGAAGTGTCTATTGAAAAATATTGGAGTGAAAAGAGCGTATCTTCGATAATTTCGGAAAAATTCACTTGAAAATAATCATAAAAATGAATCGATTTGTCCTGTTTATCTCTTCACTACTGAATTATTTCACTTTTTTTGTAAATTTCATTTTTTTGGGGGAATATCTCGGGTCTTGTTAGTCGCAGTGAGACAGAGATGATTGCAAATGACATCTGAGATCATTTCTAATCGATTCCATTTAAATGCATTTGATTTTCGATGAATTTTTTTAAATTTTCGTGACATCACTTTTCGCGGCAATTTCAGTCATATATGGGCGTTCGTTCATGAGGAATTCATCTGAACTCAAATGGAGAGAAGGCCCAGAATGCCTGAGTAGTTGAACTTCTAACCTATTCAGGTTATAGTAGTTGAAATCTCATATTATCGCGTAAAGATGGAATTTAAATTATTAAATGAATCAATTAAATTAAAGAATTAAATGAATTGATTAAATTAAAATCAGAACTCTCATTTTCGATGAAAGCCGATGAATTCATAACTAAAAAACTGGTTTTCACGAAATTAACTGCAGCTGCTTTAATTTTAATCGAAAATCGATTCGATTTACGTGAAATTCATCGGAAATCATCTCAGCTTTCATTTGAAATCACCCGCAACTCGCTACGACCAACTGATCCTAAAATATTTCCCAAAAAAACAGAATTTTTCAATAATTTCTTTCATTTCGACGCAAAAATCCTTTTTTTATGACGAAAATACCGAAAAATATCGTGAAAATAGATTAACTTATCTCATCAGTTATTCCCTTAATTAAATAATAAAAAAAATCTATCATTAATCTTCATAAATAACAAAACAACATAATATTAACATAAATTCAATCGATTTATGAAGATATTGATTTCACAAAATACATAGAATTCACACGATAATTTCAGAAGCCTTCACCTGACCGTGATTGCATCACGTGATGGGTTCATAGTGTACCCGAGGGCACAATTACCCTCTCACCAGCTGTAATCTCGGGTACTTTGACCCGGTCAACTGTATTCATATAACTTCAACTCTCTTGAGAGAGAGTCTATACTTACGGTTTTCGTGTGATTATGTAAGATAAGCCACGAAGTCCCTTTTCCACACCAACAAATTGACCCCGATCTACAGTTACATTTCTCCGCAGTTCAGATATAATTTCCATCCTCTCGTTTTCATCCATTCAGAAGTTGTAAATATTAATTTCGTGTTGAGCGATGTGAATTATGTCGATGCCTTTATTTTTTAAGGAGCTAGAAAGACTTAATTGGACTTTTAGAAAGACTTTTAATTATTTCGATATACTCAATGAGGAAACTGTAAATCTTTTACGAATTAAATGAAACTCACTACTCATCCAATTACATTTTACTCGGTTGGTGATAATAGTGATGTGCAATAGGATTCAAAAGGTAATTTGAATCATCTGTATTTATATGATGGCTTTAGAAACAAAGAGGCGTAAGTGCTATGTTTATGCATAAAACTTACACCCCTTTGTTTCTGCACAGAGGAATTTTTTTTTTTTTTATGTAAGAATGTGCAGTCACTTAAATTAAGAAAGAAAAAGTCACTTGATTTAAGTGAGATTTACTTTCTCCAATTAAGAACGAAAAAATCACTCGATTTAAGTGCGAAAACTCACTTGATTTAAGTGAGTTTTACTTTCTTAAACTAAGGAAAAAGAAATCACTTGATTTAAGTGAGTTTTCTCACTCAAATCAAGTGACTTTTCTCACTTGAATCAAATGACTTTTTCTTCTTTAATTGAGAAAACATTTTTCTTTGTGTAAGGTGACGATCTTATTTAATAAAAAATAAGAAACGCGCGACGTCTGCTTGCATCAATATTTTTTTCTTCCAAAAACATCAATTTTCAATCGATCTTTTTCTAAAAATCGATTAACTGATTACTTGATTCGTTATCTCGAATGTAATTGGAGATGTCACGTCGATTAATCGATTAATCAATGCGATATCTCGATTAATTGACTAATCGATGCATGATATCGTATTAGATCGACTAATCGGTTGATCGGTAATATCTCGCATTAGATGGATTAATCAATTAATCGATACGATCTTTTGCATTAAATCGATTAGTGGGTTAATCGATACGATATCTTCCATTGAATTGGAGATATCGCATCGATCAATCGATACGATATCTCGAACTTGTTCGATTAATGAATGCGATGCAACACCTCGCATTAAGTCGATCAATCGAATAAATAATGCGATATTCTCGTATTAAATTCGATATTTTTGCAAAAAAATCGGGTTTTGTTCCCGATTTTTCGATCGTTTCAATTTTTTTTAATATTTCAAATCCCATATAAGATCCAGAAATTCTGTTGCAAATCTTTTTTGTAGAACTTGATTTCCTCTACAAATAAATCTCTCTACCAGAATTTCCCTATCTTCCATAAATTCCGAGATATGTTCACAAAAACCCCCCCAAAACTTTCTCCCTATTAAATAAACAGAGATTTTTCGTAGATTAAAAAAGGATAAATTGAAAATTCTCCGTATTGACTTAACGATAATGAGAATTACTTAGAAGAATGTTATGCTCCAAGAGTAGTTGAGCTTTCGCATACTCGAGGAAAATCGTCGGAATAATGCCCTATGGCGACAGAATTCCCCCATTGCCCGAATACACTTGGTCTGGCTTGCTACGATAAAGTTTCAACCGACCCTTCAATTCCGCTCCCTCCTTCTCGCTCCCCTCTTCTTTACCTTTTCTTCTCATTCTCTCTTTCGTTCCCTTCAATTCGTACACAATGTTACTTCTCTATAAATTCGTACGTATTTTCTATCTACAGAAACACCAATTTCCAAGTTGCACTCAAGACTTTAGCGTTCATCGCCAGGAAGTTTACGCTGCAGTGTATATATATACATTATATACATATATAAAATAGGGGTAAAGAACTAGATGGAGGATGAGTACTTGAATAGACCAGTTGTGCACCAGTGGTAGACGATTTTGTAATTTTATAGGTAGTATCCCGAGGACCATCAATACAATCTCTCTTTGAGCTTGTCTCTTCAATTTCTGTGCTTTAAGCTTTTCTAATGAATTCATCATGCGAGAATGAGGAGGAAGATTTTGTTCTATTCGCTGATGTCAAGTCTCTTCGCTTTGTATTACCCAGGGTTAACTCGGGTAGAAATAGTGCTCCACAATATCTTGATGGTATTAAAATTTATTGTTTCAATTTGAGACGATTAAATTAAAATTGAAGAGGTAAAACAGGATTAGTCGTTTTTTTTAGAATATATGAGAATAGATCATAAATATATTTTGCTCGAACTCCTTTTCGTACATTGAGAAAAAAAAAATTGGTGAAAACTATGGAAAATCTGTTCCATTAGTCCTTAGAAAATATTTTTCTGAAACAATTAAAACAGTTGTTCATTTCACTGATTTTCGTTTGTTCAAATATTTGATTTGTTTGGATGAACGAAATTCCAATAAATTCAACCACTTTTTCAATTATTAAAGAAAAAAAAAACTTTTCTAAGGACCCATGGAACAAATATTTGATCATTTTTACCACTTTTTAACAATCTAGCTCTCGAATCTTTTGTAAAAAAAGATCAAAGTGAAATTATGCTATCTCGCTTACTTTCCGAGAGATTCTATTGATAATAATGTCATTAAGATAAGGGAATCCTTTTTTCTTCATCTTTTTTTCAAAATATCTCAAAATTTAATAGAAATACGCTCTTTTTATAGAAGATTTTGGGTAAAAAAGTCGGATTTCCATTATTTTATGAGAAAATTTTGGAAACTAATGGAGATAGCCCTTTTTGCTCAGATCCTTTTTTTGTAGCTCTCAAAATTCTCTGCAAAAAAATGGGCCAGATGCAGACGCCTCATCTTGTTAACTCTCCGAGATATTCCCTTGAAATTAATCAAAAAAATTCGTCAATTTATTTATTTTCATTTTTTTTAACAATATTATTGACGTACGCCTTTTTTGCCTTGATGCATTTTATAATAGCACTTGTAATTCTATATGGAAATGGATGAAGATGTAAAGAGTGTATCTCGCTTAGTTTCCTTCGAAAATCATCTAAAATATTTTTAAAATCGACGAAAAAAATCAATTCACCTCAATAAAACTGCAGGAATAAATTTACCATTAAAAAAAGGATAAACCATCGACTGTTCATTGTTTCTGAAATAGTCTCGAGCTTGAAAAAAAACCAGTCTTAAATTTTCTGTCCCTCAATGAATTTCTCCAATTTATATCATCAATAAAATAAACTCGAAATTACCCCTAAACTTGAAAGTTATCATTGAATGAAACTCGTCATTTTATTATTATTCTTCTCTCTCTATCTTCAATTTTATTTTTCACAGTAAAAGAGGGTTGAAAAAAAAACAGGAGAATAAAACTTTGCACTGTAATTAGATGGGAAAAGTTTTGAAGACTGAACTTTGCAATTTGTGACAAGTTAACAAAAAAAAAAAACACGTTATTTAATTTAAAACGAATGTATTCATGTACTCGCAAGTTGTTTCAGTCAGTAAACAACGTTGGAAATGAGAAATGAACGTGGAATACTGTGTCGCACTATTCGAAAGCCCTCGCAAATTCAATGCATTGTCTGCAATATGCACCAGTGTTACAAATTGCACTTTACCCTTATTCTGCCTCTCCTCCTCCCCCCCCCCCCTTCCTCCTCTTCACTCACCGAAATGGAGCAACAAGTTTTCCTTACGTTCACCTCTCCGTGCTCATTGAGCATCAAATATAATGCATCGCAAAACTATTTATTGTGAATTTGAAGGAAGAGAATTATTTTATAGTAAAGTTATTTCCACGATTTATGGATCGAATATGCATGCAACGAGTGTGACGATGGTTTATAGGGGAAAATTATTTTAGGGCAAAAGTTGTGCTTTAACGTTCGCTGCAGTTGTGATAATATAAAGAATTTTTTTAGTAGAAAGTTTATCGGTGCATTTATTTTTAGAGTTTCTCGAATTCTGGTTTTAAAGAATTAAATTTATCGATTTTTTTGTGTTATTTTGGCGATTTTGAGGAAACGATGAATTTTTTTTTTTCATGATTTTACTGAGAAGTCGAGAAAATTTGCGGTGAAATAGATGTATCAGAATTTTTTTTTCATTTTAGAATGTTTTCTCCTTTTTTTCTTGTTTAATTTTCAGATTTTCGCGAATATGTTTCGGGTTTTAATAATCGTAGCGCAAAAATTAGATGACGAGAGGAAAATTAAGGTCATTTTCTACTTATTCTTGGGTTTTGGAACGATTTTCATCAATTTTTGACTCTTTTTATAGTGCTTCCTATAAAAATCGGTTCTTCTCTTCGATTATTTTTGAAAAATCGATTAAATTTAATTAAATACACTATGAATCGATGGTGAATAAGTGCACTCTTCCACTGGTGATTGATTTTTTCATGCTTTGACAATGAAAACCAGAAATGTCTTCAAAAAAAATCGGAAATCTTGAAGATAACCGGTGAAAAAGGCGAATTTTCCAAAAATATTTGAAAATAAATTCGAAAGGAGATTTTCTCACACAAGTTACCTCAGTTTTTCAGGGGAATCATCAAAAATTTCTTGCCTCTATTATCACCGGAATTTCTAACCGATTTTCCACTAAAAATTTCGATTTTTGCATTAAAATCCCCGAAAATTCAATTATTTCCACACTATTCCCCTGAAAAGGTCAATTTTCCCAATGAAATTCCTGAAATGTCAGAAAACGACCTCATTAACCTTAAAAAAAAAAAATTCCTCAAACTCCCCCATCTCCAATCATTTACTTCAAAGAATTGTATAAACCGAATCATTTGCCAACAAAAAACCCTAAAAATCTACAATTTTTC
Source organism: Aleiodes alternator (assembly GCA_963921955.1). Taxonomy (NCBI): domain Eukaryota; kingdom Metazoa; phylum Arthropoda; class Insecta; order Hymenoptera; family Braconidae; genus Aleiodes; species Aleiodes alternator. The sequence goes on along the minus strand of OY998099.1, from coordinate 5,703,044 downwards.
CCCAAAAAGTAGAATTTCCCAAAAAAATCCAAAATAAATTTCGACATATCGTTTCCATCGTAATTTTCCTAAGCTTCCCAATGAAATCCTAAGAAATGTTCTATCTAAATTATTTCCCCTCTTTCTCTTCAATTTTTCTGCCAGAAAATTCTATTTTTCCAGTAAAATTCCCGAAAATTAAAAAATTCCACTTCATTAACTCCAAAAGAAAAAATCCTCAGAAATCTTCTCCTTCATCTCCAATCATTTACTTCGAGAAAATCGGATGAATCGAATCACTTCCTAAAGAAAAAAGGACAAAAAATCAGAGTGTACCGTTGTGTCGCTGCAAGACCAAATCGAATCGTGCGGAACGAGTGCACTACTCGGGATTGTGGCGTCATGCGATATCGGAGTATCGCTAGTAGGATTGTGTATTGCAGTGGGTTTTTAACGCGAGTTAGAAGCGGAAGATCGCAAGATAAAAGGCATGATGGAGAGTAGGCAAAAAAAGGAGGGAAATGGCATCTGAAAAGAAATGCGAAAGCGAGAAAGAGAGAGATAAAAAAAAAGAGGCGAGAAAAAAATGCGGATGAACGAGTAGAAACGAGATGGAGTGGGTAACGCCAGATACTTAATTGCGTTTGTCACGAGCGTGTATCTATTGCAGAGAGAGCCAGTTCAACAATGAGAGGATAAATCGACCACTAGGCAGCACTGCACACAATTCGATAAGTCGTTTCGAACTTTAGAGCCACTCCAACACACATACACAGCAAATTCAAACTCCACTCGTCTCCCATCGGGCGGTCTTGTTTATTGATTAACGCAATAAATATAACAGAGGATTCTCCCTTTGTTCTATCAATGCGCATCTTCTTGAGGAAAAAATTATAAAAATTTCAATTCTGAGGTTATTGGGATATTGGAGAGAAGAATAAATAGTAAAAGTCAATCTTCACATTTATTTCCTGAAATCGCGACGTTTCGCTTCTGATTAGAAGCTTCTTCAGGCTCTTTAGATAAATAACTGCAATTTGTTGCAAGAAAAATAAAAAATTCTGAGATTTTTATAAAATTATGCATTCATTTCGAGATATTTCAAAGGTATCATGGAAAGTATTGTGTTTAAGAGAAAATGTCAAATGACTATTTTTGAAGACGATTCAATTCTCTACAAAAAGGGTTTCTTGATATTTTTCCGTAAACCCATTCGCATCAAAGATATTCGCAATTAAAAAAATCATTGATCAAAGTAGAATTTTTTGATCATTTTCTTTTGCAAGTATTCTCTTGAAAATATCTCGAAAACTATTGGGTTTGATGAAAAATGTCAGGAGACTTTTTTCGTAGGGAACTTAATTCTCTACAAAAACGGTTTCTTCACAAATTGTCGTAAAATCAACAGCCTTCAAGATCTCATCGATTAGAAGAAAATTTATTCATTTATTTTAATTCCTCTGAAATAAAAGCAGAAAAAATCCTGAGTTAACAGAATAAAATTCCCTGAAAACCGTAAAAAGTACCCAATTTTTTTAGAGTAATTCAATAAAAAAACACTGAGGCATTTCCCCTGAATTCAAATCAGGCTCCAGTCATTTACGTTTCAACAATACCAAATCAATTTCATCCACTCCTGCAGCATCTTGAAGCATTCCATCGTTTTCATTTCCAAATAAAATGTGACTCGAGCATTTTCCATGGCAGCATCCCTTTCCCCCTCCCTCCCCCCCCCTTCTCTCTTCTCATTTGATAACGTTGCTTTTCACTGTCTCCTGGTAAATTTGTCAAAGAAAGATCTCCCCCTTTCTCTATCCACAATCTGCAAATACTTCAGAGGGGTCTGGTGATGCTTTGTCTGAAGTAGTTACATCCAATCTCTCTCACCACTCCCCCCCCCTTCCTCCCCCCTACATCGGAAACTACTCAACCACTTCCTCCATTTTCTCTCTCTCTCTCTCTCTCGTTCATTTCTACCGTTTCGTCTTAATTATTCAAGCAACGTTCGATGTAAGGAGAGTGGGATTTGTGTGCCCACTGCTCTACCCTCATCCTCTAATACCAATGGAAACACATGTTTCTGCGAAACTCTCAGAGTGCTGATTAGAAGCGACGAATTTTTATGAATAATTAATGAATTTTCAAAAATTTACTGCAACTTGTGAAAATCACGTATACATTATTTCGAGTATGAATATCTCAGAAGTTATTAGGTTTAGTGGAATATGTCAAGAAATGTTCTTTGTAGCTCTTGAAATTCGCTATGAAAAATGATTTCTTCACATTTTTCTCTGAACCTATTTGCTTTTGAGATTCTCATCAAATAGAGTAAACAAAAATTTACAAAAAAAAACTGCGATCAAGTCAATTTGAAATCAAGTGAAGTCATTGAAATCAGTGAAATCACTAAAGTCAGATGACTTCAACTTTTTGAAATTACTGAAGTCAAATGATTTCATTTTTTTAAAAATCAATTCTGATATCACTGAAATCACTAAAATTAGTGTTCTTTACCACTTGTATATTTTGGATGAAAGTGCAAATTGTTTGAAATTAGAGCCAATGAGTGTACATGGATACATCGATATTGAATAGAATCGAAAAATTATTTATTGTGATTTCAATGACTTCATTCTATTTGAAGTCACTGACTACAAATTGATAAAGTCATTGGCAATTAATTGCAGTCATGAAGTCACGATAATCTACTCTTGAAGTCATTGAAATCACATTTTATTGAAGTCATTGAAACCAGACACTGAATTCATGTAAAGTTGACTTCATTTTGCGTCATTTTAAGTCATGGTGTCACTCAATCCTTGAGTGAGTTACCCCTTGGGTTTAGGGGAAAATGACAAGAATCCTTTTTTGTAGCTCTTGAAATTCTCTACAAAAAAGGTCTCTGGCTATTTTTCTCTAAACCTACTTGTTTCGGAGTGCACGAAAAAATGAATTCACCAAAAAATGACGATTATTCATGTTTTTTTTTGTTTCTTTGTTCGTTTCAGGTGGACACACCAGACAGTGTACTGCAGAGTGGCCTTGGCCTTGGACCGGAAATGGGACACACGATCCTGAGGTCTATGGTAGATCCCAGGGACTACGACAGACTCAAGTATTTCCAGATGAATGGAGGACAGGCAAATAGTTTCGAGGAGACAATTCACAGGGTACGAAAATCCTCCAAATTCCTAATTTCTTGGGACAAAAAGATCTCTGAATCCATTGAAGATAGCGAATTTTTATTTATTTATTTATTTATATATACTTGACTTACAAGGGCTGCTCTATATCAGGGGTTTACATTTTTGAACATTATTAACATTCCTGTGTTAAAAAATAACTCAACTAGTCTCTTCACTATTTCATGAACATTTTCCTATTATTCTTCAATTATTCACTCACTCGCGGAGCATTTCGAGTTTTTCCACTCAATGTTAGATACATCTTTTCTTTTTTTTTTTTATTCCATTTACCATTTCTTTCCATTTTAATTTTCTAAGTAGAATCGCCCAATTTTCAATGAATTAAGGAGATAAAAATGCAGATTCTTCAATAAATCACTGATGATTCTCATTTTGTGGATGAAATCAGTTGAAAAATTATTTTAAAAAGGAATCAGTTGAAGAATCCTTATCATCTATTATGTTGTTTAGTACATTAATTCCGTAAGATAGCGAAATTTTCATCGTGACCTTTTTTGTAGCTCCAGTTCTTCTCTACAAAAAAGGTCTCTTTAAAAATTTTCCTATCTCCCTACGATTCTGAAATATTTTATAAAAAAGTGGAAGCATTCAGATTAGCCCCAAAAAACATCATTTTTACCTCCAAAAATAATTAACAATTTTCCAATGAATTTATTTCACTCTCTCGAAGCTTTTTAGAAAAGAAGGCGAAAGTTCCTTATCAGCTCATCATCCCCCACGGTCCAATGATTCTCCTCAATCCTTCGCAGACTGTCACTTTCTCTCTGCAAAAAAAAGTGACACATACCTTTCCTTTTTATCGCACCGCATAATGCCACACTTTTTACGATTACCATAAATTTACCCCAGAATGGAGAGCATCCCCCCCCCCCCTTTAGTGGTGGTTTCTCACCAACCCGCAAGAATCTCTTCGTTCTTTCTATATGTCTTTGCTGCTTTTTTTTCTCTTTCTCTTCCTACAACCCAGATATGTGCAGAGAAAAATGTAATAAATTTAATTTTTGAAGCACTGGCATTTCCGTGGATTCAAGGGAAAAATGAAAAAAAAAAAAGGAAAAATATGAAGAGAAAAGAAATTCCTTTATAATTCAGTGGTTTTTTTCTTCTTTTTTTAATAATCATTTTATTCACTTCTATTTTCAGTTAAAAGTACAGGATGCCTTGAGAAAAAAAGAGAGATTCCACAAAGAACACGAGGAGGTAAGCACACAATTTTCTTCACTCTGCTCTTTTTCCTCATTTTATTGAATAATAAATTTACCTTCTTTTATTGACAAGTTCACTTCATTTTTATGACTTTCTTTTTTCTTTCTTTTTTTTATTCCCTTTTCTTTGTACAAATATATAGCTCTCAGTGTTAATCGGATTATTGGAAATTTTTTTATGGATTATTGTGTCAGTAAAAATATACATTCATATTTTTATTATGTGACTGATTGAGAGTGTTGAAAATGCTACTTTTTTATAAGGGAGAAAAAAAAATTCTATTTTAAATGAGAAAAATTTAAAAAATTATTTATTCATTAGTTCTTTAATATCTTGAAAACTATTGGGGCTAAGAGAATTCATCAAGAAGCCGTTTTTATAGAAAATTTCATTCTCTAAAGAAAAGGTTTCCCGTCATTTTCCTCTAAACTCACCTGCTCAGAAAATATTTACAGGATAATCTGGAAAAATTCTCATTTTTTCATTTCATCATTGAATTTTTCGAGTTTTCCCAGAAAATATCTCTGAAACGAGTAGATTTGAGAAGAAATATCAAGAAACCTTTCTTGTAGAGAATTCAATATTCTAAAAGAAAGATCACTTGCGAATTCTTTCTAAACCCACTCGCTTCAAAGATATTTTCAACAGAATTTAATAAAAAAATTCATATTCCCATAATTTCATCATCGAACTCCTTGAAGTTTCTTTATTGAATATCTTTGAAGCAACCAGATTTATCAAAAAATGTCAAGTGACCTTTTTTGAAGAAGATTAAATTCTCTACAAAAAAATTATTTTTTGCAAATTTTTCCACCCACTAGTCTCCAAGACCTTCATAAATTCACATTTTTTTCTCATTTTTTATGAAAAAAAAAAAATCAATAATCTTAATGATGATGTTCATGAAAACACGAGTAAATCGATTAGCATTGATGCCAGATAGTGAAAGCACGACTTAAAAATATAACGTGTGAGAGAATTACACGTTGAATATCATAGATTGTAAGCTTACATGCTTATCAGCCAAATTGTATTTTCTATTTCGTTCTAACGTTACATCACAGTTGCACGCAACAGCTATTAGTAATTTACTGCAATCCATAATCTCAATTTTCTCATTCATTAAATAATCATCATGTTTTTTCATTGATGGTGAGATGGATTTCAAACAGTGATGAATAATGCCTCCGAATCGACATTAAACATGAAAATGAAAAAAATGAAGAAAAATAAAAAGGGGAAAAAAAGGGAAATTAAAAAAAAATTGAAGACACACAATTTTGCACGGTTTTAAAACAGAAATTAGCATGCAACGTAGAGGAATCCTGTGATAGTACATGTTATGCACTTTGTGAGAAGAAGGAGAAAGGGGGGGGGGGGGAAGAAAATATAAGCAGCTACGATGCCTCCTCTTATTATGTAAAGTGGCCAGAAAGATCGAGGGATATGATATTCGTCCTCAAAGTGTACGTGGATGTGTCATGAATTCGTTATGCAAAATTATTATCGTGAATACGTGCTTCATAATAAAACGAATAACGAACGAAGAAAAAAAAAAAGAAAATGAATTTAACTCAATTTCGTTTTTATTTTTTTTCTCCAGAACAAGAGAGTTCTTCCGTAAATTTTTCCTAAAATAGGATCTGATTTTTCATCATTCTTATTGGAAAATATGAAAATTTTCAAGAGCTACAGAAAAAGACTGAGGCAACATCGCCTTATCTCGCTTATTTTCCAAGATATTTCGAAAAAATTACTGTCAAAAAAAAACTCTGTTCATTAATCTCTGAATATTTTGAAAACAGTGAGTTCAGCGAGAATTTATAGGGAAAGCTTTTTTGTAGGAAATTAAATTCTCCACAAAAAAGGTCTCTTTATATTTTTCCGTAAGTCTACTCGTTTCGGAGATCCCTTTAATAATAATTCTATTAATCCCTAATAAACGCAAATTCTCGAAGAATAAATGCATGAGGATCAATTGAGTAACATCGAGAGTTTAAAACTTCTGTCATGGTCACGAGCACCTTCTCTCATAGAATCAAAAAGGAACAAAAGTATAGAGGACAGTCCGAAAAAGAGATCATCCTGGATTACCTGAGCGTAGAAATTTTCACTACTTTCTATCCAAGGAGATTGAAAACTTTTTCATCCCTTCGCAACTTCAGCTAAAGACTTTATCAGAGACTTTAGACTTACCCAGACAAATTCCAAACTTTCCTCTTCACTTCCCCTCTACTTCATCATTGATCCCGACTCATTTCTATCTCTCTGATTAAATGGTTTACCCCACTTGCATCTCGTGAAAAAAACCACTTGGCTGAACTTTTCAATTCAGTGCATTCAAATGCCTTCTCTTAATAACAGAAAAATCCCGGATCATTGAGACGACAATGAAAACTTTTGTAAAAACAGGCATAAAGAAGACAAAAAAAAACAATAAAAATAATGGTGACATTTACACAAGTTTTTTGGACTCGATGAAATTTACAGAAACTGTTCCACATAAAAAAATAAAAAAACGTCTAGCAAGTAAAAAAAAAGACTAAAATATAGTGAACAAAGTTCGAGTTCGCCTTTGAGAGACTGCAAGCAATATGGAAATAAAGGTTGGTATTCTCGTAAAAGTTTTAGTGTCACCTACCAACCGCAGGTTTACGATTCCCTTGAGAGTATCCCATCTCCTCCATTTTTCCATGCTTCAGCACGAAAGAAGCACAAAAAAAGGGAAATGCAAAAAGAAAAGAAATCGAGTCCCTCTCTCATATATAAGCATTTGGTGTTTCTCCAACGAGAAAAAAAATTCCCAGGGAAATAACGATGTCCAGAGAGTGTAGAAGACTGAAACATCGGACAGCTCATTTGAATTTTGGCGCGGAGGGAGCAGCGCAAGGCATTATGGGACAGCTGCGCGCGCAGCATCTAGGGTACCAAGGGCCCCGAGTCACTTTTACCGACCGATTCCAGTTCAGTTAAATTTACAGTAAAAATGATTCTTTTTTCGGATATTTTTGATGGTTAATGAAGAAGATGAAGACTGAGAAACGCTAATAGCTTCGCTGAAAAAGGGTGTAAGCGCTAAAATGATACAATTTTGAGCGTATTCTTTCCTCGCATTAATTCAATCGCACTCGGCAGATCCTCTGAATTTTTTTACCTCCTCATTTCTCTGGGTGATCGTTAACTTCGATAATTACTTCATAAAAACTCAGCCCTCGAAATAACTTACTATCCACGAGTCTCAGAGCTATGTGAAAATCGATGGAGATAGAGAGAGAGAGAGAAAAAAAACATTTCTATAGGAGAATAATGGAATGAGGGAGGGAAGAATCAGGAAGAAAAAAAAGGTGTTATAGCCCACTCGGGACAGAACTATCGTTCGCGATTACCAGACATCGTTTCTTCTTCTCTTCGTCGATAGGCTTTGTGTGAAAAAGAGGAGAAATAAAAAAAAAAAAGTCAAATAGTTAAGAGGAATGAGGAAATCTTGTGTAACCTCATTCAGTGAAGATTGGAGGATGCTGGGGTAATCGATGTCGAATTATTCATGAAAATTGTGAAATCGATTGAACGATAAGAAAATGTTTTTTCAAAAGGCTATTAGCAGAAAATACAGTCTCATTTCGTGTAATTCTCTGACAATTGAATTTTCATTGCTATCATCAATTTTGATATTCAAAAAATTTTCATTTATTTTCCCCCAGATTTTACGGGACATAAGGCAAGGATTGATGCAGCTGGGTAGAGATGGTCGAGGTCAGCTTCCTGGAGGTGAGCAAAATTTGCCAAAACTTTTCGACCGAAAATGCGGAGAAAAATGGAAGGAACAAAAAAGAAGGTGGCAAATCCCAACGGGAATTTTGCGCAAACCAGACCTTTTTTTTTTGTTTTCCTTTCAATATTCTTCACGTTCTTCACAAACCTCTGGACTTTTTCCATTTTTTTTTCTTTCTTCAGAGAAAAAGAAAGAATGCAGAGAAAGGGAAAATATCCATTCGACCGGGGACACCGAAGCCCCACGTATGGTTCATCTAATCTTGTTATCGTAAACACCCGTCGCGTCCCAGACCTTTTTTGTGTCTAACCCTCTTTTCTTTTTTTTTTCTACTCTTCTATACGTTTCCCTTTCGATGGCAACATGTACTGAAAACCTACGTCCATCAAATCCCCAATGTCTCTCTATCTACTGTCTGACCATGAAAAATTCAGACACTGACAGTGATTTAATTTTTTTTTCTTCTTTTCCTCGACTTCCTCTTTTCGGGGATTTCATCATCAGATGACACGTACATGTACGATGAGGATGCACGATGCGGGGGCGCCAGTGGCCTTGGTCCAGGTCCTGGGGGACAGCATTGGTACGATGAGCCACCATATGAGTCTGATCCAGAGGATTTCCTCATGGGTGCCAGTGGAGGACCTGTACCAACTGCTACCATTCAGAATGGAAGGTAAATTATTCTAATTTCAAGAAATTTAATAAGTATGATATGTTCAATAGAATAACTCGAAAATCAATGAAAGATACGTTTTTCAACCTGATCATTTTTTGTAGAGAATCTCAAGAACTGCAAAACGGATTTGAGCGAAAGAGATATTATTTTCCGAGATAATTTCTTTTGATCAGAAAAAAAATTAAAATTAGAAACTTAGTAGTGCTGAATAGAATCACAATTTCGTGATGTTTTTTTTTTGCATAAAAAAATCGTCTCAATAATTCGCTTTTTCTGTTGGCATATCTCGGAAAATAAGCAAGTTAGAACAATTTTGTCTTTTTTTTATTGATAAGTATTAACCCTTATGGGTTATTTATAGGGGAGAGGTGCTGCAATTATAACAAGGGGCAATTGTAACATTCATCAAATCACTGATAATGCCATCAAAAAGCATTATTTTTCTTTCTGTAACTTATTTGAAATAGTAATCTATGAGGTGTACAAAAGTTTCATCTTTTAATAATGTCTCAATATTTTAATATTTACAGTTCTCTAAAATACGCGTGAAAACTTCATCTTTCACACCTCACAACTTTTTCAGCAACAATTTTGTTTTTCAATATTATTGTGCGGGGCTCGTATGAATACTTTAATAGACATATTGCGAATAATATATATCATTGTATATTATATCATTTTTTTGATTGTTTTATTATAATTCGATTTCTATTATGGATCGATCAAAGGGCATTATGTTACGATTGTACCCCTTACACGCCACCATCTTGATGTCTGTTTTCCGTCAAATAAATTCATTTTCCAAGAAGTTAATGTTAATTTTCAAATTATTCAACTAAATCGGTATCATAAAGGACACCATAGAGTAATTCCCTAATAGAATTAGAATTAAAAATTTTAAAAAACCAAAAAGTAATAGCAAAAGGAAATTTTTTTTACAATCGCAGCACTTCTCTCCCATTGTTGCACCTAATATGGATTTGTGTTCTAACACATAGTATGATATTTCCATTTAGTATCTATAAATATTCGTCGTCTTAGAATGAAAAGGGCGTAAATGATACACGTACCCTATCTTTTTACGATCTTTTCACTCTAGGACCACGATATATACATATTTTTGCCCTAATTTCCTTTTATAAACAATTTCAAGAACTACTAAATGGTTTTGAGCGAAAAGGGCGTATCTTCATTATTTTCCGAGATATTTGAGGAAAATTGAATGACAAATATAAAAATTCTGGTTTTATCTCTTCGCTAGTGTTTTTTGTTGCTGAAGATGATCAACTCTCGAGTAACTGTTCAAATATTAATTTCAGAGTGTGCTTCACATTGAACCTACGACCGGAGAATCGTGGTGAGGGTGTTATATCACTACGCACAGCGGGTGACATAAGCCTCCCTCGTGATCGTTCACGAAAAGCAGCGATGTCGACAATGAGAGGTCTCATTGTCCCCCAGGGGCACAACAATCCACCGACGATCATTCCCCTGACGCATTCCAGAGCATCACGCGAGAGTGGTGATTATGCCAGCAGTGACGTACAGGTCAGTCAAGTACATCTCATATAGTTTCAATTAATCAATCCCTCGCTGTCTTCCAGCTCTATTCATCATCGTTCTTTCAGCCCCTGTGAATTCAGAGGGGGGAAATTATTATTATTTTTTTTACGGTAACATTGATTTTTAGCGGAAAAGTTCCATTTTTTTTTCTGCAAATTAATAGTGGAAATCTCCGAAATGAGTGAGTTTAGGGAAAAATGTCAAGGAATATTTTTTTGTTGAGGCTCTAATTCTTTACTGAATGTTTTTCTTTCATAAATTCCCGTAAATCTAATCGTTTTTGAAATGTTCTCAAAATTAAGATGAGAATGACAATTTCTCCTCGAGAAATAATCTGACAATTTTCACCCAATACCATTTGATCTAAATAGAACCTTTCAGCTCTTGAAATTATGAGAATTACTTCAAGAATCACATTTGAACTCGGAATAATCGATTTAAAGTGGTATTTTGGCATACTCGAGTACAGTTTACCCCTTATTTTTCTTGATGTCATATCAAAGATGATGGTTTTGTATATTTTTCTGAATTTTCTCATAATTATCGACCGTGCAGTTTATGAGATATCAATTAACGAAGTTACTGAAAATAGCGGTGGTGGGGATGAAACGCCCTAAATCGGACAGAAATGAAGAAATTCCTGAAGATTGACACAGTTGACCCATTATTTAAAAACAATTGGCGAAGAGAACAGCATTCTAACTAAATAATAGAAGAAAAAAATATTCGATTCACCGTATAGTTATTGAGAAATTTTAATTAAAAGGTAGACGTAACTATTTGCCTCTCTCTCTCTCTATCTCATGCATGTGACAGGAGATTAATGTAAAAAAAATTCAAGAAGAAAAAAATTATATTCACAAGCTGAAGATATGGCTGCCGAATAGTTTAATCACTTTTTCGGGTAAATTAAATCACGTTTTCCCCGAATTATCATTAATTAATTAAAAACTCATCTCGATTAGCTTTCAAGAGAATAAAAAAAAAGTGACCGAAAAATCGAATTTTCTTTGCTTCTCTCAAACGTTCATAATTTCCTCCAAAAAACCTAAGAATATTATTTATTTCCAAAACATATATTACAACTCAATATTAAAACTCAAAAACATATATTCCCCCCCCCCCCCCCCACTCTCCAACTCAATCCGAATAACGAAGAAAATTCCCAGCCTCAACAAATTAAAAAGTTTCCACCATTAAAGTTTCCCCAGAAATTTTAGTTCTTCCTTCATTTTTTTTTCTTCTTTTCTATAAATCGAATGTTGAAATATTCCTTCGCTATTCCCCGTGACACTTTGGCGCGAATAGTATGAACGTGAATAACCTATTCATCGATGTGGAACGTTGCCAATTTTCTCTCACTTGGTATGAGAGTACGAGAGTTCATACTCCACTGGAAATACGAGTGAGAGAGAGAGAGAGCGCGAGCGAGGAGGGTGAAAGGGGGTTGGAAAAAAAGGGGGATAGTGGCTTGAATGAGTGAGAGAAAGGGGGCGAGTTTGGACCATCTGGAATCCGATGAAAATTTTGCATCTCTCCAGAGTATTTCCTACATTCTCCACATCTCCCTCTTTCCCCTTTTACATTTTACTTCATCCATATCCTCCTATCGTATCGTTTGCGCTGCATCGATATGAGAATTTTAGACCTTCATCCCCTCCCCCTATTTTCTCTGCAGAAGCCCAAGGCTTTCATATACATTCCAATTCATAGTTTAATCAATTTCTAACGACGCACACTTTTTATAGATGGATGGAAAAAAAGGGGGGAGGGGGAGAAAGAGAGAGAGTGAAAAAATGTTTGGGGAGAAGGAAAAATTCGTATCAAAGAATTTTTTATGAATTCTATTTCATTTTTCATCACTCCTGAAAACGTAGACGCTTCATTTGCATCCTTTGCCACTGGTTTCCATGGATTATATTGATTTCACATATTTTTTAGGAATAATTATTGAGGCGAAATCGAAAAGATGAGTTCAGAAAAAAAATTGCAGAGATTATTAAATTTAATGAAAAACGTCAAAAAATCTCTTTTTAGGACATTAAATTCTTTACAAGAACGGTTTCTTTCTCATTTCCTTCTGAATTCATTAGTTTGAGGGGAATTCACAGGGTAAACTCCATATATTCAGTTGTGAATTAAGGTAGTCCTAGAATATAGTCGATAAAACAGGAAAAAATGAGGATTTGTAGGTCAGTTCCCAATTAATTGCTGATAATTCGGGAAAAAATGCTTTAATTTACCCGAAAAAGTCATTAAACTATTCGAAAGTCATATGTTCAGCTTTTGAATATAATTTTTTTGTTTCTCGAATTTGTTTGACATTACTAATCTCCTATCAGATGCATGAGATAGAGAGAGATGCAAATAGTTACGACTACCTTCTAATTGAAATTTCTCAATAACTATACGGTGAATTGAATATTTTTTTCTTCTACTATTTAGTTAAAATATCGTTCTCTTTGCCAATTGTTTCCAAATAATGGGTCAACCGTGTGGTTTTTAAGTAATTTCGTTATCTGTCCGATTTAGGGCGCTTCATCCCCACCACCGCTATTTTCAATAACTTTGATAATTTATATCTCATAAATTACACGGACAAAAATTATGAAAAAATTCAGAGAAATGTAAAAAAATATCATCTTTGATACAGCATCAAGAAAGTGAGGAGTTAAATGTCCTTAAGTTCGCTAGAATACTACCTTAAATCCCAGCTTTCCCGGTAGAAATCAATCATTATTCCCATTCACCCCTCCCCCCTCCCCTCTGATATCTCAAACCAAGAGAAATTGTGATTGTATCATTTACATATTTTAATTAAACCCAGTGTCTTTCATAATCTTGTAGAAATGACGTGAAAAATCGCATCGAGAGTCCTTTTATTAATCTTCATTCCCCTCTATATGAAATTCAATGAAATAAAAAAATTTAAAATTACAATGAGGTTCGACTGATGCACAGCTCCAATATTCCTAAGGAAAAAAAAAAGGGAAAATTAAATAAAAATTCAATGAAAAATTCCAATCTCAAGACCAATATCAATGATTAAAAAACGATTAAAACAAATTGATTCAAATAGCGACTGAATTTTATCCTTTACTCTTTATCAAAAAATTAAGAGAATAAAAAGAATTAAAAAAATAAATAAATGCAGAGTGTGAGCTCGAGACTGTCGACTGTGTCGGTGGACAGAAGCGAGAAGTTGATGATGGTTGGTCAACCGTGGCATCGTCGCCAGTACCACCATCAACGCTACCAATCAGCCAACCATTATCAATGCCACTCTACGTCACCCCGTTCCAATCAACGTCATCCTGTAGCAACTACCTCAGCTAGTATCACAAGTACTACGGTTAAATCGTCGAAATCCATTCCACGACGTACCATACACGGATACGTTCGTATTTTGTGTAGATTCATAAATTTTTTTTTCTTTAAAAACGTAGATGCGAAAAGAGAGACAAAGATATTGTTAACTAATTCCTGTTGTTTAATCATTGTAATTCTTTATATTTTTTATTCATCAGGAAAATCCTTTTTGCATGGAAAAAAAACTTTTTTAAGGACATCTCTTTTTTTTGGAATATCTCCGAAGATAATGGAGATAGAGAAATTTTAGTGGAGACTTTTCTTGTAGAAAAAATTCAGAGCAAAAAAAAAGGTTTCCTCCAAAATTTCGCTATTTCCTTTATTTTTGGAGATTTTTCAGGAAAACTGGAATAAATTCATTCAATAATTCATCATCCTCTAAATTTGACTTTGGATGATTAAATTTTGAGAAGTTCTTCATTTATGATCATTATTGAACATCTTCCTTCTTATTAATTCATGAAAATACAAGATTACCTCATTGAAATTCACTTGAACTTGATTTTCAATGTAAAAAGGATTTTTCTACGAATATATTAATTTCCCTACGTTATTTGGCTTAAAGAGGCGGCTGTTGTTAACGTTACTAATATGTTTATCCGAAACCCGAACAAATATCAAACCATCTTCATCATTAGCGTTAGATTCAAAATTCTATGTGTGTATACAGTGTGTTTATATGCATACGTAATATCTTCCTCTACACGTTCATGAATATGAAATTCTTTCCATTTGGAAATTGGTCTTTGATAACGCGTTGGATTAAGGGGATTAAAGCCACATGTGTGTATGTGTGTGTTGCTATCTTTGTTGAACCCTCGATCATCTAGATGACGTAGTTGACTCGTTGAATTAGATATTTAAATCGTGAAGATCCAAGTTTTAAAATTTCGGAGAATTAATCTCGACGCAGACGGAAATTTGGATTTATTCATTTTTAATCAAAGGAAAATACATTTTGAGGTTTTTATGAACATTTGAAATCATGAGAATTATTTCACGAGTGACTTTGAATCTGGAATAATTGATTTTTGAAAAAATTATCATTTTTTTGATAGTGAAGAGTTAAAAAACATAAATATCTCGACGATTAAGCAAAATAGCGCAATTTTTGGGGCAAATAAAAAAAAAAGATTCGGATAAAATTGCTCGATCTCGCTTACTTTCCGAGATATTATTGAAAAAAAAAATTAACAGTTTTCAAAGATAGTTTTCAAAAGTAAGTCCCGAAAAATTCCAAATTGAGAAAAAAAATACCGATTTTTCAAAAACCATATGGGCAAAGAACTCTGATAAATTCTAAAAAATTCAGGAAAATCTCATATTATAAAAAATTTCGATTTTTGAGAATCATATTCCCAAAAAAATCTTTCTGTTTGCTTTAAATTGATATTCATAATGTTCTCGGAAAAACCTCAAAACTGCATTTTTTTAACTCCAAACACAGATATTTCGCTTGGATCTTCAGAAGAAATAAAAAGTTGAAAAAAAAAATTGCTCGAGTTTCGGTGAAGATAAATAATTAATTAAATCCCTGCTAATAACCGCTCTCATCACACAGGCACCGACAGTACTCTCACTCACATCAACACGCAAAGAAACTCTTCATTATTCATGAATTTAATGAAAGTAAAAGAAAATGAAAATTTTGCGTTAATTACAATATAATCAGCAAATCGCTAATTTCCTGCCGTATTTAGTAATGTATTTGCGAATTATACGTATTCTCAGATAATTCATTTAGGTCGACTAGTTTTCATTGAATCATATAAATATACATAGCCATATAAACAACTGATAAATTAATAATTATGCACGTTTTGAATATATGTTTAATTATAATTTTTATTTTAATTGTTAAAATTTTTTTATTTCGTACTGTAATATTGACCCCTGCAAAAAGCACCACTGCTGCTACAGACAGACGCAATTATGACTGATAATAAATAATTTATTATTATTATTCTCATTATATCCATTTGAACACAATTCTGCTATCTAGAATTATTAAAATTTAATTAATTCCCTCGCTTATTCAGAATTCCTCTAAACTTTGTTAAATTCACATTTTTGGAATTTGTTTTTCGTTTTTTTTCAATTCAATCTTTATAATTTATTTCTTTGATTATTCACTTGATTAATAATGGGCTAGTATTCTATTTTTCGAAACGTATGAATGGAATTTTTAGAGTCGGAGCAGTGGCGAAGAGGGACTATCACCGAGTCAATCGAGTGATTACGAGGACCAAGAGGAATTAGAGAATCAGCACTCAGCAGCCGTTCATACAGTACGTTTTCATTTCCAAAAATCTCTCATGATCCTATTGGTTGAAGCTTTTTACTATCTTCTAGCCATTAATCCTGCACTATTAACCAGATAATCCATGGGTAAAACAAAATAATCAGACAAAATGATTTTTCTATGCTTCATTTTTTAGAATATCTCGAAAACTGATGGAAGTACAAAGAATATTCCGGAAAAAGTTTTTCCAAAAATCTTCATATTTTCCTTTTTCGAAATATTCGCAAGAAAACCTGCAGAAAAACGCATTTAACTTCCCAAATTTATTTTTACAAAATTGCATGAAATAAAAGTACCTGCAAAATCCTTCACAACATGAAGACCCAAATTCACTGACGGAATGACGTTACTATTGACAATTGGACGTATATTATTTAATTAAATTTTTCCTTTTGAAATCGTTATTTAACGAGAAAATTAAATGCTTCTGGATTACAGTCGGAGGCCAGTGCACTTTTGGAGGGCGGTGATGCACGTGCTGGTATTGCTGGTAGAGCGAGAAACTTGAGGCACGATGTGCAAAGGAAAATTACGAGGCTGAGACAAGACAGAGCATCCTCCGAGGCATTTCCATGTAGTGCTAGTAGTGTTGAGAGTCTTCCCAGTGGTAGTGGATCAAGTACACAGGCATTGGTTAGAGCTGGTAGCAATCACAGCTCGATATCATGCGAAGACAGGGATGCTGTTAGTCCAACGTCAATTGGACCAGTCCTTTGTCGTGCTAGGGCACTTGTAGATTATACACCAAGTCCTTACGACAAGGAAGCCTTGAAATTTAAGGTAATATTGGATAACTCAAATTCTCATGCAGTTAAAAAAAATTATACATTATCAATAATACGTCGAAAAAATATATGATAAATAACTGAACCATATATGATGTCAAGATGATGGGATAACATATGTTTTCATCATTTTTATAGAATTTTGTATATTCAGCAATATATGAGACCATATATGTGCCACATGTAATTTATTTAAATCATTCAATATCTTCCTTTCTCTAATAATATACAATGAAGTGAAAACAAATCACCCTTCTTCAATTATCAATAATTGTAAATATATAGTAATACTACGAATGTTCATGAATTTTCATCATATATGCAGCTATATGAATATGTCATACATTTCTAAACAAATAAAAATGAATTATTTTGATTTTTATGACATATAATAATATATATATTTAATTCATCATCATATGTCGGTCATAGCCTAGAGTCATACATGTATCACTATATGAATGAAACTATAGTATAAAATATTATAAACTATGCCTAGACATTAGAATACTGAGAAAATATATTACAGCTATATGTGCTTTGAATCATAAAATGATTTTATTAAAATCACATAATATTTCGGTGAAATTATGTGTATGGCTCATATATGACATCCTAAATAGTTGACATCTTATATAATTTAACATATATCGTAAATCATATTAAAGCCAATATATTGATTTTTTATGTGCGATCAGTCATCTCATCTTTTTGGATTTTTATCCGACCATTATATTTATTTTTATAAACAATTTGCGGCTGCATCGGTCATAGCACAAATCGGTCATTTCATCTTGTTGAGCAGATATCTCTAAACCAAAGCTAAGCGAGATAAGACGTTTTTATCCTGATTCTATTCGCAGAAAATTTCAAGTGCTATAAAAAAAGTCATTAAAAAAATTTCTCTATCTCGCTTAGTTTCCCCGATATTTCTAAAACACTAACTCACTACATTTCACCTTTGATATTATCATCAAAGAGAAATAAAGCAATAAAATGTCATTCACTTATTCTCTTTATTTGCTACTTTCAGAAAGGCGATGTGATCGATGTAGTACAGATGAATACAAGTGGCCTATGGAAAGGAGTACTTCACAATCGTATTGGCCACTTCAAGTTTATAAATGTTGAGATACTGAACGAACGAGTGCCACGTCGCGGTGAACCAGAGAGAGGAAAATGGGGACAGAGATATAGACAAAAACCAGGCTCAGTTCAAGAGCTCTTACAGAGGATGAATCTTCAGGTGAGCTGTTTATTCTCAATATTTTTACTTCTTTTCATATTTATCTCTCTCCACTTTTTTTTCCTTTTTGCATGGCAATATCTTGCAACACAGAGAGCTGAACGATTTACATTTGCATCACTCCAAATGCAAAGTAGGATTTACTGTTTCTCTCTTCTTTTCCTCTTTCTTCATTCCTCCATCTCTTCTCTGTCCATCTTATCTTCTGCTTCACATTTCCTGACATTCTTTTTCTTTCCCTCCAAGTTTTTCCATTAATACTTTTATTTATATTTCACAAACATTATCTCACAATCGTCTCAACATAATATCTGACTTCTTCCGCTTTCGATTTTCAAGCACTTTATCCTCTCGCACTTTATATACACACACACTCATACATGCAAAATCTCATGAATAAAATTAATGAATAAATTGAATGTGAAAATTTGAACGTCATTACAATACAATGTCTTATTGAATTAATGCAGATATTATTTGATGGGAGAATTTTTACCTTCTTAACAAAACTTTATTTTCACAATCTAATTGCAGGAACACATTCCTGTATTTGTTCTAAATGGATATGAGGATCTAGAGCTATTCAGGGAGTTAGAGCCAGCAGACCTTGACTATCTACGTATTCATCAGCCAGAGCACAGAGCTAAAATACTAACTGCTGTGCAATTACTTCATGACCTGCAGTGTAAGTGTCTGTCATGTTTTTAAAGTACTTTGATGTTTTAAATATTCTTTTAATACTATCAGACACTATCTTTCAAGTGAATGACGTCGTAAAAATTCTACAAAATTCATAGAACTGATTTAATTCTAAATTGACATTTTCTCATTGATTTCAATCAGAAATGAAGTGGTGAAACGAGAGTATTCGTAATGTCTCATTATCATAAATTACGAGTTATCTCGTATTACCACTCAACCAAAACATTTTTATTTTTAAATTTAGTAGTAAAGTAGAATTATATAAAAAATCATATGTACACTATCTCTAAAGTCTCTCGCAAACAAAAATATTGAAGGAAATTCAACAAGAAACTTTTGTTTTTTGTCGAGAATTTAGTTATCTAAAAAGATTTCTTCACATTATTTCCTGAATCCATTAGTTTCGGAGATATTTTCAGAAAAAGTAACATAAAATTTTTTCCTCAAACAATTATTCAATAATGCTAAAGAAAAAAAAAATGTATAAATTTTGATAACAGCTGGTAGCGAGGGTGACCTAGCCTCAAGTTCAGAGGGTGACGAGATAAACCGCCTTGCCCTGACCTCAACAGCAACCCCAGGTCACTGTTCACCATTCTCACGTCGTCAATTTCCACGTGATTCTGGATGTTACGATGCACATAAAAATCCACGTCGCACAATAAGTCCTGATACTGGTAAATTACAGCGTGAAAATAATTTAGATTCAACAATATCAGTTAATAAATGTAGTGAAGTAACAATACATAATGATGGTAAAGATGATTATCATCCAAATATAACAAATTCTGGTACAGTACCAAAAGATACGCAATTTGATAAATCACCACAATTACGTAGTTGTACGGGTAATGTTAGATTCATTGCTAAAAGAGGTAATTTTGGTGATACAGTTGTTATTGGTGATGATGTTAGTCCTGGTAAATTAACAATATCAAAATACAGTGTTGGAGGTAGTAGTGATCTTGGTATTGGCTGTGAAACAGTTAATACAAGTGTTGGAATTAATCAACGCTGTTGTTTGAGTGAAAAATCAAGTGATTCTGGTGTTAGTTCGTCTAGTATAAGCTCAGCACCACCACCACGTGATAAAATACTTGTTACAGCTGTTGTTGATTCGCCAACTAAAAATTTTGGTAATTTTACCAGGGGTTCACCAACATCACAGGGATCTGGTAAACAGAATGATAGTAATAGTTACCAGTAAATTAAAAAAAAAACAGATTGTTTTCACTGTTCAGGTAATCTTTTGGCAATTGGATTCTCATTGGAATCGGATGCAGATGAAAATTCAGATCATTCTTGATTGAATAGCTCGGAAACTAAGCGAGATAACAGCATTTTTGATCCTTTCTTGTGGTACTGACTTTCGTCTACAAAAAAAGTTCTTACAAAAATCTTGCTATCTTTTTCAGTTTTCGAGATATTCTTTAAAAGCAAATTGCAAAAAATAGACTCTTGTTGTTCTTACTCTTGCGCGTGAGGGCGCTGTATTCACAGCCCCGCGTGGGTCGAGTTACAGAGACCCTAGTCGAATTAGACGCACTTCCAATGAAGAAAAAAGTGCAGAGCACTTGAGGGAATCGTTGAGATAACAGAAAATGATTAAACTGAAGCTTCACTGTTATTCCAGGGGTAAAGTTGAAAAAAAAAATAGATAAAAACATGGAAATGTGGAGGATTCATTGTGGAAACTCGTTGGAACGAGGGGTAAAGGCCTAGGTATACCACTGATTTGGTGAATTATACTTGTGATAGTAGATCGATTTAGTTAGATCGAAGGATTTTAAGGATTATAATTAACGAAACAGAAATATATCTAATAATAAATAATTTTTTTGTTTCTAAATTTTTCTTTTTACGTTTATTCACGTTTACAGACAAGATAAAATGAAATAAAAAAAAATGTGAGACCAATTTGGAGTTGAAAATTAATTTATCAACTCCACAAGAATCGCAAAACTGCCAATAGTAGCGCTCAAATTCATTTTTAAACAAGAATAAATTTCTATCCAACGAAAGTAAACCGTAAAAACTGAAAACTTATGAACAGACTTGAAATACTAATAAAATTACATATCTAATAATTTATTTGATAAAATGAATTTTTCTCTTTTTCCTTTTTTTTTTTTTTTACATTATTTATATTTCTTGATCGCCAGCAAAATAAAAAACAGAGAAACTGAGGCAACAATTTTCGTTGAATACTGACGATCGACAATCCCTCTGCTATCGTTTAACGAATAAATCTAATGAACGATAACAGTTGTAAATATTGTACATCGAATGATAATAATAATTGATCGTTGAAAGTTTGACGTAAAAAATCGAATGAATAAAAAAAATAAATAAACGTAAAAATGAACTGTAAATATTTAAAATACAACAAAAAAAAAAGGCGAAAAAATATATTTAAATGAAAAACGTCTTTTGTATTGGATCTAACTCTGCCAAAACTCGAGACTAAATTATTATATAGCTCTTCAATTAAATAATAATAATAATAATAATAATAATAATAATAATAATAATAATAATAATAATGAGAAAAAGAATCGATGGGAGAAAATAGAATATATATTCATGTACAAGAAAAAGAAAATATGTTGGATCTTATACGTCTCTGTATAGTGTAATTAATATCTAAATGTATCAATTGATCCTTGTAAATAATTTGAAAAAAAAAAATGAAAAAATATTAATGATAATTTCAAAATGATATTTAGCAAAGAAAGAATAATCAAATTTTCAAGGAATAAAAAAAGAAATTCAATTAAACGTTGCATGTCCTACATTTTTCCATCATTATCGAGTTGCGTAATAGTGGATAGTTTGAAAAAAAAAGAATACATGCTTACCAACGACTAATTACCGGTGTAATTAAGAAAATTAAAATTTAAACAAAGAATTAGCCCAGTTTCTGATAATAATGTCTCTAATAAAATGGCAATAAAACTTATCGAGAGACAAAATTCAAAGAAAAAAAAATGAAAAAATTGTAACTTGATAAATACAAAATAATAATAATGATAAATTAGTTTATATATTATTTATACTTGAATTAATTTGACTGACGGGCTTCGGTGATGTTGCTATAGAATTTATCCGTTCCATCGATTTTAATCAAAGAAACAAAAAAAAAGTGAAAAGATGATGAAAAATTAAATGAGAAAGCAATTGATTTAAAACTAAAATTGAGATAAAATTGCAGTGTGTAGTGGGGATAAATAAATAATAAATTAATTAAAATGTTAATCAGTGATGAGTTTATGAGAATTAACGATTTAAATAACTGAAGGTAAAATGAAGAGAGGAAGAAAAAAATGAAAATAGACACGATAGTGATTTTATTAGCTCGACAAGAATGAATATTAAAAGCGCAAAATAAAAATGAAGAATTCGGTGTGTAATTTCATTTTTTCGGTAGAACTTAAATTAAAATGAAAAATAAATGCAGAACTTATTATTACCTGTAACCCTTCAAATGTCATTGTTCGGGAATTAAAAAAATTTTCGAGTTTAAAAATTTTCAAACGATCGACATTGGAATTAAAGAAAAAAAATGAAACCATTCGTTTAGATTTTAGATAATCTAGTCCGTAAATTGCAAGAAAAATTTTTTGTATATAAAATTTAACGAGAAATAAAAACGAAGCAATAACAAATAAAAATGAAACATTTTTTAGCAACGCAATTTTTGCGTTACTTTTTATATGAATAATTTTCTATATTTATTGAAATTAATTGCGGGACTAGAGTGGTTACAGTTTTTTCCAAAATGAATAAAAATGAGAGAAAGAAAGAGAGAGATAAAATTTTAAGATATTAAAAAAAAACTGCAAATTTTGAGTTTTTGTAATGATTTCGATCATTGTTAATTTATTGACTGTGAATAGAAAAATAAAGAATGAAAGAATCAAATTAATTGTGTCTCCTTATTTTACATTTAAATCTAATAATTTCCTTCTTTATCCAAATAAATTAAGCTAAAATGCCTGATTACTGAATAAGCATCAATTCTCGCTTCAAATTATTCTGAATTACATCAGAAAATTCATTGAGCAAGAGGCATACGCATTACCCCTCAACATTTGATTCATGCAAATTTTGTCTAGCATTTAAAGGGCATTAAGATAATTGTACTGTTAATTATTTATAACCACTTTTCCTGGCATTTGAAACTTGGCAAAATCCTTTAACTGTTCATTGCTAGATAACACACAATTTCTCCTCGAGTCAACTACTATTCTACCATTTACCTCTCGCTTCTTCTCAGAATCTATATATCTACTGCTTCGGTCCCTTCGCCTTTCTCACCCTCCATTCCTCAGTGGAATGTAAGCTACTGATAACGATGTACGACGTTATTTGTTAAACCCAAAACGACTGTGAAACTTCAGTAAATTAAATAAAGTTAAAGTAAGACACTTTTCATACATTCTTTCTCATTAAATGTATATTCAATTTCATTTAGAATTTATATGTGGGATTCTCTTAAATAAATCATTTATCCAAAGAAATTTCATGAATAGATACTTTTTTCTTTATCCATCATTCAATTTGAAAATAATAATAATAATTATTATTATTTATCTATTTACCTATTCATTCATGCATTCAGTATTTTAAATCTAGTATAAGTAAGTAATTAAATTGATAAATGAAATTTTACTCAGTGCTAAGCCCAATTCAGAAACATAAAATGAAAATATAAGTAGATACAACAGTATTTTCAACAATTCTCAACAATTATCGGTATAATTCTCTGATACATAACTCATAGCGTCCTTCTTAAAACAGCCATAGTGCTGTAGAGGTTTCATTTGTTAGTGTAATCAAAAGATTCTTTGGTTCAATTACCACATAGTTTTCACATCTTTGTGTGCTTAGATGTTCATCTTAATATAGTAGGGGAGAGGTACTGCAGTTGTAAGATGAGGCAATTGTAATATTCATCAAATCACTAACAATACCATCAAAGATCATGACTTTTCTTTCTGTAACTTATTTGAAATAGTAATTTATGAGGTGGACAAAAGTCTTAGCTTTTAATAATGTTTCAATATTTCAATATTTACAGTTCTCTAAAATATGCGTGAAAACATTTTTTTTCACACCTCACAGCTTTTTCCGCATTAATTTTGCTTCTTAATATTATTATGTGTAATACTTAATATCATAGTATTTCATATTAATTCTTTTACTGTTTTATTATAATTCGATTTCTATTATCAATTGATCAAAAGACATTATGTTACAATTAAATTAAAATTAAGTTGATGTTAATTTTAAATTATTTAACTAAATCGGTATTATAAAGGACACTATAGAGTAGCTCCCTGATAAAATCAGAATTCAAAATTTCAAAAAACTAAAAAGTAATAATGAAAAGAAAGTTCTTCGTTACAACTGCAGCACCTTTCCCCTACCATAAAAGTTAAGATCTGAATGTTCAGATCTGATACCTTATTTAGAGTCGAAACCCAAGAATCTAAAAAAAAAACGTGATAATAACGAGACACACCAAAACTTAACAGAAGACCTTTTTTTCTGAGAGAATTAAATTCTTAAAAAAAATAATTCCTGAAATTTTCCTTAAAATTCACTCATCAAGAAAATATTCTTCAAACCCAAATTCTTTACCTCCACCACAATTTGAAAATCATCCTGTCTATCCCCAGTGTACCATCTCCGGTAATCTCCGTTTTATTTCCATAATTTCCCTTCTCTGTCCCCATAAAAGTGAAACTTGTGTCGTATAATTATACCCAAGGATATACCTCGCTGAACATCATCTCCAAAATTCAGCCACAAGGCATACACTGTCTAAATATAATTTCACTTGGTACATATGAGGGTACATTAACCATGACTTTAGCGTTTGATGATGGTTGAAGGTAAAGGACAGGTGATAGTGGTAGTGGCTGATGGAAAATGTTGAAATTCAAATGTGCCCAAAAATTTACCCCGAGGCTATTAATCGAGACATCGTGAATTGCATCATGATAAACATAAATGCAGCGGGGAAAATTGCCCCGTGAAGCGTGAAATCTTTAATTGTATCGTTTCGTAAAAGCGTTTTAACCGTAAGGTAGCTCATGGTTTTACCTAATACATGGAGACATCTACTTTGGATTTCCACTTGTTATCCACCTCAACTTCTTTACTACAACTACTGCCTTTTGCCTATTATGCAGTGCAAAAGCCGACACAACTACCTTCAGGGCAATTTTAAACGCCGTATCCTGCACACATATACACACACATACTGTGGGCTTGTCTGACTCATGAATGGTACTACCCACTGGCCGGATCTCTTAATCTTAATGCGGTTGGGAAATGGCCTCGTGTAGGCGAGAACGTAAATCATGGGATATGTTATTTTACTTTGGTCTTATTTCTTTATTATCTTTTTTTCCTTGAAGAAGCCATTATGTACTATTAATATTGAAGACAATAGAATTTATTCATTAATTCACTGATTTATTGAAATCATTGATTATCCGGAGTTATTGCTGAATATCTCTGAAACCGTTGAGTTTAGGGGAATTTATGAAGAAACTTTTTTTGTAGATAATTGAATTCTCTACGAAAAACGTTTGTGTGAGGATTCCTTGAACCTGTTAGTTTCCGAGATACTCTTCAAAAACTAAAGAAATTCCCTACATCTTCAGTAGTGCATAGATCCACAGCTCATTTTTAGATTCACCTCGTATATTCCAAAGCCCCTGAATTAATCCATCACCTCTCCAACAATACTCCTCACTCAGACATTCAAGCCCCTCCCTCCTTCTCCCCACAATTCCCTTAATCCCTGAATTATTAACGGACGATAAAAAAAAATATATTCATCACAATAAATCACTGATAAATAATGAAAAACACCACGTGATTATCAAAGAAAAGATTGGGTCAGCATGGGTGGCATGAAAATAGCCCATTATCCCTCTGTACACGAGAGAATTGGAGAAGTTTGCAAAAAAAAAAAAAAAAACGAGAATAGAGATGAGGAGGAAAAAGGAAATAATGTAAAAATTCTGCTGCGATAGCGAAACAAACTAAGAGGGAGGATCTTGCTTCGGTCCAGGCCCTTTGTCTATTACATCTATATATATATATATATATATATATCTGTGTATTGGCTTTTCTGGCTGAGGTCGTCGTAAATGTTAAACTGTGGGCAAAACAAGAAATCTGCGGACGACAGTATATTCAATGTTAGAGAATACCTTTGTTGAGAGACGCACTTGTAGACTCCCTTAGTCGATACACTTAGATATTCTCTCCCTTAATTTTAGTACCCGAAATACTACTATACTATGGACCAAACCTCTGCCAGTGTTCTACCTATGCCACCACTCTAAATGCACCCACGTAAAGTTTCTTTGGTTAAAGTTTGGCTCCTCTCTCTTACCATACCTCCAATGTCTACTAATTGGTCTCTCAAAAGCTGCATGGTTGAAGCTAGTAGGAGAGAGTTGAGTAACTAACCGCAGCTTGTTTAACACCGATTGTTCTGACCAGTTTGACAGAACTCAAGTTTTCCGACAGTTTGATAATTAGGGATGTTAATGAAGTCAAAAAAATATATATATTTTTTTGTTTTTCTTGGGGGGGGGGGGGGGAGGATGGCATAAAGTATACTTTGCAATATATATATTGCATACAGCTAATGGCCGATTAGTGGTAGTCACTTAACTATGATGCCTTAGTTAAGTGACCTGTGAAGTTAATTTTGAGCGATTAACTTCATTCGTAACTTGATTAGGCATGATTAGGAAGAATTTAAGACAGGGTGCTTAAAAACGATCGAAAACAGCTTAAAATGGCTACGGATTCCGTCAGCTAATCAACGATTAGCGCTAATCGAGCTTTATACACCTGGGCCTTAGTTGTGTTCTTTACACTGATCATTTTGAGCAATGAAGAATATACGAGAAGACTTATAGCTTATTCAATTCAAATATTAATTTCTGTTTATTTCGTTTCCAATTCTCGAATATAGAAGTTTCTAAAAGTACATAAAAATTTATTTTTCCACTGTCAATATCTCGAATAGGTAAAAAAATTATTGGAAATTCGTGATACACGTGTACTAGTAAGAGGATCTTGAAGTAAAAAATACTATTCTATATTCTATATTTTGGATTGGTGGTTTTTTTTATGCATTGGAGCACTCGTATAAAAAGTGCTCATCGTCTTTAGAGTCACCGCAGTCTTGCAATTACAACAACGAGCAATTTCGTTAATTTTCCAGCAAAAATGAGAGCCTATTTATTCACTTGTATCGTAATGTTCGGTTTGATCAATTCCTCTCTTCAAATCGCAAAAATTGGTGAGTAAAGAGACCATTTTTCCATATGAATTGATTGTCAAATTCTATTTTCTACATAAAATTGTAGAATTTATCTAAGAAAATTCTCGATTAATTAAGAAATCATTTCGAAAAATCATTTTTTCATTTGGTGGAACAGAGTTTGAGAATTACTGGTTGATGATTTTTACATATCTTAGAGTATGTTAAATCAATAATTATTCTCCGAACTCCCTTCCTCTGAAAATTAGATTTTTTCTCTTTTATTTCAAATGCTGATTGTTTTTTTTTATTTTTTTTTAGAGGGAGACTGTGCTAAGGATTCGGCTATTCCAGACTTCTTTAAAGAGGGATGCAACAAGATATTGTGTGCTCCGTCAGCCGAGCGTATTCACGGCATCATTCCGTGAGTTTATATTGAGAACTCATTAAACCGAAATGATAATCATTAATAATTTAATAGCGAAGAGGTAAAATAAGAGAAGTCTATGTTTTCGATCACTTTTTCGAGAATATCTCCGAAATTGATGTAGATGCGCTTGTTTTGCTCCGATCCTTCTTTGTAGCTCTTGAAATTCTGCATAAAAATGTCTCCAGGCGAAAAGGCCATATTTCCATGGATAGCAAGATATTCCATTGATGATCACAAAGATATATCGATTTCCCTCATTTTAGCTCTTGACTATCAAATTGATTATTGATATGATGAAACGGGGACTGGCTTCAGTTTTAAGCAAATAACTTCGAATAAAAAATTTAAAAAACTTCGAATTTGAGGAAGACTCGATGGAGATTTCTCGGTTTCTCTTTAATTACAATATTGATGGAGTATCTTGGAGATTAAGCGAGATAACAAAATTATTATGAATACCTTTTTTGTAACTCCGACTCTCCGACACAATATCATGAAAAAAAAATTATTGTTTGGTTATTTTCTGCAAAGTTCAACAACATCAACTAAGTTAAGCTATGTCACCTGAAAAATTTGACGAATTTGTTGAAAAAAAAAGAAATGAAAATTCTCCTTAAAAAACAATTCGACACTATTTTTGCTATTTTATTCAGTTTTCGGCATATTTCTTAAGAGTGAAAAAAATGAATTGACTTGTTTCACTTCTTCATTAATAAAAACAATAATTCATGATTTCAGCTGTGATGATGAACCACTTACTTGTGGAAGTGGTAAAAAAGTTTTCGTATCTCCAGGCAATGAAAATTTGACATATCCTGACTGCTGTCCTAAGAAAGTCTGTCAATAATTCAAACCTGAAGATGTATCTAATGAATTATTTCTCTATTGAAAATAATAAAGAGTTCCTGTAATATGAAGAATATTCAATAAAACGTATAGTTTATTCTATGAAAATGATCATTCCTGTTTACTTTATTTTTAATCCTCGAAAATTGAATTTTTCGGAATCACTTGGTGAATTTCTCTTTACGCTGCAAATATCTCGAATAGGTGGAAGAATTATCAAAAATTCGTGATACACGTGTACTGACAATAGAATCTTGAGAAAAAATTATATGGTCGAATTGGAAATAAAGTGACGTAATTGAATTTTTTCAATTTTCTTCCTGACAAAACAAAATGGCGGATGATTTCTTTTCGAACCGATAGGCACTTAAGTTACTTTGATACTGAGGTGACGATACATTTTGGATTGGTGGAATTTTTGATAAGTGCCTGTCATCTGTGAGTCACTGCAGTCTTCCAAGTATAACAACAAAGAACTTTGTTTATTGCTTAGCAAAAATGAGAGTATATTTTTTCATCTGTCTCGTGATGTTTGGTCTGATTCATTTCTCCCTTCAAGTCGCGAAAATTGGTGAGTGAAAAGAACATTCATTTCCAAATGACTTGATTCTGAAATTTGATTTTATCCATAAAATTATAGAATATTCATTTTATTAATGTTTTGCTAAATTAATCGATTATTCTGAAAAGTCATTCTTTAATCGACTGGTGAAATCGAAAGGATTCAGCAAGGACTGGTTGATGATTTATCAAATATGTCAAAATATATTAAGGTAGTATCGCAGAGTATGGTCGATAAAACAGAAAAAAATGAGGACTTCTAGGTTAGTTTCTAATGAATTGCCGATGATTCAGAAAAACGTGCTTTGATTTTTTTTATTTTTATTACGACTTCGAACTATCCGAAAGTCATATCTTCAGCTTGTGAATATAATTTTTTTCGTTCCTCGAATTTTTTTTACGTTACTAATCTCCTATGGCATGCATGAGATAGAGAGAGAGGCAAATAGTTACGACTACCTTCTAACTAAAATTTCTCAACAACGATACGGTGAATTGAATATTTTCTTCTTCTATTATTCAGTAAAAATGCTATTTTCTTCGTCAATAGTTTTCAAATAATGGGTCAACAGTGCAGTTTTTCCAGTAATTTTGATAATTCATATTTCATGAAATACACGGTCAAGAATTATGAAAAAATTCAGAAAAATGTAAAAAAGACATCTTTGATACGGCATTTTCGGCAAGAAAATAAGGGCTTAACTGTCCTCGAATTCGCTTAAATTTAGGAATATTCACCGAGCTACTTTACTTCAAAAATTATTGATTTACTTTTCTACATATTGTTTCGTTTCAACTCCTGTTTTTTTCAGAGGGAGACTGTAGTAAGACTCAGTTTGATCTAGAAAAGTACAAAAATAGGTGCAACAAGATAGTCTGTATTCCGTCTGGAGGTGATCCCGACATAACTCCGTAAGTCTGGATTAAGAAATACATGAAAGTGTAATTTACCTGGAATAACTATCGTTTATAATTCAATAGCAATGAAATAAAACATGAGGAGTCTATGTTTTTGATCATTTCTCTATGAGTATCTCGGAAATTAATGGAGATACGCCTATTCTGCACTAATTTTCCTTTGTGACTCTGAAAATTTTTTACATGAATATCTGAGAGCAAAAAGGGCGTATTTCTATCATTTTCCGACATATTCCATCGATAATGACCACAAAAATAAGTCAATTTGTCTTGTTCCATCTCTTCACTACTGAATTCATCCGTCAAGTGTTGAAACAAAGATTATATGAAACTTACAAAAAAAAATTATTGTTTCTTTTAAATGACAATATTGATAGAATATCTTGAAAACTAAACGAGGTCGCGAAGTTGTTGTGGTTTGTTGTATTTTCCTTTGCAAAAAACCTTAATAATATTCACTCTATCCCTTAGTTTTCGAGATTTTCCTTAAAGAATAAGAGAAATTCATTGGCGCGTTTCACTTCTTCACTAAATAAGAACAATATCAATTTGTTATTGCAGCTGTGGTCTTCGATCATCTGATTGTGGACCTGGTAAAAGATTTGTTGGCACTAAATTCGATCGTGAGAAGGAATATCCTGACTGTTGTGTCCAGATAATTTGTGAAGAATTCGAACCTGAAGATGGGTCTACCAAATAATTTTTTCAATGAAAATAATAAGGAATTACTGTAAAATGGAAAATATATGATAAAACGTATAGTCTTTTTGATGAAAATCGGCATTTCTGTTTACTTTATTTTTAGTCCTCAAAAATGGAATTTTCCAGAATTACTTGAAAATTTATTTTTTCGCTGCGGATGTCTCGAATAGGTGGAAAAATCATCAGAAATTCGTGATACACGTGTACTGAGAACAGAACCTTGAAATAAAAAATACATATTTTCGATTGGTTGGATTTTTTAAGCATAAAATTTAATAGTATAATAAGTGCCTATCGTCTTTGAGTCACTGCATTCTTTTAACTTCTACAACAAGTAACTCCGCTAATTTTACAGCGAAAATGAGAATCTATCTTTTCATTTGTTTCGTGATTTTTGGTTGTATCAATTTCTCCCTCCAGAACCCAAAAATTGGTGAGTAAAAAGATCATTTTCCTCCAAATGCATTGATTGTAAAATTTGATTTTAACATAACATTGTAGAATTCTTTCAAAAAAGTTCTCGATTAATGAAATCATTTTTGAAAGTAATTTTTTAATCGATCAGAGGAATAAAAAGAGTCTGAGAATGACTGATTGATTATATTTTAGATACTGTGGTTGCCCTGGTTCCTGACACGTCAGAGCTAGTTTCCGACTGCATGAATTGAAGGCAACTATTTGCTTATTGAATGTGATTTAATTATATTAGTACAGATTTGTTGCACTAAATGAATTTAGCAATTGAATATTGCGAATTTGCGAAAATGATAAGTTACTGGGAGACTGTCAAAAACTGGGGCTATGCCGTTATCCCAGAATATATTGAATTAAAAAATATTCTTCGAGCTACTTTCCGTCAAAAATTAGATATTCATTTCAATATTATTTTGTTTAGACCGAGAATGTCTGCATCACGTCAAACTTTTGGCTGCTTATAAAAACGTCTGCTACCATATAGGGTGTACCAAATTTTACCTAAAAACTCAAGAAACGTGAGTGTAAATCCACGAATAATTTTTACCTGAATAATTCAACTAATTCATCAATTCAGTGGAATAATTCCTCTGAGTCATCCATTAAAAAGATAGTTTGAATATCTGAGGAAATGGAATAGAAATACGTGTAAAATTACTATAAACAATTTTATTTTTTATTTTATTATTGAGAAGTTTATGTATTTGCCCAGAAAATGAAAAATCGATTTTTTGATTGATCTTCACGTTTCGAGACATCCACGACATTTTCCGAAGGTTTTTAGGACCATGTTTGTATGTGCGTATGTGTGTGTGTGTGTGGGTAACCTCTCATTTCATTCAATGACAATTGATCCACCTGAAATTTGTCCTAAGAATTACTCCTCAAAAAATTAATCCACGATCATATTTGCTCCTCTCAACATTAATTAGGATTATTCGTTGAGAGGACCAAATTTGTGTGGATCAATTATGCTGGATCAAATTTATTTGGATCTTCCGATTTGGATCAAATGAGAGTGAGCCATGTGTGTGAGTGTGTGTGTGAGTGTGTGACCGATTGATACCTCTATAACTTGATAAATAATTGAGCTAGAGACCTTACATTTTGTGAGGTTATACATCTGCTGAGGACAAAATTTGGTATTGAAACTGATCGGAATCGGTCCAGTAGTTTCTTAGATATTAGCATAGAAACATCCGAAAAAAGGAGGCAAATCTTCAAAACTATTCAATTGATTATATTTGGGACAAAGATCAACCCTCTGAGGCCTATTTTGATTTCCGAACTCCACGCATAGATCAGTAATGATAGATTTAAAATGAAAAAATCCATTCGGAAGCTTTCTGCTACTTGCGTTGGCAGAATATTAAATGAAAGAGGTTCAAATTACGCACAAGTAGTGGGACACCTGCTCGTTCTAATAATACGCAAAAAAAATTATCGGGGATGTCTTAGTGCGGCTCTAATAATCACACTCATCACAATACATTTCCACTAATTCCTTCCAATGTCCTATGATTCACCTTCCTTGGACCCTACTCTACAAATCCCCTCGGAAAAATACACATTTCACATCGATTTTGGAATAGAAATGGCTTGAAAAGTGCAAAACATGTGGGGCGCCTCCGATTTTCCAGGTGATAAATTCAATATCCAAGTACAGGAAGCAGTCTGAGTTGTCACTTTCAATTTTTAGAGCCGAAGTCCCATGATTCAGCTTCCTTGGACCCTAATATACAGATCCCTACTAAAAAACAGACATTTCTTATTGATTTTCATTAAGGAATGGCCTGGGAAGTGCGAAACATGTGGGGCGCCTCCGGTGTTCCCGGTGATAAATTCAATATTCAAGTACAGGGAGCAGTCTGAGATGTCACTTTTGATTTTCCGAGCCAAAGTCCCATGATTCACCTTCCTTGGACCCTAATCTACAGATCCCCACTAAAAAACAGACATTTCTTATTGATTTTCATTGAGAAATGGCCTGGGAAGTGCGAAACATGTGGGGCGCCTCCGGTGTTCCCGGTGATAAATTCAATATTCAAGTACAGGGAGCAGTCTGAGTTGTCACTTTTGATTTTCCGAGCCAAAGTCCCATGATTCACCTTCCTTGGACCCTAATCTACAGATCCCCACTAAAAAACAGACATTTCTTATTGATTTTCATTGAGAAATGGCCTGGGAAGTGCGAAACATGTGGGGCGCCTCCGGTGTTCCCGGTGATAAATTCAATATTCAAGTACAGGGAGCAGTCTGAGTTGTCACTTTTGATTTTCCGAGCCAAAGTCCCATGATTCACCTTCCTTGGACCCTAATCTACAGATCCCCACTAAAAAACAGACATTTCTTATTGATTTTCATTGAGAAATGGCCTGGGAAGTGCGAAACATGTGGGGCGCCTCCGGTGTTCCCGGTGATAAATTCAATATTCAAGTACAGGGAGCAGTCTGAGTTGTCACTTTTGATTTTCCGAGCCAAAGTC
Organism: Aleiodes alternator; assembly: GCA_963921955.1. Taxonomy (NCBI): domain Eukaryota; kingdom Metazoa; phylum Arthropoda; class Insecta; order Hymenoptera; family Braconidae; genus Aleiodes; species Aleiodes alternator. The sequence goes on along the minus strand of OY998099.1, from coordinate 5,669,523 downwards.
CCATGATTCACCTTCCTTGGACCCTAATCTACAGATCCCCACTAAAAAACAGACATTTCTTATTGATTTTCATTAAGAAATGGCCTGGGAAGTGCGAAACATGTGGGGCGCCTCCGGTGTTCCCGGTGATAAATTCAATATTCAAGTACAGGGAGCAGTCTGAGTTGTCACTTTTGATTTTCCGAGCCAAAGTCCCATGATTCACCTTCCTTGGACCCTAATCTACAGATCCCCACTAAAAAACAGACATTTCTTATTGATTTTCATTAAGAAATGGCCTGGGAAGTGCGAAACATGTGGGGCGCCTCCGGTGTTCCCGGTGATAAATTCAATATTCAAGTACAGGGAGCAGTCTGAGATGTCACTTTTGATTTTCCGAGCCAAAGTCCCATGATTCATCTTCCTTGGACCCTAATCTACAGATCCCCACTAAAAAACAGACATTTCTTATTGATTTTCATTAAGAAATGATCTGGGAAGTGCGAAACATGTGGGGCGCCTCCGGTGTTCCCGGTGATAAATTCAATATTCAAGTACAGGGAGCAGTCTGAGATGTCACTTTTGATTTTCCGAGCCAAAGTCCCATGATTCACCTTCCTTGGACCCTAATCTACAGATCCCCACTAAAAAACAGACATTTCTTATTGATTTTCATTGAGAAATGGCCTGGGAAGTGCGAAACATGTGGGGCGCCTCCGGTGTTCCCGGTGATCCTCTATAAAAAGGAACAAGAACGCAAACAATCGATATATCGAAAGTTGTCACGATTAAAGTGAAGTCCTCATTCCTCATTGGTCAATTGAATAGGGAACTTGCACATTTTTTTTTATTTTTTTTTCTTAAAGATTATCATATCATGAAACAAAATTGAATGAAAAAAAAATTATTTGGTCATTAATTTGTTAATAATGGCCTGTTGAAAATTAGCATTTTCAAACGCTTCTAAATCGGCAATGACGTCAGAACACTATATTCAGCCTCAGAGACGCCTGGTGACCGTAACTCACACTTTCATTCAATACAATTTGAGCTCTATTATAACCTCCTCAACCAATCAGAACATCTCAACTGCTATTGCAGCGCCAGCTACCGTCATCGATAGAAAACAAATTTAGTGAAGTGGCGTCACTACCGTTTAGAATCCGTTCAAAAATTATCAATCTTTAATGCATTAATTATCATCAATTAATGACTTTTTTTCAAGTTTCATATTTTTTTATCATCTAACCCAGCCTAATTAATAGCTCCAGGGCAAAAAAAAAATTAAAAAAAAAAAATGCAAGTTCCCTATTGTGAGTAGTATAGTACGCGTGATATACTATACTAAAAATACCTAACGGGCGCGCTGAGGTATGGAATCAGGAAAAATTTTATCCAGTTTTCCGCGATGATCTCGGTAAATAAGCGAGATAGAGCGAAATAGGCACTAATTTGGGATCAGGAAAGAAGTATTTTCAGTTTTTCGCGATTATCTCGGTAAATGAGCAAGATAGAGCGAAATGGACGTTAATAAGGGATCAGTAAAAATGTCAATGTCTGCTCTATCGAATTCGCAGAACCATTCGCGATACTGTTATGAAATTTTGCAGGCTCTTTCAGGACGACATAGGCAGTGTCACTGTAAAATTTCATCAGGAAATACGCCAGAGAAAAAAAGTTATGAAGATTTGAAAATCGGGATTTTCATGATGGCTGATTTCCTTCGAATATTCCTTCATCCTCATTTTTCACCCATTTCCCGAGGGAATACGGGGTTTTCCCTGAAATTTCGCAAAGAATTGAGTGAAACACACGATGATGGGGGATTCTGAAGGGCCAAAAACCACAACGATATCCAGTATCGGCGGAATTTTTCCAGTTTTTCTCGATTATCTCGGTAAATAAGCGAGATAGAGCGAACTAGACATTGATATGGAGTCAGGACAAAGTTTTCTCAGTTTTTCGCGATTATCCTTTATAAAAAGGAACAAGAACGCAAGCAATCGATTTATCAAAAGTTGTCACGATTGAAGTGAAGTCCTCTTCCACATTGGTCAGTTAAATTGTGAGTAGTATAGTACGCATGATATACTATACCCAAGAAACCTAACGGGCGCGCTGTAGCGCGCCATCGGTCTCGTAAATTCAATATTCAAGTACAGGGAGCAGTCTGAGATGTCACTTTCGATTTTCCGAGCCAAAGTCCCATGATTCACCTTCCTTGGACCCTAATCTACAGATCCCCACTAAAAAACAGACATTTCTTATTGATTTTCATTAAGAAATGGCCTGGGAAGTACGAAACATGTGGGGCGCCTCCGGTGTTCCCGGTGATAAATTCAATATTCAAGTACAGGGAGCAGTCTGAGATGTCACTTCTGATTTTCCGAGCCAAAGTCCCATGATTCACCTTCCTTGGACCCTAATCTACAGATCCCCACTAAAAAACAGACATTTCTTATTGATTTTCATTAAGAAATGGCCTGGGAAGTGCGAAACATGTGGGGCGCCTCCGGTGTTCCCGGTGATAAATTCAATATTCAAGTACAGGGAGCAGTCTGAGATGTCACTTTTGATTTTCCGAGCCAAAGTCCCATGATTCACCTTCCTTGGACCCTAATCTACAGATCCCCACTAAAAAACAGACATTTCTTATTGATTTTCATTGAGAAATGGCCTGGGAAGTGTGAAACATGTGGAGTGCCTCCAGTTTTCCCGGTCATTAATCCAATATTCAAGTACAGGGAGCAGTCTGAGTTGTCACTTTTGATTTTCCGAGCCAAAGTCCCATGATTCACCTTCCTTGGACCCTAATCTACAGATCCCCACTAAAAAACAGACATTTCTTATTGATTTTCATTAAGAAATGGCCTGGGAAGTGCGAAACATGTGGGGCGCCTCCGGTGTTCCCGGTGATAAATTCAATATTCAAGTACAGGGAGCAGTCTGAGTTGTCACTTTTGATTTTCCGAGCCAAAGTCCCATGATTCACCTTCCTTGGACCCTAATCTACAGATCCCCACTAAAAAACAGACATTTCTTATTGATTTTCATTAAGAAATGGCCTGGGAAGTGCGAAACATGTGGGGCGCCTCCGGTGTTCCCGGTGATAAATTCAATATTCAAGTACAGGGAGCAGTCTGAGTTGTCACTTTTGATTTTCCGAGCCAAAGTCCCATGATTCACCTTCCTTGGACCCTAATCTACAGATCCCCACTAAAAAACAGACATTTCTTATTGATTTTCATTGAGAAATGGCCTGGGAAGTGCGAAACATGTGGGGCGCCTCCGGTGTTCCCGGTGATAAATTCAATATTCAAGTACAGGGAGCAGTCTGAGTTGTCACTTTTGATTTTCCGAGCCAAAGTCCCATGATTCACCTTCCTTGGACCCTAATCTACAGATCCCCACTAAAAAACAGACATTTCTTATTGATTTTCATTAAGAAATGGCCTGGGAAGTGCGAAACATGTGGGGCGCCTCCGGTGTTCCCGGTGATAAATTCAATATTCAAGTACAGGGAGCAGTCTGAGTTGTCACTTTTGATTTTCCGAGCCAAAGTCCCATGATTCACCTTCCTTGGACCCTAATCTACAGATCCCCACTAAAAAACAGACATTTCTTATTGATTTTCATTAAGAAATGGCCTGGGAAGTGCGAAACATGTGGGGCGCCTCCGGTGTTCCCGGTGATAAATTCAATATTCAAGTACAGGGAGCAGTCTGAGATGTCACTTTTGATTTTCCGAGCCAAAATCCCATGATTCACCTTCCTTGGACCCTAATCTACAGATCCCCACTAAAAAACAGACATTTCTTATTGATTTTCATTAAGAAATGGCCTGGGAAGTGCGAAACATGTGGGGCGCCTCCGGTGTTCCCGGTGATAAATTCAATATTCAAGTACAGGGAGCAGTCTGAGATGTCACTTTTGATTTTCCGAGCCAAAGTCCCATGATTCATCTTCCTTGGACCCTAATCTACAGATCCCCACTAAAAAACAGACATTTCTTATTGATTTTCATTAAGAAATGATCTGGGAAGTGCGAAACATGTGGGGCGCCTCCGGTGTTCCCGGTGATAAATTCAATATTCAAGTACAGGGAGCAGTCTGAGATGTCACTTTTGATTTTCCGAGCCAAAGTCCCATGATTCACCTTCCTTGGACCCTAATCTACAGATCCCCACTAAAAAACAGACATTTCTTATTGATTTTCATTGAGAAATGGCCTGGGAAGTGCGAAACATGTGGGGCGCCTCCGGTGTTCCCGGTGATCCTCTATAAAAAGGAACAAGAACGCAAACAATCGATATATCGAAAGTTGTCACGATTAAAGTGAAGTCCTCATTCCTCATTGGTCAATTGAATAGGGAACTTGCACATTTTTTTTTATTTTTTTTTCTTAAAGATTATCATATCATGAAACAAAATTGAATGAAAAAAAAATTATTTGGTCATTAATTTGTTAATAATGGCCTGTTGAAAATTAGCATTTTCAAACGCTTCTAAATCGGCAATGACGTCAGAACACTATATTCAGCCTCAGAGACGCCTGGTGACCGTAACTCACACTTTCATTCAATACAATTTGAGCTCTATTATAACCTCCTCAACCAATCAGAACATCTCAACTGCTATTGCAGCGCCAGCTACCGTCATCGATAGAAAACAAATTTAGTGAAGTGGCGTCACTACCGTTTAGAATCCGTTCAAAAATTATCAATCTTTAATGCATTAATTATCATCAATTAATGACTTTTTTTCAAGTTTCATATTTTTTTATCATCTAACCCAGCCTAATTAATAGCTCCAGGGCAAAAAAAAAATTAAAAAAAAAAAATGCAAGTTCCCTATTGTGAGTAGTATAGTACGCGTGATATACTATACTAAAAATACCTAACGGGCGCGCTGAGGTATGGAATCAGGAAAAATTTTATCCAGTTTTCCGCGATGATCTCGGTAAATAAGCGAGATAGAGCGAAATAGGCACTAATTTGGGATCAGGAAAGAAGTATTTTCAGTTTTTCGCGATTATCTCGGTAAATGAGCAAGATAGAGCGAAATGGACGTTAATAAGGGATCAGTAAAAATGTCAATGTCTGCTCTATCGAATTCGCAGAACCATTCGCGATACTGTTATGAAATTTTGCAGGCTCTTTCAGGACGACATAGGCAGTGTCACTGTAAAATTTCATCAGGAAATACGCCAGAGAAAAAAAGTTATGAAGATTTGAAAATCGGGATTTTCATGATGGCTGATTTCCTTCGAATATTCCTTCATCCTCATTTTTCACCCATTTCCCGAGGGAATACGGGGTTTTCCCTGAAATTTCGCAAAGAATTGAGTGAAACACACGATGATGGAGGATTCTGAAGGGCCAAAAACCACAACGATATCCAGTATCGGCGGAATTTTTCCAGTTTTTCTCGATTATCTCGGTAAATAAGCGAGATAGAGCGAACTAGACATTGATATGGAGTCAGGACAAAGTTTTCTCAGTTTTTCGCGATTATCCTTTATAAAAAGGAACAAGAACGCAAGCAATCGATTTATCAAAAGTTGTCACGATTGAAGTGAAGTCCTCTTCCACATTGGTCAGTTAAATTGTGAGTAGTATAGTACGCATGATATACTATACCCAAGAAACCTAACGGGCGCGCTGTAGCGCGCCATCGGTCTCGTAAATTCAATATTCAAGTACAGGGAGCAGTCTGAGATGTCACTTTCGATTTTCCGAGCCAAAGTCCCATGATTCACCTTCCTTGGACCCTAATCTACAGATCCCCACTAAAAAACAGACATTTCTTATTGATTTTCATTAAGGAATGGCTTGGGAAGTGCGAAACATGTGGGGCGCCTCCGGTGTTCCCGCCGATAAATTCAATATTCAAGTACAGGGAGCAGTCTGAGTTGTCACTTTTGATTTTCCGAGCCAAAGTCCCATGATTCACCTTCCTTGGACCCTAATCTACAGATCCCCACTAAAAAACAGACATTTCTTATTGATTTTCATTAAGAAATGGCCTGGGAAGTACGAAACATGTGGGGCGCCTCCGGTGTTCCCGGTGATAAATTCAATATTCAAGTACAGGGAGCAGTCTGAGATGTCACTTCTGATTTTCCGAGCCAAAGTCCCATGATTCACCTTCCTTGGACCCTAATCTACAGATCCCCACTAAAAAACAGACATTTCTTATTGATTTTCATTAAGAAATGGCCTGGGAAGTGCGAAACATGTGGGGCGCCTCCGATGTTCCCGGTGATAAATTCAATATTCAAGTACAGGGAGCAGTCTGAGATGTCACTTTTGATTTTCCGAGCCAAAGTCCCATGATTCACCTTCCTTGGACCCTAATCTACAGATCCCCACTAAAAAACAGACATTTCTTATTGATTTTCATTAAGAAATGGCCTGGGAAGTGCGAAACATGTGGGGCGCCTCCGGTGTTCCCGGTGATAAATTCAATATTCAAGTACAGGGAGCAGTCTGAGATGTCACTTCTGATTTTCCGAGCCAAAGTCCCATGATTCACCTTCCTTGGACCCTAATCTACAGATCCCCACTAAAAAACAGACATTTCTTATTCATTTTCATTAAGAAATGGCCTGGGAAGTGCGAAACATGTGGGGCGCCTCCGGTGTTCCCGGTGATAAATTCAATATTCAAGTACAGGGAGCAGTCTGAGATGTCACTTTTGATTTTCCGAGCCAAAGTCCCATGATTCACCTTCCTTGGACCCTAATCTACAGATCCCCACTAAAAAACAGACATTTCTTATTGATTTTCATTGAGAAATGGCCTGGGAAGTGTGAAACATGTGGAGTGCCTCCAGTTTTCCCGGTCATTAATCCAATATTCAAGTACAGGGAGCAGTCTGAGTTGTCACTTTTGATTTTCCGAGCCAAAGTCCCATGATTCACCTTCCTTGGACCCTAATCTACAGATCCCCACTAAAAAACAGACATTTCTTATTGATTTTCATTGAGAAATGGCCTGGGAAGTGTGAAACATGTGGAGTGCCTCCAGTTTTCCCGGTCATTAATCCAATATTCAAGTACAGGGAGCAGTCTGAGTTGTCACTTTTGATTTTCCGAGCCAAAGTCCCATGATTCACCTTCCTTGGACCCTAATCTACAGATCCCCACTAAAAAACAGACATTTCTTATTGATTTTCATTAAGAAATGGCCTGGGAAGTGCGAAACATGTGGGGCGCCTCCGGTGTTCCCGGTGATAAATTCAATATTCAAGTACAGGGAGCAGTCTGAGATGTCACTTTTGATTTTCCGAGCCAAAGTCCCATGATTCACCTTCCTTGGACCCTAATCTACAGATCCTCACTAAAAAACAGACATTTCTTATTGATTTTCATTGAGAAATGGCCTGGGAAGTGCGAAACATGTGGAGTGCCTCCAGTTTTCCCGGTCATTAATTCAACATTCAAGTACAGGGAGCAGTCCGAGTTGTAATTTTCGATTTTCAGACCCAAAGTCCTTTGATTCACGTTTTTTGGACTCTCTTGGCTCTAAAAAGCGAAAGTGACAACTCAGACTGCTCCCTGTACTTGAATATTGAATTAATCACCGGGGAAACTGGGGGTGCTCCACATGTTTTGTACTTCCCAAGCCTTTCCTCTATCAAAATCGATGTGGAATGGCTATTTTCTGCGCTCCGGCCCGAAAGCACGGACTTCCCGGCCGCATTTCACTCCGGGAAGAGCGGTTTTTGTGGCCTGCTCGAGTGAATGCGCGCGCCGATGGGTTGCGCAACTTTTGTGGCTCGCTAGCCCGGCAGCGCTACAGTACACTGTTAGGAAAAAAATGAAATTTCATAGAAAATTCGATGGAAATTTTAATAAACGTGATACTGAATGTTTTTTAATGGGAAAATACTTATGAAATCAGTCAGTTTCCGAAAAAATCCAGAGGAATTTATGAGTTTTATGTAGAATTGAGACGAAAATTCTACAACTCACTTGAATTTTCAACTGAACATGAATATTCAGAATTACAATGACTAGAATTTTCAATTTTTTGTTGAATTTTTTCTATTTTTTCTAAATTTTCAAGAAACAATTGAGCTGAAATTTACAAATTTCATTGATATTCAGGCGTGAAATTATTTGAAAATCGATGATTTGTTCATTTTTCAATGAGGTAATTATCTGAAATTTTAGTAGAGATAAAACTTGTTTAAAATTTCTATGATTTTGCACGGAAAATTCAGACAGAAATTTTTAACAGTGTATTACTCGTGTTGCCATCATTATACAGCTGAGATTTCTCTCCTTATACCTTGTATATAATTATATATATAAACAACGCTGGTGAATTGAGAGACACATAACCTCAACAATGACTGATTTTCGTGCAATGTGAAAGCTTACCAAACAAATCGTCCGAGCGGTATTTACTTGTGTGTGACACATACAAAAAATGGTGAGAAAGAAATAAAAAATCCTTGTCCAACTCAGTGAAAATCCTTGTCAACTAAGTGAAGAGACGAAGATAAAATAAATGTAATACTGAAATCATTTATTGTGCATTTTGCGATGATTGAGTTAATAAAGTTTCAGTTCTATGTATGAATTTCAAACAATTTTTCATTTCTAAGTATTATTTATCCATAGTTAATTACTTTTTTTACATTTTTTTTGCATACTTTTGATGCCCGCCCCGACCAGTAAAACCTCGGCTTCGCCTCGGTTTTACAAAAGTCGGGCGGGCGCCCCCCCCCCCCCTCCCACTAACGGGTTGACCGTGCTTTCGGTCCGGAGCGAAGAAATAGTATATTACAACCCTAGGCCAGGAAATCCAACTTTCTGGCCTAGGGTTGTAATATACTATTTTTCGAGGGGATCTGTAGAATAGGGTCCAAGGAAGTTGAATCATAGGACTTTGGCTCTTAATTTCCCCTATATTTTCAGCAATACCGCACTCCTCCTTTCGCGAGCGAGCGAGCAATTACGCACCTCTAGTTGATTTGATTTTTCGCGCCAAATAAGTCCCGAATATCATCTGCTTCAACTCATTTACAATAATCACCTTTGATTTCAGTTGCGATAATCATAAGCCTTTACCATGCAGAGGTGATGACTTTCAACTTGGGATTATCACTAATCCTGGAAAAGTGTTTCCTGACTGCTGTCCTCGCTCTTCTTGTATACCAAAACCGTCTGCACAAGGCCAGACTGTTTCAGCATATGAGCCGGTGAAGTGATGATCCTCATGTCATTGAATTTTTCTTTGATTAAAATATCAATACTCACTTCAATCTTCATGTTAATTTTATTTGAGAATACCTAACCACTCGAGGAAAAATTCCAATTAATTTCCCGAAGTTTTCAGAAACATTTGATTGAAAAAAAACAGTTTCATCTCATTGTTTGTGATTTCTCAAAAGTTCGAAAATTATTTTGATTTTGTTTCCTCCAAATTTGTTGATTTAAATGAATTTGATGAATAATTCGAAAGACATCAAATTCTCAGAATCTGTTTGTTCCCGAGTTTTTATAACTCATGAAGATTGACTCTTCAATGACAAAGAAATTTATCCAAAAAATTAATTAATCAATTCACATCCAGAGACGTCAGAAACTAACTGAAAAACAAATCAAAAAAAATTCCTGCATGGATCAGGAATTATCAATGGTATCTCACCTTCCGAAATGAAATCAAATAATACTCTCACGATTTATTATTTTTTTTGCAATGAAAAATTTATTTCAACTGCTCAACACGTGGATATATTTGAGGTCATTTGAATCATAAAACCGTTATCAATGCAACAAAGAAAATTGAAACTCCTATATTCTCGAAAATTGAAGCAGTTTTTTTTCGAAAATTATCAGGAAAATTGCAACGAAATTGAAAAAAAAATTTCACAACGAAGGAGTTCGCGGAAAAAATTAAACAAATTACACATCATCACAAACATGTTGGAGTATGTTTTCAAATTTTTTCAGATTTTTCCAAAAGCTTCTTCAACCCCAAAAAAATTCCTAAATCTGTTTCTCCTGATCCAGAATTTTTCTCTTCATTTTCATAAAAAAATTCAAAAAATCTTTGGATTTCTGGATTACAGAAATTGTAATAGGAACTAAAATCCATCAAATCCACCCCCCCCCCTCTCAACCAATGTACATTAATCCCCAAGAACTCATTGACCAAAAAAAAATCCCCAAAAAAAATCGAAGAAATTAATGGAAATACAAGTAAAACCTATAAAAAAATATTGCACCCTCTGTGAAACTTGGCAGACTCTCTAAGCAGCCCGCGGGAACAGTTCCAACGGTAGTTTGTGCGAGAAATGGATAGAGGAAAATGGGAGTAGGGGGGGGGGCAAGAGAAACGTAGGGAGAAGGGGCAAACGAAATGAGGGTTAAAGCCATCAGGTATATCTCTGAAGACGAGGAAATTCTCGAGCATTTGGTACTGCGAGAATCGTATATTTGCTTATGAAACGTACTGTCTCATCGTTTCTCGTTAACCGTTATGAACGACATACGCCATTAATACCAATACAGTGACACTGGATGGTACGCGATAGGGGCGTTTGAGCCACATACTTCCCCCCTTAGTACAGCCTCTATTACAGATAACACGTCTTTCATCCCTCCAACTCTCTCTCTCCTCTTCATCTTCAACGAGCAAAACTCACTCTTTCATAGGTAAATTTTACCGTCATTTGGCTCTACCCTTATACTTGGTAAAATGTATATTCACGTGACTAAAACTAATATTGTATGTATGTATATATGTATATATATATCGCGCCCCTATCATCGAACAAATTCTACTGTGTACTCGAGTTAATAGAATATGTCGAGTGCAATTTAGTTGTAAAGAGGTAAAATAAACTAATTCTATTTTTTTTCGCTGATCTTCCATTGAAAATATGTAGGAATCATTAAATGTGTGAGTGTTAGTGTGAATGAGTAACACATAAATGGATGGGGAAAAATCGGGGGAATGTAGGAAGTCATTAAGCAGCGTCAGGTATAGTGGATGGGAAAAACCCAATAATTGAGGGCAAGGCCCAGCAATGAGTGGAAAGTCCCAGAGCAAAATAAGGGACAGCTCGGGGCTGGTGGGTCAGAAATTGGCAAACTCGCGTGGAGAAAATTAGAGAGAAAATGGGGAGAAATGACGCGAGGAAAGAACGCGAAGGAAAGGATAGAGAGGAAGGGGGGTACCTTGAGGGATATTTAAGGGCGATGAGGTATGAATGAAAAGTTAGTAGTTATTCTGAGAATCTTCAGAGCAGTGTATTATTCATGGAAGAGTACTTTCAGTTTTTAAACAAGCATGACAACAGGAATATTATAACCTTGTACATAATTAATAAAGAAACATCACTAATAATCTGACTGGTCATTTCGATCCCTATATATATCCCAGTAATCAAGGAGATTCTTCAGCAATTCAACCAAAGCAAAGAAAATATGACAGAAATTGCCGTCTAAGTAATGTCATGAAATAATAAAATAGTATATTAGACAATGAGTGCGGGAAGTGCCGCATTACCCACGAGCACGGCGCGAGTGGGTACAGCATCCCACGCGAGCGGTCTATAGAAAAAATACACTCATCCTATATTTTGTTGATGAACGGCCATTCTGGTTACTCCCGATTTTCATGAATGAATAAAGTAATTAATTGTAAAAGCACCAAATTTAATTAGAACTGATGATCGGAAAAAAATGAAATTAATAGACTCTTCCCGTTTTTTTTTTTTTTCATAAATCGATTTTCTCCCCGTTTTTTTTTTCAAAATATTCTGAAAACTGATGGAGCCACGTCCTTTTCCATCATTACAGCAAATTCGCCCCATCTCGCTGATTTTTCGAGATCTTCATAAAAAAAAGAGTGGAGAAAAATTCACTTATCCTCTTTAAAAATAAAATGAAAACAAAATAAGATAAAATTTCAATAAATATTCATGTCAAATCGTTTTATTCAAACATTTATTTTCCCTAATCCTCATAATAATTCTAGAATACGGATCATGAATCACGAGTCAATCCAGACAGCCGTAATTTACGTGCAGTCAAGCTACATACAGACCACGAGAAATTGCAAACAAAAAGAGGAAAAATCCCCAAAAAAAAAAGAATTTAAACATCAACCCTTCCATGAAGCACTGCACTTTCATTCAATAATTTACGAAACCCAGGTGCAGTATTCACGTGCAATTAGCCAAGTTAATCGAGATGCGTCCTTGAAAATCAGGGAGTAACAATGGATCCTTTCCTGTACTCTTCCGTGTCTACTAAATGCCTCGATATTTCCGGGATAAAAATCGTTGAAAGGAAAAAATGGAAATCTAAAAAAAGAATCTTTTGCATCATTGAACTCAATTGTTTTTTTATTCTTTTTTTGGTAAATTATTAATAACAGCTGCAGACGTCAATTAGTATGATTAATTAATCCGACAATCTTTCCATATCTCCAATCATAATTAAAACCGATGTTTTTTGTGTGATATTCTCTTTTTTTTCGTTGCTTTCAAACTCCGTCGATTCTTCCTCCTCGCATTTATCCAGAAATAAATAATTTCGGGGAAAAATTTCTACCTCTGAAATTTAATTTTTTATTTCCTTTCTTCTTTTTTAGACCAAATAGAAACATTTTAATTTCGAAGAAATGACAATAGATTCTTCTTATTTTATTTGATTGTAATTAGAATTTGATTGACTTCAAAAATTCTGGAATTATAAAAGAAATTTTTTGATGAATTGATTAATGATTTCAAGTGATTTTAATCAATAAAAGTTTTTTTTGAATTTTTTTTATCGTATTCATTGAATTTCTCTGAAATCAGTAGGTTTATGGAAAAATAGCGGAAGACTTTTTTTGAGAAAAATAAAAAACTCACTAAATTTTTTTTTTCCAAGAAATTTTTTTATTTTTTCATTTTCTTAGAATAATGTAAATCTCTTTCTTTTGCGTTACTATATTCAACTTAAATTTGAATGAAAAGATTTCTTAGAATTTTTTTTCCCAATTCCACAATAATTCCGGATGAAATGACGACAAAATAAATTGCATGCACTGACTCAATTTAAAAATATTTCTGATTGCAAGAATTCACCGCTAAATTTAATCATTTTCGTTACATTCAAGTGGAATATATCCTCAACAATTTGTGTTTGTGTATATACTATCCCTTTACCATTCACGAAGGATGAAATGGACCATCCAATATACGGTAAATCGACTCCTTTGATGTTTAAAGGGGCTATGTGTCCCTAAAGAGACGATGTAACGCAAACGCATTCTATCTCGTACACGTAGTACTTGGTAAGATATATAAGGCGAAATTGGAGGGAATCGATTTTCTTGGATAGAGTACTACACAGAGAAATGCTTTACAGATGCCCAATAGAAGAGAAAAAAAAGAAGAAAAAAAAAAGAAGAGAGAATGTCTTCGAGGGATGTCTTGTGCTTATTTGCACAAGTAAACTGCTTACTTTTATGTACAGAGAACCACATTGGAATTCACTTCCTTTTCTGCTGGATAAAAATAAAATTTCATATTTATCACTGAATTTCGTGAGAAAAATGATTCATCCATATTTCGCTGGTAAATTAGTGGATTTTTGGGAATTTTATTTTTATTTTTAGAAAAATGATTGATCCAAAGTCTCTTGGTGCGTTAGGAATAAAATGGACGTTCCGATGAAGTGGGTTGAGACAGAAATTTTCATTATTATTGTTAATGCGACAGTTGAAACTAGACATGGTTGAAAAATTATCAAAAAAATCGGATTTTTGGTGTCAAAATGGAATACTTTTAGTTGGCAGAGCTCTGCTTCCCATTTACCGAGTTCTCAATGGTTTCATCGAAAAGTTGAAAAAATTTTCGATGGAAAACATGAGTAGAAAATTTTTTTTTTTTTTAATTTGCAATTTTGCAATTTTTGGAAAAATTGATTTTTCCATTATTTTTATTATTTAATGTACACTATCGTTCACAAATTTCATTATTAGACGAATCATGCATCTAATTATTTATAGCCCGATTCTCAAAAAAGTCTTGAACTTCGTCATTAGGGAGGCAACTACCTCAAACAGAATGAGAGTTGAAGAAAATTGCGAATAAGCCTGCGTTCAATTGGCAATAGCCGAAGTACGCTAAAATCCCTGGGAAATTGCTTCATTTATTGCCTGGGATCACACCTAATACACGACGCTCGATTTACTTCGATTTCTCCGACATTGAGACTATCGTGATTTTCTTTTCCTTCCTCTACCAATTTTTCCATTCTCCTCCTCTTTTAATCCCACTATTTCCGTTTCCTCGAGATGTGCATTGAGACGCATCTGCAGTACGAGAGACAAAATTCCCGGTGGACCAGTAGAATTGACCAGTTTTCGCCAAACAGTTGGGAGAGACAGTATTATTGCACCAAAAGTCCAGACGAATGCTACCAAAGAAGAACCACCGGAAATCTTTCACAGAGAATAACGAGGCTAGTGCTTACGCGAAGAGGAGAAATCGTATCTCACTTCGTGCACGATTCATCGGACTAACTGCCGCAAAAAAATCGGGGGGAAAGAAAAAAAAATTGGAATTTATTTTTACGAAGAACTGAGGCACTAAAATGAATCGAAACGCCAATTTTTAGGTTAAAAAACTGATATTCCTTGCATTTTCATGTTCAGCAACATTTTGGAAACTAAGAGAGATAGTGCGAGATATTAATATTGAATTCATGCTGGAGCCTTTTTTGTATGAAAAAATGAGAGCTACAAGAAGAAATTATTCGAAAAATCTTGCTATCTCGTTAAGTTTCCGAGATATTTTCGAAAAATGAATGGGGAAAAAATTATTGTACTCCATCTATTCTATTGACATGATGATTCGACTCGAATTATTGATGAATCAATATAAATTAATGATTATTGAATATAATCATTAATTAAAAACATCGAATTGTCATGAATTAATAGTTTATCATTTGTCATTCATGCTGTGGTAAATTTGAATGAAAATAATGAAAATTATTGGAGTTATGCTGCGTGCCAATTTGAAAAATCATGTTTCGAGAGAAACACGATTGAAGTTTCGACTTAGGCTATGAATATGGAGAAGTGCCTCGGCAAAAATTCAAAATTTCATGAGAAAAAATGAGTTTCAGGTGATAACTTTTCTTGCCCACATTCTGGAAGGGCCAAAGTGATTTGTAATGTAAGGAAAAAACGATTTTTTGAAAATTCTACAGTGGTGTAACCCTTCAGAACACCCAGACACATTTTGTTTCCTCGAAATTACTTAATTCATCTCGCGCGTCGAGCGTAAGTAGATTCAGTATAGGAAATGGTCAGCCACATGTGATTTCCGATTACTCAACGCCATCTCTGAGTCTGCGCCACTACTTTCCACTCGAAGCCCACGGATATCCGTGTGCAACTCTCTTCGACCGGTAAATTTATAAATAATTGGAAAAAATAATTAAGAGGAGAGAAAAAAGTGGCATGTATTTCTCATTAAAAGAAACAAACGTAATGCCTGAGCAAGGAATAGTAGAAAAATTTTAGAGTAGTTTTAGCCAGATTATCCCCGAAAAGAGTAGCTTCAGAGGAAAATATCAAGATATCTTTTCTGTAGAGAATTTAATTCTCTGCAAAAAGAATTTCCTGATAAATTCTCCAGAGCCCAATGGTTCTTCAGATATCGTTAAGGTAATTTGCATTCAAATGAATGACTGAAAAATAATAATGATTTCATCAATAAAATTCTCCAAAAAATCCCAATAAATTTTTATTTCAACAATAATAGAAATATTTTCATCTCCAATTTCCCACAAAGACCAAAATCCAAACAAATAACCTCAGCTTTTCGTCTTCCTGCGGATTATTTGCTGCTACTTGTGACAGAAATAAGAAGAAATAGAATGAAATAAAAATTACAAGTGATTAGTCAATGTCACTGTGACATTAAGAAGAGGATCGTGTTCAGGATGAGTCTGTGGAGGTAGAGAGATGAAGAATTTCCTGATTTTCAACGGCGAAAAATTTTGCACTACCCCCAAGGGAGTGACAGAGACAAGGGGATAGGGAAGAATGAGCTTTTGGTAGATAAAAAGTAAAAAAAAGAGGGGGGGAAGCATGGTCGAGCTCTTGTCGCCCGGTGATAACGAAACGGTTGTATGAAGTGGTCTATGAAATAAGAGGATACTGTCATCCTCTTATTTCTCCTCATTTTTATTCCCCAAATTTTTTTATTATTTTTTCTCTCTCTCTCTTTCTCTTTCCCCCTTTTTCACCACTTTATTTTTTTTTGGAAGAGGGGCTTGTCTCTCGAGACGTCCGTCGATCGTTGCAGCAACACGAGTGTCTCGTAGAACGACAAATGTATGTGTAGGTCGATGAACGTTGTGTTATACTCCTCTCTTTATCTGTATAAGTGTCGCACTGAGTTTGAGGGAAAAATTATAAAAAAAAAATATCACAGCCAGAAGTTCCACTCGATGGTACTAATTAAAAAACGCCTCGCGCCGTGAAATTCAAAGTACCAAGTCCTGGCTCTCATTTCCACCTCTATTTTCTTCTTTTTTTTTTCATTCTGTAATTTGATTTTTTATCTCTGCTGCTGTTATGATGATTCTCCTTTTTTTTTCTCTAAAGTTGAAAGTTTTAGTTGGGGGCAACATTGGATGGGGATAAATTCAATTATTATCGTGGTCACGAACGAATTTTTCCTGACTCTTCAATTCAAATAAAATTTCTTCCCCGTCTTGCATCCGTAATTTATTAATTTATTGGTTAACCTGGAATGAAGTACAATTAAAAGCCTTCAAAAACATTTGATTCTCTCTCAATCCCTGGATGCAGGTCTAGAGATGAGCAAGCGTCACATGACATGTTACAAAACGGTCATGTGACGTCACGTCATGGTGTCACACAGTAACCGTCATCAAATTTTAGTGAATGACGATTATAAGATGACAAAAATCAATCAAGTTGAAGAATAATCATCTGATGAATAGCGAGTTTTTCTGTGATTTTGGAAATTGCGGCATTCAGCGTTGCTAAAAGTGCTGCACTCGTAATTAGCTATTTTTATTGTAATTAGCTATTCTTCAAACTCCTAGAGTTTGTAAGGTGGATGCTGACGTCACCCTGCAGATTTATGTCACCTTCTCTAATATTTTCATTTCTTCATACTCATAAATTCAGTAATGACCGTCATTTTCAATTCAAAATTTTGTGACATCATGTGACTGTCACAAGACAATCATTTTTTTGGTCATATGACGTCAATGGAAAAATACCTGTCATTGCCCATCTCTATATCGCGCGTCGAGCGCAAGTAGATATAGTATCGGAACTGGTCAGCCACGTGGGAATTTTTCCTACTCAACGCCATCTCTGAGTCCAAGTCACTACTTTCTACTCGGGACTTACAAATACAGATCAGTTCCTCTCTTCGACACTTCAATTTAAATGAAAAAAAAAATTAATTAAGACGTGAATAAAAATTGACGTGTATTCCTTCATGAAAGCAATTGAAAGATGAAAGAGAAATTAACTAATTTCTTCTTCACTCTTGAATTTTCATTATGAAAGGATAAGAAAAAAAAATCAAACGTAATGAATAAGCAAAGAATAGTAAAAAGTTTTTGAGAGTCGTTTCCACCGAATCAGAAGCTAACGAAGTAATTAATGTTAGCCCAGTGACCCAGTTTATCTGAAATAGCCAAAGCCCATCCAAATCCCCTCTCCCTCCCCCCCAACCTCTTCCCCTCTTCTTCGCCGTTTCCGCGGAACTTTTCTACGAGTTTCTGGCTGAAGGTGCGGTAGTAGTTAATAGGTTTCAACACGAAGAGAAAAGTAGAAAAGGTTTTTGGTTTGAACTGTTGGGGGGTAGGAGGAAGGTCTCTAGAGTCTGAGACTCTCTGTTCGCTGGTTGGATTTGCCCATAGAACCGCGATAACCCAAAACTCGTGTGCTCAACTATCACTTCTTCCACCCCCCCCCCCCTCTTTGCCTTCTCAATTCCCTCTCTATTCCACACTCACGAAAACCACCCTTACGCTTCTCTCATGTGCTGTACCTCCTCCCTATCTCTCTCTCTTTCTTTTCCCTCTCTCACTCACTCTCTCTCCAATCGCTGGTACACGATGCATGTACGTGCATTTAGCTGCCACGTATATGTACAACGTGAGGTAGAAAGTTTGACGCTCGAAAATTAGTTGATACCAACTAATTACTGGGAGAGATATAAAATAAAATATTTTGCGGCCAAAACTCTGCTACGTTAATTATTTACTTGTTTTTATTTCGGGAGTTTTTTATGGGGTTTAGGAAAAAATGTTTTGATGAAAACATTCGGATTTTCGTTAATTGTGGAGACATTTTCGAAAATGGAACCTCTTTAAAACTGTTTTTTTTAAGAGAAAAATGAATTGAGGGCTTGTAGCACTTACGCCCTTTCGACTCTAGGTCGATAGCATGATACGGTTGTCTAGAGATTTTTTATAATTTTTTTTTTTCATGAATTTTGCATTTGCGTTTCTCTAACGTTTTCTTTTTTTTAACATTTTTTCGTTCCAGAGTCGTATCGTTCTGTATAAGTAGATACAGTATAGGGAATGGTCAGACAGCGTATGAATTTCTTACTTCCTTCTCAAATAGTGAATTAACGAATTCAAAAAAGAGAATTTAAAGTAGTATCTCATAGTGCGATCGATGAAACAGCAAAAAATACGGATTTGTAGGTTATTTTCCAATTAATTGCCGATAATTCGAAGAAACGTGCTTTAATTTACGCGAAAAAGTGATTAAACTATTCGAAAGTCGTATCTTCAGTTTGTGAGTATAATTTTTTTTTCTCAAATTTTTTTGAGAGAGAGAGCGTTCCATCTCCCCCATCGCTATTTTCAGTAACTTTGATAATTCATATTTCATAAACTGCACGAGCAAAAATTATGAAAAAAATTCAGAAAAATCCAAAAAATATTATCTCTGATACGCCATCAAAAAAATAAGGGGTTAAGTACACGCAAGTTCGCTGAAATACCACCTCAATTTCGAAAATTCGTGAAAAAAACTGAAGTAATTGATAGTCTACCTTCTTTTTCTCTTCAACCGCAAGAAGTAGTCTGATCTGCGGAAACTCTTCGCTTCGAATAAACCCTACCAACCACAAAGTACATAGGTAAGACATGATTTTTTTTCTCCATTCCACCTTTTTGCAACACAAATACGTTTCTTTTTTATTTTTTTTTGTACAAGTGGATTCATTGAGTTTCAGAAGAGAGTAGAGAAAAGGTTTCCGAGACAGAAAAAGTGGAGGAAGCGGCCCGGGGCTCTCTATTTCTCTCTCTTTCTCTTTCTCTTTATCTATCTGTAGTAGATGAAGGGAAAGATACATGCAGACGATCGAGAAGAGAGTGGCTCTATACACAAGTTGGAAAATCTCTCTCGGCAATTGCCTTTGATTTCTTCGGCTAATATCAACGAATCTGAATGGACGTCGGCTCTCTCGTATCGTTGAACCTTCCGGCATTGAAAATTTCTCTTCTGACTTCGAGATGCTAGTTTTCATGCCAATGCCAATAAATTTGAAGAAAATTTGAAGAAAAATTTTTTTTTCTTTAAATTCATCTTATCATGAATTTGAGGTTTCTTTCATGAATATCTCCGAAATCAGTGGGTTTAGAAAAAAATATGCAGGGACCTTTTTTGTAGCTCTTAGAATTTTCTAAAAAAATGGTATCCAGACTTTTTCCCCTCAATCCACTCATTTCAGAGATCCTGTGGAGTCCACTAAATGTTTTCAATCTGTTTCTCTCATTGATATTAATTCATGAATATCTCAAAAACTCTTGTTTTTAGGAAAAAATGTCAGGATGCCTTTTTTATGAGAAATTTCAAGAGCTGCAAAGAAGGTTCCTAGAGATTTTTCCGTAAATCTACTCGTTTCGGAGATATCTTTCAAAAACTATCTCTCCAAGAGAATAAAATAATTTTCTCTTTAGAAAAAAAGATAAAAAAATGATTTTCTTTTTTGCAGAATGTAAAGAAATAAAGAATTCTGAGTGCTGACAAAAGCACATTTCTGCAACTTCTCAGACACGAAATTACTCTCATTGGTCTCGACGTCGCGTCTGAACACCACTTGTACACTCTTCTAACCTGTATCGATTATTTTTTTTCCTCTGTCTCTTCACTGAAAAATAATTCATGAAAAAAATTCCATCAGTAAAAAAAAAATTTATCATTCACTTCTCTCTCGCCTTCATTGAATGTTCATTGAACATTCTTGCGCATCAATAATTCTTTTTTCCCCTCTAATTTATCGGCATTTTTATAGTTTACCCAGAAGAATAACAAATTACAGTGAAAAAAAAATGCTAAGATCCCAATGGAATTTACAAAGAATTTCAAAAAAAAAAAATTCAACGTGAAACTATTTTTCAATTTTTTTTTCCTCTTTACTCTCCACACGGGGCAAATTCCAGAGCAAGCGAGAGAAGAGAAAAAAATGTTGTGATGAATTTTGTTGAAGAGTACTTGCCAGTAAACCGGAAACTAAACCTCCAAGTTCGTGGCAGAGTGATGCACTATATATCAAAGTAAATTTTTTTTATCTTTTTTTTTATTTTTTTATTACTGACTTCAACCAAAATTCGTCTCAACCAATATTAGCGGTGTTGCACGAAGAAGAAAGTGCAGTAAATAAAATTATTCTTGATATTTAATATTTTTATTTTCACTTCAATTTATTTAATTTTCTTTCTTTTCGCATCATCTCCTTTTTTTCTCACGTATGAGAGTGAAAATTGTTCCGTCATGGGGGCGTCACGGTGTCTGGGCTTTCAAGGGCACATTCGATGATTGAAACGTTATTGGATCCCATCCAATATACACCTTGCTGGAAGCTTCTTCCCATACCACGCCCAATTCTATTTCAAAACCTCTACAGGTTAAGATATTTCACTTTCTCTCTCTCACTCTTTTGCTATCATTGAATTGACGTAAATGAGCGTCGATAAATTCGCGATTCTCTCTCGCATTTTACGAATTCAATTTTTTTTTTCGAGATATGAGAATAATTCAGGAGCGAAGAGGTCTGAAATACGAGAAGTCGATTTTTTTTCCGAAATATGCCTTTTTCCACTGAACTTTTTTGCAACTCTTGGAATTTTCTACAAAAATTAATAAAAAAAAAATAATTAATAAAGAAAATTGAGTGAAAACTTTTGATTAAAAAATGAAATGATTTCGTAAATAATGAAGCCATTGAGAATTCTTGATTTTATAAAATAATTTCCATTATCAGATCGTCTTCTGAGAATTTTTAAAAAATTTTCTAGTCAATCTGAAAATCAAAAAAAAAATATGTTGACAATTTTTCACAGAAATCTTTGAAAGTGATGGAGATACGCCTTTTTTCTTATAATTTTTTCGTAGCTCCTACAATTTCCTATGAAAATTAGGAGCAGGATAAAAAGGTCTTATCTCCATTATTTTTCGAGAAAATCTCAAGAAAAGATCAATTTAAAAAAATACTGGAAAATTTTGATTTAAAAAAAATTGAATCAATTTTTGTAATAATGAAGCAGTTGAGAATTTCCAGTTTTCAAGATTACAAAAATAATAAAGACCATCGTATAGTCTTCTGAGAATTTTCAAAAATCGTTCCAGTGCATTTAAATATAAAAAAAAAATTGTTTTCGTTTGAGTAAAATCTATATCATCAAAAAATTATCAATTGCTTCAAAAAATCACTTGTAAAATAAATTAAATAAATTGATTTCAGTAAAGTAGACCAAAAACTACAAACTTTCTCAATCACATCTGAAATAATGAAATATTTCCCACTCTCATCGTTAAGGAAACTTTTCAAAATCACGAAACTTTGTGTTTAAAAAAAAATCCATGAGTCACGTATCAGAGTAAATAGCAATTGGAAAGTTAGCTGAGGTTTTCGAAATGGATCCCAGTTTCGTAAAAGCCGATGTCAAGTAAATAAACCACGTTTCTCTTCCTAATTTTCCTCTGTCTTTCCAACAAAACTTTGTGCTTAGTTGAAAATCCAAAAAATGGAATAAAAAAGTCACTTTTATTAGTTTCAAAAAAAAATTGGAATATTTTTAAATAAAAAGAATAAAAAATTAAAAACATTTAGTCAATTATTTTTTTTGCAATTCATTATTAAACGAAGAGTGGATAATAATGAATTAAAGTCGATACCACATGAACAATTTGAAGCTTTTTGCATTAATACACATTTTAATATGATTCTATTAAATTTACATTATCCCAAAAATTCAACTGATTTTAATTTGATAATATAATCGTAATACATAATTGAAATACGATCACGTGTATAACAGGAATAATCCATTCATTCTATCGATTCATTTGATACAGTAATTTTTTAATGGTGAGTTCATTATCGGCTTTTGTTCATCACGTGAATTAATGATTAATTAAAGCCCATGAATTCATGCGTATGTGATTTATATTCGACATTTTTTTTTCGTGAAGTTGTGAGAAGAGTTTAATTGAAAATTTTGATGCGGATTATTTTAAGAGTATCTCAGGAACTGAGACTTGAGTTCAAGAAAAAAGAACAAGAAATTTATTTTGGGGAAATTCAAAGTTTCGACAAGAAAGATTTCTTGGACATTTTCCCCTAAGCTCACTCGTTTCAGAAATATTTTAAAAATAATCTGCGCATGACTTTTCAATTTTTCTCTGTTCAATTTTATTCTTAGAATCAAGTGCACATCACTTCAAAAATATCTCAAAAACCATTGGGCTTAGGAGAAAATGTCATTTTTTTTTTGTGGAAAATTAAATTTTCCCCAGGGAAATTTTCTCAACATTTTTCCTTAAGCTCGCTCGTTTTTGAGATATTCTTGAAACAATCTGCATAAAATTGTTCCAAATGCTGTCTTTTCATCATTTTTCTACCCATTTTCCACTGAAAACAAAGAATAAAGCCTAAGGAAGCTTAAATTGCAAGCAAAACGTCGCAATTTGACAATGAATTAGTATTGTTTTTTTATTTTTCCAATATCTCATGACATACCAAAAGTATTATTGAAATCATGGAAATGAATAAAATAATTGAATAAAAAAAATGATAAATTACCTGGTAATAAGTGGATTCTCCCAGTATCCATTAAAAACAACGTTGACAGGTCAATTCATCCCAACATATTTCATCCCTTCGACTTTTCGTCTTCTAAAAATTCATACCTTGACTTTTAATCCCGAATAATTTCATCCATTTCATTTTTTATATTTATTTGAATTTTTAGCTCTTATTGAGAATATCATCGTTGATATATTTATCTCATTGAGGAAAATAACGAAGAAAAATCCACACTCTCCCCAGTAAAACTAAAAACTCTCGCCCTAAACTAAATTCGAAACTCTCGTCTGACCCAACACCGACTATTTCCCCTTATCATCTCCAATATTCGTCTCCACCCTAAAAAAAGTTAATTTTTCCCCTAATTAACCAATCAGAAAAATCCTACAACCCTTCCACCCCCAAACTCCCCTAAGAATAATAATTAAAGGGAAAAAATCTACGGAAATAAACCAAAAATTATAAAAAAATATTCATCCACACGTTAACTAGACTAAAAAAAGAAAAAAATAACTAGACTATGTGTACACTGCAGTGGAATTATTTTCGATCCCCACAGGACAATAGAAACGAGTGAAAAATACAGAAATTCGTAGAGATGAAAAAAAAAATATAAATAAATGAAAATATGTATTTAAAAAAAAAAGCTAGTGAAAAAAATATTGGATAGATGTGAATTGTATTTTTAGGTGACAGAAGCAATGAAGAGGGGGAAGGGGGGGGGGGGTGATGCTCGGAGCGGTTGGATTAACGCTCGCCGAATTGTTGAGAATAAAAAAAAAATCCCATGAAATTGTTAACATAGAGAAGAAAGAGAGGGCGAATGGTTTGACAATGTGTCTGGTAAGCTCGGGAAATACTGCGGATAGAGTTTCGAGGATTTTTTTTTTATTTTTCTTTTTTTTTTGGTACTGTCACAATACGCTACTCCATCAAATGCAGTCACTCACTTGATCAAAAATATTGTTGTCTATGTACAGTAACTTTATGTGCGGTGAAACACTCAACGGTAAATTTACACATTTCTATCTACTGCCTGTATATTTTAAATAAAATTGTACATTTAACAATTGTAACTGAGTGAAATATAATACACTTGGGTAACATGTATATTCTGACAATTTTACTATGTATATGCATTATTTTAAAATGCTGGGTTGCGTAATTAATGCGACCACTTTGGCTTGTCCTATCGTATTATTCAAATTTTTTTTTTTTTTGGATTAAATACTTGAATGTTTGTTTGAATAAATTTAGTAGTAAAAAGTTAGAAAAAAAATGAAAACCTATTTTTTTTATTTTTTGAGAATATCTTGGATATTAATGGAGATATGCCTTTTTTCCTTTCCTATAAATTTAATGATTCCAGTGAAAAAAAATTATTATAAAAAATGTTTTTTCGTTTTTTTTACCTAAATTAAAATTTTTCTTTTTCAACTTCAACTTATTTTTCAGAAAATCGTGCAAATAAATCCGCATTTCATTCTCAATAATTTCAAGACCATTAATTCAAATTTATCAATTAAATTTCATAATTAATTACATCCTGAAATCATTGATTTATCATCTCTCAATTATATCCAATAAAATATGTGTTAAATGCTGATAATAAATTTCCTCCACTCAACTTGCCAGTGAATCACAGCACTCAGTGACCAGTTGATTTTTACCACCATTCTCTTTCTCTTTCTCTCCTTCTCTTTGCCTGATATTCACGAGCGAATAGCCAGACGTAGCGATCCGCAAAATTTTCGAACCATATAACCAACTTGTCATGCTTCATGCGCTCATGCAACTTTGCTCCTCTATTTTACTCTTCCTCTGTCACACTCACCGCAGGAATTCAGTTACATGCATTGCCACAATTTTTTTTTTCAAATTAAAAGAAAAAAAATTTCAGAAATAAATTGAAATTGGGAAAAATTTGAATCGAGGAATAATAATTTCATGCAAAAATGGAGTTTCAAAAGAAAATCCCTGATTACCAAATGTTAATTATGAGTAAATGCATCGAGCACTTCATATAATATCCAAAAATCCATTGAATTATGATGAAAGAATGATTAAAATACCGAAATAATGGAAAATTCATTAAAAAATTTCATAAAGTCCATCAGAAAATTGGGAAAATATAGTCATTCATTGAAATTCAATGGTAAAGTGCCACAAACAAAATTAATTAATTTTTCATAAAATTTTTCATTAGCAAAAAAAACATTTTCAACAACAACAGTCGATATAAAAATTTTGTTAAAATGCAATTTTCTTGCTACAGCAATTTTTTTTCTCAGTGTATATTCAGAGATATTCGCATAGAAAGCAATGTCTGACTTTTTAAAATTATTCTACTTCACAACTTTCTCGATGAATGAACACTTTAATTAATAACTCGTAATTTGGAAAAGATACGGAAAATTTTATTGATACCTTTTTTATAAAGCACAAAGAAGATCTGCAGAAAAAGTTTCAATTCAACTTTCTGAATCTCCACTAGTTTCTAAAATATGATCAAAAAATGATTTTAACACTAAAATCACCTTATTGTATTCTATCGCATTCTGAATTCTCTGATTTTAATAATTGAGCAGAATAAAATTTAATGGGCCTACGCAAGCACAATGCAGCATCGTTTACCCTGCAAACAGCACAGGTGAGCCATTAAACTGGGTAAATAATTAGCACTACGGTGGTAGACAAGTTACAACTGGTCCAACACAGCCTCCAGCCCTTCGGTTTTCTTCTCTCACCTAGTAATTGCATGGTATTCAAGAGAATCCACTAATGAAATTTTGGATGATGAACTCGTGTACAATTTCACGTCTAGAAACAGATTTTCCACTGATTAATTGCACGTAAAATTATTATTTTCTTTTGCTTTTTCGTAGTTTATTTGTAATTGAAGACGTTTCAGTGTTAATCATTGATTCTGTTAATAAATTGATGGGAAAGATTTGAAGCATTTTTTATTTCGTTCGATTTACACAAAAAATTGAGGAACTAATCTTTTTTATCATTAAAAAATTTGAGTTTTTCGAAAGTATCTCCGAAATAAGGGGCTCGATCCGAAAATAACAAGAGACATTTTTAATAGAAAATTTTGAGATCTATGAGATTGATTCAATGACGAATTCATTAAGAAACGTCACCTACAGTGGTCCAGTCTCCATACCCATCGGACGTTTCATAAAAAATCATTCCGGATCATAATTTTCACTTCAGGCATGGAAGTTCGGAACGCGAAGAAGGCAATTTGAGTGATGTTAGGGAAGAAAACCAAAAACAGAGAGAGGGAATGCTTCATATGCGATATAATAAGGCCCTACGGTTGATAAATATCACCTATAGTGGTCCAGTCTTTAAAATACATGTATGAGTCCAATATCAGTCTTCGAGTTGGTGGTAAGGGTCAGTAAGCTCTAAATTTTCGCTCTTTCAGCCTTTTCATTATGAAATTCAAATGTGAGGACCCCTGAAGAGTTAATGATTCGTGTTCAGGGCTCCATCGAGATAAATAAATTGAGTTCTCTCAAAATAATTGCGATCAGCAGTCAATAATACATGTATAGTCATTAGTCTTCGGTTTGGTGGACTCTGGTCGGAAAATTCTGAATTTTCGCTCTCTCGATATTTTAATTAATAAAAATCCAATGTTAATGATCCGTGTTCATAACGAAAAGAAAAATTCTCAATTTATAAAAATTCTCCAAAAACCAAAGTTAATTGATAAAAACTTTTCCATAATCCCTCAGATTTCCTTGAATTTTAATTCTCTCCAATTTCCGGATTGAAGTGAGTAAAAAGTTGTTGAGGTTGATCACGTAGAAATCATCATCCTCTCGTGGCTGCCTCATGCGATTAGCAAAACCAAGTTACGAAAAGAGAGACAAAGAGAGAGAGAGATAGAGATAGAGGAAACCCTGAATGAGACGAAAGAGAGGAGGGGTTTGGAAAACTTGGCCCATAAATTCTGAAATTTGAAATGGAAATTGCGTCACGTTCACACGGTTACGACGTAGAATCGACGGACTACCCAGTTTGGTTATATTCAAGCCTACGCCGATCACGTACGACACTATGGCAATCCGCGTTCTGTACCTCTGCCCATTTTCTGCCCCCCCCCCTCTACCTCAGCCCTTTCCCACCCAATTCACCGTCTATCTCTTTTCATTTCATCTCGTCACGTTTGACGGTTTACACCCATGACGTTTGTGCTCTAAAACTCTCCTCTCGCCTCTCTCTCTGTGTTCTTCTCATCTGCTACCACCTGCAGCTTTTCAACTCCACGGCGTCAATCGTGAATATCGGTACAACTGTGTGTATATATTGTGCATACAACAGTGATGCAAAATAAAGAAGGAAATCCTTTGGAAAATTTTTCAATTTCACTGGGTTTATTACTTTTTTTTTTCAGTTTAATTCAATATTGTAACTGGAATAAATTCCAATATTGTCAGGTAAATAATTTTTTTTTTTTCCAAAGTTCATTCTTTGTTTTTTGGTGCTTTTTTTCATCAGGAGGAGCAGAGGTTCTCGGGTTTTTTCCATTTTTTTTTTCAAAGTTTCTGGGAAATTCTTCAGAATTTATGAGAGGTCGGGATGATTTTGATAATTTTCTTCTCTGCAGCTCTGATTTTTATCTCCAAAGAAGGTTCATATATTTTTCTTTAATTCTCGTGAATTTTGAGGCGTGAACAATTTTTAATTACGATAATAGGAAAGACTAGCGCAAAATAGACCTGGGCGTCGAAATGATTCGGGATTTTTTTCGAGTGTGAAGGAGTCGTCGAAACAATTCGGAAAAATCACCAACAGCGTCCATATATTGGAGCATCTTCTCAAATTTTTTTGATTTCTTCATCGAGTCCTCCACTTTCAAAAAAATTCCTGAATCATGTTGTCAACATGGTCCATTTTGCTCCACTCTTGTCTATGAATTAGAAATTATCGAGAAATGACTCTCAGTTCACGCAATCAACAAAGAGCTGTATGATTAATGAATGAGCCAATATCCGTTCAGGTGGATATCATACTTATCATCAATTCGAAACAATTTTTTGTGAATAGAGAAGAAATAAGAGAATTTAAATGAAAATATTGGATTTGATGAATTTAAAAACTGAATATTGGATTAAACTAGTCGAAACGATATTAATTTCAAGTATAGTTCGATGACTGACGAATGACCGAAAATAATAACAATATCACACTTATCAAAAAATGAATGATAAATAAATAAATATCATTATCTTCTAGCAAATCAAATTACTTCACAATATTTATCGTAAATTTCCCCAATTTCTTCAAACACATTTAATTATTAATAATTTTAAACTAAAAAATCGAATAATTAAACATTTTCTCATCATTTCCAATAATTTTATTGGCAATCAAAGTATTTACAATCATTTCACACACAAAATTTCATTAAAAATCATTAGTTCAGCATTCATTAATATTTCAATGAATTATTTCTTTATTAATCATTCTAATAAACACATTGTTCAGTTGGACAACAATAAGGATATTTTTCTTCTTTCGATCCCGGCTGAACTTCGAGGGCTCCATCGTCTGAACATGGTTTACCAGACAAACGGCAGCTGAATAAATAGATGTACTCTATTAATATCAAAAGTAATTTAATTTGATTGATCATAATTTTTTACCTCTTTCCTTTGAATTTGTGAGTTCCTAGGCACTTTATCTGCAGACATTGGTCCTTCAAACTCTCAATTATATATTTGTTATGAGTGCAATTACCCACTGAGCAAAATAAGAATGATTTATATCAAATAAAAGACAACATTACATCATAAAATTTTAATTAGTCGAGTAATTTTTTTTACTCACCTACTTTCAATTTTTGAACTGATAAGTTGATAATAGCAAAAATTATTAGACAAATGCAATAAATTACTTTCATTTTCTGTTTTTTTTTTCAACGGAGTAGCACAGTCACTAGTTATCACTACTTGACAATCACAAAATCTAATGAATTTGGAGACGATCATGAGCATTTATCTACTCCATGCACAATTTCTCGTTCTAATTCCACTCGGCTGTGAAACAGTAGTGGGATGAGTGAATAAATACTGCTCCACATGATTTATGTAGTTCGCTAAATAAATAGGCACTATGATGTAACTATCTAAATTTCACATTTTCACCTGAATAATCAAAATCACCAGCTACAGTCGAGTGCGCTTGATTTGAATTCAAAGGCAATATGCTAGCGAAATTGAGTATACAGTTAACCTCTTTTTTTTTTTAATGCTGTATCAAAGATGATATTTTTACACAATTTTCTGAATTTTTTCATAATTTTTGTCCGTGTAGTTTATGAGATATGAATTGTCAAAGTCACGCCCTAAATCGGACAGAAATAACGAAATTGCTGAAAAACCGCAGGGTTGACCAATTATTTAAAAACCATAGGTGAAGAGAACAGCAGTTTAACTAAATAATAGAAGAAAAAATATTCAATTCACTGTATAATTATTAAGAAATTTCAATTGAAAGGTAGTCGTAACTATTTGCCTCTCTTTCTATCTTATGCATGTGATCACGAAAACTCTTGGAAAATTGAGAAAATGCCCCAACAATATGTCTGCATTATTGTTGAATTTTTTTAGATTTTGTCTAGAAGAACTTCTTTCTGGAAAAATTCCTGGGAAAAAATGAATTTAATAAAGAGAAATTTTTGAAAAATATATAAAGATTTTTTTGCGGAGTGAAGAACTCCATGAAAAAATCTGAAAAAAATTAGAGAGATGCTCTGGCATGTCTACGTCGTTGGTGAATTTTTTCATATTTTCTTGTATAATTGCCTTTCCTGGAGAAATTCTAGAAAATGATAGATTCAACAAAATGATTACTAAAAAACCACAGGGTTGACCCATTATTTAAAAACAATAGGCAAAGAGAACAGCATTTTAACTAAATAATAAATGAAAAAAATATTCAATTCACTGTATAGTTATTAAGAAATTTCAATTAGAAGGTAGTCGTAACTATTTGCCTCTATTTCCATCTCATGCATGTGATAGGAGATTGGTAATGTAAAAAAAATTCGAGAAGAAAAAAATTATAAACACAAGCTGAAGACATGATTTTCGAAAAGTTTAAGCACTGTTTCGTGTAAATTGAAGCACATTTTCTCGAATTATTGGCAATTAATTGGGAACTAATTTACAAATCCTCACGTTTTCCTGTTTCATCGATTCATTTCAACTTTGGAATACCGCCTTAAATGTATTATTCTTCAAATATCTCGGAATCTAAAGGAAATAAGGGAAATTGCATCGAGACTTTTTTTTTGTAATTTTTTTGTAACTCTTGAAATTCTCTACAAAAAGTATCCAAGTGAAATTGCACTTTCCGCTCGGTCTCCAAGACATTTCTTGAAATCTATAGAAAAAAATTAGTTCATTCTCTTCCCCCTATTTTTCATCAAATTCAGGTAAATTGCTCATTTTCCACGAAAAAAAAGAAACAATTGAATTTATAAAAACCTATCAACATCAATGTATTCCCGAAAATGTCAAAGAGCTCTTTGCGCATCCCTCAGGCACTTGTGTTGCATAATTCAATTGAAATTCATAGATCGTCGCGAATACGAGGTATAAAAATATTGAAACAAAAAGTAAAAAAAAAAGTGAAGAAATAACTTGTACGAGTGGATGTCATTCCCGCGGGGATTAGACGACTTTGCACACACGTTATCAAGTGGATTTTACGTTTGGATGTCATCCACAAGAGCTTTATACTGCCACGAACCACCTGCTACTGGGATAATCAATTTGAATTTTTATTGAATTTTCTCATATTCATTTTTATTTTTTCCTCTCCCACTTTTGCATTTTCTTTATTCACCGGCAGAGAAAAATAACATTTCACTTGAATTTGTATGTGTGTGTGTGTGTTATCAGGACAAAGGAATTGAGAATGAGGGGTCGTATGTGAATGTAAGGAAAAATCGTTTGTTTCCATGAGAAATT
Source organism: Aleiodes alternator (assembly GCA_963921955.1). Classification (NCBI taxonomy): domain Eukaryota; kingdom Metazoa; phylum Arthropoda; class Insecta; order Hymenoptera; family Braconidae; genus Aleiodes; species Aleiodes alternator. Next base: position 5,638,435 of record OY998099.1, on the reverse strand, counting down.
AAGGTACCCGAGGGCATTTGGAATCGCTGACCTAGGTTCCTTTCTATTCTGTACCTCTTGAATCCATTGGGAGGAAAGAAAAAGTAAAAAAATGAGTCTACGGACAGTCGTACGAAAGAATCCATGAATGATTGGATTCAATGGACGAATTTTATGGGAATAAATAAAACAGACATTTTTTTTTTCATTCAGAATGAAGATAAAATGTTCAAATTGGCGGAGAATTGAAAGATTTTTCTTTGAGAATTAATAAATTGAGAACTTTTCAACTGACATTTCAATTGAACGGTTCAAGACACAGACTTTGTAATGATTTCAGTGGAGAACTGAGGAAATTTTAGGGGAAAAACATGTGTTGAACTTATAATTTTTTATTTTTTTGACAATTTGGGTTTTTTTCAGCCAAAATTTAAGGGGTAACGGGGAATTTTCTTCTGATATGTTAGAAGCCAGGATGAAAAATTAGCTGAAATCGATATTTCAGTATAATAAACATAATATTTGATTGATTGAATTGGATATTATTTTGATTCCATATCTTTTCCGAAGATTTGATTGTGATAATTATTAAATTTTAGGATGGGTGCTATTCTGTATAATTACCTTACAAGTAAACGTTATTTCAATTTTTCGGGTTTTTGCGAGAGAGAAAGAAATATTGTTTATCGACGAGAATTATAATAAAATCAAATGTTATAGATAAATTATATACATGAAGGGGAGGTGAGTAAATTCAAATACAATTGCTCAAATGATGCAATTTGATCCAATTATATCCAATTTTAGCTACTTAGATATAATTAGATCTGCAGTAATTACAATTTTTTTTTAATAATTAAAAAAATATTGAAAATTGATAGAGACACACTATAACCTAAATAAAAAGTCCTTGATTTATGCGATTTTTAGTGCTCTTAGGAATATATACGCCTCTAATCAAAATATGTGAATTTTTTTTATTGCCGGAATTATTGGAGATTTTTTTCCTCACATGTTTCGTTCATAAAATATGACAAAGTTCGAATCATACGCCTCAACGGCCACCGGTTGTGCGTAGTAAGTTTCGTCATTGAACAGACACATGGAATTGTAGATCAATTTATTTGTTTGTATGTTGAACAGTTCTCGTTTACATCACACTTTCAATAGATTAAACCCATTCATGTGTTGAGACATTTTTCATTACTGAAGATAAGAAAACTCATTTATCAGATGTCAATGTTCGAAAAAAGTTGGAATTTCACGTGATTATTTTCAACTAATTTGAATAAATTCATTTCCAATTATTCTTTAAAAAATACTAGATTGAACAGTCGAATTATGATAACATATATGTAACACATTGCAGCATTAATTATGATTACAATTTCAATGAAATATCAAATGAAAATTTAGTTATTTGAGATTATTGAAATTATCAATACTTCTAATGAATAAAACACAAAATCATCATCATAATATTGATGGAAAATCATTCGAAAATAACTGACTCTCAAATGCCGCTATCAACGTCGAGTTGTGAGATTAATAAATGAGTCAATATGCGTTCAGGTGGTTATCACGTTTATCATCAATTCCATAAATCCGAATTAAAGGAACTATTTTTCCACGTGCGTTGGAGAGAAATGAGAGAATTTGGGTTAAAATTCTGGATTTTATGAATTTAAGAGATGAGAATGGAGTTAAACTAATTGATAAATCATCAATTTGATTTTAAGAGTAGTCCAATGACTGACGAATGACCAAGAATACTCAGAATATCATAATTATCAAAAAATTAGGGATTAATAAATAAATGACAATGAAAGAATAGAAAAATGATAGAAACTATTTCTGCAACAATCTCCAAGTGAATTGAATCAACTGACTAGTTTATTGTTAAATTCTCCAGTTTTTCCAAATATACTAAACTATTAATACTTTTCAACCAAATGATCAAATACTTAAATGTTTTCTCATCAGTTCAAATAATTTTATTCATAATCAAAGTGTTTACAATTATTTAAAAAGAACAATTCCACTGAAAATAATTAATTTGTCATTTACCAATATTTCAATGCATTATCTCTTTATTCATTATATTCTAAAAAATACATTCTTCGAATGGACAACAAGCAGGAAACTTTCTGTTCTTCTGTCTATAACGTCGCTGCAAGGCCCCATCATCTGGACATGGTTTATCCGACAGACAGCAGCTAAATGAATCAATTCACTTCATTAATATCAGAAATAATTTAATTGATAATAATTTTTTACCTCTTCACTTTGATTGTGTTATTTCGGCAGTCAATCCGTATACAATTGTCTTTCAGTGCCGTAATTGTATCGTTATAATTACTGCAATCCCCGACTGAACAAAATGATAATTCATTTTTAACAAATGGAAGACAATATTATATAATAGAATTTTATTTAGTAAAATGATTCTTTTCTACTCACAAATTTTCACTCTTTGAACTGACAAATCGATAATTGCGAGAATTATCAGACAAATGCAAAAAATTACTCTCATTTCTATTTTGTTAACGGATTAGCACAGTTGTTAGTTGTTATCACTTGACAATCTGAAAATCTAATAGATCTGAAGACGATTGCATGTGTTTATATACTCCATGCTCGATGAACAATTTTTCCTTCTCCCAATTTTTCTTGGCTGTGGGTGGGGCGAGTGAATAGATACTATCTCATATGATTGATGAAGTTCACCAAATAAATTGACATTATGACGCTATAAACGAAATTTCCCACTTCCACCTGAATAATCGAAATCATCAGATACAAACAGGTGGTTCTAATTTGAATTTCGAGTGGATTATTCGTGGAATATTTGTGACAATTTGTGAGGAGCTATTCCTCTGAAAAGATTAGCAGACCAAGCCAGTAAAGGAGATTTTACAATGACCGCAACGCAATGAATTCCGTATGGAATCGTTGCAGCTGGCTTATGTTTGCGAAAAAGTGCCGTATGGCAACGGACACATTCCCTTATTCCACAATCTAAGATTTATCCTAACAAATCTGACGAGTTCTCTTTCCTGCTTAGCATCCAATTCCAAATTCTTCCCCATTTTCATTCAAAAAATGCACAGGATTATCGAAAAAATTAATTGCGATTCCTAATATTTAGATTGATCGAGGTTATTGTTTGACAGGGAGTGCGTCCGTTGCCGTCCGACACTTTTCCGCAAACATACACAGAGAAAAATGTTTTCTTAATTTAAGAATGTGCAGTCCCTTAATTTAAGTGACCTGCCATTCTTAAATTAAGTGACTTTTCTCACTTAAATCAAGTAACTATTTCTTTCTTAATTTAAAAAAGTAAAAGTCACTTAAATTAAGTAACTTTTCTCACTTAAACCAACTGACTTTTTCTTTCTTAATTTAAGAAAGTAAAACTCACTTAAATTAATTGACTTTCCTCACTTAAATCAAGTGACTTTTCTCACTTAAATCAAGTAACTATTTTTCTCTTAATTTAAGAAAGTGAAAGTCACTTAAATTAAGTAACTTTTCTCACTTAAATCAAGTAACTATTTCTTTCTTAATTTAAGAAAGTAAAAGTCACTTAAATCAAGTGACTTTTCTCACTTAAATCAAGTGACTTTTCTTTCTTAATTTAAGTGACCTGCACATTCTTAAATTAAGAAAACATTTTTCTCTGTGTAAACCAACCGTAACGATTCCGTACGGGATTCATTGCGTTGCGCCCGTTGTAGAATCTCCTTAATAGATGAAAAATATCGGTTAAACCTTCCATCCCGATTGATTGACTAAGCCATTGGAACATCTCTTGGATCAATTCAGCTGGTAACCAAGTCCCAGTGAGCAACTTTTTTACAGAATTGTCAAATGATTATCATTTCAAATGCTCAAACCAAGATTACGATCAGCTTGATGCAATACAGCTTGACTTACTAGAGCATGTCACATGCATTTCCCATGCTTTGCCCATGCCATCACCATATACAGGAAATGCATTCATTTTGAATGAATTCCAGTTTCCTTGGGCAATCCATTTGTTACTCAATTGATTTGGAGCATCGTAGCCTAACTTCAATGATTCCAAAAATTAAATTCATGGTTCATGAACTGAATTCTAAAAAAATCGAAAACACGTCTAAATGGTTGTAAACGCAAGAAGTTTTGTAATTCAACAAACACACGGAGTTATAAACACATTTATTTGATTTTGTATACTAAATAGATTCGTTCGAATTCTGACCTTGAATGGATTAGAGACATACACGTGTGGAGACAATTTTCACTATCAAAGACTAGAAACCTTCATCATAATTCAATGTTTGATAATAGAAGTTGGAATGTGATATGAAAATTTTTGATTATTTTCGATGGAATATGTTCCAAACATTCATGAATATGGTCGAGACATTGGTGTCCAATATAATTCCGACTGGAGCTATCTATAAGTTATAATTCTATGTGTTATAATTGTAATGAGCTCTCCTACGAGTTTCCCTGGGAGTTCTCCAGGAAATTCCTCTAAGAACCCATCTAAGAATTCTCCTGACTGTTCCCCTCAAAGTTTCCGTGGAAGTTTCCTCCAAAGATCCCTTCAAAGATCCCCTGAAAGTTCCTCTGGAAGTTCTCCAAAGAGCTCTGCTAAGATTATTGTGGAACTCAAATCCTTTAACGAATCCTTATAAATGCCAGTTTAACATTCATGAACATTTAAAGTGTGAGACATCTATAGGCTACTCCAGCCTAGATCAAATCGTACGTCAACGTCTCGGTTCTATTTATGAATAAGTACCAAACTATTGGGAATAGGTGAGATAAATAAGTTCGAAACACAGTGAAATAATTTGAGTATTCAAGACTTTATGTAATTGCACGAAGATAGAAAATCAAAATGTGCACATGCAAAAAATCCAAGAAATGCAGCAGAGACCTGAAAGCAGCAGAGACCGCTACTATCATACACGATTAATTAAATTATTTATGGTTGCATATCCACAAACCAGAAAATTATAATTGCAAACTTTGGTAATATTTTTTTTTAAGAATCATTTATTTGTTTAAGAAAATTCAAAAATTTGTCAAATGTATGCTAATTCCATTATCATTCCAAAAAGTATCAGTACTAAAAGACAAAAAAGAAAAACCCCTAAATTCTTTCTTCCTATGAAATCATTGTTTATATTCATGTTGGCCGGCTTTCGCCATGTCAATTCACTTTTGACCTCATCGTTTTATTTCAAATAAATAATAATTCTCAGTAACGAAATTAAATAATAATTCAATATGAGTGAAAATATAAATTATTGCAGCATTAATTGGGATTTCAGATTTGATTGGATGGAATTTTTATAACTGACAATGCTACATTTAAAAAGTGAATCAGATAATTAAGATTTTTGTAATCATTAGTACTTTTCTCATAAATGAAGAAAAATTTAGCTATCATGATATTGATTCAAAATTATGACGAAATGACTGACTCAATCAACGCCTCCACCGAATGGTTCTATGATTGATGAATGAATTCAGGTGTTTGTCATATGTCCCATAAATTCCACGAATTTCAATTCATGAAACGATTTTTCTACGTGCGTAGAAAAAAGTAAGAGAATTTGAATTAAAGTACTAGCTCCAATGAATCAAAAAAGAATCAGAATTGAATGAAACTACTTAGAAATATGCATTCAATTTTAAGAATGGTACACTGATTGATGCATTTCCAAAAATGAAAATAAAGAGAGAGAAAAATGCTCAAAACTAGTTCTGCAACTATCTCTAAGCAAGTTAAACTAATTACCACTATTTCTCAATCATCAATTGTTTGCAACCAAAAATTAAAATAAACGAAATTTTTTTCTTCAGATTTTATAATTTCATTGATATTCGAATTTCACACCAATAATTTCAGTAAAAAAACAATAACTGAGCATTCATCAATATTTCAATAAATTTCCTCTTTATTAATTATTCTAATAAATACATTGTCTATGGGGACAACAATTGGGATATTTTTCTTTCTTTGGTCCACGGGAGAACTGCGAGGCTCCATCGTCTGAACACGGTTTTGTTATCGGACAGCAACTGAATTCATAAAAGCACTTCATTAATAAGATAGACCCGGGCAAAATGTACCTTTCAGGCTCAAACTATTCCCCATTTCTTTCGACAATGAAGAAGTCATCAAAAAAAATTGGAAAAATTCACCGGCAATATCGACGTTTTAGAGCATCTTCTCAATTTTTTTAAAGTATTTTCTATAAAGTACTTCACTCCGAAAAAAATCCTGAATCATATTGCCATGGGTGTTCATTTCTCTCTCCTATCAAAAGTAATTTAATTAATTATCATTTTTTTACCTCTGCACTTTGATTGTGTTCTTCAGGCATGTTATCTTCAGACATTTTTTCTTGAAAGTCTCCACTACATGAGTGTAATTACTGCAATTACCAACTAGAAAAATTTATAATGAGTTTTACTAAATCAAAAACAGCATTGCATCATAAAACTTTTTTTATTCAAATGAACTCACCAACTTTCAATTTTTGAACTGACAAATTGATCATTCCAAAAATAATCAGACAAATGAAATAAATTACTTGTAGTTTCATTTTTATTGGCGGACTGGCACAGTTACTACTTATTATTACTTGACAATCAGAAAATCTAATGCTTCTGGTGTCGATTACGTGTATTTATATACCCCATGCTCGATGAACAATTTTCCCTTCTCCTAATGCCTCTTGGCCATGGCACAGCGGTGGGGCGAGTGAATAAATTATGCTCCACATGATTGATAAAGTTTACTAAACAAATAGGCACTATGACGCTACAAACTAAATTTTCCACTTCCACCTGAATCATCAAGAACACCACATATAGGACAAGTGCTTACAATTTCAATTCCGTGCAGAATGTTCTTAAAATATAGCATAAACAACGCGGTTTGGGAAAATTCTTCAAAAAATATTTTTTATTGTATTTAATTCTCTACAAAAAAAAAAAAGATATTCAGAGATTTTCCTCGGAACCTACTCTATTGAGAAATATTTTCATTTTCTATATGAGAGCTTGGGGCATGCATGGTAAACATACGGTAAAATTTTCAGATCGTTAGTTATCCCCGTTTCAGAATAAAGCGGAAAATGCGTCATCACATACACACACACAGACATTTTCCAAAAACGGTGGTTCTTGACGTTTTGGGTCATATTATGATGACATTTGCAGTCATATTATGATGAAAACTCAAAATCGCAAAAAATTACAATTAGAAAGCTTCCATTCGGAAACAAAAATGGGAAGAAGAAAATAATTATCCGTTAATTCAGAAGATTTGACTTCTATCGTTGTTGCTTCACCAATTTTCAGTGAGGTGAAGGACGCAAGAATTATGGTGCTCTCCCCCCCCCCCCCCCCCTCTGAGTTCCTAGATGAACGATTTGTTGGGGTAACTCGGAAATTATTGTAAAATAGATCAAATGGTGCACAACCTAAAGTTTGATCAAAATAAAGTCACGCATTAAATTCCAATCAAGTCAATATAAATTTCGTTATCTCCCTTAGTTTCTGAGATATTCTTTTCAAAAGAAAATGTGAAAAAAATTGAACTATGAAATTTTATCTAAAAGTTTTTAATTAGAATAACTTAGTTTCTACTCACCCACATAAGGTTTTTGAACTGATAATTCAGCTATACAAAAAATTATCAGACAAATTAAGTATATAATTCTCATTTTTCCCTGGGGGCAACAGTTAAGTCGCTAATTATAATTGAAAATGAGAAAATTCAGTCAATCAGGAGACAATTACCTGTATTCAGACATTCTGACGATCAATAAAATTTTTTTTTTTATTTCACAGCTGAGGCAGGTGTCACTACTGCGTCTCTAGATTAGCAAAATTTGCTGAGTAAATATAGACTGATGATACTAGAATAATGTTGCATCACTCATTTTTGATCCAATACCAGTAGCGTCATCAGTAAGCGATGAGATAAAAAAAAAAATTCAAAAATTTTGGGATTAGTGAAAAAAATTTCCAGAATAATTTCTTCGGAAAAATTGAAAAAAGGCTGGAAAACAATTTATCGAAGAAAAGTTTATCAAGAAAATCATGAATTCATCATGAGAATAATAAACTCCTTCTAAAATTCGTTTTTTCTTTATCGAGTAAAATTAACAGAAATTATCACAATAATTTGAGACCATAAAAATAAAAAATGAAATGTGCAATAACAGTACTAACAACAATTCAGCCGCAGGTGTTTCCTATAAAGAATGAAATTACCCTCTGAAAGTCTCCATTTCACGTAGTAATGGAAATATTTTCTACCCAAAGCACAACAAATACTTTGACCAATTTATTCACACACCGAAGTTGATAAAAAATGTAAATGTAAAATATAAAATGAACGCAACTTTATCAAAGGCACTGAAAATGATGAAAGAAAACAAGTGAATAGTGAAATGAAGTATAAGGAAAAGAAATCCGAGAAGAAACAAATAGGGAAACAAAGCGGGGCAATCAGTGGGAAAAGTTTAGTTTCGATAACTAAAAAAAAAAAAAAAAAAGAAACTCGAGACTCGTTAGACATTGAGAAAGATATTCTCAATGTATCTTTCTACTATTAATCTTTATTTCTTCCCCATTTACTTAACAAGGTGTGGATCAATACAGTTCCTTCCAAGTCCAATGAAAATCTTCAAGGAGTTTGCTGAACCCGGGAAAAAATAATTTTGTCTAAGTATGTATGATTATATATAATTATATATGAAATTATATATAATTATATATATTCATATATGGATCCATATATAATCATATATAATCATATCAATCTGCATATATAGTTATATATAGAGTTATATATAATTTGATCTATTTCTATCTAACTAGTATATGGCTTCTAAGGTTATATATGGAATTATATATAATCATATATGCGATCATGCATGATTATGTTCAATTATATATATTCATATATGAATTCATATATAATCATGTCTAATTGTGTCAATCTCCATATATAATTACATCTGATCAGATCTAGCTAGATTAAATTTATGTATCATCATGTATGAGCCTATATATAATTCCATAATCTTATGAGTTATCATATATAGACTCATGTATAATCATATCTGACGAGGTCATCATTGTCGAAGTTTTTTGTGAGAATCTCAAAATTATCTATTTTACATTTTTTGAATCATAAATATAATATTTTCACTGTTACGAACAAACATACAACCAGCGCGTGAATTAACTATTCAATCATTCTTAATATCGAATTTAAAAGAAAATCTTAGTATCACCAATTTTTTTTCATTCTAGTTATTTTTTTGCATACATACGAATTTAATGAGCATCAAATCATCACTGTCTTTTATTGGAACTATATGCTCAATTATCGTTCTTATCATCGGGTGACAAAATATTCTAGTATGTTCAATCTGGAAACGGCGAATAACGATCCATAAATCCTTTTGAATTTGAGCGAAAAATCTAATTGATCCATAGATCATAGTGTCATTTATCTCAATCAATACGTTGTGGCTATTTGTTTTAATTATTCTATAAATTTCTGATGTGTATATATCTGTAGCTATCTTTACACGTGAATAAATAGTCACATTTTCAAATTCAAAACCGTTGAACTGAACAAAATCTGTTTTTGGACATTTTATATAATTATATATGGTCATATATATTTATGCATGGTTATACATAATTATATCTGATTAGACATGGCCATTTTTCAGATCTAATTATATATAATTCATCATACATAATCATATATAGTTAGACAAAATCTTTTTTTCTCGGGAAGTATTATTTGAAATCTTAATATTATTCCGAGATAATTGGGCAATTGATTTTAATGTTTCAAGAATTCAATGCAAATGAAATGAGTTTCATAAGAAATTTAAAGTTTCAAGATTGATCAATTAAATTATTGAATTGCAACTCTTTATTAATTGCACAATTGATTCGAGAATTTCCATTATTGAGTGTTTCAATTAATTTGCATAATTTCTGTTGATTTTTTAATTCGTTAATATCTTTGATAAGGATGCTGAGTCGTTTTTCAAAAGAAATGTTTACGAAAATTTAATTCTTTAAAAAATAAGGTCCCATAGTAACTTGCTGTAAAACTACTGGTTTTGTGGTGAAAAAAGTGATGCGATTAATCGATATTTGAAAATGATCGATCGGAAGTCGATTTAATATTGTTTTTCTCCTCATTTTAATGAATCTCGAATCCAAAATGCGAGATATCGCATCGATTAATCGATATTTGGAAAATTATCGACTATAAGTTGATGTCATAGATTTCTTTTATATCGTCAATCTGGAATTCAATGCGAGATATTGGATCGATTAATCGATACTAGAAAATAAATCGATTCATCGAAAACCGTCAAACCTGAATAGTTTAAAAAAAAAAAATTTCAGAAAAAATTGTTGTAGGCATGCCATTGCATGCTTTTAATTGCTTCTCAATGCGATAAATTCGAGCCATTCAAAAAATTCCATCAATCGAAACGCCAATAACCACAAATCCTCCACGACGTTTCTCTAACCCAAACAATTTCTTACGTATCTTACGTAGAATAAATAAAGAGGAAAAAAAGAATGTAAACGCAAAATTATTGGCACTGGAGAGTCGGATGGACATGTGGTCTTGTTGGGAATATATCTTACTGAAAATAGGGATGTGTTTCCTCTTTTTTCTCTTTTTTTTTTTTGAGAGAGAAGAAGCGAAGCTCTCACTGTCGTATGGCACACAGTATTTTCCAACTCTCTGGCCTCGTTGTGTAGTCTAAGAGGCCACAGAGAAGAAACGCCTTTTGGTACACCAAGCCTACGTCTTCTGGCACAAAGATTGGGTAAGCAAACTCCTAAACCTGATTTATTACTTGATAAACCCTTTTTACCTCATTCCCACAAGTATACAAACGCTATTCACTGGGAGATATACTTTTTTGGCTAAAATTCGAAGCTGAACCGTCCCAGTTCACGTTAACTTCTTGGCTTCTCTTTTTTTTTTTTAAGCTACTTAACTTACTTCTGCATCTGATAAATTTCTGAGGAAACGACAATTTGCTTTTTTCGTGAAAAGAAAATAAGCGTTAATTTTTGAAGGAAAAAAAAATTGAATTGTTTGGAATATAGGGAAAAGTGGGGGAAAATAGAGATTGTATAGAGGGGGTGAAGATGGAATTTTTTGAAAAATTCTGAAAATTTTTGATTTTGCAACAATTCACAAAAAATTCTTGAAAATGAATTTTGACACATATTATCTACCTTAAATTTTCCAAGCTTCTCAATGGATCTATCCGATAAATTCTCCCTTGCAAATTTTCATTAATTTCAAATGATTTTTATCATTAAAAAAAAATATTTGAAATTGTATTGCAACTATTTTCGAAAAGAGTGGTTTCATCAAAAAACTATTGAACAACTTTTTTTGTAAAAAAAAAAAATTTCGAAAAAAGTTTCTTGACATTTTTCTTCAAGCCCAACAGTCTCCAAGATATTCAAAAAAATTTCATTCAATTTCAAAGCATCCCGACTCAAGTATCAAAAAAAAGACCTTCATGAGCACTCCTCACACCAATGAACTCATGATTGAATACAATAAAAAAAAGAAGGGATAAATAAAAAAAATTGTATAAATAAAGTGCAGATGACGATAAGTTTATTTCCAGTTCTTTCACCCATACGAATCGAAGAAAAGACTCCCAAGAAGATCATTTCAACCTCTCCAAGACATAATACGGATTTCCTTGGCTGGTCCATGTCCCAGGGGTTCGCTACCAATCCCGTTCAACAAAGCCCCGGGAATGGACTTGCCTTACCCCCGGTGACACCTTGGTGGCCTCTTCGGAGTAAGCTCAACTAGCTACCCACTTCCTCCACCTCTTTATTCCTCTTCACCCTTACGTTCCTCGCTTTTTTCTCATTCTCTCTCTCTCTTCCACTCTCTTCACCATCAAAGCAGCCATGCTCTTCTCAGCCCAATGTGGAGACTATTCTTTGTGTCTCCCATGGGATATGAGCACTCAAAAAAACCTGCTCAGCGAATTTACCAAGAGCTGCTTGTTTTTTTAATTTTTCCTGCATCTCACGATTTTTTAGTTTCTTTCGATTGGAATAGTAGTGGTATCCCAGCGAACTCGAATAGAGTTGACGTTTTTTTTTTTCTTGCTGCCGTGGCAAAGACGATATTTTTTTACATTTTTATGAATTTTTTCATATTTTTTATCAGTGCAGTTTATGAGATATGGATTATCAAAACTACTGAAAATAGCGGTGGTGGGGATAAAACCCCCTAAATCGAACGGAAATAATGAAATTTTTAAAAAATGTCCTCATGCTATTCTATCGAAAGTGACCAAAATCAAAAAGGGACAATAAATTGCCCGAACCACTAGGATTACCTAAATTATTAAGAAATTCTCCAATTAATCCTAATACCAAAAAATCTTCTCATCAATATCCTAAAACACAAGAAACCGAGATAAAAAAAATTCCCATACAAATGTAACGAAATTTGAATATCCCGTGAAATCCACGTGGCCTTGTTTAATAAATCCGGAATTAAAATGGAAATTTAACGCTACTTGTATTCCCGTATATTTCATTCAGAGATTCCAGTGTTAAAAAAAAGTCTTGAAATAAAAAAAAATTAAAATGGTAACGGCATATGTCGCCTAGTCTGCAGGTTAACCAGCCCTTTTTGTTTTATTTCAATTTTTTTTCTTTTGCATTCTCCTTTTTTTTATTCTAGTCGACTCTCAATTTGCATTGTAGATTTAACTGCAGAATGCTTTCCGGTTGCTCTTTAAAGGGGATTTTTACGGTGTAATGCAGACAGAGTGGGCAAAGAGCGAGAGGAGGAAAGGGAGGTGAGCAGTGCACGAAATGTTTGAACGCGTAAAAAACTTTTATTTTTCAATTTCCAATAGAATTTTAATATTTTTGATTTTTTTTTTTAGAATTTTTTGTTTTTCTTTAATTACGAGAAAAACAGGGAAACAAGAATTTAATTTTTTATACAATTTTTATCATGTCAATTGACGTGGAATAATCATTTTTCCAAAAATTATTTACATTTTCATTTATATCATTAATTTCTTCAAATTTTATCTTTTAATTAATTTGTTATTATCTCAGAAACTATTAAATTTAGGAAAATTCTTCGAGAGACCTTTTTTTTGTAGAGAATTTCATTTACTGTGAAGAAAGTTCTTTTTAATAAATTTATATAATTCTAATAGTTTCTGAGATAATTCAAATAATTTGAATCGTTGATTGATACCTGAAAAATGAAATTTATGGAAATTCTACAATTATCACGTTTTTGGAGAACTTTCAATAGCGATTGGCACGATAATAATGTTCAATATCACGAGACCAATAATTTTCGTCACTATGACCACTGAATTGTTGATAAAAAAAGAAAAGAGGTAGTAAAAATCTCAATCATCAAAATGGACATGGAAATTTTACACCTAAAATACGTGAATAATGATCCAGAAATGAACTGCAAATGCCCAGTATGCAATTGTGGTTGACATTATAGATTTTCATTCGCAATATATTACCAGTGCTGGTGCTTTTAAAATAGGCATGGCTTGGACAGTTATGGACACTGTGATACATTAGCCTCATTGTCCCCAGGAGATTCAAATAATACTATATAGTATTCTCTACAAACAAAATCAAAACAAAATCGCCCTATGTAGATCATTTTTTGAGATATTCGTCAAGAAGAGAAATAGAAAAAAATTTATTGAGATAAGTCTATTTTTTTGCCATTTTTTTTTTTGAAAATATCTCGGAAAATAAGCAAGGTAGGGTGATTTCGCTCCATTTTATTATACTGACTAAATTTGAAGAATTATACATTGTTTGGTAAATTTCTAAAACTTGGAATGGCCATATTCACTCTAATTTCCGAAAATATCCTAATTTCAAAAAAACTAATTGTTTCATTATTTCATTTTATTTTTCTTATTTGTAACGGTTTCATGATTGGATGCTCTCAAATGTATCCATGTGTTGAGCAGTAAAACAAAACAAATTCCAAAACACTAATAAAGACTTACAATTTTATTTTTTATTTTATTTCGAATTCGTGATCCACGTGGAAAAGACTCCTGATATTTCTTTTCGAATCGACAATCTAAAAACTTTAGAAATAATCACAGGAAAAAAATACATGTTTCTCACGAGTTAGAAATAGATGCACACCTTCAATGTGGAAATACAATGATGTGAAATAAAATATGTACAAAGTATGCACAATCAAAATAATTTGAGATATGAGCAATTTCGAAATTCTCTTTTTGATTATTTTTGATTATTTGATTATCAATTGGATGGGTTAAGAAGAATTGAGATAATCAACTAAATTTGGATAATCATAGTCATTGTTTTGTCAATTTGTAAAAATTATCATCACTATCTTCATTCTGATTTTCCAAAATTGAAAAAAATTAAGAAGAAACGGATCAATTCAGTTTCACGTATTTCATTAGTTATTGGTAACAATCGTATCATTGGAATGCTCTTAAATATATCCACGGATTGCACAGTTAAAAAGTTTTTTTTTCTACAACACTCATACAAAATTATGATTTCATTTTTCATTTCATTTCTAATTCGTGACCCACGTGGAAAGGACTCCTGGTATTTTTTTCAAATCCAAACTCTAGCAAAAAAATCACAAAAAATTACACGTATCTCACGAATTAGAAATAAATTTCAGCTTTCGACGTGGAAATATAATAATGGGGAATAAAATATGCACAATCTGAAATAATGGAGTAAAATAGCATTTGGAATAGAGTATAGAAGAGACCAGAGCACGACGACCACCCTCAAAAATTATATCAAATTTTTTTTTTTCTCTTTCATCAGATCATTATCCCTTTCATGTATTCAGTATTTTCTTAGACCGTTCCACAGGACCCGAGTCATGAGTGACCACTCTCAAAAATAAGGTCAAAGGGTGCCCTGGTGGAAATTTTTCTCTTAAAAAAGTCGGAATAATTCTTTAAAAAGACAGAATAAGAGTTCGGACAGTGTTCGGAACTATGATTTGAATTCCCAGACTGTTCTGAAGGGCTCGACATTCTCCCAGACACGATGATAAGAGCGCATCACGCAGGTCAGTGGGAGTGAAAGTGCCAATGTTCTCACCCGCACACACGTGCGTAATGTAATCTTTTCATCGTGTCAGAAAATATTCTAGATGCTTCGGATCAGTCTGGCTGTTTACAGAATGGTTTCAAACATTCTCCAGTTAACATATGGAATAATCAAAATTAATATTCTAATGTTAAACAGCTGTATTCTTACATACCTTCGCCACCTGATACCCACATTCATAACTGCAACCCGAGCTAACTGTTATCCCTTTCTCTTTACCTACTCTTGTACCCACCCTGAGGAAAAATCTTAGCTTTGAGGGGGACATAGGTTTAGAAATAGGTTATTTTCATGATTTTCCTGTTTTTTTTTTTCCAATGAATGTATTACATTAATTGAATCTTTAAAGATATTTTATACATATATTCAATGGAATATTGTGGATTTTCCATAGCATTCCATCACAAGATAGACGAAATACAAACTATTCCTCCCCCCTCCCTCCATCGGAAATCACCATCAGACGCGGTAATCTGCTTGAATTGTGAAGTCTGCGAATTTCCTCTCTAATCAATGGAGTAAATATCGCAACGGTAAATATCTGAACAATTTTATAAATACTTTTGAAATATTCAACTTTTGTTCTGAACTTTTTTTCATTTTGTAAAACTATTTTCGAGATATTAGCCTGAAACTCATTTTTGGAAAAGTTTTGATTTTCTTCCTATCCCTTTTCCAAGCTTTTGGGACTTTGCAACTAGAGATGGTTGAAATATGCTGATCAAAACCAGCTTGTTGAAAAAAAAAAAGAAGCCGGTCACGCGAATGATGAATTAAAATCGCCGTTGACTTAATTAACGGAAAAACGCAATTCGTTGAACTTTAACATTTTTTAAGAATAGAAAAGGATACTTTGTCCTAGAAGCTGTTTGAACGCTTGCGTTCCACTTTAAAACTCACCCATTCATATTTTTTGCATTTTTTTTGAGCACTGGAACGTTGATGCAATTTGTTTCCTCATTTGACTGGACTATACGTATTTCATGTTGTGTAGAAAAATCAAATGTGTAGGAAGATTATGAACTCAACGCCATGTATATTTATATGTTGATAGCAGGCTTCATTCTTCAAAAACTTGGGTGAAAATTCCTCTCGTCAAATTACAGGAAGCGTTGCAGCAAGATTTCACCAAATTTTGCTACAAAATTGCCGTTAGTTTGGCTGCAAATATGTTCCCAGGATTTTCCGTTGAAATGCAGCAATATTTGTACGCAATCTTAGTCCAAAGAGTGGACGATAACTTGGGGATACTGGGATAACTCAAATAAATATGTTATCGGAAATATTTGTCGACACTATGACAAAAATTGGATGTCAATTGTATTCATCGCTTGTAAGACAATTTGTCGACAAATTGACGGTCGGCCGGATGACCAAATGGTCGGAGCCATAATAAAGAAGAAGAAGAAGAAGACAAATTGACGGCTTCTTGCTATCTGGGATTATAATGACACATTATTCTGGATAAAAGAAAGTTGAAAATATAAAGAAAAGAGAAATTTCTGTAATTCATCAGTTTTACTCAGCCAAGTATCATAAAAAATTTTGAATTATTATTCCAAATTTTTTGAATTGACATGATCTGTTTATTAATGGAGCAGAGGTCGGTGACAAGATTTCGAGGCAAAAAAGTAAAATCCTAATTAAATTAAAAAAAAAATGAACTTTTGCTGAAAGTTACTAAGCCATTGATCGAAAAAAACAACCATTAAATGAAATTGAGATTCATCATCACGTAACCAAAATTCCCATTGAATTTCGAATTATTCTGTGCTTGTTTGAAAGCTGAATTTAGATGATTAATCACAAATTAATAACGCATTGAGGCAATTTTTTATTTACCTCGAAATTAGCGAAAAAATAAATAAATTATTCAATCTCTCTCTCAAAAAATTGAAAAATAAAATTTTATAATTTTTTTTTCTGTCAAAAAAATATTCCGACTGTATAAAAAAAGTGAATTTTCTGAATAATTGCAATGTAAAAAATTTTTTTAATAAAATAACTTGTTATTAATATTCTTTTTTTTAATTCACAGAATTTCCCATTTGATGATGTTTAATTACTCTACAAAATTCTATTTTAATCATACAATTAATGGAATAATTTGACCCATTTTATTATTAATTAATCAGTGAATTTTGATATTTTTTTTTTGAAAAAATTGTTGCATCAAAAAGAGATTAAAAATTTTTTTTACAAAATAACATCGTTATGCAATTTAGATTCATTTATTATGATATTCTCAAAATTGTCCTAAAAAAACAGGGATTCATGATAAGTATGGAATTCTAAGCACATAAGGTCAATGTTGATAAACCAATTATCATTCTGGTTAATTCCAAATTACGAAGTATTATTTTATTCTTCAATATTCGTGGCCAACTGTTGGTTCAGTATCAAACCAGTGCTTATCACATTAACATCGCATTTAAATTCAGAAACTCTTCTTTTATAAATCCTAAAAATGAAGACAATTGTACTGTTTTGTATTTTATTCTCGTTAATTCAAATTTCATTGCAGAAAGCATCGATTGGTAATATTAATCTTCATTAAATCTCCATCAATTCTCCACAATTACTTCTTCATCCTATCAATTCAAAACAGTATAAAACTCAAAAGGAAAAAAAAATTGATTTTGGAATTAACAAATTTTGAATTTAAAACAATCCCATTTTTATGAATTGGAAATTTTAATTGAAAAGAAAATGAAAATTTTCTTAGATTTTTGAAAAAAAATTGTGCAGTCAATAAAATTTGGTGCAATTTTTCTCCTTTAAATCTCCTGAATTCCAAAGATATTAGCAAATAAATGAAATTAAATAAAAAAAATTTCCACTTACATCTTCTCACACAATTGCAAATAAATGATAGCACACCTGTGTAAATATCTTTGAGACACTTCTAATTATTCTACAGCCACGCAACAATAACTTCTTTTCAGCATAAAAATCAGCCCATAATGAATTATTTTATCCATCCTTTTATTATTTCATATTTTTCTGCATTATTATGTTTTTTTTGTTCTTCTAGAGGGAGATTGTAACAAGGCTCAATTGGAGAAAATAGCCGACTACAAAAATGGATGCTACAAAATATTCTGCCATCCATCTGGGAGTCATCCCGGAATTCTTTCGTGAGTCTAAATTCAGAGATAATTTATCCGAAATAATTGACATTGATAATTGAATAGTGAAAAGCTTAAACGAGAGATGTCTATGTTTTTCCTCATTTTTTTAAATAATATCGCAGGAAAATAATGGAGATACGCCCTTTTTGGCCCAATCTATTTTCATAGATCTACAAGAATAGACCATTGCAAAAAGGGCGTATCTCCATCAGTTTTTGGCAAATATTATTAATAGTGTTTTTTGGATATTTTTTTTTTTCGTAGAAAAAGTAGCAATAAAATAATGATATTTGCGGGAGTGATTGAGTATTTATTTGAGTCTTCAGAGAAAGAAATTCATCAAAAAATATCAAAAAATGAGGATACAAGAGCCATTCTTGCGAAGCCCCTCGAATTTAAAACACTCTGCGGCACGCAGTGTGACTGTTACAGATTTCAATTGAAAAAAAAAATAAATTGGCTCAGTCTAGATACACATAGCTACAGAAATACGTAGGGGATTTCAAAAATATTGTTTTTTGTGTGATTGGTGACCATTTGAATGAAAAAATTCAAATTTCGGCCGAAAAAATGGCAATCTTTAATCAATAAAAAATGTGCAAATAAATTTTTTAAAAATCCCCTACGTATTTCTGTTCGAAATATTGTTTTCAAGATGCTGTGGGAAATTTAAATGAAAATAATGAGAATTATTGGAGTTATGCTGCGTGCCAATTTGAAAAGTCATGTTTCGAGAAAAACACGATTGACGTTTTGACTTAGGCTATGAATATGAAGAAATGCCTTGGGGAAAATTCAAAATTTCATGTGAAATAATAGGTTTCACGTGATAAATTTTGATGTCCATATTCTGGAAGGCCCAAAGTAATTTTTAAAGCAAGAAAAAAAAATTGATTTTTTGAAAATTCTACAGTGGTGTTACCCCTTAATAAAAAAAAGAATTGATGATATTTTTTGCTGTCTCAGTTTTTGAGATATTCATTGAAAATAAAAGAGATTAATTGGCTCGTTTTACTTCTCCGCTAATAAAAATAATAAAAATTTGTAATTTCAGCTGCGGTCTTCGATCATCTGATTGTGGACCTGGTAAAAGATTTGTTGGCACGAAATTCGATCATGAGAAGGAATATCCTGACTGTTGCGTTCAAATAATTTGTGAAGAATTCAAACATGAAAATGCATCTAACAAATAGTTTTTCCAATAAATATAATGAAAAATTACTGTAAAATAAAAACATACGATAGAACGTATGGTTCATTCTATGAAAATAATCATTTCTGTTTACTTCATTTTTAATCCTCGAAAATGGAATTTTCCAGAATTACTTGGAAATTTATTTTTTCGCTGCAAATATCTCGAATAGGTGGAAAAATTATCAGCAATTCGTGATACAAGTGTACTAAAAATACAACCTTGAAATAAAAAAATGTATATTCTGTTAGATTTTTGTGAGCATAAAATTTACTACTATAAAAAGTGTCTTTCGTCTCTGCATCACTGCAGTCTTCAAACTACAACACCAAGTAACTCCACTTATTTCTCAGCAAAAATGAAATTATATTTCTTGATTTGTCTCGTAATATTCGATTCAATTAATTTATCCCTCCAAGTGCCAAAAATTAGTGAGTATAAACAAAATTTTTCTCCAAATAAATTTGATTGTAAAATTTTTCATTTTATACATGAAATTGTAGAATTTATTTCAAAAATTCCATTCTCCCATGATTTTTTAACTAATTAATAAAATAACTTGTTATGAATATTCTTTTTTTTAATTCACAAAATTTTCCATTTGATGATGTTTAATTACTTTATAAAATCTATTTCAATCATGAAATTAATGGAATCATTTCACCCATTAGATCATTACTTAATCAGGGACTTAATAATTTTGATATTTTTTTTTTCATTGTTGCATCAAAAACAGATTACCATTTTTTTTTACAAAATAACATCGTTATACAATTTAGATTCATTTCTTATGATATTCTCAAAATTGTCCTAAAAAACAGGGATTCATGATAAGTATGGAATTCTAAGCACATAAGGTCAATGTTGATAAACCAATTATCATTCTAGTTAATTCCAAATTACAAAGTATTATTGTATTCTTCAATATTCGTGGCCAACCGTTGGTTCAGTATCAAACCAGTGCTTATCACATTAACATCACATTTAAATTCAGAAACGCTTCTTTTATAATTTCTAAAAATGAAGGCAATTGTAGTGTTTTGTATTTCATTTTTGTTGATTCAAATTTCATTGCAGAAAACATCGATTGTTAATATTAATCTTCATTAAATCTCCATCAATTCTCCACAATTACTTCTTCATCCTATTAATTCAAAACAGTATAAAACTCAAAAAAAGAAAAATAATTGAATTTGGAATTAACAAATTTTGAATTTGAAAAAAATCCCAATTTTATGAATTGGAAATTTTAATAAAAAGAAAATGAAAATTTTCTTAGATTTTTAAAAAAATGTTGTGCAGTCAATAAAATTTGGCGCAATTTTTCTCCTCTAAATCTACTAAATTCCAAAGATATTAGCAAATAAATGAAATTGAATAAAAAAATTTCCACTTACCGTCAATGGCCCAATTAATGCCATCGGCCCAATTAATGCCACTTTTCATACATTTTCGTGATTATTGAACTTATTCGAATTCTCAACTCTAAGTAATTGATAACAGTGGCTAAAAAAAATTCTAAGGACACCGGACAATCAAAATATCCGATATTTCTCTACTAGATATATTTCTAACATTAATCCGTTGAATGCGACCAGCGTGCTCAGCAAAATAAAGCCCTGAAGCTCTTCATGTGGAGTTAGAGTGTCTCATCAGTTCAATGTGTGATATTGAGAAAATTTAAGTATTTAATAAATCGAAAATTGTATTGATTGTTAGCAAAATCATTGGACTTTCATACAAATTGACGAATAATTTACAAATAACGACCAGTGATGGAAATTAATTGATGGCAATTATTGGGACCCTCTATGGCAGAAATCGAGCCATGGTGGCATGAAACGGGCCATGGGCAAAATATTTTCAAAAATATAAATCAAATAATTTTTATCATTAATTCAAGAAAATAATTAATGTAAATGATAGTCCAGACCCATGTTCTTTCGAGCAAAAATCGAATATGATTTTATGATAAGATATAATTATTCTATGAAAAATATGTGGCAGAATAGGTCTCTTGGTGGCATTAATTGTGTCATTGACGGTACTTCTTCTCACACAATTGCAAATAAATGGTAGCACATCTCTGTAAATATCTTTGAGACACTTCTAATTATTCCACAGTCACGCAACAATAACTTCTTTTCAGCATAAAAATCAACTCATAATGAATTATTTTATCTATCCTTTTATTATTTCATATTTGTCTACATTTTTATGTTTTTTTTTGTTTTTCTAGAAGGAGATTGTAGCAGCGCTCAATTGGCGTCAGTAACTTTCTACCAAAATGGATGCTACCAAATAGAATGCAGAGAGCCTCGAACGACTCCCTTAACTCTTCCGTGAGTCTAAATTAAGAGATAATTTATCCGAAATAATTGACATTGTTAATTGAATAGTGAAAAGCTTAAACGAGAGATGTCTATGTTTTTCCTCATTTTTTCAAATAATATCGCAGGAAAATAATGGAGATACGCCCTTTTTGGCCCAATCTATTTTCATAGATCTACAAAAATGGACCATTGCAAAAAGAGCCTCTATCTCCATTAGTTTTCGGAAAATTTTATTAATAGCGTTTTTTGGCTTTTTTTTTTTCATTGAAAAAGTAGCAATAAAATAATGATATTTGAGGGAGGGTTGAGCATATATTTGAGTCTTCAGAGAAAGAAATTCATCAAAAAATATCGAAAAATGACGACACAAGAGCCATTCTTACGAGGCACCTCGAATTTAAAACACTCCGCCGCACGCAGTGTGGCTGCTGCAAATTTCAATTGAAAAAAAAAAAAACAATTGGCTCAGTCTAGATACACATAGCTACAGAAATATGTAGGGGATTTCAAAAATATTGGTTTTTGTGTGATTGGTAACCACTTGAATCAAAAAATTAAAATTTCGGCCAAAAAAACGGCAATCTTTAATTAATAAAAAATGTGCAAATCAATTTTTCAAAAATCCCCTATGTATTTCTGTTCGAAAATTGTTTTCAAGATGCTGTGGGAAATTCAAATGAAAATAATGAGAATTATTGGAGTTATGCTGCGTACCAATTTGAAAAATCATGTTTCGAGAAAAACACGATTGAAGTTTTGATTAAGGCTATAAATATGAAGAAATGCCTTGGGAAAAATTCAAAATTTCATGTGAAATAATAGGTTTCACGTGATAAATTTTGTTGTCCATATTCTAGAAGGCCCAAAGTAATTTTCAAAGCAAGAAAAAAAAATTGATTTTTTGAAAATTCTACAGTGGTGTTACCCCTTAATAAAAAAAGAATTGATGATATTTTTTGCTGTCTCAGTTTTTGAGATATTCATTGAAGATAAAAGAGATTAATTGGCTCGTTTTACTCCTCCGCTAATAAAAATAATAAAAATTCGTAATATAATTTCAGGTGTGGTCTCCGATTAGCTGAATGTGGACCTGGTAAAAGATTTGTTGGCACTAAATACGATCGTGAGAAGGAATATCCTGACTGTTGCGTTCAGATACTTTGTGAAGAACTCGAGCATGAAAATGCATCTAACAAATAGTTTTTCCAATAAATATAATGAAAAATTACTGTAAAATAGAGAATATACGATAGAACGTATGGTTCATTCTATGAAAATAATCATTTCTGTTTACTTCATTTTGAATCCTCGAAAATTGAATTTTCCAGAATTACTTGGAAATTTATTTTTTCCCTACAAATGTCTCGAATAGGTGGAAAAATTATCAGGAATTCGTGATACAAGTGTACTGAAAATACAACCTTGAAATAAAAAAATATGTATTTTGTTAGATTTTTTTAAGCATAAAATTTACTACTATAAAAGGTGCTTTTCGCCTTCGCATTGCTGCAGTCTTCAAACTACAACACCGAGTAACTCCACTCATTCCCCAGCAAAAATGAGATTATATTTTTTGATTTGTCTCGTAATATTTGATTTAATCAATTTATCCCTCCAAATTGCAAAAGTTGGTGAGTATAAACAAAATTTTTCTCCAAATAAATTGAATTGTAAAATTTTTCATTTTATACATGAAATTGTAGAATTTATGTCGAAAATTTCAATCTCCCATGATTATTAACTAATTATTTAAAAAATATTTTTTATTAATTATACTCGAAATTATTTTCAAAAATAATTTTTTAATCAGTCGGCGATATAGAAAAAGTACAAGAATGACTGATTGATGATTTTTTAAATATCTCCGAGCATATTAAATGTACGAATATTTTTTTATTATTTTGTTTAGATCCAGAATGTAGAAAATTCAAAGATGACCTAGCTGGTCGTTTAGAAACCTGCATACATATCGGGTGTGACGACAAGGGACTTGTATCTAAAGGAACGTAAGTTCAAATCCAGAAGTAATTTTTAGCTAAATGATTAAATCAATTGATTAATTCAGTCAAACAATTTTTTCGAAATTTTTTTCTTGGATATGCGACCTTATTATAATTTAATTGTTGAAAATGGAATTTTGGGTCTCTGCTGATTTCATTATCAATTAAAACAAAATATTTTTATTAAGATTATTCATCGACGTTTCGTCCCCCATTTTGGCGCCATAAAATGATCAAGCGAATTAAAAATACTAAAATATTGCACACTCTCATAATTGTTAACAAATATTTAAATTTTTTATAAATAATTTTTTTACCTTATAACTCAAAATTTCTTCGACTCATTATGATGAGTCAAATTTCTTTGACTCTTCGAATTTTCGATTAAAGTTCATCATCTGATAGTTATTCCGAATTTCTAATAGGGAATGATATGAATAGGGAGAAGTGGGGCAAAATGGACCTCAGTGTCGACATGATCCAGAATTTTTTTTTTCGGAGTGAAAGATTTTGTGATAAAATCATGAAAAAATTAACGAAAATGCTCTAATATGTGCAAATTGTAGGTGAATTTTTTCAAAGAATTTCTATTAACTCTTTTGCTCTTTAAGAAAAATCCCAAATTAATTTGAACTGCAGGTCTCATTTGTCCAAGTATTCCCTGAATTAAAAAAAATTACTACGAAATTTTTCATTAAATTAGTTTTTTCGCATCTCAGTCACTTCTGAATATCAACGAAATCAACTTAATCACAATAATTAAAGGTAATATCTCTGATTATAGTTGCAGGACACCTAAAGACTGTAATCCCGGTGATTTTCGAACTGCAGAAATCTGGCATGATGGAAAAGAATTCCCTCATTGTTGTCCGCATAATTCTTGCACAAGGGATCCACTGAATAGTAAGGAAGGTGAATTATTACAGCCATATGACCCAGGTTTCCACAAGTGATCATATTTGAATGGATATTTTTCAAACTCTCCATGGAGAAATTCTTCGGCACTCACGAAAAAAAATTCGAAGACATAATTAATTCAAATTAATAAATTCAAAAAATTGTAAAACTGAAATTATTGAAAATAAACAGAATTCAATCATAAAACTAGTATATTTAATTGAATTCACCAAAAATTTCCATAATTATTATGACTATTTTTCTGCTCTCAACTCGCCTATTTTTAACTATAAAAAAAAGAAATGGAAGTCTAGATCAGTATTAAGGCAGTATCCCACAGTACAGTCAATAAAGCAGAAAAGAATGAGGATTTGTAGGGAAGTTTCCAATTAATTGCTGATAATTCAGGAAAAAGTGCTTCAATTTACTCGAAAAAGTGATTAAACTATTTGAAAGTCATATCTTCAGCTTGTGAATATAATTTTTTTATTTTCAAATTTTTTTTACATTAATCTCCTGTCACATACAGAGATAGAGAGAGAGGCAAGTAGTTACGACTACCTTCTAATTAAAATTTCTCAATAACTGTACGGTGAATTGGATATTTTTTTCTTCTATTATTTAGTTAAAATGCTGTTCTCTTCGCCAATTGTTTTTAAATAATGGGTGAATTGTGTGGTTTTTTAGTAATTCCGTTATTTCTGTCCGATTTAGGGCGTTCCATCCCCACCAGCGCTATTTTCAGTAACTTTGATAATTCATATCGAATAAACTAGACGAGCAAAAATTATGAAAAAATTCAGGAAATTGTAAAAAAAAAGGGGTTGATTACTCGATTTCACTAGGATACTACCTTACAATTAGGTAGAAACCATGAGTGGTCACTGAAAAATTCAATAGCAAAGAGGAAAGAAAAGATGAATCTATATATATATTTTTTTCATCCATTTTTTCGAGAATATCTCAGGAATTAAGCGAGATCAAGTAATCCCACCCGAAGCCTTCTTCGAAGCTCTTAAAATTCTCTAAAAAAAAAAAATTCACGCGGAAAGGGCGTATCTCCACAGATCTCCGAAATATTCCATTGAGAATAATAACAAATTAAATTTACCCAAAAACTGTGAAAAATAAATAATCAGAAAACTCTCAGATAATCTGTTTTCACTTTCTTCTTCAACCATACCCATCTTTAATTCAAAAGAAAAATTAAATTGTCTGACCGAGTAAATACCAGTAACTCACTGAAAGAAGTTTTAAGTACAGATTCATACCTCTATATCTGTAAAAAAGAAAAAAAAAAAAAGTAGTTCCACTTTGAAGTTAAAAGTCCTCTCCGGTGATCACTTACCAGTCACTTCACCCCGTAGTCTGGTCGTCATGGGAAACCACCAATATCATTACTATTTGGAAGTCGTCGGAGTGCCCATAGCCATCCTCAATTCCCTTCATTCCTCTTTCTCACCCGTTTCCCTAAAATCCTACGTGATTCGAGTGTCCAATTTTAGCAACTACGCGCCACGAGTAATTCCACACTTTTCCCAAGATCGATTCCCACTGCATCGAGCCAATACCAAACTCTAATCTTCCAATCCTTCAATATTTCTGTCTCTCTCTCTCTCTTTTTCTTTGATTTTTATTTTCCTTCATTTTGAACTGTCTGGTACTGGAAATCGTTGCTATTCTTCTGAATTCCAGTCACATTATCGTTTGACCTCGACTTTGTAGCAGTGATAAAGACACTCAGAATTTCCGAAGGATTACTCAACTTCAATTTGTGGGTCAATATTTCGAGCAAACAATCGAGTTTGATAATTAGAATTTTTATCTATTAATTTAATCGTTCAAATAACTTAAAGAATCATTAATCTAATTTTTTTCAAAACCAATATTTCAAAAATCGACAGAAAAATAAATTTATCTTTATTTTTCCACGTGTTTCACGAATTGCAAATAAGGAGTTTGACGTCATGTTCTGGGAATAAAATTTGATTCTGCGTCATGATAGATAATGCCATAATTTTCTATCACTTTTGCTTAAACATAAATTTTATTGCCTAGTTCCTGGTACGTGCAGGTGTTTTATCAAAGATCTACGGCAAAACTTTTGCGGACTGAGGAAAAAAATTGAATTTCAATCATGATTGTTGAAATAATTTGGATTTTTTGATGAAACAAATAAATGGGTGGGGGAAGAGGTGATATGGGATCTCTTTGGATATCAATTTGAGCGAGATCTAATGAGCATATTTGAAGAGAGCGGAAAATTTGACATGAAAAATGTGATTTCAATGACTTCAAGCGCTGATTAACGTGACTTCATGACTGCAATTAATTGCCAATGAAATCACAATTAATAAAATTTTACGAATAGAAGAGGACGGGGGAAAACGGATTCTCATTATATTGAAACAAAAACTTTTTATATAAATTGACACATTACAATATTTAGATGTTTCTCATTGGAAATATTTTTTAACAGCCTTGAAAATATTATTAGGTAGTTTTAAATCCCCATCTCATGAGGGAAAATAGTTTTTCAATACTGTTCAATATCGATGTACCCATGTACACTCATTGGCTCTAATTTCAAACAATTTGTACTTTTATCTAACATATATCAATGGCAAAGAACCCTCATTTTAGTGACTTCAGTGATTTCAGAATTGATTCCAAAAAAATACAATCATTTGATTCCCAGTGATTTCACGTGATTTCAATGACTTCATTTGATTTCACATTGACTTCATCGCAGTGTGGCAACACAACTTCAACTTTACGTTAAAAAAAATGACTATTTAATCTCATTTTTCGAAATTCTTGAGAAATCTTGATTTTTTTTATGAGATACAGGGTGTATCTGAACAAAGTGTACTTCCAGTGAGTATGGGATAGAAGAAATTCCTCTGAATACTGGAAAAATAATTAAAAAATTGCTTGACCATCTTGTAGAAGGTCTTGCAGAACGTCGCACTGATGATCTTGGTGGAAATCGTGCTGATGATCTTGCTGGACATCGCGCTGGTGATCTTCCTGGATATCGCGCTGATGATCTTGCTGGGCAACGTGCTGATTTTTTAAATTATTTTTCCAGTATTCAGAGGAATTTCTTCTATCGCATAGTCACTAAAAGTACACTTTTTCAGATACACCCTGTATATCGTATTATATGCATATTACCTCATATTCATCAAGAAACCCTTCACGAGAACTTTTTAGACGCACCCAGGCAGTGTACACAGAGAAAAATACTTTCTTAATTTAAGAATGTGCAGTCACTTAATTTAAGAATGTGCAGGTCACTTAAATTAAGAAAGAAAAGTCGCTTGATTTAAGTGAAAAAACTCACTTGATTTAAGTGAAAAAAGTCACTTAATTTAAGTGACTTTTACTTTCTTAAATTAAGAAGGAAAAAGTTACTTGATTTAATTGAGAAAAGTCACTTGATTTAAGTGAGTTTTACTTTCTTAAATTAAGAAAGAAAAAATCACTTGATTTAAGTGAGAAAAGTCACTTAATTTAAGTGACCTGTCATTCTTAAATTAAGAAAAAAATTTTCTCTGTGTAGAATGCGGCAAGCTCACAATCGAACTAACCCTTCGGGGAATCCCTCATCACCAGCCCACTGTAACCACTCTAATGTTAAAAAAAAACTTCCTTATCGACGTATGCATATCCCGAAATCGTCTGTGACCACTTGAAGATATCCCTCCCCCGACTCCACCCCTTCTTATCGACCTTACCAGAACTCCCTAGTAGCGCCACAAATCGGGTAACCCCCCTAACTATCCTTTCCCCTAGTCCTAAGAGACAGTGATTGGTCCTCCCTCTGCACTACCCCAAACTTCTCCCTCAATACCCCCAACGAACCAATCAAATTCCCCCAAAACCTCCGGCACACAAGCATAAACTCGCTCCAATTGGCTCTCACTCATCCCCCTCTCCCCCATCATCCCCTTTCTCAGAAACAACCCCAATGCACATTTCTCCCTCTCGAAACTTTCGCATTCTCATGGGACAATGTGAATAGAATAAAAAAAAATGTATTAAAAGAGAAAATGCAGGGGGCTTTACGACTTGATTGAAGAGCGGTAATGGCGACACTCCAGAGGTTTGTGGGCTCACGAGGACGAACAATTTGAATGTTAAAAAGAAGGAAAAAAAGCCATGTAATCGCCGGTTTACTTCAATGTTAACTAATTGTCTTGGTAATTGAACAGTAATCAGAGGCGAATATTTTTTTTTGAATAACTCTTTGAAAATGCCCACTTCAAATGCTCATTGACATATTTAACGTTGTTTGGGGGCAAGTATGTCAAAATGTGAATAAATTTAGTGACAATTAAGGAAATTTGGGGGTGATTTTTTTTTTGTTCCATTTTAACAATACCAGACTGTTATTATTCACATTTGAACTATTATTATTATCTGTTTTTTCAAATTTTTCAATTTTTAATTCAAATGTAATACTAATTATTTTTCGTATTGTTCGTCTGTTTGTTTATGTAATTATTTATGAAATTTTTTTAAATATTCAATTCATGAGCTTTTGTAAAACTGAAAATAACTTGATTTTATGATATTTTTTTCTTTGCAGGTGTGGCGAAAATTCTGTGTAGACAACTGGCATTGGATTTGATGATTATTTGAAAAAAAAAAGAGAAAAAATGGGTTTTAATGTTAAGTGGAAATGGGTGAATTTGTGACAGGTCCAACCGACGATATTCAACGGTAATTATCGCTCGGGGTGGACCAAAGAACAGGTGAAGGTTTTTTTTTCTTTTTGTTTTTTTAATTATTAAATTAATGTTCAAACCGGAGGTTGGGGGGTGGACCAACGGTTAATTTCACTTATTTGAACCCCCCCAAGTAATGAGCGAGTCTCGGCATCATCTTCGCTCCGTCTCGGATTTGTACGCAGCAGATGAAATTGAAGTATTATTATTAGAGGAAATAAGAGACCTGGAGCCACCGCCAACAGCGTATTCACGCCCAGAGGATATACAGGACTTCGAAATTGGTACTATTTATTTTTTATTAAATTAATTAATTTTTTATTTCATTTTTAGGGGATGTTTTTGGGGGTGGATATCAGTTTTTTTGAATATCTTGGGAAATAATTGAGATACAAAAATTCTCGAATACACCTTTTTTGTAGAGAGAATCAAGAGCTACAGAAAAGGTTTCTACAAAAAATTTCTATCTCCAGTGATTTTTGAGATATTTTCAAAAATGTGAAAAAACTTGGGGGTGAAAATCAGTTTTTTTTAAGAATATTTTGAGAAATAATTAAGACATGAATAATTTTGTGGAAACCTCTTTTTCAGGGAAAATTGAAAGCTGAAAAAAGGGGTTTCTATAGAAATTTCCTATTTCTAACAGTTTTCGAGATATTTACAAAAAAGTAAAAAAATATGGGCTGAAAATCTGTTTTTTTTTTTCAATATTTTGAGAAATAATTGATTAGAAAAATTTGGTGGAAACATTTTTTTGTAGAGAGAATCAAGAGCCACAAAAAAAATTCTATCAAAAGTTTTTGTCTCCAATTGTTGTAGAAATATTCTCGAAGTAATGAAAAAAATGCAATTATCTCGTTTTACCTCTGCCCTATTGGATTTGATATAATAAAAGGCTATTTATAAAATCCGACCTTCAAACACAATTACTCTTGATAAATAAAATCATTATTGTTTATTATTTTTTAACATTTGTTTTTTCAATAGCAGGGAGTAGAACAGGGGGAGCTATAAGCTCCCACTCGTCGGAGCTGGATTCACCCGGTGTACATTCAACCGTCCATTCATGGGACTCACATGAAAATTATCATGGCCCTTATGGCCATGGTAATCATAGGCATGACTCTTCCGCAAATGCACTGCCATGGCCACGTGCCAGCCATTTGGTGCTCGTCTGTGACATACAGGGTCATCTCAAAACTACAACGGGTGTTGTCAGAGTTCTATTGCTCGTAAGTGTCCACCCTGTTTTTTTTTTAATTAAAGAAAAGGCCAAACAAGTGGATAATAGTATTGCTCTCCAACTGATATAGCATTTTCTGCTAATATTCTAGCAATGTGCTTCCGAATGGAAGTGATACAATTTTTTTCAATCCATCATTACAATATCAAATTTTGAAGAAATTCATTAAAACACCAATAAATCGAGAACTACTCATGCAAATAAGCTCAAAATTGCCAGAAATCTAAGTGATACAACTCTCGAGATAATATATGAGTATAAATAACATCGGTTGAATGGTTTCTAAAAATTCCATTAAAAACTGATTTTCGAAAAATGGACATATCTCAAAAAATAACGATCGCATTCTCTTCAAATGAAGCTTAAAAAATAGAGTTCGTCGAGAGGAAGTTTTCCACAAAATATGAAATTTTTCTATAAAATCGTTTCACTGTAATTGAGACTTTTATGCACATACAGACATGCGCTAAAAATATCATTCGCTCTCTATTTAGATCATTTTAGGTATCTTCTATTGAAAAAAATTACAATCAAAAATTCTGATGAATACGTAGCTTCTATTAAAAAAAAAAATACGTAGCTTCCATCCGAAAGCAATAATAAAGGAAATGAGAAAAACTCGATGGACCAAAGGTGTGGACATTTTTTGATGCTCTTGCATTTTTTGTCCTTCGATTATTGAGAATTAAAAATAATTAGAAATAGTTTATTTCCAAAAGAAAAATCGAAAAAAGGAACATTTCCAGTTTTTTGTGAACATCTTAAAGGCCGTTGAGTTTGGGAAAAATTGTGAAGAGCCCTTTTTTGAGGGAATTAAATTCTCCACAAAAAAGGTCTCTTAATAAATTTTCTTAATCTCAACGGCTCCTGAAATACTCATGAGTAAACAAAACCCACGAGTTCTTCTTCTCGAAATTCTCAACTTTAAATATTTTATTAAAACATTTCATCAATTATTCATTACAGATAACATCAGCAGCATGTTTGGCAACATTATGCAGTTCTGGTACTGCTAGTGTAAATCTATTTATGCTACCGCTAGTTGGAAGATTAAGATTTATGATATTTGTCACTGTATTTTGTCTACTAGTAACAATGCTACTTCTCTTCCTCGATATAACACATGTTGTTTACACATTTCCATTGAATTGGGAGAAAGTGGTAATGTATATTTATAAAAATTGAATGATCATGAAATTAGCATGCAACTAAAAATTCTTTAGATTTTTCTAAAACACATAAATTATTATGAAAAAAAAAATTTATTTCCAAAATTTGCGCTTATGATTATTTCTAAATTTTCTAGATGTACATATTTTTGTATTTTCAATAAAAATTTTCGATTCTTGGTGGTCCCAATTTCTGACAGTACCGTAGTAGCTGACAATTGTAGCAAATTTTTCGTTTTCATTCAAATTTACAATATAGGGGCAATACGGACATAAGGGGTAAAATGGACGAATTTCAGGTTTATGCATACATAATGAAAAAGTCTTGAAATGAATGGAAATATTGGAGATAGATATTTTTTGATCGTTCCGCTGCAAAGCTAAGGCAATTTTACGCCAGAACCTATGGCCAGAATTTTTTTTTTCAATTTTTTGAGAATTAATTTTATTTCAGGCATTTTTGAGGGATAAAACCTTTGAGTTTGGGAGAAAATTCAGCTCCTCGTGAATATTTCTGGTCCTATTGGTCATAGCGACTTGGAACCAATTTTGAATAAAAGGTGAGATCATTTCCCATCCATCCATGGGGTTTTGAATTCAAAAATATCGATTTTTCACATAGTTATAGGACAAAACCCAATGATCATTACTTTCCCCAAAAGTTCCCATAATAATCTGAAAAATCAATATCCTTAAATTCAAAACCACATAAATCGAGGGGAAATGATCTCAGCTTCCATTTAAAATCGGTCCCATGTCGTTACGATTACTAGAACCGAAGATATTTCGAAAAAACTGATTTTTTTTCAAAAATAAAAACCGACCAAAAAAGTCAAATTTTCAAAAAATAACAAGAAATTAATTTTGGCACTCATTATCTGCTTAAAATTTTCTCAGCTTTTCAATAGAATCGCAAAAAAAATCTCCCACTGTTTCATAATAATTTCCATTTTGCCCCACGTTCCTCTATTGTTTAATATTCAATTGCTGTCAGACACTAACTCTAAAGTGTCATAAACTAGGACAATTCCGTATTGAAAAAGAAAATCTAAGAATTGTCAGATGTCTGCTATTTTCAGTATCATAAAACTAATTATCTGCACAAGAATGCAGCTTAACTTTTACTCAGTTAATAATATTTAACATTCTTTTCAACAGAATTTCTGGGTATTCACTGGAATTGGAGTTTCTTACACAGCTGGTAGTGGATTACTTGGACTATCTATATGGGAGTATCACGGTAGTGGATGGGTACCACGTCGTACACGATCCCAACTCACTGTTGCAGCTGGTCTTGCAATTTTGTGTGCAATTATTGCATTTTTACTGTCGTGGCTGCATGGAAGAAGTGGCGTTAACTGCAAATCCCAGTCGGCCCACGATCATTCACAAAGTCAGCTGTATAAACCAGTGGATTCTTCGTCGTCGGGGGTAATTACGTTTTTTTTCTCTCTTTTATTGTTTATTGATAAGGCGGAAAGGTTAGTGGAGCAGAAGAGGACGAAATTGATCGATTCTACTCACCCAGTTAGGATTTATGGAAAATGAGCTATCAAAGCTATTAAACATATTCCATATGTTTAGATGAAAAAAATTCGATAAATCTCAGGAAAATCTTGACAAAAATCGAAAATAATTTCGAAAATTCAGAAAAATCTCAAATAGTGAAGTGAAATGGTTTTTTTCGCCAAATTGTACTTTCAGAACTTTTTTTTGCTTATATGTTCTCTGAAAATGCGGTTTTTTCCCCTAATGTGGGATTTCTTGTGATTTTTCAAGAAATTCGGCAAAAAAATCCGTTCATAAATTTTTTTCAGAATTTTCCCAAATTTTGTAATTTCGCAAATTCCGAATTTTCGAAATTCTTCGAAATTTTCCCCAGATTCATCGCTCATATATCTTCTGAAAAATCAGGTAGAAGACTTCATTCAGAATTTCCTGTGATTTTTCAGAATTTCCCAGAATTTTCGAAAGATATTGAATTTTTCAAAAATGTTCTACAATTTTCCCAAATTGTTCAAAATTCAAACAGAAAGGGGAGTTGATTGATACAACTCCTCCAGTTTTCGTTTATAAAAAAACGTTTTTTTCCCAAGATATTGTCGAAAATCGAATTAGACTTCCTACTACCTCTAATTCCCAAAAAAAAAAATATATTTTCAGATGACCCTGAAGGACAAGAGCCCGAAGCAGCCATCAGGCTGGGTAGTTAAACCCCAAAAATCGAAAAAAAGTGCTGACACAGAGTCCAACACAACCAGTAAAGGCAATGGCTGTGAAAGATTCAAGCAAAATAGAAAAGATCATTGGGCATCAGCACGTGATGCATTTCTTCCTCAAGAAGACGATGATGTACAAACGATGCAGCGTGACGAGAGTGATTTGGAGCGAAAAAGACGAAGAAGAAGACGTGATGGTAGTGGCTCAAGTGGCAATGGTATTGCTGGTAAAAAAATTGATTCTGGTGCAAGACGTGTGCCTCAAAAATTACCATTAAAGCAAATTGATAGGCCACAATCACGTAGAACGAGTGGTGGTAAAGGACAAATACTCAAATCACGAGCAAGTACTGATAATGATATACAGAGCTGTTTAGCAGCAACTGTTAAGCAATGGGAGCTACAAGGTGCTACTGAAGCTGAACGTGCTGATGCTGCTAAGGCACTTGAAGCAGCAATGTGGTCTGGACAATGGAGACAACCACCCGATGATGTCCAGCCATGTTCCAGCAAAACTGTTGATCCTTATCCATTTCCCTGAATTATTAATTAATAATATGATGATGACACTGAGATAAAAAAAAAGAGTGGTAAAAACTATTAAATATTTTTATATTGCATTGATTCTTAGCAAATATTTTTTTTTTCAATAATTCAAAAATCTGTGGAATTTACGGGGATTGTTGATCTGTTTTAATGAACAAAATTCAGTAAATTCGAGAAAAATCTTGAAAAAATTTAGAAAATCATTTTCAAAATAAATTCGAAAGTTCAGGAAATTTTGAATAGTGCATGAGAAATGTTTTTTTTTTTTTTTATTTGTTGAACTATTTGAATGAACAGAATCCAATAACTCTTTCAATTATGAAAAAAATATTTGCTAAGGACCAATGAAACAAATATTTGATAATTTTAACCACTTTTTTATTTCTCAGTGGATGAACACCTTCCTTCACCTCATTACGCGATAGAAAATTAATGATTAAAGAAAAACCCCAAGGACATCTTGTACAAAGTATATCAACGCCTTGTAAATTGTGCTGCCGTCGACGTATTTATGAGGTTGTTTTTTATCATTTTGGTCTATTTTATTCTTTTCGTTGGGTTTATTGAATGTTGTGAGTGGGAATTTTTTGTGTGGGTGTGTAAATGTTTTTTTCGTGTATTTTGTCTTTTTTTTGAGATAGGGTTTTTTCTTTTTGGGGATTTCTGGGGGGATGAGGGGATTTTTCGGGGGTTTCAATTCGGTTTTTTGAGGATTTCTCGAAATTGAGGGGAGATAGGAATTTTTTGGTAGCTTTTAGCTTTTCCATGGAGCAGAAAAAGAGCTGCAAAAAGGATAGAAGGTGGGGCAAAACGCACCCATCTTAATTTTGATAATTAATTCTTCGAAAATCACTCAAAATCAATGGAAATATTGAAGATAGTTTTTTTTTGATGATTCCATTCGAAAGATGAGAAAATTTCAGATAAAATTCATCTGTCAGAATTTTTCTTTTACAATTTCGCCAAAAATTCGATTTTTTGGTCGAAATTTGGAGGTAAAAACCATTGCGTTTTCGAAAAATTCCACTTTTTCGGGGATGCCTCCAGTTCTGTTGGTCGTAGCAAATTGAGACTGGTCTCAAACGGAAAATGAGCTCATTTTTCATCGATTTATACAATTCTTTAAAAAAAATATCGATTTTTTAAATAGATCTAGAGCAGAAAACAAATTTTTTGAGGAAAGGACTATAAGTAAATGGAAATGGAAAATGGATAGAAAAATATTTTCAACTATATGAATCGATGGGAAATGAACTCATCCTTGAACAGATCCTTACGACCAATAGCACTAGAGATATACCCAAAAGAAGAGTATTTTTTTTTATTTCACCGAAAAACTAAAAATTTGCAAAAAATATAAAAAAAATTTTTGACGCATGTTTTTCACTCAAAATTTCTTGACTTTTTCAATGAAATCATCAGAAAATCTCGTTCCTCAACCTATTTGATTAGGATGTCCATTTTAATTCCATCTATGAAAATTTTTCTATAAATGAATAAAAAATTTCTATCTCTCCTAATTTTTTCGAGATATTCACGAAAAAATTGTAAATCGAAATTCACAAAATTTCATTAATTTTCCCGAATTAAGTCTCCTCTAATTCAGTGAGTAGGTAATTAAACAGTATTAATTTGTTTTACTAGTCATTAACATATCGCGTGAACATTCCAATTGCTTTCATCCGCCCAAAAAATTAAGAATTAAAAAAGAATTAAAAAAATGATGATTAAAAACTTGATTCCTAATCTTTTTATCTTCAACGAAAAAAAAAAAACGTCAAATAATTTAAAATCTTGAATTTCATTTTTCAAAGAAAATCAAGATAATTCAATTATTTCCCTTTTTTATACAATAAATTAGTTAATAATCCTAGATTGTGAGTAATAATTTCTAAAAAAAAAATCATGAGTGTTCACTTAGATTAAACTATTAAATTAACAATCAATTAATTAATTAAACATTTTTATTTCATATATTCTCTTTTCTTTCCTTCAAAAAACAAAAACAAAATAAATCATTTCAACGTAAAATCATTCAAATTTTTCCTCAATTCTCACATGATTTGGTGGCGAGCTTTAAAATGAAATGTTTAATAAAATAATAATTAATAATAATAATGAGAAATAATTAATAATAATAATTCACTGCCAAAAGAATAAATCATACCAGTAAAAATTGATTTTTTTAAATGAAAAAAAAAATGCATTGCTATAGAAAAATTTAAATTAAATAATATTGTTACCAGACTTGAAGAGAAAAAAAAAAAAAACATTTTTCACAATTTTTTTCATTCACAAAATTAGTTTATTCACTTTTTACACAAGAAAAGAAAATTCAGTGAGTGATATTTGAAAAAAAAATTAAATAATTTACTTAGAATCAGTGAGCAGACGTTTATTGTATAAAATAATAATAATAATGATTATAATAATTAATAATAATAATAATGATAAATTGATTTTAAACAAATATGAAGAAAAAAAAATTGAAAGAGAACAGAATAAAATGACGTGAATAATAAATAATAAAGAAAAAAAATATTGTGAAATTGTAAGAATTTGCGAAAATTAGTTGAAGTCTGAATGATGAATTAAAAATAGTGAATTTAGCTTGTGTGTGACTTCTATATAAAAACAAATATAATATATATTTTGTAAAATTGAAGTCCTTGAATATGATGATTGATTGATTGATTATTGATGATATATAATTGATGCAAATTGATGCACAAAATTAATTTGATGATGAATTGATAAAAGATGATTTAATAAATTTTTGGAAAAATTAAAAAAAAAAGAGAAAAAATTAAAAAATTAAAGGAACTCACGACGCACAACAATGTAATTGTATGTGTTGAAAAATTTTGAAAAGATGAATGATGAGGAAGAAAAAATTGAAAAAAAAATTGTTTTTTTTAAGAAATTAATTAATATTAATGACCGTTTGTCTTCGCGTTAAATACGCCAAAATCAATTCAGCAATAAATGAATATTTTTCCTTTGATTAGT
Source organism: Aleiodes alternator (assembly GCA_963921955.1). Classification (NCBI taxonomy): domain Eukaryota; kingdom Metazoa; phylum Arthropoda; class Insecta; order Hymenoptera; family Braconidae; genus Aleiodes; species Aleiodes alternator. The sequence continues at coordinate 5,600,765 of OY998099.1, read as the reverse complement.
TAGGTGAACTCATGAAAAATAAACACACGCACGTTTTTAATTGCCAATTTAAATGAGAGCCAAGAAGATACTAAAAAGAAACATTGCGACAATCCGATAATTATTTACTAGCGTATCTTTGTAATTGAGGCTTTCGGAAACTAAGCGAGATAGCGAAATTTTTGTAGAGATCTTTTTTGCAGCTTTAATTATTTTCTTCAAAAAAGGTTTCTTTTAAAATTTCTCTATCTCGCTCAGTTTCCGAGATATCTAAAGAGAACATGATAAGTTCTGGGAGTTTGCCATTGAATTAAATTGCTATCAATTTTTTAATTTGAGTTTTTGGAAAGGATCTCCAAAAATAAAGGAGATAGGAGAATTTTTGTAGAGATCTTTTTTGTAGAGGACATTCAGAACTAAAAAAAAGGTTTCTTCAAAAATTTTCCTATCTCCTTTATTTTCGGAGATCCTTTTAAAAAACTGATGAAGTAGACTAGAAAATCATTTCATTTCACCTCGTCATCATTAAATTCTGTAATAAATCACTGTACATTGACGAAAAATTGATGAAAAAAAAAGAAACGAAGAAAATAAAACTGTCGAGATAATTTTAATCGACTCACTGTCCCGACATGTGGAACGAATTGTATCCCCCTTCACAATTATTCGAAAGAATAATTATGAATTAATGAAGAAAATTCATTGGAATTTATTAAATCATTGAACATTGATTATTTTAATATATTTATGTACACAGGAATGAGATAAAAGAAGAAAAAAATTTATGAATAAATGCTGGTATCTCTTTTGTGGATTGTGAAGATCAATACAGATGAAATAATGAAAAATGTATAAATTTTAATTAATTATTCTTATTCCCCATCAGGCAATTCAACTGAAATTTCGGGATCTGAATTCCTGGAGATTTTTGATTCTGATTGTTTCGAGGAATTCAAATTATTTTGTGTCATTAATTCGTAGTTTGGCTCAAAATTATTGTTGTAAAATCCAGAATTCCCTGAATTCATCTGAAAATAATTAAAAAATGACTCAAAATCAATGGAAATATCGAAGATAAGTTTTTTCTGATCATTTTATTGAAAAACTGAGAAAATTTCAGATAAAAATCATATGCGAGAATTTATTTCTAGCATTTTTTTCAACAATTCAATTTTTTGGTCAAGATTTGAAGGCGAAAACCTTTTCGTTTTTGAAAAATTTCACTTTTTCGGGGATTTCTCTGGTTCTATTGGGCATAGTGATCTGGCACTGGTCTCGCATCAAAGAGGAGCTTATTTCCTATCGATTTATATAGTTCTAAAAAAAATTATCGATTTTTTTAAATAGATATAGAGCAAAAACTGATTTCCAGAAAATGAGCTACAAGGAAATAAAAAATCGATTGAAAAAATTTATAAGTACAGAAATTGATGAGAAATGAGCTCACTTCTCATTCAAAATCAAGCTCAGGACACTTCAACCAATAGAACCGTAGATATCCTCCAAAAAATTGAATTTTTTAGATTTTGAAAAGAAACACCCCTTCAAATCTTGACTAAAAAAATAGAATTTTCCAGAAATTCGGAAAAAAAATTTAACACATGTTTTCAACCTAAAATTTTCTCGATTTTCCAATGGAATCATCAGAAAAATCTCTGTCTCGAACTCTGTAAATTAAAATCTCCATTTTACTCTACTTTTTCCTTCTTTTCAAATTAAAAATAGGGAGAAATGGGACAAAATGGACCTCCGGGGCAAAATAAGTCAGGATTTCTTTTCGTGATGCAAGACTTTATGAAAAAATCTGAAAAAATTCGAGAAAATGCTCCAATATGTGGAAATAGTTGGTGAATTTTTTTCAATTTTTTTCCATAAACTCCCTCACTATCAAAAAAATTCCCAAATTATTTTGAACTATAAATCCATTTTGGATTTATTGTTCTACTAATAATTCTTTGAACCTCTTGGGAGTGCCTAGTAGTTGTGCAATTCGACATCCACTCATTTGTTCTGACATAAGGATTACGAAGACACGAGTACTCTGGTTGAATTAATCTCTGTGCTGCATACTGATGGCTCATTATTAATCGCTGCTGTTGCTGATACATCCATTGCTGTTGCTGAAGATACTCGTAGTACGTGGCATCATAACTGCTCGTTGATGCAACTGGTGTCATTGAATTCGCGACTGCTGAAGGAAAAAAATATTCAAATGAGAAATTATTTAAAAAAAAAAACAGAATACGTCAAAATTTTTTCAGATTTTTGGAAGGATCTCGGAAACTAAGCGAGATAGCGAAATTTTCGTGGAAACCTTTTTTGTAGCTCTTAAAATTTTGTACAAAAAAGGTCTCAACATAAATTTCGCTATCTCGCTTAGTTTCCGGGATCCTTTTCAAAATGAAAACTTGAACAAATTAAAGATAGAAAAAATTAATTCAAATTAATTATTTTTTTAGTTAAAACGATTATTTACCCTTTGCACGTTGATAATTGAGCATTGTGTCGTAGTAATGTCTCTTGTAAGACGCCAAATCACAATTTTTCATGTAAATATTCTTTCCCAAGTCATTAGCATCATCGTGCGAATTAATCTCTCGTGAAATAAATTCTTTTTTATCACATGATACTTCAGTTCTTTTAATTGACGTATTCATCCTCTTAGTATTACTATCAGCCCTATTTTTAACTCGATTCAAAAATCTCTCGATGCAAGAGTCAAGATTCTTACTGACTGTAAGATTCTCAAGTATTGAAACTTCATTAATAATTTCTTTACATTTTCCACTTTTTCCCTCAATTTTTTCAGTTTTTTTCGAAATTTTGTTAAGAATTTTCGCTTTTGGAGCAATTGCAATGGGTTTACTGGGAGCTGAATGACTTTTCTCGGTGACGAAACTCTGACGATTTGCAGGAATCAACTGTGCATGAAAATAATTAATTAATTAAAGATTTTCTGGATTTAATTTTATTAAAAAACGAAAAAAAATCATCGAAATCGATTTTTTTGTAGCTTTTCTTTAGTAGTATTTCGGAAACTAAACGAGATAGCGAGATTCTGGTAGAAACCTTTTTTGTAGGATAAAATTGAAGCTACAAAAAAGGTTTCTTCTGAAATATTAATTCATAAATATCCCAGAAATCACGATGTTAACGAAAAAACTTCAAGAAATTTTTTTTTGTAGAAAATTCAATTTTCTAAAAAAAAATTTTCTTCGTATTTCCCTCAAAAATTGTAAGTTTCAGAGATATTCACGAAAAAAAATGTTAAAATAAATAAATGAAGCCTTTTGAAAGTCTTAAAATGAAAAAATAGATGAATCAATAAATGAATCAATAAATAAATGAATACATAAATAAAAAAATAAATAAATAAAATCATTTTCATTTCCCTATTAATGAAATTGGATATCTCACCTGATAAGGATAGTACGTCTGCATATTTTGACTGTTGTATGACATTAAAACACCAACATTTGTCATTGGCACCCTCAAGTACTTATTGTCCTCAGTTTTTACCAAAAAATCACCATAATTATTCGACAATGGAACGTTTCCATTTTGCAAAATAAAAGGCGCCTGCATCCAATTCATTTTGTATCCTTGAAAAGCATTTTCAGGCTGAGGATAAACTTGGGAATTATTCGAGGAGTAATAATTCATCTTTTGGGAAACTTTTGGATCAGTCTCTGCGTGAGAATAACCGCGAAATTGATGAAATTCCTGAGGCATTCTCTGTAAAAATAAAAAAACAAAAAAAACATGAAAATAGACGTTTTTTTCAAGTTTTTCATTGATAATCTCGGAATCTATGAGGGATAGAGAATTTTCATGGAAACGTTTTTTATAGAGCGAAAACAAAGCTACAAAAAAGTTCTCTACAAAAATCTCTCTATCTCCTTTATTTACCGAAATATCCCACAAAAACTAAAAAAATCTAAAAATATGAAGTTTTGGACCCGAAATTCAAAATGATTTTTTTTGAGGATGAGAGGGTCCTAGGAAAAATCTGAAAAAATTCACCAATATTGTTAACATATTAGAGCATCTTCTCAAATTTTTTCAATTTTTTTTGCAAAATCCTTCACTTAAAAAAAAATCTTGAATCTACCAATCTACCTTAAGATCTGTTTTTTCTTTAAATATCTCGAAAAGTAATGGAGATATGCCCTTTTTACTCCCATTCTTTACTATAGAGAATTTCAACTATTAAAAAAAAACTTCAAGCAAAATTACTTCATCTCGTTTACATTCCGAAATGTTCTCAAAAAAAAAGAATGAACATTAATTTGTCTAAAAATACCTATAGTCGTAAAAAATTGTTTAATTTTTGTGAAACCACAAATTTACCTGAGTTTGATGGCATTTATTCGCTACTTTATTTGCATTAATATTCATATCTGCAGAAAAATTTCTCGAAGCTGCCACACTAATGTTTTCTCCTACCGCATCTTTTTTCACGTCATCATCAGTGGAATTTGCGACACTTGGGATTAAAGATTGGCTGGAATTAAAAATGAATTTGCAAAACGAATAATGGCACCTGATAAGACCCCAAAAAAAAGATTACATTGCGAAAAACAATTATAAAATAAAAATTCCAGGAAATTCCATCAATTATTTCCAGTTTTTCTACGAAATCTCAAAAACTAACAGAGATATCGAATTTTTTAAAGAGCCCTTTTTGTAGAGAAAAAAAAGAACTACGGAAAAGGATTCTACCAAAACTTCTCTATCTCTTATAAATTCCAAAATTTTCTCAAAAAACTGATTTTTCAAAAAAAAAAGAGGGAATTTTTCAAATTAATTTCATGCTTCTCCGAATTTTTCCAAAATATCTCGGAATCTAAGCGAGATAGAGCAATTTCGGCAGAATCCTTCTTTGTAGGAAATTTCAAGAGCTACAAAAAGAAAAAAAAGAAAATCGCTTTATCTCGATTAGTCTCCGAGTTATTCTCAAAAAACTGATGGGAAAATTAATTTTTTTTTTTAATCAATTTTAATTATTTTCCTTTAATAAAAGAAAAAAAATTACTTTTGTTGAAAAATTGGGGAATCGAGTCTGACAAAGCCGGTGGCTTTGAAAAAGATGTCATTGATAGCTTCATCAGTTGCATTTTTGGGCAGTGGCACCATGGACACCAGGAGTTTCAGCCCATTCGCATCAAAGTCCTCAAGAAGCACAAAAACTGTTTTCAGAAGTCTTTCATAAGCATCAATGCCCTCTTCAGGTTGATACATCTGCAAAAGTCGAGCTATGGTCTTCGTGATGTTTGTGCCCTCGTACTTGGCCCTCAGAGAAGCCCACAAAGTCGTGAAAACCTGAAGATCCTGCTGAATCTCATCGCCTCTGTTTTCTATCAATTAAATAATTCACTTTTCATTTTGTTTTTCAATGAATTCATTCAAAAAAAAAAAAAACGCAGAGTCTACTCACGATTTGCTCTGTTTTCCATGGCTTGACAGTTACAACTAACTCGATCGTCTCTTTTCCACCGAAATAAAGGACTTAACAATGAAAACAAATGAACAGCACGTGTAAAAAACGTGAAGGCAGAGATGGGAAATTCTTTTTATTTGAATTTAAAAATAAATGAATTACGATTTTATACCAGTCCCATAGTTTTCATACAGGCACTCGGAAACTAAGGGAGATAGCAAAATTTTTGTAGAGACCTTTTTTGTAGCTCTTAAAATTCTCTACAAAAAAGGTCTCTACAAAAATTTCTCTATCTCGCTTAGTTTCCGCGTGCTTGAAAAAATTCGAATCAAAGTGAAAAACTTTTTTTTTCGATTTCTAAGATAATTTGAAATAAAGATTTCATCATTTTTAATTATAAAAATGATTATTTTCATAACTATTAATTATTAATTATCAATTATTATTATTATTAATTATTTTATAATTGACAGGAGAAAAGAATGTAGTTTTTTTCCTTTCTTTTTTTTTTATTTCATCTCAAAATAAATAAAATAATCCTCAAGTGTTCGGAGTGAAGGCATGAGTGTCTTGGATTATTTTAATGATCTAGAAATTGCTGGGATACATTTTAAATACTGTACAGGATAATCCCTCGTAGGATTGTCTTGCAGAATGGAGTATTAAAAATGAATCGTTCAAGTATTGTAATTGGTTGAGTATAAAAGGTTTGCAGTTGGAGGCTGATGGATCAGTGAAGTGCAAGAAGATGCTACGACAACATTATTGCTTGGTGTTTCTCGCTGTCATTGCGACAGTGACTGCGAAACCACCACCAACTGGTACATCACCATGGGCTAGTTATGCTGCTGGAAAATCATGTGAGTCACTCTTAAAAAAAAAAAAATATTCAAAAAACTCTCATTTTTTCCAACTCAAAAATTTCAAAATTTCCATTTTTTTAAAGAGCACTCGGAAACTAAGCGAGATAGCAAAATTTCGGAGGAGATCTTTTTTGTAGCGGAGAGTGAGAGCTACAAAAAAGGTTTCCTCCAAAATTTCGCTATCTCGCTTAGTTTCCGAGATACTCAATGAAGAGTAACTCTCAAAAAAATGCTATTTTCTTTTTTCAATTTTTTTTCACTATTAAATTTTGGATTAATTAATAAAAAAAGTAATTTTTTTTTAAATTGTTTTTATCCTTTTTTTCAGTTTCATCAAGATCCCTGGGACCTCCAGTCGCCCCAGCCATGAGTTCCATCACAGTCCCTTACATCCCAAAAGCCTCCCCCTTTTTCCCAAAATTCGTTGACCCTCAAGCGATGATCGCCAAAAAGACCGACATGTTAGCGAACCTCTTCGGAGGTCTCGGTCCAGCCTATTACCCGCCCTTCCCCTACCAGCAGCCGACCCCAGTCCTCTACGCCACGAACGAAGCGAACCCCGAGCTAGAACAGCTCCTGGGCCCCGAAAATCCCCCCTCCACCGCATCAAAACGCGGAATATACGGGCCAGGAGGTCCAGTTGCCTCCAAATTCTCCCCCTTCCCCCCGAAATTCCCCCCAAAATTCTCGCCCTTCTCCTCATTCCCCGGATTCGCCTCAAAATTCCCATTCGACGCCGCCGAAGAGCCAGAATCCGCAGAATCCTCCCGCAGAAAACGTCAAACCGACTCTGAAAGCCCAAGAGCCGTAGGTCCTCCCCCTCCATACCCATCGGGTCTGGGCCCAATTCCCGAAGAACCAGAGGCCGCTTCATTTTCCGCACCAAAACAGTTCCTTCCCGGCATGTTTGGGCTCTTCAGTCCCTTCAGTCCATTCGCTCCATCTCCAGTAGTCGACCCCAGCTTCTTCGTCTCCAAAAAAACCGCCTTCCTCAACACCCTCTTCAAGAACCTAGCAACGAGCACCCCCCCACCACCGGGCGCCGAGACTGACCCAACTGCCCCAAAACCGACGATCGTCCCCCCCAATTTCTGGGTCCCTTTTAACTTTCCAACTGAGTCAGCATCGCCAGTAACAGAAGCACCAGCACCAAAAAGCACCGTTGTCCCAGCTGACTTCTGGCTGCCATCGTCAGTGATTCCAGGACCCACCGAGTACAACGACAAGGTTGCCCAATTCTTGGACAAGCTTTTCGACAGCCTCAAGCTGAACAAGACCATGTCAGCCACTGGGCCGGCCTTCACCGTCGACGCTTCCTCATTTCCAAAGGCCCAATTTGCGAGATCATTGGAAGACGTGCAGACAATAGCATCGGCAAAAGACGCCATTGTTGAGTCCATCATCACCGAGCTTTCTTCGATCAAGACGGACATGGAAAAAACCATGAACGACATGATTCTTGCACAGAAGACAGCGCCCGCTTCACCTTTCCCGAAAAAACCGACGAAACCAGGAAAGCCAGCTTCACCATGGGCTGCCATGTTTGCACCACCAACTGTCGATCCTGCGTTGCCATTCAAGCAGAAGATGGGAGTACTCAGTCAGGTCTTCGACATGCTGACAGGTTCGTTTTTTTTCATTGTTTATCTTCAATATTCTAACAAGTGCATACAAAGTCGAATGTTATAGTCTAAAACGGTCGCGTCCATTTTTCATTGGTCAATCGAAATTGCGCACTAAATTCAAAAATTGTATATTACTTAACAAGTGCGATAAAGTACTTCTCTGAAAATCTTTATCGCACTTGTAGGGTACAGTTTTTTTATGTAAAATGTGTGGAAAGTGCCACTAACCGCACGCATAGCATGCGAAAAGTGGCCACATTCTGCATGGCGTGCAGAAATATTACATTACGTAACAAGTGCGGTAAAGTAGTTTTCTGACGAGTGTGAGGTTGCAAAACGAGCCGAAGGCGAGTTTTGTAATTGCACGTGTCTGAAAATCTTTACCGCACGTGTAAGGTACATTTCTTTACGTACAACGTGGGGAAAGTGGCTACTTTCCATACAGCGTGCGGAAAAGAGAATCACGGTATCATCAATGGACTAATAATAGAATGTAAAATTACAGATTTACAAAAAATTACAAATTTACAAAAAAACACGTTAACAGGTCTCCAGAAAAATGTGACCAGTGCCATTGCCGATTCCGTTAAAGTCGCGACAGAAGCTCCAGTCGAGGCTTCTCCATTTGCTCAGTTCAATGCAACGCTTCTCGACGCCATCAAGGCGAAGTTGGACAGCTTGGACAAGCCGGTCCAGCCAAAACCCTTCACCGGATACTGGGGCACTCCTTATGGCAGTAGCGCTTCTAAAAGAAATGTTGATGATGATGATTATTATTACGATGATCGTCATGAGCACAGGGAGCAGTACAAAAGGGGCGTCAAGATGACGATGCATCAAGGGTATCAGAGCATGCCACCTGGTACTATCGAGACAGTTCAAGCAGGCGGAGGATCAGTTCCGGGACATCAAGGTGGTGGCATCAAGCTTCTCGTAAGTTTAGCTGTTTTCTGGAAAATTTGGTGATGAAGTCGCTATTTGGTTACTTGGCTACAATTTTCGACACTTTCAAACGTCACAACCCTATAAAAAATGATTTGGAATGATTCTAGGCCTTTACAATGCTATTTCAGTCATACTAGTCCTCTAAGATACGATTTTTGAAGCTGCTGAACATTGTGAACCTATAGAAATGCATTTAGAACGATTCTAGACCTCAACAATGCTTTTTTAGTCGTTGTAGTTCGCTAGGATACGATTGGAAACACTTCTAGACATCGTAAACCTATAGAAATCGACGTAAAAGAAGAGAATTTTTTGATATTTTTCATTTTTTTTAATATCTCGGAATCTATGGCAGATACAGAAATTTTTGTAAAAACCTTTTTTACAGAGAAGATTCGAGGCTACAAAAAAGGTTTCATAAAAATTTCTGTATCTGCAGTAGATTTTAAGATATTTTTGGAAAAATTAAAAAATTCGAATTTTCTTCTTTTACTCCGAAGTTTTCGTTATTCATTTTATTCTGAAGAATAGGAAACCATGATGGTGCTATGACGATGCTAATCAGAAGAGTTTTCTTAATTAAAAAAAATTAAAAATATGATTTCAGATACAAATGCCACCAGCGGGTTCTCCAGGCAATGGCAAATGTTAGTTTTTTGATAATTAAGAAAACTTTTTTTTCTGTTCTTTTTTCTTCTTTTTTTTTCTTTCATTCTAATGAATTTTTGATAAATCAGGAATGAAGTGAAATCAGAGGATAATTTTTAGCAATACTGATACAAAAAAAAACCTCTTATTTCACGTCATTAAATAATAATAATACTAATAATAATAATAGTAATGTTGCCTCATTAATTCCTCGGAGAATAAATTTTTTTTCTATTTTCTGTTGAAGGAAAATTTTCAAGACAATCAATACGAAAATTATGGTAAGCAATGGGCACAATGGGCAGATTACATGAAGAGCCAAAATCAGAATGAGGGACGCAAGCATCATCACAATCATCACTAGTTTGTGGATAAAGAACTCAATAGGTCACGTACAAAAGAAAAAAAAAAACTAAAAAAAAAAATGGATAAAAGTATGAAAGAATTTTTCTTTCCGCTTTAAATTAATCATAAAATTAATTAAAAATTTAATTTATCATGAAAGAAAAAAGTGGAAAAATGTGTAAAATTCATGATTTTTTTTTCTCAAATAAACAAAAAAAACACATCAATAGCAATTGAATTTTTCTTTTTTTTGTTCAATCATTTATTTTTCTTTCATTATTAATTAATCCAACAAAAAAAAACTGGATCATCGTGTTTCATCAGAACGCATACGGGCGCAATCCTGCATCAAGTGCGTTGCTTTGTAAAAATACAATCAGCAATGCATTGCACGCAGGGTAGCGTTCGTGTGTTTATAATCAACGATTTAACAGAGAATAAAAAATTGATAAAATTGATTACTCTATTTTTTTTTTATTATTAAAAATTGCATGTTTAAAAACAGTTTTTACGTTATAATACTCGTATTAATCAGACTGTGGATTAATTTCATTTTTTTTATCGTGTAGATTAACAATCTCATGTTTTATCCTTGTCTTCTGGTTGGTTGATGATTTTTTCATTTTTTTTGAGAAGATAAATGAGTTTAAAAATGAGATGTACTTGATTTTTAAGGGGATCTCGGAAACTATTGAGTTTACAGAAAAAAAGCAAGAGACCTTTTTTGTAGAGAATTTGATGGGCCACAAAAAAGATATCTTGATGAATTCCCCTAAATCTGATAGTTCCCGAGATATTAACAATATAGAAAAAAAAAATGGGGCAAAATGTAAATTTTCAAAAAAAAAATTAAAAAAATGAGTTTTAACATGTTTCTCAATGTAAATTCCATCAGCTTCTTCATGGAATCATCAGAAAAAATGTATGTCACATATTTTCACTGGTTTAGAGCAATTTCCATAGTACAAAACATTCCCAAAAAAATCTTCTAATCTGCACTCTCCAAATTGGGAAAGAGAAATTGTCTTATAAAACTGTTAAGTCGCTTGAAAAATCACAATTTCTCATTCAAAATGCTCATTATTTCTCTATCATTATCATCATTATTATCTACTCTAAATGCATTAACACATCATCTTTTTTTGGTCACTCTTGTAATCAATTTTTCAACTTGATTATCAATTCTTATAATTAAAAAATATGACACTAATAAACTTCCTAATGTTACGAAAAAGCTCAATCCCTCGAATATCAATTTAGGTGCAAATATCTTCCAGACCATCAGATGACGACAGTGAATGGTTGCAGCGAACATGCAGCCAAATGTCTGTAAAATAAGAAGAAAAAATAAATTAAATTGAATTAATTTAAAGAATTTTTTTTTCAACTATTTCCTTTCCAATAATTTTTTTTTTAACTTTTTTAAATTATTTTCTCTTAATAAATATTTTTTTTATCTATTTTTTTTCAATTAATTAATTAAAGTATGGACTTACTCGGAAACCATGGAAGAGCATGTATTTTCCAGCAACATTGAATACTGAATTATGAAATGTTGAGTCTTTATCGAATAAAATTAATTCGCCTCTTTTCATATCGTCTTCAACTCGAAATTTAACTTTGGCTAATTTTGGAATCATCACGAATATCGTAAATGGTGATATTATTAATAATGGAAGTGTTAGGGCCATTATCATGTGTGATCCGAATGTATTTATTCCTGTAACAATGAAACAGATGAATTAATGAAGATAGGGTAATGAAAGGGAGACAAGAGTTCAAATGGACATATTGTAGTTCTAATGTTCTAAAATATGAAAATCGATCAAAATCAATGGAAATATCGAAGATAAGTTTTTTTTGATGATTCCATTGGAAAACTGAAGAAATTTTAGATGAAAATCATATGCCAGAATTAATTGTTTGGAATTTTTCGAAAATTCGATTTTTTGGTCAAGATTTGAAGGTGAAAACGTTTTCGTTTTTGAAAAACTTCACTTTTCGGGGATTTCACTGGTTCTATTGGTCGTTGTGACCTGGGGCTGGTCTCAAATAAAAGATGAGCTCATTTCCCATCGATTTCTATAGTTCTAGAGAAAAATTATTGATTTTTCAAATAGGTATAGAGCAAAAACTGATTTCCAGAAAATGAGCTATAAGTAATTGAAAAATCGATCTAAAAAAATTCGAAACTACATGAATTCATGAAAAATGAGCTCATCTTCCACTCAAGATGAACCCCAGGTCACTGCGAGCAATAGAATCGGAGATGTTCCCAAAATAGTGAATTTTTTTCGATTTCTTCAAATCTTGACGAAAAAAAATAGAATTTTCAAGAAATTCAATGAAATTAATTTCAATACATGTTTTCCATTTAAAACTTCCTCAGCTTCCCATGGAATCATGAAAAATCTCTATCTTGAACGGTTCACTTGAAATATCCAATTCACTTGATCTAGTAATAAAAATATAAAAGGTTTCTTTTCCAATAATCCATCAATATCTCACAAACAACCAGTTCTAGGTAAATTCATGCAGAAACCTTTTCCGTCCAGAATCAAATTGCCCATAAAAAAGCTTTCCAACCAAATTCCCTTGAACCCACCAATTTCCAAGATCCTAATCGCCTCCAACTCACCTATCAAAACAGCCGGAATAAAATTTCCATAAAAATGTCCACCAGTTCCAACGAACGCAGCATCCCAATAGATGGTCGGGAAGGTGGGTTGATGTCCAGTACCATAAAAAAAGTATTCGCCAATCAGAAACCAGCAGAAAATGGCAACAGTTGGAACCTGCATCAGCTCATCTGCAGAAAACAAAAAAAAAATTTATTAATCGAATAAATCAATGAAATAAAATAAATTCAAAGAAGACAAAATCTTCAGAACAAAGACGATACTTACTGACGTCATTGGCGTTCCTGAACCTCTCAATAGCAACAATTCCAAGAATTATCGTTCCCGTGACAACCAGTAGCAAAGTGCTCGGAGCTAAAACGTTTCCAAGCAGCATTGCATAGAGCAAAATTCCAAAAACACTGATTGACACAAAAACTGCGCTATAAACAGTACCAAGACCATAAACAATCGGCACCTCATCCTCATTATCATTCTTGCTGTAAAAAAGTTTCTTAACTTTCTCAAAAAGTTTCGGCACAATATTCTCGTCCCTGTAGACACTCAGTGTTTCCCTATGCCTCGGAAGCAGAAAAACCTGCAGTGGTTTAACGAGGATCACGAAAACCGCAAGAATCACACAGAAGTAGACGACAACCGGAAGTGCATTCATCTGCCAGGAAAAGACGAATTTGACCCTTGCATCTTTCGGTAGACGCTGAAGAACCCAGTAGCTGCCTATGCAGACGACCATCAGGCCTGGACAGTACCTTGCCACAATCGTTGCCGGTGAAAAACCGGACAAATTCCCACAATTTCGCAGCCATATTCTCACGATCGTTATGTAAAAAGCTAATCCAATTAGCGTTATCATGAGCAGAATTCTCTCGAAATTGTTAGAGGTCATTGAACCGACTTTCCCAAGGATGAACGTCGTGCAGGAGTCCTTGAGCTGTTCTTCCCTGCAGCGCCAAAAGTAACTCGCCAGTCTAACTGTTAGACAGGCGAAAAAACCCATTGTTACTAGGAGGATCTTCTGTTTGTAAGGATTCGATTTGGTGGACTTGTGCTTCTTTTCGGAGATTTCTGGCTCTTCATTGATGCTGTAGACGAGGATCCAGATGATAGTGATAAGGAGGAATGAGAGGACCTTGTCCTCGTTAATAACGTAGCTGTTAGAAAACAGTCCACATATCGTTAGACCGAAGATCATTCGGAGAAGATAGTTGATTTTTGAGTTCTTCGAGTTGTCGTACCACGTGGTGGAGATGACGTCCCAATTCTGGATGATGAGGATGGCCAGGAAGACGAGGGAAACGATGCCAGTTGTTATGAAGTTCGTGTTCTTGAAGTTTTCGAGAAGCTTGAAGCTGTAAAGAGCGTAGATCACAAGCGCTGATGAGAGATTTCCGATTATTGAGAAGCGGAGAAACGAGGAATCGAAGATCCTGAGCATTCGGGATTCGGGAATACCTGTTAGGATCAGGTACATGGAGAAGAGGCTGCAGAACATGACGACAAGGCCCTGGGACATTCGTGTTGCATCGAACTGGACCCAAACCTCGATGCACGAGTCTCTCAAGAATTTAAGATACTCACGGGACGATTTTATGAAGTTTTCGACACTTTCCTCGTCGGATATCCGCTCCAAACGATTTTGCAGCTCTTCGTACATTTTTTCGAGCCTCTGCAGCTTTTCTTCAGCGAAAAGAAACGTTTCCGAAGAGTAAGCCTCTATGTACCTCTTCGTTTGAAGAACATTCCTCAAAACTGCGCTGATCGTGTACCACGGATGATCAGAGATCATCGTCTTATTCCGGAATTTGGGAATTGCGTCGGGGATGACAGCGCCGATGTTAGAAAATGGCGCTGGCGTCCCCAGAATGGCGGAGATCGTTGGAACGATATCAACCTGATTAACGCTTCTAAAGTTCTCCAGATTAAACTCATCCTGAAGCTTCAATTTCGAGTACACAAACATGGCGGCTTCGACTTCGCTGGGAGAATCACCGCCATGATCACCGGACTCCGTCATTCCATGATCTCCGACTACGAAAAGGACCGTATTATCGTCGAGCACCTCAATTATCTCTTTCAGCAGCTCATTAGTCTCGTTCAGCTTCCGGATCATCTCTGGGTGGTTCTGACCGTGCTTGTGGCCACAGTGATCGACACCCAAAGTATGAGCGATTAGTAGCGACCAGTCTTTCCTCTGCAATTCGAAGAATATCCGGTTTCTGACGTCACGATCGACCGTATCGAGGTCGAGGACGTTGAATGAAGGCGAAGGGAATTGCCGCAGGAACTTTCCGGGATAGAGACTGGTCCAAGTATCGTCACCCATAAAGACGACGCTACCACTGTTTTGATCGATTATGTTGTCTTCTTCGATCTGACCGGTCGCAAAGTTCGAGCTAATGTCGATAAAAGTCGGTAGAGTTCCTGTAGTCAAGGCCTTTATCCTCTGCATCGTCGTTGTCGGAGGATCGGCGATGCTCTTGAAGAGACGAGCATTGTTTGGCGCTCCTTTCAGAAGCTCCTGAACCACCGGGATCTTGTTGCGGTGGTAGTTCTCAGGGGGTGGAGTGTCCGTCCACTCGAGAAAATCGTACTTTAGGGCGTCGATGACGAGAAGAACAACTCGACCTCGTGGCTCCAAGCAAATGTCTCCGGAGGAGAGGTTCCTTAGGAGCTCCTGCGGGTCACATGTCGCTCCCTTCCGGCAGTCTGTGCAGTTGCTCCTCTCTGGGCGGGAGACTCGGGTTAGGAAGAAGCCATTTATGAAGAGGAGAAGACCAGAGGTCATCAAGTAGGATAACCATAGGAGGAATAGAAAATACGACCACACTTTGGCCATTGTCGACGTAAAATCAGATGTCCTCGATTGTTCTGAATGGAAAAAAAAAGTCGGTATTTTTATTGTTTAGTAACGTTTTTCTTTCTTCTTTTGAATATTCAAATTTTTTTACTCACGGAGTTACTCGTTCTCATAGTCGAATTTTTAGTGTCACTGCATTTTTTTTTGTTTTTTTTTTCAGTTTTGGAACTTACGGAGGTTCGTCAACACTGTCACGCCTGACCTGCCCGGTTTCTAGCCTCTCGTTTATTATCTGTTACGTATTACGTAATCGAGCGCTGCACGTGACTTCTTGCCGCTCGATAAGTCGAGGAGCGGGATCTTTTTTGTCTACAGTTGATCAGGGAAATGCGTGGCGCTAGATGACGCCACAATGACCGTGGGAATGAGTGATTGAGAGTACTTGGGGTCATTCAAAAATAGAAGGAAACTTGAATCACATTTAATTACGTTCATAACGCCCTTTTTTTCCTCTTCTTCACAGAGTTTCTTCTAATTGCAACTAAACTGTACTTTGGCGAGGAGAGTCATACAGATAATTGAGTGCAGCTTGATGTTTCGCCGCGCGTGCAAAAATAATGCAGTTTGAATAATATCGTTGATTAACACGTGGATTTACGCACGATTTCAATTTCGATTCGACTTGAAGAGTTTCATTAACATAAAAATCCAATTAACTTCACAATATTCACAAGTTTAGAGATTGAATATAAGGTACATAGTGTCTGTCTTTAGACTTTTACATATATTTAAGTGATTGTGTGGGATTTTTTAAGGCCAGTGAGAAAAATACCAGTGAAAAAGAAAACTAGTGAAGAAAAAAATTTGTGTTTATATTGTTAAGAAATAGTACATTACCTAACAAGTGTGGTAAAGTACTTATCCTGAAGAGCGTGAGGCTGCTAAAACGAGTCGAAGGGGAGTTTTGTAATCACTCTAGTCTGAAAATCTTCACTGCACGTGTAAGGTACCGTTTTTTTATGCACAACGTGTGGAAAGTGGCTACTTTCCGCACGGCGTGCGTAAAACGAGTATTTCATGCACATTGTGCTTTTAAATTGTACTTTCTTCATTTTCGTCAATAACTTGTACACATCAAGTGGAACAACATCAATCTGAATATACATCATACGAATTAAAACGACAAGAAGTGAAGAAAAAACATGAAAAAATCGTAAATAATCATTTAGAGCTGGATTTCCAAAAAGAAAATCACACACAGTGGTGGCACCAAACTTTTAACACAAAAATCAAAGTCTTGATGTATTACTGCAGACAACCAAAATTATGGAAATTTAACGGGAAATTGGGGATAGGGAAGATTATTTTTTGCAGAAAACTCTATAAGTGGTAGTTGAGTAGAGAATTGTAGCTCATTTGAGTTTTTCGTGATCTGTTGGACCATTTGGAAATTTTTGTAACGTTGAAGTGGTTTGCAAGGGGGTTGGGGTGGGTTTTGGAGATTTTGTAATTTTTGACTCGTGTTTTGTGATGAAGAGAATCAATTTAATTTTTTTATTGTGAGTATTTTATTCATTAATTAATGGAAATGAGACATTTTTTGCTCAGCATTTACGCAATTGATCATTTCAGAATTTCAACGTTCCTCAGTTGCACAATTGGAACGTTCAAAAAATCTGATGAAGGATACGTAATTGCAACGAGTGAGAGCAATCCTACAGCAGCAGCATCCACTTGTCCATCGAAGAATATTATACGCGTTAAATACAAATGTCTGAATTCTGGGGGGAAATGGATTGACTGTATCCGACAACACTGTTGTCCTGGATTTCATCTCATTGGCGGCAAGTGTGTCTCAAAGGACATTGATCCTTGCACCCTCAATCTCTGTGAGCAAAGGTGTGACGTCATACTGAGAAGGGTCGTCTGCACTTGTTGGAGTGGATACCGGTATTTATTGATTTTTTAATTCAATTTGCTATTAAAAGCGGATTATTGAACATAAAATGTACATGACATGTATAAACGTATATATTTAGCGAAATGAACAATATAGTTTAAATGCATGAGATAACAAAAATAAAAAAACGGATTAGCGTTGTGGATTGATATTTCACCTCGGAAGTTAAGCGAGATAGTGCGATTTTTGTGGCATTACAAGGACATATGTCCTTTTTTGCAGCTATGCTGTTCTTTTGAAAAGGAGAATTCAGCGAGAATCGCGCTATCTCGCTTAGCTTCCGAGATTTTTTCGGAAAAAAGGGAAATCGATTCATCGAGTTTCACCTTTGATTTTTCCTTTCGTTGCAGATTCAGTCCGGAGCGTCAGGAGAAGGGGGAAAGACCAACGTGCATTGACATCGACGAATGCGCTGAAGGCTCGCACGATTGCGAGCATATTTGCGTTAATAGTCCAGGTGAATTTTCGTGCAGATGCAGAGAAGGATCCTTGCTGCGAGGGGATAACAGGACGTGTTCAAAAATTGGGAGTTCTGGAGATGAAAAAGGCGCGGGAGAGTGTTTTGTCAATTGCGGAACTGTCGCGGCTCTGCAGCAACGGGTAAAGCTCTGGTGATGGATTCCAATGGTTTTTTTTTAATATTTTGTTATTAATAGGATATGAATAATGAATAGAATTATTAATATCCTTTTTTTTAACAATTTTTTTTCGAAATTCTCTTCCAAAATTTAGTCAGATTAAACTCCGGCAACTTTTCTTTTTCTTTTCTTTTCCATTATTCATAGTTAATAACTATTAATTATGTATATATATTTTTTTTTAGGTGAGGACACTCCAGGAGAAGATGGCGGTGCTTGAAACTGCTGTCAAAGTGTCGATGTACTCGGTGCCGGAGGCAAAGGCAACGAGTCCGAAGGAGGATGAAGTGCGATTTGCGTCCGCTGGATACTCAGAGAATCCGGAGGACAAGACTTATACAGTTTTGGACAGTTTCGTGCAGAGTGGAGGAGGATTCTGCAAGTGCCAGCGAGGACCTGTTGTAATTTTTTAATTTTATTGAGTTTTTTCTCGGAATTTTGATGATTTTGTTGAAAAATTGAGAGATTTTATTTGCTAGAAAACGAGAATTAAAAAACAAATATTGGAAAACGAAATATTGAATGAATTTCAATGATTTCATTGAGAAGCAGGGCAAATTTCACACGGAAAATACACGTCATCATCGAATGATGTGTATTTTATGCGTAAAATTTGCCCTGCTTCTCAATGAAATCATCGAAAGTCACTCATTTCACTCTTTTTTCTTCTCGAATACAAATGAATCAACGAATTTTAATCTCAAATTTCACGGAAAATGAAGAATTTCAATCAAAAATATTCTATCCGTTTACGATATTCATAATTTTGATTCTGAAAACAAAAGTCATCAAATTTCTGTGAATTTCACAAAATTTCAGCTATAAAAATTCGATTCTCCACTTGACGCAGAACTTTTCTTGGTCAACTTCCATAAGTCGCTTTATACCTTCAACAATTTTATAAGAATATCTGTGAAACTAATGGAGATACGCCCTTTTTTACTCAATCCTTTTTTCGTAGTTTATGGAATCTTCTACAAAAATATATTAAGGCAAGAAAGGCGTATGTCCAATATAACAATTTCTGGGATATTCTCCATAATTTTTTCTAATAACTAAATTTTTCAAGGGACCACCGGGAGCCCCCGGCTCAATCGGCCAGAAGGGTGATCAAGGCGAGAAAGGTCATCGAGGACCAAAAGGCAGTGCCGGAAGTTTCGATTTTCTTCTTCTTCTCTTAGCGGACGTCAGACACGACATCGTTCTCCTCCAAGAGCGCGTCTTCCCCGGCGAAACGTGAGTCTCCAACCTCCAGATCTCAATCCCCCCCCCCCCCCTCCCCAGGTTACACGACTAAATGGCCAAGACGAAATATCTTCGACAAAAAAAATAACCAAAATATTCACGAACAAATATATCAATTTTAGAGGAAACCGGGATAAAATAGACCTCAAGTTTCAAAATTATTCGGGATTTTTTTTTAAAAGAAGAGGTGCCCCCAAAAAATTTGAAAAAATTCACCCACAACTTCAACATATCAGAGAGTCTTCTCAAATTTTTTCAGATTTTTCCGCAGACTCTTTCATTCCAAAAGAAAATCCTAGAAGTTTTTATTCCAAATGTCTATTTTGCCCCACTTTTTCCTATTTAAAGTGATGGATCATTAAAAAATGAAAATTGCGATCATAAATTTTTTGGTAATAGAGACGATGGCTAGGAATATCACGTCGCAGATATTCTGACGTAGAAACATTTGGACTAATAATTTATAAAATTCCGCAGTCTTCCGAAATTCGATGTGGAAACAGTCCTGAAGAAGCAGAGATCAACCGACAGCCCAAGAACCGATGGAATTCAGGCATTCGAGGGTACAAAGGCTCTCATCTCCGATTACTCGATGGGAGACGGTCCAGAGTCCTCCGGAGACGAATTGGATCAGTACTGAGCAACAGAACCATCTCTCTCCTTTCATATTCTGCATATTGAACAGAAATCAATTATTATTTGCTCGGTTTTCTCTCTGTATTTGGCTGAAAATTAGTCATGATCATTTTGTTTCTTCTTTTTATTATTTTTTCCTGAATCCAAGACTAAATAAATAATCTATCTATCTTTGTCCTCTCAAAAAACTCTAAAAAATCAAAATCTCATAAAAACAACTGAAATGCGTTGATTCATTGCGCAGGGGTGCGTCTGCGCGTGCGTTTGCAACAGTTTCTACTTGCGATACTCAGTATCCGCATTGGCTACAAGTAATTCTTGCCTTAGCCCCGCCCACTTGGCACCCCCCAATTAATCGCAACGCTAAAAAAATGTGTAGAACCCGAAAAAATGTAGAAATTCAATAAAAATGAATTAATATACAAATACTTTTCTCTTTTATTTAAATTCAAGAAATTTCGTCACGTCCCCATGACAAATTCCGAATAATAATTCAATCCCCGAAATATCACGTGACGCCAATAAGTCAAACGCATCAAAAAAAAAAGCTCCTGCGTTAGATTTCGAGAGCTTCAGAAACAATAAAAAAAAAAAGGTCCGAAAATTTTTGTGGTCAGTCTCTCTGAGCCCTTCTCTCTCTTTACATGTGAGTGTTTTTTTTTTTCAAATCCTGCGGTTGAAGGGTAATATATAGCGGAGCTTTGACCATTTTCCAAAGCTCTTCCACCACTGTCTCTATCCATCAAATTTTTTTTTATTATTATATTCAAACTTTCGAACTTTACCGTTGATTCAGAGGGTTATACATTTTTTTTTTTTTTTTCAATGTGAAATACATAATTTTTTTTCTGTCTCTCGATGAATTTTGCTGACCGAATGGAAGAAATATATATACTAAATTTTTCCTCGGAATTTTCAACTGGCATTTTTCCGCAGTTTCTACGAACGTGCCAGATCAGCGGACGTGAAAATGAATATGTCGAGAAAGGGGGAGTGAGAGGAGGGGGGGCGGGTAGGGGGAGGGAGGAAGGGAAATGGAATAAAAAGAAATTTGAACGAATATTCTGCATGTGTGTATAAAATATGTTTTTTTTTCATCTCTGACTCTATCGTCCAGTTTCCGAACAGTCATTTTTATTATTATTTTTTTATTTTTTATTTTTTTTTTTATGCACCCGCTTCAGATAGATGTACGCTCCCTTCTAGCGTGTCGATGCCAGGGGCCATTTTTTTAATTCAATCTGTTAAAAGCCAAACGTCAAAAAATCATACGTATATATCATTGAGTTTTCAACGATCTAGTGCCATCTCCTTCAATTTATATTCAAACTTCTGATTGTCCTTTTTGTTAATTTTAATATTTTCTGTGTTTTTTTCTTTTTTTTTATTCTAGTTTTATCTTGTCAAACGTCGAATTCAATTGGAATTTTGTGGATTGAAGGGAATGAAATTTCAATTTTTATTGACAATTGAATAATTTTGGTGGCAATTTCGATTATTTGAATTGTAAATATGTTTTTTGATAAAATCAAGTGTAAACAAAAATGGATGAATTTTTTTTGCTACTTTTTTTTATTGAAATGTCTCGGAAATTAAGCGAGATAATGCGATTCTGAGCTCATTCCCTTTGAAAAGAATTTCAACAGCTATGAAAAGAAGTATTCGGGAAAAAAGACGTAACTCCACCAATTTTCGTAATATTTTCGAAAAATCATCACAGAAATCCGGAAATTTTAATTTCTATTGGGAATAATTGAATAATTCTGGTGTAGAAAATTGCAATTACCAAAATTTTCGACGTTTTATCATTTTTTTATTAAGTTTTTCGATAAAATAAAATAATAAAAAAATATTCATACTATTTATTCTTCTTAAAAATCGCAGAAATATGAAAAAGATACTCTCTTCTCTTTTTGAACCTTTTTTAATAAAGAATTTGAAGATCTGTGAGAAAGGCTCAGGTCGAAAAGGGCGTATCTCCACTAATTTCTGACATATTCCTTGAAAGCTACAAGAAAAACCCGTCGACTCTCCTGAAATTATCAAAAAAAGGCATAAAACTACACATATTAATTAGAATTTTGCCGATTAAGAGGGAATAAATCACCATTCCTCTTAGAAATTGAATAATATCGATGTAAAAAATTAAATTATCCAAATTCTCAATATTTCATCATTTTTTCATTCAATTTTTCAATGAAAGAAGAATAAAGTGAAAAAAACGACAATTGTTTTATTTATTTTTTCCAAAAATCTCAGAAACTGATGGAGATACACCTTATTTTTATTTATAAAGACAATTTTGAAAGCCACAAAAAAGGCTGATGGTAAAAAGGACGTATCTCCATCAAATTTTCAAAATATTCCCGAAAAATATAAAAAAATCCGTCGATTCGCCTCGAAGTATCAACAAAAAATCGATTCACTGAAATAAAAAAAATAACTTATTGTTCTTTTTTTACTGAATGAAAATACATCTCTCTTCACTCAATGACTAAAATACACACACACACTTGTCAGACAATTGAGTCTGAGATTTTAAAGATTAAACAGTTACAATTCCACTCGAAGAGTCTCTACTACACCACCCTCATACACCAAGCATTGTATTTGGCTTTTGACAGTCCCTCTCTCTCTCTCTTTCTCCCCCTCATTTTCATCCCACGAAATCAGCCAAAAAGACCTCCACACTATTAAACCAACTTAAATCCCCCAGTAAAAAAAAAAAAACTCTCACGTATTATCTCAATCCGATCTAATCTTCTTCCGCTAGATTGCACGATACTCTGTGTTGTGCAAACACAGAGTAACTCGAGATTATGTAACGTCCAAACACAAACTGAAGATGCTATTTTCTCTCTCAATGAAGTAAAGAAGAAAAAAATTCTCCTGATCAATCAGATAGTCTGCTACTTTATTTTCTCGCTCAACACAATAACAAGAAGAAAGAAAAAAAAACGACCTTTCATCCTCTTTATTCCGATGGGAAATCCCAATTTTCTGTTTTTTTTTTTTTTTTTCTGGAGCAGGTACCTGTTGCCCCAAGAAAACTGCCCGAATTCCCCAAAAAATTGGTCATTAGGGGGGAAAAAAAATAAAAATAAAATGAAACAATGTCGTTGCCTTAGAAACTAAGTGGCTTGAGTGTCATTTTTACATTTCTTTCCCCTTAAAACAAAATGGCGTTTTTTTTCGCTTCAATTGGTACTTGCTATTAACAAAGAGACGTATCTCCAGCACTTACGCCCTTCAGTTTCTAGTTCCTTATTCAATTTTTTCTGATCTGCGGAAGAATACTAATAAGTAATAACAAAAAAGCCTCTGTCCGGTAAATGGGTCTCTTATTTTTGATTGAAAGTAGCAAAGAGGCGTATCTCCATCCGAAAATTTCATTTCTCATTATAAAAGCTCAGAAATTGAAGAGAAAACGGTAAAAACAAAAAGGCGTAAGTGCCATTTTTTCCGAAAAAAAACAAAATGGCCTTTTTTTGCTCCAATCGGCATTTGCTAC
The DNA here is from genome assembly GCA_963921955.1 of Aleiodes alternator. Taxonomy (NCBI): domain Eukaryota; kingdom Metazoa; phylum Arthropoda; class Insecta; order Hymenoptera; family Braconidae; genus Aleiodes; species Aleiodes alternator. Next base: position 5,577,494 of record OY998099.1, on the reverse strand, counting down.
TAACAAAAAGACGTATCTCCAGCAGTTATGCCCCTTTGTTTTTAATTAGTTACTCAATTTTTTCTGATCTTCGAAAGAGTACCAATAAATTGCGGCCTTCTCTTCATTCGAATTCAGCTAGAATGCTCATTAAAAAACTCCTGTATGACAGAAAACTGCCGTTAAAGTGATGCCACGAAAATAATAAATGAATACTAATAACAAATGAGTCTACAACGAGAGAAGGATTCGTTAACAGTTAACTCACGGATTTAGTTGCATTGAACTTCAGTTCAATATTAGATGATCTCAAATACTTGAGCCGGTTCACTCAACAGCAGTAGTATACACAGAGAAAAATGCTTTCTTAATTTAAGAATGTGCAGTCACTTAATTTAAGAATGTGCAGATCACTTAAATTAAGAAAGAAAAGTTACTTGATTCAAGTGAGAAAAGGCACTTAATTTAAGTGACTTTTACTTTCTTAAATTGAGAAAGAAAAAGTTACTTGATTTAAGTGAGAAAGTCACTTGATTTAAGTGAGAAAAGTCACTTAATTCAAGTGACTTTTACTTTCTTAAATTAAGAAAGAAAAAGTTACTTGATTTAAGTGAGAAAAGTCACTTAATTTAAGTGAGTTTTACTTTCTTAAATTAAGAAAGAAAAAGTCACTTGATTTAAGTGAAAAAAGTCACTTAATTTAAGTGAGAAAAGTCACTTAATTTAAGTGACCTGCCATTCTTAAATTAAGTGACTGCACATTCTTAAATTAAGAAAAAAATTTTCTCTGTGTAGCTAGGCCAATGCTAAATTACACGATTTGGGAATGAAAAGGGGATAAGTCCATTACTAAGTGAATGGAAAGGGCATAAGTCTATTACTGAGGGAATGAAAAGGGCTTAACTCCAGATGACATCATTTTTTAGAATTTTTCCTTTCCAGCGTGTGATGACGTCATCTGGACTTAAGCTCTTTTCACTCCCTGAATAATGAACTCACACCTTTTTCATTTTCTGAGTTATGCCCTTTTCATTCCTGCATCGTGTGACTTAGAATCGGCCTAGCTATACTACTAACAGCGTCTCCGTTGAATATCAACGACTACGCAATTGAGACACTACAATGGACAAATACAATCGTCATTTTTGCTTGGACGTGTTTTTCCTCGTTGACGTAATTTATTTCAATTCTTTTTATGAAAATTCATTTTTTTCAACGTCATAAACAGTACATTTTGGGTAATTTGAATTATTGAGTCCACTTGCCTCAATCGACGTCCCTTAAGCGAAACATTCGTTAAATATTGAATGAAACGTTAAATATCAAAATAAAACTGATTTTTGAAATAGATTTTTAGGGAAACTAATGTTTAACCAAAAAATTGTTTGGTTACCATTCTAACTACCATTGGTTACCAGTAAACGAGGCTCGTTTCAGCAAAATGAATCAGTTTCTCAGTGTATCTCCAGCACATGCGTCTTCTTTTATTTCGAATGTAACAATTGTAAAATATTATTTATAAATTATAAAATATTCCATTGCATTGGAATATTTTCATTTTCATGGTAAAATTCTAAAAACAAAAAGGCGTAAGTCCTGTAACGAGATCTTTGGTTAAAGAATGTGATAAAAGAAAAAAAAGACGTAACTCTAAATATTATCATGTCATATGAAGAAATCATAGAAATAAAAAGGCGTAAGTGCAAAAACTCGAATTTTTTGAGATGAAAATAATAGAAAAATGGTAAGTACAAAGATACGTCCCTTCCACTCCAACATATACAATTACGCCACCTTGTTTCTAAACAAACGATGTATTCCCAGTAAATTGATCCGTCGCTGAGGCAAATCAATCCTCAACTCCAGAAAAAAAAAATCATAAACCCAAAGAAATCCACATTCCCTTTATCCCAATTCATTGAAAACTTTTGTCTTCAATTCTCAAAAAAATAAAACAGTTGGTTCAAAACAAAAGCCCATTCACATCCCGCGCCTCTCCCCCCTCCCCCCGCCGCAAAAAAACCCTGAAAACGCAAAAGTAATGGTTTTTTTGTTTAAAAGCACACAGTATATAAACCAGCCGAAAAACCCCCGTGAATTTATTTTCATGTACTCCCCCCCCCCCCCCCCCACACACACACACATGCACAAAAAAAAGCGCCCCCGATTTTTTTTTTCAATTCACTGAAAAGAATGAAATAATCGAGAAACTGAATTATTTGAAATATATATATATATATCCACAATAGAAAACTACCATGTAAACTGCAGTAGCAGTTGAAGTGAGACAGACTCACTTCTCCACCCTCCCCTCCCCCTCTCCCCTTTCATGTACAATAGCATTCGAAGAAGGTTGGATTTGATGCAGTAAAAAAAAAATAAGCAACTAAAAAACGAGAAAAAAAGAAGTATTGTAGGATATAAACTCTTAAACATCAACTGTGCGGTGGGTAAACGTCTGGTTGGTAATATAATTCAACCAATAGGAATTGAGGCAGGCGTGGCTCGTACAACGGTACGAGGGTTGCGTATGGTTGGAAACTCGGGGTGGGTACACTGTGGCACACTGTGTGTATTTTCATCTCTTTTAATACAACCTTTTTTTCTTTTCTTTTATTATCCTCCGCATTGGCATCGAAGAAGTGAGTGGGGGGATACGAGAACGTTTAATGTTAGTTTAACAATCCCCTCCACACAGGCACTTCACCTCCATCACAAAATTTCACATCTTCCTCCCCCTCCCTGCCCCCCTCTTTACCTATTCCACGTAGCATCCCTCTCTCTCTTTCTGGTATTCATCCGCCTCTAGCCACCCTCACAGCCTCTTCCCCCCCCCCCCCCTCCACTGTAAAATTTCGTAGGCTGCAATTGTTGACAACGCCTTGGCTCATATTCGACACTTGGTGCCAGACCCGCACGCACCTCTCCGTAAAACTTGGGGAAAAAAATTTTGTTGCAGCCTCTGCAAATTTCTCCATCAAGTGCAAGTGTTCCGGGAAAATACTATCAAAGTGCAATTGTTGCAAAAACATTTTTCGCCTTTTTTTTCGTACTTTCAAATAAATAATTCCCCGTTTTTATTATTCTGTGATTTTTTTCGTGTGTGTTATCAGTTGTGGGGCTCAACAGTTACCGTCCTAGCACATACACCCAACAGGGAGTTCTAGTTAAAAGGAAAAAAAAAACAGTTACCGTCTGTGTGTTTCGTGTGTTTCTTGAACGTTGGTTGGCTGGCAGAAAGAACGAATGAGACATTTGCCACATTGCGCGAGTTAAGCTTTGCGCATATGTACCCCACCGCCCCCCTCTCCCTCCTCCTCCTCATCCACCCTTCCGCCTCTTCTTCTCTCTGTCACTTCTGAAATTCAGTTTGCCACAATTCCCCCGCGCTCTCTCTTTCGAGCATTCCCGTGCTGTTACGGGGGATGAAAACCCGGGGGTAAATTCGGTTATACTGACGGCGAATGACTGTTTTAATTGTACGAGATATAAATGCAAGACACATTCGCCGGACTTTGCAGTGATTATTGAAGATTTTATTTTCAATTTGAAATTAAAGGTTTTTTTAATTTTTTTTTTTTTTGGCGGGTGACAAGTGAGTGGATTTAGCTATGATTTTGTGCAAGTTTTGAATTATTTTATGGAATTTTTTTTTTTTCTGATAATTGTGTGAGATAATGTCGTTACCAAGGGGTGTTGGGTTGGGCGTTGATGTTGGACAATTGATGCAGCATCAGCAACAACAGCAGCAGCATCATGTATTGCCAGCTGCTTTTTTCTTGCGTGCTAGTGCTGAACGTTATCAGAGAACACCAAAGTGTGCTAGATGCAGAAATCATGGGGTTGTGTCGGCACTTAAAGGGCACAAACGTTACTGCCGGTGGAGAGACTGCGTTTGTGCCAAGTGCACACTCATTGCGGAGAGACAACGTGTAATGGCCGCACAGGTTTGTTGATTATTACTGATTGAAGTTATTTAGCGGTGAACATTTTACATTTTAAATGTTTTCTTAAGGGGTAACGCCACTGTAAAATTTTCAAAAAATCGATTTTTTTTTTGGTTTCAAAAATTACTTCGGCTCTTCCAGAATACAGACAAGAAAAGTTATCACCTGAAACCTATTATTTCACATGCAATTTTGAATTTTTTCCAAGGCATTTCTTCGTATTCATAGCCTTAGTCAAAACTTCATTCGTGTTTTTCTCGAAACATGATTTTTCAAATTGGCACGCAGCATAATTCCAATAATTTTCATGATTTTCATTTGAATTTCCCACAGCATCTTGAAAACAATATTTCAAAGAGAAATACGCAGAGGATTTCCAAAAAATTGATTCGCATCTTTTTTATTGATAAAAAATTGCCGGTTTTTAGGCCGATATTTGAATTTTTTCATTCAAATGGTCACTAATCTCACAAAAAACAATATTTTTGAAATTCCCTATGTATCTCTGTAGCTATGTGTATCTAGACTGAGCCAATTGTTTTTTTTTTCAATTGAAATTTGCACCAGTTCGTGCAAAAATGGCTCTTGTGTCGTCATTTTTTGATATTTTTTAATGAATTTTTACCGAGTTATTTTTACCGAGCATTTGCTATAAGAAAAACAAATTAGTGAAAATCCTGAAGTAGTCCTTAAAAATCCTTTTTTTCAACAATTAATTTGTTGTTTTCATTTCAACAAAATTTACCCTTTAAAAAGTGTATAACTGTACAGATGAAATGAATTCTATTCTATTCAAGAAGATTCACCTAATTCACCCTTTGTTCCATTAGTTCCAAAAAAATATTCATTGCCAAAAATCGAAAAATTGGATTTCAATAAGTTCACGGTATTTGACAAATTTTTAATCTCTAAAATAAAAATTGTCTACTTTTGAAACAAATCATTTGATGATTTCTGCTATTTTTCTTTCTCATTGTAATTTTTTAACAATATTTTCAATACACTTCATGAAATTATAACTTTAACTATTGAAAAATTCTTATTGTCATTATCTATTTTTCCATATTATATATAGCCTTTTCGGTTTTTTACAGTGAAAAGTGTGAAAGAATGTGAAACAATTTACTTTTCAAATAATAAAATACCAAAAAATTCAATTCTGTTAAAATTTTAAGTAGAAAAACCATTCAAAAATGAGTGGAAATTCCTATTTTTCTCTCAATGCAGTTTCTCCCCCGATTTTTTCGTCCATGAAATTCGCCTATTTGTCCCGCATTTTCGTTATAACCATTATTAATTCAAGTACATGTTGCAAGCTCACGGGGGCATCAGTGACAAAAAAAAATACCAAACTCCACCCCTGACGCGCGCAAAAAGGGGTGATTCTCTCTCACTCATTGAATTATACTTTGTAATTCAAGTCTATTCCCTTAACTCGGGTACAGTGTTGCCGAACGTTATTTTTTTTTTATTTTATTTTTCTCGAACTCAATTCTGAGAAGGGTGGGCAGGTAAGAGGTGAAATACAACCGGCCTATCGTGTCGCATTACGCTCTGAGTTCTCATTTTTTTTTCTCGTGAACAACCCCTCATCTCAGTCCACCTCTTGAAATCTCTTCTTTTTTTTCTGAGACTCTTTCATCCCCTTGTGTGCTACATTACAGGCATCTGTATGTATTCGTATAATATTGTTTCCTATTACGTGAAAAATGACACCAGTTAGTGATACATGCAGGGAGAATAAAAAAGTTTTGATATTTAATCAAATTTTTGAATTAATTCAGTTGTGAAAAAAAAAACAAAATAAATCAAGTCTGAATTTTTAGTCATTCGTTTTTTGAGAATATCTTGGAAACGAAGTGAGATAGCGCGATTTTACCCGAATCTTCTTTTGTAGCTCTTGAAATTTCCTACAAAAGACGTTTTTATAAGAATAGTTTATCTCTCTTACTTTCCGAGATATTCAATAAAAACTACGAAATTATGATTTTTTTTCATTTTATGAATATTTTCACACTTATTAAATTTTTCCGGAAACTAAACGAGATAGCAAAATTTTCGTTATCACCTTTTTCTGGAAAAACCGTCAAAAGCTACAAAAAAGCGCAATTATCGCGTTGTCTTTTTTTTGCATTAAAATTAAAGTGAAAAGTATTATTTTTTGATAATTAATGATTTCGCAATTGTTTAAATTTCGGCGGGAATCTTCGGAGGATAAAAAATTGGATTAGCCGAATGTTTGTTATCAGGTTGCTCTCAGAAGACAACAGGCTCAAGAAGAGAGTGAGGCACGTGAGCTTGGCCTACAGTTGCAGTACAATAATGGCAATTGCCAGAGTGGTCCTGTCCTACCAACGACATCAGCATCAGCACCAACAAGCGGAAGTCCACCGGCACATCCGCACGTATCGAGTCCTGCTGGTTTGGCAATTGCCGCTGCTGCAGCAGCACAAATACAGACGCAATTGCATCAGCAGAATGACTGCGGTTTGTTGAGGATGAGAGTGCAGGAAGGTTACTCGTCGCCGGACAAAAATGATGGACCAAATTCACTCGCATCAATGACAAGTAAGAGCAATTCAAATGTCGTGACCTTTTTTCATGCGAGTTTCTCAAAAAATACTGATCGGCTTCTCTTCAAATAAAGCTTTAAAAATAGAGTTCGTCGAGAGAAAGTCTTCCACAAAATATGACATTTTTCTATAAAACCGTTTTGCTGTAATTCAGACTTTTACGCACACACATACACACACACAGACATGCGCTAAAAATATCATTTCCTCTCTATTTAGATCATTTTAAGTATCTTCTATTAAAAAAATTACAATCGGAAATTCTGATGATTACATAGCTCCCCTCCGCAAGCAAAATCGGATGAATCACGTTTTATTTGGTTTTTACGGAAAATTTGTGGACACTAAGCAAGATTTGTTTATTTTTCTCGATCTTTTTTTGAAGTCCTTAAAATTTCCTACACAAAACATTTCATGCAAAATGGCGTTATCTCGCTTAGTTTCCGAGATACCCGAGTTCAGAAGATCCAAGGGATAAGCCGATTCTTCTTTTTTTTCCAACGATATCTCAAAAACTTGAGGAGATAGAAACTTGCGGATGGTTTCATTCGAAAGCCCGGGAAATTTCCAGTGGAAAACACATGCAGAAACTTAAATTTACTTGAAAACTCGAGGAGATACAGCGAATAGAAGTTCTGCATTGTTTAAACTCGAATTAAACTGTTCTCTTCTCTATCTCTGAAGTTTCGAGAGGTAATGGCATCGTGAGGGTGTGTTTTCAAGCTCAAATTTTCGTGGCTCTTCAATGATACCATCCTCCATATCAAAACTTGAAAGACTTCATTAAGATAATTCTTATGATTCTATGCGAATCACTCTGTCTCTCACTGGAAGTGTCAACCTTTGATGAACCATTTTCACTGTCGTTTTTTCGAGCTGATTTTGTCTGAATCGCGTTGGGTTACAAAGTATTTTCCTATCACACTTGTTTAGAACTTAAAGAAATCCAAATAGCAGGTCCGAATGATCTGCTTTCATTTTTTTCTAAGTTATCATGAATATCCTAATTATTCTGATTTTGTAACATTTTACCGATGTTAAAACGATGTCCACTACAGTAAATTGTTATTAAACAATATTATAAATATCTAATATTGTTGCGAATTTGACTGACGTTGTCCCAGCATCTAGGACTGGGATTGGAAGATCCTTGGATTTTAAATATCAATAATGCCGCAATTGATGTTTTCATGCAATTAATTGGATTAATCGTTTTTCCATGATTTGAAAAATTAATAGATATTCTGACGAACTAGAATATATATGGTTATATAAGGAAAAAATAAGTCTGTAACCATGAATTGTTGCAGTGAAACTGAAACTGAATCTCGCTCATGGAGTTCTAATGTTAATTTAATTTTTTTCAATAATTATTTTTGGCTCAATTTGTCAGGTAACATGATGTAAAGTGAATTTTTTAAAAATCTCATCGTGCTACTCTGTTGAAAGTGACGAAAATTGAAAAGGAAAAATAGATTATCTGAACTGCTTGAATATCCTTGAAGATATGTTCGATAGTCAATGGCGTTTCATGCTGACAGAGATCTATGTGAGCTTCATAATTAACATAATTCAACTTTTTTTCCAGTTTTTCATAGGGATATTGGAAGAAATTGCTAACAACACCAAAATATTATCAAATTGCGACGTTGCATTGGATGTTTTGTCAACTTGAAACTATTTTCTATAATATGGAGCAACAAGCAGTCATCAAAGGTCTCCAATTACAGCCAATTGTGTTAAAAATGATCCACAAGTGATTAAATAAATAAATAACTAAATATTTTTTAATTGACAAAATATCAATGATGTCAAAAGCCTGAAGAAGCTGGCATTGTCTAGCCAAACGTCATAATTTGACAATATTTTGGTGTTTTTAACCATTTTTTCCAACATTCTTATGAACAACTGGAAAAAAGTTGAATATTTAATCATGAAGATGAATCAGATAATTAATTAAGATAATGATCTTATATTTTGGATTCTTGTCATTTGTACAACATGATGTACAGAAATAAAATCGAATCAAATCATATCAAAATCTCTGTATTTAGGCACTCCAGGTGTTGATTAAAGTATTGTGGAACGTAATAAGTGCACTTGGGGGTCGACACGCGTTTGCCCCGAGGCCATTAGTAGTTTAAGAAAAATACTAAGTAGGACTATAGAGACTTGAGGGTGAACGCGTGCTTCTAACAGTCCTTTTTTCACCACATCGAGGGCACGAGAATATACAAAGAATGAAAAAAAATATCGTAAAATGCGTTGGTCTCAACGATCAACGGTTTTTTTTTCTATTTTATTTTATTTCATTCTATTTTTTTTTATTCGAGTGGCTTTCATTACAATGCAGCAGTGACTTGTGCTGTATTTTTGGTTATAGAGTCATTTCGATATGCTGTTGTAGATTTATGATACTTGGACGTGTGGCTCGAAAAAATCCACTCGGTTCGCGTGCCAATTGTTCATTTATTAAAACACATTTTGTGCATAAAATTCAATGATTTCTTGGTAAAAATGAAGATTTTGTAAATTTCAAGATTACCGCTTCTTTTTTCCTCGCTCTGTCTCTTAGTAGGCGCAAAGCGGCGCGTCGCTCACTACCCAAACGATTCAGTTCCGACTTTGTGACGTCACAAATCAGGAAAATTGTTTTCTCATTATCTCGATAATTACTGGACCAAAATTAATCGTTAATATTCATTTTCCGCCTCAAATTTTCCGTTCTTTCCAATGGAATACATGAAATTATCGTAATCCCAAGGGTTGTCTATCTCAAAAATTAAAATTCACATTTTTTCAACGTGAAAATCAATATAACTTATCTCTATTAACAATTAAATTTTGTCTCCTTTAACTTTTGAAATCTTTCCACGACACTGTTGTATAGAATCATTCAAAAGCAGTTATAGAAACTTAACTCGAGAAGTTCCCACAGCCAGTAATTGAAATTTCTCGGGCCAGTGCCTCACAACCCAGTAGTAGAAATCTTGGGATGAGTTGGGACAGAGATGAAGAATGAGAGAGAAAGAGAAGATAGGTACTTGGATGGTTAGTACTTAACTGAATATCAAGCCAAAACGAAATATAGATATATTCGTTTATATTCAGAAATGAAATTGTGAGGGTAAAAGATGGCCAGAAGGAAATTTACAAGTGGCTGAAGAGAGAAGTGAAATGGGAATGGGGTGAGTTGTACGTATCTAACTGAAGGAAACTTGGATGATCTCGATCCCCATTATACGGACACTCGAAATGGAACGAAGAAATTTAACTCGCATTCACTCTGTTGTAGAAAATTGTCATGCATACACCGTATATAACATAACGTGTTTAAAAACGTAAAAAGGAATCCTGCTTCAAGTGGGAACTTGAGGTCGTCCAACTCTTGGACTTTGCTCTTTTACCCTCCTTTTACCCTCTCTTTCTCTCTCTCTACGACGATGTACTACCACATCACTTCTGCATCGCTGTTTAAACATAACTGAAGTTTAACGTTATTTTTTATTTTATTTATTGACTTTTTCAAAGAAGTGGGAAAAAATTGCTGAAATGCTCTTTAAAGAGATTCCTCCTTTTTGGCAATAACGATTTACTCTTTGATGATTCCTCGTGCAGAAAATTGATTCTCGATTTTTTTTTTTTACGTTTTTGACATGAATTTCGAGGATTTTCGGTTTGTTGTGGATATCTCTGGTTCTGATTGTCACAGAAAACTGCGGTTGATTGCAAATGAAAGATGAGTAAATTTTACCCTTAATTTCTCTATTTTCGAGTCAGTTTTGATCGAAAATTGCGAAAGATACAGCCCGAAAAGTGATTTTCGCCAAATTCGGTGTATTTTCCACAATTTTTGTCAAAAATCGATTGAAAAATATACGAAATCGAGGGAAAATCGTCTCAGCTTTCATTTGAAACAGTTTCCAACATGCTCCGCTCATCAGAATCTAAGATATCTGCAAAAAACTTCCAATTTCCTCAAAAAATAAATTAATTTTATTGAAAATTTACAGAATTTACTTCAACTTCTAAAAAAAAAATATTGCACTGAATAAAGAAGTAAATTCGCCTCTGAATCCTATTCAACCGTTCCTCGACCAAATATACACTAAATTTTTTCTTCTTTCCTCTCAAAAACACGAAGCCTCTATGTACTTTCTTTCTACCAAGATAGATCAAACTTACTTAGACAAGAGTAAAGAGACAAAAACTTTGGTACGTTGAAGCCAAGAAACTTTGTCCAAGGCGGCATTTCACCTTCCGTTTCTGCTGTCGACACCAGGAAATTATTTTCACAGTAAACCCACACTCCATTTCGCGACACTGCATTTTCTCAATTTATTCACCAAAAAAAAAAAAAAAGGAAAACTCAAATCTGTCTCATTTCTGTGACAATTCTCACAAAAATATCTCGGAAACTAAGCGAGATAGCGTAATTTTTGCAGACACCTTTTTTGTAGCTCTCATTCCGTTCTACAGAAAAGGTCTCTTCGAAAATTGCCCTATCTCGCTTAGCTTCCAAGATATCTTTCAAGAACGAGTGAAAAAACTCATCTCATCTCAATTTCCGAACTTTTTCGAGAAAAAAAAAAATTACAAAAAAAAACAACTAAAAATCCTCAGATAAATTCATCCTCACTCGCAGCTACATTATTTACCATCCAAACCAGGCAAAAGTCACGACCTAAGTGAAAAAAAAAATATGCGAGGGTGCACGTAATAATTTACCATGGGGATAGGTAAAGTGAAACGAGTAGAAAAGAGGGACGTTCTTCGGCATGTTTACCTAGATGTACTCGGGCGTGCAAATGCCACGAGGGACATGTTTCCTTACCTCAAAGTGTGTTTGTACAAAAAAGAAAAAAAGAACTTTTAACCATCTACCATCACTAACTCCTCATTCCTGTCTGCTTTTTGCCCACAACAAATGAATGATGAGAAATATTTTCCCAACTGAAGCCCAAGTAATTCAAATGAAAGGTAAAACCCTGAGAATTAAAAGAAGAAAAAAAAAAGGTTTCTTCATGACTATGACTATTAAAAAAGCTCCTTTATTTAGAGAGCTTCTCTATTAAAAAAAAAAGAACTCCTGGGAAAAAAATTCAATTGATAAACACTTTTTTTTTCTTTAAAAGTCTGATTAGAGAAATTGAATCGACGTAACCGTGCGAGGTATCGAGGGTGGAAAAAAATTAAACGGTGAAACAAAAGGGCTAAACCTCCACGAAACAATTAAAAACGTTTTGCTCCATCGCTTCTACACTCTCTTCATCCCCCCCCCTCTCCGCCCCTTCGTGCCACTCGTCCCTTATTTTTCTTCAGCTTAACCCGATTAACCTCCCTCATACACATACATACATACATATATATATATACACAAGAAGTGAATGAAGAAGAGGGAAAATACTAAAATACGGGAGAGTTTGGAGAAGAACAAAAGAGCAAATCGGCGACGATTTAATGACTGATCGCGTTCTGTTGCATGCTCTGTCGCTGTCGTAAAAAAAAGCAGCCCCTTCCATCACACACAGTCGATCGTTCTTTAACTTCTCTCTTTATTTTTCCTTTTTTTTAAGAGAATTTTTTTCGCGCCTTTGTTTCTGAGGGTTTAGTGTGTGCTTTTTATGGGCGTATCGATACGTGGATAATGAGGTTCTTTTGTTGACAAATTGCAGAAAGTTCAGGCTTAATTAACGAATTTATTGCAGATAATATTTGAGACAGAGCCTTCTTCTTCTTCTTTATTATGGCTCCGACCATTTGGTCATCCGGCCGTTGAGACAGAGGCGATAGGCGCAAATCGCTCCTTGAACAACTCCATCTGGTGAAAATAAAGGGTAACTTTTTCTGGTTACTTTTTCTTGAGGACTTCCTATAGGACATTGTCATCAGAAACTGAATTAAAATGATCTATTCATTTTATCGATGGATTTCACTTCGAAATGCAGGAAAAATTGTAAAAAAAATCTGTTAAAAAAAGTTATCGATAGCCCCATATGCTTTTTTATCTCACTTGCAATGGTGCAAATTGATGATCATTGAAATTGAAATATGTTAATAGTTAACCTAGAGATTTATATGTTACTTTACTGACATTTTCATGGCTATGCCATTGAGATTGTTTTATGTTACCCGAAAAGCTTCCACAACAATGGACTTTGATAATTCATGAGACTCCGTTTTGCTTCTGGTTACAAGAGTGAGACAGAGATAGAGCTTGTATATATATGGTTAGATACGATAAAGGCCCGTGGGCGGGCTGAGATCTGCGGGTGAAAACTGTGACGCCTAACCACCTAATTTATCACCCCCGGAGAGTGTACTGCAACCCCTTTTTACTCTCTTCATTCAACAAACAAAGAGACAGAAATAAAGAATACATCAGAATGTTGTAATCTCGAAGTTAACGAAGTGAAATCTCTCCAATTAACTCTTTTCGTCTGATTAAATTGACTTTTCGCTACTCAAATGACTTCGATGGGAGAGAAATCGAGTCAATTCTTCGTGAAAATCAGCATGAATTGAAGATCTCGAGATCTGCGAGAAATGCGCCAAAATTTCAGTGATAACCTGTTTTTGAAGACAATTTCAAGAGCTATAAAAAGGTCTGCACGAAAATTTTGCTATCTCGTTATTTTGTTAATTTCCAAGATAATTCATGAAAATTCAGTAGTAAAGGGGTAAACTTGGAAAACTCTTTTTTTAAGAATATCTCAAAAATTAAGCGCGACTTTCTTGCAACTCTCACTCGCCTTTTCAAAAAAGGATTTTAGAAAATTCGCCCTATCTCGCTTAGTTCTCGAGATATCCCTAGAAATGAATGCCATTCAATTCTAGGGAATTCCATTTCGAATTTCTGAGCTACGACCACTGAAATTAGAGATATTTTTGAAAAACTGAAAATCTTCGGATATCCAAAGGGTTCAACCGCAATATTGCAAATCTAGGGGTCTCGTTTTGAGACTCAATGGCAGCCGAAATGGGAAATTGTCGATGTTGCCCTGGATTTACAGTGTAGAACTCATCCCCAAAATTTTGGAATTTCCCAAAAATCCCGAAAAATCCTTCCAATACATGTTTTCGATCTAAAATTTCCTGAGCTTCCCCATAGAACCATCGAAATCAACTGCATTCGTCAAAAATTGAACAAAACCTCATTACATCTCCGAAAAAAAAAGTTTGAAAAAGAAAATCCCACTATTTCGCTTAATTTTCAAGATATTCTTCAAAAACGAATATCATTCCTTTCTGGCGCATTAAATTTTTAATTCTTGAGCTGCAACAATTACAACTAGACATATTCTCCAAAGAAAAACTGAAAATCCTCAAAGATTCCAAGGATTCAGTCCCCAAATTTTCAAATTTCCAAAAAATTAAAAAAAAAAAACTTTCACCCCACTTTTTCCACCTAAAATTTCCTCAGCTTTCCAATAAAACCATCAAAATCATCCCTCTCCCCCAAAAAATAAATGAAATCTTATCAAACCTCAAAAGAAAAAAATTTAAAAAAATCGCTCTATCTCGTTTAATGTCCCCTCCATTTCTCAAAAATGCAGTTTCTCCAATTCTTCCAAAGCCCCTCCCTTCCCCTGACCCCCTTATCAAATTCCTAAAAGTATCAACCCCCTCCCCCCTTCTCCCTCTCCGCCTCTTTACCACAACTATAATCACTGACAATGACTAACATTATATCACAGAATTGAAATTTATAGCTATGTTTCGTGTCCTCCACAGTAGCCTCCGTTCGTCCTTAAGGCCTCAAAGCGACAAGTCCATCCCCCCCTTACCCCTCCCCTTCTACCAAAGGTGTATAGGTTGGGCTGTGTCCCATTGCTCCTATTCTCCTATCTCCATTATTCCCTCAAAACGGGGTGGGACGCGAGTCCAACCACCCAATCCCCCCCCCCCCCCTTTTCGTCGCAGGGGAAAAGCTGGCGTAGGCCCTAGCTAGCGCCAGACCAGCCCCCTCCCCTTCCTCAATATCTATAGATATGACATTCTAAATTATTCTCGCATTGTCCCAGTATGATTCCATTGTCCGTGCGTCTGTCTCCGCCGTTTCCACGAGGAGAATCGAAAGGAGAAGAGGCGAGAGAGAGGGGGAAGGGTTGGCGGGAAAGGGGAGGGGGGTTATAGTGTACGCATTTTGGTTGAGGATGGATACGAGTAATGCGTTGGCATGAGGTCCAAACTGACTGCCACTGTTCACGTCATACTAACGTACATCTAATTCTCCATATCAAACACACCAAAACACAATTCGTTAACACATATATATGTATGTATAGATATATATATATATATTATTATTGAGAGACAACGCCACTCTCATCTATTGCATTTGTATTAGTACAATTGAATGAGGATTGAAATATACATTCAGACTAGGGATATTTGACCCTTCAGTCGTTGAATATATATATAGATATATATATGTCGTCACGATATATATTCTGACGTTAAATCCATACACATTTAGAGATTGTTTGTCCTTCAATTGCCCATGGAAATAAACGGCTTGCACTTGTGCTGGAGGATATATGGACGTCAGGGATATGTGGGGGTGGGAGAGGGGGGGGGGGGTACTTCAAACGTATTAACGTGTGTCGGGGACGTCTCGCCTCTGCTCGGACATCCTCTTCAGTTTGTAGAAGTCGTGCTTTATTTTTTTTTTTTATTTTTTTTTTTACTAATTTCATTTGTTTTTTTTCTTGGTGATATGGGGGGAGGTTTTTCACGCGAGTCTAAAGGGGAAGTGACGAATTGAAGGGTCGAGTGTAAGCAACACTGACGATTGTCGATCAAGTGTTTGTTAAGGAAATTCGATTGTTGAGATGGAGAGACTGGAGAAATTGACTTTTGGGGATTTTTGGGGGAATATCATGGGGAAGAAAGGGAGATAGGGGAATTCTTGTGGAAAATTCTCTTTTCGGAGAATTTTAAGAGATACAAAAAAAAGGTTATCACTGGAATCTCGCGATCTCGTTCAGCTTCCGCGATATTCTTGAATGATTGATGAAAAAAAAGGAAAAGTTTCATTTTTAATTTGATTTTTGGGGATTAATTGCGAAAATGTCTTAAAAAAGGTGGGATTTAAGGGGAAGTGTGAAAAGAGACCGTTTTAACAGAGATTCTCAAGGGCTAAAAATACAATTTTCATCAAAATTTCACTGCCTCGCTCAATTTCTGTGATATTCTTGAACAATTAATGGAAAAAACGAAATCAGCTCTAGTTCTCAGCAAAATGCATCGATCGCAATATTGAAGATCTCGATCCAATCATTATTTCGGGAGAACCCATGTAGGGTTTCCCGACATCCACAGGGTGGCCAATGTTCGGGCCAAATTATTTTATACGATTTTGGGCAGTCGATCAAAGGCCAAAGTACGAAACAATATCGGGGCGTCGATATTGGTTCCGCTAATAAGCCCGATATTCTTCCCAACGTCGAGCCCTGTATATTGGGATGGTGAGTTAGATCGTAACTCGGTTCTATATCGAGTAGCCGAATATCGGGAAACCTATATCTATCCGAAATCGCATGTAATTCGCGTAACTGAAATTCGGCTGCTCTACTTTTGACGAAAATATTTCCAACAATAAGTTGATAATTTTTCTTTTTGATTAATCGTCATATTTTTTTATTTTCCAACATAACGATTGAAAAATCACGCCATAATTGATTTTCCTTCAATTATTCTTCTTGCTAATGATTAATTCGCGAACTAAATTTAAAAAAATATAAAAATAATGAATAAATGTAAAATAGAATAGATATAAAAATTGATCAAGAAAAAAATCTTCTCTTTCTGCCATCAAGTGATTCGATCATCAATAGAGGAAAAAATGATACTGAAATAAAACTTTAATTTTCAAAAATAGGGGAATTTTCTGTAAAAAAATGAATATTCCATTACGAGAAATATGTAGTTTTGTTCCTCGGTTCTTACTTCATTTTTATTATATTCCTCTTAATAAAGATAGCCATATAAACAATATAAATATCGATATGAATTTAGACCAAATGATTTTTACACTCATATAGATAATACGATTCTGTCAAAGTCGAATAGAGTGATGGTCCAGTCGGCAGCGCGCAAGTTTCATCATCCGACGATCGAGGGTTCAAAACCGCCTGTGGGAACTAAAATTTGTAATGAATAAAAATGACTTTGAAATGATTAACATTGAAATATAAATAATAAAAATATAAAATTACGAAATCTTAGAAAAGAAAATGATAATTTTCTTTTTATTTTATGTTTAAAATTTGTTTTTATATTATTGAGTGTCTGTCGAGTTCGATATCGGACTCGATGTTGGGCGTATATCGTAGCGCTAAGTCGAAATTCGTCACATCGAATTTAGCCCGATGTAGGGCCGAACTCAAAACCCTATATCGGGTCGAAATCGGATGCGATGTACGCCCTATTTAGTTTTCGACTTCGGCCCGCTGTGACATGCCATTATTGGCTCGAAGTTCGCACCAATATAGTTTCCCTATATCGAAACTCGGCAATTCGACATCGGCCCGAATTGCGGCCAATTTCGGTTTCCTACATGGGAAATCGTTGTCGGAAAACAATGACCACATACAAACGAACACACAGACACAAACACATACATACACATCCCCCCCTGGAATCGTTCTAAAAACCTCCAAAACACATAATCTAGCCACTCCCCCACCTCTTCCGAAGAAGTTTGGTCTTAGAGGTAATCCCTATAACTTTCTATCGGGAAGTTAAAAATCCTTCAATTTGTCATCTTCTCTCGCGGATTAATCACAAAATATGTCGAAAACAGTGAGATTTAGTTAAAAAAAAAACAAATTTAATAATCCTTTTTTTTAGAGGATTGCATTTCCCACAAAAAAAATCTCTTTATAAATTCTCCTAAGTCTCAAAGTTTTCCAAATCTCATAAAGTCTTCCCAAATTTCTTTTTTCAATTTTTAAAAAATAATTCAAGATTCATAATAACATCATTTTCTTAACAAAAAAAATCAAATAAAATTTAATTGATTCAGATTCAATGGAGATCATTACAACATCCAATAAAATAGTCACACAGATAATACACTAATCCACTACAATCGTAATACGTGAAATAAATGTGATAATAACGTATTTATCAAATAAAGTAGAATATTCGGTGTGTTATAACAGTTACGTGAATGACTATTACAGAAGTATTAAGGTAGTATATTCGAAACGCTACGACGCATAATAATCTCATGGTAACGATGAATGGGCACTTATGGAACGTTTAATAAAGTGTCGACGTTTAACTATATCTATGTCGTATGTTTCCCTGTTGAGAATTATGAGGGTTGAAATTGTGGGTGAAATAGGGAGCGAGGTCACAGTCTGCCATTCTCTTTCGCCCCCGGATGCATTCCTGAAATTTCTTTCATCTCGAGTCATCTGTGAGAGTATTCGGAAACATTTATAACTTTTCTAATATCTTTTTTAATGATATCAGATCATGATGCGTTCCTTGCGAGCATCTTGCAAATTGCGACTATAACTGAACCGATGTTTATGAATATTTTTATGTGCCATCATTTTGTAAATTTAGAAAGGAAATGCTTCTTTTTGAATCATAAATGATTGTTTCTGTTAATGGGGAGAAATGTAATATATTAGGCACGAGGTATCACGTCTATACAACGCAGGTAAATGTTAACACTGGACATTTCAACACAAAAATTCAACACAGAAAACTTCAACACAGGAAAATTGTACATATGTACTATCAACAACAATAACAATAAACGATTCATTTATATTCTGAAATTAAATTATGGCTTCATTGTTTGACATTATATTGAAGATTTAAAATAGAAAACAAAATTTTCTTACAATATTACATTCTTTTTTTAACAATAATTTCACATTGCGATTTTCTTTAAAAGTTTTTTCTTTTTTTTATTTACAATTATAATTTCCCTTCAAACTTTGATATGAACGTGTTTTGTGATGCATTTGTTTGTGCAGAAAATGTGTGTTGAATTTGTTTGTGTTATTTTGACATGTAACCAAAATATTTGCAGAAATATTTTTTGTAGAAAATTTCAAAAGCTACAAAAAAAGGTATTCATAAAAAAATCTTCTATTTTCCTCAGTTATCGAGAAACTCAATAAAAGAGTGTAAAACAAGTTTTTCAAAATCGATAAATAAAAATCTAAGAACTCTCGAAAAAATGTTAATTTTACCCTCGAAAAATTCCTCAAATTTTAGACTAGTACAAAGGCTTCTCTCTGTACACTCCTTGAAAAATCGTTTTAGTCAAGGAAAAATGATATGCCCCTCTTTCTCGAGTGTATTTCGATACGCACAGAAAGTTAATAAGAGATTTCCAAGTGAGTCTGTGGAACTGATCTCCATTGAGAGAAGAGAGAAGAAAAAAACGTATCTATTGCTTTTATATACACACAAATACAGGGATAAAGAGAGTTCACTCTCGAGTACTCGTTATTAATACATTTTTGTAGGCCCCTCGCTCGAAAAATGAATTAAAGTAAAGAGAAATGAATTGAGAGAAAAATGTTTTTATGAGTTAAATTGAGGGGATTTTTTAACTGACCAATGTGCCTCCCCCTTTCCCCACCCCCTCTTTTCTCCCTTTAGTTCTTTCAAGTATCTCATACTCAAGTGGTGGAGGCGGGGGAGAGGGGCTGATTTTTTTATAATCATTAAAAGAGAAAGACTCTGGTTAACCGAGTCGATGTAAGGAAAGAAAAAAAAAATTGTTCGTTCAAAGAGCCGCGTGGTGGTTGCAAAAAAAAACAGGATTGAAGAATCGTTTGGAAACTCAAATAACTGAGAGTGCAGCGAGAGTTTCAGTTGGTTGAATGGCCGGTGATATAATTACATGAAGGAATAATATTCACGTTTGTGGTAATTACTGAAAATTTTTTTTCGATTAATTTTCTTTTTCGACGCAATATCAATAAAGTGGAGATTCCAGAGAAGTGGATGGAGATGAATTTTTTTGGATGGTTCCGTTGAATTGCTGAGGAAATTTCAGGTGGAAAACATGTCTAACTGATTTTTTCGTTTTTTTTTTAAATTTGCCCTTTTTTGAGAAACTCTTTCTATAATTGAAAATTTCTATTTTTTTTTTAATTGAAAATTGATTGAGACCTACCGAAATCAATGGGAGTTGATGTCACCTTCAATCTTCATTTTTAATTTTTCAATGACGACAATTAGGACCAAAGATATTCCAAAAAAAAACTGAAAATTCCTGGAAATGTCAAGGATTTAACTCCAAACCAATCCCTGGATTTATCAAATTTTCAAAAAATCCGAAAAAATCTTGCGACACATGTTGTAGACCTGAAATCCCTCCAGCTTTCCCAGGAAACCGTCAAAATCATCCCCCCTCCATTGTATCCCCCAGTTTCGTAACCATAACTAGTAGAAAAAATCCCCCAAAAATTTTTTGAAAGACTTTTTTCAAAATTTCCACATTACCAAAAAATTTCTTAAAAACCCTGCGCCACATGTTTTCCGTCTCAAATTTTCTGAGCTTTCCAAAAAAATCATCAAATTCACCCTCCCCCCTCCCTATTTCTCCCCACCCCCTAAATTCCTCAAAAAAAATTATTAAAATCAGATAAAATCCCATTGCATCAATCCCCAGCAATTAAAAAATATCTCCCCCCCCCCCCTCTTTAAATCACACTCCACCTCGAGTGTACACAAATTGTATACGAAATAATAACAATGACTGGGAAAAAAAGGCCACAATAAAAAAAAACGGCAACGCGTGTGTTACAAGAGGACATTGAGAGCATTTTTCGATCGTTTATTGTACCTGTGTGCTTGTGTTATTATTAGTACCTGTTACACAGAGTTGAAATGTTGGTAACAACAGCGAAAACAGGCAGAGAGTGAAAGAAAAAAAAATCCTTTTTTTTTTCATCAAGAGAAAGAGTAAGAGAGACAGAGTGAAAAAGGCGATATTGTATTATTGAAGAATTATAAAACGCAAGTTAAACCCACCAAGTGCACGTGCACCATACACGCACTCATCCGTTGATAATGGCCGTGTTTTCAAGTGGCTTGGTGGTTTAACTTTCGAGGACTATTAACGGATAGTATAGCATTACGTTATAAGTTTGAGAAGTACGTAGGAAGAGTGTTTTTCTACCCTTATTCATTTTTCGTTTCTCCTCTTTTCTTTTTTTTTTTTACGTTCACCTCGTTAGGGATGATCATTTGAGCGAGGAATGAATGGACGGAAGAGGAAAAGTCCAGTTATTATGCAAAAAGTATCTGACATTTTTTTGATTCGTTTCGTTTTTTTGCTTCCGAATGGAAGCTCTGTGATCATCAGGATTTTCGATTGTAATTTTTTCAATAGAAGATACTTAGAATGATCGAAATAGAGAGAAAATGATAGTTTTAGCGCATGCCTGTGTATGTATTTCTGTGTGTGCGTAAAAGTCTCAATTACAACAAAACCATTTTATAGAACAATTTCATATTTTGTGAAAAACTTCCTCTCCGCGTTTTAATGAATTTCTTCCAAATTTGATATTTTGATGATGGTTTGGAAAAAGTTGTTTCACTTTCATCTGAAAGCATATTGCTAAAGTATTAGCAGGAAATGCTCTATCAGTCGGAGAGCAACACTATCATCCACTTGTTTTTTCTGCATTTTTTAAAGATTCTCTTTTGGACTCAGAAGAGTTTATTCACGAATATCTCGGAAACTATTGGGCTTAGAGAAAAAGTTCAAGAAACCTTTTTTGTAGAGAATTTAATTTCTCACAAAAAAGGTCTCTTCATAAATTTCCGTAAACCCAATAGTTTCCGAGCGCCCTTTAAAAAACGAAAGAGAAAGCATTTTTCAATTTGTTTTTTTCCTTTTAAATTGTTTCAGGCACAAAGAGAGCAAGACTAACCGTAGACTCAATGACAGAAGACGACAGGGACTCTGATTCAGGCGGTGAGACAAGACCCTTGGCCAAGTCGAGATCACGTTCACGTTCACGCTCACGTTCACACTCAGCAACACGTACACACGCAAGTGGCTCAAGTGGTCATGGAATGACGAATGAGTCGGACTCATTGATTGGTAGAAAACGTGAGAATAGTATGAATGAGTCGGACGATGGTAGTCCTGATCCAGGTACACCGAGTCCAGTAAATACACCACCACTGACACCGGCACTAACGCCACAGAGAATTGATACACCTGGACCGGAAAATCTGAGTTTGAGAAAAACATCGAGTCCTCAGACACCTACGCAAACTGTTTTACAGGCAGTGGATTTGGTCCAACCCAGGCACAGTCCACCGCCATCTTCTCTTGCGGTGAGTAAAAATATCGAAAAAATATCAATTATTAAATAATTATTATTGATTATTGAATAATAATCAATTATCTAATTAATTAATTAATTACTCGATCATTTGATTGAATCGATTCGAAACTTAAATCTGCAATTTCCTCGGAATTTTCGGTTTTTTGTCTATATCTCGGGTTCTACTTGTCGCAGAAAGTCGTGGTTAATCGCAAATGAAAGCTGAGATCATTTTACCCCGATTTTCACTATTTTCGAATCAATTTTCCTCCGAAATTGGGGAAAATGGTGAGAATTCTGTCGGAATGGGGAAAAACCGATTATTTGGGCTCATATCTTCCAATTTTCATCAAAAATCAATGGGACAAAAACAGAATCGACCGTTAATGATCTCAGGGCTCTTGTATAGAAAATTGCACTCTCCCAAAAATTTATCTTCCAGTTTCATTATCAACTGATTGCAATTTATACTCAATATACAAAATGTATGATGTAATTTACTCAATTTAAAAGTAAGAGTAAAAGTCGTAGCCTCGGATCATGTAAAACGTGGTGATGATCTCAATTCGGAGTGTTTTTGATTTATTCAATTTTTTTTTATTTTTCAATGGGTTAAACTCCCCAGAAAAAAAGTGGTTGTATTTTCAAAAAATTTTAATTAGGATTTTAGACTCTTAAAATTCAAAACAAGTCAAATTTCATTTAAATATAAAATAAATGAATTAAAAAACAAAAAAGTGCAATTTGTTATACTATACCCGATCTCAGCTTTCATCTCCGACCAAACTCGACGAGCTGCGGCTATCGGCACCAAAGATATTCCCCAAAAATTCCAAATTTCCCCTGTTATTCTCATAAAATTCCCCAATTTCATGTAATTAATTTTTTTTTCTCTAAATTTAGGCAGCAGCAGCTGCAGCCGCTCATTTCTCCCCGTACGCACCGCTCTACGGTCCAGCAGCCAGTTCTCTCTACTGCTCACCAGCTCTGTACCAGCCACAGCATCATCATCATCATCCATTGGCAAGTGAGCCCCGAGAAATTCAAATGCAGATGCAAATGCAAATGCAAAATGTCCAACAACCATGTGGCCTACAAATGCAGCAGCACTCACAGCAGCAACAGCAGAGATCGCCAGTTGATGTACTGCTCAGAGTCTTCCCAGGTAGACGCAGAGCTGATGTCGAGGCACTTCTCCATCGCTGCAAAGGTATTTATCACATGAGAATGACTGAATTCCTCTCATTTTCCTCCAAATATCTCTGAGTTCTTTCGAAATCCATGATTTTTTTCATGAGGCCCTATTTGTAGCTCTCGTTTCACTCTAAAAAAAAAGAGGGTCTCCCCAAAAACTCCCATATTCCCCTTCAATTCCAAAATATCCCCCAAAAAACTGAAATTTTCAAAATAAAATCAATTTGCAGCATTTCCCTTTTTTCTTCCTTTTATCTTCAATATCTCCGAAATCATCAAAAATATATTATTTTTCCAAGACACTTTCTTTTTTCGTTCTACAAAAGAGATTAGTTTTGAAATAAAGTAATAGTTGAATTACACTGAGCCGCAAGGCAAAACCGTTTTGTTCGAACGGAAAAAAGCCCGTTCGTCTAGAGATGATATAGGGGAGACCGGGGCGAAATGGGGTATGTTAAAGCACATGCCTCCATACCCCATTTTGCCCCGGTCTTCTCTAGATGTTGAATAAATAGTCGAATAGTTGACTTTTACACAATAGTTGAACAATTTAGTTGAGTTATAACTTCGGAAAAAGACGTTGAAATTATTGAGAAAATTAACACGTTAACGAAAGAGTTTTATCGCTGAAGAAATGCTTTTCTGGAGCCTTTCCATTTCGAATCGTACAAAAGAAAGATAAGAATACTCAGTTAATTATTAGGGACAAAACCATAACTGTCTTAACAATGCATGTTGTAGATACGACTTTTTTTTGTAGAACCACAACTTTCTAATGTTATCGTTCGTTTATTGATGAAATGTAATACCCAATACTGTACTCAGGGTTTATCAAGAAAATTAACATTGACGAAAAAAAAAGAGTTTTCGCGTAAGTTGATGCATCTTGATAAACTGTTCAAATGCAAGAGATGAGTCAGGAGGAGATCATTCGCGTCTTGATCCCCTCCCCTTTGACTAGGTGTCTGTTGATTGGTCAACTTTACCGGCGGGAGTTTGATTACCTTTCAAACAAGGTTTCTACCAAAATTTCCCTATCTCCCTTCGATTCCAAGATATCTTTAAATGAAACCGCTGAAGTGAAATCCACTCTTAAAAAAAAAATTTGAATAAAAAACTTTTTTTTCCAGGTGACGTAGTCTCAGCAATGGAGGTTTTAGTTTGCGAGGACAGTCTCCAGCCAAAATCCGCCTTTTCACCATTGGCTGGTGCTCTAGCATCAGCAGCAGCATCAGCTGCATCATCTGCAAGTGCTTATGCAGCATCACGTGGTGGCTACTGTGGTCCAAGTCCACCAACACGTCACAGATTTTTAGCTGCACCATACACTGGTACTGGCTACTTACCAACTGTAATAAGACCACCAAATCAAAGTGCACATGCGAATGGTACTGGTGATGCTTATCGGGAAACATCCCCAGATGATGCAAGCGATAAAACAAGTTACTCCGAGTGACCTACCGATCTTATACGTCAAATGCCCTGGACCTATCCATAGCCCTCATCCGAGTAATCTCAATTGAAGTGACTGTGAACTAAGAACAAAAATGGAAAAAAATATTGAGGAAAAAAAACACTGAATTACAAAGGGAAAATAAAAATTTCATTGAACATGAGAAAAAACGTTAGGATTTTTTTTACATTTTTAAAGGGATCTCGGAAATGAAGTGAGATAAGGCAATTTTTGCGGATACCATTTTTGCAGAGAATTTCAAGAGTTACAAAAAAGGTAACTACATAAATTTCACTATCTCGCTTAGTTTCTGAGATCCTTTTGGGAAATCATTTCTACGACGTGAGAATTTTTGATGAAAACATTAATTTCAATGAATTCATTCATTTTTATTTTAAAAGTGTACCTTTTATGTGTGTAGATAATCGCTACTTATAAATAAAATTAAAAAAAAAAGACTTAATAGTGTGACGTAGGTAGAATCGTTGATATAAAGAAAAAAAAATTGAGTAAAAAGATTAAATAAATTTTAAAAAAATGAATTAATTTTAGTTAATGAAATAGTGAAATGTAATAGATGAAAAAATAAAATAAACATTGTAAATAATCGTTCATGGTTTTAAATGAAGAATTAACGTATTATCTAAATCTATCGGTATATCACTTGCAATATACATTAAAAAAAAGAAGTGAATAAATTAAAAAAAAGGTATAAATAAAGTATATGTATATGAGAATTATAAGTGAATTTTTGGTGCATTTTCTTTCCTTAAAAAAAAATGAAGAAAATAAATAAATTAAGGACAAGAAAATAATTGAGTCTAGAAATTGTATCGACGAATATAAAAAAAAAAGAAATTGTATAGACCGGAAAACCTCAATAAATCAATCATCAACTATAAAATGTAATTTTATTTAATTCACCAATTTGGAAATCTATACATTTATTTCTCAATTTTTTTCATCCCTCTCTCAATTACACGAGATGTGAAAAAAAAAATATCAGTGTTACCTGAAATGAATATTTCTTCATGCGGAAGTAATTCACTTCGTGTTCAAATGGCAAAGCGTCTTCTCCTCCCCCCCTTCTCAATTAAGTGCAGGAGTATCCGATTTCCGGCTTGAAAATTTGAAAATAAAAGAAACGTAAGAAATCTGTCCCCCACGCCCACACAATGAAGAGGAGATAAAAAAAATTGGAGAATAAAAGGAAAAAAACGTCAAGTGGGGCAATTTTTTTTTTTATACACATGAGTGAATAAGAATGAGTGTGGTGAATTGAGTAAATAATATGTCAAAAATTTTATTGGGGAATCATTGAAAAGGTCAGTTTCATTCACAACTATCGTTTTCCATTACTCGCACTTTTCCTAAATCGAAGAAAAGACGTTTTGTGAGAAAAATGGGGATAATGTTACTTTATTTTGGAAATAGCTTGGAAACCGTTGGGTTCGGGGAAATTTGTGAAGAGACCTTTTTTGAAGAGACTTCAATTCTCTACAGAACAGGTTTTTTGAGATTTTTCACTCAACCCATTCGTTTCGAAGATGATTCCTTTATATTTGATTTTTTTCAACTATTTTTTGCGAATATCTCGGAAACTAATGGAGATACGCTCTTTTGTATCCTTATCCTTTTGGTGTAGCTCTAAAAAAAAATGCATTAGGGTAAAGGAGGATGTTGAAAAAGGCAAAGAGAAATGATTCATTGAATTATTTTATCTATTTCAATTATTCTATCTATTTTATTTTTATTCTATTTATTCTATTTTTATTTTATTTATTTGAACAACAATCCAACAGCCGAGGCCAATAACAGGGTTGAAAGCGATTTATACATAGTCTCATACGGACGTAGCAAATAGTGACCATTGTCATTTATGACAATACTATACACAAGTTGATAAAGAATTAATTAATTAATCTTTTGTTAATAGAGTCTCACATAATATTGTTTAAAAATTGACTGTTTCAACGACTCAAATTTTTAGTAAAATCGATTTTATTCCATCATCAATTTTCTTTTCAGAAATATTTCGGAATCTAAGCGAGATAGAGCCATTTTCATGATTATTTTTGTAGAGAATTCTGAAAACTATGAAAAATCTAATTATGAAAAATCGCTCCATTTCATTGGAACTCCAAGATATTTTCAAAAAAAAATTGACAAAATAAAATTGGTCCGAAAACTTCGGATTCTTCCCTTCCACCTTTTAGCAACTGCATTCCGCTAGATTCAAAAGCATTCATCAAAACATCTTTATTACCAGACCATCAAATCTGCTGGAAAGAAGACATTTCCTATACATTTCACCCAAAAACGACCAATTTCCTAGACATTCATAGCAATTTCCCAATAAAATCAACCTTAAAAAAAGTCAAAATCTTTCTTCTACTTTTAATTCTATCGCCAAATCCACCCTTACCTGAGCCTCCCTCCCCCTCGTCCCTCAATCACCCCAATAAAATTACCATCCCCAAAAAAAAGACAGATGTTTTGAATCATCCGTATTTAGTAACACACAAATACATAATTTACGTTTAAAATCATCACTGACAAATTCAATAGTGTGTGCAATGTGAATTGAATTGCCAAAAGGTTTTGTTTGCTTCATATTCACTACTACATTCGCAAAATATATCTATATATGTACACACACACATACATACACATGTATTCAGTAGAATAGGAACAATGAACAGTGGCTTGCATCGATACTCGGATATAATCCTGCGTAAAGTTTATATCTCCAACAGTCGACAATGGTTTCCTGTTATTAACGAGCTACGAGAGGCTAGTATAACCGTGTGTGTTTATATGCCCCAACGGCAATAGAGTAAAGCTCCCCCTCCCTCCCGTCGAGGATAAAACGTATGGAGAGTGGGGGAAGTGAAAGGGCCAGTAGTGATTTGATCGTGCGCTGGCGCACAGTCTGCTGAAATTTTCCAAATTCCCGACCTTCCCACCTACTTTGCTTTTATACAATATATATAATATATAACTCCAGTGGGGGCTATATTGTCTGCAATTTGCAGCTCAACAGGGGGGAAAACCCCGAAGTGGAATGTTAAGCCTCATTTAATTGATATAAGGCAATTCAAGGTAACTCGAACAGTCCTTTTCATACAACCCTCTCTCTCTCTCTCCGGTAACATTCCACGCTTATTCGTTTCATTCGGTGTCACTGAGTGTCAATGATGTCATCATTGTTACGGAAATTCTGGAAGGAATGAAGATGAAGAGAGAGAAAGAGAGGAAAAAGTGAAACTTTGAAAGGCCTTTCCACAGTTGGAATGCCGGCTTTTGAGAGTGGATTAAGGGAGTTTAATTAAATCATGTATCGATTCTTTTTTTTTGGGGGGGGGGGGGGATTTGAGGGGTAGAAGATATTCATTCTAGTAGGGAAGATGTAAGTCTATTCTTTGGATATTACTAAAAATAGCGAACATCTGACACTTTTTGGTCTTTTTTTTTGTAACTAATAAATTGTTGAAAAAACGAAGAATAAATAATTTCCAAGATATAAGAATGGGAAAAATGGATTTCTCCTTTTTTATGGTGTTGCAACATTACATTATCACCGTAATCGTTTTTAAAAAGGAGGATTTATTGTTGCTCTGGTGCTGGAGAAGAGTCCCACATTGGGATGTAACTGAATTTTCAGAAATATTGGCAAATGAAGGTTGCTGGAGGTGGTTCTGGCAGCAGTGCTGGCTCTGGTCTCCGGAACGGTCCCAGGACTGGCCCGGGACTAGTTTGGGACGGAATCGAGTTCTTGTCATACAGCTCTGGTGCTGGAGAAGAATCCCACATTGGGACGCAACTGAATTTTTTTTTTTTTGTTATGAATTGTTTTTTCGATCCTAGAACAAGGGAATATAGCCGAATTCACAAAACTCATTCTCTTACTATTCATTTTTTTTTCAAATATCTCAGAAACTAATCGAGACACTCCTTTTTTGGTACTCCAATCCTCTTTAATAAAAAATTTTAAGGACTGCAAAAAAGGACTCAATCACCCTGTCTCGGTTAGTTTCCAAGATATTCTTAACAATATATG
The DNA here is from genome assembly GCA_963921955.1 of Aleiodes alternator. Lineage (NCBI taxonomy): Eukaryota > Metazoa > Arthropoda > Insecta > Hymenoptera > Braconidae > Aleiodes > Aleiodes alternator. The sequence goes on along the minus strand of OY998099.1, from coordinate 5,548,968 downwards.
CAAAAAACTCGAATTTGCCCTCTTTTTTGGTGTTGTGACATCACATTAGTTTTTGAATTATTGAAAAAATCAGATTTATCGTTTTTGATGGTTTATCGACAATTATATATTGTCAAAAGAAGAAGTAATATTCGAAAAAAAGCATATGTCTCAACAATCAGCTTCGTGGAAGCCTCAGCACTCGAACAGGAGTATCCAACCGAATTTACTCGGTCTCTCCACAATGTAAACATTCCACTAAATATATAAAAGTCGGCAACACTCTTTATCTTTTATTTTACTTAAAAAAAAAAAAAAAAGACACACTCGTCACCTGTGTCACTGAGAGCCCACACTTCTCTCTTTCCCAAAGAAATTGGAGAATACTATAACAGGTAGGCGGATAGGTAAAATGGAAATATATATACATTTGTACAAGAAAAAAAAAAAGAAAAGACACTGGTTGGAGGTTGAATACTCTCTGCAAATATTTGTACAGTGTGGTCAGGGTACGTTAAAAGCCAAAGAGACACCCGTCATCTACCGTTTTTGTTTTTTTTTTCTGCTACAAAGATATATTATTTGAGAAAACGTGAAATCTGAATTTCTGAGTCAGTGATTTGCATTATGGATTTTATTGGATATTCCGGAAAATAAGCGAAATAGAGAAATTTTGGGGGTCACATTTTCTGTGGCGCTCTCTCCGCTCTACAAACAAGATTCCCATAGAAATTTCTCTACCGCACTTGATTATTTAATTGAGGTAGTATTCCAAAGTACGGACGATAGAACAGAAAAAAAAAGAACTCTATACATTGCGAGATTTTTCCGAATTTTTTTAGAAATCTCCAAAATTTTCTAGAATTTTACAAAAAAATTTACAGCAATGAACTGCGACAAACTTCCTTTGCCCTTTTTTTGTTGCTAGAAATCTGTTTTTTTCATTTAGAGATTTTTCGGAATTTTCCAAATTTTCGTGAATTTTTCTAAATTTTTCAGAAATCAATTCCAACAGCCTCCCGTATATTTTCTTGAAAATCAGTTTTTTCCTTTAGAGAATTCACTGCCTGCTTCAGAATTTTCTATAATTTTCCAGACTTGGGAGATTACTTTCCAATTAATTGCTGATGATTCCAAAAAAATGTACTCTAATTTATCCGAAAGAGTGATTGAACTATTCGAAAGTCATATTTTCAGCTTGTGACTATAGTATTTTTTTCTCGAATTTTTTTTGCATTAATTTCCTATCACATTTATGAGATAGAGAGAGAGGCAAATGGTTACGACTACCTTCTATTTAAAATTTCTCAATAACTATACAGTGAATTGAATATTTTTTTCTTCTATCATTTAGTTAAAATGTTGTTCTCTTCGCCAATTGTTTTTAAATAATGTGTCAACCCTGCGGTTTTTTAGTAATTTCGTTATTTCTGTCCGATTTAGGGCGTTTCATCCCCACCACCGCTATTTCCACTAACTTTGATAATTCATATCTCATAAACTTCACAGTCAAAAATTCTGAAAAAATTCAGAAAAATGTAAAAAAATATCATCTTTGATATCGCATCGAAAAAATATGTTAAATAAATAATAAAATTAAAAAAATCCCCATTTTTTGTTCATGTAATAATGAATGGGAGGGAAAGAGACAGAAGTGACTGGAATATTTTCATGGATTTAATTAATATTTCATTTGTATGCTATTTCTCGCCTCCGTAAAATTCACCCCCCCCCTCCCCCTCTTCTCTCGAATTTTATTCACTCCAGCTTCATCCATTTTCCCCTCCCCTCCCCATCTTTTTGCGATTGTATTAATAATACACTAGCGTTGGTAAATTGAAATACGCACTCGAGGCAATATCACGACTGCAGATTCTGCATCAGTATTAGTGATTCTCTCTCTTCACGTACACACATTACATAATCGTAGAGGTACATTGTACATGGTTCAGTGTCTGTTGTTTATGTATATATATATATATATGTGTATGTATGTGTGCAGGGGAAACGAAGATGAGGAAAATAGAATTTTACTCCAACTTCTCCCACTCCTGGACCATTGTACTCTTGTCTGTATTTCAATTTAGCAGCACCATTGTTTGATACTAATATTATTCAGTCCGGAATTGTTTCCGGGGAAAATCCCTCACTCCTTGGCTCAAAAGATTCTTAGACTGGTTTGTGTTATGCAAGTTGAAGTTTTGCAATCAGTTTTGGAGAAAAAATAAAGAAAATTTGCAAAGTTTTGAATTAATTTTATTTTTAATTTTTTTTAAGGGAGATAAAAGAGGGGGAAATGATTTTTTTTTTTGGTAAAGGGGTTAATGGAAAAATCTGAAAAAAATTGGAGATGTGGTCCAGCATGTCAAGATTGTTGGAGAATTTTTTGAAATTTTTTTGAACAGAGACTCTTTTTCAAAAAAATGAAAACTAATTGCTCTGTCACAAAAATTTAAAAATTAGAGAAAAAATTAGGGAATTTTTTTGTAATTTTTTTGGAAATGTAAATTTTGAGTGATTTATCTTCGATTCTCTTGACTGCTCCATTCCTTCAGTGTTTAGCATTCAGAAGAGACATATGATATACAATGTTTGCTTATCCATTAAGGCTATACAATAACAACACATTCTTTCAACGCATCGCGAAGGAACTTTTTTTTTTTATTTTCTGTGCCCACTTTGAATATCTCTCTTGTTTGATTTATTTTCACGAGATTAAAGTAAACAGGTGAGGGAAGAATTGAAAATGATAAAGTACAAGATAGTTTAAACGAAACTATTTCCAATTTGTGAGGAATCTATCGAATTATAAAAATTTTCAAAATTTTGGAAGTTTTGAAAATTTTGGGAATTCTTTTTTTTTTTTTTTGAACTTTGAAAATTCTTTCGTCGAAAAAATGTAGATTTTTTTGATGTTCCTATTGCTGAATTCTCAAGATCTGAGAAAATTTGAGTTGAAAAATATGTGCCAGCATTTATTTTACGTATTTTTCGAAAATCCGACAATTTCTATTGAAAATCTTGAAAAAAAAATTGTTTTCGTCTGGATCTACTTGGAATATTGCAAAAACTCGAGAATTAGGTAGAAAATAAACTCATTTCCCAAAGACTTGTGGAGTTTTCAATTTATATCAACGATTTTTGCAAAATTTAAAGAGAAAAAAATTGGCTTTCATACAATCCTTCATAAGTTCTTCAAAAATTGATAAAAATTGATCAAAATCCCCCTGAATCGATTACAGATGATCTCACCTTCGGCTTCCATTTTGAATTTATGAATTGCAACAATTACAACAAGAAATATCTCCCCCCCCCCTCTCCAACCAAAAAAATAGGTGCTATCATTGATATTTTTCGAAGAATTAATGAGTTCCCCAGAATTTTAAGTTTACAAAAAAAAATTGAAAAATGAATTTTCACACATGATTTTCACCTGAAATTTCTTCAGCTTCCCACTGAAATCATCAAGAGCCACTCATCTCTACTCTCATCCTCAAAAATTCCCATAATTTTGATTAAATAAAAAATAACACGATAAAGAATCAATTCTCTCTCAATTCAATTTCAACCTTCATTTTTAATTCTTGAGCAGTTACAATGAGAACCAAAAGAAAGATAGTAAATTTTTCTTGGAATCATTAAATTTTCCAAAACTTCCAGTAAATTAACTCTGAAACAGCTTTTGATAAAACCATCAACACCCCCCCCCCCTCCCCTCCACAAACACTCCTCTTATTCCCCCACTCCACTAGAAAATCGTCATAATTTCAATTAAATAACAAAAAATAATGATAAAAAAAAATTGAAAATCTTCTCAATATTCAATTTAATTCAAGTGACCTAAATTCAAACCTCCATTATGAATTCTTCAGTTGTGATAATAAGAATCCAAAAAAATCCTCCGAAATCGTAATTTTTATTTTTTGGAAAATATTAAATTTTTAATAAAATCATGAAATTATTAAAATTTTCAAAAAAAATCCGAAAAATCAATTATGGCACAGTTTTTCAATAAAACCTTAACCTCCCTCCCCCTCCCCCCCCCCCTATCGCCCCTCTAGATTCCGCGATCCCTCAAAAAATTCCCATAATTTCAATTAAATAAAAAATAAAAATAAAATGACAAAGAATGTTGAAAATTTTATTTCTCAATATTTAATTTAATTCAAGTGAAATGGTTCATCACTGACAATGAGCATACCACTTCTTTTTCAAGAAAGTGCAAAGAATAGAAGTGAAGAGAGATGAACCACGAGGGATATTGAATACCGTTTCCACATGCCCTCCACGTAGCGAAGACAGAAAAAAGGATGAAAAGACGAAGAAAAAAAAAAAGAAGAAAAAAATGAAAAAAAAAAAATTAATAGAATGAGAAAAAGATTGAGGGAACGAGTTTTCTCCCACCAAGAGACTGATACCCACAAAGTTTCACGAATCGTCGTAACCTTGCGCACCACCCCTTGGACATCCCACTGAACACCACCCCTTCCACACCCCCCCCTCCTCCTTCATCATCCCCCTCTAACTTTGTGCCTCTCCTCATTGCTCCCGAAAGTTATTCCCCTTTGACGTTTCACTCCATTCTGCTATTCAACGAATATTAAAAATAGCCTTATATCTTTGGGAGATTGAGGGCGATGGTAAAAAAATTTTCACTCTTTTCTTCTTCCACCTCTTCATCCCCCCTCCCTCTCGCCCCCTCCTCACCTCCTCTATCTCTCTCTGCGGGATATCATCGACAGGCGTTTTAATCCAGAATACATTGCATTATTGAATCGAATTTTAATATAATTTTTTTTTCGAATAAAAAAAAATTATAATTCTATTGAATTACTTTTTTTTAAACGATTCAATACGAATGGAATTTTCATTCAAATACGTGACAAAAAATTTATTATTGAATTTTACCAGATTTCATGTGCTGATGAATACAATACTGATTAATGAAAATATTTTCATTGAAATTTTTAATTGAGAAAAAAATTTTCATTAATTGAATTTGAAGAGAAAAAAATGCTTCAATTGATTTCAATATAATTTTTTTTTTTTTTTTGATTTACATACAATTGAAAATTTTCGAAAAAATTGTGGAGAAACGCTCAAACAGGTTAAACGATTTTTATAATTTTTTCAATTAAAATTTTTCAAACAATTCAATACCGAAAATGGATTTTTCACTTTTTTCCTCAATTTTTTACGGTTTAACGTAAAAACTTCCATCAATTCAAATGAAAAATAAAATGAGTCAAAAAATTTTTGTATCAATTCTTTTCGTTAAATTCAGATGAACTTGAAAATTCCCAGAAAAAACGTAAAAAACACTGCAATAGTCTAAATTATATTCAAAATTTTTTAAATTAAAATATTTCAATTGATTGAATATTAAAAATAATTTTTCCATTTGTTTCTCAATTTTCACTGTTAAAAAAAAAAATAATTTTCCATTAATTGCAATAATTACAAAAACGATTAATTTGAATGAAAAATAATAAAAGTGTTTTAAAATGGGAACGATTGCGTAACGACTCGTCCACGCGGCTTAAATTACCCCGAGGGGGATGAATAACTCGAAGAGGGTGGTTTTTTTTTACAAAGAAATAAACAGCAGAAAAGAAATAAAGGAAATAAAATGTTTTAAATTGAGGGAGAGAGTGAGAGAACTTTGGACGAGCATTCGACGACTTAATTTTAAAGCGATTAGCCGCACGCGCGATGGCCCAGAGGTGTCGACCTGCAATTGACAACGTGGTAGGATATAACCCAGGGGTGTTTATCCTCTTTTTCTTCGGTAATAGAGGGGAGGGGATGAGTGGTGAGCATTTGGTTATACCGGTAAACCGCAGAGGGCGCGAAAAATAAACCGATTGAATTCAATTAAAAATTGCATTTCAAGATTCGAGATTCATTTATTTCTCAGAGTTAAAAAAATATGAATTTGACATGAAATTGAGTTACAAAAAAAATTTTTTGCTCTACATCATCCTCCTGCCTCATCATCTTTCTCCCCTGTTGATTACATTAATCACATTGAGTACATTTTCATTTTTTCTAACACTTTTAACTTTTTTTTTAATCTCAGAAACTAAGAGAGATAGAGCATTGTCAGAAGAGACCTTTTGTAGCTCTTGATATTTTTTATAAAAAAGATTTGAATAAAAATGTTCATATCTCGTTTCAATTTGGAAATACCATTAAAAAAAATGACTGCACTCAATTTTTTTTATTGAGTTTTTTATTTTTTCATTTTTAGATTAACAAAAATTGATAAACTTTATTTATCAGAAATTATTAACAATTTTTTCAAAGTAAAAAAAAAGAATTTGATATTCTATGATAATTTAATGAATTTATTCCGATTTTTCAATTTAATTTTTTTTTTTAACTGTTTAGTTTAAAAAAAAACTGATGATTTTTTTTTAGAAATAATCATGAACTGTTTCAAAGTATAGAAAAAAAAAATTAAAACATTCAATGATAATTGAATGAAAATAATCTGATAATTGAATTATCAGAATGACAGCTGAGGATCATTCAACGACAATATTTATGATATTAATTTGCCTAGAGGTGGATTCAATTTAAATGAATCGAAAGAGTTCCAATATTTACCACAAAATTCAAACTGTCCCTCTCATTCCATTTCCACTTTCATCTCCTACAATGACTGCACAGAATATGTGAATGATATAGAGATTCAGCCATTTTGGTATTTTTCCATGAGTTAATGTTAATTAGTTCGACAGTGATGTGATTGAGTGCACTTTGTTGTTATACGCGTGTGTGCATGTGGGTATTATCGTGTCGTTTTGATTATTGCGAATCTATATAATCACGAATGGTGATTGTGCTAGTTGCCTCTCTTGTGGAACAGCACACAGTGCAATTGGACACTCCGGATCTGGCCGATATATCACTGATGGAAATCCCCCATTTTCATGAAATCATTTCAATAGATTTTTTCCATATAATTCCGTAGGAAAAGAATGAATTTTTGAGATTTTTTTGAATTTTGAACATTTTATCAGATAAATCGGAAAATTTTACCCCGAAAAGTGCTATAATGCAATTAATTTTAGACCAAAATTCTCATATTCACATGTGTGACTTTCAATAAATTGATTAATTCGATTGCCTAAACACTCATCAAGTAATAGGGTTTTTCCTTTTGTTTTTCCCTATTTTCTATTTATTCTACTCCAACACCCATTAAGCTTACTGAACTTAAAATATAATGCTATGTACGTAGAAGCCTTCGGGCTGGCACTACATTTAAAAACACTCATGTACTCATGGCACAAATGTTTATTATTATTGTTGTTATGTAACTCTTAATTATGTTAATAAAATCTGTTAATCTGTTACGATTGCCTAATTGCTTGTCTAAATCCTTTTTTGTGTAAGAAGCTATCTGTAGAAACCTTCATGAAGAATTTAACAAATTTCCTAATAAAATAATCAAAATATTGAAAAGTCCATTGGATGAATCAACAACTTTTACCTCATTAAGTGTCATAATGCAATCAATTTTGGACCAAAATTTCAGGAGATGATGCGTCAAACAGAAAGTCCCCAAAAATAAAGAAAATTCATTACGTCAAGACGAAGCGAAACAAGTTTATTATTCGATTGATATCATAAATCAACAGTTTTCTGAATCTCCATAAAATGCCTGAAGTTCTATGTATTCGCAGAACAATCAACATCAAATTCACACAAAAACTCCGAATCTAATGAAAACCTCGAATATTCAGATGTGTTTCTGTTGATGTATAGTTAATAATGAGGCCGATTACACGCTCAAGTGCATGGAAAATGATCTGATAATTTTTTTATTCAATTTTATTTTTTTGATGATTATTCTTCAAGTTAAACTATTACCAATGATCGATAACTGTTTTGAAAAATCGGTATATCCTTTGTTTTTATTTTGTTCTTTGAATTGAGCACACAATTTTGATCAACCAATGAGAAATGAGGAATAGGCGTGATAGTTTGAGCATTACATTCAACGTTTATGAATTTTTTTTAGAATATAGAATTCCCCAACAGTGACTAATGAGATAATCTAGAAGTTTCTGTATTCACCTTGAAAAGTTATTTTTCATTCTAGTCATTCACATTCACAGTAGATAACAGTTTTACGTACTTCAAGATAATATATTTTTGGTCTCGGCTTTTTGTTTGAACAAGTGGATAATTTTGTTGAAAACTACCTTCGACTACTGGCATTTATTTGATCGTGGATCATAGATTCCACTATATAAAGTCAGCATAGTTGAATTGAATTACTACTGTAAATCCGAATTTTGAACTGTAAACCTGAAAGTTTTTTTTTTTTTAAAGTTTTCATCAAAAATGAAGATTGCACTTCTGATTCTATTCATTGGGTAAGAATAATTTCTTAAATAAATCTAAAAAAAAACATGTAATTTATTTCGAAATATCTCGTGAATGACGAGACTCAGGAGATTTTATGAGGAAACCTATTTTGTAGCTCTCGGAATATTCTACACAGAAAAGTCTCTCTGTAGTGATTTGGTTATTTAGTAAATGAATCACTAACACTGTTAATTAATATAAATTGCGTTCATTGAATATTCTGTAATCTAACAAATAACGTAATAATAAAAAATCAAAGATGTGTTCTCGTGAACTGTCGATACGTGAATGAGTTAAATATTCATAATTTAAGGTAGTTGCCTCCTTAATGACAAAGTTCAAGACTTGCTTGAAAATCGGGCTATAAATAATTAGATGCATAATCCCCCTAATAATGAAATTTGAGAAGGATAGTCGACATTAATTAAAAGACAATTGGAATTCAAAATTACCATTTTTGTGCAAGTGGTATGAGGGAACGGTGGGAAAACTACTAATTTTAGTTTTTTTAACATTGAAAAAAGAACACCATCATTATGGAAAATTAACGCCTATCAGAGCTATACATCTAGAATAATTTGAAAAAAATGGAGATCGTTGACCACATAGTTTCGGTGAATAATTAAATATAATTTGGCTCCTTGCAGATGTCTGCATTGTAGCGACTGCTACATTTTGAAATTTTCTCTCAAAATCACTCGATTCAGAGATCATTTTTTTTTTTTTCTTTTTTTTTTTCAGAGATCATTTATGAAAAGAAGCTACGTCAAATTTTCTCATTCACTAGATACAGTGAAACCTCCATTATTTTCACCTCCAATATATTCCACCGCCCCTCAACGGAGGAGAAAGAGCGTCCCCCACTCTCAACCATTTTTCGTTGTCTTTCTTCCATCCATAGCTATCTCTATTCTTCTGCGCATACGGAGACATGGGTGGAATGACAAAGACACATAGACTAAAGAGAGTCAACAATAATAATATTACGGTTGAAGAGAGAGCGACGTATCGTCTTCTCTCACTCTCGCGCTGGCGGAGTGGGGGCCACAGAAACCGAGTCGGAACCTCTATTATTTTCCAAATTTGAGCCTCGCGCGTGGAAAATAATAGAGGTTTCACTGTAATTCATCAATTGAATGATTCAATGTCACGTTGAATTTTACTTGATAATAATTTAATTGTCTTAGAGTTTGCAATGCAGCACGCATCACAAATTGGGATGAATTCGATAAATTTTCCGAAAATATAGAACTAGGATCTGCTAATGCAAATAAGCAATTTGAGGAAGCAGTAGAAGAATTCATTGAAAGAGAACAGGAATATGACGACACAGAAGAGCAATTTTTCGATGAACAGGAATATGATGATAAAGAAGAACAATTTGGTGATATAGAAACAAATTCTAATGATGAGGAACAACAAGTGGCTGCAGAAAACGAGAAAGTGGCTGACGCACAAAAGTACATCGCATCTTTGAGACTGCAACCTGGTAAATATACCGTCTTTATCCATAAAATATACGCGAAAAAATACATTTTTTTTCTTCAAAACTTGTATTTCAATTAATTTTCATATTTAAGGAACAGTAGGAGATAACAACCAATTCTCAACAGACCCACGTGGTCGTTTTGACAGCTTTAACTATTCCATAGACAGCAACCTTGTGTCTCAAAATGTTACTCATTAGGGAAATGTCTACGATCCATATTCACAATTTGTACAAACCTGAACAGCAAAATGAAGAAAATGATGGAGACTGTTTAACAAAAAGGAGTTATTAAATGAATTTTTCAATTGAAAAAAAAATCGACGAATTAAGCTGTGACTTTGTGAATTGAATCATTAACGTTTTCGTCTGTCTCATTCGCATTTGTAAATCATTTCACACGAATGAGAAGCCAGAATTTGTTTCTTTTGTTTTTTAATGTAGAATTATCAGTGTAATTTTGATACATTGTACCTTGATTATTTATGCAAATAATGAAGTTGTAGTTCGTTGACTTTTTTTTTCGGAGAATAATTTTATAATAATTTCATTGTATTCACTTGTGTATCTTTCAATAAATTGATTGATTCAATTTTATAAAGTCTTCTCTGAACTTTTTTAATTTTTTTTTTTCAATTTTTCAAATATATCCTGAAATTAAAGAAAATTTTTCAAAAAAAAAAAAATTACTGTAATGAGGTTTTATTCTGTCATAGTTTTTTTTTTTTTTTTAATTTTTGCCTATCCTTGATTTCTTACTGAGGATCAACGCTCAAGATCCATCATAAATCCAAACACATCGCTTAATTATGAGTAGAAGCCCAAGGGCTGTAGCTATGTAAATTTACCTGTGTAACTGTAAATATTGTGTCTTGTTACTCCACTGTATAAAAAATTAATAAAAATCGTTTGAATGTGAATTTGAATCCAAAAATTCCATTGAATAATTTTTAATTAAAAAAAAACAAAAAAAAAAAAATTTAATTCAAATAAATTTCGAATTCTTGCTATTTTCACTTTCTCCCTTTCATTAAACTCACAAGTGTAATTACACTAAAAAAAAAACCGCTGGAGAAACCATTGTGGCCTTGTGTTTTGCGCCTGTGGAACAAAATGATATAGACAGAAGAAAAAAGGGCATTCCCCAGAGGAGAAAAATGAAGAAAAAAGAAAAAAAGTAGAGTATCACAAGAAGAAGGGGGTGAAGAAAAAGGGAGCACACACACATTGAGAGCTGCTAACCTGGGTCAAACTGAAGAATGAGAAGACGACGGGGTGTTTCACCGCAGGATTCCTCTGTGCACTTCACATTTTACTATATCCACTCAAACCACAAAATAATATGCCTATTATAACAATATAAAATCCACACGAATTTCTTATACTTCCAATTTTTTTTTTCTTTCCCCCCCTTTTTTCATTTCTCTATTTATTTCTTTTCATGGAGCCCCAATGACGATCAAGAGAGAAGAAAAAAAAAACACTGCGGGATATTCCAGAAGCTGAAAATCTCGAGTGGATCGAGAATATCTCGAAAATTATAGTGTAAATTCAATGAAATTTGAGTGGCTATAGTTTACAATTTTTTTTCTCATTTTTCACAAAATGAATTCAATTAACCGTGAAAATGAAGTAAAATTTTTTTAACAGAAAAAAAAAAATCGTAATTTTTTTCCATCTCGTTTCTATCAGAAGCACTTTATAACCGTTCACGCCCCTTCAGAAAAATTCAAATTAACATACAAAGACAATAAAATCCAACGAGCCAAAACGAGTGGAGATTATCTTGCGAAAAAGAGTTGAAAAAATTTCACGTCACTATTTTTTGTCTTTTTTTCATTCATTTTTGCGGTTTTTGTAAGTGGGAGTGTTGTTTTCTTTCGATGCTGTGGCAAGGGGGGAAAAGAGGGGGGCACTGGAAAATGGCAAAAATCCTCTCACTCCAATGTTATTTCCGGGCGCAGGAGCCTCCCTTCCCCCCTCCTCCTCCTCGGGCCCAAGCATTGACTATTATTCCAATCTGGAAAACGCATCTGGCGGATATTGCTCCCGATAAAAATTTCCATGCAAATTATAGCCACTGAAACACGCCCCTCTATACCATTCACGTGGAAAGATTATTTTCTTTTGTTTTTTACGACGTTGATATCTTTTTTTTAATGATCCAATGGGGATGGGAATTTTTTTTTTTCCGAGATTTGGGAGTGAAAGCAGTGCAAAAATTTGTTTATTGGGTGTTGGGGAGTGAAGAAATATTGAAACATTCATTTTTACAAAAAAAAAAAAATTAAACATTTTTTTATGTTCCGAAATAATAAAAAAATAAAAAATTATGAAGAGGGATGATTAGAGAATTGCATATAAAAAAAAAAGTAAAACCTCCTCTGTAAATGAGAGGTGTCAACATCTCAGTTAAACCACACAACACAGGAAACAAACAAACAGCAATTGAATTAGCATAGCACGTCGCTGAAGCGACTTTTTTGCAAAACAGTATCAATAGGTTTACTTTCGTTAATTAAGGTGATTTGTATCATTAAAAAAAAAAAAAATTTACTCTGGCTTCTCTTTTAATAAACATCTATAAAAAAAAACAAAGGCATTATTTTGTGTAGATTTTGGAGTTTTTTGTGATAAATTGACTGTACTACTTCAATCAATCTTAAGACGGACGAAAAATCAATTACCAGAATGACTCGTATCAAATCAAAATTCGATGAATTTTTGCCTCTGGATATTTTGCTGAATGAGGAAATTAAGAAAATTGGAGAATTTAGTTGGCACTAATTCAGCTGGAACGATGAATCTTCTGATTCAGATTTTTTTTTTACTTTCCTGAGAATATCTCAGTATCTAGTGGACATAACGCTTCTATGTAGCTCTATCCCTGTCCACCAAAAAGTAGCATTATGATAATTCTCCTATCAGCTCAGAATTTGAGAGGAAAATTGAAAAATCCACAAAAAAACAGTCAGACAAAAATTTATGCAATTGAATCGATCAATTTATTGGAGGATAAACATGTGAATAGAAAGAAATTATTATGAAATTGTTTTCCAAAAAAAAAAGCGGCAAACTACAATTCCATTGTCTGCATAAATAATCGGAGTAAAATGTCTAAAAATTACAATGAGTATTTCCCATTAGAAAACATAGAAAAAAATGAATTCCTCACTTCTAATTTGCAGAAGATGATAGCATAGTATGTGTCGTGACGTCACTCGGACAAAATTCTTCATAATCTTGAGTTAAGATGCAAATAAGTCAGAAATAAACAATAATGATTCAATCTATAACGTTACACATTAATTCGCTAAATTTTCTCATTCCAAAAACTCATTCAATAATTTTTCCTCGTTTCATATGTTCCATGATTTTTTCCATTCTGCTATTGTTCACAATTGAACAAATTGGGCATATGAATTTTAGGCATTCTCTTAACATGTAAAAGACTCCCATTGCCCAGTCACTCTATTGAATCTTGTTCCAGTACAAGTACGGACACCATTCTGGATACTTTGTTGTACGTTGACAGATGAGTAATCCTTATTGTCCACGAGTAATAGCGTGTTGCCTTGATTTTGAAGACCTTGATTGTACAATGATGAAAATTAATCGAGATACAAGTAGATAAAAGTATTTATCGTGTATATTTTACGAATTAATATCAGTTCATACGTAACTCAATAGTTCATAAAAGCACTATTATTTTTTCGCCCCTTAGCAGGATTACTGAGCCCCTTATTGTCTTCCCCCCACCCCCCCTAATATGTCGTTTGAAGAAACTATTCTTTTAACTTCATTTTCTGACCTAATTTGGCTGATAACAAAGATTTAAACAGGAAAATTCGATTCTATACGTATTTGCTGTTATTAATTTAGTTTTCCATGAAAAAATATTCGTCAAGTTAATATGCAAATGCAAATCATCGCCAATAGAGTGGTTCTGCCATAAAAAGTGATTCTGCTTAATAATCCAGTGATTCTGCCATTAATAATTCAGAAAGCAGATATATGTTATATTTTTCCACAACCAAGTAAGATTTCAAGCTTCAAAGTTTGAATTTTTGATTAATATGGGATATGCATGAACCTCCTTCAGAAGCTATACAGCAGAGTCCCTCTGAATCTGATCGCCCTCTTTATCTGACTGAATTCTCTCTTTATGTTGGACAATCCTGTCCTCCACTATGATTTATTATGGCCATCAGGATGGCCAATCAAAAAAAAAAACATTCAGGCGAGCTTTCAAATTGTCAGAATACACCAATATTCACTGCGCATTCAGCTGCGCAGACCTACGCAGATGAGACCTGAGAATGATGTCGTAGCGACAAAAGGATTCATCAGATTTAGAGAAATTCCACTGTATAGTACGATTTTCAGAAGGATTACTTTTCTAGAAGGCCAAAGCTATGTCCGAGGTGATATTAACTCGTGTTAAACAGAAAAAAATCAGTTATATCCCTATTTAAGACCTAGTTCCAGTGCCGGACCCAGAACCACCTCCGATAACCTAACTTTGACAATATTTCTGAACATTCAGTAAAAAGAAGTAAATCTTTCGGCAATCGGACGATACTTACCCAGTTGCCGTGCCTTCTCCCCTGCCTCAATCGCTTGCTTTCGTGCTTCATTCGCTTGATTCTGTGCATAAGTTATTTGCTCTTGTACTTGCTGGTTTACATTAGCTATTTCCTCTTGTACTTGCTGGTTTACACCGGCTATTTGCTCTTGCACTTGCTGATTTATTCCAGCAACCTGCTGTGCTATCTGTCTATTCATTTCACTAAAATCTGGAAATTGTGGTGCCGGTAATGCATTGGAGGCCCTAAGATAGTTGGATTATTATTGAGTAAAATTCAATGCGAAATTAAATTATCCACTTGATGAATCATCCAAAAGCTTGAAAAAATCTACGCAGCTCTTCTCATAAATCATCTCTGAATCGAGTGGATTTAGGGGAAAATTTCAAGAGTCTTTTTCTTGAAGAAAATTCCAACAATTACAAAAAAGATCTCCATAAATTCTCCTAAATCTCGTCGGTCACAAGATATTTTCAAATGAGCTGCATCTATTTTTGATCAGAGTTATTAAAAAAATTATTTTTACCCAATGAATAGAATCAGAAGCGCGATCTTCATTTTTGATGAAATTCTCAAAGGACTTTCAGGCTCACAGTTCAAGAATCGGCTGCGCAGTAGTAATTGTTCAACGTTCGCTTGCTTTATATACTGAAATCTATGATCCACGAGCAAATAGATCGAAATAGTGGGAGGATGTTTTGAATAAAATCATCTACTTCTTCAAAGCGAGCAACTCCGACGAAATTTTTTTTTCTTTCGAAATAGGTTAAACTGTTATCTAAATGTCAATAATTGGAATCAAAGATAACGATTCAAGGTGAACATTCTAGAACAGAAAATTCTACATGCTCTCAGCTAGGGATGTGAAATCACGGTCATTTTGGAAAGTGATCAGGTCAGTCGTCAATTGACCATTTTGTGAACATTTCTGGCTTGACTGTAAATTTCGTCAGAAATTGGCCTCAAAAATTCAAATGGTCAATTCCATTTACGGTCACTTTTTTGGTAATTTTCATGATTTTTCTTTAATTCAATGCAAATATTGCTAGAAATCATTCATTTTGGAAAGTCATGTGGTATTTCCCATTGTTTGTAAAATATGTGCGATTGAAATGCCCACTCCAAGAATGAAGAATCAAAATCCATATTGAAATTCAACTATTTAGATGGAAAATACCCTCAATTAGTTCTTGGATCATTTTTTTGTGATTTTCAGTAGAATTAAATATTTTTAATGAGCAAATGGTCCATAGTCTACTTAGATAGATTTTAACTCCGGAAATTTTAGGTGGTCTCAGCAGTGACTGTTAGAAAATTATTAATCAAAACTCAATAAATGCGAATTAAAATATTTGCAGTAACTAATAAAAAAAAAAGTTTGCAGAACTCATGATTCTCGATTACGATTGAAAGAGTTTTATCAACATAAATACAATTAACTTTACAATATTTATAAGCTTTTAGACTAAAGACAAGGTACATGGCGTCTGCCTTTTGGCTTTTACATATATTCACAAGTGGTGGTGTGGAATTTTGTAAGACCAGTGAGGGTAGAAGATATTCAACGGAATATTGGGAATAAAGGAAAATTATTATACGCAAAAAAAAAACCTATAAGACAAAATCCAAGATGAATTTTTCATCGAATTATTATTCTTTATGCAAATTCAATGTTAATTATTCTGTGAATACATAGAACTTCAGGCAATTTATAAGAATTCAAAAAACGGTTCATTCAAGATGTCCAAGTGAATCCCAGTACTTCAAACGAGAAACTACGACGAAAAATTATATCATTTTGAAATATGTGAAACTATTATCTGAATGTAAACAATTGGAATTAAAAATAACCGTTCAAGGTGAATATTCAGAACCAGGAAATTTGAGGTGGTCTCAGCAGTGACTGTTAGTTAGTGACTGTTAAGGTAGTTCACTCCCTATTTTCATATAACACCAAACTTTTGAAATTGTTATTATCGATAGATGAATATATAAACTGTTCATAACCAAAATTCTAAATCGATCCACCACACCATTTTTGAATAATCAATTTTTGAAATTGCTTCTTATACACGTCGATGTATGGAGAGCCGATAAGGTTAGTATGAAATCTTTCGGAGCGGCTCGCACGATAAATTAGAAATAATACTAATCTTATCGACTCTCTATACATCGACGTGTATAAGGAGCAATTTCAAAAAATAATTACTCACGAATGGCGTGGTGAATCGATTTAGAATTTTGGTTATGAACAGTTTATATATTCATCTATCTATAATAAAAATTTCAAAAGTTTGGTGTTATATGAGAATAGGGAGTGAACCTCCTTAATTTCTTGTCATCGGAATCTATTTCTTTCATTTTCTTGATTATCTTTTCATTGGAATATGACTTTCCATACGAATTGAATGTTAATTATTGTGTAAATAGATAGGAACTTTGGGCAATTTATGGAAATTCAAAAAATTGTTGATTCATGATATCGAATTGATATAACGCTTTCTGATAGCTCTAACTTTACTCCAGGAAAAAAGTTGCAATGTATGCGAAACGTTGCACATGGCTGTCTCCTAATACAGAAGTATTGGAGTGCTGCACACACGTCTACCCCCACTACTGTAGCTGCTATGACACCTTCACGTGACGGTTAGTGGTGGGGCAAAGTTCCGGCGGGTATAAAAGGACGCCGCTCGCCCAGACTAGGCAAACACCCCCAATTCTGAGCAATACATCTAAATAAAATTGCAACACACTCCAACTAATTCAAAATTAGTTACATGAGAATGATTTTGAATGCCGACAAAAGTACAAAAATCTGAAATCTACACGAAAAATGAAATCTTACTCTGATATACGATAGAGTCAAAAATGGTAGCCCGAAAAAATAGCCGAGGAAAAAATAGCCCAGGAAAAAACAGACCGGAAAGAATAGATCCGGAAAAAATAGCCCATGGAAAAAATAGCCCGTGGAAAATTTTTCCATGGGCTATTTTTTCCATTGGCTATTTTTTCTGGTCTATTTTTTCTGGTCTATTTTTTCCGGTCTATTTTTTCCATGGGCTATTTTTTCCGCAACTCGTCAAAAATATGGCAATCAACTTCTATAAGCTCAAGCTAAATAATCTAGAAATCTTGCAAAACGCTCGTAAAAAATTGAATAACGTATGTGGTAAATACAAACTCCCACATCAAATAGTACTAGAAAACGGAAGAAATCACGAGGAGAGACGTTAGACAAAGTCTAATTAGTTTCAGATAGGTTAAGCATGAAACAGAACATCTAATTAAATAAATGAATTTTTCCTGAAATTCTAAATATTATATCAATATTAAACCAAATGATGACTGAAACGAGTGAAATAAAAAATAAATAGAGTAAGCCGACACAGGCAGGAATCGGAGAGATACCAAACATTATTTTCTAATTATTGTCAACAACTCTGTGCAAAACAAAATCATATCAATGAAATACTTATGAACTTTTAATTGAGACTAGGTAAACGTAACACGTGGACAAAATTATCGGCCATTTTTCTGACAATACTCTGCCAACATTCCACTGACGAAAGGCCGAGAGTTCGACATTAAGAAACACAGAAAAAAATAACGTTCTTACTTCTGATTTGTGTAAAATGATTCTTTTCTTATTATTATTTAGGACCAGTTTTCGGGAGTAAAATTCAGTGGGGATACATTACCTTATATTCTTCGTATATTTCATTTCGTATGGTTTTGTCGGTTTACCTTAGTAGTGAACGAGTAAAAAACAATTACTAGGGCCGGACACCTAATTTTCAACAATAAGTCAATGCTTTGACGTATCTGTGATAAAGATTCGAATTATTCGAAACTAGATCGAACTCCAGAACATCAAACAAATGATAAACTCGTTTCGTCTCGGTAATCCCGGTTTTCTGGCCTCGTCCGTCCACATGACAACGAAAAGATTGTAAAAAAAACAGCCACATGCGATTCAATCGACACGTGGCAGCCTTCTTCCCCTCAAATTCTCAGTCACCCGTTTTTGCTCCCCCAATCGAGTTTAAACGGTTGCAGATCTTCCAAAATAGGGGTAGGAGAAAATTCCTTTTATAATTCGATTACAATTTCCTTCAGTAGCAAAATCCTCGCAATGACAAAATTTAAAATATTGAAATCAGAATTAAAAAAAAAAAAATCTCCCAAATAAAAAAAAAAAATTTAACATTTTTTTTTCGAATCCAGACACAATGTTCCCATTGTTAAAATTTCCACTTTTGTTTTTATTCCACTCAATTGAAATGAATGGACTTCATGCGCTGAAATAAAATGAATAAAAAAAAAATTGAGTGAGAAGAGTTGAAAGACACAGCCACTCTCGCGTTTCCCGTTGGGCTTACAAAAGCCGTTCATGTTCGATTCCCCGCTGATCTCTCCACTCGCACACGTACATATAAAAAAAAAATCCGTGAAAACGTCCATCGAAAATCCATTGTCCCCTGTATATATCTACTCTGTCAAACGCAATGGTATACCTTATATCTGGCTACCCTTTTAGACCTTTTGCATCATTGAAAAAAAAAAAAAGTACCGCACTGGCGATTTTATGGCTTTTCGATCTGCGTGTCAAACCCCTTTTTGGAGGCCTTCTCTTTCACATTGCCATTTGTTTCACATGGCAATGTGGTTCTCCAACAATAATTCGTCAGGGTAAAGAATTGTATAAAATGTGGATTTATTTTGTCGAGAGGTTTGCTCATTATTTTTTCGTGAATATCTCGGAAGCTGTTGGAGATATAAAAGTGCAAGTGGGTGCGTTGGAAAGCTGAGTAAATTCTACTCCAGAAAACACCTATTTCGACTTCATTTACCCCAAAAACCTGAGGAGATACACCTGAGGAAAGTTGTCGAAGCGGAAACCGTAAAAAAAAATTCAATTAATTTCGTCAAATCATTTTCTTTCTCATTTCAACGAATATCTCGGAAAGTGTTGAAGATAGAGAAGTGCAGGCACTGGCATCGGGAAGCTGAGTAAATTCTACCCCAGAAAACACCTATTTTGACTTCATTTACCCCAAGAACCTGAGAAGATACACCTGAAAAAAGTTGTAAAAAAAGAGATGAATTTTTCATCTAATCACCTTCTCAAGAGGCAAAATCCATCGGAAGGCTGTATTTTCCGGCTGAAATTTCCCCAGTTTTCCAATGAAACCATCCACAAGACTCCACCTCTTCAGATTCACCCTATAAACTCAAAAATGCACCATTCTCATCTCAATAATTAAAATAAATATTAATTTCCTGTGGAAAAGAAAAGAAGCAGAAACTTTCACAAAGGTGTTTCGTTACCCCAGCTAATTGACGAATCAATCTTCATTAAAAAAAAAAAAAACACCAAGCTTAATTACAGAACAAATGGAAAAGAGAAAACCCATTTAATGAATACTGCACAGTGAAAAATAAAGTTTTTCTTTTCCCCAATGATTATTGCACTTTGGTACTTCTTAAATCAAATCTTTCACAAACCTCATTCTCCAAAATTTTCTCATTTTCCGTATCTTCATCATAACTTAGAAACTCCATAAACTCACTTTGAATTATAATTTCGAAACCTTGAAGACGCCCAAACGATGACATTAAATCATAAGAATTATTATATATAGTAAAAGTAGTTGAGAAGGAAGCGATTCTCTCCTCTTAAAAGAAAAAAAAAGGAGAAAAAAATCTCTCCTCTTCATCTCACACGAGGGACAGAGTGAGCCATAATTCGAAAAACTTTCGGACGATGGAACAAAAGTGAGGACTTTTGTTCCATAAGTTTTAGTTCAAAGGGGGATGGGGGGGGGGGGGACAGCTCTGTTTGCGAGTGGAACGACGCCCCGACAGTGTTTTGTTCGCTTTGTCTTTTCTTCCTGTAAAGGTATATATATAATACCTATATAACTGCCGACTCCTACTCCCCCGTGTGCCTCTATAACGTTTTGGTTGATGAGATCCCTCTCATTTCTTCATCCTTCTTGTCTTTATCGTTTTAATTTCAGTGGGAAATATCAATGAATTATATATGTGTCATAATCGCTCTATTCTACTGACAATTGCGTCTTTTTTTTGGTGACAGTAAATTTTTTTCTGCAGAATATGATAATATTTATTAATTAAATTTGAAATTTCCGTGGAAACTAATGTGGCCAATGGGAGCGCAGCGTAACGTTTATACTGACCAATGGCCGAGCGTGTCGCCCCTATGCGCATGCGCACGAGCGATCTATAAATTCCGTTAACCCTTTAGATGATACTTTTTTACAATTTTTCTGAATTTTTTCGTAACTTCTGATCGTTTAGTTTACGAGATATGAATTGCCAAAGTTACTGGAAATGTTCATGGGGATGAAACGCCCTAAATCGGACAGAAATAACGAAATTACTAAAAAATCACACGGTTGACCCATTATTTAAAAACAATTGGCGAAGAGAACAGCATTTTAAGTGAATAATAGAAGAAAAAAATATTCAATTCAGCGTATAATTATTGAGAAATTTTAATTAGAAAGTAGTCGTAACTATTTGCCTCTCTCTCTATCTCATGCATGTGATGGGAGATTAATGTAAAGAAAAATCGAGAAGAAAAAAATTATATTCACAAGCTGAAGATATGACTTTCGAATAGTTTAATCACCTTTTCGGGTAAATTGAAGCACTTTTCCCGAATTATCAGCAATTAATTCGAAACTAATCTACAAATACTCATTTTTTTCTGTTTTATCGACCGTACACTGTGATACTACCTTAACTTTAGTTTATTAAAAATATTTCGAAAAATAATGAAGACAGAAAATTTCGGCAAAAATCTTTTTTGCAGCTCTCCTTTCATTCAACGAAAAAGATTTCCATAAAAATAATAAAAATTGTTAATTTCAGTTAAAAAAAAATAATTGCTTCATTTATTGATTCAAAGAAATAATTGTTATGTACAATTAAAGAAGCAATAGGAGTTTGGAGAATCGACTGAAAAGAATGAGTAAAAAAAGGGGGTAGAACGTATTTTTTCTCGGCTCCTGAAGTATCCAGGAGCCTTCCGGTAAATTATACATATAAGGTATCCCGTGGTGCGTCTCTCATTTTCTTTTATTTCTTTATTATTATTATTATTATTCTTATACTCTTTTTTTTATTGTATTTCTCGCAAATAATAAGACGGTGAAGACGCACGTACATAAAAATGAAGGAGCGAGTGAGACTAACCTGGAGGAATCCGTCCGAAAGAACCTTTCGTACTTTTGCTCCAAGAGAGCAAGGAGAGAGAGAGAAAGAAAGATAGAGAGAGAAAGAATGAAGACTTGAGACAAAAAAAAATCTCGAATTCCCTCCCTCGAACACAAACGGTTTCTCCTTTATTTCATTTTATTTCTCTTTTATTTCTTCCTTTTCCATTTTTTTTTGTTTACCTTGCGTCTTTTTTATTTCAATCTCATTTCACGTGTGTATACGTGTATTTATGTGTTTCTCTGGGTACTACTATTGAAATAATCTCGAGTTACGTTAATCGCAAACTGCCCCGCCCTTCAAATTTGTGAAAAGAATGAAATATTTTACTCGATATAATATCGTTAACCGAATAACATTGTCCCATGATTGCTGTGTAAAATGAGATTTCTGTCTTCGTAGGAAGAATTGTCTCTTTTTTTTCCCTCTTCGTCTATTGGTTTCACTTGTGGGTGGTCATTTGATGAGATTGATGGATGCACTGAACTATATCAGTTCCTTCGAGAAAATTACGGGTGAAAAAACGTCTCAAAGTTCGCTTTGCTTTAATTATTTTGTCTCACCCAAATATCCTTGAAGTGAATGGATTTGTCGAAAAAAGTGAAGACACCTTTTTTTTGTACAATTGAATTATCTAAAAAAAAGGTTTCTTGGTATTTCCTCCTAAACCTAACGGCTTCTTTTTAAGGTTTTCTTTTGAAAAACGCCTCAGATACTGCATTATGCAACTTTTTCGTGGCACCCGCACAAAAAGTATGACTTTTCGAGTTCGCATGTGCTCCATGCACCTAATTTTCCCCTAGAAACTTTAGAATTTCCCTAAGAAATTGCTACAGATGACTGCAACATCATAGTATATTATCTGACAAGTGCAGCAAAATATTGGCTGAGGTTCAACTCTTCTCAATCCCTGGTCTCTCGCCACACTCAGGTTCGAATCCCGGCCAATAAAACAACTTTTCATCGATGCCAGCCTTACTGTGGGCTCACAAATACGAGACCTGGCTTTAGAGGGTTGGTATCGCGCTGACACAAACGCATCTTTGAATCTCTACAAAGAGACCTTTTCCGTAGAAAACTTAATTTCTTTGAAAAAAAGGTCTCTTTATGGAGAGAAAACTACACCGCAATCCCGTGCGAGTCCCTCTACAAATCACTGTTCTATCCACTAGCTATGGGACCAAACTGGGTCATCATAGGAAATCGGATGTGGCACCCTAATTTTTCTCGATGGGATTCAGTTGAAAATTCGGATGCCACAACTAAGTTTTTTTTAAGGTATCCGTGTTTGGTCGCATAGCTAGTGGGCAGCACACTAATTTTGAAGGAAAATTTATCTCAGTGTTGGTATTTTTTCCTAAATTCAGCGCCTCAAGACTAAGGCCCAGGTGCATAAAGCTCGATTAGCGTTAATCTTCGATTAGCTGACGAAGCGCGTAGCCGTTTTAAGCAGTTTTCGACCGTTTTCAAGCACATCGACTTAAATTCTTCCTAATCATGCCAAGTTAACCGACTGAAATTAATCGCTTAAAATTAACTTTACATGTCACTTAACTAAGGTAGCACAGTTAAATGACTACCGCTAATCGGCGATTAACTTCATGCACCCGGGCCTAAGATACTCTCAAGAAAACGCTTCAACTCCTCTATTCCCAACAGTTTTTCGTAGCACCCGTACGAAAAGTAAAACTTTTCAATCTTCCAAAAATCAGGCCACGCCTCCCATATGCGCATGCGCATTTCCCATACCCTTGATTTTCCTCCCAGAAAAATTGATGCGAATGACCATGACATAAACTGCTCCAACATGAGTGACGACATGCGGTTAACCCTCCTCTGGATCCTCACCCATTGCCTCTCAATAGTATGTGTCTCCATTACACCCCGAATTCACAGGACACTGAAAGATTAAAGATATGAGGGACAGACAGTTGTGATTGGACAATAACGCCCCCTACCAGAATGAATGGGACAACGATGATTTCGAATTTCTGGACAAAAGCCTTCGAGTAGTTCCGTAGTACGATGAAAGAGGGGAGGGGGAGAAGAAGGTACTCGAGTCGGAGACACGCGTACAATCCTTCACACAGAACGCTCAGAGCTGCAGGTTATGTACTGTTTATCCCTCTAATAATAACATTGAGTGAAATGAGGAGAAAAAAAAATATATATATGAGAATAAAAGGGACAAATTGAGTCTGAGGCTTTACAAGGTTGTTATGTACCTGCAAGCGTATTTCTTCGAATAATCCTTCACTCTGTCCTCAATAAAAAAAAAAAAGAAAAGAGCAATGAATGGAACAATACACATAGATATTAAATGAAGAATTAAATTGCGAACAAATGAAGGAGAAGAAATAGAGAAGAAGAGAAAAAAAACCCTTTGAGTGTAATATTGAATTACGAATTGATCCTTCTTTATTTATCTTCACGCGGGTCGAGGGGTAGGTCAATAGGGTGAATGGTTATTTCGAGCGGTTTACTACCAGGACTTGTGTTTAACCGACGTACCTCACTGCGGGCGATTTATCTGTGTACCGATCAATTTTTTGATGTGTATTGAGTCCTCATTCGAGTAGATAAAAGACGTATTTTGTGTGGTTTTTTTTCTAGGAGAAGGAGGGAGCGAGAAATTATGCGTGCAGGGATGATTATCCAGTCCCACGGTCTTTAGAGTTTTAGGAAGGGGGATGGGGAGGGGGAACGGGTGGCTATGTCATCTTTGTTGATACAGAGTGAAAAATCAAGTGTCAAAACTCTTTATTTGGAGGGAAAAATAATGGAAAAAGAGAAATTTTGGATTGAAATAACAGGATCTTGGAAATGACAGGGTTTAGGGAAAAATGTCAAGATACCTTTTTTGTAGAAAATTTGATTTCCTACAAAAAAGGTTTCTTCATATTTTCCTCTAAATCCACTAGCTTCAGAGATATCTTCTGAATTCATTCCGAAGAACCTTAAATACAAATTATGTAAAAATTAATCAATGAATTGAGATCAATTGAAATTCATTTCTTACTGAAAAATAATAATAATAATAATCGTTTTGATGATCTCTGGAATTTTCTTCATGACGGAGTTCATGAATTTATTTATTAGAAATATCTGCCTTTTTTTTTGTCCGTGTGTTGTGAAGATGAAACATTGAGATATCACAGAACGAATAATACAATAAAATTGAAGAATAGAATGAGGAAAAAAAACCATGCACGAATGACTCTGGTATCATACATAATAAATTTCTATATTCGTTATACGTAGAACCTCCGAGGTGATCTCTACCATCGCAAGGTAGATAACAATGGCACATGAAAAAAAAACTGAAGAAGGAGAAATAAAAAAAGAGTGAAAATAATAATATAAACGGGGGCCATGTGTGCCCAGGTGCCTCCCGGGAATTGATTCACGCTTCAACAAATTATTTCATATCATGTCAATTGGCTCATATAATATATATCTACTGGAAGAAAAAAAATGAGAAGGGGGATTATTAAATGTAATTGAATAAAAAGAGGGACTACGAATCTTGATTGTGAAATTCATAACCGATGAAAAATGAGATGTAAAGAAAAAACACTGAGGAATTTTAATTGAGAATCAATTGAGCATTGATCATTATCACAGTTCAACTCTCGATTTTTTTTAAATACGTTGAGTCCTTGATAATAGAATGTTTAGTGAATGATTATGTAATTATTATTTTTTTCTATTGCAATTATTTTGCAAATATCTCTAGAACGATTGGTTTTTATCAAAAAACATATGATCTTTTTTTCATTAGGAATTTTACTGATTGAACATTAATTGCATCTTCCCCCATCAGACGAGTGTTATCCATCTATTTTTCGAACTTCACGGTCGGGAACAGAGAGCCTCGGTCCAGTTGTCCTGCGCAGGGGATTGGACTGTGAATTCACGTCCGGAAGATCAGGGTTCGAGTCTCGACTAGGTAGAAAGTTTGTATAGTTCATAACAACCGGAAGAAGTCTCTGAACACAGTTGCGGCATGAAAATTAGTAACATTAGCTGTATAACGTAATAATTGAAAAACAAGAACAAGAATAGAGAGTTTTGGGACGTTGAATGTGAACTGGGCCTTACACTATTAGTGTCTACACTAAGGCCCAGGTGCATGAAGCTCGATTAGTGCTAATCGTCGATCAACTGACTGGGCCCGTAGCCATTTTAAGCTGTTTTCTACCGTTTTTAAGCACGCCGACTTAAATTCTTCCTAATCATGCCTAGTTAACCGACTGAAATTAATCGCTTAAAATTAACTTTACATGTCACTTAACTAAGGTAGCATAGTTAAATGACTACCGCTAATCGGCGATTAATTTCATGCACCCGGGCCTAAGGCCCAGGTGTATAAAGTTAATCGCCGATTAGCGGTAGTCACTTAACTGTGCTGCCATAGTTAAACGACATGTGCAGTTACTTTCAAGCCATTAACTTCAGGCAGTCAACTTGGCGTGATGAGGAAGAAATTAAGATGGTGTGCTTGAAAACGGTCGAAAATCGCCTAAAATAACTACGGACTGATGACCACAGTACCAAAAGCTGATGAATTATTCCATTTTCATCCATTTGGAGCTGAATGAAGAAGATTTTCCATTTAGTGATTGGTTATGATTCCAGCTGCCACTTGACCAGCCAACTTTAACTATCACCGTACGAAGCATGGAGGATAGAAGAGAAGGAGTACGAACGGCGGGTATTAGAATTGGTCAAAATTTCAGCTCACTAGTCTAGTTCGCAAGAGTAGCGCTGTACTCACGCTTGTGGGGACATCTTACCGCAAATCAAAAGAACGGTCGAATTGAGAAACTGTTTTATCATAAATTCAGCTTTCGCTGAAATAATACGTCTGTTCAAAATTTTGACATCATTGTTCAACTTATTACAATTAACTGCGTAAAGTTCACCATGCATGTAACTGCAACAGCTGCGTTAGCTAATCGAGGATTAACGCTGATCGAGCTTTATATACCTGGATCTCAAAGATTATCAAAAACTCGGCCTACAACTCAATCCACACTGTTTTACAATAACAGTCTCTATCGAAGTTGTATGAATGTTTCAGAATATCATCGAAAAAATGGGAAATACCAAAGAAATTATTTAGACAAGAATTTTTGTGATTGCATTAATCAATTGATTGAAAGATACACATGTGTATACAAAAGAATTATTATAATTCTCCTCTCCAAGAATGGAATTCTACATAATGTCGACTTGCAATCCAAATACGACAGAAAAAAAACCATGTCAGTTCTCGTTCTGGGCAAATCTTTTTCTCAACGCAGCTTCTATAGTGCGAAGCTCAGTTTCTAAATCTATCTCCTCACTCCGCGAGTAGTCTTTTTCATTCTCTTCAGAAGTATCTTTTATTTCTAGTATATCCTCCTTTTTAGATAGATTTTCATTTTCATACAAAAGGGGCACGTTCCAGTTTTCTTTCAATATTGGTGTTCGTTGCTTAGCCTGTGCTAAAGATTCATTTTTTTTACGTACATACAAGATAACTTCCACGACTCCATTAGTTTCTGGATCAATAGATGCGATATAATTATAGATCTCATCCTTGTCTTGACGGTATTCCACATACCCGACAAATCTATCAAATTCATCTTTCCCGTTGTCCCAGCCGATTGCTTCGCCAGTAGCACCTATGTCACCTATCATTGTTATATTAATTACTATTCTTTGATCATAAAATAACGAAAATTAATTTAAGAGACAAATATAGAAAAGTATTGTTTGTATATTTTTTATAAATACTGAATTATGACTAGAGATTGGCAATGGCGAACATGTTTCATTTGACGGAATTTTGGATTAAAAATGACGGTCAGAACTAAATTTATGAGTTGGAGTTATGAATTATCAAAAGAAAAGGACACTGTACTTACGAAATGGACCGTTCTGGATCTTCCTCGCTGGTCGTGCCATGCAGGCTCTAAGACAATTTGATCATTATTGAGTGAAAATTAAATATTGAATTAAATTAACTATTTGAAATTGTACGGTAACTTTCCTTTCATAAATTCTCTCTGAATTGAGTGGATGAAGGAAAGAATTCCAAGAGAC
Organism: Aleiodes alternator; assembly: GCA_963921955.1. Lineage (NCBI taxonomy): Eukaryota > Metazoa > Arthropoda > Insecta > Hymenoptera > Braconidae > Aleiodes > Aleiodes alternator. Next base: position 5,521,206 of record OY998099.1, on the reverse strand, counting down.
CTTTTTCTTAATCAAGTTCAAAAGTTACAAAAAAAGATTTCTTCATAAATTCTTCTTAAGCTAATCGTTAAGATTTATTTTCAAAAAATTATTCTTACCCAATGAATAAAACTAAAAAAGCGATCTTCATTTTTTGATGAACTTCACGAAGAACGTTCAAATTCACAGATCAAGAGTCGTTTGTACAGTAATACTTGTTCAGTTATGCTGACTTTACAGAGTGATAACTATGATCCAATGAGCAAATAATTGCCAATGGTGGGAGTTCGTGTTGAAAAGAGTAATGAATGTGTTCAACCAAAAAACTGTGATATAGCATTAAATAATCTTGAGATAAGTGGAACGATTCGATCTATGTAAATGATTGAGGCAGAAGGCTTGACATTAAACTTCAAAATTGTGCACAAGATTTTTTCAGATGATCTCAGCAGAGACTATTAAGAAATTATTGATGAAATTCAACAGATGTAAAATGAAATATTTGACGAATTCTAGGTTAATTTTTCATTGAATCATGCTTTTTTCTCCTCAATTGAGAATTTAAAAAAAAACTGCTGATTCGTGATATCAAAGCAAATCGCAATATTGAGAAATAATTTTGAATGAAACTATCTACTTGCTGAGACGGATAACTGCTATGAAAAATCATATCATTTTCAAGTATGTAAAACTATTATCTGAATGCAAACAATTGGAATGGAATATAACGTTTCAAGGTGAATATTCCGAAGTACAAAATTTAAGGTGGTCTCAGCAGTAACTGTGATGAAATTATTAATCAGAATTCAACGGAAGCAAATCGAGATATTTCATAAAGTTTGTAGTAAATTTGCCCAATTCGCGATCAATGTTACATTAAATTATTTTTTAAAATGCAAATTTGATGTTAATTATTCTTCGAACACACAGAAGTTTAGATAATTTATGAAAATTCAAAAAATTGATGCATAATGTCCAAATGGATTCCAATAGTAGGAAGTTGTCTTGAACGAAATTATCTTTTTGAAGAAATAAGTGGAGTAGAATTTAAAAGTAAATGAGTCCCAGTCGTACGAATTGATTTTATATGAAATATCCGACGTTTTCATACAAAAGACTGTCATCGAACATTATATTATTCTGTGACTACAATCCTACCATTGATCCTGATCTGATTCTACGCATTTATTGCCCTAAATGTCTATGACTTTCGATCATGTGCTGAAAAAAAATTATTCTCCAGCATTTTCAACAATACACTGAGTGAAGGATTTGTTAACAGTTAATTTACGGATTTAGTTGCATTAAACGAATATTAGATGCCTTCAAATACTTGAGCCGGTTCACTCAACAGTGAATTCGTTACATATTAACGAATATGCAGTTGAAGCATTACGATGGGTAAATACAATCGTCATTTTTGCTTGGAAGAAGTGATGTCACGAAAATAATAATAAGTATAAATTCGGTCGAGTATATCAAATTCTACTAAAAGTAATTTATTGTAATCATTCTCATGATAATGCATTTTCTTCGTCAAAAAAAGTACATTTTAGGTCTCTCGAATTATTGAGTCCACTTGCCTAAATCAAAGCCTTCTAAAGTAACCATTCGTTTAATATTAACGAATATTACACAGAAAAAAATGTTTTCTTAATTTAAGAATGTGCAGTCACTTAATTTAAGAATGGCAGGTCACTTAAATTAAGTGACTTTTCTCATTTAAATCAAGTGACTTTGTCTTTCTTAATTTAAGAAAGTAAAACTCACTTAAATCAAGTGAGTTTTCTCACTTAAATCAAGTAACTTTTTCTTTCTTAATTTAAGAAAGTAAAAGTCACTTAAATTAAGTGACTTTTCTCACTTAAATCAAGTGAATTTTCTCGCTTAAATCAAGTGACTTTTTCTTTCTTAATTCAAGAAAGTAAAAGTCACTTGAATCAAGTGAGTTTTCTCACTTAAATCAAGTGACTTTTGTTTCTTAATTTAAGTGACCTGCACATTCTTAAATTAAGTGACTGCACATTCTTAAATTAAGAAAACATTTTTCTCTGTGTAGTTTGGTTATCATTCGAACTACCATTTATTAACAGTAAACGAGGCTCGTTTCTGCCAAACTCATGAGTTTCTCATTGTAGATAACGTGACATTACACGTGAAACAAACAGACGATTTTGGCCTACGTGACTCTTGAATTAAAAATGTAATCTCATCTTCCCAGGTAGTAATAAGATTATCATGCCATAAAAAAAGTAGGTCATAATCATCTGTTACCTTTGTATCAATAGACTCATCGCAATTGCTCAATTTGAGAATATGATTGACCTCATTCACAGTATTCTCGCCATCTATTACTGAACTCTTCACCTAGTGTATGGCTTTGCTTGGGATAACTCCCATTCTGCTTTCAGATACAGTCTTCATAAAAATTCTCGCAATGTCTCAAAATATCGAATATGCAATTGCATTAATCAATTTATTGAACGACGCACATGTGTTTACGAAGAAATTATTATAATTTCAGTTTCCAAAAATGAAATTTTACATAATATTGAAAGACTATTTTTGAACAAGATAGAAAAAAATCCTGGGAGCGCTTCATTTGTGGAGATTTTTTTTTTTAATACCTAACATGAAAATTTTCTCTAGGTTCCAAAATGAGATGTTCGCGCAACGACACGAGGACATTTTTTGTTTAGATTGCAAAATTGTAATGCAGTAATAAAATATTTTTATGGTTACTAACCTTTGACCGTCATACATGATCCAACGGTCTGAATCCCTGTGACAACTGAGAACAACTTGCGCACAGCTTTTGTTATCAAATTTGAATTCATATTACAAATCTTCCGTTTTTCATCACTAGTCATCCCGAAAAAGAGGTTCAGGAACGACCAAGGATGAGAAAAGGACGACTTTTGTATTTGTTCCAAAGCAGTGGTGACTCTAACGGCGAAAGTTGTCCAGCGAAATTGATGAAAAAAATATGAGAACAGAGTTATTTGAAGAGAACATATAAATCTCAGTGGTTAGAATTTGTTTTAAACGAAAAAACGCACGTGTTTAAACAAAAAGAATTACATAAAATTATATTATCCTGAAATAAGTGAAACTTTTATCTCTATGCGAATGATTGATGCTGAAGGCTTATCATTAAAATTGAATATTCTGAACAAGAAGGCCCTATAAAATTACTTCAGTTAGCAGAATCAGGGTTCTAACTGCTAGCTTTATCAATAGGGCCGGAGACTTCATTTAAATTTGAGTCTCACTAAGTTGCTAAGCAACTAAGATACTCAAATCAATAAATAAATTTAATGATTGAACAAAGTTTGGAATGTCAAAATGATATTTGCGAGTTTTCAGGCATTTGAAAGTTTGCCGCGAGTTCCGCTCGGAGGTCCCCTCAGAGGTCTCCTCAGAGGTCTCCTCAGAGGTCTCCTCAGAGTTCCGCTCAGAGGTCTCCTCAGAGTTCCGCTCAGAAGTCCCCTCGAAGTCCCCCTCAGAATTCCCCTCAGAATTCCGCTTAGAGGTCCTCTCAGAGCTCCTTTCAGAGGTCACCTCAAAATTCAAACGCTCAAAAACTCTCACAAATGTCACTTTGACATTTAGAATATGATTCAATTATCAAATTTATTTATTGATTCGAGTATCCTAGTTGCTTAGCAACTTAGTGAGACTCGAATTTAAATAAAGTTTCCGGCCCTATTTATCAATCAAGGTCAGATGATCCAATAGATACTCCCAAATCCTGAGGTGAACTGGTTTTACCCATCAAAATATCAATATGGCGAGAGCATCGAGTTGGTTTGTTGCGACGAAGTGCTGACAAACTGCTTCAATTGTCGCAAAAAAAAAGCCAGTACACATTAATTTTTCATATTCCGAATGTTATATCCCTTCAAATGGAAGCTGATATGATGTTTCTACAGTGTAAGCGGTTAGATTTAATAAAAACTGATAGTTTCGCATGCATGCGATGCACGCAACCTTCAAAAATTTGTTTCATTCATTAACTAGAAAGTATTTTGAAACAAAACTACGAAGAAAATAATTTCCATTCAACGTGGAACAGGTCCTTAGGATTGGGCAGTTACTTCGAACGAAAGCATCTACTCGTTTGAATGAAAAATTCTGATGAAAAGTCATATCATTTTGAAATATGTAGAAATATTATATGAATTCAAGCAGTTAGATTAAAAAATAACTATTCAAGAAGTCACATGAATTTCAGACAAGGAAAAACGTCCTATTTTCTCGATTTTCGTTAGTTTCAACTTAATAATTAAAATATCTTTTTAATTAATTTTTGGTATTTTTTCATATTCAATTTATTCATTTATTTTTTTTCCTTTCTTATAATTTTCAATGTATTAGAATTTTTGAGGTAATGAGAATTATTACAGTCTGTACATTCGGCGAGATTTTCCAAATGGAACAGAAAAAAAAATTCACATTAATAATTTCCTCTCAATCAATTTCCTCTTAAAAAAAAAATAGAAACACCTGATAAAATACAGAAGAATGGAAACGATGAAGAATTCCGAGTCCTGCGAACAGTTGGAGACAAGAATAAAAAAAAAAACCTTCGGGAAATATAAAAGATTCGATTCGGTGCCAGTTCGATAGTAAAAGGTATACGTATACATAACACATCGATTTCATTGGATAGAATGAAAAAAAAGGGGGGGGGGGGGGGGGGAGAGAAAAAAAAGGAAATAGTCCGAATAAAGGTGTGGTGACGTTGGAGAATCCAATATAACTGCACACACGTTCAGTTCCTTGGATGATACCCAACTGGGGAATATATTGGATCGGATATTGAAATACTTGTTGGTAGTTTGAGTCGGTAAAGGTAAAAGGAATACGATGTGCGGGCGCGAGGAGATGCCATTCTCGATGCCATCTTGATTGCGCAATCGAGGAATCGTACGAATATCGGCTTAAGCTATTCCACCCTCTCGCCTCTTCTACTGTTGAATTCTGTACGATTATAATCAGTCTATTATATAATACTGGGATTCATCAGGTTTTTTTTTCTCTCTTTTTTTTCCCTTTTGTTCTCCTGACCTACTGGCGTAGAAAGAGGAAAAAAAAACACTTTTAAGAGGGAAATTAAAGAATTTTTGGATTTTTGTAAAAAAATTCTATGCAATTTCATTTTTTTATATGAAAAAAAAGAAAAAAGTTCGCATTTGAGAGGAAAATCGATTTTTTTTTTTGAATTTTTGATAATTTTAGGAAATTTTATTTTTTATTTCTTTATAAAAAAAATCAAAAAAATCCGCTTTTAAGAGGAGAATTAACGGATTTTTGGATTTTCGTTAATTTTATGGAATTTTTATCCTTATTTTGCATTATACGGAAAATACAAGGAATCAGTGAAAATATTTGTGACAAGATTTTTTTTGATAATTCCATTATAAAAATGAGGAAATTTCCGATGAAAATGATGAGCCAAAATAGCTTTTTCATCATTTTTCAAAAGTTTGACGTTTCTGAAGGATTGCCGTTTTCTGAAGGTTGGCAATTTTTGGATCTTTGTAAATTTAATGAAACGTAGAAATTTCGGTTGTTACGTTTTTTTGAAATGAAAATTGCGAGAAATGGTGGAAAATTTCGGAGATAATTTTTTTCTGATGATTCCATTGAAGAGCTGAGGAAATTCCCCTCAAAAAACAAATCGAATTTTTAAGAATTTTTCAAAAATTCAATTTTTTTTTCAAGATTTGGAGATAAAAATCCTGTTCGTTTTTGCGAAAAAATGCGCATTCATTTTTTGGGAAAATCTCGACAATTTTACCCTAATCCTTCTCCCTAGAAAATTTGAAGGGCTACCAAAAAGGTCTGCAGCAAAAAATGACGCTATCTAGTTTAATTTCTGAGATATTCACAAAAAAAAATAATTTTTTTTTCTTCTCATCTTTAATACTAAATTCATGAAGAATTTCTCATTTTTTCGTTATTTTGGAACCAGTTTTCTCCGAAAGAAGCTGTATTACATCAGATTTCATCTGAAATTCCCTAAATTTCTTGATGAGAAAAGTGGAATCGAAATCAGAGGAAAAAGTTTCGCGAATGAAGAAACAAAATAAAAAATTAAATAATGGTCATGGGGAAAAAAAAGACATTTGGATTCTGTTTAACTGTGTTTGTTAAACCGTGTCTGAGGCAACGGGACAGGATAGATAGAGTCAAGATTCAATTAGCTCTAGCTGTCAGTCGCATGATACTTGTCGACTCAATACGCTATTTCCCTGGCTCCACCGTACTACCATCACCAACAAAACCAGCAACCTCTGTATTTCTATTACTTCGTATTATCTGGATGCACTTAAACAGTTATGTTGCATCGATCCAATTCATCATTAATATGTAAAAAAAAAAAGAATTAATTGAAACGCTTTTAATCAACGAAAAAAATTGGCATTTCCCTAGGATTCAGTTTTTTTATATGCACTCGGAAACTAAACGAGATAGCAAAATTTTTGTAGAAACCTTTTTTGTAGCTCTCATTTCACTCTACAAAAAAGGTCTCAACACAAATCTTGCTATCTCGCTTAATTTCCGAGATATCTTTTCAGAAACTCGAGAGTCGACCGAAATTTTTTCAAAAATTGGTCAAAAAAATTTGAAAAAATTCAAGAAAAAAATTGTAAAAAAAAATTTAAAAAGTGGCAAAAATTATAAGAATTTTATTGATAATCACTTGATTAATAAAATTTGACTGACGCAACTTTTTCATTGATTTTAATGATAAAAAATTGATTTTTAATTTTAGAAAAGAGGAAATTTGTTATTGAAAAACAGAAAAAAAAATTTAATATTTTTTTCAGTAAGAAAGAAATTGAAAAGTCGAGGTGGTTTATCGAGAGTGGGTGGTCTTGAAAATAAGTGGGAGGCCAGTGGGGAAAAGCCCATGGTATCACTTATCCGTTGGCAGCTGGGCGATGCCAGCCATTTTCAATTTATTTCAAGTACCTTTTGGTAGCGTTGGTTAAAAGAGAATGAGGAAAAAAAGAGAGAGAGAGAGGGGTGGAAAAAAGGGGTAGAGAGAGGGAGAGGGAGGGAGGAGTCCATCAGAGAGATACCTATGTTCTCCCTTTTTGCCACTTCCACTTTCTCCTACTTCTTGGCAATTTTTTTTTTTACCATTTTCAACCCTCCGGGATTTTCAACCCCCCCCCCCCACCTTCCACCCCCTCGCTTTTCACGCTCTCTGGCATTCTTCAGCCTCACCACAGATATTCTCGCAGATATTGAGAGGCTGGCAAAAGTTATTTAGATTCATGTCTTTATTTGCAGTTAATTGATTTTTTTTCAGTTCCATTTCTTTTTTATTCTCAATTTTTTATCAATTAAATTAATTCGATGAATTAATTTCACTAATTCATGAATATCTTTGAGGCGAGTGAATTTAGAGGAAAATTTGAAGAGACCTCTTTTCTTGTAAATTAAACTTTCTACAAAAAAGGTATTCTGACATTTTTCTCTGGACCCACTCGTTTTGGAGATATATTCGAAACAATGAAAATCGAACGATATTGACTCGATTTTTTTTTGTTTTCAATAAATTCGTTTTAATTTATGTAATTTATCTGTTTAGATGAACTTTAACTTTTTTTTTTGCCTTTTTGAGTAAATGTTACGAGACACATGGAGAACGCAAGATATTAACATGCCTTTGTTTGCCTACTATTAACATCATCGTGAAAGTCGGTGAAAAAAATCTTCAAAAAATAAAGAAACGAAAGAAAAATAATGCTAAAATAAATGAAAATTGTAAGCACGTTTTAACCACGCGCCCAAGTTGGGTAAATAGAAGGACATATACACATGAGCAAGCACACTGAAATTACCAGAGTATGTATATATATAACATTTGAGTAATTGAATAATCTTGAAAAGCAGAAAATTGTTAAAATTGATCGGAAAAAAGTAGAAAATATCATTTGCATTGAAGAAAAAATGAAGAAATCTAATTTTTTTCGTCGAAAATCGATGTTTCGATATTTCGTAGTCCAGAAGACTGACAAAAATTGAAATCTCCAGCATCCAATTGACCTCTAACCGAATAAACGATAAAATACATAATTCCGCATGTTTTATATTTAATTAAAAAAAAGAAATTAAAACAAAAAGGGAAAAACGAATGAAATGTTCTTGTTTGTGAATAAAAAATTAAAAAAAGAGACTCGTAAAAATATAACGTAGTTAATTAGCGAGTTAACCGGCCACTTTACACTAAAACGAAGTAAAAAAAAAGTCCCAAGGAAATAAAAATGAAAAAAAAAAAAAACATGAAGCAGTTTGTGCTCATTTACTACACAGTACACACTGTAATAAGCAAAGAACAAACCACGTCGGATTACTACTTGAGACCGAAGAAACTGTGAAATGGGTACACGAGTCCAACTTCTCTCCACAGTAATTCAAAGAAAAGAACTAATTATTATGATTAATTTAATGAAAAAGGTGGAATAAAATAAAGCTATTTTGCTGTTTGAAAATTTACAAAGGGAACTTATGAAAAAAAATGAAATAATAATTTTTATTTTTATGTTTGAAAAATTTACAGAGGGAAATTATGAGAAAAAAATGGAATAACATTTTTTTATTTTTATTAGAGGAGAATTGAATAATTGTGGAAAAAGTGAATTTAGGTAAAAAAGTGAAGATACATGTTTTTGAGAAAATTTGGTTTTCTGAAAAGATAAAAGGTTTCTTCGTAAAAGTTCCTGTATTCGATGATTGATTAATTAAATAATTCTTGAAAATTCATTTTTATTTTTTGTTTTCTGGGGGAAAATTCTTGAGAAAATCAGGAAAATCCTAATTTGGAAAAGAAATTCCTATTTTCCTGGATCATGTGGGCTAAGAAAGGTTTCCAGACTTCAGTTTGGGAAAATTCCTGAAGAATTTGGAAGATTCTGGAAAATTTTAAATTTTAAAAGAAAATCGGATTTTTCAAAAATCATGTGAGCAAAGGGAACTTTCCGAATTTTATGTGGGAAAATTCTTGAAAATCTTGGAAAATCCCAAATTGGTGAAAAAAAAATCCTGATTTTCAAAAACCATGTGAGAAAGGAAGTTTGACGGAATCCAATTCCAGAAAATCCTTAAAAATCCTGGAAAATGCCAAATTGTAAGAAAAATTCTGATTTTTCACACACCATGTCGAAAAACAATTTGTTGGAGTTCAATCTATATTTTTTTTCAAAATTTCTGAAAGTCCTTGAAAATCCGGAATTACAAAAAAAAATCCAGATTTATTAAAAACCAGATGGACGAACGAATGTCGAAGTTCAATTGTGAAAGTTCTAAGAATTTCAAAAACAATTCTTGAAAATAGTTCAAAACTCTAAAAATCATTCGAAAAATCTGAAAAGTCCCGAATTATTGGAATAATATCCTGATTTTTCAAAAACTATGTGGTCCAAAACAGTTCACGAAAGCTCTATACATAAAAATTTCAAAAAAATTTCAAGAATTTCGAAAAATTTCGAAAAATCCCAAATTTATATAAAAAAAAAACCTACCAAAAAGTCTTGATCCCCTAAAAATCTTCAAATTCATCAAAAATCATCAAACTAAAATTTCGAAAAAAGTCTTCAAATCACCTTCATCACCATTTTTTAATCAAAAGAAGAAAAATCCCAAAGAAAAAGACCCATATTAGCTACATTAAAATGAAGAATGAACTCTGCATTTAGAGATGGCACAGTAGCGTCAAAGGGATTTCGTGTATTTGTCTCTGCATAATAGTAAAAGAGAGAGAAAGAGAGAAACCAGAAGTGAGTTTCATGCCTCCACGAGTCCCCAGATACTGTTCGAAAGCGTGGAAAAAGGACGGGGAGTGGAAATAATACAACTTTGTGTTGCTTGCGCGGGATCAAAGGGAATCGCTTTACTGAAAATGAAAAAAAAAAAAAAAAGAGAGAGAGAGATAAAAAAAATTTTTTAAGAAGAGAAAGAGAAGATCAGTACGTACGGTTTAAACTGTTTGAGTTGAATAAGGGTTGCTTGAAGGATGCCCATCTCTTTACCCATCGTACTACTGCCTTTTGCCTCTATTTACCACAAAAGTCTCAAAACTATTTTGATTATCTCGGGAAATATCTTCTATTCTTTTCTTCAAATCTTCGACTTTTATCTCTTGATTTACAAAAAAAAATCTTTATTTTTTTTACATTTTTTTTTCAGGTTTCGGCAGGACCTCTTTGAGGCTCTGGGAGAGGATTTCTGCCCGAATTGACGATGACTTGTTGCATGACTTCGATTATTTGAGCTGGTGAACTGTAGAAATAACGGTGCTCTGGATCTGCTTCTGGATGACGATTGTATGCATTACGTATTAGTACACCATTTGATGTAAAGAATAGTATCCGGGGTACGTATTTTCCATCTGGTATGAATTTCTCATCGTTCAAGTGGGCAGAACTGTTCTCCAGGTTGATCATGACGAAGCTAAATTTGGGATTAATGAAGAAAAGGAAAAAATTTGTGAAATAGGGGATGAAGTTGGTTTTGGGGGGAGGTTTTTTTTGGGGGGAAGGATTAAGATAGTGTTTCAGGGTACAGTTGAGAGAACAGGAAAAAATGAGGATTCTCAGGTTTGTTTTCAATTAATTTCTGATAATTCGGGAAAATGTGCTTCAATTTATCCGATAAAGTGATTAAACTATTCGAAAGTCATATCTTCAGCTTGTAAATATAATTTTTATTTCTCAAATTTTTTTTACGTTAATCTCCTATCACATGCATGAGATAGAGAGAGAGGAAAATAGTTACGACTACCTTCTAATTAAAATTTCTCAATAACTATACGGTGAATTTAATATGATTTTCTTCTATTATTTAGTTAAAATGTTGTTCTCTTCGTCTATTTTTTTTAAATAATGGATCAACCCTGTGGTTTTTTAGTAATTTCGTTATTTCTGTTCTATTTACTGTTCTAAAAATATGAAAAATTATCATCTTTGATACGGCATTAGAAAAATAAGAGTCAAGTGTACTTGAATTACCTGGAATACTATCTTAAGTCCTCCACAAAAAAGGTTTCTACTAGGATAACTGGCAAAACCGAAAAAAAAGGATTTTCTATTTTTCAAGAATGTGGAAAATCTAACATTTATCATATTATATTTAGAATATCTCGGAAACTAACGAGTTTCAAGAAAAATGTCAAGAACCATATTTTATAGAGAATTTAAGAGACCACAAAAAAGCTCTCTTGATAAATTCTCCTAACTTCAATAATTTCCGTCAAATCCTCAAACTAAACTTCAATTTTCAAAATTTTGTAAGTTTAAACTTACTGTTGACTCAAATCAATAAGTTTCATCGATTTACAGAATTTTCCCTTCAATTTGATGCAAGCAGGGCACGTTGTCTTGTGAATTAGTAAAAACACGGGTTTTCCCTTAGCTTTAGCCTCGTCAAATCCTCCCGTAAAGCTCCTCCACTTGTAGGAATTACCAAAACCATAGTCCAGCACATCATTCTCACTATTAAATGCCAATAAATTCTCCACCACATGATCAGCGAATGCAATTAAATTGATATTAAAAAGGTACTTAAAATATTGTCTCATGATTTTGATGAATTTTGATGAATTAATTATTACAATCGAAAAAAAATAAATAAAAATTTAACCAAAATGTCAAAAGCCAAAAAACATTTGAATAAGCTCATTTAAAAAAAAAAAGCATTTCGAAATGATTTTTTTGTCTATTTCTCATTTTATTCATCTCCACTCCCTAAGTTACTGTTGTCATACCTCCACGATATAGGGGAAAGTGGGGCAAAATGGACATTGTAATGAAACATTAGGAGATAGATTTTTTTTTGATAATTCTTTTGAAAATTTTTTTTTTCTAGATTTTTTGGGAGAATTCGATTTTTTTTAGCCTTTTTAGGGGTGAAAGCCTTTTGATTTTTGGAAAAATTCAGTTTTTTCGAAATATCTCCGGTTCTATCAGTCGTAGCAATATGCGACCGATTTTAAATGAAAGATGAGATCATTTTCCATCGATTTATGTGAATTTGAAATGAAAAATATAGATTTTTCATATGGTTATTGCAATTTTTATGAAAAATTATGATCATCAGGTTTTATCCTACGACTATGTGAAAAATCGACATTTTTTAATTGAAAACCCCATAAATCAATGGGAAATGATCTCACTCTCCATCTAAAATCGGTCCAAGATCGCTACAACCAATAAAACTGGAGATATTTCCAAGAAAAAACGAATTTTCCTCAAAAATCGGAAGAATTTTACTCGTCAAAAGTTCCAAAAAAATCGAATCCTCAAAAAAATTGGGGAAAACTTGTTTCAAAAAAAAAATCTATCTCAAATATTCTTATTCATTTCAAGATTTTTTTACAATACATGCGTAAAAACTCAAATGTGTCCATTTCACCCCTTATGCCCGTTTTGCCCCACCATTCCCCTATATGTCGAAGCCATCAGGTAGAACTTTATCCTCCAAATTTTCTGTATCCATTGCGCAATTTGTTATTATTGTAAATATTGTTCTAATGTATACATACATACATCATGTTAATGAATGTATATATATGTACATCATGTTAATAAAATCTGTTAAAGTTAAAGTAATTTTTTTCACCTTGTGTCGAACATATTAGAGCACTTACAATAATTGAAAGAATATTCACTTCGTCTTGTGTGTATCGCGTGCGTTATCTCATTTTTGCGTAATTTAGTGCCTAGAGAATGATGAAGACACATGATGGCCTTGTGCATCGATGCACTGTGAATAATGACAGATAAATCAAATAAAATGACAGTTTTGAGAATATAAATTTCTTGGGAGGTGACAATGAAAATGAAACAGTAAGCGTTTGATCTTGGCAAGAGGTGCAAGTGCTTTTGAATTTATAAAATGATGTTTCTGATGATGATCTTTGGAGTTCTCTGTGCATCAGGTGTTGGTGGACAGGACTGTCAGGTGCCTGGGCGTTACGTGAGTTTTAATTCTGAAATCTTGAATTAAGGTGGTATCCCAGCGAACTCGAGGAGAGTTCAGTAGTGAAGAGGTAAAACAAGATAAATCGACTTAACTTTGAGGTCATTTCGAAGGAAATATCTTGGAATCTAAGCGAGATAAGGTGATATTACTCATCTGTTTTTGTACAGAATTTCAAGAGTTACAAAAAAGTTTTAGGGCAAAATCGCTCATTCTCGGTTGTTTTCTAAGGTATTTTCAAAAAACTTAAGGAGAAAGAAAGAGACTTATCTTGTTTTACCTCTTTACTACTGAGTTAGTCCCTTGTTTCTTCGATGCCGTATCAAAGATGGTATTTTTTTACATTTTTATGAATTTTTTCGTAATGTTAGACCGCGCAGTTTATGAGATATGAACTATCAAAGTTACTGAAAATAGCGGTGGTGGGGATGAAATGCCCTAAATCGGACAGAAATAACGAAATTACTAAAAAACCACACAGTTGACCAATTATTTAAAAACAATTGACGAAAAGAACAGCATTTTAACTAAATAATAGAAGAAAAACACATTCAATTCACCGTATAGTTATTGAGAAATTTTAATTAGAACGCAGTCGTAACTATTTGCCTCTCTCTCTATCTCGTGCATGTGATAGGAGATTGATGTAAAAAAAATTCGAGAAGAAAAAAATTATATTCACAAGTTGAAGATATGACTTTCGAATAGTTTAATCACTTTTTCGGGTAATTGAAAGCACTTTTTCCCGAATTATCAGAAATTAATCGGACATTAATCTAAAAATCCTCTTTCTTCCCGTTTTATCAACTGGACTCGGGGATACTACCTTAATTAAAAAATTATGGTAATTCTCGCAATTTCATTTTTAATTCACTGGATTTCAGTGCATGGACGATGCAGCATGCTGCGGAGGATGCTGCATCAGTAACACCTGCATTAATAGTAAGTTTGATCAAATTTCCTAATAATTCTATCATTAATTTATAATTAAATAAATTTATAATTAAATCCTATCATTGATTAACACAAAAAAAGACAAATTCACGTGTTTTATCTTCATTACTTCCCGAATATCTCAGAAACCATTGAGTTTAGGAGAATTTATCCGAACATTTTTTTTGTAGAAAATTCAATTCCCTTCAAAAAAGATCTCCTCATAAATTCCCCTAAACCCAACTGCCTAAAAGATATCTACAAAATACACAAAAGAAATTCCAGAAAAAATCTGAAATAAAATCAAATAAAATTTTTAATTTTATTCCCGTAATTATCTCAAGGCATATCAAATTTACCGGGAAATCAGTCAAGAGACTTTCTTTTTCCGAGACTGAAAAATTCTCTTAAAAAAAAAAGGTTCATACCATCTTCCCTTTAAAAAACAACTCGTTTCTCCTTATTTTCCCTTTCATTGAATCACATGAATTGAATCACTTTTATTTTTTCTCAGCATATGGACCTTGTATCATGGTACAGCATCAATGCATGACTCACTACTGTCCACCTGAAATGGAGTGTTACATCTATCAACCCGATTGCGAGGGTTGTGCAGCATATCCTGACTGTCGTCAAGGAGAAATGTGAAACCAGGGATTTAACAATGCTTGTCGCCAACTATCTAAAGAAATCTTCAGATTACTCAAAAGAATGATTTCCTTTTTTTTTTTTTTTTCATTCAATTTCCTTCTGTCCTCAAGTGGTCCATCGGTGAAAGATCACAAGAAATCGTCTTTATACAGCGTTACTTTTTGGTTTCGTTATCTTACCCGCAGAAAAACGAGGGTGATCTTGAAATTACACAGTCGGTTGAGCATTTTTGTCTCTCCCCCTTTCTCGGTTAAACGTTTAACGTTCATGAGGAGAAAAAAAAAGGGGGGTTGAAGTAAAAAAAAGGGAAAAAACTTGAATTACTTTTTCAAGATGTTCATTGTTACTTGAGATCTAAGAATAATTTTTTTTTTTGTAAATTGTTGTTTTTTCAATTTTATTTTAATTAAAATTAATTCATTATACTTTTATTTTTTACTGCATTCGACGAAATTTTTCGCCTACCCAATCGGTATTGACCCCATTTTTTATTGTTATCGTGCCTTTCCAATTTTTTATACTGCGGAGCTTCTTCGTTTCTCTGTAGACAGAATCTGCTTGTACTGTGAAGATTTAAAAAAAGAGGAATTAATTTATTTGAATGGTTTTTTTAAAATGAATTCATCTTTTAATTTGAATATTTTGGTTTTGAGGAAAATAGGGGAATTAGTGATCTTTGATTATCTCGGAAATGAGAGGGTTTAGGGAGATGGACCTAGAGACGTTTTTTGTAGAGAATTTTATCCTCTCCAAAAACGGTCTTCTGATGTTTTCTCGAAAGTTCAATAGTTTTGGAGATAATTGTGAAAAACGAAAAATGTGATTTTTCGAATTTTTATTTGACTTTATTTCGAAATTTTTCAGTTTTTGATGAATATCTCCGAAACTATTGGGTTCAGAGAAAAATAGCAAGAGATCGTTTTTGTAGAGAATTAAATTTCCTACGGAAAAGGTCCATTTAAAAGAATCCTGTAATTCTAACGAATCTCGATATATTCATGAAAGAGCAGAAATTTTCAGGATTCTTCAGACTAACGCCAATTTAAAAAGCATTATTTAAATTGATAATCAATTATTAATTATTAAAAAATCTTAATTACCGAATGGATCAAAATGCATAAATTCGATTTTGTCAGCGAGTCTTTCACGCACAAGATTTATCTTGTGCTGGCTCACCAAGCTCTGGCAAGAGACCAGAACAAATCTGAAATTAGAAGAAAAAAATTGATAAATTTGAAATAATTAATTTTTTTAGTTTTTTGTTCTAATTGTAATTATCGATAAATTATCAGCAGAGCTTCAATAATTTATGCTCGTGTTCCCAGATGGCAGAACATGGTATATTTCAATCAATTATCAACAATTACGCTTCTGCAATAAAAATAAACGAATTTTCAGGAATTAAAGAAAAAAATTAAAATTTTTGATTTAAATTTAAATTTGAATTGAAGTTTAAAAACAATTTTTTTAACGTTTTTCTTTAATTTTATTTTCAAAAATAGGAACAGTACGCGTCTAACCTATATCATCAACTCTGACGTTGATTTTATCGGTTTTTAATCAATTAAAAGGATTAACTTACTTGCTCTTTGGCTTGGCGCATAATAAAGCTGTTATAAACATTATTTTGATTTAAATGACACGAAATTAATTGATATTTATTTATTTTCTTGCTGTTTTAACATCTAGGAGAGAGTGGGGCACTCCACTCTCGAGTTAGTCCGACACTGACGTCACGAGAGGCGCTCACAATTAAGGCGCGAAAATTCAAAAGAAGATGGTAAAAAGTTTTTTTAGTTTTTTGTAAATATCGCAGGAATAAATGGATTTAGAGAGAAATGTCATGAAACCTTTCTTCTCAGGAATTTAATTCTCTACAAAAAAGGTTTCCTGACATTTTTTCTCAAATCCACTCGTTTCCGAGATATTTTGACAATACAAATAAAAATTCGTCAAGAAAAACATCAGAATTTTCAATTTTACAAATTTCGAGATGAAAAAATCGTAAATTACATTAATTTCAATGTGCAGTGAAAAAATTTATTGTCTGATGCGTTCACAAAAAACCAAAAACTTCTCAATTGTATAATTCACCAAAAAGGGAAAAAAGGCCCCAAAAGAAAAATAATTTCCAAAATCAATTAAATTAAACATTCAAAAAAAAAAGTAATAACTAAGCATTCTGTGACGTCAAAAAAAAAACTAATTAATTCCATGCTTATATGTACTTGTGTAATCAGTCTCAGACAATTGAAAAAACTTATAAACGAAAGGAAAAAAAATAATTAATTCTAATTTAATTCATTAATCTAAGTGAATGAAAATAAATTCGCTAAGTGAATGTGTGTGTATGTGGAATAAGTCGAAAAATTACTTTTTGTTTCGTTCATAAAGAGAACTCCCAAAATAATGAGTTTAGAAAGAAATCTCAGGTGACCTTTTTTGTAGCCAGTTAAATTCTCTACAAAAAAGGTCTCCTGCAAATTTCTCCTAAATTCACTCTTTTTTTGAGATCTCTTTAAGAGAATTTCCAAGTAATTCAATGATTAAAAATTGTTCGTTGGTAATTTTATAAATCTTACATAATAAATTAGCGAAAAATTCATCCTTTGACCTTATCGTTGGCCATAATTTCAAATCTTTTAACAACTTTCCCAATGTCAATGTCTTTAACAATTTTTAAATAATTAGTTTTTCTGACATTGTGAATACTGGCCCATGTTGGCAATAATTTGCACATTAATTTAACGTGTTCTTCCAATTCGGCCTGTGTTAATTTTGTTCTATATGAATTGTCAAGTTTTTGAATAACAAATTCTAATGTTAATACACCCTTCTTTTCGGCGACAAATATATTACGTAGTATCTTTGACATTTCTGGTAAACGTGCATAAAGTGCTGCTTCTTTGTCCTCATTAGCTGTCCTCGTCATTGCCTCGAGTGCTTTGGCTGCTTGTTTTGCCCGAACCTACGATAATATGGTTAATGAAATTATTTTAATGTCAGGCGATTATGATTAAGAACTTTCAAATTTTCAAAAATTTCAAAAATCTTAAATATTAGAATAAAGCTGATGTTTGAGATGCATATGAGCAAAGGAAGGTTGCAAGAGTTTAATTTGAGAGAATTTCGGAAAAAAATTTCAAATTTTCAGAAGAATTTTCAAATTTTCCAAAATTTGAAAACAAATTTGAAGAAAATTTCGGAAAATCTCAAATACTAAAATAAAACCGTTTTTTTAACGATAAATCTATCGTATT
Organism: Aleiodes alternator; assembly: GCA_963921955.1. Classification (NCBI taxonomy): domain Eukaryota; kingdom Metazoa; phylum Arthropoda; class Insecta; order Hymenoptera; family Braconidae; genus Aleiodes; species Aleiodes alternator. Next base: position 5,503,390 of record OY998099.1, on the reverse strand, counting down.
TGTTGATCAATTTAAATGATTTCCTACATGTTTTCTGTCAAAATTTCTTGGAAAAAAATTGAGACGAATTCGAGTTTTTTTTGGTTTTGGTGAATATCTCAAACAGTAAGCAAGATAGAGAAAATTTCATAGAATCCTTTTTTCTGAAGAAAATCAAAAGCTACAAAGAACATTCCTATAGCATTTCTCTATCTCCATTATTCTCCGAGATATTGAGCAAAAAATGTCTTTTATTCCAAGAATATGTAATTTTCAAACAAATTGATTTAATTTAGCAGTTTTCAAAAAGATATCCAGGGAGATGAGTGAGATAGGGCAACTTTTTGGCCCCAATTTTGTTTTTTTTTTAAATTTCGAGAGCTATAGAAAGGATCGAAGCGTCATCGCTCTATCTCGCTTAAATTTTAACGGAATATTTTCAAAAAACCGATGGAATAAAATCGATTTTTTTCTTAAATTTCAATAGTTTTTCCTTGTGAATCATCAGATTTTCAAATTCTTACCTTTTCCAGTAATGCCTTAGGAATTCCTTTAAGTGCTGGATTGATCAGGGTCTTTCTCTCAACAGTGGGTGTATCTGGTGGTGTATCAACGACTGTAATATCGATATTCTTATTTTCATCAGTTTGCGTCTGTACTTCATTCATATTTGGTGATAATTCACTTTTCGTTGTCATTTTGGCTTCAGCAAGACGCTGAAGTGCCTTCTCCATCCTCGTATTGCAGTTGAACAAAGTCTTCGCTTTTTCTAAAAAATAAAAAAAAAAAATTAATAGAAACATATAATTTTATAATTTACATGAATTCATAAACAATTTCAAAAATCAGAAATTAAACTAAAATTTCAATGAAAAAATTCAAAAACGAAAATTTCTCCTTATTGCAAGTGTTTAAAAAAAAATTGAGTTCTTTCCTTTATCTCGAAATTAAAGAAAAAAATATGTCCTCCAAATGTTTCATCAATAAACAAAGAGTCTTCTGTTATTTTAATCACAAGTAATACGTACTTATTCGAATTATTCTTTGACGAGTACTCAAAGAAACATTAAAACCATTTTCAAGGTACAACATTTCGTTTTTTTTTCCTTTTTTTTTTTTAACTGATAAAATATTTTTCTTGCAAAGATACTCAACAAATGGTTACAGTATGACGACGATTGCACATAATATTCCCCCTTATTTCCCTTCTTCTTCTTTTTTTTTATCGATATACGAAAACGAAATGATAAAACAATTTGAATGCCAAACAGAGTCTTGTCATTCTCTTTATTTGTTCAAGAACCGAATTTTTTTTTCTTTTAATATTAATTTTTTGCAGACGTGTGCATATCTCAATTCGCTTGTGAAATTAACGACCTGAATTTATTTAATTACCTCACTGAAATACGCAATTACATATGTATATATATATACTTTTTTTTGTGTCTTTGGGTCACCCAAATACCAATTATCATTGATTATTATAAAATAAATGAAGTAACAAATGATAAGAGGTGTAAATCAACTATTCTTTCAATAGTATCTCAAAATCCAAAGGAGATATCGAAATTTTTGTAGAAACTGTTTTTGTAGAGAATTTCAAGAACCACAAAAAAGGTTTCCACAAAAATTGCTCTATCTCCCTTAGTTTCCAAGATTCCTTCCAAAACCGCAGTCAACCCTATAAATCAAGAAAAAGTCCCCAAAGAAAGCCTTGAAACCATTTCCTTCAAGATCTCCGAAAATACCACATTTACAAGAAAAACTCAAGAGGCCTTTTTTGTAAAGAATTCCAAGACCTCCAAAAAAGCCCTCTTGACATTTCCCCCTATCTCCAATACTTCCCCCGTGCGCTTTGATTTTCAACTCACCAAGAACATCATGAGCAGAAGATGCTTTCTCCACATTTGGTGGCTGTGGTAATTCAGCTGCCTCAATCTCCTTGCATCCCTCAACATCGAATTCCGGATGCCACCTCGTGATTTTGTGCTTCGGAATGACCATGGGACTCTCCAAACTCAGCAAGAACTTCTCGTGCTCATCCTTGACCCTTTCCAGCAAACAATTATAGAATTTCCTCCTGCGTTCCAAGAGCACAGCCGGAGCCATGCTCATTTGTGCAGCTGACTTTAGCACATCATTATCATCCGGTGTGTTCCTTCCACTCTTCTCCTCCACCTTGGGCGTCAGCACAAGCTCATACTTCTCCTGTTTCGAGCTGGACCCAAAGGACCTCATTTTGACCTGGGTCAGTTCATAAGCCTCAGGCCAGACCCCATGCATCTGTGCCAGATGCTCCAACGTAAAGTTCCTTCTCAGCAGCTCCTGGACCGCAGGTTTCAGCTTCTTAAAAGTAATCGTCTCCTTCCTATTAAACAGCATGGCAGCCACTGTATCAACGCACCTAAAAGCCTCTGCCAAAAACCTGTAATTATAAGGAAGTGGCAGTGCTGGTGTCGAAGTGTCGACAATCGACTGATAACGCTGATAGGCAGGTGCCTTTGTTGGGCTCGATTTAACAGGACTCGGTGTCTTCTCTTTCGGCGAAAAGAGCAGCCTTCTCTGTGGTGATGACGTCATCTCAGATGAGATGACCCTCATGGACTTGGTGGGTGTCTTCATCGGAGATCTTATCTTCTGGGGACTCACAGGCACCTCGAGCTCAATTTTCTCGAATTTCTTGATCTTGGGGGGCTTGACCTCTCCCTCCCCCTCGTCCTTAAGGTGCAGGGGCTTGGTCTCCCCCTTCTGCAGGTCCTTGAGCTTCTCCTCGCACTTTTTGATCCTGTCAATAGAGGCTTTGAGCTCTGCCAGTCTCGACGACTTGTTGATCCTGTTCTTGATCTCCGTGAGGTCCAGATCCTGTCTGCTGAGTTTATCATGGTGTCCTGACTTCTTGGGGGTCGTAGAACCAACAGCTGGCTCTTCAGGCACTTTTTCAAGGTCATGCTTGATTTTTAGACTCTTACGAGGACTCAATGTACCCTTTTTCTCAAATGGCACGTTTTTCTGCTCGCTCACCTCATTTATCTTGAGAAATGACTCACGTATGTCCTGTTGACCATCCTGTGCTGATAATTTACGTGTTCTCGTTGCTCTAGCTCTTGTTATCATCTTAATTGGACGTGATGATGATGATGGCTTAACGTCAAACTGTATATTACGTACTGCGTTATTCAATTTTTCCGTTTTATTATCAGTAAATAATAATTTTGGACTTGTACCATCATTTAAATTTGTTGATTCAATTTTTTTAATATCATTATTTAATTTACTAACCTCAATTGTACGTTTTTCACGTTCTAGTATCAATACTTTTGACTTGTTTCGTAATTCATCAGTTGCTTGTCTCTTGCGTGTGTGAAAAAATGCGGTTACTGATGGCTGAGACATTATATTTATATATAAAAATGTGTATATATATATCAATTGCAGCTGATGATAAACAAACAGACAGATACAGACACACACACACACGAAATTATTCGGTTCTTTGGGATTTTTTTTGGAGTATTTGCAAATTCGAAGGAAATTGGGGGGAGGGGGGATGCGGAGAAGACACAAAAGGGGCTTTAATGATTTTGGAGAAATAATTTTTGAGGTTCTTTTTATCTTGAAAAACAGGCACTTTTCGAAGAGTGAGGTAGTCTGCCACGTTTTAATCACACTTTAGCACTCTAGCACTTGTTCTCACTTGTTCTACGATCTGCCCGCGCTTTTTGGGAATTTAGGCGCCAAAAACAATGGCAATAAGGGATTTTATAGGTTGAGAAGAGGCTATTATCGACGCGCAATGAGTTTCCGTTGGATTCGTTGGGTGATGGAGTGGGGGAGGAGTGAGGTTAGGCTGGGCTGGGGAATTTAAAAATGGCGGGAAGAGGGGGGAGATTTGAATGGACTTTGGGAGTGTACGCAGTCGATAAAACAGAGAAAAAGGAGGGTTTTTTGGGGCATTTGTGGTTAATTGATGATAATTTTGGGAGAAATTTATTTAGTTGAGGGAAAAGGGATGAGACGAGTTGAAAGTGATATTTTCGGTTTTTGAATATTATTTTTCTTTTGTTTTTAGAATTTTTTGTTGGATTAGTAATCTTCTTATGAATTTGAGAAAATCATTTTGTTGAATCTTTTGGGTTTCAGGATTTTCTCCGGAAAGGCAGTTCTATAAAAAAATCTGAAAAAATACAGCATAAATATAGATATACTAGAGCATCTTTTCAAATTTTTTCATATTTTTTTATAAAGTCTTTCATCATGAAAAAAAATCCTAATGTATTTTTAAAAAATTTCTCGTTACTAAATTCAATTTTTTCTAGAAATTTTTCGCAGTGAACAGTTCTTCTGCAAGAAAATTTGTAAAAATTCAACAATCATGCAAACATATTGATGCATTTTCTCAATTCTTTTCCAGATTTTTCTTGATCACGAGCGTGAGATAGAAAAAGAGGCAAATAGTTACGACTAACTTCTAATCAAAATTTCTCAATAACTATTCGGTGAATTGAACTTTTTTTTGTTCTATTATTCAGTTAAAATGCTGCTCTCTTCGCCAATTGTTTTTAAATAATAGGTCAACCCTTGTTTTTTTTCAATAATTTCGTTATTTCCATTCGATTTTGGGCATTTCATCCCCACCACCATTTCCAGTAACTTTTACAATTCAGATCTTATAAACTACACGAACAAGAATTATTAGAAAATTCAAAAAAATGTAAAAAAATATCATCTTTGATACTTCATCAAAAAAATGAGCGAAATAGTGCAATTTGCAAAAAATTCTTTTTTTTAACAATTCAAAAACCTACAAAAAAGAGGTCTCCAAAAAAAATTGCCATATTTCCTTCAATTTTTAAAATATTGACGAGAAAAAGTGTAGAATAAAGTGAAATTCACTTTTTTATTATTTCCCGCCTAAATTCAAATTTTTCACCAACAGATGGCGCTCATGGTCACTTCTCGAGCCAACAGGAACATTTCACACACAAACACACAATCTGCCAAATTCCACTGCTTTTTTTTTTGTTTTTTTTTTTTTTCTTTATTATGATGAAGAATATTTTCTTTCTGAGCCATTGTTTATCTCTGTGAAAATTTTGAACGTTCTCAGTGGCATTGTTGCAAGGTCAATAACATTAAATTCCCTTTTTTTTCCCTTTTATTCTTCATTCAAGTTTTCTTTCTTTGTTGAGTAATCCTATAAATGATCGATTCATTATGACATCAAGTTCGAATATCAGTGGTGATGTTAAAAATGGGTTAAGACTAAAAAAAGTTAATGCCAAATATTTTTCATTCAAATGGAAAAATGACTCTGGTGAGAGTACATCGGGAAAAAATTTTCGAAGCGATGATGCAGTTGATGATAATAATGGAAAAATTGGATTTTTCAAGAGTATCAAGAAAAAATTGTCCATCAAAAAACTTTGCAAGTCCAAAAGAAAGGTGAGGAATGAGTCATGCTGATACGTGAGAATGAAAAAAAAATGGAATTCATTATTTTGGGAATAAAAATGGAGAAAAAAGGAAAAAAATGTAGAAAATTATGGAAAAAAACATTGACAAAAATGGTTGGTTATTCTTTTTTGAATATCTTGAGAACTGTTAGGTTTAAGGAAAAATGTCAGGACATCTTTTTTGGAGGAAATTCAATTCTCTTCAAAAAAGGTTTCTTGCCAATTTCATCTTAAATCAGTAGTTTCAGAGATATTTACAAATGAAAAAAAAAAAAAAAAATTTCTCTAATTTATTACTCATATTTTGTTTTCAAGTCAGTTATTACCATGGTAGACCCAGTTACCGGACATGCCCTAGTTTACGGACGTAGGAGCAAGACATACTAATAATTGATAATTAATATTTAAATGAGACGACCAGATTTTTCAATACTTGCAAGGTGTCAGAATAAAAATCAACTAAATTGTTCGATTTTCTTACATTTTAGTAAATTTTTTTATAATTTCAATAATTTAATTCTCATTGTCCGGATACTAGTGCCATACCCTTAATTGTCCGATAACTGGTGCTTTCATGGTATATTTTCAATGGAGAATGGATGCTGGATGGATTTATTTAAAAAAAAATGAAATTATTTCCAGATTTCTGCTGTGGAATTGACGAAGGGAGTGGACGAGGATGCAAGTAGTGATCGATTAACAGCAGCTGATGACAAATATGAGTCTGAAGTTAACGAACGCGTTGGAATGCCATCGAATGACTCAGAGAGAAATTTTCGAAGTAACTCCAATGATTTTCCAAATAAACGAGGAAATTCCAGTGAAAATGACAAGCATCGTCATTCTCGAAGCGCTGAAACCACAGAAAGTCTTCATGTCAATGTAAATAATGAGAATGACGAAAGATTGAATCCACCAGAAGTCAAGGAACAAGAAAATTCTGAAAAAATGGATAAAAATTTGGAAAATGATGTGCAAGAAGAGGAAAGAGGAAATTTATCGAATCTCTCACAGGAATTGTTGAAATTGAGTAAATATGGATGGTATTGGGGTCCCATTTCTGGTGATGAGGCTGATGCTAAACTGCAGGCTGAACCTGATGGAGCATTTTTAATTAGAGATTCTTCAGACGATAGGTGATTTTTCCGGTTTTTTGTTAATATCTCGGAATCTAAGCGAGATTGGGGAATATTTGAGGAGACCTTTTTTGTAGAGAATTTTAAAATCTACAAAGAAGATTTCTATGCAATTTTCTCTATCTCTCATATTTTCTGAGATATCTTGAAAAAGCAAAAAGTGATCAAATATCGAATTAAAAAAGAAACCAAAAAAAATAAAGCTTTTTTTAAATATCTCGGAATCTAAGCGAGATAGGGAAAAATTCAGAGAGACCTTTTTTGTGGGGAATTTCATGACCTACAAAAAGGGTTCTTATGAGATTGTCATATCTCTTGTATTTTCCGAGATATTCCAAAAAAACAAAAATTATTAAACAAAATTAATGAATTTTTTTATGTTTTTTCAGATATCTTTTAACTCTAAGCTTTAAATCAGCTGGAAAATTACTTCACGCACGTGTAGAGCACAGTGGTGGGATGTTTTCACTCTGTAATCAAGGTGATAATGGCAGATTTTCATCGGTACCAGCATTAATTGATCATTCAATGAATTTTAGTAAATCTGCAGTTTTTTGCTACTCGAGACCGAGATATCCTGGTTATCCAGCGTTTCCCGTACGTTTAACAAAACCAGTTAGTCGTTTTACACAAGTTCGAAGCCTACAGTATCTATGTAGATTCGTTATTAGACAAAATACACGACTGGACAATATTCATAAGCTTCCTTTGCCAAAAACAATTAAGGGTTACATCGAAGAGGCGCATTATTAAATATCGAAAGGGCTCATTTTGAAGATATGTAAGAAGCAGTGAGAGTTACGAGATTTTAGGAAGAAAACTTTTTGTGGAGAATTTAATTCTCCACAAAAAAGATCTCTTGGAAAATTCCCGTAAACTGCACAGTTTTCGAAATAATTAATATTTTCGAGATAATCTCTTGCCTCTAAAGTTTTCACTGCATTTTTTTTAATAAAAAAGAAGAAAAAAAAAAATATATATATATATATATAGACTGCTTTATGGAGAGATAAATACTATTTTAGTATTTAAAATAATTGCAATTTTGATTGATTTATCATTGCTGAATGAAAAACAATGGTCTAATTGTTAATTGGATATTACATTGAGGAGATCTGAGATTTTTTTTTAATTATTTGATAAAATTTTGATTTTTTTGGTTTTTGTGTTTGAAAATTAAGTTTTTCTATAAATGAAATTATTTGGAGATTATGCTGTTATTCTGATCTGGGGATTTTTTGAAGAATAAAATTTTGATAAAGGAAAAAAAAGGGAAATTAATAAAAAAAAATTCATGTTTAATGTATATAATGAAAAATTTGCTATTTTTCAATTTTTCTGCTAAATCGTTGGGATATTTAATGTCTTCATGAAATGAATATATTTTAATAATATATTAATGATAGTGTCAGTGAATTGTAAGGTGCTTAATAATGAAGCAGCCCATTTTATTATTAATTACTTTTTTGAATTTAAGACTGAAATGCCAAAAATAAAGGCATAATGCATTTTGATTGATTGAAATGAAATAATCGTGGAAATAATAAGAAATATGAGTGAATTTCATCTGATTTGTTGAATTAACAAAGGAAAAAAACAAAGAAAAATATGCTCAAAGTGTGTTTTTAAATTCATTTATCTAGATTATCTTTCGTGTTAGTGATGAAGACAATAATTTTCATTTTTTCTCTATCTACCTAATCAAATTTCGAATCAGTAGAAATTAAAAATTTCCGTAGAAATATCTTCATCTTTTCTTTTGCAAATGAATGCATAATTTTGAGAAAAAAAATTTTTATTATCATTTCCATCTTTCAATTATAAATAACTACATAGTTATACGAACACTGCGGTTTGAATTTTCTCACCTATTCCAATTCAGTCCAAGTATATTTCGTGCCTACAAAAAATGAAAAAAAACAAGGATTTAATAAAATTATATTGAAGTTGAAACGCAAGCAATTATTTCTTAATTAAATGTCAAAATCAATGAAAAATTAATTCTTCGGAATTCCTCAAAAAATTTACGACTGCAAATTTTTTTTGAAAATCGATTCTATTCTATCATCGATTTTTTGAAAAGATCTCGAAAATTAATGGAGATACGCCCTTTTTCCCTTGATATTCTCTTTTGTAGACCAAGTCGAATTGCTCTATCGCCTTTAGTTTCTGAGACATTTTCGAAAAAAAAACAGATGATGGAATGAAACAGATTTGTGTGAAAAATATTTGTAATCGTCATTATTTTTTGATTTTTTCCTTTTTCCTCACCGTTATGAATGCAGCAGAGGCTGCCTCAGTTGCTTTATTAATTGCCTGATCAGGCGGTGGTAAAGAAACGCTTAACCATTTATTTAACTGCATTGCATCGTCAATCCGCCTCTCCAAAAATTCCCAAGTATCTCTGTGATCCTCGCTCTTGTCTTGAAGCATAAAGAGTTCAGTTGTCTTGTAAATTGCGGCTAGAGCAACTCGTCTCGTGTACCAATCGAACTGAAAGAAAAAAAATTGAAAAAAATCATCATTTATTATTATTCTAAAACAGAATTTTCAGACACACCGATTCTTGATGCCCCATGAAACTAAAAATAGCAGAAATCTGATAATTATCAGGTTTTTTTTTTTTTAACTAATGAATGATTCTGAAAAATTAAGAATATTTGGAAGGTACAATCGTAAAAACAAGTTAATTTTTTGTATAAAATTAATAACAATATACAAGATGAAAATCTCAAATTTGATTCAGAGAGTCTATGAAGAATGTAATAAGGAATAAAATAAGTCCTTAAAATTAATCGAAAATTGGAAAATTTTCATTATTTTTCACATTCGTTTAAATATTGAAGACTTTGAAGAAATATGAAAAAATGATGAAAATTTTTCAATTTTCGATTAATTTTTTGGTTCTAGGATTTATTTGATTCCCCATTAAATTCTTCACAGATTTATCGAATCAGATTTGAGAATTACATCTTTTACGAATTGTTAACAACGATTTCATAGGAAAATTTAACTTTTTTCCCGATTTTACATCCCAATCATCCTTAAAGTCTCATTTTTTCCTTTTTTCTCTTCTTATAAAGAAAATACTTACATCTACAGATCTGTCTCCAGCATAATAACAAATATCATCGGCAAGAGTCAATAAATTAGCTAACGCAGGTGGTACATTTGGAGGGAGTGTCAGAAGAGCCATAGCTTGAGGCCAACTAGACTTGTAGGGTACCAGCATCCTCAATCTCGTCTCAATAGCATCCTTAACGTAAACATCTGGCAATTTCATTGGTTTCGTTGGATCAGCCTCGATTGCTAAACTCTCGGCTTTGAGTATTCTGTTCAATTCTGCATTACAGTCAGCATAGAAGTGCAGGACTAGTTCAACACCACCTTTTGGAAAGAGTCCATGGATTACACCGGGATAACCGATGGATTCTGCACCTAAATGATAATTTAAAAAATTATTATGTACCAAAACCGAGAAAATTCGAATGTATATTAAGAGGATCTTGGAAACTATTGGGTTTAGGAAAATGCCAAGAAGCCTATCTTGTACAGAATTTAATTCTCTACAAAAAAGATCTCTTGACATTTTTCGATAAATCCACTCGTTTCAGTGATATTTGAGGAATTATCACAGATTTGAGGGGTTTTGAACAGTTTTAAGGAAATTACCAGCGCTTATAGCATCTTCGCTCCATCCATGCTCTTTGACAAATGGTATTGATGCTGATAGTATCTGTGTTCTAATTTTCTTCTCGTACTCATCTTCACTCTCATGTTTTTTATCATCATTAACATTATTCGTCTGATTTGCCTGATTTGTTTGACCCGTCAGTGCAGCTCTCGACGTCCACAAGCTCCTGACACCTGGAAAATTGTCATATTAATGAGTAATTAGTGAAAAATTTTCAGGCAAAGAAGATTAAGAATTAGCAAGTCTTTATTTGCGTGTGAGGAAGAGCTATGTACATATTTGCAAAGCTAATAACTAATATTTTTAGTCTCCATTATTCACTATATTCTCCACATTTTCCTTGAGGAGTTAACGACAGATCTAACAAATTTCAAAATTTTCAAATTCACTGTTTAGCAATAATAGGATGGTGACAAAAAACTCATTTTAAAATTCCCTGACTTTTCTATGACTTTCTTCTGACTAAAAATGAAATTTCAGGACCTAAAAAAACAATATCATTTGAATATACGTCGAAATTCTTAGTTATTTCTGAAAATAATTTTTGCATAAGAATTTAACAATAATACTCGAAACTGCGTTAAATTTTTAGAATCGTTATTTTTTGTTGACTCTTTTACAGATTTTCAATTATGTAATCGAAAAGTTCAATTATAATCGATTAAAATCTATAAATTCTATAAATATGGAGACAATAAAAAAAAATATAAATTTCCCTGATTTAAATCAAAATTTCCTAACTTTTCCCTGACTATTCCAGAAATTTCAAATTCCCTGACTTTTCCAGGTTTTCCAGGTCGATCATCATCCTGTTGATCAATATCATCATAAAATTGGCTTAAAAAAGCATTGAATATGAGACTTTTCGTTATCTCTTAAGAATCAATGCTGATACATCTCAACAGTACTGAAAGGAAGAAAAAAATTTTAAGGATCGGAAAATTTTTATATTGCAAAACCCTATTTGTAAAGGACTTAAAAGCCAAGGGTTTATGATATTTTGGTCATGTGATATTTCGACGTGTGATATTGTCGCTGTAATATTCAGTCGTGTAACCAGGCCAACAGGAGTAAAAAGGACAATTAACAACAAAAGCCTCAAATTTCAATAAAAATCATAATTAAATTACTTTATTCCAAAAATCCCCTTACAAATTCAAATTTCCACCCCTCATTGGATTACAATCAATACATTCATTAACCCTGCTCCATACATTCTCAATAACATCAAGTGCATTCATCGCCTGCTGGCAAAACCTGATTTTCTCCCCAACCGGTAGATCCTGAAGATTCTGTCCTCCAACAGTAACCGTAACCGCCTCCTCCCTCCTAAAATCCTTTCCAAACCGCTTCTTCTCCTCCTCAAGATCCTTCACCTTGACCTTCCAATGGGCCCGTGCAAGATTAATTCCCTCCCTCAACTCCTCCAAATACCCTGCCCTCAGTTCCTCAACCACCGTCCACACCCCAGTCTCACCTCCCCTATCCCTTATAACCAAGAACCTCAGTAAATTAAGTCCCGCAATGATCTCATCCGACAGTTCAACCAAATCCGAAGTGCAGCCATTTGGAAGCCTATAGATCCTCCTCAAAATGGCCACCAGCTTGTTCCCCAAAAAGTCCTCCGATTTCCTCCGCTCGAGCGCTGCAATCACCGCCTTTTTCAGAAGATCTATAACGAGCGCAAGAAGTCCTGAATGGTTGCTCGTCTCGTAGAGATGCCAGATGACCCTGTACCTCCCTCTCATCCCAAATTTCTCGACACAGCTTGTGAATAGACGCAGTGCACTTTGCCGCTCTTCCTCCGAGTCGCAGTAGATCATGACCTGGGAGAGACTTGCAAATAGCTCCTCATGGATCGGTGACTCCATCTGGTCGATCGACTCGTCGTCGACTCTCTTCAACACCTCCTCGACCAGCTTGAGCCCCCTTCCCACCAGAACGTACTCCGGCTCCTTCAACAGGCACTTTGCCAGGTAAAAGCAGCAGTTCATGACGTAATGCGGATGATAAACCTGTGGACATCTGCTCATCAGCCCTGACGACAAGAAGAAAACATAGAAATTGGCGTAAGCAAGGTCGTTGACCTCGAGGTCCAGCAGCTGCAGCTCAACGTTGAATCTGTCGTTCCTGCTCTCAACATCTGGGTTCAACTTGTGCACTCGTTTGTGACTCCTATCGTTGATGATGTTAAGGAACTTGAAGAGATCGTGGTCCACGCGCAGCATCTGGAGTATCGTGGCGCCGAAAATCGTCGAATCATCAGCGGGATCAACCGAGATTAGGGCGAAGGGCTTGCCGAAGAGGTTGAGGTACAGGTTGAGGAAGCTGGTTCGGGTCTTGAGATCGGAATCTTCGGTTGTTAAGGGGTCCATTAGTGGTGAGAAGAAGCTGAGGATCGATCGGTAGATTTCGGTCAAGCGCTGGACCACAGCATCCGGTTTTTTTGGTGATTTCAGGTTTTCCGGATGTGGCAGGTCTTCGACATAGGCTCGGATACTGCTGACCACCCAGTCCAATGATTTCGAGAGGTCTCCTCTTTTTAAGGAGACTCCCAAGGGCTTCAGCAGCGACAGGAAGCGCACATCATCCGGAAGACTCTCGATTTGCTCCAAAAACAGGAGAACAGTCTCCGCAGGATTGCATTTTTCAGCGAAAATTATTAATAATTCTTCACAGCAAGTGAAAAAGTCTTGGCGAATCGATGAATTTTCGTGGGTTAAACAACCTGCAATTGTTGGCACCAGTGTCCAAGACAATTTATCGAGAATTTCGTCGGTTGCATTATTTTTGAAATAAGTGATGAGTTTTGCCGTTTCGTAATTTTCGAGATATTCGTTGACAACGGTTAAGACATCATCGGAATTTGTTGCATCTTGTTTCGTCATTTTCAAAAAATCCGGGGTTTTTTTGAGGTTACGAGAGACTTAAGATGCGGATTCACTGTTTTTCCACTGATTTTAACGATTTTTCCATCAGAAAGTGAGGAAAAATGACTTTTGGGGGTTTTTGCGCATTTGAGGGGGAAGGGGGACTTTCGCACCAAATTTCAAAATTCACACTCGAAGTTTTGGGGATTGGGAGAGTTTTAGGGGAGATTTGTTTTTTGGAAGGCTCTGTTTTATCGATAGAGCAAATTGTCACTAGCTTTTCCGGAAAAAATTCGAGTTTTTCCGGATTATTCGGGGACTTTTCTGGATAATTGTTGGGATTTTTTGGGCAGAGGGGGGATGAAAATTTGGGGGGTTACTTAATGACAATGAACGCTTACCGGTTACTGAAAAACCCCTTCGCAGAGCGAGAATTGTGGACACGGCCATGGCAGTTCTTCCCATGGGCGACTACTGCGCGCAAAATCACGACTTTTTCACCTACTCCGCTTTTAAAATTACGCTCAGACGATAACTGAAAAGATCGATAATGCAGTAATCTGTGTGATTACGTAAGTCAATGATAAAACAGCTCACAAACTTGTCGACGCCTTTTTTTTTTACTAAAACCCTTTTCCTCTTTCTTTCTCTCTTATTTCTGAAGAAAAATTGAAAAAAAAGGAGAAAATCGAGGCGATGTGAGATATTATATGTTTTTCATCGATATCTCGGAAACTAAGCGAGATAGCGAAAATTTTGAAGAGACCTGTTTCTCAAATCTTGAAATTCTCTACAAAAAAGGTGTTATATGAAACTTCGCTATCTCGCTTAGTTTCCGAGATATTCATAAAAAAAGAAGAATGACTCATCTTGCTCCTTTTTTCACTTTAAAAAAAAAAAAGAAGAAAAGGGCAAAAAGGAGCACAACACGATCGATTAATCAAATCGATTGTTTTTTCTTACATTTATAATTTTTTTTTTTTTTTTAATAACTTTTTTTACTTTTTTTTAATTTTCATTTTTCTTTTTTTAAATTCACTTCTCGTAATCGATCGAATATTTATGGATTTTCTTTCTCCATTGTTTCTCTAAAGGAAAAAAAAGAAGCTTACAACTGCGCATGCGCAACATTTTTCTTCATGGAAAGTTGTGGTGTGTGGAGAGGTGGGTGGTGTCGCATGCGAGAACCCAAGCACATTCACTAAACACAGTTTCTAAACTTCTAGTGTACACTATGTTACAAGGATAAACAGTGTATAAAAAAAAAATTGTTTTGTTATTGCTATTTTCTATAGTTTTTTTTCTTCAATTCTTCGGGAATTTTTTTTTTTAAGAAAATTTACGGGATTATCGTTGTGCTGGTCATTGATAAATTTTTTTTTGAGTGGGGCTCTATATATATATATTAAAATGAATAGGAAAAATCCTTACCATAATGATTGGGCAAAGAGAATTGTTAGTATTGTAAGTCAGTATCCAGTGCTATATGATAAAAAGCACAGTGATTACAGAAATAAGTGTAGAAAAATGGAAGTCTGGAGAGAAATTGCTAATTATGTTGGCAGAGAGATGCAGGTTAATATGACAGGTATATTTTGTTTGTTTAAATAATATTTGATTAATTAAAAAAAATATTTGTTTTTTTTTTTAAATCGAAATTTGTTCCTTTTGTTCATGAGTAAAAATTGTAAAAAAAAAGGAAAATTAATTTTTTTGTGAAGTTTTTTTTTACCAACGTTTCTGAAAAATGTCTGGAAATATAAGCGAGATAGAGCGATTTTGTGCTGAAGGTTTTTGTAGAGAATTTTTAGAGCTTCAAAAAAGAATTGAGGCAAAATCGCTCTATCTCGCTTATTTTCCAAGATGTTTTGAAAAAAACTGATGCTGGAATGAAAGCAATTTTTATTTTAAAATTCATAATTGTTGTTGTTTCCATTATTTTGTAAAATAAACTGCTGAAGTTGAAAAACAATTTTTTGTCGTTTAAGCAAGCTCTTACTGAAATTAAAAAAAAATTATTTTAATAAAAAAAACTAAAAGATCCTTTTTTTTTCTTAAAAAAAAAACAAAAATCCTTTTTTTTTATTAAAAAAATCGAAAAATCTTTTTTTTCTTTAATTAAAAAAATAAAAAATCCATTTTTCATTGAATAAAAATCAAGAAATCCTTTTTTTTCATAGAAAAAATCAAAAAGTTCGTTTTTTCACTAGTGTTTTTGGAAAATATCTTGGAAACTAAGTGAAATGAAGCAATTCTGCAAGAATCCTTCATTTTGAAGAATTTGAAAATCGAGAACACGTTTAGGACAAAATTCACTTCATCTCGTTTAATTTCCAAGACATTCTTATGAGAATTCGATGCGAGAATAATTTTTTTCCATTTTTTCTGTTAAAAAGCTGCTGAACTTGAGAAAAGATGGCTCGGATGGAAATCAACGTACATTTCGGAGCACAGAAGACTCCATACACCACCTGTAGACATGAACGTTAAAAAATGGTATCTCTACAAAGCCATGGGCTTCATGGAACCCTATATATCTCATCACAGGTGATAAATTCATTCAATTATCTCTGATTCACAAAAATTGACGAAATCTTCTCATTGAAAACATTTTTTTTTTATTTTAAGTTTTTTATTCGGTTACAGGAAAACATTCAAAGGTGAGGGAGGAGAACAGTTTGGACAAAATAGTAGTGATCCAAAGGCCGATTACAATGGTCAATTGATGAAACCATTGCTAACAACACTAGTACCAAGACCATGTATATGTACATCTCACGGCCAATCAAATGCATTTCCTTGCCCAATGGTGAGAAACTCCAAGATTTCATTTTTTCCTCAATAAAACCGAAAAATTCACATTTTTTTGTTCTTTTTTAAAAGGGATTTCGGAAACTAAGCGAGATAGCGAAATTTTCGTAGATACTTTTTTTCTAGCACTTAAAATTCACTACAAAAAAGGTCTCTTCCAACATTTCGCTATCTCGTTTAGTTTCCGAGAGCTTTACAAAAAACATCAGAGATAAATTTCTAGGCGATAATTTACGTTTCCTCCTCTTCTAAAAGATATCCCGGAAACTAAGCGAGATAGCGAAATTCGCGTAGATACCTTTTTTCTAGCTCTTGAAATTCTCTACAAAAATGGTCTCTTTGAAAATTTCGTTATCTCCCTTAGTTTCTGAGATCCCTTTTCAAAATGAAAAAAAAGTCGATGAGAAAAATTCTAAAATAAATTAAATTAAAATTTCAATATCTAATTAAAATTTAAATATAAATAGACAATTCCTCATTGGATAATAAATGTAAATATGATACAGGATCATTCATACTTGCAACACGATGGTGGTCGGAAATCTGAACTTGCTGATTCAACAAGTACAATCCCAATATCCCAAGTACTCGTGAATTTTGATAATCATCATGGTATTAAACCACCGACCGAGCCAAATCAATCAAGTACATAAATTCATTATATTATTATTATTATTATTATTATTATATAATTATTTTTATTTTTAAAAAAGAAGGAAAAAAATTGTAATCGGTTATGGGATATGATGAATGAAAAATTAATTTAATTTTAAAATACAATTAATAAACAGATGGTGATGGAAATGATGCAAAAACAATTGATAGAAAATCAATATTTCCTGATTCCTCTGGTTTAGCAACAAGATCACCATCAACGTGGAAAGGAGAAGACAAGGGTTATGATTTATCATTAAATGCAACAAATTCATTCTTCAAAGAAGAAGGAAAAGACAAATGCAAATGTATTATTGAAGAGAGACTCGAGCAAATACCATTAGAACGTAGAACACTTTGTTTAATTGAAATATTTCAAGTTATTCAAAAATATGAATACATGTCACAATAGTTTTTAAACAATAGTAGAATCAGAAAGTATTAATTTTGGATGTATTAAGATTTTTTCTTCTTTTTTTTCTGTTACTTTACGTTTCAGTTTTAGAACGTAAGTGGTATTTTTGTTTCTTTTTAATTGGGGAGAGGACACAATTTCTTTTTTTCTCTGATTGCACTTGAGGATTAATTATTTTTCTAAGTCAATGATGATGACAGAATCAATTGGAAATAGCAACGCTAATGAAATTTGCAAATATCTCACAATTTTCTGCATTTTTTTTTTTTAAATAAACTATTATGAAAAAAATACTCAAAAAATTTGCACTTGTAGTTTTTTTGAATTTTCTACATGTTAAGGTTTTTTTTTTTCAAAATAATTCATTTGTTAAAGTAATGAAAATTGATAATTGATGATTGAAAATGAAAAACAGACATCTGATACATTGTAAGTTCTTTTTTTTTCAATTTAACAAATTATTTGAAAAAAGGAAAAAAAAGACATATGCGGAAAATTCCAAAATCTCAGTGCGAATTTTTTAAATATTTTCTTTTATAATAGTTTATTTGTTGAAGAAAAGCCTGAAAATTGTCAGATTTCTGTTAATTTCTTGATTTTTATTAATAATTCCCTTTTGATTTTTAGAAATATTTCGGAATCTAAACGAAATAGAGCAATTTCAATGAACTTTTTTTGTAGCTCTTGAATTTTTCAGCAAAAATACATACAAATCATTACACAAATCGCTTTATCTCGCTTATATTCCGATATCTTTGGAAAAGTTGTAAATAAAATAGAATCGATTCATTTGAAGTCTCAATTCGTCTAAAATCATGATTTTTTTTAGAAAAAATGGAAATTTTCATTTTATAATAATCTATGTTATCAAATTGAAATTACTGTAGTTTTTTCGAAATCTCCCAGTGCTTCTGAATATTTAAGAAAAAATGTTCAATCAATTATGTATTAATATTTAAAATTAAGTTTTTTTTTTTGGCAACAAGAGATGAAACTCTTGTATGATTCCGGGAAAATCTAAAGAAAATCCATTTTTTTTTTCTTTACAAATGTAAATTGTCCACCTCTCCTCAACTTTATTTTCATAATTCTTTTTTCCATGATTAGAGTAGACATTAATATAATAATTAGAAGAAAATTAAGTATATAAGGATATCCGAATAATTCCAGGAAAATTAATTTTTTTATAAATTACATTGTTCAATTAGAATTAAATATAAATGAGCAACTACAAATGAACAAATTGTCAAGTCATAATATTGACGAAATAAAGAAACATCAGTATACAATATTGCGATTTTTTTTGTAAATCAAAAAACTAAAATTAAAGTTTTTTAATTAAAAAAAAAGTAGAAAAAAATTACGTTTTGAAGTTTTACAAATTTTATATCATAGAAATCTCCGGAACGAGTAGATTAATCAAAAAATGTCAGGATACTTTTTTTGTAGAGAATTCAATTCTCTACAAAACAGGTATCCTCATAAATTCTCCTGAACCTAATAGTTTCCGAGATTTTAACAAAATAGCCTCCAAATAAAGTCAATAGTAAAAGAAAACCTTTTCATTCATCAAATTAAATCGAATTAATAAAAAAATCGTAAATAAAATTTATAATTAAAGTCATTGTCAATGTTCATGATCATTGTCAGTCATTTCAGTCAATTCGATAAAATAATTAATTAATTAAAAATTGAAATATTCTCCAGATACGTGTTCTGTGATTCCAGTGGAAGAAATGGCTGTCCTGCATTTTTCCAGGACCACTTGACTCTCGATGGTGCAGAGATTTTGAATTTATTTTTATCAGTCTCCATCGTCTTCCACATTCTATAGGCCTCATCAATGCTTCTCGTCGTAATATCAGTCTCATTTAAATTCAAAAAAACTAAATTTTTCGAATTTTTTATTACTGGAATTATCCCTGCATCGGAAATTCTTCTACATCCGCTGCAATTTAATTCCTTTAATTTCAATTGTTCCAGGCATTTATCAGTAATTCTTGAATTCCCACGAATCGAAAGGGATTGGAGATGTTCGATACTTTTTAAATGGAGTGCGCCTCCTTCGGTGATCAATTTTGAACCTGAAATTTATTAATAAAAATTGAAAATTAATTTATTTGAGAATAATTCAGTGGAGAAAACGAAAAAAAATTGAAATAAATCAATTTTTATGCAAAATATCTCGGAAATTAATGGAGATACGCCTTTTCTATTCGAAGCTTGTTTTTTTAGATAATCTCAAGTGTTACAAAAAAAAGAGTTGGGACAAAAAGGGCGTATCTCCATTATTTGCTGAGATATTTGAGAAAAATTGTTAACATTTTCATTTTTTTTTTAAATTAATTACATGAATTATTCGTGTCTCTCGTATTTAATTTTAAAGATATCTCGAAAAGTGTTCGATTTAAGAAAATTTATCAGAACACCTATTTTGTAGAGAATTGAATTCTCTTTAAAAAAGATATCATGACTTTTTCCTCTCAATTCACTATTTTCGGAGATATTTTTGAAAAAATAAAATTTCAGCTTATTTTTTTCGTTGAACTAATTAAAATTCTCACAACTAATATCAAGATGCTTCAATCTTCTGCAATTTTGAATCAATTCCTGAAGCCAATTGTCGTTGATCCTCGTAAAAGTCAGTTGAAGTGCCTCTAAATTAAATAATTGTGTGATTGTCTCCAAATCTTTTTTCTCAATTTTACAATTTTCTAAAGCTAAATATTTCAGACACTTGTTCTTTTTTACAATTTTTTCCAGAGAATTTGGCACCAATGAGAGACGTTTTAAAGATAAATTTTCAAGTCTCGTGAGTCCCTCAAGATTCTGAAAGGAAAAATCAACTTTAAAAATCAACTCTTATTATCACAACGAAAAGAACAGAAGACTCTATTATTATTATTATATTTTTCCTTTTATTAGGGGAAGGTGTCCTTTAATTAGGACAAAATATCAAATTTTTTAAAAATTTAATTTTTTGCGCAAGATTCCAAGGTGAGAAGTCTTTTGTTTTTGAAAAAATTTCAGGTTTTCGAGAATATCTCTGGTTCTATTGATCGTATCGACCTGGGTTTGATCCCAAAAGAAAACTGAGCTCATTTTCCATCGATTTATGGGGCTTAAGAAGAAAAATATCAATTTTTTCAAGTACTTATAGGGTAAAAAACTGATTTCCAAAAAATGACATAAATATTTGAGAAATTGATTTAAACAAAATTTGAACCACATATATCGATGAAAAATTTGCTCACCTTTCATTTGAAATCAACCCCAGATTGCTACCTAGTGGGTTATTATATATAATAAAATAACTCTTCAAATTAATAAATTTATTGGAGATAGCATTTCCTCATAATTTTATTGAAAAATAGAGAAACTTCACGAAAAAAATTCGAAAAAATTTATGAATGTGTAAACATGTCAGAGCATCTTCTCAATTTTTCTTCAAATTTTCTCGTGCAGCAAAAAATGTTCTATTCTTGAAAAAAAATTATAAGTAATTTTGAATCAAAGGTCCATTCTGCCCCATTATCCCATATTCAATTGAGTAAAATTATCAAACTCACCAGATCCAATTTATTTACTGATAAATTTTCATTGTAATTGTAATATTTCGTTGAACACTTGATATTTGCTCCATCAATAACGAGTTTATTGAGATTCGTGCAGATAGGAATAACAGATGATAAAATACTCAGATCACAGGGAATTGCAATTTTTAATTCTCTCAAAAATTCACAGCAACGTTTCAATATTTTTCGCAAAAAATTCGGTTTCCTCTGGATTATTCGAATTGTCCTCGAGTCTATTTTTTCACTGCGATAACGAGCGAATGACAATTTTTTCACATCGTGCCAAGAGGTTTTTCCAATTATTTTCCAACGTTCAGATACTTGAAACAAAAAAATTGATTAATTGATTCAATTAAAAAAAAAAAAAAAAATTGAAAGTTGAAAGATGAAAAAATTCAGGAACACTATTTTGTGAATATCTTTGATGCGAGTAGGTTTAGAGAAAAATGTCAAAAAATCTTTTTTGTGGAAAATTGAATTCTCTACAAAAAAGGTCTCCTGAAATTTTTCTCTAAATGCACTCATTTCCGAGATATTTTCAAAATAGAAAATGAGTGATTTTTGGAAAAATTTAAAATTTTGTAAAAAATTTTAATTATTAATTAATTTAATTAATTAATTAATTTAAAAAAATACCTTGTTCAATTTCCACTCTTTGATCAACAGGCAGCCACCTGAAAACTTCGATCAAGCAATCGTCCGGTAAATTATTAATTAAATCATTGTCGCAAAGGATTTTCGTGGAATTCATAATAAAATAGTTGAAATTAAATTAAATAAATAAATAAAGAATTGTCAATTTTTTGGAGTCGAAAATTTGAATTTAAAAAGTGTCATGGACTTTCGGACTATGCAAACGTTATGCGATTAATTGAAAGCGCTTTCTGTTTTCTTCAACGACAAATACATTAATATAGTCGAAATTTAAATCGTTAATTCAGAAGGAAAAAGGGTGTAAGTGCTGAGCTTAAATATGGTAGTTACGCCTCTTTGAGTCTGAACCAACGAAATACTTAATTCTTAAATTTTGAATTCACGAATTGTAATGAACACTAATGTACATTTATCGATTCTTCGATTTTGTGATTGGTCAGTGATGTTTGTGTATTGATAAGCATTATTTTCATTGTTTAGCCAGGGGCAAGAGGAAAGATAAACAGAATGATTGAAGAATAAGTTGGGAAAAAGATTTTTCGAATTGAATAAAAAAAATGATTTTTTTCGAATTATTGAAAAATTTCTTAATTCAAATTTAATCGAAAAAACGTGATTTTCTCCGTTTTTTTGCATCCTGTGAATTATTGCAATTTTGAAAAATCATTTTTTTTCCATTGAAAATGAGAATTGACGGAAAAATAAATAAAAAATAAAAATTCAATAATTAATTTTTCATTTAATAAAAATGTAAGGATTTTAATTGACTCTAGTTTTTGTCCTGTTTTTTTTAATATCTCAGAAAATAAAAGGAATAAAGAGATTTTTTTGAATTTTTTTTGCAGCTCTAAAAATTCTCTACGAAAAAAGAATTTCATAAAAAAAATTTCGTATCTCGCTTCAATTTCGAGATTTTTTAATTATAAAAATACGACGTTTCTAGTTGAATTCTGTTCGCTTTTTTGTTTTTAGGAATATCTCGAAAAATAAAAGAAATATCGAAATTTTTGGCGAAATCTTTTCCTTTAGCTCTTAGAATTTTCTACAAAAAAAATGTCATCAAACAATTTCTTATCTCACTCCAGCTCCGAAATACTCTTTATTAATTATTTATTTATTTATTTATTATTAATGAATATTATCATTTAATGCAATGAATAATATTAAATCTATTATAATTATTATTATATTTATTTATTAGTAATAAATGAATAGATGAATAAACACTTTTTAAAAAAACTGTAAAACAAAATTTGAAAAATTCTATGAAATCTCAAAATTTCTATTTGAAATTCGCGCTCTTGGAATATCGGTAAAACAGACTTCCACAAATCAAGAAAAAACGAGAAAAAAAAACAAATCAACGTGTTCGTACTGTTAACGATTGGAGCAGTAACAATTAGAAGTGCTCAACAATTAATTAAAGTGATAAAAAATAAAAATTAAGGAATTTTTAGGGATAATTGAGAGTTTAATATCGTTGGAGACCTGGAGAAGCACATGACACGTGATGAATAAGCTCAGATCCGTGATTTTCGTGCCTCTGAGAGGTTATCGTCCCAGAAGAAAGCCGCAGAGATATTCAGGAAAGAAAAAAACTGATGCTGATGGTGTTATTGGTAAAATGTCAGAAAAAGAGCTTTATTTCGATGCTGAAGAGAATGAATTTAACCCTGAGGATTTCGATGATATGGAAAAGCATGAATCTGATTTTTCAGACGCTGGACCAACATACAGGCAGCACATGCAGTGAGCTTTTATTATTATTATTATTTACAAGTTTGTAAATTCAAACGATTTTCATTAACATTATATACATTGGAGTAACTAAACACAATATTTACAGTTACACAGATGATACTATTTACATAGTTAGAGCCCTCAGGCTTTCACTTAGGGGAAAGTGGGGCAAAATGGACATTCAAATGAAACAGTCGAAGTTACATTTTTTTTAATGATACCATTGAACAGCTGAGGGAATTTTAGGGGGAAAACATGTGTCGGAATCAATTTTTTCGAATTTTTGAAAATTTTAATTTTTTTGCGCCAAAATTGAAGAGTATCCCATTTGAGTTTTTTCGAAAAATGGTTTTTTGATGATATCTCCGGTTCTATTCGTCATAGCGATTCGCGGGTAGTCTCAAATTGAAGGGGAGCTCATTCCTCACATTTTCGTTAAAGTCCCATTGATTTTTATCAAAAATTGACGAAATTACAGGGCAATTTGTGGAAATCAGTTTTTGGGCTGTAACTTCCGTAGATTTCGATAAAAATTAATGAGACTTTAACAAAAATGTGAGGAATGAGCTCCCCTTCAATTTGAGACTACCCGCGAATCGCTACGACGAATAGAACCGGAGATATTATTGAAAAACCATTTTTCGAAAGGATCGAAAGGGGGTACCCTTCAAGATTGAGTGAAAATTTTTTTTTTTTCCAAAATGCGAAAAAAAAATTTTCACCCATATCTTCCGCCTGAAATTTCCTTAGCTTTTCAATGAAATCATTGAAAAAATTCTACCTCCATTATTTTTATCAATTTGGAGCGTTTTTCAGGATAAAACCATGAAAATTTAGATGTGTTCATTTTACCCCTCATGTCCATTTTGCCCCATCTTCCCTTATATTTAAGTGATTGCTGTAGATTTTGACGAGACTTGAGAGTTTGGTTGAGAGTAGAAATTCGGGGGTAGGGAAAAATTTATAAGAAAAAAAAACCCTATGACTCAATTTTGTAAAGGATTAGATCTCTAATTTCCTAATACTTCCCCTAAAATTCTCGAATATTCAAGAAAATTCTGAAAAATGAATTCTAATTTATATTTTCTGTACTAAATTTCCGCAGCTTTACAATGAAATCATCAAAAAAAATCCTATATCGAATATTTCCAATCATTTCTCAAGATTTTCATAAAACACGCGAAAAACCAAATAAAATGCGTTTATTTTCCCCCTCATTCCCTTTTTTTTAACCAGAATTTCATTATCTCCGAAAAATATTTCAAAAAAAAACCTTTACAGGAAAAAATAAGTGGCTAGTATTGCTTTCCAACTGATATAGCTTTTTCTACTGATACTTTAGCAATAGGCTTTCGAATGGAAGTGATCCAACTTTTTTCGAACCATCATCGAAATATCAAATTTTCAAGAAATTCATTAAAACGCCAATAACTCGAGAACTAATCATGCAAATAAGCTCAAAATTCACAGGCATCTGACTGATACAATTGTAGAGACAATATATGAGTATAAATAACATCAGAATAGTTTCCAAAAATTCCATTAAAAACTGATTTTCGATAAATGAACATATCTCAAGAAGTACTGATCGTATTCTCTTCAAATGAAGCTTAAAAAATAGAGTTCGTCGAGAGGAAGTTTTCTACAAAATATTAAATTTTTCTATGAAATTGTTTCGCTGTACTTGAGACTTTTATGCACACACAGACTCTCTATTATGATCATTTTAAGTATCTTCTATTAAAAAAATTATAATCAAAAATTCTGATGATTACATAGCTTCCATTCGAAAACAAAAAAAGAAAATCCCTCTATCTCAATTAATTACATTCTGCCTCTAATTTTCCAGTGACATGTACATCGAAAAACAGAAGCTGAAGACACAAATAATAGCGAGGAAGTACTTCAAATCAGAGGACCCGAATTTCCTAACATGGGCGGAAAAAGAGGAGATAAAGTCCCTTCACAGGAAGGACAGTGTCGAGTGGACACCAGAAAGATTGAGCGAGGCTTTTCCAGCACTTCCAGATACAATTAGAAAGATTCTGCGTGCAGAATGGCAACCTCTCACTGCCAAAACCGTCTTGAAATACGACGAAAAGGTCATCGAAAATTGGGAGCTCTTCAGAGCCAAAAAACTGTCATTGAGCCCAAGATTAGAGGCTCATTTGGAGAACTTCAAGGGTCGAAAGGTCGTTGCCGCTGATGTGAAGCAGATTGCGGAGAAGTTCGTTAAACACAGACCAGTCTTTCCCGACCCAAAAGCAACGCTGTTTACGAGTCTCGTTCGAGACTTCGTCGAGAGCAAAGAAGCGCCAAAGAACGTTCCTCAAATTTCGGATGGACATGAGAAGAAGACTCTTGAATTCAAGGATTTTCAGGATTCCCAGGATAAAAAGGTCGATTTTGACACTTTTGTGAAGGAGACAGTTGAAAAAATTGGGGATCGCAAGAATTTGTCGGCTGAAATGGAACTGTTGGTTGATGAGTACAAGAAGCAGAAGCACGAGAAGGCGGTGGAGGATTTTGCGATGCTAAAGTCAAGGATGGAACCAATAACTGCTGAAAAAATAGATGAAAATGCTTCGGAAGCTGTTGAAGAAAAGGTGCAGATTTTTGGAAATAGGGAAAAGGAGGTGCCGCTTCCTGCTGATAGAATAACGGCAGAAAGGCAGGAGGTGGAGATGGGGAGGGAGGAAGTACTCCATGACGTACGGCAAGTACCCCAACAAGTCCCCCATGAAGTATGTCAAGAAGTCCCCCAGAAAGTACCCCAAAAAGTAACCCAAGAAGTACCCCAAGACCCCAAGACTTTGGGGCATGTGGAGGAGGAAAAGGTCAAAGTCACGCACGTTGATGTCCCAAAGTTGAATATCGAGGAGGACAGTTCTCTAACGGGGATCATCGAGTGGAAGAAGATTGAAGTTTGTGGGGGGAAAAACTACCCCCAATTCATCAAAATCCCCAAGCAAAAAGCGAAGAAGGATGTAACGTTCAGGGTCGATGATTGTTACTACGATTATGACGGTGAATTTCTGTACAGAGTTCCTGGACTGAAGTCGTGATGTAGTTGATTTATGAGATTTTTTTAATATGTAAATAATTTAGGAATTATTTGAGTAAAGATTATTGTGAATTATCTATTGAGAGATTGGATTATTTTGGAAAAAAATTTGAAGTTTTCAGATAAATTCATTTATTTTCGCCAGTTTTTTATTTGAATATCTTGGAATCTAAGCGAGATAAGGCGATTTTGGAGGGATCCTTTTTTGGTGAGAATTTCAAGAGCTATAAAAATTGAGTTGGATAGAAAAAAGACGTATGGCCATTATTTTCCTGGATATTTTTAGAAAAATTGAAGAAAAAATTCACTTGTGCTATTTTCCATTTTGGAGAGCAGCATTCTTCTTCTAGAGGATAATTTGGAATTCAAGCGAGATAGAGCGATTTCAGTTTCATCTTTTTCATAGAAAATTTCAAAAAGCTGAAAAAAAAGAACGACACTAAAAAAGGCGTGTGTCCACTATTTCCCGAAATATTCTCAAAAAACTGATGGAACAAATTTTTTTTTTTTGAAAACTATTTTGTCAGTAAATTTGTTTTTCCCGACACCGCGACCATCTTGTCATCCAAACCGTCAATCCGCATCCCCATATTCCCCCCCCCCCCTCCCTTAATCCTCTAAAACATGAATAAATAAAATAAATACTCAAATTCCCCGTCAAAAAATGAATAATTCTTAAATTCCATTCAAATGTAAAGAATTCATGACACTGAAAATAGCAGAAATTTCACAATTTTTACATTTTCTTTTCTTCTAGCAATTATCTCATTTCGAAAAATGCAAAGATAAGCATAGAACGACAACATAATAAATGCAAAGAACTCTAAATACATTTTTTTAAATATTTTTTTTCCCTCATAATTTATTTGTTCAAAAAAATCTAAAAAATTGTTATATGTCTTCTAATTTCATGGTCACAAAAATTCCGCATTAATTCAAAAAAATCCCTCCACCCTCGCCCAACCAATCACAGAGCAGCAGTGGCTCTCAACTTCCCCACGCCCTCTACAATTTTGCGCACAGTCGTCGCTTACCCAACCTCGCACGAGGTTCCCCTCAATTTGCTCCAAAAGAAAATCCCCTCAAAAAACAAAACTATTAAAAACCCATTCACCGAATTTGCCCCAATACAACCAGTGTGTCCCCCCACAATGTCCCCCACGTGACAGAGTGTTCCTCGAAAGCTCCAAAAACACCCCACATCTTCCAAAAAATAAAAAAAAAGGCAAAAAACCTCCAATTATCAGAGAAAAAAAGCCATGAATCTATCAAACGCCTTGTTCCGGCAGTTCTCCACCCCAAGACCTCGTTATTCCAGCAACGTAACCTTCTTCAGAAGCTCTCGATTGTCCGGTAACAGTAACAATAGTAGTTATAGCACTAGTAAATACAAAGTAACCAAAAAAATTGGTATTTGGTTGCAAGAGCAGAGTATTGAAGTTGCCAGGGCATGTACAAGACAAGTTGAGTTCATAGCAGCCCAACGAATACGTCGTGGTCTCCAATTGTTCCAGTTGTACACGAAAATTTGGGACGAGCTTGCACTGAAGGAATTCCTTCGTGCCTGGAGAAGAAGAGTACGAAGAAGTGGAAAGGACTTTCTTTTGGCGTCAGTTGGTGTTACTGCTTTCAATTGGGAGAAGGACAGGATCAACGAGGACGAACTCTACAGTTATGCTGAGGAAATTGATGTCATCAACAAGCTGAAGAACGAGACTGTCGTTTGCTCCAAGTGCCGCTTGCGTCTTATCATTGATAAAGCACAGAGTGACGTCAAATACTGTCTCTGCCATGGCAAACATGGATTTGCCAGTGTTAAGGACGATGCAGAGTGGCAGCCCTTCATCGAGAGAAAGGACATGCTCATCTGGAGAAGGGAGGAACCTGATTCTGGAGGACTCTATGCTTACAAAGTCTTTGGAAACTTCTCTGATGTCTCGGCGAGAGAATTCCTGAGGGTCCAGGTGGATGTTGAGTACAGGAAGGAGTGGGATCCAACAGCTAAACGATTGGAAATCATTGACTCGGATCCACAGTTTCATTGCACTGAAAATTCGAGGACTGATGTCGTTTATTGGGAAATGATCTGGCCTGTAATTAGGTTTTTTTTTCAAATTTATCTATCTTTTATTTCGTGTTAGATGATTTTAACGGCAATGATTTAATCATCTGATCAATAATATAATTTTTTAATTATGTTATTGGTAAAATTGTTGAAGGGAGATCTGTAAATTGATATATTATGAAGATCAACGGTTGGAATAAGTTCAATAATGAGATAATTTCTTAATTTTTATTAGAGTGCTATTTTTTTTTTTTTTTTTGGTCAATGCTATCTTCTTTGGAAAGTCCGAAAGAAAAAGAGAAAAAGGAATACATTCAAATTTTTTACCTAATTTAAATTTATTCATTCTCTTCTTCTTTCGAATTTTTCAAGAAAGGTAGCAATTATTTTAAAGAATGGACTTATAAGAAAAATTAAGTCACTTTAATGGCAAATTTTAGGTCATAGAAACGTTCATTCATGAGAATTTCAGTTGGGATTAAATGGAGAAAAGTCGAAAAGTTTGCTTGAGTCTAAATTTTTTAACTTATTCAGGTTATTATTAGTTGAAACTCATATTATCGCGTAATCATGGAACTTAGAGAATTAAATAAATCCATTAAGTTAAAGAATTAAAGAAAAATTGAAAGGTTTTTTTCGGGATATCTTGGAGATTGAGGGAGACAGGGCGATTTTGTGAGAATCCCTTTTTGGAGCTTTTTGAATTCTGGGGAAAAAAGGATTGGGGTAAATCGACCTATCTCGCTTAAATTCCGACATATTAAAGAAAAAAGTAGATGAATAAAATAAATTTTTTCTGGAAACTTTATTTCACTTTTTTGAAGGAATATCTTGGAAATTAAAGGAGATGAATGAATTTTCGTAGCGAGCTTCTTTGAAGAGCGAATTGAGACCTACAAAAAAGATTTTCATGGAAATTTTCGTGGCTCTTTTGATTTTTGAGATATTGAAGAATTTTGGAAGACTCTGAGTTTTTTTTATTAATTTATTAATTTAATTACTTTTTTCATGTTTTGGGTTTTAGAGACTCTTCTCCAATCGTGACTACGTCTATCAGAGGCGATGGGTGCTGGATGAGGAAAAAGGGATTGTTCTGATTGTCAGCAGAATCACTGATCATCCTAATGCACCACAGAATCCGGATACATACAGAGTTACGTCTTATTGGTCTTATATGGTCATTAAACCGAGTAGTGGCTTTGATGAGCCAGGGATTGAGTTCAGTTTAACGTATTTTGAGGATCCTGGGGTCAATATACCCACGGCTGTTAGCAGCTGGGTTGCTATGAGTGGTGAGAGTGATTTTAATTATGATAAAATTGAAGAATAATCGATTTTCCTTGAAAAAAATGGATTAAATCTGTAATTTGATGAGAATTTTCTTGGAATATGTCGGGAAATAATTTATCTATTTATTTATTTAATTAACAAGTTTTTGGCTGTATCGGTCATTGCACAATAATATTATTTAATAATTTATTCATTTATTTACGCAATAATGGAGGTGGAAAGTTTTTTGAAGAAACCTCTTTCGTAGAGGAAATTGAAGAGCTAACAAAAAAAGATTCAACCAAAATTTCTCTTTTTCTATTATTTTCGGGAATATTCTCAAGAAACTGATGAAAGTTTAGGAGAAAACTAATTAATTTTTTTTTTCTTTATAATTTATCAAATCTGTACTTTCATCAGAATTTTCTTGGAATATTTAGGAAAATAATGGAGATGAGGAATTTTTGTAGGCATTTTTTTTTTAAAGAAGATGAAGAGCAAAGAAAAGGATTCGTCTACAATTTTCCTATTTTTTTTTTATTTTTGGAAGATAATTTGAAAAAAATGGGAAAATTTCAAAAAAAAAAAAATACTAATTAAATTGATTTGCCTTTTAGGATTACCGGATTTTCTGAATAAAATGAGACAGGCAGCTAAAGATTACAAGGATTATGTAGCGAAAAAGCATCATCAAGAGGAATTAACAGTTATTGAGCAGAAAAAGGATGAATTCATCGATGAAATTCAGTTGAATCTCCAGGAAAATGAAAAAGTAGCACCAGAATCCAGTGAAATCCAATCAAACAGGATTGAGGATGAAAAAAATGAATTAAATAGTCAGAATAAAGTGAGTAATGATGAATCACTGAGTGAGATACAAGTGAATTCACATGAATCAAGTAATGGAGATGAATTAACTGAACAAAATCATGAAAAACAAAATAGCTATTTGCGATATTTCTTTTTAACTAAACTTTTTGCATGACAATTGTACACATTTTCGTCGGATAATTTTAGAATTGACGACGAAAATAACTCGAACGTTGTGCTGTCAGAGGAGACCGATAGGTTTCCACCTACTTCTGATTGTAATTAGGTAGGTTTTTAGGACGATTTTTTTTTGTGAAAGAAAAGAGAAAAAGAGAAAACTAAAAACGAATTTACAAGAGAAAAGAGAAAAAATTATTCTTATCAAAAATCTCATTTTTATGATTAAATAAGATTAATAAGATGAAGACTGATTTTTATTTTTTAAAAATCAAGTAATTATGTAAATAATGTAAATTCAAAGCAAAAATTTGTCTTTTCTTTTATTTAATCACGAAATTATTGAATTTTTTTTCGTACTATGTAGAGATGTATTTTTTTTTCCATTGCTGAGCCAAAAAATTTTGAATTTTTTATTTCACGAAGGTGCTCGATGATGAATTGTTGAAAATGTTTATTATTTTTTCACTTTAATTGGGAGAAAAAATTATTATTTATGAATATGTTGAATGGGCATTGAATTAATTCAGCAATTAAATAGTAAAAAATCATTTATATCTCTGAAATGAGGTGAGATAGAGGAAAATGTGGAGAAATCGTTTTTTTTAACAGTATTTTATTTGCATCGAAAGAGGTTTCTCGCACAATTTCTGTAAATCCAATAGTTCACGAGATATTTTTGAATTAATGAACCTTTGACCATTTAATTACTGAATTACTACTCAATTAAAATCTCAGGTTATTGGAGTCATGTAAATTACCAATTATCCTAATTAATGAAACCGAAAAAGTGTCATATCCACAATAATTCACCTGTTAGTTTAATTTGTACATAAAGTCATTGTAAAAATGTTGCTAAAATGATTCAATCACCAAAAATGAATTAATTAAATGGAATAAGTGTAAAAAGAAGGTAATAAACTTGAATATAAACATTTTAAAATGGAATACAAACGATTATTTTATTCTTCTAAATAAATTTCGCAAATTTATCTCTTAATTCTTTGATTCAATACATAATTCATAGACAAATAGTTGTAATATATTAATTAACAGTTTGCATTCCAATTGGAATTCCCCAAAAAATCTTATAATTTAGAATAATTCTTATACTTTTCATTCTTTTAACAAATAACTTATCAAAAAATAAATAAAAAATTTGCACGTATGCAAAATTCGTAAAAATAAACGTGCAAATTTTCGAAATATTTTTTTTTCAATAATTTTTCTGTTTAAAAAAATGCCCATAAAATTATGAGATATTTTCTAATTTCATTATCATGAAAAATAAATTTTACAAATCAATAAATCTAATTTTGATGGATCAGATGCTGGTTTCAGCAATAATTTGACTGAGATTATCATCTGAAATATCTGGAAGATTCAGGAACATATCGTCATCCTCTTCTTCAATCAAAAAAGCGATTTCTTCGGGTAATGGGATTGATTGGGACTTGAAATCAGGACAATCTTCTTCATCGTGGCACTTTTGGTAATAACACTTGTTCTCAATGTCGACGACGTAGTAGATACTGTTGCTCTTGTGGGCTCTTCCTATATTAGCGCAATACCTGAAGAAAAAAAAATAAAAACCACGTAAATTCATTTTTTTGCAGATTTTTAGACGAAAATCTCAAAAACGAGTGCACTTAAAGAAAAATATCTCAAATTTTTTGAAATGAAACTGATTTTAATGTTACAGACGGACAGAAGAAGGTTGCAGGGCAACAGATTTGAAAGAAATTCGAGAAAAATTTGGAAAAATAATAAATCTGCAAGAAATCTAAAAAATTTCGAAAGCGCAAAATTTCGAATTTTTGATTAATCTGGAATCATTTGAAATCAAACTGATTTTAATGGTATGGCGAATAATCCTGCAAAAAGAAAAGTTATCCCAATAAACTACGCTATCTCACTTACTTTCCAAAATATTGACCAAGAGAAAAGAAAAAAAACTCTGAAAAATTATGAGGATGAAATCAGCAGACATGTGGCAATGTTGTGCTTTTTTTTTAACAAATAAATTATAGTATACAAATGTTTAAAAAATTTGCACTTATAGATTATGTTCAATTTTCTACATGTGCATATTTTCCTTCTTTCAAATAATTTATTTCTTAGAAGACCAAAAAATTTAAAAATTGCCAGATGTCTGCTAATTCGATTATTTTCCTACTTTCAGTATCATGAAAAATCACCTGTATCCTAGAATATCATAGATAATTCTCGAAGAACTCTTGTAATAAATAGAAGTTCTGATAAATCCTGTATTATCCGACAATTCCTTCACCAGATCCGCAATAAATTTATCAATAAAAGGAAAAGGAGAAGTGCTTTGATCTGGATTTTGCGTTAAAAATCGCTGATTTTGTTTTATTCCTTTCGGATAATTTCTGAGATCAATTGTCGAGTCCTCGTTGAACTCAAGAAGTGTGAATGCTGATTTATCCGGGAAGAAGGACACCAAAGAGTCCAGAAAAATCCCCAATATTCTGTCTTTTTTCTCGCTGGAAACGTATTTGCACTCTGGTGCCAATTCCAAGTGCGAGAATTTTCCCCATTTCGTTGCTTTGTAAACTCTGAAGTGCCTGTTCTTCGAGTACACCATTGTATCAACAAAGATCTTCTTCTTCTTATCAGTTTCAATGAATAATTCCTCCAAACGTTGCATCGGAAAATAGCTCAAAACGTCGTGGAAAGATGAGCCATTTGATGATAAATATTCTTGAATATCATTGACGACACTTTTAACGAATCTCCCTGCATGAATATTATGCTTGAAGGCAATGTCCTTAATACAAAATATCAAGTGTCTGCTGAATTTTTCCTTCGTCGTTGAATCGAGATTCAGAATATTATCATCTGAGCATTCGATTTTCCAGTATTTCTTCAAAAATGCACTCAGAATGTCTATTATTGTCTTGGTCATGAGGGGACCATTGCTGTTTGGATTCAGGGCAATGAGAAACTCGAGGTCTAGGTACAGCCAGCATGGTGCACCTTCTGGAATTACCTGAAAAGGAGAAATATTTTTTTTTTTATTTGAGTTTATTAGAAGAAATGTTGGATTAAATCAACGCTACTGTTAAAATGTGAGGAAAAATCATCTAGTGGTGATGATGGAATAGGCAAATATCAGCTAATTTTTCGGATTTTTTGGAAAATAATAAATAAAGTATGATAAAAATAGTTAATTTAATTAATTCAATGTTCAAAAAATTAGCATTTATAGTTTTTTTTGAATTTTTTACTAGTGCATGTTTTTCGTTTTTCTTATAAGGTGAAGGACCTAATAGCTGCTCCCTCACTTATTTGTATATCTATATTTATGAATGATTAATAAATATAGATATACAAGTACGTCGAGTGAGCAGTAACTAGTTTCTGAGCAGCTATTAAGTACTTTACCTCAATTTATCTGTTAAAAAAGAGAAAAAAACCGAAAAATTGTCAGATGTCTGCTATTTCCTGTATTATTCTAGGAATAATCATGATAAAATTGATAAATATGACAATTTTTCCATTTTTTTAAATTAATAAATTATTATTACAAGAATGTTTCCAGAAACTGTGCTCAGTTTCCTGAATTTTCTGCATATTTCTCATTTCTTCAACAAATCATTTGTGTTGAGAAAAGAAAACTGAAAATTGTCATATTTCTGCTATCTTCAGTATCATTAGAAATGCAATAATGTATTCAAAATAGAACACTATGATCAATGTGCACGGACCGAAGGAAAATAATGAGTGGAGTCTTTCTAAAAAGCTTCATGTAAACATAAACAAAGCGTAAAATATACAAATGATAGGAAATATGTAATTGGAGACTGAGACACAGGGCCCTTTGTTCTGTGAGAACGAGTCATTTTCTTTTTCGACACTTTGCAGTTAGTTCTTCAATTGCTCTCGATCAGTGAAGACGTCGGAATAATAAGAAGGAAATGAAGGTTACACGTCTAAATATTACGTTAAAAAATTGCATCTAAATATTACTGGGCAAAAAAACACAGGACAAAAATATTGCAGCGTCAAAATATTAAATGAAATAAAATCACAATTGAGAAAAAACAAAAAAATATCCTAGCCTTAGAGTTAAAGGGGCGTAAGTGCTATGTATAAGTATAGCACTTACGCCCCTTTATTTCTAA
This sequence comes from Aleiodes alternator, assembly GCA_963921955.1. Classification (NCBI taxonomy): domain Eukaryota; kingdom Metazoa; phylum Arthropoda; class Insecta; order Hymenoptera; family Braconidae; genus Aleiodes; species Aleiodes alternator. The sequence continues at coordinate 5,468,876 of OY998099.1, read as the reverse complement.
GCTAACGACATAATCCGAGACTTGCAAAAAAAGAGCAGAATCGACAAATTTCATTGCATCATCAGTTTTTCGAGGATATCTCGGGAAATAAGCGAGATAGGGCAAGACGTAGGTTCCAAAATTCTCTACAAAAAAATGAATCCAAGTAAAATCGCTCTATCTCGCTTAGTTTCCGAGTCATTCTGAAAAAAATGAACAATGTAAATCTTTTTTTCGAAAATATCTTGATAAATAAGGGAGATACGCCTTTTTTTAACAAAATTCTCTTTCGAAGCTTTTAAAATTCTCTACAAATGAGGATTCAACCAAAATTGCCCTATCTCACTTAGTTTCTGCCATACCTAGAAGAAAACATAACAAAAGTAAATTTTATTCGAAAAATTTCATTTTTTTACATTTTCCAAAATTAAATCGTCACATTAGAGGCAAAAAGACGTAAGTACCATGTTTATATTTGTAACACTTACGCCCCTTTGTTTCTATGGTAAATGAAATGATCAATTATTTACTTGCCTCAAAGACACATCTTTCCTGAGGTGGTTGTCTTATGAAAGAATACCAAAAAACCTCTGGATGTGCAACAATAAATTTTCTTCTTCCACTTTCTGGCTCTTGATGAACAAATGTACAAAGTGGTTCGTCCTTTGTACTGTGTTCACGTGCTGTTTCAAGAGCCTCAGCTTGTTTATTGAATCTCTGCTGAAATGTCGTAGGCCCAAGCAATGTAGGCTGCATTCTGCTTGATTCACGATACAACAAACGTCGAAGTCGACATTTTGCATCTATTCCATCTATTTTCTTGGTAATTTGTGTATTGTGCTGATAGAATGCTGATGGCTTTATAGGCCTTACTCTGCTTATATTCTCACACATTTTTTTAAACTTAATTTTTTTTTTCTTTGGGGGGAACAATTTGGTTTCGTGCTGTGTTTATCTTGCCAACGACTATCAGGTCTGAACAAGTCTCGACAAGTTTCAAACACGAATGGAAGGGGTGGGGGGTTGGTAAGAGAGGATTTTTTGGAGGGGATTATCGACGGTTGTGCGGGAAGGGATGCTTTTTTTTTGTGGAAAGGGGGGAGGGGTGAAGGGTTGGGAAAAATAGCACATGGAAAAAATAGACAATTCCCCCACATCGACCATATATGGGATATATTTTTCTTGTCTATTTTTCCCACAGGCTATTCTTTTATTGTCCATTTTTTTGTCTATATCTTCCATTTTCTATTATTTCCTTGTCTATTTTGTCCACTCTGTTTTTTCCATGGGCTATTCTTTGCGGAAATAATGCGATTCTGGCACATTGTGGGGCTGATTTTTGAGACGCAAGAACGTTTCTCCCCCTCTTCCCCTCTTCGAGCATCAATGGAGGGGAGATGATTGCACGAAATGCTGTGTTTGGCTCCGAATTATTCGTACCATCACTGACCACCGCAAATGAATCTCACGTAAAGTCCCATTATCTTCTTCAATTATTGAGTTTGGTAATTTCCTTTAATTTAATTATTTTAATGATAACATCATTACTTTAGAAACGAAGTGGCGTAAGTACTGTGTATAAACATAGCACTTGCGCCCCTTTGTTTCTATGTTGACGAGCTCATCGCAAAGGATCAAAACAATCTTTTGTTTCTCATGTTTAAATCGGCGTGGCTCTTGTGAAAGGAATGCGGGAGGGGGGGGGGGGGGGCTGCAAAGTGAAGGGCATTTGTTTTTTCGAAGAGGGGGAAGGCTCTGCGGCCAGTCTGCTCGATGCAGTTGAGCAGAATGCATGAATTCTACATGTCTCCTCATTATTTCGTTGAAATTCATCGTTCTATTGAGACTTTCAATTATTGATCAACATTTTTTATAATTTTTTTGGTCCAAGGAGAGACGAAGAAACATTGTGCTTCGTTTTAAGCATTCATTCTCCTCTTTTGATGAAACAGAAAAAAAACACAACTCTATTTTGATGTTTCGGAGCAGATGAGTCATGAGCCTCGAGGACGTGAATAGGTGAGAAAATAAACTCGTTCATAAACAGTGGTCCTCATCCACAAAAAACGAAAATCAATTGCATCTATTCATGCAAACGCGTAGGTTTTTTAGTGTTTTTGCACTGCAGTAACATCCTGTACCATGAAGGCACCAGTTATCGGACAGTTAAGGGAAGAGCACTAGTATCCGGACAGTGAGAATCAAATTATTAAAATGATAAAAAAATTTACTTGAGTAAATCAAACAATTTGGTCGATTTTTATGTTGACACTTTGCAAGTATTGAAAATTTGGTCTTCTCATTTAAATATTAATTATTATTATTAGTATATCTTGCTGCTATTTCCATAAAGTGGGGTATGTCCGGTAACTGGGTCTACCATGGTAAGTTGAATGCTGTTGCGTGAGAGAAATTCTCATTGCGAAAGTGCTGAAGGGTTAAAGGAGAGTGGGGCAAAATGGACTCCCTGATAATTGGATCCAGGAGTTTTTTTTCGGGGTGAAGGACTTTATGAAAAAAATCGGAAAAAAATTGAGAAGATACTCCAGTATGTGACGATGTTGATGAATTTTTCCAAAAAATTCAGGAAACCCCTTTACTTCAAAAAAAAAACCAAATTCTGATTCAATCACTGTTGAAAATTTTTGTCTGAATTTTCCGTGCAAAATCCTGGAAATTTCAAACGAGTCACATTTCTACTGAAATTTCAGATAATTACGTCATTGAAAAATGAACAAATCATCGATTTTCAAATAATTTCATGCCTTGATATCAATGAAACTTGTAAATTTCCTTTTAATTGTTCCTTAAAAATTTAGTAAAAAAAGAAAAATTCAAAAAAAATTGAAAATTCAAGTCATTTTGATTCTGAATATTCATGTTCAGTTGAAAATTCAAGTAAGTTGTAGAATTTCCGTCTCAATTCTACTTAAAACTCATAGATTCCTTTAAATTTCTTCTGAAACTCACAGATTTCACAACCATCTTCCCATTAAAAAAAAAAATCAATATCACGTTCATGAAAATTCCCATCAAATTGTGTCTATGAAATTTCCATTTTCTCCTAACAGTGTACAGGTTTATTTTTCATCGGTCGTTCCTATTTCTCAAAAAAAAAATAAAAACTCAAAATTTTCTTTTCTCTCCACCGCGCAATTCTTCTCTTTTTCACATTTTATCCCACATGAAAAATTTGAAAAAAAAATCAGAAATTAAATTAATTTGCGTCAAGTGGAGCAGTATACAATGTAAACACTAATTGAACACGAGGGGAATTCAGAGAACCCCATAATTTACCCACACTCTGTCATCAGTAAAGAAGGGTTGGACTAGTCGTGACCGTAAAGGTTGTGTCGTCAACTTTTCTCTTCACTTCATCACGAGACATCCGATAGATACTACATAAAATTTTCCACCTCGTATCTCCCAAAAAAGAGTGAAAAAAGAGCAGCAAATCGAGGAAAAAAAGATTTTTTTTTAAATTACTGTATTTAAAAAATTAAAAAAAAAATTAAAAATACGTTCAACTTCTGATTCTTGCATTTTGACTGTTTCGGAGTGGAGTGGGAGGGGAAGGGGAGGGAGGGAGGAAAGAACGTGAAGATACCGTATCAAGATAGGGAATTGATATAAAAAAAATAACGATAAATACGTTATTGTTGGGTCGAGGATCTCGAGTGGTCTCTGAACTGCTTCAGTTAACGTTTGACGTGTTTGATGAATGTTAGAGAGACTTTTTCGAAAAAAAAAAGAAATAGAGATGAGGAAGAAAGAGTTGCGCGCTTTTTTCGGGTCTAAAGGAGTTTGAAAAAAAGAGACTGAGAAAAAAGTGTTTGTCGCAAGGAAAATTCACTTTACGCTAGAAAATTTCGATATATATAGATATAAAAATTGCAGAAATTAGCAGAAAGTTTTCTTGCCTCAAGAATTTCCAATTTTTCAAATTTTGAAATTTAAATCATGATTTGAATTTTAAAAAATCGAATGTTCGATTTTTTTTTTTCTAGGAATTTGTGATTTAATTGATTGAGGGAAAATCGATGATTCATTTTGTGATAAGTTTTGACTTATTTTTTGCACCCATTGCACTTGCGGAAAAACAAGCAGAGTCAAGTGCTTCAGTGAATAATAGTGCATTGTGCTAAAACCATAAAATAGACACAAAAGTTCGTAATTTTTTCAATGAATTTTTTGTTTTAATCAATAAAAAGTGCAGAGTCATGGAGAATTGAGGCAATCATTGGGAGACGAATTATTGAGCTAAAGAAGCTGATCGAATGGCATCAAAATGTCTTGGAACATTGATAATGACACTACTACTGTTTTCACCGGCAGAAATTTACTCGAGCTGCCGTGACACAAAATTACCACGTGATTGTGAATCACTTTGTACAAGAAATAATGCCGGTATTGCTGTTTGTCAATTACGAGCAGCTGTTCTACTTCCGAATGACACGAAATTTGATATTTCACTGAAAAAAGTTCTACCGGTTTTGGGTAATGAGAAATGAGTGTAAAACTCTTAGAATTATCGATTTTATTCGTGATGATAAAGTTGATAATGAAATTAGCAGAAACCTGACAATTTCGTGCATTTCTTCAGAGAAAGAAATTATTATAAAAAAAAAAAAAAATTGGTAATGATAGATTTTTTGAAGTTTCACATGTGCATATATATCCTTTTTTTGAATTATTTTTCTATTGAAGGAAAAGAAACGCTAAAAATCGTCAGATATCTACTATTTTCAGGAACATTTTTAAAATGGAGTGATTTTGCCTTCATCCCCTTCTGCAGCTCGTGGATTTCTTTAAAAAAAAAGAATTGAAGTGAAAAGGGCGTATCTCCATTAGTTTCTTCAAAAGAAATTGGAATTATATCTATTGCTTTATGATTTAGTTACACAGAGAAAGATGTTTCCTCAATTTAAGAATGTGCAGTCACTTAATTTAAGAACGTGCAGTCACTTAAGTTAAGAAAGAGAAAGTCACTTGAATCGCAGGAATTCAAGTTAATTCACGATTATCGACCTTTTTTTTCAAAGAAGATTCTGCAAAAAAAAAGTTCATTACAAAAATTTCCATATCTCAATTGTTTTCAGAGATGTTCGATAAAACCTGAAAAATAAATTTTAAGTGATTATTTTTTCAATCCCAATTTCGACCAATAGGAGCACGGGATTTGACATCACGTGGGGTGTATTATTTCGATAATTTTTGGTAATACCACGGCTGTTGCTAAGCAGCAAACAAACGTTTTTAAACAAATTCCAACCCACTTTATCCCACGAAAATGTCAAATCCGTGCACCGTTTCGCCAAAATTGGAATCAAAAAAATAATCCCCCGAATACCCCTCGTGCTTGAAAATGAATTGGTTATTTCCCTCAAGTTTACCCGCTCAGCAACGTGTGCGTTCAGTTTGTCACAAAATCCCTCGCACTCGCGTGCTCGGGATTTTGTTACTGCCAAACTTCACGCACGTGTTGCTGAGCAACAAAACTTTCGTGAAATACCCGCTAATTTTCAAGCACTCGGGGTATTACAAGTGAAAATTTTGTCGATTAATTTCATTAATTGTTTTTTTTTTAATTACAGAACTTGGGACTAAACATGCAAGAGAACAGAAGCTACTTCCTGATTGGTTGGAGCTCGTGTTTCTACCAATTGATGATCACTGTGATGCTACTTATGCCCAGATTGGTGCCATAGACAGCTATGCAAAGTGTGTTCATCTGTTTCTTGGACCTGCATGCGATTATTGTGTAGGTGAGTGAATGAATTCCATTGATTCTTAAATTTTAAAGTTAGTAAGGAAGAAATAAAAAGAGATAGAGTCCATTTTTCTCGGCGATATTTCATGCAGTACTTTCCGGTGAATAATGGATAAACTTTTTGGGCGATTCGGCATTAATCGGGAGGAATTCTGTATCAAAAGGGCGTATCTCCATTAGTTTCCGAAGATATTCTGCTAAAAGAAAATGAGCAAGAAAAATCGACTTATTCCTTTTTTTTCTACCTATTGAGTAGAAAAATTGTTGAATTTAACTTCTTGAAGGATTCTGCATTAAACAGAAGGTTAATCTTCTCATTTTTCTCGATATGATTGCTTTTTACTTACGACTCTTAACCCAGGTTAAATTAACTTCAAAACTTTTAAACTGGAGTCAGTGTTGACTGATCAAATTCCGGGGGATTTCGCCCCTTCTCAGTCTGCTGTAGTCCTCGAAATCTACATAAAACTTTCGGGAAAAAGGATAGTTTTGAAGGGGAAATTGGTGAAAGTTTGAGATTGAATTTGACGAAGTTGTAATTTCGTTTTTGATTTTTAGGGATTATCTTATGAGCTAAGGGAGATAGGAAAATTTGCATAGAAACCTTTTTTGCAGATCCAATTTCACTCTACAAAAAAAGTATAAGCGAGAATTTCAATATTTTTTTGGCACAATATTTCAAAAAAAAAAAAAAAATGAAACAAAATGACAGCGAAATCTCTTAGACATTCTTTTGCTCATATCATAGAAGTGTGTAGGTTCTAGGGAAAAATGTCAGGAAATCTCTCTTGTAGGGAATTCAAATGTTCACAAAAGAAGTCTTTTAACTTTTTCCTCTAAACCTCATATTTTCCAAGATACTCTTTTGATACTGCACCTGTGGCCTTCCATGGATGCAGAATGCAAATTTAATATTTTTTTTAAAGCCATATCAAAGATAAGTTTGGGCCATGTGGCCCAAAGCATGCAACAATTCTATGGATATTCCCACGGCTAGCTCCAGTGACATCTAAATCGGACAGAGATAACGAAATTATTATAAAACCACACAATTGACCTATCATTTGAAAACAATTGGCGAAGAAAACAGCATCCTAACTAAATAATAGAAGAAAAAATATTCAATTCAGCCTATAGTTATTGAGAAATTTTAATTAGAAGGTAGTTGTAACTATTTCCTTCTCTCTCTATCTCATGCATGCAATAGGAGATTAATGTAAAGGAAATTCGAAAAAAAAAAATTATATTCACAAGCTGAAGATATGAGTTTCGAATACTTTAATCACTATTTCGAGTAAACTGAAGCACTTTTTCCGAATTATCAGCAAGTAATAGGAAACTAAGCGAATCCTCATTTTTTTCTATTTCATCGATCGTCCTCTGGGATACTACCTTTAATAATAATGAAATTGAGACACATCTGCCAGTTTTCTGGATTTTTTAAAAATAACTGAGTTATTATTAATTTTAAAAAACTAAAAAAATCTGCTTTTACAGTTTTTTGCATTTTGTCTTTGTACATATTTTTTATTTTTTTTTCAATTATAATTTATTCGTTAAGAAAAAAAAATCTAAAAATTTTCAGTTGTCTGTTCTTTTCAGTGGCATTTTTTCAATTATTTCAGCAAATGTAGGCAGAGTCGTCAAATTTCTGAATGCCCCTTTGATAACGACCGGTGGTTTTACTTTCGATTTCACTGAAAAAAAAACCGAATGCTCCGATGAATACTTCATGACCACTAGAATTGGTAGTTTGGGGTTTAGAGACATCAGTCGCGTTTTTTTGACAGTTATGGATCAGTGAGTAAATAGCTTAATGAAATTTAAAAAATAATTTCAACCTAATGGATTTGCCAATATTTATTCATTCAACTCTCATTTTTTTTTTTTAAGGTATCAATGGAAGAAAGTCCATTTGGTTTACGATCCAACGGGACAGACGAGTGTCGCTGGTAGACACACGTGTCAACTTATGATGAAGTCAATGGTAGAGTTAATAAAGAAGAGGGAGGATATTACATTTGGTAATTTTGACGTCGAGGCACTAGATCCAGATGATTATGGTAAAGCACTCAGAACGAATATTGGAAATTACTACAGTGGTGAGTGATTTGTTCCTTTTCATTTTCTACATTCATTGGTATTATTCCAGACTTTACTGGATAATATTGGAATTTTCTGAAAATACGAGAGGAAAACGTAATCAGTTCAACTGCAAATTGAATTTATCAAGAATTTTTCTCTTTTGCTTTTTGAATGGATGCTATGTAATCATCAGGATTTTCTATTGTAATTTTTTTAATAGCAGATACTCAAAATGATCTGAATGGAGAGAGAAAATGATATTTTTAGCACATGTCTGTGTACGTATGTCTGTATGTGCATAAAAGTCTCAATGACAACAGAACGGTTTTGTAGGAAACTTTCATATTTTGTGGAAAACTTCCTCTCGACGAACTCTATTTTTTAAGCTTCATTTGAAGAGAATCCGGTACTTTTTGAGATATGTCCATTTTTCGAAAATCAGTTCTTAATGAAATTTCTGGAAACTGTTGAGTTGAATATCGAGAGTTGTATCGGTTAGATACCTCTCAATTTTGAGCTTATTTTCATGATTAGTTTTCGAGTTATTGGCGTTTTGATGAATCTCTTCAAAATTTGATATTTTGATGATGGTTTGAAAAAAGTTGTATCACTTCCATTCGAAAGCATATTGCTAAAGTATTAGCAGGAAAAGCTATATCAGTTGGGTTTTTTAAAATGAAATTTAAAGTGCATATTTGAACTACTGGGTTTATAGAAATTTATCAGGAGACCTTTTATTTAGAAAATTTAATTCTCTACAAAAAAGGTCTCTTGACATTTTCTTCTAAATCGACTCACTTTGAAGATATTCACGATATAAGACACTTCTCTGGAAATCGTTAGAATTCAAAGAATTTGTTGAATTCTTAATTAATAAAAATGTTGGATTCATTCACTGAGGAAAAAGGTGTAATTAAATGGAGGAATTCATCAACAATTTGATGTTTAATCTCGTCCACTAAAAAAGGTGCAGAATTATCGGAAATCGAAGAACTAATAAAATTGTTTGAACATACAAAATGTGTTTGGCACGACAGGAAATAAATAAAAAAAACACAAAGTTCATTATTGAGGAGAATACTCGTTAACATTGTTTATTCTTTATGTTTGGTGATAGTTTCATTGTAGTAATGATGGAAACACGTCAAACCCATGAGATACATTGACACTTTATGTGAACGGTATGTATTTGTGGAAAATAGATAGGTGGATTAATCATCAAAGCTAATCGGGTCAAGGAGGATCACGTATCAGACGATATTGGCCATTGCATTTCTCTTTATTTGCAGAATATATGATAATTTATGTTTTACAAGACTTATTACTAATTATCTTTTCAATCAGATTATTTTGTCTGAATATTTTTTATCTATTTACTTTGAAATTTCGCTGATCACTTAGACTTTAGACTTTAGGCACTCGGAAACTAAGCGAGATAGCGTGATTTTTGAAGATACTTCTTTTGTAGAGAATTGCAAGTGCTACAAAAAAGGTCTCTAGCGAAATCGCTCTATCTCTCTTATTTTCCGAGATATCTCACGAAAAAGATGTAAAAACGAAAAAAAAAATATAGGAATTTTTGGAAGTTTCAAGTAATTGGAAAACTAATCATTTTTTCTTAAATTCTTCTAATTATCAGGATTTTAGGTCCTTAGCAAATTCAAGTGTCTATGTAACGTTGTGTAGAGCTGTGGTGCTCATTATGCAAACTGCACGTTGAGAAACACGCAAACTCTGAGGGGACCACAGCTAATTAAGCGAACAAACTGTATAGCTGACGTGTTGATTCAAAACCTTTGCCATTTTAGTTTAAACCTGTCGGTATTTTCACGGGGCAATATTAACATATTAAATTAACACAACAGTTTTCACGGATAATTGGAATAATTCATGGAAATTTTGTGTTTAATGAAAATCGATGAGACTTGTGTCTTTTTTTTTTCATTATTATGAACAAATGAATTATTGTAAAGCAAAATATTTGAAAAATCTGTACTTACGATTTTTTAAATTTTCCTGCATGTGCATATTTTTCATCTTCCTTTTTGAATAATCAATTTGTAAGAAAAAACACAAAAAATCATCAGATATCTGCTATTTCGATCAAAAGTATTTGAAATTAAACTGATTCTAATGCTTCAATTGGATAAAGGAAGGCTGCTGGAGATTACTTTAAGAGAAATTTCGAGAAGAGTTCGGAAAAATATACAATTTACTAAAAATCTCGAAATTTTCCCATTTCTAAATTTTTTGTTAAATCTCAAATTGTTCGAGATTGAACTGATTTAATTTTTCATGTTTTTTTAGTTTTATTTTCACGTATCAGAATTATTTTCTTTCTGATTTTATGGAAATTTGGGGCTAGATTGACTTTTAAGGGCTCAACCCTTGCCATTTGATAGTTTTCTCAAGGCTCAATTGGTAATTATTCGAGGATGATTCATTAAGCGATATTGTGATATAACTTCACGTGGAAGCATTGAACCGATTAAATCCAAAATAACAAGACACACAATTTCGAACGGACTGTTTCACTTCATTATCTCTCTATTTCCACACTAAGCCCTTCGTCAATAAATCATTAAAGATATTACCGCCAACATCGAGTGATGAGAGGATTTAGTCCTGGATTTTGAGGCAAATCTTGTGGTTACCATAATTTTACTATTTTACTATTTTCTTAATTTTTGATTTCAGAAAAATGTAACTTTCTAATTTAACAAAAAAGTCTGAAAATTCTTCGCAATTTATTGTAAAGATATCTCGGAAGCGGTGAGATTTAGGGAAATTTATCAAGAGACCTTTTTTGTGGAGAATCAAATTTTCTACAAAAAAGGTTTCCTGACTGTCTCCCCTAAACCCGCTCGCCTCAAAGATATTCGAAGTAGAAGACAAAGATGAATTTTTTATTTTTTTTTTTATGAAATTTCTTCTGAATTTCTGCGAAATTCCACTGATTTTTTTTAACGATATTATAAACTTAATCTATCACGTTTCATCAATTTGACGTCACTTCCTCTAGCGTTCGATATTCTTAATAAAATTCTCAACATTTTATCTCACCGCGAATTTAGCCATTAATTCAACCGATATACTATCGCTTCAATTTAGAATGAAAAAAAAAGTAAATAAAAATGAAAATAAAACGTGACCTGAACTGAGTACAATTTGCGTGAGGGTAGGAAAATACTCGCATGTTACTTCGGAGTAATTATAAATTTTGGTTAATGCTTTTTTTTTTAACTATCATGCTATGACATTCTCCAATAAAGATAAGGAAATACTTGAAAAAAAAAGTATAAATTTCAATAGACCACCAACACAATTTCACATTTTAGATATCTTTGCTACATTTGGCTTTTACAAGTTGTATACATTGGTATTGATTATTCTTATCAGGATTTTATCGATTTTACTTTTAAAAATAAAATTGAAAGAAATAACATTCTCAGACAATTTGTGGATATCTATTTCTAGAAATTTATCTCGAGTATTTTATTCTCAATTGATTAAATAATTATCATTTTTTTCTTTTAATTTATTTGATGAAAATTGAGTAATTAGGGATTCTTGGTGAAAATTATGATATTAAGGGTTATCGAATACTGCACAAAGTGATTATGAAGAGAAAAAATGAAATTTCATTTTTATTAGGTGGGAAATCTGCATATAGATAGAAAGTGGAATAATAATTTTTTCTAGTGTCTTTTTTCCTATAAAAATAACTTTTTTTTTTTGCTTTTCACCTCATCTTCTGAACTTTATTCGCAACTTCTTTAAAATTCTGCAGGGAAATCTTCGGTGTTCCAATATTTACATCAACTTCACTCGATGAATTTATCCATTAGTAAATTAGCATAAATTCATATTTCAATGCATTGAAATTAATCTAAACTCTATTCACTTTACCTTTTTTTTTCCATTTTCGTGAATTTTGCAGAAACTATTGGGTTCGGAAAAAATTTCGAGAGCCTTTTTTGTGGAAAATCGAATTTTCTACGAAAAAGATTTTCTCACATTTTTTACTATACCCAATAGTTTCCGAGATATTCAGTTTTTTATGAAAGTGATGGAAATTTTTTTTAAAGCTAGTATCCCAGAGTACAGTCGATAAAACCGAAAAAATGGGGATTTGTAGGTCAGTTCCCAATTAATTGCTGATAATTCGGGACAGAGTGCTTTAATTTACCCGAAAAAGTGATTAAACTATTCGAAAGTCATATCTTCAGCTTGTGAATATGATTTTTTCTTCTCAAATTTTTTTAAAATTAATCTCCTATGACATGCATGAGATAGAGAGAGAGGCAAATAGTTACGATTACCTTCTAATTAAAATTTCCCAATAACTATACGGTGAATTGAATATTTTGTTCTTCTATTATTTAGTTAGAATGCTGTTCTCTTCGCCAATTGTTTTTAAATAATGGGTCAACCGTGTGGTTTTTTAGTAATTTCGTTATTTCTGTCCGATTTAGGGCGTTTCATCCCTACCACCGCTATTTTCAGTAACTTGGATAATTCGTATCTCATAAACTGCACGGTCAAAAATTAGGGGAGAGTGGGGCAAAACGGACACTGTAATGAAACAGTTGGAGATGGATTTTTTTTGATTATTCTATTGAAAAGCTGGGGAAATTTTAGCCGGAAAATGAGTGTCTGATGTATTTTTTTCGATTTTTTTTGAAAATTCGATATTTTTTGGCATTTTTGAGTGGAAAACCCTTTTTACTTTCAGAAAAATTTCCGTTTTTTGCTAATATCTCTTGTTCTGTTGGTCGTAGCAATTCGGGGCTGGTCTCAAAGGAAGATGAGCTCATTCTCCATCGATTTATGAGGTTTCGAAATCAAAAATATCCATTTTTGGGATAGTTATATACCGAAAACTGTCTCATAAAGCTGTTTCACAAAAATGCCCATAAATACTCCAAAAATCGATATTTTTTATTTGAAAACCCTATGAATTGATGACAAATGATCTCACCTTTCACCTGTCATTGGAATTTTTACGCTACGACAAATAGAACCGAAGATATTCTTAAAAAACTGAAAATTTTCAAGAAAAGGAAGGGTTTTACCCCTCAGAAATTCTCAAAAAAGTCAAAATCGCAAAAAAAATCAAAAAAATTAATCCCGGCACTTGTTTCCCACCCAAAATTTCCTCAGCTTTCCAATGAAGTCATCACAAACAATATATCGCCAATATCTGTATTAATTTCGAGAGTTTTCCTTAATATTTGCCTAAAAATTTTAATGTGTCCACTTTATCCCTGATGACCCTTTTGCCCCATCTTCCCCAGAAAAAAAATTCAGAAAAATGTGAAAAAATATCAAATTTCCCTAAAAGAATGTCTCTTGACATTCGGTAAATGTCTTCGTTTCAGAGTTATTAACAGCCTGAACTTCCCGAAATATCCTCAAAATCCAAAAGTATTAAATTTATCATTAAAATCGTGCAATTTCCTCAGATCTCGAATTAACTTGGAAAAACCACATTAATTCCAGACTAGATACTGAAAGAGTTGTGACTTTTTTTCCCCGAAGTTTGTGAAAGAGATCTACATTTTTCATTCAAACTTGCATCTGAAGATACTTTTAATTCCGCGGTATCATCCGCCTCCATTTAATCATCTTTTTCCTCGTTTTTTTCTTTTTTCCTCCAAGAAAAAGTGCAACTCGTGTAGAGCCTCACAGTTTGTGTCCTTGCGATTCAAGAGAAGTAATGGCATTAAGTATGATAAACTTGGTGAATTTTCATTTTCCTTGATGACACCTGGTGCTATTCAAGTGTTATCACACTTTTCTTAGACTGGATATAATGTAAAGGCCTCCCTATGCATCACTTGCAAATTCATGGTACTTTTAATATAATTAGAAGGGATGCTGGGAAATTTCAGCGCTTCAGTTACGTTAGATGCACCTTTACTGATAGTCAATGTATTATCAAGGCTTCTGGAGGGCTCATGTGGAGGAGTTTCATGGCTATACTCTTGTAATTAATTTAGCTGTAAATTTCCATCTAGATTGTAGTTTCAATTATGAAGATTACTTCGAAAAAGTTTGTACACTGAGGAAAAAACACCTTTTGTTTAAAAAAAAAAAAGTTTTTCTTGAAGAAAGTTGTTTCTCTAAAACAACGAAATTCAGGAGAATTCACCAAAAAACCTTTTCTATAGCTTTTAAAATTCTCTGCAAAAAAGCTTTTTCGACATTTTTCCCTAACTCCACTCTCAATTCCAAGGATATTCCCAAAAAAAGCTGCACATTATTTTTTTTTTTAAAATAATTTCGAATTTCCTCAAATTCGGCAATTTTCAAAAAATATCTAAGAGTTTTTCCTTCAGAATTGCATCCTCCTCATCTCGCATGTTCCAGCCAGCATCAACCCGTATTTTCCCCACGTGAAAAATGCAAAAGCACATTTTCTTTTATCTCCATTCCAATTAAACCACGTGAGCCTGTCTACAGTGGAAGTCTATCTCATGCCCGGCTATCCACTGTGAAAGCGCATTCACTTGATACTGAATTTAAACTTAAGGTCAGAAGTTAGATAAGAAGTTGGAGGGGAGGGGGGAAGGAATTAAATAAGAAATGGGCTTTGGGAAAAGGGTAGGAGGCGCGTGCGCGTGCTTTTTATCCCTACTATCTCCTCTGTGTGTTTCTCAACACTGGCGGGAGAGTTATCTCTCCTGTTGTGTGTAGTGCACCTCGTTTTCGTTTCGTCGTAGATGTCATCTGCGTGAAATGAAGAAAAAGTGAAATTAATTCCGTAACTCGTGATTTTTTCTTTTTTTGAAAAATAGAAAACCTAAATTTTCCATTTCATTTCTTTTGATCTAATTATTGCAATTTGTGCTTTTTTTTTTAATTTACATTCAAATTAAAAATTATCAAATATAAATGAATAAATAAATTCAATGAAGCAAAAAATAAAAACTGAATAGAATATTTTGCTTTGGAAAATTCATTTATTTTAGTTGTCTTGTGCAGAAATAATTTTATTAAAAAAATGTGATGTCGATAGTGAAATGTGCGAATTTAATTAGTGCCCTGTGTGTTTTTTTTTTTTTTTTAAGAATTCATGAAAAAATTTTAATTAATATTCTTCATCTCATGGAGTTATGTGCCCGTGTTACATGCAAAAGGCTTCCGTCTGCCGCACGTGTACAGTACATGTAGATATGTCGACGTCAAGGTACTAAAACGTACGGAATTGTTTTTTTTTCTTCAGAAATCCTCTCTTTATTTCTCCAAAAAAGGGGAGTGAATTAATTTTCTAGCAAAAAATTTCAATGTAAAAATTTCTTCAATTTCGTTCGAGCTCGATGATGTACACACGTCTTTCCCTTAAAAAAAAAAATTAGAAAGGCATTAATTAAGGGAAAAAAGCAATTAAAATATCCAATGATTTCCTGATATCAAAGAATAATTAAACATTAATTAAAAAATTTTTCCCCCCTTCTCCAAATTTTTGTATCTAAAAAAATTTCCTTTTTTTCTCTTCACTAATTCAAGATCCGCCTCAAGTTATTAGAAAGTTTGTGATTGATGGATTAAACCCATTTACACGATTATCTGACAATGTGGAGCGAGAAACCGTTATCCCACACGTGGACCTGTTCCACTTGTTGGCAATAATTATTCATAAAACACACAGACACAATGATAAATACGTACTATTGTGGATACAAATCACTGGATGAGATGATATATAGTGCTGTTACAGTGTTTGTTTCATATAGCTAGTATTTTGAATGGCTCTGGTAACATTGTTGTTCGTGTACTTTCATGCCCATAGTGGTCTGATCCCTTTGTAACACGACAATACACTACTAGGATTGATTCCTCATAAGAGAGAGTGATTGAGTGAGAGAAGGGGGGAGGCTGGACCAGATGCTGGCTTGAATTCTAGTTTCAATTTGCATTGCGGATCTTGTGTACCTTCGATTGTTATTGAGTTTGCAGTTCCTGCTCCGGAAACAAATCCCCCAATAATAACTGGAAGTCATCGCTTAGTTGTGGATTAATGCAATTAGAAAAAAAATAATTGTAAAAACAATGAAATATTGATGCAATTGTTCCTTAGCAAATATTTTTTTGAAATAATTTGGAAAAGCTGTTGAATTCACTGAATGAAGTTAATCCGTACAGATTCAACTTGCTGAACTGAGTAAATTCAGTAAATTTAATAGCTTTTTTAATTATTAAAAAAAAATATTTGGTAAGAAGCAATATTTTTTCTTCTCAAGTGTGGGAAGGCTGTTCTACAGTTCTTGGAGAAATTTTTTGAAATATCGGCTGGGTTTTACCATCATTTTTTTTTTAGAAATATCTGGGAAATTAGAAGAGATAGAGCAATTTTGGGAATAATTTTTTTTTCGCGTCACAATCGTCTTTGTCTCAGCAATAAGGTCTTGGAGACAGTCAAGAAGAGGGAAGGTCATAAATTTGAGGATTTTGATAATTTCATCTACTTTGTGAAGTAGACGAAATTATATTTTAATTCTACCAGTTATTTGAGACTGAACAAGTATGAGGATTTTTTATTATTAATTTTGTTTTATTTTTCAAACCGTTTCATGCTGAGATCGTTTTTTATTGGGCTTTTTTTTTATTGAGATATTTTTGTAGTGAGATTTTTTTATTGTGATGAAATTGTCATTTTTCGAGGCTTTCCGTCTTCTCTACTTTAAGAAATTGGAATTGCTCGTTTCAATTTGAGGTAGTATCCCAGAATACGCTCAATAAATCAGGAAAAAATGAGAATTTGTTGCTTAGTTTCCAATTAATTGCTGATAGTTCAGAAAAAAGTGCTTCAATTAACCCGAAAAAGTGGTCAAACCATTCAAAAGTCATATCTTCAGCTCGTGAATATATTTCTTTTCTTCTCAAACTTTTTACATTAATCTCCTGTCACATGCATGAGATAGAGAGAGAGGCGAATAGCTACGACTTCCTCCTAATTAAAATTTCTCAGTAACTATACGGTGAATTGAATATTTTTTTCTTCTATTATTTAGTTAAAAAGCTGTTCTCTTCGCTAATTGTTTTTAAATAATGGGTCAACCCTGTGGTTTTTTATTAATTTCGTTACTTCTGTCCGATTTAGGGCGTTTTATTCCCACCACCGCTATTTTCAGTAACTTTGATGAGTCATATCTCATAAACTGCACGGTCAAAAATTATGAAAAAATTCAGAAAAATGTAAAAAACTATCATCTTTGATGCACTATCAAAAAAACAAGAGATTAACTGTACTCGATTTCGCTGGGATACTACCTTAATTTCATCCAGTTTTCATCGAATATTTCGGAAACTAAAGTAGATAGAGCAGTTCCCCTCAGAACTTTCTTGTCGCCCTCGTTTCCTCCTCCAAAAAAAAATCTCCATAAAAATTTCTCTATCCTCCCATTTTCTAAAAAATTCCCCAAAACTCAATCTCTTCTCACTCCACTCCCAACCCCCCCCCCCCTTCTCCAACTCTCAATTATCCTTATTTATAGACATGTTTAATGCACATAAAGAGCATACATGCGAATAACTCATGGGTGATCCAAGTCTCCGTCTCTCGCATATTAACTCAAACAGTTATGACAACGTCTGGAATAGATCGTAGACACATGAAACATTTCATTGAGAAGCTTGAATCACCAGTAACGTCATCTACCTCACTGCAAATTGTTGGCTTCATATTCCAGTCAGCTCGTAGTTCCTTTTATTATCTCGCAGAAATGGAGAAATTGAAATTGAGAATTTTCTTCATGCACTTGATCAAAGAGTGGATTAAACTCAATTGATCTACATTTACTCGAGAATTTTAGTAGATGAATTAGTCTCAAATCTCATTATTTCAATGAATAAACCTGGAATTTTAATAAAACTCTTCGAATGTAGGAATTCAATTCTAGACTGTGAAGTTCATGAAATTAATTCTCCATGATCTATTTATTGATTCCATTAAAACTCGAATTTCTCAGCGTTTTACCTCCGGCAAATTTTCATACTATTCACGTCATTTTCATTTGGACTTTCTACACTGAGAAAAAAAATTAGAAATTGTGTTGGAAACTATTGAGGATATCCAATTAGTTCCGATAATCTATTTTTCCTTTTCAATTTTCGTCACTTTCGATAGAGCAGGATGAGGAGATTTTTTTAAAATTTACTTTACACAATGCTACCGGACAAATTGAGCCAAAAATAATTATTGGAAAAAATTAAATTAATATTAGAATTCCACAAGCGAGATTCAGCTTCAGTTTCACTGCAACAATTCATGGTGACAGACCTATTCTTTCCTTATATAACTTCCTTATATAACTACATACGAATCATAAAAAATGCCTGTTACCGGAATAATTAGAATATTTATAATAACTTAGAAAAAAAAAAGAAGTAGATCATTCGGACTTACTATTTAGATTTTCTCGAATATTGACAGCATTCGATCCTTAGCAAGTATTTTTTTTTAATAATTAAAACAATTGTTCGAATCTACTGGATTTGGTTCATTTAAACAGATTAACTAGTTGAATTGACTAAATTTAGTGAATTTGACAAAAGAAAATTATTTCGGAAACTAAGTGAGGTAATGCGATTTCACCCAGATCCTTATTGGAGAGAATCTTAAAAGAATTTTGAAATTTCTTGAAAATTTAGTAAAAATTGAAAATTGAAGTAAGTTGTAGAATTTGTGTCTCAACTCTACTTGAATAAAAAAAAAATGAAAAATCTACTTGAGACTCATAGATTCCTTGGAATTTCCTCTGAAACTCACAGACTTCATAACCATTTTCTCATTAAAAAAATTCAATATCACGTTTATGAAAATTCCCATCAAATTGTCTATGAAATTCCCATTTTTTTCTAACAGTGCACCTGAATCTTTTTCTGTACCTTTAAAACTTTTTTGATTATTAAAAAAAAATATTTTCTAAGAACAAATTGAGTCAATATTCAATAGTTTTCACCAATATTTTATCTTTTCTCAGTGTATAACGATTTCGCAAGTGAACTGAAGAAATGGATCGTGGAAGAATTCATAGTGAATATGAAAAGTTGTAAATTCAGTGGTGATGAGGTCTGCAGGCTTTTTAAAGTCATTATTCATGGTGAATCGTCACGTTTCCGCTTCTGAAGTGCCCGGGAAAAATAACTGATTTTTTTTTCTTTGGAACTTTTTGCTGAGGAAAAAAAAGGAATCTTCGATTCTTGGATACGTGCAAATGACGGGATAAATTGCGACCAGTGTCCTCCATTCTCTTTTCTGCTGGTCGATGCATTGGACTCTTTTTTTTTTGCTTTTTTCACTTCAGAGGAATTTTCTGCATTTTCTGTTCATTGTTATTCGCAATTCAATCAGTCTATTCTTTTGAATTTGTTTTTTTTTTAATGAATATCTTTGAAAGTAAGCGATATAGAATGATTTTAGCTGAATTATTTTTTGTAGAGAATTTTGAAAAGCTCCAAGAAAAAAGATCAGGAAAATCGTCCTATCTTGTATAATTGCCGAGATATCCTAAAAAAAATTGAAAAAAAGAAGATTTTTCAAAAAAAAAATATTGGAAACTAAGCGAGATAGGGCAATTCCACTTCAATCATTTTTTTCAGAAATTCTTTAAAAAAAAGATTTCGGCCAAATCGCTCTATCTCGCTTGCTCCCTAAATAGTCTCGAAAAAAACATTTTTTCCCTCTTAACCATTGAATTTTTTAAAAATACAAAAAAAAAATTCCAAACTAAATTCCGAGTTGCCCTCTAAATTTTCATTAGTACATCTCCATACAAATTGTAAATTGTCGAGATATTCCCAGAGATATTTATATCAAAATAAACTTTAATTTCCCACAGGTATTTAAGCCCGTCACGCTGATTGTGAGGAACACCACGTGTTTGTCATTGTTCTAAGCTTTCCCCAAAGTCCCGAATATTTTTTTTTACTCCACTGTCTGTTCTGTTTCCTCTGCTTTTAGTTTCGTATCATCGTATGGGGATTTTCACGGGTTGTTACTTTAATGAAAGAATAGAGCAGCTTGCAGTGTAAATTAGGGCTGAGGCTAATACGTGTACAACTGTTTGGAAGAGAGGACGAGGGGGAATCTGCGAGTATTAGGGGCAAGCAGAGGCAAGGTTTGGTTTATATATGGTCGATGTAATTTGCGGTACTGCACGCGATTTAGCAGGATATGCAATGGCCGATAACTTGGTATACGTTAATTTACGCAAATCATTCTGGCGATGATGAATGTACTTCATTAATCAGGCATATTATATTTTTTCTGATTGGTAAATCTCGTGTGTTATTCAGGAGTGAATAATTTCGCGTTGAAGAAGGGAACAGAGAGTTTGAGTTGGGCAGAATGAGGGGAAAATTTCAAAATGTAGTCGAAGCATTCCACTACATTAGAAATTTTCCCCTTAACCTTGTTATTTTCGAAATGTTTGAAAAATTCCAAAGATAATTTTGAAAGTCTTGGTTTTTTTGGAAAACTAGAATTGGGGTGTTAGTGACTGATAATGAATATTCATAATTAAATTAAAAAAAATAATAATTCTTCATTTATTGAATAGTATTATATACACTTTGGTAGGAATGTTTTTTTTTCATATTCATCAAGAAACATCTTTATTCCTCAATACTGTTGAAGATGTTTCTTTCTTTGCTACAATGCTTATACATAGCACTTACGCCCTTTTGGTTCTAAGGCGACGATATATGAGAGAGTGAAGTTCAATCAGTTTTATTTTCATTTATTTTTTTTATTTATCTCTCACTTTTTTAATATTCATGTGACATTTCATTCAATCTTCTATTTCATTTGTTTTTCCGACATATCTTCACCGACATCGTTTTCTTCCATCGATATCTTATCTTCTTTATTATTGTATCTAGAGAATGGAAAAACAATCAAAATTTGGAAATTAATGAAATTTCGTACCATCGAAAGCAATGAAATTGAGAAAAATCATTATGAAAATTAAATTTTTATATCTAAGTTTGTCATCTGTCCACATTTTAGTTAATGTAGTGTATTATTTTCATTTTGTTTGGTTTTAAATGAAATTATGTTCTTGTCCTGGAAGGAAAACTTCATTATCTAGTAGAGATCCTTCCTTCTGAGAGATGAACCGGAAGGTATATCTAGTAAACCTTTCTTTCTTCCTTTTTTTCTAAGAGATGAACTGATGTGAATCGACGGATGACATTTAAATATCATCATCGATTACCCATAGTTACATTATTTAGAGTCAAAACCTATTTGTTCTCTATAATTTTTTCGTTTGGATCTTCAGAAAGAATAAGAGTTAAGGTCCCCAGATAATTGAAATAGCTTTTGGTTACCTGATTATCCAAAATTTATTTTAATTGTTCCTAAAGGTATACTAGGACGATCTTTTCTCTGAAAGAGAAGTGCTGTAATAATCCCTACCATAAAATAAAATATTATCGTATTTTTATGATCTATTGTAACGATGGATTAACTATAGTCCAAAACGCAGAATCTGGACTAAATTGCGGAAAATTGCAGAAAAAATTTCCCTATGCTATAATATAGTATGACTATAGTCTAGTTAGGTTTAAATAATTGAAGATATCTTAGAAGCAATGAGATTTACAAAAATTCACCAAGAGACAGTTTTTGTAGATTTTCAAATTTTCTCTGAAAAAGGTATCCTGACATTTTCCCCTAAAACCATTCCTTTTCAATATCCTGAAGGTAGAAGTCTTAAGAATGTCCATCTTCACATTTCCCCTAAAAAAAAAAAAAACATCAATCGAATCATCGCCTATCGTTTATTTATATTCAAAGTGCTCAGATGCAGAGGATTGAGTCACTCGCGATCGACATTTCAGCACCCCTAGAAACCTCCCAGTACTCAATCCCCCTCCCCATTACCCCCAACAGATGCTCACAATACACTAAAAAAAAGCAGAAAAAGCTTCTTGATTCTTCTTTTTCCACTTCTCCACCCTACGTCGAATTTTTTCCTCCACACTGCGCTCTTGCAGGGCTTCACAACATATATCTCTGTGTGTACATCTCGAGCATTCACAATTTTCACATATTTTCCCTCATAAAAAAAAAAGAAGAATAAAAAACGACAAAAAAAAAAAAAGAAAATTCTCATATTTCTTTTCAAGAGAATAACAAACCCCTCAAAGTTTTTCTGAAGAAAAAAAAAAGCAGTGAAAAGATCGTGATTGAGTATGTTATCGTGGAATATACTAGTGTCATGAAGTAATGGTAAATTGGCAGTTCAAGGGGATCAGAAAAACTCGTAAAAATGCGATGGAAAAGGACTTTCATTTTTTTGCCTTTTTTTTCGCTGAATTAAACGAGAATTGAGTGGAAATGAAGAAAGGTGAAAAGAAAAATCCTCTGAATCGAAGGAATTTAATGAATAAAATTAATAAAATCAGTGTAAAAATTATGTGTAAATATCAAAAATAATTGATAAGTCTAAAACAATGAGTGAAATGTGGAAATGGACCTTGAGAAGGAGCATATTAATTTGGTCAGCTTTTCTGTGGATAGGGACATCCGCGGGTGCTGCTGTTATTGTCCCAAATCTTCGCGAATCTGCTCATCTAATTGCGGCAAATAACAGCAGTTTAAGCAATGAAAAAACTGGCACTGTCAAATTAGCTGTGATAGCACCAGCTGATCCTCATCATGAACTGAGTCTACCAAGAATTTTACCAGCTATAACACTCGCTGTTAGAGCTGTTAGTTCAGCCAAAGGACCACTGCCAGGATGGACAATTCAGGTCAATCATCAGGATTCAAAGTGCTCGAGTACCTATGGATCACTTGCTGCATTTGATTTTCATACCAATAAGACTGCAGGTCGTTCGATAATGCCAATTATTCTAATTTAATTAGAGGGAAATACAGTTGAGCTGTTCTTTTTTTGACGGAGTTGGATGGGAGGTTTTTTTGTATTTTCATTATTGGGAAAGTTTTGACGTTCAACGGGGGAGTTTTAACATTTTTTTGGACTAACGTGGGTGAAAACTGGGGGAGCCTCTTTTTCAGGAGTTTTTAGGGGCTTGGAGAGGCTTTTGTTGCTCTGGAAATTCTCGACGAGAAGAAAAGAGAGGAAAGGTCAATTTATCTCGCTTATTTTCCGAAATATGCTCAGAAAAAAAGGGAAAAATATCGAATGATTTTCTTTCATTTTTTCCTTTACTGCTTCTTTCTTTTCCTTTTTTTGAAGATATCTCAGAAAATAAGCGAGATAGGACGATTTAGTTGATATTTTGTCTTTTTAGTTCTTAACATACAATAATTGAGATTTTTTTATAGAAAGATACTATAGTAGATCCTATAATAATAAAGATTACTGTTACTATAATATAAAGGGCTACAGAAAAGAAAATCAGGCAAAAAGGACGTATCTCCATGATTTTTTGAGATATTCTCAATAAGAAAGGCGAAAAAGAGGTTTCTTCAGTATTTTCTTTTTTTTAAGAATATCTCTTAAAATAATGGAGATACGCCTTTTTCGCTCCAAACCTATTTTGAGAATTTTTAGTGAATTTCTAGAGTTACAAAAAGGGATTAGGACAAAAAGGCAATTCTTTTTTATTTTTATCACAGGCAATTTTTTGAGGTTCAACTCGAGGATTTTAATATTTTTTTAGGATTACGTGGACGAATGTTGATGAGAGTACTTTTTTTTAGGAGCTGGGAGGGTTTCGAGAGGTGATGAACGTTGTATTTATTCAATTAGGTTTTTCATTTCCATGTTGAATTAGTATTATCTCTAGAATCACGGGACGTTGGTGGAAATTAATTTAACAATACTAAATAATTGTCAAATGAACGACGTTTCCCCTGCTTTATTGAGGCTTCCTCAGGTTCTTGACATCATTAGCATATGGTCACCATAAAATTAATTATATCCAATCGAAAATTTAATCCATGCAAAAGAGTTTCTGCTAAAATTGAAGTGTTTACACTCAACGGTCTGTTATATTTAGTTTCCGCGCTTGGAGGCTCGTTGGTTTTCGAGAGTTCTGGGTGAAGTTTGAGAGATTGGGTGGTGAAACGAAATCATTTGGGTAATTACACTCACAGAAATTCGGAAATATTGGGAATATGATTTAAAAAAAGAAGTATGAAAAATTTGAAGTTAATGCTTTCTTAGAAATGGAATTATCTATTCCAATTATACATATTTCAATTATCTATTCCAATATTTTCTATTGATTCATTCTAAAAACATCTCGAAAAGTATTGGGTTTAGAGAAAGTCATGGAGAAATCTTTTTTTGTAGAAAATTTGTATTCTCTACAAAAAAAAGTTTCCCAACATTTTCCCCTAAACTTAGTCGTCTTTGAGATATTTTTAGAAATAATGTATATATATCTTCTGAAATTTTCGTTTTCAAAAAAATATTCCTTTTTTTTTTATTCATATTCTCAGCAATATTTTTCCAATATTTTTTACAAAGAATTTTTCTTCGTAAAATCTCCCAAACTCATTATTTTCCAAGTTATCCATGAGAAAAACTAGAAAAAAAAACCCTAAAATATTCATCGAAATTATCTCTTTTCATATGAATTCGTAATGAACAAATTAGCCGGATACAACGAAATCCCTCGTTACTCGCCATCGAAATGAATTTATTGACAAAACAAATCAACCGGAAATATTAATGAATTAAATTGAGTTTCCAGTGACAGTCTGCAATGAAAAAAAGGCAATGAAAATATAGAGGAAATGTGCGATAGAAATTGTGAATTCAGACAGAAAGTTATTTTTTTTTTTTTTTTTAGACAGAAAGTATCATACACAATGTTGCGAGAATATATTGACGTTCAATTCCACCGTCCAATTTCCTATTTATCATTTATGGAAAATAATGCGGATAAAGTAAAGTCATTGTATTTCTGTGTTAATTGAACACCATGGTATAATCCCTGGCTCAGCAAAATTACTGGGTATTAAAAAGAAGAAAAAAAAAAGTGGAAATCAGGGGTAACTTGGGTGTGGTTGCCTGTAATTCCTACTTGCGTCTGAAGCTTCATTTTTCATTTCAGCTGCTTTTATTCAAAAGAAAAAGAATGAAGCAAGCAAAAAAAAATTCTAAATAAGCATAAAAAAAAGTTCTCGATAATTTTCCATTTATTTTCATTGTTTTAGTTTAAAATTCTCTTTTTATCCTCTTCATTCACGCTCCTCCTCCTTTAATAATGAAAACGCTCGGAAATATCTCCATTAATAAATCCATAATGAAAAATAATGGCAGACGCTTATCGAGTAGCTTCCTCTTATTCTTCAGACCCTTTCACCCACTTTTTCAAGCATCCCCCCAACTGGTGAGTCACTTAATTCCAATGGAAAATCCCCTGGGATTTTTTTTCCCACTTTTCTCTATTTAGTTATTCAATGTGTTTCTCGGTATTGCATTTGTTCAAAATTTTTTTTTTTTATATTCTAATTGTTCATAGGGATATGGGAAGAGTCATTAACAAAGTCGAATTATTTTGTTATCGTGATTATTTGAGAAAAATTTGTAAAAATATTGAATGTACCAAAAATTCCAAAAGATCTCGATATCTTCCAATTTTGAGATTTCTGGTGAATTTTTTGAGATAGAGCAGATTTTTTTTCAGTCATTGTCAATAATCGTGATTTGAAAATAATTTGATATTAATGACTTTTCCAATATTCCTATGAACAATTAGAATATTGACTCAAAATAATGGAAATTAATCCGATAATTATTATTTTTTTGGTTTTTGGCTGAAGAATAGGGTGAATTAATTGATTAATTAATTTGTGGGGAAGATGGGGGTAGAATGGACCTATTGGTAAATTATTTGGCTTTTTTTTCAAAGTAAAAGTGTCTATGAAAAAATAAAAGAAAAAATAACCAACAATGTCCATTTATTGGAGCATCTTCTCCATTTTTTCAATTTTTTTTTTTTTTTAAGTCCTTCATTTTGAAAAAAAATTAGAATCATATTGCTTTGAGGGTCCATTTTGCTGTACTTTTCCTTAATTGAGGGATTCCCCGAGTTTTTGGTGAGTATTTTGAGAAAGAGGGATAATAGAGAAATTTTCGTGGACACCCATTTGTGCAGAATTTCAGAAGCTACAAAAAAGGATTCTTCCAAAATTTCTCTATCTCCACTAGTTTTCAAGATATTCCCCGAAAACCAAAAAAAAGTCCATGGAGAATCAATAAACTTAGGATTTTACACACTTTCCAGGTTTTCCCACTCTCATGAAATTACGGAGGAACTCAGTTAACTTTTAAACGCCTGGAAAATTTTCCAGTAATTCAAATTATTGCCACAACTTCCGCAAAACTTTCCGCACAATGCAGAATAATGAAAACCCGATGAGAACAATAAATTGAATGAAGATGAAGATTAAGGTAGTATCCCAGAATACGCTCAATAAACCAGGAAAAAATGACGATTTGTAGCTTAGTTTCAAATTGATTGCTGATAATTCAGGAAAAAGTGCTTCAATTAACCCGAAAAAAGTAATTAAACTATTCGAAAGTCATATCTTCAGCTTGTGAATATAATTTTTTTCTTCTCGAGTTTTCTTTACATTAATCTCCTATCATATGCATGAGATAGAGAGAGAGGCAAATAATTACGACTACCTTCTAATTAAAATTTCTCAGTAACTACACGGTGAGTTGAATATTTTTTTCTTCTATTATTCAGTTAAAATGCTGTTCTCTTCGCCAATTGTTTTTAAATAATGGATCAACCGTGTGGTTTTTCAGTAATTTCGTTATTTCTGTCCGATTTAGGGCGTTTCATCCCCGCGATCAAAGAATATGCCAAACTGCACGATCAAAAATTATGAAAAAATTCAGAAAATTTAAGAAAATATCATCTTTTCTACAGCATCAAAAAAAAGGGGTTAACTGTACTCGAGTTTGCTGGGATACTACCTTAAGAAGTTCACTTCTAAAAGAAGCAAAGAGCGAAAAAAGAAGTGGAATAAGTATTTAAACAGGCGTCAAATTCCATCGCACAATTTCTCCTCGCCAATTAATTCCCAGAGATGTTTTTTTAAAAGTGTATCTTGAAATTGCGGTACCGTTTGTGTCCTCACATGAAGTATCCCCTCAACTGCTCCATGTTTTCATACAGAGTGATGAGGTCATTGTGCAGCTGCTTAAAATCTCCTTGAATAATAATAACAATAATAATAGAGTTGAAGAGTTGATACATAACTAAAACATTCGCTCAACTGCCTTCAAGACTTTCACTTCAAATTTTTTTTTTCTACTCTCCTCGTGACTCTCTTATTTTTCACTTGCCCTTAAATTACTTCATCATGTCTCTCAAATGCCGCTTTAATTAATCGTTAATTACACGCGTCGAGACACACACCGCTCTTCGCTTTACATCAATTAGAGTCCATTGCTTTCACGAGAAAATAATGCACAATTGTCTTTGGGATTATTTTTAGAGAAATTGCAATGATGGGTAGAATTAATTAAATTTATCTTTGGAATTCGATTTCTTTTTTGTTTTTTTCTATTCTCTTGAAGATATCTCAGAAAGTATTGGGTTTAAGGAGAAAATTCAAGATACCTTTTTTGTAGAGAATTTAATTTTCTTCGGAAAAGGTTTCTTGATGTTTTTCCCAAAATCTGATAGTTTTCGAGATCCCTTCGAAATAATGAAAAAGTTTTTTTTAGAAATAATCGAAATCGATTCGATTTTCTTTTATTCTCGTGATAAAGTATGATGAAGTTTTCTTTTTCGAGATAAATGCCTTTTTGTGTTTCGCCTTCGCCCAAGTCGACAGAGAGGCTCGGATTGCTGTATTCTAGCAGCTTCTTGGTCATCAGAAGAAACACACTTATCTCTATTATCAGGGGATTTTCACGTATTTCGTATATATATAGATATAAATAAATGTATCTGTAGTTAATGCTTTTTTTGATTGATATAGACATTAGGACACACAAGCCCTCAACAATAAACTTCGTGAAAGAGTTTTTGAGTAATGTGTAGTTTTGAGGTGAAACGTTGATAAATTGTTGTAACTGGCACAGAATGGAATAAATACATTGGGTCATGAAAATGTATGACGTAAGATAGAGAAATTTAACGATTTCATGAATAAATCGGTTAATTCCCGAATTCTGGGTGGACTTTATGGCAAAGGAAATGCCTAAATCGCAACTGATGCTATAAAATTTGATAATAAAATCAGTATGTATCTGAAAACTGAAAAAAAAATTTAAACAAGTAAATTATCACAACAAAAATAATATTTAAAAAAAATAGATATTAAATTTTTTTTTAAATAATTTTTGTTAATAAAAAAAAATTAGATTTCTGCAATTTTTAGTATCACAAAAAAGGGCACTTACTATGTGATTTTCGATGAGTTTATATTTTTCAAGTCACATGTCTCTAAATTCTTCTTCCGAAAAAATTAAACAAAAAAAAAATTTGAAATTTTTTTTTATTACAAATTTTTTTTGAATTTCTGCTAAAAAATTCAGAGATCTAAAAAAAAATCATATTACAAACATAATCTGGGTTTTCATTCTTTCTTCATTTGCAGAAAGTCCTCAGAGAGTTATTGTTCCTCCCCCCCCCCCCCTTCCGCTCCTCTCTCTTTTATTCTCCTGCATGATAATATCAGAATAATAGCGTCGAGTACAAATGCCATTTAACTGCATATAAACTCCCTGCATTTTGAAATTTCCCTGTATACATGTCTGTCTTGTATCTGGATTTCTATTATTATTATTGCTATAGCCAGTGGCATTTGTCCACGTAATTGGATGTAAGCCCGTTGTAAATCGTTGGATGTACGAATTATCTGGTAATTTGTAGAAATTATTCGACAGTTGATGAGTAAAACAGTTTTCAATACAATTGGTACTAGAAACTCGGGAAATTCTGATTAATTATGTAAGTTTAGATACAGTAGTTGAGATGATACAATGAGAAATGCCAATGTGATTGCAGAATTAATTATTTACGATACAATTTGCATCTATTATCTTTAATAATCTCTTATCGTTACTATTTCAAAAATATCTTGGAAATTATAAAGAGTAGGTCAAAATATCAGGAGACCTTTTTCATGAAAAATTCAATTTTCTACAAAAAAGATCTCTTGATATTTTCTTCTAAACCTAATGGCTTCTGAGACCTTCACAATTTAATCATAAACATTTTTATAGCCAGTTTTTTTAAAGTGCAAAAACAGGATAATTAATTTTTTTTTTAATATCTCAAAAACGAAGCAAGATAACACAATATTTGACGTCCCTTAAAAAATTTTACTTTTTTTTAGTTTTCAAGATATTTTTCAAAAATGAATAAAGAAAAAAAATCGACTGATTTTTGTTCATAAAAAAAATTAATGTTTCACGTTTTATTTTATTTTATTTCATCTAGAATGAAGAATTATAGTATTTTAAATTCCATCATTTTTATGTGGAAACACCTGGGGGAGAGATCTGATATCGACATTATCTTTGAGATATTCTTTTTTGATGAGATTTTTTACCACAATATTTCCATCATATTTGACAGTTATAAAAAGCAGACGATTTGCGGCTGTTTTCCCACTGACTCTCTATTCTCTGTTAAGTTCTACTCTATGCAAGCCACAATTGCCATTTGTCATATTTGAGAGAAATGGAGCTCCATAAATTCTCACGATATACAGCCGAGTCTGGCCCTTTCCCTTTTTTTTTATCATGGTGTAGCACGTTCCATGTAAAAGATTTATTCAAATTCGTAGACTCTCACATTCTAAGCTCTTCATAAAATGCTCTTCATCATTTTGTTTTCACCCAAAAAAAGAGGCGAGTTTTTCTAATGAATTCTGGCTTCATTCATCATCTGTGAAAAATTGAGAGCAATCATTTTACACTTTTTTTCAATTATAAAAAGCACGTTTTTTGAACATCAAATAAAAGGAGCATGGAGAAATCCTCTTAAAATCTCTGAGAATTTTTCTCTCAATAGTAAATCCTGATGAGGATTATCAGGATAATCCCCAATTTGAAAAATTCCGTATTGCAACGATGCAAATCTGTATGGAAAATCAATATCATCCCCCATCATACCTCCCCCCTCCCACTTTTTCAGCTGTTTCGAGGGCGGAAAATACTTGGAAACAGGTCAAACAATACTCTGACTTTTGATTCTTTGGCAAATGTCTTTTTTAAAAGTTTAATGCTGTAAGAAAAAAGTTTCTTGCAAATGTTCTACACTGAGAAAAAGAATGCAGTAAGGAAATTGCGCAAACACATTTCTATATCTATATATATTGAAATTTTCTGAAGTAGAGTAGATTTTCTTCAATTGAGTGAATTTTCTTACAACGAAAAATGTTCTTTTTTCTCAGTGTAGTGAAAAAGAATTTTATTCAGAGATATTTGGAGAAAAAATTAAAGACGATTTTTTCAACTTTCTCTCAATTTTGTTGTACTACTTTAGGAGGGGCTTGTTATGTGAATATCTCAGAAATTATTAGATTCCCGAAGAATTGTCAAGAGACATTTTTGGAGGAAATTTAATTCTGTATAAAAAAAAAGATTTTTTGATGAATTCTCCTGAAACTCATCGTTTCCAAGATATCTTTGATTATCTGCAATAAAAATGGAAAGTTCAAAAATTAGCTATACACTATTTTTAAAATATTTCAAAAATGATGAGATTATGATAGATCTCCTGGAAAAAATTAATGAGAGATTAAAGAATTAATAGAAAGAAGGATGAATTTAGAAATGATAGATGATAAATTAGAAAATAATAAATAATTGATTGAAAAGTAATAAGAACGTAATACAGAAAGACAGTCTTTAATTACCAAATTATTTCCAATAAAATCTGGAATTTGAAGAATCACCTTTTCACTATCTTTCAAATACCTCAAAAATATCGAAGTTCGAAAGAATTTATCAAAAAACATATTCCGAATCTTTTGCAACTCTCTACAAAAAAAAGAATCTTAACATCTTCCCTCAAACTCGCACTTTCCAAAGATATTTCTAGGAAAAGCTGCACTCGCTTAATCACTTCTGACTACATAATCTCAGTATTTACCCAGATTATTATCGAGATCCTTTGAAATTCGATAAATAAATTGAATCATACAATTATGCCTAGTCCGAAATCGATAAATTTCATTGATTCTGGCTGAACCCTATAGTTTTACAGCTTTCGTGCAATGAAGCATGTCTCTACAAGAAAAAAACCTTTAAAAAAGCGTCTCAAAGTACAAAATCCTGTTGGACACTGTCACCCAACCCCAAAGCTCATCTCTTAACACCCAAAGATGATATTCTTCGTATCTCCATAAACTCTACTCGTTTTATGCTTCTCCAGGAGAGCAGTTCCTGCTCCAGACATTTTTATTCCCAGTTGCAGAATAATCGTTCGGAATATTGATGAAAACGTATAAAATACTTGGATGTCTACCGAATGATCTCAAGGGACAGTCTGACACACTCGTGTTCTACCCACACAAGTACCTCCGCAAATTCTGGAGCATTCAGGCATTTTGTTCCACGACTGGTCAAAGACATTTTACTCCTGTCTCTTTATTTTCACCATAAATTCTTTCGCCCTACGATGGATAGTCTCTGGCATTTGCCAATGTAATCACAAAAGCCAATTTTACAGACGACTTTGATCTTCATACAAATTCGCTTTGCATTCTCTTGGAGCATAATAAAAAAATCGCAGAATTTTATTTTTTCTTCTTGTGTAGATGAAGGTTCATTCGGGAGTTACGATGCTGAATTTTTTTGCGGAGTCTATGTAGTAAAGGTCGATGCACGGGAGATGAATTTTCCTGATGGGGTGAATGGACCAATAGATAGAGCACTTGAAGAAGTTTCGCAGTTTATGAATCTCTGAAAATTCAGAAAATTAAGTTGAGGATGTTCTACCGTATTTTATCAAAATTAAATTGTGAGAATTCAATGAAATTTTTTTCCAACGTTCTCCGATCCATGAAGAAATCGTATGCAAAATTTTTGATTTTTTTCATACCTGGTTTAGAAATCATAGTTTATTGAAAAACCATTGTTTAACATGTGTTCTTGAGGAAATTCACAAAAGCTTAAGAAACTTTTCGAAAAATTCTTCAAATTGGATGAAATTTCAGATATAAGTGAAAAATTACCCCTCGCACATGCAGATTTGAAGAAAAAAAAATAATCTGGAATTTTTAGATAAATTGTTTTTTTTTCAATTATTTTCAACCTCAAAATTAACTCTTCATAAGAATTTTATTATTGAAGGATACATTTTATGATCCTTGATCATTTGCCATATTTTAATATATTCACAATCGTGAAAAGATACGAAATATTAATTTTTTAAGCATTTTTTTTCGGAAATATCTCGGAAAATATTCGAGAGAGCGAAGAAATATCGTTAAAGTCTTTCTTTTAGAGCCAAAAAAAAGTTTTAAAAAAAATATCCAGCAAAAACTTCTATTTCCATTATTTTCTGAAATACCTTTCAAAAAATTTCATCCAACTCATAATTAATTTTTTTCCTAAGAATTTTTTAAATGAAAAGCAACTCATTATTCTCCAATCAACTACTAATTTCATCCTCACAAAATCTTTAATCATGTCGAAACTGTCTCGAATAGTTGATGTCCATAGAACCCAGGATTTTGCAGAAAATTAGTAAGATCAAAGTTTCATGATTTCCCTCAACTTCCTGGACTTTGTGAACTGATATAACGGGATGCTAATAATTCTCTATTGGCTGTCAAAGTTTGAACTTTTGCGTGACCCACGAGTAGTTTGGGCTTCATAGTTTCAGTATAACTTTGGAGTTGATATGAGTCTCGCATAATATATATATAGCACTTGTTGCGCTGGATGAGGCCTCGGGTGTTTGCACACTTGGAGCAAGGAAAATAACGGGGAAAAAAAGTAACGCAAAAATTGTTGACTCTGAGCTTTAACAACAGATGAAAAAAATTTACAATGATTTTTCTATAAAATCCTTAATGAAAATTTATAAAAAATGAAATTCTCGAATGTGATTCAATCAATCCCAGTCCTAGATACTGGGGCAGCGTGAGTTAAATGCGGAACAATATTGAATATTCATAAAATTATCTCATAACGATTTATCATCTTGGACATCGTTCTAGTATCGGTAAAATGCCGAAAAATCGAAATAGTTAGAGTGATTATAATAACTAAAAGGGAAAAAAAAAAATCATTTTAACCTGCCACTAGGATGACCTTAATTAGTTGAGGTTTTCATTGTAATTTTTGTTATTTCGTGCAATGGTTTTGTGCCTTTTGTTTTTTGTTACATTCAATTGAATGAATCAATAGGCTGGAGCGACTGAACGCCATTTAATTATTCTCGTCCGTTCAACGAGATGATGAAGCTCAATTTGTTTTT
Source organism: Aleiodes alternator (assembly GCA_963921955.1). Taxonomy (NCBI): domain Eukaryota; kingdom Metazoa; phylum Arthropoda; class Insecta; order Hymenoptera; family Braconidae; genus Aleiodes; species Aleiodes alternator. The sequence goes on along the minus strand of OY998099.1, from coordinate 5,435,650 downwards.
CACATTTTTTTGATGGGCTTTTTTTTTACAAATGGTGTAGTATACTTTGTGTCAATAAATTCATTCGATGATGATTGATTGAATAGGGGAATTTGAGTGGATGAGGAAAACGAGCGAGACTCCATTACGTGATCTCAAAAAATGATAACTTTTATTTTTCCGTGGAATTAGGCGAACAATGGGGTGGAATTGATTCTTTGTAGGGGTATTTGGGAAGTGGGGGTGGAAAAGGAAATGAGGGGTGAAAAAGATTTATTTTTTCTATATTTTATATTGGTGTCTTGGAAAGAGAGTGGCTCAAGTGTTATACTTGGATGAAGGAATTATGCCACTTTCTTTCTAAGGTAAGGATATTATAAAAAGATAAAAAATTATCATAATAAAGGCGGGAAATTAGTGAAAATATTTAGGATTTTTTTTTGCTGGTGATTCCCTCGAAAAGCTGAGGAAATTTGCAGTGGAAAACATGTGTTAAAATTCATTTTTGAGAATTTCTTTAAAAAATTCATTTTTTTGGAAAGAAATTGTCAAATTATAATTTTTTTTTTTTGAAGATGTCTCTGTGTTCTATTAGTCGTAACTATATGGCACGGATTGCAAGTGGAAGGTGATATAATTTACCATTAATTTATATGGCTTTGGTAAAAAAATTATCAATTCTTGAGGCAAAAACCGATTTTTATAAGATAGTTCATAAGGACTTTAAAAATCGATAGTTTTTTTTCTTCAAACCACATGAATTGATGGAAAATGATCTCACCTTTCATTCAGAATCGGTTTCAGATCATTAAGGAAAATAAAATCAGAGATATGTGTAACAAAGCGAAATTTAAAAAAAAATCCAATTTTTCAAAAATTCCAAAAAATTGATTTTGACTCATGCTTTCTGCAGGAAATTTCCGCAGTTTTTCAATGGAATCATTAAGAAAAATTACTAAGTAACTCAACCCCTTTCCCTAGCATCCCCATTTTGCCCCACTTTCTTTGCTGAAAATTGTTTTTAAAAAATGAAATTTTCCAAGATTTTGAAACACAAAAAAAGTTGAATCTTCTTCCTTTTTGCATTTTCTTCTCCAAAAAATTTTTCTCTTCCAATAATTTCGTAAAAAAAATACAGACGCATTCCTCGGTCCTGCCTGTGACTACGTCATAGCACCAGTAGCAAGATACGCTGGTGTTTGGAGGATTCCAGTACTAACAACTGGCGCCCAAGCTGATCCATTTCGTCACAAAGTCGAGCACTTTCAGACCCTAACGAGAATGATGGGCTCGCATCGTCAAGTTGGTGAAGTGCTTCGACAGATACTCCAGGGTTTTGGATGGACAACAGCTGCATTAATTTATCACAATCACGCGATGGAGAGTAGCAAAGGAAATTCGGATTGTCATTTTGCACTTGGTGGTGTATTTACAGCGCTGAACAAGAGCTCAGTTCACAAGAGTTTCAATCAAGATACAAACAGCGCCAAAGACTACAGGAATCTGCTGCAATACGTATCAAAATCTGCACGGAGTAAGTTTTGCATTGAATTCTAGAGGAATTTTCGAAGGTTTGCGTTAATTTTTTTGAATTTTGAGGTCTAAAAATCTTTTAGGGTAGTATCCCAGCGAATTCGAGTACAGTTGACGCCTTATTTTTTTGATGCTGTATCAAAGATGATGTTTTTTTACATTTTTCTGAATTTTTTCATAATTTTTGACCGTTCAGTTTATGAGATACGAACTATCAAAATTGCTGAAAATAGCGGTGGTGGGGATGAAACGCCCTAAATCGGACAGAAATAACGAAATTACTAAAAAACCACACGGTTGGGCCATTATTTAAAAACAATTGGTGAAGAGAACAGCATTTTAACTAAATAATAGAATAAGAAAATATTCAATTCATCGTATAGTTATTCAGAAATTTTCATTAGAAGTTAGTCGTAACTATTTGCCTCTCTCTCTCTATCTCATGTATGTGATAGGAGATTAATGTAAACAAAATTTGAGAAGAAAAAAATTACATTCACAAACTGAAGATATGACTTTCGAATAGTTTAATCACTTTTTTCGGGTAAATTGAAGCAATTTTTCCCGAATTATCAGCAATTAAGTGGAAACTAAGCTACAAATCCTCATTTTTTTCGGTTTTCTTTCGACCGTACTCTGGGATCCTACCTTAATCCAAAATTAGTTCTTGGAGAATATCTCGGAATCTATGGGAAACAGAAAAATTTCATGGAAACGTTTTTTGTAGCTCTTGAAATTCCCTAAAAAAAGGTTTCCGCAAAAATTCCCTATCTTGATTATTTTCCGAGATGATCCAATAAAACTAAAATTTACCTCTGAATTTCTTCATCAAGAGCACGTGTCTGCACTTCTTCAATATTTCCAGTTTTATATTCACTGAAAAAAAAAAAAAAAAATAAGAAATACCTCAAAATATCTTTATGCATATAGCCTGAGTGATATTCCGCTGTTTCAACCCAATTTCACGAAAATTCTCTCTCGTCAATCAGCCAAGATATCATCAGGGTGAAAGGCTTTCAACGCTACCACTTCAGGCCTCTCTCATTCTTCTTCACTTCAACAATCTTTTTTTTTATTCCTCTTTTTTTTTCGTCTTGTTTCATTTCATTTCATTTTTTCGCCATATTTTTATTTCTCCTGTGGATACAGAGAGTTTTTGAGTAGGCAATGAAACTTTTGTTGAGACTTTATATTGAGAACGATAAAAGACTGGGGTCAGGGTGACACTGTATCTCGTTTTCAATCGGAGATAAATCTCTCTCTCTTCGTCTTTGTTTCTCATTTGTTTTTCTGCTCGAGATTTTCGTTTTTTTCCTCTTGTTTTCCTCTTTTTTTTAACTCTCGCGCTATTTATTTCGGTCATCATTACATCTGCATTGCGGTGAGAATCGGGCACGAGAAATCTGAATGTCAATTCAAGATTTTATCAATGCATTGGAGATTGAAATCATCTGCGCATTTAATTTCAATTATTTTTTGAATTATTAGAAATAAATTTGAAAAAAAATTTCATTAATCAAGTGGAGTTGATTCTTTTTTTGTTGAGTATCTTTGAAACTATCAGGTTTAGGGAAAAATGTCAGGAAACCTTTTTTGTAGAGAATTGAATTTCCTACGAAAAAGGTTCCTTGACATTGTTCTCTCAATGCAATAGTTTTCGAGATATTCTCACTGAGAAAACTCTGCATAAATTTCGCACTAAAAAAAAATGAAAAAAAACTTTTTTTTTTAGTATTTTCAAAAATTGCTTTAATTGTGTAGATAATTATCCATTTTTCTCGTAATTTGCACACACTCGTGCTGACCAATGTCCATAAATTCCCGCGAAGAAATATAAAAGAGAAATGCGATAATAAAAACATTAAATAAAAAAAACCAAGTAAACACTAAAAAAAAAAAATTTATTACTTAATGAGCATAAATTTGTTTAATTACACAGCTGAATTTAGTAGTTGTGGGCGTTCTTATGATGCCCGGGTTTAAATTTAACAGTCAGCAATAAACTCAGCGTCGACTTTATTGCCAGTTACAAACGTAACTGATTCCTCGTTTCTCTTTCGGTTTCAATTTTCTCGTGATAATTCAATCAGTTGGATATTCTAGAATTGCACGTTGGAACAATGAAATTGTCTTTTTTTCCCCTCCAATTATTTTCAACACTTTATCTTTTTTCTCATGAAAATTTCAATTTTTTTAGGGATTTCTTTTTTGTTGCAATTTCAAGGAAATTATTTTCACTGATTAAAATTGACTTAATTGCATCTAGAATCGCTCATTTTTTCTTCTTATTCTTTTTCGTAGATCGTGACGTTAGCGAGAGCCTCGGACGTGTCTGGGGTAAGTCCCTGGTTATGAAAAAAAGAAAAAAAAATTGTTGATTCTTTTTCTCCATCTCAAAATCTCAAAAAAAAATTTGTATTTCATTTATTTAAAAAAAAAAAAAATTCTTAAAAATGCACTTTTTATTCTATATTTTCTGGTCTTGTCTTCTGTTCCTCCACTTCGCGTTTAATTTCCATCAAAAATAAACTTCTGCACGTTGTCAAGTCTCTCGTGTATCATATATATGTATATATATATTTCTTCTATTTCTCTTCATTTTTTTTTCTACTCTACTTAAAGTCCAGTAGATTAACCCGTGACAATGTCAGACCGTGTTGTACAGTATTAAGCGCCTTGGGTTTAATGCCGTTGATATTGTACCATCATAATATTTTTCATCTACCCACCATTTTTTTTTCCTGGCTCTCCACAAACCTAATTATTCGCACAAATTAATGAAAATTTTCTTAATTACTAAATCAAGAATTAAATTTTGCAGAAAAGCCAAATTTTCAGTTTTTATTTGATATCTTGGGACTGAAGGGGGATCGGGAAAAATTTGATGAAAACCTTTTTTCTAGCTCTCGTTTCGTTTTACAAAAAAGATTTTCATAAAAAGGTCGTATCTCCATTATTTTTCGAGATCTTCAAAAAAAAAAAAGAAAAGTACACCAATAATTATTTTTAGTTAATTTTGTAGATATTTTTGACGCAAGTAGGTTGAGGAGAAAATGCCAAGAAACCTTTTTTGTACAGAATTCAATTCTCAACAAAAAAGGTCTCTTGACTCTTACTCCTAAACCTACTCGCCTCAAAGATATTTTTTATTGAACATGCAAAAATTCATTTCAATGATACAAATGTTTTACTGAAAATGTAAGACAAGTGGATGATAGTGTTGTTTTCCAACTGATATAGCTTTTTCTGCTAATACCTTGACAATATACTTCCTAATGGAAGTGACACAACTTTTTTCAAACCATTATCGAAATATCGAATTTTGGAGAAATTCATTAAAGCGCCAACAACTCGAGAACTAATCATGCAAATAAGCTCAAAATTAAATGGCATTTAACTGATACAATTTTCAAGATAATATATGAGTATAAATAACATCAGTTGAATAGTTCCCAGAAATTCCATTAAGAACTAATTTTCAAAAAATGGACATATCTCAAAAAGCACCGATCGCATTCTCTTCAAATGAAGTTTAAAAAATAGAGTTCGTCGAGAGGAAGTTTTCCACAAAATATTAAATTTTTCTATAAAACCGTTTTGCTGTAATTGAGACTTTTATGCACACACAAATGTACACACACAGACATGCACTAAAAAAATCATTTAGATGATCTTAAGCATCTTCTATTAAAAAAATTATAATCGAAAATTCTGATGATTATATAGCTTCCATTCGGAAGCAAAAAAAGGGTCAGAAGACGATAAAATACACGGAGAATGTCTGCATCTGCGTGGAATTAATGGATAGAAGAGCCACATTACTTCCTGGCAATATATATGACCTTGCGCCTCCTCCTTACATATATGTATATATATATATATAGGACGAGAGTTAACAACACTGAAGCTCAGAAAGTGGTGATACAAACTGCGTTGAATGTCCAATATACCTCTCACCCCAACCACGTTTGGTTCATACCTTAGGGCGGTTCTGCACATTACTCAACTTCATATATGGTGTACATATATATGTATATATACCATTTGACCCATCTTGTTTCTCTGCATTGTTATAGGATAGATCATTTTTCTTTGGTGAAATTGAAATTTTAAAATTTTATGTCTTCTTCATTTCAAGAATTTCTCATTTATCTTCTGAGACCTTTTCAGACTGATGAAAGTAAATGCAGTTGATGGATTCTCTGAATTTCATCGGCTTCACTGGAGATTGGAGAAAAATTTCCAAAGAAAAATACAAGAATGCAATCAATTCCGGGTGAATGAGAGAGGAGAACGATTTTGTTTTCCTGCAAAAATAAAATGAATTTCTTAAATTTTTGTGGAACACATTCTTCTAAAGATATCTCGGAAATAAGTGGATTTGAAGAAAAATGTTAGAAGACCTTTTTTCTAGGAAAATTTTTTGTCGACGAAAAAGGTCTCGTGATATTTTTCGATAAATTCACTCGTTTAAGAGAAATTTCAAATATTGAATTTATAGGAATTTTGCACTTGAACTGCGCAAATTTTTATTTTTCTTCTCAGAACAAAAAGGGCGAGAAAAAGTTTATCATTGTGAATATTTCAAGGTTTCCACGAGGACCAATCGAGTCATTCAAGTGTTCTTCGAGCTAGAAACATGCAGCCACTCTTAATATTTGAAAATTAAGGGTCTATTTGCATTGGGGATGAAGACAGCAAACGATCTCACTTGACTGCTCCCTTCAATCGTTCCCCCCTTCCATCTCCCCTTTTTCCTTATTCTTGCTATTGAATCTGTCTATCAATGAATCAATGAGCAAAAGTCGTTCTTCAGGAGACAATCGAGATTAACTTCGTTGAAAAGCCTTTTCCCCATTTCCTCTTCATAATACCCCACAATTCTCAAGGTAGTATCGCAGCGAACTCGAGTACAGTTGACCCTTGCTTTTTTTGATGCCGCATTAAAGATGATATTTTTTTACATTTTTCTGAATTTTTTCATAATTTTTGTCCGTGCAGTTTATGAGACATGAATTATCAAAGTTACAGAAAATAGCAGTGGTGGGGATGAAACGCCCTAAAATGGAAATAACGAAATTACTAAAAAACCACAGGGTTGACACATTAGTTAAAAACAATTGACTGAGAGAACAGCATTTTAACTAAATAATAGAAGAAAAAAATATTTAATTCACCGTACAGTTATTGAGAAATTTTAATTAGAAGGTAGTCGTAACTATTTGCCTCTCTCTCTATCTCATGCATTGATAGGAGATTAATGTAAAGAAAATTTGATTAAAAAAAATTATATTGATAAATTGAAGATACGACTTTCAAGCAGTTCAATTACTTTTTCGCCTAAATTAAAGCACTGTTCCCTCGAATTATCATAAATTGATTGGAAACTCACCTACAAATCTTCATTTTTCCTGTCTTATTGATCCTCAACCCAACAATACTCCTCCCCACCCCCAAATTTTTTTCATCCCTCCCAAAAAAACCCAATGAAACTTTCCTTCAAAAACTTGCGATTAATCGGCAGCAGAAAAAAAGGACAAAACTTTCTTGTCTTTTCTTGTTAATCACCACTTCTCTTTTCCCCAGATAAACTCCTGTTCCTCCACTTGTATGACACAAGTTGTCTCTACATCATCCCTCAGGACCCCAAATTGACAAAAGATAAGAAAAAAAAAAAGAAAGGAGAACAAAAAAAGTTTTAAAAAAAATGGGTCTCCGTTCTCCCATGTGTAAAAGAGATGATACGAAATTGCTGTTCTCAGTACCTACGACAACAAAATATTCAGGGCTGCATTGAAATTCCATCCATACCCATATCCATTTGGTTGAACACAAAAAGGCTTGTGTTGTTAGTATGGGAAAAGCTCGTTCATACGACAGTTGGTGCATCCACCAATTGTGAATCTCCTTATCGTCTTCCAGAAGGTAGATGGAAAAAGTTGAAAGAAGTTTTTTCTAAAGAAAAAAAAAAGGGAAAAAAGAGGAAGGAAGCTACCACGACCGAGGCTCAATGCTACTAACTGTAAATAGAGGAGTAAAATCGTTTTTTTTTCCTCTTTTTCAGATACTAACGAGAATTCGATAGCCAACATTCTGAATAATGGGATTTTATCATCTCTTCAATTCTGAATTATTCTTTTTCTCTATTTTTTATTACCCGATTACGTTTGTAAGAGGATTTTCTTGAATTTGAATTGGAAATTTTATCACTTTTACTTTTTTACTCATTTATTTTTTAATGATGCTTTTTTTATTTTTTTTAAGAAATTTTATCTGGGATGAGTTGTATCTGAGAATGCATCAGTGAGATACATTCGGAATTCAATGGGAAAATTCAGTCGCACGCGAAATAACGATAAAATGCATTTTATGATCCAGTTAGTTGTAAATGTTTATGCAGCCAGTGTATTATTTTAGAGACACATACAAACTCGAATGCGAGGGACAGAAATAGGTGCTGGATGATCTGAATTGAATTTTCACGAGAAGATTTAATTCAGTAGTGAAGAGGTAAAACAGGATAAATGGATTCATCTTTGAAGTCATTTCGAAGGAAATATCTTGGAAACTAAGTAATATAAGGCGATATTACTCATCTGTTTTTGTAGAGAATTTCCAAGAGTTACAAGAGAGTTTTAGGGCAAAATTACTCTTTCTCGGTTATTTTTTAAGGTATTTTCGAGAAACTTGATGAGATAAAAAGAGACTTATGTTGTTTTACCTCTTCACTACTGAATTTTTTTAGTATTTAATAATTTTTTTAATATAATTTTTTTTTATTGAAATTAATTCTTGTGATTGTGATTATCATAGAAAGAATATCTCGGAAGTTAAGCGAGATAGAGAGATTTTTGAAGAATCCTTTCTTGTGGAGAATTTCAAGAGCTACAAAAAAGGTCTCTACAACAAATTCGTTATCTCGCTTAGTTTCCGAGATACTCTTCAAAAACTAATGACAAAAAATGCATCTCATCTTTTTGTTTCTTTTACTTTTCATTTTTTAAAATTAAAATAATGTAATTTTAATTTCTACGAAAATTCGACAATTTCATTGCCAGAAAAGTTTTCTCTGAATTCAACGAGAAAATTCCATTTTTCAGAAATATTTACAGATCTCTCAAAACTTCCGCAATTATCATCACTTGACTATCGTCCATTTTCATTTGAATTTCCCAACTATTTTAATAGAACATTCACATATTGTTTGATATCCACCTGAAAATTTATCATACTCGTGTCTTCCAAATGCACAAAACCGTGTTTGATCAAACTTTTTTCGAGTGTCACACACTAACACGATTACAAATTGCATTCAGAGTTTTGTTCTGCTACTTTGACAGTTGAAACTTTATTGTTCATTATCTTTGTGCTATCTGTCCAATGGACAATTGTTTTTAGTCAAAGCAGAAAATTCTTTGCTTTGATAACAGTGTGTCCATCAAAGTTCAAAGATAATCAGCAAAATTTAATTTAATTATCATTGATTCGAAATTTATTCTGATTTAAGGGAGAAAAAAAAATCGAAAAAATAATCCGAAAATTTGATCTCATAATGTTTTAAATTTTTTGACATGTGCATATTTATTCATTCTTCCAAAAATTTTTTTTTGTATTTAAGAAAAATGAAAAATTATCGTAGAAAAATTTAAGACCTCAGTTTTTAGGCTTTCGCGGACATTGTCATAAACAACGAAAACATATATCCCTGGGTACTCGCCTTATACTCTACCTCGTTGCCTTCTCGTAACAATAGATCCTATGTTACAAGCACAATACCAATGAGCGGCCACAAACTGGAGAACAAAAAGTGAAGAAAAAAAAAAGAAAAAGAGTGGGTGAACTCGATCAGCTTGTAAAATCCACTTCAAAAGCAAAACGAAACTCGAAACTTCACCAGGGGGTAGAATGCTTCTTGAGCTTTTTCTCTCCAGACAATCGATGAATTCCTTTGTACCTTTTGTTACGAGTTAAACTGGATACATTCCCTCTCTGTCACTTCTTTTTTTTTTCTTTACTTTTAAAGCCACGAGAGATATTTTTTTTGTATCTAATGAGCTGCTTTCATTTTTTCCTTTTTTTTTACTTTTGGGTTTCAGTCGTTGTCATGTGCGCTAATTCTACAACGATAAGGGAAATTCTTCTGGCTGCTGAGGAACTGGGCATGGTTGACTCGGGGGAGTACGTCTTCTTCTCCATTGAATTGTCGTCAAGGTAAGATATTAATTTTTTGAATTATTAAAAAAATTAAAAGAGAGAAATTTGAATCGAGTCGTTTTTTTTTATTTTACTCTCTGAAATAATTCATTGAAAATGATCAACGAAAATGAATTAAAAACTGAAAACCCAATAATTTTATTTTTTCATCATTTTCTTTTTTTTCAAAAAAATATCTAGGAAACTAAGCGAGATAGCGCGATTTTCACTCAATCCTTCTTTTTAGCTCTTGAAAATCTCTATAAAAAAAGGAGAATAGAATCACTCTATTCCGTTTAGTTTCCGAGTTCCCTTTGATTTTTTCAACGAAAAAAAATCCTGAAAAAAATCAAATTTTCGATACTATTGGTTCTAAGCAAATATTTTTTTCAAAATAATTAGAAAGTTTGTTGAATTTAGTTAATTCAAATAGTTATCCTATTAGAATCAGCTAAATCCAGTAAATTCAACCATTTCTTTAATCATTTTGGAAGAAATATTTGCTTAGGACCAATGGTATCAAAGATTTGATTGTTTTTATCACTTTTTCTTCTCAGTGTAGAAAAAACTCTTCCTATTTACGAAAGAATATGACAAAATCATTGGATACATGCTACAAAGAAAAAAAGTGCTAAAAAATCTGTGAAATTGCACAAAGAAAAAAATAACGGTGAAAACAATCAAATATTGATGCCATTGGTCCTCAGAATGTGCTTAATTTAGCCAATTTAACTAGTTAATTTATTTTGAACTAATTATTTAACTAAATTCAATAAAATTCAACAACTTTTTTAATTATTAAAAAAAAGATATTTGCTAAGGACCATTTGCCTCAATCTTCGATTGTTTTTACTACAATTTTTTTTTCTCAGTGTGGAGTTAGACAACTTAGAGAGTATCACTGTATGCATTAGCTCGTATCATTTATCGGATTAACACAGCTACGATGAATATAGGCCTTTTGACTGTGTTACTTTGAGCGTGTCACTGTTATGTGGTTGTGTGCTTTGTTTATCAAATTCACTGACACAGCCCAATGTGTCAGCATCTCTCTCAGTAAATTCTATGGTGCATGATGAGATATGGGGTTTCTGCATGAACGAGAGGCTCTATTGACAACCTAACAAGTTTCAGAATTTCTTTTTTCTGCAAAAATATTCAATTTCTCGTTTCCCATGAAACCGCAGAATTTAAGTTTTCATTTGAAAATGAACTGAAGTAAATCGTATTAAAGTATTTTCCAGGAATTGTTGAATCTTTTCAATGAAACTCATGAACTAGAGTAAATCGACAAACTTCTTCTATTGAAAGAAAAGTTTTTCACGAGTTGTCAAGTATAGAAATAGATATTGTCGGCTTGGAGTCAAAATGGCGTAAGTGCTATCTTTTATGCACAAAAGTTACGCCCTTTTGTTTCTAAAGCGATGATATAATGATTGAATAAAGTCTGTAAATGCTGGAAAAAAAGTGATTTTCAGTGATAACTGATTGAATGATGAGAACAAAAGCTTCTTGAGTCCACGTGTAGACACTCTGCTTTTATTATCAGCCATTCGAAGTAGAATAGACAGAGTCGATACGATTGAAATAGATTTATCGTGTGTCAGTGGGACACATCTTTAGATCTGTTGCAGTACAGTGCAGTTATAGACATGTGTTATGATTTAAAATAAGCGAATGCAGAAAATGTATTTTCGTGATCTTTGGATATTTAATGAGAACAGAGCTGATGTGTGTGTAAACAATTTTATTGATTTGGTTTGTTTAGTGTGACCTCTTGGAAACGATGGAGATTGCAATTGAATAAATAATTAATTAATTATTGGGAGTTTTTTGGGGGATGTGTTTGATGAAATGAGTAGGTTTAGGGGGAAAATGTAAGGAGACCCTTTTTGTAGAGCATTTTGAGAGCTACAAAGAAGGTGTTTCAACCTTTTGTCCGTCAATTTATTCGTTTATGAGGGATGAAAGCTTAGAAAGAAGCAAATTTTACTATTTTACCGGATTTGATTAATTTTATTCATTTCAAATGTCATGGAAAATTGTAAGGTTTGCAAAATACAATTCTAAGTGATTGTTAATTTGTGATATTTCGCTTATAATTTAGGCTTCTTCAGAGTCTGTAAACCAAAAAAGACGAATTATTTACTTGCTCAAAATAATGAATAAATGAGTGCAATAAAATCTTTATTGATTAAGGTAGTATCCCAGCGAACTCGAGTACAGTTGACTCCTTATTCTTTTGATGCCGCATCGAAGATGATATTTTTTTACATTTTTCTGAATTTTTTTGACTTTTGTCCGTGCAGTTTATGAGATATGAATTATCAAAGTTACTGAAAGTAGCGGTGGGGGAATGAAACGCCTTAAATCGGATGGAAATAACGAAATCACTGAAAAACCACACAGTTGACCCATTATTTAAAAACAATTGGCGAAGAGAACAGCATTTTAACTAAATAATAAAAGAAAAAAATATTCAGTTCACCGTATAGTTATTGATAAATTTTAATTAGAAGGTAGTCGTACCTATTTGCCTCTCTCTCTATCTCATGCATGTGATAGGAGATTAATGTAAAAAAAATTGCAGAAGAAAAAAATTATATTCACAAGCTGAAGATATGACTTTCGAATAGTTTAATCACTTTTTCGTGTAAATTGAAGCACTTTTTTCCGAATTATCAGCAATTAATTGGAAACAGACCTACAAATCTTCATATTTTCCTGCTTTATCCCCTTCTCTGGGATACTATCTCAATTGCATTGAAAAATCCATTAATTTTCTCCAAATTATGTTTTAAACACAATCCTCGGTTTCACTAATTTCCCAAATTTTTTTTTCCCTTAAAAAAAAAGTCTTTACACGACCACAAAATAATGAATCTCTTCATTTTCACTATTTTTTAATTCTCTTTGTTCTTCAAAATTTCTGTGTTCACAGTGATAATAATTCAAATGAGAGATGGCGTATGGAGGAAGATACTGATGAGCGTAATGAGAGAGCAAGAAAAGCATATCAGTCTCTATTAACAGTAACAGCACGTACACCAGATAACGAGGAGTACCTAAATTTTTCACGTGAAGTTAAATCACTTGCACAAACTAAGTATAACTTTACATTTGGTAACAGTTTGTTATCAACATTTGTTGCTGCATTCTATGATGCTGTATTTCTCTATGCACTTGCATTGAAAGAAAGTTTACCAAAAAAACCAGGTGAAGTAAATTTGGACGGTGGTAATTTGACGAGGAGAATGTGGGGCAAAAGTTTTAAAGGTAAAGAGGAGTTAGTAATTTTACACTATTTTAGGTATTTTCATTGGGGAAAACTCGGGAGAGAATTTAATCATCTTGTTTCATGGAAATTTGACTTTTTAATCATGTTTGTCTATGAATTCACTAATTAATGAATTTTTAACTGAATAACTTCTCAGATATATTAAGTCATTTGAATTAATGAAAATTGAAATTTTGTTTATTCAAAGTTATTTCATTTGTGATCTGTTTTTTTGGAGATATTTTGAGATCCAATGAAGATGAATGAATTTGGATAATCCCAGGAAAATTCCAAAACGAGGGGAAAATCCTGATTTCTCAGATATTGTGATTTCAGAAAATCCTGGAAAATTCAAAAAAATCTCGAATTGAGAAATTGTTTTTTGAATATTACGTGGGCAAAGAAAGACTGTCGGAATTTAATTTGGAAAAATACCGAAAAATTACAGCAAATCCGAAATTGGGGGAAAAATCGTGATTTTTCAGATATTGCGTGGAAGGGGAAAGCTGCTGGAATTTAATTTGAGGAAATCTTAGACAATTTCGGAGGATTCAAAATTGAAAAGAAAATTCTCATTTTCTAGATATTTCGTGGGGGAAAAAAAACTGCCGCAGTTCAATTTTTGGAAAATCCTGGAAAATTCCACAAAAAGTTAAAAAAATTTAGAAAAATCCCAAATTGGAGGAAAAATCCTGATTTTTCAGATGACATTTACCCAAAGAGAGGTTACTGGATTTCAATTGGGAAAATTCCTAGAAAAATCAGAAAAATCCTAGTAAATCACAACTTTTGAAAAATTCCTGATTTTAATTCCTTTACATTTTTTTTAAATAACATTTTTCTTTCATAAAAACGATTTCCGTAGCCCTCAGTTTTCTCTCCGGACAAGAATATTATAAAAAACTTTCAAATTTTCCATAATTTTCAATATTATCAATTTTGTTTTCAACAGGAATAACCGGCGATGTAACTATTGACGAAAATGGTGACCGCCTGGCCGACTATTCCCTCCTGGATATGAATCCCGAGACATCGAAATTCGAGGTGAACAAACATAGAAACCAGAGAACATCAACATTGATAACCAACAATGAAACTCACCTCAATTTTTCATGCATTTTTCATTTCAGATTGTAGCGAATTATTATGGTGCTAATAAAACCCTTGAGTATGTACCTGGCAAACGAATACACTGGTCTGGTGGAAGATTGGAGCCACCACCTGACACACCTAAATGCGGATACGATGGATCGTTATGCCCAGATAATAGTTAGTAATTCTATAAATTCTGAAATTTATGAAAGTGTCGGTACGAAGTATTTTACGTACAGGAGAATGGATATTTTAATGGAACAATTGGAGATAAAAATTTTCTGATGATTTCACTCGACAAGCGAGATAAAATTTATGATAGAAAATATTGACCTGATTTTTTTCCACGAATTTTTGGACAAATTTACTTGTTCAATGAAATTATCGATAAATCACTATTTTCGTTGATACAGAAAAATTCAATTTTTTTCTCATTTTTTTCTTGAAAATATTTTGCAAACTTAGCAAGATTTGGCAATTCCATTTCGATCCCTTTCTCTGTAAAGACCGGAGTGGTGATGAAATTTGAAAAAGAGAAAATGCACCTGATTTTTCTTTTTACAAATTTTTGGGAAAAATTCAATTTTTTAACGAAATCATCGAAAAAAATGGCTATTTCCAATAATTCAGAAAAATTAGATTTTTTCTCAATCTTTTCTTGTGAATATTGTGAAAATTAAGCAAGATGTGGTGATTTCTTGATTTTTTTTTCTGCAGACAATTTAAAGAGCTTAAATGAAGAATTCACGTAAAATCGCCTTATCTCGTGAAGTTTCCAAAATATTTCCTTGAAAATGATCACAAAAATGAGTCAAAAACAGAAAAAATGAGCAATTTTCTTTTTCACTCCGTTTTTTGAAAATAAAATCATCATAAAATCTCTATTCTCCAATAAACCCACTGCTTCAGATTGATTTTCACTACTCAGAATATCGAATTTCTCCCCAAAATTCAATATATCCATTTCACCCCATTCCTGTCACAAGTTCTGATGAAATAATTAAATTCAACAGCATTACCAGGATACGCAATACTCTCCATTGTCCTGAGCTCCATTGTTGTCGGACTCGTTGTCGTATCAGTCATCATTTACAGGTAAATATTCTCCACTGAATAGTCACATTTTATTTGATTAAATATTGAGACTCATTGATATTCATCGAAATCTGGGGAGAAGCGAGAAATTCAAATCGTCACGATACAATGGAATATTTACATGAATCACTTAGGCAAATACTCCCTTTTCCTTTCAATTTTGAGTGAAAAAAAAAGAACAAGTAGTAGTACTTTGTGTAGAACACGTAAATATCAATTTCGTCCTTTTTCTAATTCATGTCACGAAATGAGAGCAGCTTGTTTATCTTCAGTTACAAAATATACTCAAGTTTCCATGGGTTTTTCCCACTGTTTCGCTTCTAAATTTCGATGTTTCTCAGGGGAAAAACACTCCATCTCCCCTCTTTTACGTCGACGGAGTAGATTACCTATATATGTATATGTATATAAAGGGGAGAGTGGAGTAAAATGGGCCTTCCTTGTGACACGATCTAGTATTTTTTTTTGAGTGAAGGACTTGATGAAATTTTTTTTTGAAAAATTTGAAAAAATGCTGCAATATGTTGTGCATTGTTGATGAATTCTTTCAAATTTCTTCAGAGACTGTTCCACTCTCAAAGAAATCCCGAATCAGAGAAAGTCCCTGTCCCTATCTGAGACTCTATATATAGGCAATTCTCGAGTTGCGAGACGAGACAATACCATAACTGGTATAGAGATGACGATACGAGACGAGAGTTATCGAATTCTTGCCTCGTATCGTATCGTGGCCACACTAATTTTGACCCACTTTCCCCTACCTATATATATATTTCTACCTATATATTTCTGGGGTGAATATCTCCAACCCCTTCAGAGCAATCATTGTCGTAGTTAGAGGTTCTCGGATGTATTTACCTTGGACATGATTGAGGGGAGAAAAAAATGTTGGTATTTATCGTTGATTGAGGGACTGCACGGTATTTATCGCGAGATTGACGAACTTGATGGGTACTTCGATCGCATTTTACAATGCGTAATGAATAATCGATTCATTGAATTGAGGATAATGTGGGTAATTAGGTGAGCGGATTATGTTTCGTAAATTGCTTGTGAAACTACGTGAAAATCGTTGTTTTCCATAGGGGGGAGATGGATCAAAGGGACATAAGGGGGGAGATGGATCAAAGGGACAGAAGGGGTGAAACGGACTCATCTTAGTTTTTATGTTTTATAAGTAGTACAGCTAGGTCGATTCTAAACCACATGAGGAATCACTCAGAGAGAATGAAAATGGCATAAGTCTAGTTGACGTCATCACATACTGGAAAGCGAAATTCTAAGAAATGACGTCATATTGGGAAATGCTAAGGAATTAAGTGAGTGACATCATCTTGAAATAAATGACCCTGGAAATTCTGAAAAATGACGTCATTCTTTAGAATTTTCTCTCACCATGAATTCAATATGGCATCATTCCTTCGAAATTTCCCTTTTCCACGAATTTCGGAAATTCAATATGGCACCATTTCTCAGAATTTCCCTTTCCAGCATGTGATGATGTCATTCACTCAATTCATTAGCATTCCCTTAGTGATGGACTTAAGCCCTTTTCATTCTCTATGAGTGATTCCTCTTGTGGTCTTGGATCCGTCTAGCTATACTACTTTTATACCATGGAAATCACTCGAAATCGATGGAAATATTGAAGATACGTTTTTTTCTGATGATTCCATTGGGAAGCTGAGGAAATTTCAGCATTTTTTCGGAAATTCGACTTTTTGGTCATGCTTTGGAGGTGGAATCTCTTTCGTTTTTGAAAAAATGACTTTTTCGAGGATATCTCCGGTTCCATTGGTCGTAAGTTACAACCAATAGAACCAGAGATATGCCCCAAAAAAAATTCTCTTGATTCTGGAGAAGAAAATCCCTTCAAATCTTGGTAAAAAAACTAGAATTTTTAAAAAATTTGAAAAGATTAATTTTGCAAACATGTTTTCGATCAAAATTTTTCCCAGTTTTTCAATGAAATCCATTTCCCCCCACTCTCTCCTATATATCTCTGAAGCGAGTAAGTTTAGAGGAAAATATCAAGAGACCTTTTTTGTAGAGAATTCAATTCTCTACAAAAAGAGATTTCTCGATAAATTCTCATAAATCTTGCCGCTTCTGAGATATTTTAAAGATAATCGAGAAATGTCGAAACCTTGACAAGACAAACACTTAAAAACCTTGAAAATACAAATAAATCAGTACTTGCAGAGTCTCTGGAGCAAATAATATCAATAGGTATTATTAAAAATAACCTAGCTTGAACATTGAAACTCGATGAAATTGTCCCTGTTCCAATGGCCTTCATAATTAATGGGGATTCAGGAATATCCTGGATTTCTTGTAATTATTCGCTTGGAAATGTTTTCAAATTAATTTGCGTTTTAATTGGCGATCCATTGTTTTCAATTGTCACTGTTTAATTCAAATAATACAATGAAAATAGAATGTTGTTTTCCACTGGGAAATACTTTTTTTTTATGAGTTTGTAAACTCCAGTTATATCTGAGAGAAGAAATGGAGGAAAAATCCATTTCCCATGGGAGTTCATGTCAAACTGCATGTCCTAGAAATGTGACGAATGGAAATAATCTACATTGAATTTTCGTAGTAAATTATAATGATAATAAATATTTATATGTTTAATCTCAGAAATTCATTATTTCGTACAAATGATTTATTAGAGCGAGAGATGAAAATTTTCTCGGGCTTCAAAAAAAAATTAGTTATGTAAGTGATAATGTATTTGATTTTTTTTCAATTGCATTAATTTCAATGAAAAGGCAGAAAATTTTTTGCTAGGCAATGATATAATACAATTAATCTCAATTCAATCATTTTCAATGAGAAAAACCACTGATTGAATCTTTTTTTTTTTAATTTTTGCATGTTTTATATTCCTGATTGATTGTAGAATCAATTCTTTCTTTTTCCTGAAAATTGATTTTTTGGGGAGATTTCAATAAACCTGATTAATCGAATTTTCGATCCTTTTTTGGAAGAATCATATTGTTTTTTTTGTTTTTTTTCTCCAGGAAAATTCTGGGAAATGGGATTTATTGCCTTATAAACGAAAACTGGTGAAACGGAATTATCGAATGATACGCAATATTCCGAGTCTAACCCGAGATATCGTATCGATTGATCGAATTTTTAAAAATAATCGATCGGAAGTTGATGGGACTTTGTATTTCCCTCTAAATCGAAACAGGTCAAACAGAATCAAATTATCGATTGAACCGGAATTCGACTAATCGAAGTCAGACATCGATTGATCCAATTTTGACATCGATGAATCTAAAATGAATATCGATTAATCTAATAGTAATATCGATTAATCGAAATTTAACATTAATTAATCGAAATTTAACATTAATTAATCGAATTTTGACATCGATTGATTCCCTTAAACTAAAAGAGATGCAATGGAACTATCTTATGTTATGCGATATCTCGAATCTATTATGAGAAATCTCGAATTAAATGCGAGATATCGCATCTATTAATCGATATTAACAAAGATCGATTGAAGGTAGATGTGATATATATATTTTTTTCATTTTTTGAAGAAAAAAATGGATCCATCCATTTTAACTTTTCGATCTTTTGTTCTCTTTAATCGTATTCTCTACAGATTGATTCTTTGAGAATCGAATTTTTACCACAGATCGTTCATCACTAACTCTGTAAAACAGGTAGAACCCTAAAATTTCTCTATCTTTATCATGTTTGGAGATATTCGGCAAAAAACTGTTTGCAGAACGATGCTGTCTTCAAATCATCTCGCTCTACTGCCTCGCTATTCAATCCTCTTATTGTCGGTACCGCATGTGTTTCGACGATACAGAGACTTTGGAGATTACTATCGATCTACACTTCATTCTACTTACGGTAGCACGTAATCTCGCATTGCGAATTTACCGGTAACACCCTGTGGGATTGGGATTTTCGATCCACATAGTTAACACAATGTGTACGTTTCATGTATGAGAAAGCATATGAGGCTATTCAACATGCAAGATGTGTATTACGTATAACACGACACTGCACTTAATTGACTATAGATTTATGCAAAATTTGCGTGATTACTTTGGTTCAATGTAGGATAACAAAGTTCTTGACTTTATCCTGTTTTTTTTTTTAAGAATATTTCGGACTTTATGGGAGATAGGAAAATTTTTGAGGAGATTTTTTTTGTGGGTCTCGATCTGTTGTAGAAAAAAGATTTTCTAGGGAAAAGTCATATCTCCTCTAGATAATGAGATATTTTGATAGAAACAGGAATTTTTGCATTGAATTTCAGACCGATCATGAAGGTATTCGTTTATTTTTTGAATTTTCCTCTAAAAATCTATTAAGGTAGTATTTCAGCGAATTCCAGTATGCTTAACCCCTTATTTTTTTTGGTGCCTCATCAGAGATGTTTTTTTTACATTTTTCTGAATTTTTTCATAATTTTCCACCGTGCAGTTTATGAGCTATGAATTATCAAAGTTACTGAAAATATCGGTGGTGGGGATAAAACGCCCCAAATTGGACAGACATAACGAAATTACTAAAAAACCACACGGTTGACCCATTATTGAAAAACAATTGCCGCAGAGAACAACATTTTAACTAAATAATAAAAGAAAAAAATTTTAAATTCGTAACTATTTGCCTCTCTCTCTATCTCATGCTTGTGACAGAAGATCGATTTAATTAGAATTCGAGAAGAAAAAAATGATATTCACAAGCTGAAGATGTGACTTTCGAATAGTTTAATCACTTTTTCGAGTTAGTTGAAGCACTTTTTCCCGAATCATCAGCAATTAATTGGGAATTAATCTAAAAATCCTCATTCTTTAATGTTTTATCTACTCTACTCTGGGATATTCCCTAAAATGAACATCTTCTCTTCAATTTCAATAAATAAATGGAATTGAAATTCCTTTTGTGAAAAATATATTCGAGTGTCATAAAACTATTTGCTTTCGTTTCTCATCGTAAATTTTCTGAAGGTTTACGATTTTCAACAAATAAAAGTTTGTAAAAGGTATCATAAAGTGGAGGCACAAAAGTTTTCATTTATTGCAAATGTTCGATGATTCGTAAGATAATAAGAGAGCTGCAGTTGTGTTTGTTCACGTTGAGAAGAAGTGAAATTTTGTCTCAAGTGGTAATGAAATTCAGGAATTGCGTGAATTGAGTAAATCTCATTGAGAGGGTGAGGACAAAATAGGTGAAGGCTACTGTCATTCAATTCTTTTCATTTTTCGGGGTAAAATGGACATTATAATGGAACGGTTCTAGATATAGATTTCCAAAAAAAATCCAATTTTTGAAAAATTCCAAAAAATTAATTCTGGCAGATGATTTCTATCTGAAATTTCCTCAGATTTCCAATGGAATTATTAGAAAAAATTTATCTTCAATAGTTTCATTCATTCCGAGTGATTTCCATAGAATAAAACATTAAAATTAGGAGGAGCCCATTTTACCCCTCATGTCCCTTTTACCCCCCTTCCCTCCCCCCTATCGACAATTATTGGAGTGAAACTCATCATATTACAGCACTTTCCATCATGAATCTCCTGATATTTCCAAAAAAATTATAAAAAATATCAGAAATTCATCAATTTTGTTATCAAACGAGAATTTTTGGTTGATTCTCACAAATTCCAAATGATTCCCATTATACAAATCTTTCCATCAATTTGCGTAATTCCATGGATTCTAACTATGCACTGCCATCGATACCACAATGTTAGCCCTTGTAATGCATTCCACTCAAATTCCACTGATATTTGGTAATAGCAACGATTTATTGAGAGCTATTTTGATATTATTGATGATTTTCGGTTTAATTAACTTTCAGTAATGAATGCTTTAAATATTATTCGATGAACCGTGATTGATTCCGTAGATTTGAATTTTCATTTCACTTGATCGATAATTTTAATTACTTTGTATTTACCCATTATTTATAATTTTATATTTTTCCTAAAAATGTCAAATTTTCACTTGCAAATGAAAACTACGACTATGAAGATTATTCTTGAGGAATCTCGTAAAATAAGAGGCTTTGGAGAATTTATCAAGGAACCTTGCTTGTAGAAAATTTAATTTTCTACAAAAACTATCTCTTCACTTTTCCTTCTAAACACACTCATTTTCAAAGTATCTATCAGAGAAGAAACACGTGATCTTCAAAATGAACTTTTTCACGAATTCCAAATATCGATTCACGTATTTGAATATTTCCGTAATTTCCAAGCAGATGAATTTATCTCCGAGGGTGAAATTTTCATCTTGAAAAGGCAAAGTGAAAGGGCAGACGACAATATTTATCCTCTTTACTGTATATATACATATATATATATATATTCTGCCCACATCTAAGTCTCCAACGTTTTTCTTGTCTTTTTCCTCCTTTTCATCTTGGCGTTTCCCTCAGGCACTACAAACTGGAGGCGGAAATCGCGTCCATGACGTGGAAAGTGCATTGGGAGGACGTGATAGTAATGGCACCGAGAAAAACAAGGGGATCCATGTACTCACTAACAGGCAACAAACGTGGAAGCCAGTTGGTAAATATTATTTTTCTTATTTCTCACTTTTATTTCATTGTTTTATTGAATTGTTCGTTATTAAAAGCATGATACTTTGTCGAGAGAAGAGATGACAAAATAAATGAAATTATTAAAAAGACAGAGTACTTTCACCAGGATTTATGGGTGTTATTGATGTTTTTTTCTTTTCCTTATTTGTTGGAGAATTTCATTTTGTACTCTCTTTGAAGTGCGAATGTCTAGTTAATCAGCCAATTAAAAGTGATTTTATTGGAGTTTTTTTGTGGAATTGTGATACTGATTTAATTGTGATTTTCCTTTTTTTTCAGACTATTTATTCTGATGACAACATGAGCCTTGCGGGAGGAGTGGACAGAAACGTGTACATTCCTACTGCAATTTTTAAAGTAAATAGATATTTGATTAAGGTAGTATCTTAGTGAATTTAAGTACAGTTATTCCTTTATTTTTTTGATGCCTTATCAAAGGTACTGGAAACAGCGGTGGTGGGGATGACAGGCCCTAAATCGGACTGAAATAATGAAATTACTAAAAAACCACACGGTTGATCCATTATTTAAAAACAATTGGCGAAGAGAACAGCATTTTAACTAAATAATAGAAGAAAAAAATATTCAATTCACCGTATAGTTATTGAGAAATTTTAATTAGAAGGTAGTCGTAACTATTTGCCTTTCTCTCTATCTCATACAAGTGATATGAGATTAATGTAAAAAAAATTCAAGAAGGAAAAAATGATGTTCATAAGCTGAAGATATGACTTTCGAATAGTTCAATTACTTTTTGGGTTAAATTGAAGCACTTTTTCCCGAATTATCAGCAATTAATTGGAAATTATCTTACGAATCCTCATTTTTTCTGTTTTATCGACCGAGCTCTGGATTCTACCTTAATCCATATTCTCCTTCCATCAAACTTCATAAAACACCATCAGTTTTTAAAATAATATCTCAGGAAGTAAGCGGGACAGAGCAATTTTGCCCGAATTTTTTTTTTGTAACTCTTAAAATTCTCTACAAAAAAAAAGACTGGTAGAATCGCCCTATCTCGCTTAGTTTCAGAGATATTTAAAAAAAAAACCTGTCGATGAAATGAAATTTCGTCTAAAAATTTCATTCTTTCTTCATCTAATTATTGTTCACTCAAATTGAATGGCTATCCCATTTTTTTTGCTCAACATTCAACTTCCCGTTATTTCTCGTAACTTCGTATTTCATTTCTTCCTCACAACGATTAAGTCATCTTGCTTCAGCACTTCTTCCCGTTGTCAATTCAATTAGTCTGATTTTATATCCACTCGGAAGTTTTTACTCTCCACTGAGAAGTAAAAATATTTCTCAAGTTGGAGAAAAAAAAAAAAAGTGAATTGGAGAAATTTTCTTGCTTTCAGAACTCGAAGGTTGCAATAAAGCCAATACCAAGAAACAAAGTGGAGATATCGAGGCCACTTCTGCTGGAGCTGAAAAGGGTCAGTGAAAAAAATAACAGAATTTTATCATTTCATTTTTTGAGAATTATTGCGTGAATGAAAAAAAAAACAAAGATAATTCTACTTATTTTTGTTATTATTTTTCTTCAAATGGCTTATTTTTAATTTCATGTTGTGAAAACTCAGTTGTTTAATTTCATTTTCTCGGACTTAACAAAAAAAATTAGTTACGTAAGTGATAATTTATTCACTTGTTCTTTTAATCGAATTAATTTTTGAATGAAAAAACAGAGGAATTTTCGCTGGAAAATTATATAATACAATTAATTTCAATTCATTAACATGAATTGAAAAAAATAAAACTTCCTAATTAGATCGTACTTTGAAATATTTTGGAAATTAAGCGAGATAGCGAAATTTTCGTGGAAATCTCTTTGTAGTTCTGATTCTCTTCTACAAGAAAGTTTTCTTCAAAAATTTCCCTATCTCCATTATTTTCGGAGATATTCGACAAAAAAGAACTGTTTGCAAAACCATATTGTTTTCGACTGATCTCGCTTTACTACCTCGCTACTGAATTCTCTCATCATTCGGGAACATATGTATTTTGGTAATACAGAAATTAAAAAAATTATTTCAAGGTAAACCGAGAAAATTAGATTTATTTCTCTGATTGATAAATAAATAAAAAATTTAATTTAATTCTTCATTAAATATCGTCATCTTAGAAACAAAAGAGCGTAAGTACTATTTATAAGCATAGCACTTATGCCACTTTGTTTCTAAGATGATGAGACATTAAAAAAATTAATTAATTTGAAAAAACCTCTAATTATTCTTCATTCAATATTCAAAGAATTAACTAAAAAAGAGAAAAATCCTCTACTTATTTTTCATTCGATTTTCTTTTAGTTAATTTGAAATAATTAATTTCCATTCTCTGAATACTTACTTCTTGAAAACTCAATTTTTCATTCTATTCTCGAAACATTCATCTTTGGTTGCATGCGACAGGTTGTTTTATTCACGTGGATGGTCGTTTTTGTTACTATTACAGATGAAGGACCTTCAGCACGATCATTTAGTGAGGTTTTATGGTGCCTGTGTAGAGCCACCGCACTGTTGTCTATTAACCGAGTACTGCCCCAAAGGTTCACTCCAGGTCAGTTAACTCATTGTGTGAAGAAATGCTTTTTCAAGCTCTTCAAAAACTTTTCCACATCAATTTTACTCAGAAAAGTTTTCCTCACACAATTTTGCGATGCAATCGCAATTTAATCGCAATTTATTGCATAATTTTTTTTTAATTCTCATGAAAATATTTGGAATTAAGAAAGATAAATTTTTTTTTTAAACTCTTTTTCTTTTAATTTACATGGATTTATTCATTTATTTTTTGATTTATTTATTTATTATGAGAACTATGACCCAACAGCCTAAGCCAATGACAGCGTTGAAAGTGATAATTACAATAAAAGATAATAGCAGAATTAATAAAGTAGTGACAGATAGTCAATTGCTTTTAACAGTAGTATAAAAAGGTGATTACATAATATAAATAATATTCATGTTACGAGATTTATAATAACGATTTTACAAGTGATTTTTTCGATATCCTCTGCATAATGTTAGCGCTCATCATCCAGCGCTTCTAATTGCTAATATTAAATGTGTAAAATCTAAATAAAATTTAAACCTGTGCAATTTATGGTGAATTCTAAGAGTTATAATTTTGGCAATGTTAGTCTTTCATTACTTCGTGATACACTTGCGGCAATTACCTTTGTGAAAAATACGAGATACTAATTTTCTTAGTTTGAGTTATATATAATGTATAATTAATTGTGAATTTCTTCTTTTAGAATTTTTTGCAATTATGTTTGCGATGTTTGTGATTTGAACCTATTAGTGGCTTCGGCTGTTGAGTCTTCATAAACTAAATAAATAAAATAAATAAATAAAATGAAGTACATTCTCGTATTGGCAGGTCTATATTATCGGTAATTTACTTGAATACATTTGGAATTAAGAATTGAAAATTTTTTTTTTTTACTTTTTTTCAGGATATTCTGGAAAATGATCAAATAAAATTGGATCGTGTCTTCCGTGGTTCGCTCATTCACGACATTGTCAGAGGAATGGCTTATCTTCATGCCTCGGAACTCAAGAGTCACGGTGCTTTAAAGTCGTCAAATTGCGTCGTTGATTCGCGTTTTGTCCTGAAAATCACAGACTTTGGTCTCCACGAACTCCGGAAACCCTGTCTGCATGATTTGTACGAGGAAAAAGACAGCTACGCACATTGGAGAAGTGAGTGTTTTTTAAAATTCAGTAGTAAAGCCATCAAAAAACGAATTGAAAAAAGTTTTTGTACACTGAGAAAGAAAAGCAGTGGTGAAAACTATCAAATATTTTTTCCATTGGTCCTTAGCAAAGATTTTATTTTAACGAGAGTATCCGCGCGTGCTACGCACGCGCCTTTCTGTCTATTCGTGATATATTTATTATATAGTAATGAAAAATTGACATTTTCGAGAATAAATATATCACGAAATTCGTTTGTACTCGTTTGTACAATGACATGTAAAAGAATGCTGATCCTGGATCCTGAAATCCTGAACTAAAAGGAGAACAATATATTGTCACCCTCGATATCGTATATTGAAATCAAATGAACCGATCCGAGTCAAAATTCGAACATGGATGCAACGTTCACAGTTTATTTCGTATTTTTAAAATTGACAAACTCAATACAGAAGGAGAGGGGAGAAGATTAGATGTGAGGATGATAAGAGATAGATAGAGGGAAAGTTGCGGTAAAATGATGTAGATTCTATGCAAAACACTTGAAATTAATGAGAAAATCCAAGATATATTTTTTTCAGCATTCTATTTAAGGTAGTTCATCTGATGATCGAATTAATGATTAGATATTCATGAAAAAAAATCAAATATACTCATAAGTATCTAAAAAGCCAGCTGTTAAAATTTTAATTCCTCAGGGTACCTTGCTCGAGAGAAATTAATAAATAAAGATTTTTTGGAATAACATGGTCCCTTATGGGTTTCCGTGTTGATATATAAAATTTGCAGCTATTGAAGATGAGATTGGGATGAAACTTCCATAATAAATGACAGAAAGATGCAAAGAATGTTTTGAGACCTTCCCGAAATCCATTTGATACTTGAGAATTTCAGAATGAATTAATTTGTCTTGAAAAATACTAATTTTCTGGAGTTTAACCTCCATTTTATCCGCGTGACAGTAACTTCAGAACCGCGCGCTTTTTGAAACTGATTAGAGTGCTTTCCGAATAAGGCAATGTACACTAAATCTGTACAGCAAATCATACAGAATTCATTGGAAATGTAATGAGTTTACCTTTTTCTTTGGAATTTTCCAAAAAATTATTTCTATAAAGTTGATTTTTTCCCAAGGAACAATTATGATTGGTGAGGAAGCATCCCTAGTATATATCAGCTGTACAGGTTATGACTACGCTAGTCATCGAGCCGACTACGCTAGTCGCATGGAGGATGGAAGAGATCCTCCATGGCTAGTCGTAATCGTCGTAATAAATATCCATTACTATTAAACAAAAACCAGATGAACTACCTCAAATGCTGCGGAAATTTACGGCGAAAATCATGTGTTAGTAATAATTTTAGATCATTTTTGAATAATCTTATTTTTGGTTAAGAATTGAAAGGGTAGCCTTTTGCATTTTTGGAAAAATTGAATTTTTCAGAAATATTTCCGGTTTTAATATCTCCGATTTTATTGGTTGTAGCATGAAAATTCCGAATGGAGGTGAAAGCTTGGATAATTTGCCGTAAATTCATGGGTTTGAATGAAAAAATATCGATTTTTGAAGTATATTAGAAAAAAAATTGATTTTCATGATAGTGCCCATAAAACCCATATATCGATGGCAAATGATCTCACCTCCCATTTCCATTCAGGCACTTCTTTTCCACCTGAAGGTTTCTCAGCTTCTTGATAGAATCATAAAAAAAATCTATCGTCAACCATTTCTTTCTACTGTCCCATTTCACCCCGTTTTCTCCCTGATGGGAATTCAAAATTAATAAGAAATAGGGAAAGTTAGAGAAAATGTCCGGAAGAGACATTATCAATATTCATGTTTCCTTACAAAGGAGTGGTGAAAATTTTCTGCTAAAAAAAACGCAGAAAAAAATGAAAATCTTCAACAGGCTTTTCCACTGATTTTTCAAAATCGATTCTCAATACTCATTGCAAACATCGCTAAGGATTTTATTAGAAATGAGCATTGAATGAATTTTGAAAAATCAATGAAAAAACCTGTTCGAGATTTCCATTATTTTCTGTTTCTTTTTTTTTTTCAATTCTCACCTTCCGTTCGTAAGAAAACATGAATATCGATGATATTTGGATCGTTTCTCTATGAATTTTTTTTTTCATCATAATTTTGAATTT
This sequence comes from Aleiodes alternator, assembly GCA_963921955.1. Lineage (NCBI taxonomy): Eukaryota > Metazoa > Arthropoda > Insecta > Hymenoptera > Braconidae > Aleiodes > Aleiodes alternator. The sequence continues at coordinate 5,408,030 of OY998099.1, read as the reverse complement.
TGATTGAGGAAGAAGTAGGTTGAAATGAACATTAAAATGAAATGGTTACAGATAATCGTTTTTGATAATTCCATCGAGAGATGTGAAAATTCAATCATAATGAAATCAGCACAAATCTCATGACTTTCTTTTGAACAAATAAATTTATTATAAAAAAATATTTGAAAAATTTGCACTCGTAGTTTTTTCGAATTTTCTACATGTGCATACCTTTTATTCATTTTTTAATAATTCATTCGTTAAAAAAAACAAAATTATAAGAATTGTTAGATGTCTGCCCGCTTTAGTATCACAGTATCATAAAATTTGAAGTGGAAAAGAAGTACCAGATTTGATTTCTCCAATTTTTTTTCATAATTACTCCGGTTCTATTAGTTGGAGCATGAATATTCTGAATGGAGATGGAAAGTGAGATCATTAGCCGTCAATTTACGGGGTTCTCAACTGGAAAAAATCGATTTTTCAAGTACTTATGGGCATTTTCATGAAAAGCAGTTTTTTTCGTAAATATTTCAAAAATTGATATTTTTCATTACAACCCACGATATTACGACGAATGATCCCACCTTTCACTTTCATCCGGAATTTTCAGACTACAAACAATAGAAATGGAGATATTTCCGAAAAATTGAATTTTCCCAAAAACGCAAAATGGCAGCCCTTCAAATTTTAACCGAAAAGTCGAATTATTAAAAAATGATAGAACACATGATTTACACCACGAATTTCTTTAGATTTTCAATAGAATTATGAAAAAAAATATATCTTCAATGTTTTCAATTAATTTCAAGTGTTTTTTTTTCATAAAATGAACATCAAAACTGAAATGTGTCCAACCTTTCCCTACATCTATCTCTTATCATCCTATCATTTCATCAAAAAAAATAGCATGACCATGAAGTTTTCAAACAGGTTACATCTCATCATTAGTTTTACTTGAATATCGGGAAAACTAAGCGAGATAGAGCAATCGCGTCAGAATCCATCTTTGTAGGTCTTCAATTCCGTTATGAAAAAGCTTCGGAGCGAATCTCCCTTTCTCCTTTAGATTTTGAGATATTCCAAAAGAACTACCATGATGAAATCAATTTCTTTGAAAACCTAATATTGATAGAAGGATGAATATCAATGATCCCCACTTGTACTGGTAGTAAATTTTGATAATATTACAATTTACATTTTTAATCACATTCTTTAGTTGTGATATACAGGCTTATACAAATCAGCAAAATCACGACGGTAAAATTTTTAGACCAATCGATTTTATTTCATCATCAATTTCCTGAAATTATCTCTGAATCGTAGCGAGATAGAGCGATTTCTATGACGACTTCTGCTGTGAAAATTTCAAAAGCTATCAAAAAAAGAGTAGTAGAAATCACTATATGTTGCTTAAATTTCGGGATATTTCTCGAGAATTGGTGATAAAGAAGAATCAATTTCTCTGAAATTTTTGTATTATTCCCGAGCTTCATCTTTTATTAACGAACATCTTCAGTCCATTGATTACCTTTGCAATCATTAAAATCTCGATGATTTTACCTGTTATTATAAGATTTTTTTCTTGCATTTTCTTCTACTTTCAATCCATTCAATCACATGGAGCTAGTTATTGTATGCATGTGCATAAAAATAGTACAATAGTTCAAATCAGCTCTGGCTTACGGCTATAGAATTTGCAGAGAAATCAATTATATTCCATCATCAGTTTGTTAAAAATATCTCTGAATTTAAGTGACGAAGAGCAATTTTTATGAGCTTTTTTTTATAGAGAATCCAAGGGACTACAAAAAGGCCATTATAAGAATCATGAGATCTCACTAAAATACCGAGATAATTTAGAGAAATAGGTGACGAAATAAAATCATGATACTGAAAATGACATGGTAATGAAATGAGCAGACATCTGAAAATTTTGTGCAGTTTTTTAACGCAATAAATCATTATAGAACTCCTATTTAAGCCATTTACACTTACGAATTTTTTCATTCTCTATATGTGCATTTTTTAGAAATAATTTCTCTGTTAAAAACACAGAAGGGTTAAAAAAATGGAGAAAAGCAAGGAAAACTTTACTCCAAGAATTCTCGCGGAATAATGAATAACAAAATATGAAAAATACCTTTAAAAAATGGTTATTTTTGAGGATACGATGAATGCGCTGTGATTAATTAGAATATTACAGATTTTCAATAAATTAACAAAAAGGCAAATCGATTGACCAATTTTCAAATAAAACATGGGTGGCCTGGAGCAGTCAATTGACTCACTTTTTTCTTAATTTATTTAAAAATCTGTAATATTCTAATTAAACCCAGCGCGTTTCATCTCATTTCTACAAAAATAACCATTTCTCAAAGATATTTTTCATATTTTTTTATTCATTATTCCGCAAGAATTCATGGATCAAAGTTTTCCTTGCTTTTCTCCATTTTTCTTAACCCTCCTGCCCTCTTAAACAAAAAGAATCTAAAAATTGTCAGATGTGCTCTATTTTCAATATCATGAAAAAACAGACATCTGAGAATTTCTTATAATTCTTTCTCTTTTAACAAATAAATTATTTTTAAAAAAATTGAGAATAAGCATATGTAGAAAATTTAAAAAACTATGAATTTTAAATTTTTTGAATAATAGTTCATCTCTTTAAAAAATCCAAAAAATTGTCAGGCGTGTGCTGATTTCATTATCAGATAAAATTAATTTCTCTGAAAACTTCGTATTCTCTCTGAGATCTTCATCTTTCATCTTTCTCCACACAATCACTTGATTTTATTAATTAGATTTAGTCATTAAAATTCTGTATTTTTGTCTTATTGTGATTGCTTGATCACGTTAAATAACCGTTGTGTAGATGTGCAATAAATAAATTTTATTTCATTTCCCATGGCAGCGAGAGGTTAGGATGCTATTGCATGAATTATGGGAACCTGCAAATATTTCCCGAACCTACATGAGGCTGGCTCTCTCATTGAAATCATCAATTATTTTACCGATAGCGTATTTAATTTTCAAAGACACCATAATTAACACTTTATCACGTAAAACAACTCGGAACATTTTGACATATCCCAACCAAGCATCAGACTCGAAGAAAGAGTAGTTGAAATGACCGACAGATGTCGCATCGGTTTCGCCCTTACATCTTACATCTTACGCAGTATCGATATATTTTCGATTCGATATCCTTTCCTTTTTATAGTAGGATAATTAGGAAAGTTGTTGAATTTTGTTCGTGCAAATAATAAATCAACTTTTCGAATTTACTGCATTTTTGTTTGTTCATTCAAAGAAATCAACTGTTTGAATAAACAAGATTCAGTAAATTCAATAACTTTTCTAATTATTTCAACATAAATATTTGCTGTGGAGGAATGGAACGGATATTTGATAGTTTCTACCACTTTTTTTCCTCAGGTGAGGGATGAACGTGATACATTAATAGAATCATTCATTTATTTATGAAAATCCTCGATAATAGAAACCGTTCCTTTTTTGGTCAGTGTCCATCTATTGGTCGTGCGACCCTAGGTTTTTTCTGATGATTTCATTGAAAATCTGAGGAAATTTTCATTAGAAAACGTATATAAAAATTCATTATTTGAGAATTTTTTGAAAACTCGTCTTTTTTGGGTAAAATTAGGGTCTAATGCTTTACGAAATTGAAAAATTTCATTTTTTCGGGGATATCTCCGGTTCTATTGGTCACAGCGACTTGGGACCGATTTTAAATGAAAGGTGAGATCATTTACCATCAATTTATGTTGTTTAAAAAAAATTATCGATTTTTGAAGATTATATGAACGAACTGATTTTTATAAAATGATCCATAAATCACTGAAAAAATGATTTCAAAAATTGAGAGCCACATAAATCAATGGAAACTTATCTCACCTTTCTTTTGAGATTATTCCCAGGTCGCTACGACAGATAGAACCGAAGGTATTCTCGATAAAGTGAGAATTTTTGGAAAATAGAAAGGGTTTGACGTCCAATAGATCTCCAAAAAAGTAGAATTTTCAAAAAATTCATAAATATCAATTCTGACACATGTTTCCCACTTGCAATTTTCTCAGCTTCTCCATGGAATCGGTGATAAAACTCCATCTAAACCCCTCCTATCGAAATCCCCATTCTACTCCACTTTCCCCTACATTTTTCTAAAAAAAAATTCCGGAATCAGTGGATTTAGAATAAATTCCATAAAAAAAATTTTTTTCTTCAAAAATTAAATTAAAAAAAAAGGTTTCTTCACATTTTCTTGCAAATCCACTCGTTCCGGAAATATAGGCAAAGTACAATCCTATCTCCTATTCTTTATTTGATGCCTTTTAAGCGAGAAAGTTCATTTTAAAAGTTTGGAAAGTTATTTCAAGATGAAAATATGAATAAATTCACAAAATGAAAAACAAGCCGGATTTATTGCATTCTCAAAGATTAATCAGCATATTCAGATTTATTTCCCTTGACAATTTTTCCAAAAATAGCCTTCATCTCCATATTCATTTTCTGCATTTCACGCTGCTATATATGTGTTAAATTTAAAAAAAATGTCCATGAAAAATACACAGCCATGAAATGTTTCTCTGGATCTAATTTCCTCAGTGCATTACGTCAATCTCACTTCCAATACACCCAAGTATATTCCCTAGAATTTCATTAAAATTCAGTTAAACTTTAAAATATTCATATTTCTTTTCACCTTTCAAATGCATATGTAAGTGAAAACGTGAAGGGAATACGTGGAACAATTTTTTTCCACAGTAAACAGTCTGTGTTTGTTGTATTCAAACACGGTGTCGCCTGTAAAATAATTCGCCAGCTCTTTTTCTCGTGAATAAAAGGGATGGACGTGAATTTTGATTTATTAACACGAAAAAAAGTAATAAAAAATTGAAAAAATATCATTTTTTTCTATTTTTCTATTCTGAAAAGTTCATATACGGTGAATATAATGCTAAAACTTTTACTTTTTTCCTCATTTCTCATTGGTTGACCAAGATTACGCGCTCGATTCAAAAAACATAATAGAAATGAGGGATGAAACTATTTTTTTAAGTCATTATCAATCATCGGTAATAGTTTTCAATTTAAGGATATCCAATTAGTTCCGATAATCTATTTTCTCTTTTCAATTTTGAGCAGTTTCGATAGAGTAGGATGAGGAGATTCTGTCAAAATATACTTTGCACCATGTTACCGGACAAATCAAGCCAAAAATAATTATTGAAAAAAATTAAATTGACATTAAAACTCCACAAGCGAGATTCGATATTTTTTGGCATTTTTGAGGGGTAAACAGGCTTTCCGTTTTTGAAAATTCTCAGTTTTTTGCAAATATCTCTGGTTCTACTGGTTGTAACAATTCGGGGTTGGCTTCAAATGAAAGGTGAGCTCATTTCCCATCAATTTATGGGGTTTTGAATTCGAAAATATCAATTTTTGGAATAGTTATAGGCCAAAAACTGTTTCACAAAACTGTTTCACGAGAGTGCCCATAAATACCTTAAAAATCGATATTTTTTGATTGAAAACCCTATAAATCGATGGCAAACGATCTCACCTTTCCCCTCCCGTCGGATTTTTTACGCTACGATAAATAGAACCGAAGATATTCTCAAAAAACTAAAAATTTTCAAAAAAAGGAAGGTTACATCTCTAAAATGCTCAAAAAAATCAAAATCGTCAGAAATTCAAAAAAATTAATTCCGGCATTTGTTTCCCGCCTAAAATTCCCTCAGCTTTCCAATGAAATCAGGAAAAATCATCTACCGTCAATATTTCTATGAATTTCAAGAGTTTTTCATAATATTTGTCGAAAAATTTAGATGTGTCCATTTTACCCCTGATGCCCATTTTGCCCCATCTTTGCTTATACAATTGTAACTACATTGGAATATGTATTCCAATAATTTAATTTCATTTCCCAAATGATAAGATAGATTCCAATGGCAGCATCAATTAAACAATCGAAATTCTTACACTTAGAAAAACGAAAAAGTAGATCATTTGGACCTATCACTTGGATTTCTTTATCTCGAAGGATAATCATCGAAAAAATTCAAAAAAAATAAATTTAAACAAAAAAATCATGAGATCATCTATTGTGCTCTTAAGTGCACGTGATCGGTGCCATTAAATAAATATTAGGAATTTCTTTTCATCGATAAAATTCAATCGAATAAAAAATCCCGTGAATAAAAAACTTTTCTGATTTCAAAAAAGAGAAAAAAAATCAAATCAGTTTTTACTGAGAAAAATCCAAATACAAAAGAGGAAATTGATAAAGTATGAAGAAGAAGAATCAAAGCAATATTTTCAATATTTCTTTTTTTATTAAATAAAATTGCAGAACAGCTATGGACAGCGCCAGAGCTATTGAGAATGGAGAGGCCACCGCCTGAGGGGACACAGAAAGGCGACGTCTACAGTTTCGCCATAATCGTCCATGAAATCGTGGTACGCCAAGGGCCATTTTACTTGGGCGAAGACAGCAACTACTCTCCAAGGGGTGAATATTCTCTCTCTCACACTCTCAGCTGTATCAATAGACTCAGTCTGTCTCCGTGCTATATTCTTTCCTATTTGTCTTTTTTGTTTCATTTTAACTCGTATTCTTTGATACGGTGAGTCACTCACGGGAGTCATTTCAGTGCAATGTATCCGCAGTTGGAATGCATCTCCTGAAGGGAGATGTGCGGTACTGTTGGCTTGGGTTAACGGGCTCTTCAAATGAATTGATATTGGTGCAGTCTATTAGTTTTCATGTAAAAGATACTGGGACCAGACTCTTTATTATTCAAATTTTCAAGAAATGAGACTTTAAAACAGTGCTCATGAGGATTAACCGATTTTTCCATATTTCTTGAAAAAGATCTCGGAAATCGAGATAAGTAGCGCAATTTTTGGAGAGATATTTTTTTTAGCTCTTGAAAATCCCTACAAAAAAGGTTCCTACAATAAAAATTCACTATCTCTTTAAAATTTCAAGATATTAAAAGAAGAAGGGAATCAATTGGCGAAAAAACGGGTTTTCGAAGACTTTTGAGTCATTGAAAACTGCAGAAAAAGGGGAATCCTGCTCTGTATCATCGACTGAGCTCTCGCACAATACTCCAAGATTAAAATCCGCAAAATGCAATTATTAACCGCTTAATTGTTCAAATTTTTCGGGAATGAGACTTGAAAATGGTTCTCATGAGATTCAACTGATTTTTTGTTCTTTTTCAAATAATATCTGGGAAAGTAAGCGAGATAGAGCATTTTTCGCAGAGACGTCTTTTGTAGCTCTTCAAATTCTCTGCAAAGAAGGTTTCTACAAAAGTTTCCTCCTATCTTCCTTGATATTAAAAAAAAAACATAAATCATAAAAAAAATGAGTATTCTTCGACTTTTGAGTTATGGGAAACTAAGGAAAAAGGGGAATCTCTCTCTCTCTCTCTGCCGTCTGAGCTCTTGTACAATACTCAAGCTTAGAATCTGTTGAAGCACAAAAAAACTCTATTTGTCAAAAAATGCCATTATTCAAATTCGATAAATTGGAAAATTAATCGAGGTTTCGTTGTTTTTTTTAGAAATATCTCGGAAATTAAGCGAGATACCTGCGTTTTTCTTTTGCAGAAACCTCTCTTCTAGCCCTTGAAATTCTCTAAAAAACAGGATATGTGCAAGAATCTCCCTATTTTCCTTATTTCTCAAGATATGTTCAAAAAAAGAAATTAATTGTAGAAAAAATGAAGTTTTTTTCGACTTTGAGTCATCGAAAACTACCCAAAAAGGGGAATCCCTCTCTGCATTATCAACTGAGCTCCTGAAAAATCCTTCAAGATTAAAATTCAAAGTACAACAAAACTCTGTTTACCGTAAACTCCAATTATTCAAATTTAATGCAGTGAAAAAAGTCCATTATCCGCCTCACTTTTCATCCAACTTTTCACCGGACAATTACATTTGTAAGCAACGTAGAAAGAGATCTCGTCACATCTTACCACATCCTCAAGCTTTTAACTAGACTCATTAAGAGTTGGACAACGTCGTTAAACTTCCTGTCACTCGGCAGTTACTTTAATCCGAAAAATTGAGATTTTACAGGAAAAGTTTTCATCCTCTCAGTGAGAATACAACGAAAAAATAAAAATAAATGAAAGTAAAGAGCTGAAAAGTCAGAGAATTCATTTGCCATTATGACGAATAAAAAACTCTCGAGTTTATCTTTTTTAATGGGTCTGGTTAACCCAGAGGGTAAAAGCTTTTTCAAAAGTTTTTGACGGAGTTGGCATCAGACGTCAAGTTTTATTCGAAAAGTTACAGGAATCATCCCTTTGATGCATTCTGGCATTTACCAATGGAGTTTGTATTCTATTTTCCCATCATTTTGTAAAGCCTTTGGAGCATAATCATGTTTGGAAGAGAGTTGAGAATTTTCGTCTGAATTTTCCGTGCAAAATCCCGGAAATTTCAAATGAGACACATTTATACTGAAATTTCAGATAATTACGTCATTGAAAAATGAACACATCATCGGTTTTCGAATAATTTCACGCTGGGCTATCAATGAATTTTGTAAATTTCAATTTAATTGTTTCTTAAAAATTTTGGAAAAATAGAAATTTTTTTTTTTTAATTGAAAATTCAAGTCATTTTGATTCTGAATATTCATGTTCAGTTGAAAATTCAAGTAGCTTGTAGAATTCCCATCTTAATTCTACTTGAGACTCACAGATTCCTTTGAATTTCCTCTGAAACTCACGGATTTCATAACCATCTTCTCATTGGAAAGAATTCAATATCACGTTTATGAAAATTCCCATTAAATTGTCTATGAAATTTCGATTTTTTTCTAACCGTAAACATTTGAAGTGGGCAAAGGAAAGATGCGGGAGTTCGAAAATCCCAAAACTCAGGAAAATTTTTGAACAATTCTAAAAGATTTTCAAATGGGAAAATATCGTTATTTCAGAATCAGAAGGGCGTAACTGCTATACTTATACATCGCACTTACGCCACTTTGTTACTAAAGATTGCCGGAGTTCTGGGATTTCAAAAATCTGGAAAATTCTAAGAAATTCAGGAAAATTACGAAAAAAAATTCAAAAATGGGAGAAATTGATTTTTGAGAAACCATGGGGGCAACGGAATGTTGCCAGAGTTCTAAAATTCCAATATTATGGGAAATTTCAAAACATTAAGAGGTGGATAACAGTATTGCTTTTCAATTGATATAGCTTTTTCTGCTGATACTTTAGCAATATACTTCCGCATGGAAATGATACACCTTTTTTCAAATCATTATCGAAATATCAAATTTTGAAGAAATTCATTAAAACAGCAGTAACTCGAGAACTCATCATGCGAATAAGCTCAAAATTGCACATGCATCTAACTGATACAACTCTCGAGATAATATATGAGTGTAAGTAACATCAGTTGAATAGTTTCCAGAAATTCCATTAAAAACTGATTCTCGAAAAATGGACATATCTCAAAAACACCGATCGTATTCTCTTCAAATAAAGCTTAAAAAATAGAGTTCGTCAAGAGGATGTTTTCCACAAAATATGTAATTTTTCTATATAGCGTTTTGCTGTAATTGAGACCTTTATGCACACACAGACATGCACACACAGAGACATGCACTAAAATATCAGTTTCTCTCTATTTAGATCATTTTAAGTGTCTTCTATTTGAAAAATTACAATCGAAAATTCTGATGATTACATAGCTTCCATTCGGGAGCAAACAATAGGAAAAACTGATTTCCAAGAAAATTCATAGGCAGAAGAAGAAAAGAAATTGAAGTTCTGAAATACCAAAATTGTGGAAAAAAATCGAAAAATTGAAAAAAACCGATGGTTTTTTTTTTCACAAATGGAACCTTGCAGGTTTGCATTCGTGCGGCTTTCATTATCGTAAAACAAAAGGGACAATGGAAGAGCAGATAAACAGGATGATGATACCTTGAAGTGAAAACACGTTCAATGTCGATCAGCAGTGAGTCACCCCCATAAAAATGAATGGGACACGTGTAGATCGTTCGAAGCATCTTAAGAGATGAGGGAATCTTAATCAGTGATCTCGAGGTATATTCTTGTCATCATTTCTCTTCTTTGGCTGAGCTCTTTGACGAGACTTGAATTTTATAGGAATTTTTTGGACGATATGTTCCTTTGTTAAATTTCATATTTTCTCATCAATTTGTTTTGGAATAAAGATTCCCCGGGGGCGAATTACATATTCTGGGGATGAGCTAGATGTACGCATATGCAAAACACGAGTTTTTGTAGTTGACACGCAAATTTTCATCGTTCTACCCTCAAAAAAATGGGAAAATCATGAAAAATTACAATTTTGATTTTTTTATGAAGATTAAAACGTGAATATCCTGGAAATGAGTGGATTTAGGAGGACACGTAGAAAATTCAATCCCCTCTAAAAAAGGTTTCTTCATAGATTTTCCTAAACCCAATAGTTTCTTCAATATTTTTTTTTTTCAAGTTCTTTAATATCTTCAATAATTTTTCCAAAAAATTGCAATTATTGATGAAATATTTCCTGAATTTTTCTTTAACAAATAAATTATTATAAATAAAATGTTTGAAGAATTCACATTTACAATCTTTCAAACTTTCTCCATCTGCATATTTTTTATTTATTCTTTGAAAAATAATTCAAGGGGGAAGCAGGGCAAAATGAACTACTGAAGCTCAATGAATAATTTTTTTTAAGTGAAGGAATTCATGAAAAATTCTAAAAAAATTACACAACAAAGTACACATGCTGGAGCATCTCTTCGAATTTTTTCAGATTTTCTCTTGCAAAATCCTTCATTCCAAAATCAAATCCTGCATATTCTGCCATGGAAGTCCATTTTGTCCTTTTTTTTGTCGAAAGGAATAAAAATATGAAAATTGTAAGATTTCTGCTATTTTCAGTGGAATAATGAGACAATTGTTTTATCACCAGATTGGATTTTAAAAAATGGAGGAAGGGCTTTTTTCTTTAATTAATTCCATTACCTTCGAAACTGTTTTTCCGTGCACTCATGGAAATTTCTCCGATTTTCCATTGCATCCGGGAAATTTGAATAATCCATCAGATTTTATCGAATTTCGTGATAAAAAAAATCTGAACATTATTTCAGATTCTATTTTTCCATCATCAAAACTCATCTTCTGTCTCTGATATCACGTGTAAATCGAATTTTTTCCATTCTTTTATATTCTCAGGAGCTTTTTATTATAGGGGGAGGGGAAAAATGCCATTAAATATGTGAGCACTGATGAAAAATTCCACGTGGCTTTAGCGAGGAAATCGTTCTCTATTCTGGCGTCTCATGCATATAAGCAACGTCAAATATTTTTCACGTGGAGACGTAGAATCATGAGTGAATGCAGAAAAATTTGAAGTGATAAATTCACAGCTGCTGTGTTTATTGTTGCGATTCTTTATCTAATAGCTCGAGGCGGTTTATTCGAGAGGAAAGAAAACATTTTAAAGTTTTCTCAACGTTCTCACTCGCAACTGTCGGGTTTAAGGACAATTCACTAATTCTGCACTTTTATTTACCGAGGAGAGAGAATCTTTCTCGTTTAAAAGGAGATTGATTTAGTACTAGAGAAGAGAAGTGAAAAGACTTTTTTTGAAATATGAAGAAAAAAACTTGATTTTTCCAATTTTTGGACTTTTTTGAATCTTTTTAGAATATTTTAGAATTTCAGAATTCCAGGATTTTCTCAAATTAAGCTCCGGCAATCTTTCTTTGCCACATGAATCAACTTTCTTAAGAATCGGTTTCTTCAATGCTGGGATTTACGGAATTTTTCAGAATATTTCGTGAAGTGATAGGAGCACTCAGGAGAAATTAGTAGCACTTTCTACAGTTCCTATTCCCAGAAAAATTTTAATGAGCTTTCCTAGTTGTCCCATGAGCTTGCAAGAAACATGAATAAAAGAAAATAGGAAGCTTGAAAAGAAAACAGAGAAAAAAAATAGAGTGGAATGTTGGAGGAAAATAAATAAATAAATTTAATGGAGAAAATCTGGTGGAGAGCACAACAATGGCCAGAATACTATTTGTATGAGAATGTCGTGTACACAACAGATGAAAAAAAAGCGAAGGGGGGTGGGGTGAAGGAGCTTTACAGTAGAATAGCTCCATTATATTGTCGACAGGGTAACGAGGAAACGTGCTCAGTGCGTTTGGACATTCACGCCGTTGCTCTCTCTTGCCAATGGGAATTAAATCTCCAAGTTTATAATGCTGGAAGAAACTTTACTGCAGTTACTTCACTTTTAAGTTGTCTTTCTCATTATTCAGTTAGTCAACATTTTGATGATTTATGTTATCTTGTTTTTTTTTATGATTCTTTATTTATTATTATTTTTTTGGGTCTACTTATAAGTTTCTGCTTTTTTATCACTATTTCGACCAATAGGAGCAAGGGATTTGACATGACGTGGTGTGCATGATTTGGTTCATGACAATTTTATCTCTGCAAAAACATCTCATGACAAAAATATGTCAATCATTATCATCTCATACAAAAAATCTCAGTACAAAAATATCTCAATTAGTATTCTCTAATACAAAAAAACTCAGTACCTAAGTATCTTATCAGAAAAATATCTCAATTGAACATATCCATTGGAACAAATAAGAATATCATAGCAGAGAAAAATACTTCTGGTATCATCAACAATAGTCGAACAAATTACCAACTGAAACTGGACGCAATGAAAGCAGAATGAATAAAGAATGAAATTTTAAAAAATAACAATGAGTGAACATATTCGTGCACACGCACAATAACAGAAACAACAGCAATAAGCAAGCAGGAGCTCCACTACTTGTGTATAATTTGAACATCGTGCATTTGATATTCTGCCAATGCAATTGGCAGAAAGCTTCCGAATGGATTCTTTAATTTTAAATCTACCGTCATCGATTTATGCGTGGAGTGAGGAGACCGAAATAAGCCTCAGAGGATTAACCTCGTCCCAAATATAATCAATTGAATAGTTTTGAAGATATAGCTTGCTTCTCGGATGTTGCTATGCTAATATCTATGAAACTACTGAACCGATTCTGCTCAGTTTCAATAGCAAACTTTGTGCTTATCAGATGTATAACATCACACAATTTGAGGTCTCTATAGCTCAATTATTCCTTGAATTATAGAGGAATCAAAATTTTGAATCAAGACCACATGAGTAGCTTCTCAAATTTTTTCAGATTTTTCCGCAAAACTCAGTCACTTCAAAAAGAATTCGTGAATTATTTCGACCCCCAACCATTTTGCCCCGGTTTTCCCTATAGGATATTATAAGAATATCCGTAGGAATTAGAGACAGATCGAAATTTTATGAGAATGAAACTAACATAATCTCATCATTTTTTGATTTTTTTAAAATAAATAAATTCAGATATAAAGAAAATATTTGAAAAATTCGCATTTGAAGCTTTTAAAAAATTTTTAATGTAAATTTTTCACTCTTTTGAAACGATTTTTTTTTACGGTATCATGAAATTCCTGGTAATTGGATATTTTGATTGGTCAAAGGAAGACCATGTAAATCCTGTTTCATATGGAGCTTCATTGAATTTTCAGAATTTTTAAAATTCATGAAAAATCATGAATTTTGTTTCGAATGTTTTATTAAATAAAAAAATTATTTTATTGAAATATCTCTTTTTAGTTTCAATTATTTTTGCTGTTATTTTATCATTTATTTTTACAGTCTAGTTGGTAAATGCTTAATTGGAGTTTAATACTGCGGTGGAGATGAAATCCCTGGAATTTTGTAGGAATGTCTAATTTACGTGAAAACTACAACGACCATGGAGGAATTCAGAGAAATTGGGAAACTGGATGATAATTCTGTTTTATGGTACAAGAGGAAAAAATCGCGATTGAACGTAACGGGTATCGAAGGATTTTAATTGAACGAAAATTCAGAAGAGATGAAAAAAAATGGGATCGCTTTTTTCTAATGGCTTGTTAAGCTTTTTAGGTGACTCGAAAAAAAACTCCCTTCAGTTTCCGATGATTTAATAGAAATTTACCCCACAAATACTCTTTTTGTAGTGAATTAATGAGCACACATGTGAAATTTTTTTAGATTTTTTTAGCAAATAAATTATTATGAAAGGAATATTAAAAAAAAATTTTCACTTATAGTTTTCTATATTTTTTTACATGTGCCTAGATTTTTTTTTCAAAAATAATTTATTTGTTAAAAATATAAACAAAAAGACAAATTGCCAGATGTCTACTATTATCAGTTTCATCAATTTAATTCTCCAAAAAATTTCAACAAAAAAATTCTTGAGAAATTTTCAGAAATCATTTTTTTTTGAAGATACCATGGAAACTAAGTGAGATAGAGCTATTTCGCTTGGATCCTTCTTTGCACCTCTTGTAATTCTCCACAAAAAGAGGATTCCACTAAAATCGCTCCATCTCGTTTAATGTCCTAGAAATTGAAAAAAAGATGAAAAATGAAAATCACTCCAAATTTATCATTTTTCAAAATGTAAAACCAATCAGAAAAAAAAACATTTTTAAATTCCCATGAGCATTTACTGCATGTCGGTAACTCTAAACCCCCTAACCCCCCCATTTACCGACTCCAACCCCTCGATAACCCCCAATCGTCTTACCCAGCGTCGAAAACTCCGCATTTACCCCTAGAACCCCTGAGCTTTCGTCGGTAAAAAAGCTCTCAAACACTGGCAACCCCTTATCAACTGGTGTCGCTCTGCGGTGTAACCCCAGAAGGGGTTGAAGCCACCCTCTCTCGACTCGAGGGATGCGAGTTCAGTCAGAGGCTTGACGCGTTCGCGGTCGTACGCGTCCCCCAATCGCCTATTCATTCCCTCGACACGTGAAATAAAAAAAGTGGTGTTTATTATCGTCTGGTTTCTCCCTCATCCAATCAGAACTCGATTGGTAATCACACTGTCTCGGATTTTTTTGCACGTTCTCCGCCTTTTTTGTCTTTTCAATAGAGAAATAAAAAATTCATTTGCATTTACTTGCGCTTTTATTTTAACATTGTAGCTTGTTTGGGTGCTGCTCACGTGTTGATTAGGCGAATGTCACAATTCGATACGGGGATTATCCACTTCTACCCTTTCTCCTCTCTTCCAAGGCTTCCAACATCAATCGATTCTAGATTTACTCGGATTACAATCTACACTCACTCGCTTGTCATAAAAAATAAAAAAATTCCCACAAACTCTTCAGAATTAATATTTGAGAGGATGAAAAATAATTTTTTTTTCATTTGATGAAAAATAATTGAAAGGAAAAAAATTCTAATAAATTCGTTTTTCCTCAGTGTTCATCATTGCTTCGTTTTTTTCTCCCGGAAAACCATAAAATTTCAATGTAAATCGTTCCCTCATTTTTTTTTCATTCTTTTTTTCTCTCGAATTTCCGAATGGCCAGAGTGCTTTATTACATCCGCTATAGCTTCCGAATTTTATCATCTGGAAAAAAAAAGAAAAATACATTTTCTTCTTCTTTTTCTACTCTTTCCCCTCCAATATTTTCATGTAAACATTTGGGTAGAATGTGAAAAATGAGTGATTTCATTTTATTCTCATCCCTAGATAGCTCGAGGGGTCACGATTACACACAAACACACACACATACACGAGATCGATGAACTGCAGATTCTTCCTGTCGTTTTTGTTCTTTATCTCTGCGGTTATTTTTCACGAAAACCGAATTTTCTCCTCGAAAAAATGGAAAACTCCTCAACAAACTTATTTTTAAATTTTATAAAATCAATTTTTTTAAAACTAAACTCAATGCGACATTTGAAACACAAGCTATCACTTCAATAAGATCAAAAAATATGGAATAAAAATGTTAAAATCATATATTTTCAGTTGACAGAGTTCTCTATTTCCCCATTACCGGATTTTTTTCTGTTTTTTTTTTTTCTATTTAAAACGAGGGAATTGATATGAAAAAAAAAACGGGGAAAACAAATGGAGAAATTGAAGTTGCTCTACATTTTGTAGCGGTTCAGTGACCCAGTGACGATGACCGTTCAATGGCCGTGTTGGGAGAAGTATCTTTGTGTTATCCTCTTCAATTTTTTTATTCTTTTTTTTTTTTACCACTGACTTTTGCGAGAGAGATACAGTCTTTGTCATTCCCCGGAGGGCAACCGTAACTCCTCTGGTATTTCCTCTCTCTCTCTCTCTTTTTTTTTCTTTCTTTTCTTTCTTCTCATTCTTCTCGTCTTCGTAAAAGTTAATAACCAGGGAAGACGAAATGACTCGAAGAAATAAATGAATTTTTCATTTGAAGTTGTTAAAGCTGCTTTAACGATTATTTCAAGAGAATTACAGAAATTATCTTAATTATTATGATTTTTTTTTGTTGTGCTTTGTTGATGAGAACTGGATGAATTATTCAAATTGTTTCTCTGTCCTCGTTAATTTTGATGATTCGAGACATGTGGGAAATAGACGAGCACACAATTCTAGTTTAATAAATAAACGTGACAGGATAAACAGGATTTCTAAGTTTAGGTCATTTGGGCCTCGAGAGTTTTCGTGGTTGGGCTAAAGTTCAGAGGGTGAAAGCCTCATGGGGTGTTGGTCTAGTTCACTTGGTCATTTTGTACATATTTATTTAATTATGTTGGCTTGAGGATATGGAGTTGTATGAATTGATGATTTAGGGTAGTATCTTGGTGAACTTGATGACAGTTGAACCCTTATTTTTTTGATGCCGCATTAAAGATGTTGTTTTTTTAACATTTTTCTGAATTTTTTCATAATTTTTGACCGTGCAGTTTATGAGATATGAATTATCAGTTACTGAAAATAGCGGTGATGGGCATAAAACGCCTTTAATCGAACAGAAATAAAGATATTACTAAAAAACAGCATTTTAAATAAATAATAGAAGAAAGAAATATTCAATTCACTATATAATTATTGAGAAATTTTAATTAGAAGGTAGTCGTAACTATCTGCTTCTTTCTCTATCTCATGCATGTGAAAAAAAATTTTAAAAAAATTTGAGACTTGAAAATTAAATGTAAAAGATTTGAGTTTATGTAAAAAAAATTTGAGAAGCAAAAAATTATATTCACAAGCTGAAGATATGACTTTCGAATAGTTTAATCACTTTTTTGGGTGAATTAAAGCACTTTTTCTCAAATTATCAGCAATTAATTGGAAACAAGCCTACAAATCTTCATTTTTTCTGTTTCATGAACCGTAATCAAGAACACCCCTTCAAGAATTGAAAAATCCAAGTTACTCCTCATTATTTTTTTTAAATATCTCGGAAAATAAGCGAAATAGAGAATATTCCATGAAAATCTTTGTTGAAGCTTTCGTTCTCCTCTGGAAGAAGCGTCATCCCAAAAATCGCACTATCTCTCTTATTTTCCGAGAGATTATCCACCAAACGAACAAAATTACGAAATTTCCTTATCATTCAATTTTTTTAATCGTCCAAAAACTTCATTTGATTTAAAAAAAATCCGAGACAGAGTGCAGAATGAAAAATTTCCAGAAATTCTGATTGTTGTTGGACAATGCTGAATTGAATAGGAAAAATCCTGGATTTTCACGTGATTAAATTTGTTTTAACGAGATAAATGTGAATGCAATAATGGCGGAGAGAAGCAATGCATCGAGCACAAGCTCATTGGCACTACCGTCACTTCAAGGTGCAAGTCCAGATGGTGGTGCAAGTCCACGAAGAGCAGTTAGTCCTTTGCTCGAGGTGCGAAGGCCCCATTGCACATTAAACTGCGACTCATGCAGTGTATATCTCGAGGACATCTACAGGCACAGTACGTTGATCTTTCAGCAAGGTTGCTAAATTACTAAATGATTTATTAAATCATTCATATTTTTCGAAAGTCAATGATTATTCGAAAATGAGAGGCCTAAATGGGCTTGAACATTCAATTTTTTAATTTTTTCAGCATCTCGAAATTGAAAAATCATCTCGGAATGACAAAAAATCTCGCTATCCCCCAACAATTCTGAAAGAACCTCCAAAACATTTCTCTTTCATTTATATAATTTCAAAAACGAAAAAAATGACTCAATTAGTTTCTTTTTTTAAAGTGATCTCGGAAACTAAGCGAGATAGCGAAATTCAGATAGAGACCTTTTTTGTAGAGAATTTCAATGGCTAAAAAAAAGGTCTCTTCAAAAATTGCTCTATCTCTCTTGATTTCCGAGATAATTCAAGAAAACTGATTTCAAGGTCACTCTAATTTATTTCAATTTTCACATTTCACTGCGCAATTCAAATAGAGATGAATCAACTTCAGCTTTAGCGTGATTTGTGAAGTGAATTAAATTTCATTTCATTCGGGATTAAAATTTAATAAAGGATGAAGATTTTAAATCTTTTATCCTCAGTTCCAACTTTTAATTCTCGTATTTTTTTTTTCTACTTATCTTTTCACTGCAAAAAAATGCAAAAAAAAAAACAAAATAATGAAACGACAATTATCCTAATAATTAATTGGAAATTTCTGCGTTGAAGCAAACTCATTGAATTACCATTAAGTCCATTGTAATGCCAGTAATCTGCACAATTCTGTACTCCCATAATTGTAATTACAGTTACGATATTACGTGGTGTAATTCAGACTGACGTATTAATCCAATAATTGATTTAACGTGACACTGAGACACGAGATTTGTACTTGAGTCCAAAGGGGGCCTTGTACGTGAGTTTCTATTTCACAAAGTGTCAAGGATCTTGAGTGTCAAGATAGAAGTAATGAAACATTCTGTGAAAGATCCTTCGAGCAAAGAGATTTACTTCAAAGTATCGCACGATTTGTCAAGTTGGAAAAGTGAAGTTGGAGTGTGTTGTTAAAACTTTATGCTATTCACGTCTGACTTTAGCTAGTACGTGTCTACTTGTTTTGTGGCGCATCAAGTAGTATAATATACTGTGTAGTCAGCCGCTTAAATTGTCCAAATATCGTTGCTGAGTGGATGTTCGATGTCCTCTCATTCTGAAGACATTTTGAGAGGAAAAAGAAAGATTTTTGTAGGAATTGAAGAAAAAAAAAGAAATTTTTGTTGGAATTAGGTGGGGAAAAATAGAGATTTTTGGGGCAGGGCTGAAGATAGATTTTTCTTGAGGATTCCATTGAAAAATTGAAGGAATTTGTGATGAGATCCACCTATCAGAATTAATTTCTATTTTTTTTTAGATTTTATGATTTTTTTTGTTCAAAAAATTTTCAAAAATTAATTCTGACACATGTTTTTCATCGAAATTTCCCTCAACTTTTCAGTGGAAAACATCTCGAAATTCTCAGACCCCTCAATCCCATCAGCTAAAAAATGTTTTTCTCCTCTTTTCACATGAACTCTCGAGGAAATTGAAGTAAATGTGATTGATGTTGTCAAGTAGTGTAAGTCACTATGTAGTCAGACGTTGAAATCGTCTAAATGCCACTACTGAGTGGATGTTAAATGTCGTTTCATTTCGGAGACAACGTTGTAAATGGAAAAAGAAAGAATTTTGAGGGGGATTAAAATGAAAGGAAAAAAATGTTTGATAAAATTAAATAGAGGGAATGGAAATGTCTATGAAAAGGATAGAGATGAAATTTTTTACATTAATTCATTAAAAAGCTGAATGAATTCTAGATGAAATCCATTCGTCAGAACTAATTTTCCAGTTTTTTAAAATTATTTTTTCCATCACAATTTCGACCAATAGGAGCAAAGCATTTGACATCACGTGGTGTGTATGATATCGATAATTTTCGATGATACCACGACTGTTGCTGAGCGGAAAACGAGAGTTTTTCGGCAAATTCCAATCCACTTTATCCCATGAAAGTGTCAAATCCGTTCACCCATTCGCCAAAATTAGAATTTAAGAAATAATCCCCCAAATAGTCCCCGTGCTTGAGAATTAATTGGGTATTTCCCTCGAGTTTACCCGCTCAGCAACGTGTGCGTTCAGTTCAGTACAAAATCCCTGGCGCGTGAGCCCTCGAGATTTAGTTGCTGCCAAATTTCACGCACGTATTGCTGAACGGTTACTTATCATAACATCACACCCTTAAAATATCACATTTTAAAATATCATACTCAAAAATATCACAGAATTAAATTATCACAAATTTTCATTCATTTCATTTCTTTTCAAACAAATTCAATTGATTAAGAAAAAAAAAATGCAATTAACAATTGAAGAACATAGTCATCGTGAATTCATATTTCTATTTTAATATTGTGCGCTATACTACGCAAATGATCTAAAGCATCATTATCATTATTAAAATCATTAACCAACGCAAGGAGACGTTCATCATGATCACTACATCCACATTACCTTCACAATAATTTTTTCACTTCTTTTTCCATGAAATCTCGAGGAAATTGAAGTAAATTTGATTGATTTATTGTCAAGATATTCATTGATTCATTGGCATGAGGGATGAAATAATCCGTCCTGTATTCACCCACAATCGATACACCCTGCGCACACACTACAGTAAGCCTCTGATATCCTGTGAATCAATGATTACACACAACACTATACAGGAACTCTGGATATCCCAATAGCCGTTTGAAATGTATCTGACACAATATAGGATGTTCCCTCGCTCCCCCCTCCTCTTCATCACGTACCAACATATATTCTCAGATTTGTGAAGAATGTTATTGTGGTCGAGAGGAAAATGAAGGCAGAGGGAAATAATAATTCTCCGAAATACCGAAGAAAGGGCTTCAATTGTGCGCACAATTCTCTCTGGAATTCTCGTAATGTTTCTTGCTGTGGTGTAGAATGACGTCATTTTGTATTGAATAGACATTCCTGGGATTACCCTTGAATTTGCATTAATTGCGATTATTTTATTGAATAAATTTCATCAATTAAATGAAAAAATTGAAGAAATAGTTGGTTATTTTAAAGATATCTCAGAAATTAATGGAGTTACGAGAATTTATCAGGAAATCTTTTTTGTAGAAAATTCAATTTTCTACGGGAAAGGTTTTCTGACATTTTCTTCTAAACTTACTTGCCTCGAAGATATTCGCAAAAGAATCTCCAGATTTTTTTTTGCGATTTTCATTCATTCAAAAGCTGGATGTGGAGTCCTTTGAGGATATTTCGGAAGCTTTTGGGGTTAGGAGGATTCATCAAGAAACTTTTTTTTATAGAGAATTCTAAGAGCTACCAAACAGGTTTCTTGATAAATTCTCGTAAACCCAATCGCTTCCGAGATATTTACACTAGAATGCTCCAATTCTTGCCTAATTACCCGTGAATCCAACAAATTATTTATTTCTTTCCTTTAATTTGTTTCAGAAATAGTTGAGGGCGTGAGGAGAGGCGGAGGCTCGCCTCTCAGGCCATTGATCGACGAGGCTGCGGTCGAGGAGGAAGTGAGTTCAATAAATAATTTCTCCACCCTAAATGTTGCAACTTCATCAAACACGAAAAATTCCTTTGTCTTCATTTTTTTTCAAGTGAGAGAATTTTTTAAATCGTTTTTCATGGAAATTCTCTTCTCTCAAAGCTGGGAAAAAATGAAAATTCATGAAAGCTCTTTGAGGTATGAGAGCGAGCTTAATATGATTACTTCCGCGTGAGCATATACTCTTAACGAATGCAAATACAGAATATTCATGGAAAAAAAGTAAAAATGCAGGAAAGCTATATGTGAGCGAATAATAGTATCAAGAATTTCTCTTTATCATGGTTTATGACAATTATATCTCAGCTAAAAGATCTCGAAGATGAAATTCTGAATGAGGAACATCTCATGACGACAAATATCTTGATCTTTAAGATTATTTACAATAATATTAACCCTCTAACACCGAAGTCGGATTAACTCGTACCTGCAGCGCTAGAGTGGGGCTAGCCAATCACGTGCGTTCTCGGTCCCCACTACCTCAGTTCACGAGACTCAGGCCTGGTCATTACCGTTAAGGTACGGCCTCAGGCAGTCACTTGTCGCACATTTTTTGCGATGAATCAGGTCATGTGATATGTAGCAACAAAGCTCCACAATTTGAGCTTTATTGCTGAGAATGGAGCGAGATGAAGTAACAGTCTCCGGAAGTAAATCCGAGTCAATGAATGTCGGTATTAGATATATAATATATGATTCCCTAATATTTGGAACAACTGAAACATCAAATTCGCGGGAGGCCTTTCAATTTACGCAATGAATCAGTACGAATAGCCATGTTTGCCGTTGCTAATTTTTTTTTTTAATGCCGGGAAACGTAGGATTGTGTCATGTGACCCAATTTAATGCGAAAACGAGCGACAAACGACTGCATGAGGCCGTAGTTTTATACACACGTCTGATGGGTTCCCTCAGTGCCACTTCCTTTGTTATTTAAATAGTCTTGAATTATCTTTTTTTTTTTTTTAATTCTTTCTGATGATGTAGAATGAAAAATTACAAAAAATGGAACGTGAGAACTCAGAATTATTGCCTAACAATAACATACCCGATAAAATTTCAATACAAACAGTCACCTTATAGTAGGTACGGTATGGTTCGCCAGAGCTCACGGATACATACTAACGCAGATATGCTTCACCTGCTTAGCAGGCTGCAGAATGGGGGAAATGCCTATAAGCGTTAAAGGGTTAACGAGATATTCTAATCTGAGATTATTCAGTCATTCAGTCAGGAGAAATTAATGGTCGAGATATTATAACGGAAATATTATTTTGATGAAATATTTCAGTCTGATATGAAAAAACTGGATTCACAGCAATAAATTCTCAACTAAGTGATCTCATCAATAAAATCATGCGGAAAAATATCTCAATAAGAAACATCTCATAACAAAAATATCTCAATATTATTATATATAATATTATTTTATATGAGAATTCATTTTTGTTTCCTGTCAGAAATTGATTCCCATGGGAAATTGAATTTTGTTCGGGAAAGAAATTTTCGTCTAAAAATCTTTCGTGCATGAAACACATTTCCCACACGAATAAAATATTCTCGACATTCGAGAATAGAACCCCAGATATTTAGACCTGAGATCACTTGGTCATGAGGTATTATTGGTGAGATATTTTAGTCTAAGATCATGAAATATTAATGCCTGAGATATTATAGTTAGAGATCAAAAAAGCTTTGATATCCTCTATCATCCATACATTTTTCTCTTCTTTATTCTCAATGTTAAACTAAATTCTTCACCCAGATGAAAAATAGTTCTGACAGAGAGTGAAATACAAAGTGATAAAACTCAAGCATACATCATCCATTTGCCTGAATTATTCACGTTCAATATCCAGGATTTTCCCCATTCACTCCTATGATTTTCCATTCCTTTTACCTCCCCCCCCCCCCCCTCCTGAAGATCCTTTCATGCAAACATTGGAAAAATATAAAGTATCTATGAGACACGAGAAAAATGAAGATATAGAGGGAATTCTTTTTTTTTTTCTTCACATCCAATGAATCTTCATTTCTTTTTTCATCCGTTCTTCTTTGTAAAGTTTTTTTTTTTCATTTTCTTTTTGCAATCGATGTTGAAACAGGTGGCGACACTCATGAGACGATGCTGGGCGCAGGATTCAGCGGATCGACCTGACTTTCCAGCACTGAAGCAAACCATACGGAAAATCAACAAGTGAGTTTAACTCTAGTACATTATTGACATGAATTTTGTGATAGTTGAAACGAGTGTTATCTGTCAATTCTTTCAGTTAATATAATATATCAGTGGGATTTCAGGGGGAAATTTATTGAATGGAAGTTTCTATATTGCCGTCAAGTTTTGGCATTTTGGTGGATGAATGAGGAGGAATATTGGAGGGGGGAATGGGGGGAAATTGATAGGTTAACAAGATTTTTTGGGAGTGGAATTTTTGATGGATCTGGGGAAAATTGAATTTTCACACTTTTAAAAGGTTTTTTTTTGGGAATATCTCCGGTTTTCTTGCACGTAGCGGGTTGGTGTTGATCGCAAATGAACGGTGAGATCATTTGACCCCAATTTTCACTAATCTCGAATTGATTTACCATGAAAATTCAAGGAGAATCTTCATTTTCATGAGGAAAACGTTTTGACCTGTATTTTTTGCATTTTCCGGTGAAAATTGATTCGAAATCAGTGAAAATTGGGGTAGAATGGTCTCAGCTTCCATTTGCAATCATCTGCAGCTCGCTCACACAATTTGAATCCGAGATATTCCCAAAAAACTGAGATTCCCCAATCATTCTGGAAGCCAAAGAATATTTCAAGCTTTTTGCAGATTTATTTTCGAAGAAAATCCCCCAAAAAAATTGTGATATCACAATTTCAATAGAAATCTTTTTTGTAGCACTTTAAATTCCGTACAGAAGAAAGTGTCTCTACAAAAATTTTGCTATCTTCCCCATTTTCCAAGATATTTAACGAAGAATGATCACAAAAAAGATGTCTTTTTCCCCTTTTTCACAAGAACATGAAAAAAAAATCCCTCGAATTCCTTTCTCGATTGCTCTCCACTCGTTTCCACAAATAATGATCGCGTTAAAAGCTGAATTGTCCATTCACCCGAATCCCACAGAAAAGAACATCGCCTCCCATTTCCCCTATTCTCCGCTTTTTTCCCCAACAATAGAAGAAAAAAGAGACGTTATGTGTATGTCGTCTTATTTTCATGTGACTCCAACGTATTAATAGGAGCATATATATCCTCGGATGAAGGCATCAGCATTAGATGCGCTTGAAATATTTAAATGGGAATGTGCATACACCGTTGTACCACATCCAACAAGGACCTCATACACTCACATATACATACATACTAGAGCCTTTTATTTAGTCTCATCATTTCCATGTGAATATGATCTCTCGGTATTTTCACTTGAGCTGAGATTTCTCGACTGAATAAAAAAATTCTGCTGAAAAAAAATGAAAAAGCCTGGTACACTTTAGAAAAATTGAAAAGACGTAGAAAATCACTGGAGTTTGGAAACACAAAGGGGAACAAAACTTTTGGAAAAATGAGAGGCAAAAACGACTACAATTTTCAGGTGCCTTCAGAGCTTCCTCTCTCATGTATGTGTGTGTTCACTTCCGTACACTCACGATTATTTCCTTTTTTTTTCGCTTATTTCTCTTTTCTCCGGCATAAATTAACCAAGAACGTCTGGAGAATTTTTAACGACGTACCTGGATACTTCTCATTAAGCTGAAAGCCACCGCGAACGGTACTCGTTTCTTTCTTTCTTTCCCGAGGCTTTCCCTCCAACTTCTCCTCCCCCCTTCTCCGCCCCTCGCCCCTCACCATTTTCTCCCTTTTTATTGCTCTAAGCGTAAGGACGAGCACACCTAAGTGCCTGATGAAGATACAGGAAACGTGACTGGGATGAAATAAATCGGCGATAACCTTTTTGGGAAAGGGAGAGATATATATATTGGGTTAATAAATTTTTGGGAGTGGTTCAAATATTTTTTTGCGGATTTATTTATTATTTTTTGGAATTTTTTGGATTTTTTTCTGTTGTTGATTCTAAGGGATTTTTGTAGGATCTTGGAAATTATCGGTTTCGGAGATAAATGTCAGGCAATTCTTCTTTTGTGGACAATTTAATGATGTACGGAAAAGGTTTCTCGATGATTCTGTTTTTTTGATAAATTCAGTCGATTCAGAGATATTTATAAAAGAGTGAAATTGTACTTTTTTTTGTGATTTTTGTTTATTCGGAAATCAGGTGTGGTGTATTTTAAAAGGATCTTTGAAACTATTGGAGTTGAAAGAATTTATCAGGAGACTGTTTTTAAAGAGGATTCAATTTTCTACAAAAGAGGTTTCTTGATATTTTCTCCGAAATCTACTAGTTTCTGAGGTATCTTTAACTGCAAAAATTTTTATTCTACTAATTTTTTTCCAATAATTAAATTTTTCATGCTTCATTGGTTAAAGTTACTTCTTTCTCCATTGAAAGAGAAATCTGGTGGATTAAATTTTACTTAGTTCGAAAGAAACTTATTCGCTACTGAATTAGATAAAAGGGGATAAAAAGAAGAGAATCCAGGGTTTATTGGAAAAACCTGAGTTCGTTCCAAAATCGAAGGTGAAATCCCAGGCAATACGCTATTTCTCCAATTACATCTGAAAATCACGATTCACTCGTACAATTTACAGCAAAGAAATGTGTCTTTTCCACGTCGTGAACGAGCCATTCAATTGACATTATAAACGGCCATTTTGTGCTCACACATTCGTGCCAAAATGGCGACTTTACTTAACCTCAATAGCTTCGAGCTCCTTCATTTTATTTTTCTACTATCCCAAAATTATTAAAATTGTTTGAATTGTCGAAAAAAACATTCTTTCAGTCAATTGATTTTCTCTCAAATATCTAAATCAAGTCAGTATCCCAGAGTACAGTTGATAAAACAGGAAAAAATGAGGATTCGCAGGTTATTTTCCAATTAATTGCTGATAATTCGGAAAAAAGTGCTTTAATTTACCCGAAAAAGTGATTAAACTATTCGAAAGTCGTATCTTCAGCTTGTGAATATAATCTTTTTCTCCTCAAATTTTTTTTACATTAATCTCCTATCACATGCATGAGGTAGAGAGATGCAAATAGTTACGAATACCTTCTAATTAAAATTTCTCCATAACTATACGGTGGATTGAATATTTTTTTCTTCTATTATTTAGTTAAAATGCTGTTCTCTTCGCCAATTGTTTTTAAATAATGGGTCAACCGTGTGGTTTTTCAGTAATTTCGTTATTTCTGTCCGATTTAGGGCGTTTCATCCCCACCACCGCTATTTTCAGTAACTTTGATAATTCGTATCTCATAAACTGAGGTGCGTTCATAATGAACGAAATGGTAGAGGTTTGATGAATTTCACCAAGCTCTTACCCGATGTCGTTCGGAATGTACGTAGGTAAATCATGCTCCCTTTTGATTTTTGAGACCCAGTTTCGGGCACTTTTAACTTTTAGGCAATAAAAGTTGATAAAATGCAGCCGCTGACTTCTTTGTAGGATTTTTAATACCCTACAAAAAGTTTCTATTACTTTTTCATAATTTAACTGGACTATGAGTATAATGTACCTACCCGTTCATTTCGAACGATTTCGGGTAAGAGCTTGATAGAATTCACCAAACCTCTACCATTTCGTTCATTATAAACGCACCTCTGCACTGACAAAAATTATGAAAAAATTCAGAAAAATGTAAAAAAAAAATATCATCTTCAATACGGCATCGAGAAAATAAAGAGCCAACTGTTCTCGAGTTCTGGAATTCTACCTCAGAATGAGGAGAAATAAATGAAACAGATCTCAATGATTAATTACAAGACCTCTTGATCCTTTAATTAAGACTTCCCCCCTTGACATCACAGAAAATCCGAAACATTTATTAAAACTTTTAATGATGAGGACAAATAAAAGACCAAGGAGAAAATACTGAAATGTTAGACTTGTACAAAGTGCATACAATTAGCAACAAAATAGAATAATAACAGTAACCACGAATATTAATGATGAAAATTGTTGCCTATCTTTTAAATGAAGATTTTACCCTCATTATTTCTTCCCAGGAATAAACTAGGGCATTTATATGACCTTACAGGGTACTGCAATGGATCGAATAATTACTTTTCAACGAAATAACTTCAATTAATGAGTTTGAATCCTCAAAAAAAATGTTATAACTGCAAATGTCTTCAAAACTACTGGATTTAGGGGGAAAAATCAAGAGACACGTTCTTACAGAGAATTTAACTCTCCACACAAAAAAATCTCCCCATAAACTCCCCTAACTCCAATAATTTCCGAAATATTTGGAAAAAAAAAACAAATTTTTTTAGATAAAAAAAAAATTTCATGAAGCTTTAGAAGCATATTCTCAGGGCTTATTAACTGCTCTGTGGGGTTATATTTTCATGTCATATTTGTAATTTACATTTCCTTATAAACTTCAATATTCCTTTGATTATTGGCTAGTTCAAAGATTTTAACACCAAAAACACAAATAACACTAGAAAATGGATAAAAAGTAATGATCCGAATAATTCTAAAAGTATCTCCGAAATGAGTGGGTTTAGCGAAAAATATCAAGAAACCTTTTCCATAGCAAATTGAATTCCTCATAAAACAGGTCTCTTGGCATTTTCCCTCAAACTCAAAACTTTCCAAGTGCCCTTCCAAATGATGAAAAATCTTGGAAAATGGTCCAGAAAAATATTTATTTCCACTAGAAAAAATCGAATAAATGAGAAAAAAAAATCATAGAAATAGTTGATATTCTGTTTGTCTAACATTAGAGATTCAAAGTAATACGGGTCTTTATTGATTTTCCACGTAAACTCGCTGGGTCAAAGCTAGTGTACACAAACGAGTCACGAGACTTGGCTCGAAAGAGTAAAAAAAAAAGAGGAAATGAACGTGAGGTCAGCGTGCCAGGGGTAGAAGTGAAGATAGAGTAGTAGTGTGTTTGAATATATATAGTATCACAGTGTCTTAAAAAACGTAAGGAAATAATAAACCTGAAAAGAAAGTGGAGAAATACTTTCAGTTACTTCTTTTTCCCGCCCCCCCCCCTCCCCCATTTTTCCTTCTTGGGAATGCTCCTTCTGTTTCTTCTTGTATTGAGGTCGAGTCTCTTCGATTTCCTTCTGCCCATTTTTTTTTCTTCTCCTTTTTTTTTGCTAATGTCAAAACCAAATGGATGGCTATTGCGGTAGGTTTACAAGGCTTATTGCGTCGCAGAAGAGAGACAGGATAAAGGATAAATATGGGAGGAAACTCCCTCCCACCTCTCTCTCACCCCCTTTTTTCTTGATGTGCGGAAGGCTCTCAGGCTCGAGTCGTTTTATTAGCAATACACTGAAAAAGATGATGGGATAATCCAGTTTTTTCTTTTTTTTTTCGTCGTGTAAAGAATTTTTTTTATGATTTATTCTGCAAAAAATTCGAGTGAATCCACTTTGGAGGCTTACTTTATGAATAATTCATTTTTATGAAACACATTTTTCCTGGAGAAAAAAAATGTAGAGGGTGTTTGCCATTTTTTTTTTTTTTTTAATGGAGAGAATATGTTTGAAGGTTGATCGAGGTTGTTTTGAAGATATTTTGGAAATTATCGGGTTGAGGGGAATTTTGCAGGAAATTTTTTTTGTGGGGAATTAAATTCTCTACAAAAAAGGTTCCTTGACTTTTTTTCATTGAGCTAGTTGTTTTAGAGATATCTTTCAGAAGAATAAAGGAGGTTTGAGTTTCCCTGAATTATTTGGAGAACTGGAGATCAAAGTTTTTTTGTTGAATATTGATGTGGTGAAGGTTTTTAATGTTCTGGGAGGCTAGTCACGCATTTTATTGTACTCGTGCTTTTTTTTCCTCTTTTTTAAATGATTGAGTGGAAGGTAAAAAGGGGGATTGGTTTATCCTAGTAATAAATCATGAAAAAGCGGTTTTTATTAAAAAACTTTTTAATGATTTTTTTTACATAAAACTTCTGTGTCTCTCGAAATTCGGGCTTTTAATTTCCTTCCATTCCAACCGTCTGCTTCACCTTTAGAAAGACATCTCCACAACTCAATTCTGCTCATTTTGCTATATTTTTCCCATTTTTGTATTTTTTCCCCCATTTTTAGAAGTAAAGACAGTAAATAAGTTAAAACGATGGATGAAGTTTTTTTTGAAAGTGTTTCGAAAACTATTGGGTTTAGAGAAAAAGGTCAAGAAATCTGTTTTGGAGATCATTGAATTTTCTACAAAAAAGATTTCTCGATATTTTCTTCTTAATCCACTTTTTATCAATTGCTTTACCCAAACAGTAAAAAATGAAGTTTTTCGTTGAATATGGATGTTTTGAAGTTTTTTTCCCCCAATTTCTCGATTATGAAGTAGAGGATAAAACGGTCGATTGGTTAATTCTAGTTGAAAAGCAGGACAAGCAGATTCTCGATTATTTTAAAATAAAAAAACTTTCATGCGTCCCAAAAACTTCAAGTTTTTATTTTCTTTCACTTTAATAGTTTACTTCACCTTCAAAAAGACATGTCCACAAGCCAAATTCGCTTCTTTTTGTATAGTTTCCTTTTTCCCTTTTTTCACATTTCTCAAAAAGAAGAGAATAAGTTCAAGTGATTGACACACTTTATTTTAAAAATATCTCGAAAACTATTTGGTTCAGACAATAAAATCAGGAAATCTTCTTTTTAGATAATTAAATCTTCAAAATAAAAAATCTCGATAACATTGTTCTCTTATTCCAATTGTTTCAGAAATATTCGTAATACAATTCGCCTGATATTTCTCGGATTATTTTAACAGCAGAAAATTGAAGTTTTTTTCATTGAGTATTGATGTTTCGAAGTGTTTTCTCTATTTTTTGAATGATTTAAAATGATGAATCGATTGATTCTAGTAATAAAACAAGAAAAAAAAGATTTTTTTACGATTTCTTGTTACAAAAATCTCACTAAAACTTGTGGTTTTTTTCCCTTCGACTTCAGCAGTTTACTTCACCTTCAAAGAGACATAACAACAACCCAACTTCGTTTTTTTTCATACATTTCTCTTATTTTCACCTTTTTTTTCATCTTCCGATGGTGGAAAATTGCGTCCAAGCAGCTAGTGTGGTAAAACGTGTGTGTCCTAAAAATTGATGAGACAAGTTTCCAGAAGAAAAATGGTCATTGGGGAGATTTTGATGGTCCAGGCCTCGCTCAATACCAATCCTTTCTATCTGCCCTTTTTTTTCAAAAAAAAAAAAAAAAAAGAACTCTTTTATTATCAGAAATGATGAAGACGTTGTGTCTGGAGGATTATCCAATTGACTTCACTTGCTTAACTCTTCTGGAAATGATGGCATTGGAGGAAAACTTTGTGGCACATGAGAGAGGTAATTGCCATGAGTGCACAATAAGTCTGGAAAGTTTTGGAATTAGTGAATTTTTTTTGTAGTTATTGAGAATTTATTACTATTCTCACGTGAAAGGATGAGTCCATAAATTTTCTTCTACGTTCTCTAGTGAGTAACTTTGGAGCGAGTGGATTTAGGAGAAAGTGTCATTCCACCTTTTTTTATTGTGAATTTTATATGGGCTGCAAAAAAGGTGTCTTTATGAATTCTCGAAAACTCCCTTTTTTTGGTAAACATTCCCGAAATAGTGGAAAAACGTAAAAAAAAGTCGATTTTTGGGAGGATTTGTTTTTTAAGAGTATTTGGGAAACGGATAGAGATACAAAAAATTTCGTAGAGACTTTTTTTATAGAAAATTTCAAGAGCTACAAAAAATGTTTCTTGATGAATTCTCGTAAAGTGAATCGTTTACGAGATATTTTTTGAATAGTGAAATGATTGATGAAAACCATTTTTTTAATGAAAATTTCGTTTTTTTAAATTAATGTAATATCCCAAAGGACGGACGATGAGACAGGGAAAAATGAGGATTTGTAGATTAGTTTCTGATTAATTGTTGATAATTCAGGAAAATGTGCTTCAATTTACCCGAAAAAGTGATTAAACTATTCGAAAGTCATATCCTCAGCTTGTGAATATAATTTATTTTTGTTTCTCGAACTTTCTCACATTACTAATCTCCTATCACATGCATGAGATAGAGAGAGAGGCATATAGTTACGACTACCTTCTAATTGAAACCACTCAATAACTATACGGTGAATTAAATATTTTTTTCTTTTATCATCTAATTAAATTGCGGTTCTCTTCGCCAATTGTTTTGGAATAATGGGTCAACCATGTGGTTTTTTAGTAAATTTCGTTATTTTTTTTTTATTAAGTAGTATGAACTCATTAGGGTTATTGACATAACTCTGTAATTATACATTATGTATAGATCCACAAGGTATTGTATTCTAATATTAAACATTTTAACAAATTTATGAATGACATTGAGTGCTAAGGGGTTCGTTGTAGCCAGAAATTCCTGAATACTAAAGGGTTCTTGATATTTGAGGTTTCTAAGTTCGGTTAACAAGTTCTTTCTTTAGTCAGTGAAAAGTAAGCAGTTCCATACAATATGATTGATCGTTTGTTCTGGGTAACCCCAAATTTCGTTATTTCTGTTCGATTTAGGGCGTTTCATCTCCCCTACCGCTATTTTCAGTAACTTTGATAATTGATATCACATGAACTGTTCGGACGAAAATTATGAAAAAATTCAGAAAAATGTAAAAAAAATATCATCTTCGATACGACATCAAAAAGATAAGGCATTAACTGTACTCGAGTTCCCTGGGATACACTCTTAAAAGAGAGGAAATTTCGTTTTGAAATAAACCCAGAATCGAATTATTACGAGTAAATTAAACGTCAATGTTCGACGATGATGAACAATGAATTGGGTAATGAACCAGCAATGAATTGAAAGTTAATAAACTAAATTGACAGTTTGTGGCACGAATGGAAGATGAAATACAGAGAGAAATAGTCGATTGCAGCAGTTTGTATCGTTCAATGTCCAATGAAAAAGCCATTTTTTTTTTCATTTCTCCCATTCTCCATTTGAATTCAAAAGCAAGTCCATTCAATTTTTCTTGCCCTCATTTTTTTTTCTCTTTCTTTTGCAGTTTCTATTGACAATCAAGTGAATGTGAAATTACCTAATAGTTCATTTTGTACGAGTGTAGTGCAGCACGTTCACACCGAATAAATCAATGGAAATTCATGAATGGAAAACGGAAAATTTCGGTCGAATCAATAAAATAGGAAATAGGCACTCTGGGGGTCTATTGGCGAACTGCCCATTTTTCTCCCAGTGAATATTGAGTTCGAGAGAGAGAGAGAGGGTTGGCCAAGAAATTCTGGTGATTCAGGAATTTATGGTGAAGAAATTAACGAGCCCGATGTGGTCCGTAAATTTCAGTATTTGACGATTTTTCACAAAGAAAAATTATTTCACATATAAATTAGAAGGAAATTGAAGAAAAAAAAATCGTTTATTTGCAGATGAACATATTTGATTATTTAAATTAAAATAGGATTCATCAGTTTTTTTTTCACGTTCAATTTTAAAAAGGATCTTGGAAACTAAGCGAGATAGCGAAATTTTAGTAGAGACCTTTTTTGCAGAGAATTTCAAGAGATACAAAAAAGGTTTCTATATAATTTGCTCTATCTCGCTTAGTTTCCGAGATAATCTTGTAGAACACTGATTTCGTCATTTTCGAGAAAAAAAAGCAAGAAACTCATGTCACTTCAACAATTTTGGGGAATAATTCAGAATTGAAGTGAGATAGAGGAATTTTTGTAGAAACCTTTTTTTGCTCTTAGAAATTGCCCTTAAAAAAGGTTCTCCTGAAAATCCTCCAGTTTCCATTGAATTCCGAGATATTAAAAAAAAACTGTTTCAACTTCTATTTACTCGAGCCTAATTAAATTTAATTAATTGTCTCGTGACCCAGTAAACATCCATTACTATGAGTAAACTCTTCATCTCCACTAACCACCAAGTTTTCATTCTTTTTCCAATTTTCTTTCATAAAAAAACGAGCGATCAGAGGGCAAAAAAAGCCTTCACTCCCTTTCCTTCTGTAAATAAAACTTCTCGTTAAGAAAAACTTCGAGTTGTTCCTCTCCAGAAAAACAAAAAAACCTTCACGAGTTTTCTAAATGCACCAGTTCCTGATAACTTCCACCTTTAATATGATCCCTAACGAGTGATTTTACAAGACACTCAAGTCTCCAGGGGCTCCAGCAAATTGCGAGCAAAACAGCAGAGGCCTAAAGTACTTGTAAGAGCATTTTCTCCCCTTAAAAAAAAACAAAAAGAACAAAAAAGCAGAAGAATTATGTAGAGAGTGACTTTACAAAAAAAAAATGTCATGAATGTAATTTTTTTTCATGAAATTTTAGTTTCAACTTTTTGAAAGCTTCGGTGGCTGCACTCTGTAGCTGCACGTGTAAGTTTGAACTCGCGATAAAATTAAAAAAAATAAAACAACATGAGGTAGAAAAAATTTATTCATGAAAAATGAGGGAAACTTGAAATATTTAGAGGATAAAGTGAATATAGGGGAAATTTGGGCGGAAATGGATCTCTGATGTGACATAGTTAAGGACTTTTTTTTCATAGTGAAGGATTTCGTGGGAATTTTTCTTCGTTTTTCTAAAAAACAAACGGGATTTGGTCGAACTTTGATAATCGATAACGAAATTCTGGTTGATCGGAAATCCACGAGCTGCACAAGAAATTAAAAAAAAACTGAATATCGTGTGTGGGTCATGTATGTCTGTTAGAAAGAACAAATTTGCAAGAGTTTTTAATGATACGTGATTTAATTTTTTAGGTGAGATTTTTATTAAATACTCTATTATAATAATACCGATTTTGAAATAGAAAAAAATTATGTTTGATTTTCCATGAGATTTTCATGAGAAATGAGAAAGAAATTCACATGTAACCACGACAAAATCAGAGCTATCCTCTCGCGGTACATTTGAGGTTTAATTACCCAAACGCAGATAAACAAAAAATGAATGTTTTGTCTCAAAATATCGTGTATAATATGTTACTTTTCTCCCCATTAACAGAAACAACCATTTATGATTTTGAAAGAAAAATTTCCTTTTTAATTTTGAATAATGATGACGCCAATTTGTTGAAGTTGCCAATCGAAAAATACTCGCGAAGCGCGTAACATGATCTGCCTTCGAAAAAATTTAAGAAAATACTTCAATACAATTACATTATTGGTGAATTTTTTTAAATTTTTTCGTGGAGGCCTTCACTTTAAAAAAAAATTCCACTCTATTTCACTTTGTAGGTTTACATTTTTCCCCGATTTCCTTTACTTATCATTATTCCGAAATTCAATAAAGTTCGCTTTCGCATTCTCCAATGTACACAGAAATACGTTTCGTCAATGTCTGACAAGCATGACGTAAAAAAAGCCTCTAGCTATTTTTTTCAATCCCCAAGAACTTCATTTTCCTGTGGAAAACTCCAACCGTCCATTGTGACGTCAGTCAGACTGGCCTGACGTTACCTAGTACATCAGAATCGGTGGATCGAATGAGTAAGAGAGACGGAAAGAATTGCAAAACAATTGAATCAATTCGGCTCACGTTTCCCGATAACTAGAAGGACATGTGTTTCGCTTCCTTTATACTCCATCTATTTTACGGCAATTTGTTTCTTTTTACGTTGGGAGATTAAAGGGAATTCTTTATTGTACTTTGGTTTCATTGATTTCAGAAGAATTAAATGAAAGAATAATGTTATTTCAGGGATATTTCGAAAATAATGATGAAAAGAAACTTTTTTTGTAGAGTATTTAAGGTAGTATGACAGAGTATGATCGATAAAACAGGAAAAAATGAGAATTTATAGGTTAATTTTTAATTAATTACTTTTAGTAATTTTTAATTTGGGAAAATGTGCTTTAATTTACTCCGAAAAAGTGATTAAACTATTCGAAAGTCATATCTTCAGCTTGTGAATATAATTTTTTTTGCATTAATCTCCTATCACATGCATGAGACAGAGAGAGAGAGAGGCAAATATTTACGACTACCTTCTAATTAAAATTTCTCGATAACTATACGGTGAATTGATTTTTTTTTCTTCTATTATTTAGTTAAAATGTTGTTCTCTTCGCCAATTGTTTCTAAATAATGGGTCAACCCTGTGGTTTTTTAGTAATTTCGTTATTTCTGTCCAATTTAGGGCGTTTCATCCCCACCTCCGCTATTTTCAGTAACTTTGATAATTCATGTCTCATCAACTGCACGGACAAAAATAATGAAAAAATGTAGAAAATTGTAAAAAAATATCATCTTCCATATGGCAAAGAGACGGTAAGAGTTCAACTGTAGTCAAGTTCTCTGGGAACTACTTTAATTCTCTGCAAAAAAAAGACTCTTGACATTTCCCCCTAAAATCGATACTTTTCAAAATTGATGCAGCATGAAAAACCTCAAAAAATTCAATTTCCACAAATAAAAAAGCTTGCAAAATAGAAATTGAATGACGATGCAGATGAGTGTATCTTATTGGCGATGATACTCAACAGATTGGCAACTGGATTGTGAAATATCTGTAGTTTTCCCCAAGAGGGTGTGATTCTCGAGGAAAAAAAGGCAAAGAAAAGTGGAGAGAATCAGATATTCCAAGGAAACAATCAGTATCAGACTTTTTATATCGTCTTGAGGCGCCTGCTTTAAACGACCTCGATTCAGCATCCTTGGCTCCTTCCAGATGATGGAAAAATTGCAGCTAAAAACCTAAAGATCCTTGAAATTTTCCTGAAAATCGTCAAAATAATTATTTTTTTATAAAATCCTTTTTTTTCCAATGTAATTAAATTGTCATCTCTGAACTCCCAAAATCATTCAAATTGTTAAAATTGCCTCCGGAATTTTCGTAATTAACTCCATCAAAGTTATGCACACGAGAGCGAAATTCCATTAAATGTTATAACATTGATAAAATTTTAAAATTTGATAAAATCTGGATGAATTCTTTAAATTTTTTTGACAATACAATTACCATGGTCACTGAAGCAAAATTTGATTCTGGGTCATCAGCAAAGTTAATGAATTTCGAAAATTCAGGAAACTCTATTCGAGAGTGGGAAATTGAAACTGGGAAATGATAAAATTCGATCAATTCCAGGTGAATAGTTTTCGAGATATTTAATCAACAATTTTCGCGTTTTTATTTCCGTTTATATTGAGGAAAATCTTCTTTCATTTCATTAACAATCATTTTGTGATCTACTGAAAAAATGAAATACGATTTAATTTATTTTAATCCTATAAAAATAATTTCATAGAATCAGTTTATCAATTTTATGAAGATATTTCATGTAATTATCGCGGAAACTAAGCGAGATAGCAAAATTTCGAAAGAAAAATCTTCTTTGTAACTTTTAAAATTTTCTAAAAAAAAAGATTCGAATGAAATTGTCCTATTTCCTTCGTTTTCCGAGATATTCGCTTAATCATGACAAAATATTACGGAATTAAATTTAAAAATTTCTGGAAATTTGAAACAATTCTAAAAAAATTCCTAAAAGTTTTTGGAAAAAACAGATTCCTCAGAATTCTAAAATTCTGAAAATTTTCAGAAAATTTGAGAATATAAAAAAATACTCTCCTGCGCCCTTCCCCTTTCCCCTTTTTTGGATCTCAAATTTAGATTCTTTTTTTGCTGTTATTATTAATTTAAAAAATTCCTTTTTTTGTTGAAAACTTTTCATTCAATTTGGTATTTCAATTTACAAAATGCTGAAATTTTTCCGATGCCTCAATTTTTCCAATCGTTTCCGTCACCATTGACCCAGAAAAACTCCGAAGAATAAAATAAACGCAAAAAAAAACTCCAGAAAAATCCTTAAATTAATGGATATTCTCGAAGCATTGAAAATATCTCATTCGAGATGATTGAAAATGTCAATCACTGTATGATAGATTGACACAGCAATTATCAAAATCCCAATAACCCCTGGAAATACAATCCCCAAAGTATTTTCCCCGTTAATTGAATCGAATAACCTCGATTGTGTCAGGTGAATCCTGTGAGTTCAGAAAATGTCAAAGTTCAGTGTAAACAGTGAAATCTCCAATGTCTCCATTGACTCTCTAATTCACTCTGTACTTTCCAATTTCGTGCATGACAGAAGAAACACGATTCTGGACAAATTAATTGGCACAAAGCCACCCTGGTCCCAATCAGTGCCTCGAATCGAATACCACTCGCATTTCAAGCATTATCTATAGATATATATGGTGAACAATACCGGGTGCACGTGAGGAAAGTGCGTATTTAGGTGTCAATACTGAACGTAATTGAGTGGATGAAGTGCGTAGTATTGTGTGTCAATTGGCATTCATGTCTGTCAGAGTCAACGTGATTTTGTTGGAATTCCTGATTGGGACATCTTGATGATCAACAATCAACCGAAATCAATAAGAGGGAAAAAAAAGAAACTTGGGAATTCCGAGGCAACTAAACGAGATCGAGATATTTTTGTGGTGATATTTTTTTTTGGTTTTAGAGGAAAGTAAGAGCAATAAAGAGGAATTAATAGCAAATTACCCTATTTCTCGTATTTTCTGAGATATTCTAAGAAATGTGAGAAAGGTTGAGGGATTGTTACATTAAGATAGTATCTCAGCGAAGTTTAGTACTGGTGACCGTTTATTTTTTTGACGCTGTATCAAAGAATATTTTTTTACATTTTTCTGAATTTAATCATAATTTTTGTCTGTTCAGTTAATGAGAGTGTTTTATAAAGAATATTTTTTTTTATAAGGAATTGAAATTTTTTTTCATACAGAATTGGAACTTTTTTATAAAGACTTCATGAAACCATTATGAAGTCTTTATGAAGTATTTTCATATGTGTTTTGTCACAACAAATTTTTTAAGTCTTCCCTTTGATTAAATTGTATGATAAATTCTTCTCTGTGCAATCAGAGAATTTTCATGTTGATTCTTCCTGAGAAAGAATTGAAATTTCAGATAAATTTTAGAAATCCTTGACGTTTCCCGGTTTTCCAGGTTTTCCTGACCATTAGACATGCTGACCCCTTATTTTTCTAATGCCTTATCAAAGATGATATTTTTTTTACATTTTTCTGAATTTTTTCTTAATTTTTGTCCGTGCAGTTTATGAGATATGAATTATCAAAGTTACTGAAAATAGCGGTGGTAGGGATGAAACGCCCTAAATCGGCCAGAAATAACGAAATTACTAAAAAACCACACGCTTGACCCATTATTTAAGAGCGATTGGCGAAGAGAACAGCATTTTAACTAAATAATAGAAGAAAAAAATATTCAATTCGCCGTATAGTTATCGAGAAATTTTAATTAGAAGGTAGTCGTAACTATTTGCCTCTCTTTCTATCTCATGCATATAATCAAGAAAACTCTTGGAAAAATTGAGAAAATACCCCAACAATATGTCTGCATTATTGTTAAATATTTTCAGATTTTATCTAGAAATTGGCGAAGAGAACAGCATTTCAACTAAATAATAGAAGAGAAAAATATTCATTTCGCCGTATAGTTATCGAAAAATTTTAATTAGCAGGTAGTCGTAACTATTTGCCTCTCTCTCCATCTCATGCATGTGATAGAAGATTAATGTTAAAAAATTTGAGAAGAAGAAGATTATATTCAGAAGCTGAAGACATGACTTTCGAATAGTTTAATCACTTTTTCGAGTAAATTAAAGCACTTTTTCCCGAATTATCAACAATTTATCGGAAACTACCCTAAAAATTCTCATTTTTTCCTGTTTTATTGATCGTAATCCGAGCCACTACCTTAATTCCACTTTGATATTAGTTTTAATGAATTAAAAAATTCCAAAAGATCTTCAAAAACCCCTAATTTCAGGGTTAACCCTACAATTATCTCTGAAATCTAATTAATGTTAAACGTCAACTCTTAATTAATTAAAGAAAAAGAAAAAAGTCATTATTCTCTTCTCTTAGTTGAATTTAATCAGTTCACGTCTGGAATTGATTAAACGTCTGCTGTCCAGCAGTTGGTATTCATTCAGAGTAGTTTGACCTGAGAGTGATGGCGTAAATTACATTTAGCAATAGATATTCCCAGTTTTGGAAGGGAGGGAATATAGAAGTTCTTGTTAGTTGATGCGGTTGCCTCCCACGTATTTCAGGAGGGTCTTCTCCATGCCAAATACATGATGAAAGAAAATTTGAGGGAGGGAGTGCAAATGACCTGCTTTTATTTCAACACACTCACCCTAAACTTCCTCTCTTCTTGCCTCTTCATCGAGATCTAATTAATGGGATGATATTACGTGGGTCTGCAGTATCCATGACAGGAGAAAATTACGTTCTCACTGTTGCCTCTAGTTTTTCCCCTATTTTCGAAATTTTCGGGAAGTTTCTGCACGAGTTGCTTCGATTAAAAAAAAAATTGAAAAACAATTGAAAATTTCTGTACTTTTCATTGAAAATTGGGTGAAAAATGTTGGGATTAATTAGTTGCACCTTATTGATCATTTCTTCAATACTTAAAAAAATAATTTGCTTAATTTTGAGAATTTTTTCGTTTTCTTGTTTAAGAAGAAATCAAGAAATTACGTTTTTTTTAGGAATTATTCTATTAATATTTTTGAGGGAAAAATGTCAAGAAATCTTTCTTCTTAGAGAATTGAATTTTGGATATTCTCTACTTGAAAAAATAAAATTTTTAAAAATTCTGGAAATCTGATAATTGTCAAGAGGCAAAGAGCCAAAGTGCTCTTTGTCAATCCAATTTTCGATTAAATTTTCCATTCATGAAGGAATAAAGCGCCTCAATAAAACTCAAACTCATTTCCCTTCCAAATGCCACCATAAACTCTATTTAACTCAAAATACTTCTTCAAATACGATAAGAAAATCTTATTGCTCCTTAAAAAATTTATTTTTTTCAATATTTCTTGAAGAAATCCATCGTGATAAAGTTTCCCACCGTATTTTTCATCGTAAATCTTCGAAAGTCGTCGGATAAAGCCCATTTTCGAGGCTCTGCTCTTCACCATTCACTGGAGATCCTCTGAATGCTCGTAAAATACTCGATTAAAATGACAATTTAATTCTTTTGTTCTCATAACTTTTTCCTCTTTCAACTCTTTCTTTCTCTTATTTTTCTGCACTTTCGCCCACGCGAGATGAATATTCGTGGACGTAATGATTTCCAGGATGCAGGGGGATGATAAACTTCACTGAGATAAAAATAGCAGTAAAAACTATGAAATATTGATGCCATTAATCCTTAATTTATTTATTTATCCATTCATTCATATTAAACAATCAATTATTTGATATAAATAAATAAATAAAAATTAATTGTATATATATTTTAAAAAATATAATTTTTTTAAAATTTAAACAGCTGTTGACTTTACTGAAATTAGTCTATCCAACTAGTTGATCTGTTTGAATTTACTAAATTCCGTAAATTCAGCAATTTCTTAAAATTATTTTCAGTATCAGATATTATATCTCCTTGAAGTGCCTGCTCTAAACGACCTCAATTTATCATCCTTAGCTGCTTCCAAGTGATGAAAAAATTGTAGCTAAAAACCTAAAGATTTTTCAATTTCAAACATTTCAATCTTCCCAAAAATCCTAAAAATAATTTTTTTAGCAGTCTTTCTCTTCGAAAATTTAATGAAATCAAATTTTCATCTCTGAACTCCCAAAACCGTCGAAATTGTTAAAATTGCCACCGGAATTTTCGTAATTAATTCCATCGAGTTATTCACACGAGAGCGAAATTCCGTTACATGTTATAAAGTTGACAAAAATTTGAACTTTGTTCAGAAATTAATTGAATTTTCAAATCAATAAATGAATGAATATTCAATATCAATAAAAAAATTATTATCACATATTGATTGAAAAAAATATATTTGTTCAAACCATTAAAAAAGCTTTTAAATCTACTGAATTTAGTCAATGAACCTAGTTAATCTGTTTGAGTTAACGAAATACAGTAAATTCAACATTTTTTAAAAATTATTTTCAAAAAATATTTGCTAAAGACCAATGGCATCAATATTTAATCGTTTGTACTACTATTCCTTTACTCAGTGGGAGGACAATAACTCAAAAATGATGCATACAGAATCATAAATCAACGTAGTACCGCCGATACTACACTAATCAGTAGTTATAGTGTCTCGTTTGATTCATGTACTATTTACGCACTAGACTAGATAGCGTCTCCAATGAGTTAGAGAGGGAAAGAAGATATAAGAAGAACAGTTTTCATAGTTATTTACTAATTATTACAATTATATGCTCTAAAGCTGCATTTTCGAGGGTTTCAAATGTTTTATACATAATTCTTCATCATTTCCCTTTTTTTCCAATCCAAATAGTTAATTTGGTAAAATATGATAGAACATACGATTTCCCATGAGTCTCAATGTTAAACTCGTGAAATTTCAAGTGTTAATATCTTCTGACAAGTTCTTTGTAGTCCTTAAAAAATTTTCTGAATTTTTTCATAATTTTTGTCAGAGCAGTTCATGAGATATGAATTATCGAAGTTACTAAAAATAGTGGTGGTGGGGATGAAACGCCCTAAATCGGACAGAAATAACGGAATTACTAAAGAACCACACGGTTGACCCATTATTTAAAAACAATCAGCGAAAAGAACAGCACTTTAACTAAATAATAGAAGAAAAAAATATTCAATTCACCGTATAGTTATTGAGAAATTTCAATTAGAAGGTAGTCGTAACTATTTGCCTCTCTTTCTATCTCATGCATGTTCTAGGAAATTAATGTAAAAAAAAATTGAGAAGTAACAAATTATATTCACAAGCTGAAGATATGACTTTCGAATAGTTTGATCACTTTTTCGGGTAAATTAAAGCTCTTTTTCCCTAATTATCATCAATTAATCGGGAGCGAACCTGAAAATCCTCATTTTTTTCTGTTTTATCGATCGTTTAATATCGATAGTTAATTTTTTTTGTAATTCAACTTGATCAATATCTCATCAGAATCTACGAATGTACCAAATTTCAGAATTTTCCGAACGGTCAATCGAGTATCGGTGGTACAACCTTGATCATAAATATTCTATACAGTTACTACCAATCATTTCTGTTACGTCCTTGCGGTCATAGCTACGATCCATTCGTTTATCTGTGTTTGTTTATATCTCCCTTGATAAAACAATAATAATCATAGTCATCGTTATTTGCATGAAAATGTAGTGGTACACATTATACGTGCCTATTCCGCTATGACCCATCGTGTATTTATATTAATAACTACGATTGAAATTGTAATCGATTGTGATTGGATATTATGATTTTACGTTAAATTATTCAACGATTTTAGAGAATTCGAGGGAATTGAAATAGTTCCGAAGGCTGTTTCTTCAATTCAATGCTAATTAAAGTGGAGGGGATGGTATTTTTATTATAGAGAAAGGGGGGGGGGGGGGATTTTGAACAAAGGGTTCAGATATAAGTTTTTTCTGACGATTCCATCGAAAATCTGAGGGAATTTCAAGTGAAAAGAATGAATTGTTTTCAATTTTTTGGAATTTTTTTTAAACTTTTTTTTTAGGTTTTCCAAGATATCTTCGGTGCTATTTGTCGTGACGTAAAAATTTCGATTTGAGGTGAGAAGTGAGATCATTTGCCATCGATTCATATAGTTTTGAATGCAAATTATCGTTTTTTTTTAAAGAAATTATATTCGTTAGAAAAAATAAACGTTTTTGATACATGAATATCTCAAAGATCAATATTTTTCTATTCAAAATCACATGAATTGATGGAGAATGATGTCACTTTTCACCTCCATTAAAAATTTTTACGATACGATTGATAGAACCTGAGATATCCTCAAAAAAACTCAAATTTTTCAATTTCGTAATTTTTCTCTAAAAAAAATAAAATTTCTGAAAAATTATTGAAAAATGAACTTTTACACGTGATTTAAAACGTAATTTGTCTCAGCCTTTCAATGGAATACTCAGATTTCTCAAAATTTTCATCATACGAAACATTAAAAATTAAGATATACAATCTACTCTTTCAAAAATATCTCGGAATTTTTTTTCAGGCAGAAAATTTTTACACAAGCTTTTTTTGCACCTCTCTAAATTGTCTACAAAACGGTTTCTACCCAAAAAAAAAAATCTATCCCCTTTCATTTCCGAGATATTCAAAAATCCAAGAGAATCGATATTGAAGAAATAAATTCATCATTTTCATAAGACTGCCAGTGAATTTTATCGCAACCACTGGTTTATGTGGAGAGTGGAATCGATAAATCAGCTAATTATCATACTATTACTCTGCTGATGGAAAAATTAGTTTATCCGAGGGACTTCACTCGAAACCAGAGCTAAAGAGAGAGAGAGAGAGACAGAGTGTGTAAACTTTGACAGAAGCTCTCACTGGGCTAATGATGTTACAGATCTCTTTGAGACACACCGCTATGATTGCATACACTCAGAAAATATATGTATAGTTATCTAGAGTGTATCATGGGTTTATATGTTGCTACACGAATGAATTCAGAGAGGACTGAGTATTGATTATGATCGCATGGTATCTACGCAAATTCAATAGCAATTGGAGATCGCAAATTCGCAAAATTCTGATCGCCTAAACAAATTTAGTTTATATGAATGAAAAAAAAATCGGGGTTCATTGAAAATTAGGGGAAAAAAAAATAATTATGGTTCATTATTTGGACTTGATCGATCGTCTTCACAATATAAGAAAAAAATTCTCTAAATTCTGGAAATTTTGCAAATTGGAAAAATAATCAACAAAAAATTTTTTTTTGAAATTATTCTATAAATATCTTCAAAACGACTAGGATTAGGGATATTTTCCAGTTAAATTAGAGTTTTCTCAGATAAATTGAACATTTTCCAGCTAAATTAAAGATTTTTCAGTTAAATTAGAGGTTTTCCAGATGAATCGAACATTTCTCACCTAAATCAGATATTTTCCAGATGAATTAAACATTTTCCAGCTCAATCAGACATTTTCGAAAATATCAAAAGACCTTCCTTCTAGACAATTTAATTTTCTGAGGAAAAGGCTCCTTGATATTTTTGAAAATGTTCGATTTACCTGAACAATGTCCAATTTACCTGGGAAAAGT
Source organism: Aleiodes alternator (assembly GCA_963921955.1). NCBI lineage: Eukaryota > Metazoa > Arthropoda > Insecta > Hymenoptera > Braconidae > Aleiodes > Aleiodes alternator. The sequence continues at coordinate 5,363,423 of OY998099.1, read as the reverse complement.
CCGATTTACCTTGGAAACTAATGAGTTTTAGGGGAAATAAAAAGAGTCTTCCTATAGAGAATTTAACTGTCTGCAGAAAAAGTCTCTTGATATTTTTTCCAAAACTCAATGGTTTCCGAGATAATCCAAGAATAATATGAAATTTGATATTCTCCACTTGCAGTAGTTCAATCCGCGTTTAGTCAGACGAGGGAATTAATTTTTCCCTGTGAACAAGGTCGTTGGAAAGGATTAGATAACACGGTAACAATGTATCATAACCATTGACAATTCTACCCATCCTTAAGGCCCATTAAAAGCCCCAAGGATTTAGGTCACAAGGTGTAAATATCATTCTTTCTCAAGGCGATTCTCAGTGATATTGCTTATGGTAGTTTCAGGATTTTATCGAAATCCCATAAAGTTATAATACCGTAAAATAAAATGCTGAAGTAGAGTTAAGCATTACGGTTTATTCCTCGTACATAATACTTGGAGGATGAGGTAGAAAATATTTGTAATATGTATTTTTTTTTATTAATCCCAGAGTTCGGTCGTTAAGACATGAAAAAGTGAGGATTTGTCGGTTAATTTGCTGAGTCTATCATGTTCCAGAATTTCTCCTGGAAAGGCACTTCTACAAAAAAATCTGAAAAAATTCACCAACAATATAGACATGCTAGAGCCACTCTTCAAATTTTTTCAGATTTTTTAATTGAGTCCTTTGCTTCGCAAAAAAATCCTTATATAATTTTAATGAATTTCCCTTTATTAAATTCATTTTTTCACAGGAATTTTTCCAGAGACAAGTTCTTCTAGATAAAATCTGAAAAAATTCAACAATAATGCAGACATATTGTTGGGGTATTTTATCAATTTTTTCAAGAGTTTTCTTGGCCACATTTATGAGACAGAGAGAGAGGCAAATAGTTACGACTACCTTTTAATTAAAATTTCTCGATAATTATACGGGGAACTGAATATTTTTTTCTTCTATTATTTAGTTAAAATATTTCTGAATAATGGGTCAACCGTGTGGTTTTTTAGTAATTTCGATATTTCTATCCGATTTGGGGCATTTCATCCCCACAACTGCTATTTCAGTAACTTTAATAATTCATATCTTATAGACTGCACGAGCAAAAATTATGAAAAAATTTAAAAAAATGTAAAAAAATATCATCTTTGATAAGGCATCCAAAAAAATAAGGGGTTAACTATACTCGAGTTCGCTGGAATACTACCTCAAGATTATCCCATCCTCAAGAGATGAAGATTTTTTTTGTACCAGAGAGTGATTAAACATCGTTGGCAGTTGAAATGAACTGCAATATAGGTGTCACTCCTATAATTCGATAGCAACGGTAATTCCCAAGCCAATCACGCGAGAGAAATGGGGTTAATCACTTCTGGAAAAGGGGTAAAGTGAAGTGGCAAATAGAAGTGAAGGGAAATTAATGTTCGAGTGAAGTAAATCCATCTGCAGGCTGACAGATACCTCGTCTCTGATGAAAGAAAGTGGTTGAGGGTGAAAGTGAATGGGTGTGTATCGTTGATTTCGATTTTAGGGAAAATCTGCGCAATGTTGAGAGGGAAAAGAGAATGGGAGGGAAAAGAGGACTGGAGAAATTCGAGTCTGATTGAGGAAACCCTTGCGAGGGATCAGCTTCTATCTGTCCATGCATTAAACATGCTTGCCCTTCTTTTGCGAGGATTTTCATGAAAAACTACGCAGTGACTTAGTCTGATCTTTGGATGAGAGAATTCGTTAAATTTTTTTTTTATTTCAAGCTTCCAAACCCTTTTTGGGCTTACTCAGCATTGCAAAAAATAGAGTTCTGCAGACGATACCTGTATTTCTCCCAATTATATTAACATTTCAGTTGATGACATTTTTGCTTTTCGTTTTCCCCATTTAATATGTGTAAATTACTATTTTTCGCAAATCTCATTATTGCTTTTATTTCCTTTGTTTTCAATTCAGTTATTATATGTTTGATGGTGAATGGACGCTGGGAGGATGTGCTGATGCCTTGTAGGAGTGATTTTCTTTGATCGATGAGAGACCTCGACAGAAAAATGATAATTTTCGTAATTCCTGGCACTTTTTCTATAAATATCTCTGGAAGAAGTTGGCTTAGGGGAAAATTTCATAAGACCTTTTTTTGTGCAGAATTTAATCATGTACAAAAAAAGTCTCTTATAATTTTTGCCTAAACTCACTCGCTTAGAAGATATTTTTAAACTGAATGTCACAAAAATTCATGAGAATTGAAAAAAAAACGGAATTAAAGATTTTTTTGATTCCTGGAAAAATTAATGTTCAATGTTGAATCTTTAATGTTTCTGAATTTTCTATAAATATCTCCAGAATGCGTGGGTTTAGAGCAAAAAATCTGGAAACCTTTTTTGTACAGAATTTAATCATCTACAAAAAAGGTTTCTTGCCATTTTCCCCTAAACCCACTCGCTCCAAAGATACTTTTAAAATTAACTTCACGTAAATTTCCCCCAACTCTCAACTGTATTTTTTTTTTAATTACCTTTACATTCTCCTTTTTTTTTCTTTCGCCAATCCTCAGAAACTTCAAAAGTATAAGAATTTAATTGGAAAAAAATTGCTGGAATATTCCCCGAATTTTATTATTGCATCGATCGAACGTTAAATTGAATTTGCCCATGATTATGAAAGAATGAAGGAAAGAATGGGGGAAAAAAAGAGAAGCGGAGAAGCGAAATAACTCTCTTGAGAAATTCAAGGGAAATAGCTCGAAGGCATTTTCTCGTCATATATCTCGTATGTACATGCAAGCAGTACATTACGCAGTATTTCTCCATGCTTTTCCATACAAGAAATTCCCAAGTGCACACAATCATGATAAAATAGTACACATGAATTTTCAAACAAAAACATAGAGAGAAAGTTGAAACGGAATATACAAAAGCCAAGCTGATTCAAACACATGACTCATGCAATTGTTCTAAATTCAAGTACACTGGATTTTTTTTCACTCTCTACTAACAATGTAGATAATGTAGACCTCTTGGGACTGTATTTTTTTTATTGTTCTACTAATTTAAAATATTCTGTAAAATGTGAAATGCCTTGGAGCACGAGGTATTACTCTGTAATTCGTCTTCCTAAGCACATGCCCTGGAGCCACTGGTGAATAATTCAATGTGTCCTCGTTTGCCGAACGATGCTGGAAGGAATTTTATAAAATTAATTGATTTAAAAAAGTCAGTCGATGAAAATGAATTAAATCTGAATTATTAAAAGTGGAATTTTTGTTAGAAAAAAGCTTGAAAAAAATTACTCTCCCAGTTTTTTTAAGGTATCTTTGCAACCGTTGGATTCAAGGGAAATTATGAAGAAACCTTTTTTGTAGAGAATTGAATTTCCCACAAAAAAAGGTCTCTTGTTAAATTCTCGTATCCCCGTTATTTCTTGAGATCGCATTAATTGAGAATTTCTATTTTGTCGAATTTTAAAATTCGCATTCTGAATTAATGGAAATTGTCTACTGAAACTCAATTAATCCATCGAAAAAGCCTATTGATGAATATATTCTATCGCAGTGTCACTTTCCTGCGACCTCCAAAATGAACAGCATTGGCATAGTATAATTAATAGCTAATAAAATTCAGTTCATGAAGAGAGAGATTGAGCTGTATCGTGAATTGAACGTGAATAATTATGATGGAAAATAGACTCATGGCTGGAGATAATAGGATTCTCCATTGGCATTATATTGAAACGTGTGCATACGTGAATTGTATGCATTCTCATGACCCGATATGAGGCCGGTTGTTTCGAATGATTTTAATGGATTCATCAAATTCTCCAGTAATGAAGTTGAGGTATCATGCCAGCTAACTCGAGTACAGTTTACTCCTTCTTTTGATGCTGTATCAAAAATGATATTTTTTTCACATTTTTCTGAATTTTTTAATAATCTTTGTTCGTGCAGTTTATGAGATATGAATTATGAAAGTTACTGAAAACAGCGGTGATGGGAATGAAACGCCCTAAATCGGACAGAAATGACGAAATTACTAAAAAACCACAGAGTTGACCCATTATTTAAAAATAATTGGCGAAGAAAACAGCATTTTAACTAAATAATAGAAGAAAAAAATATTCAATTCACCGTATAGTTATTGAGAAATTTTAATTAGAAGGTAGTCGTAACTATTTGCCTCTCTCTCTATCTCATGCATGTGATCAAGGAAACTTTTGGAAAAATTGAGAAAATACCCCAACAATATGTCTGCATTATTGTTGAATTTTTTTCAGATTTTGTCTAGAAGAACTTCTCTCTAGATAAATTCCTGGGAAAAAATGAATTTAATAAAGGAAAATTCTTTAAAACTATATAAGGATTTTTTTGCAGAGCGAAGGACTCCATGAAAAAATCTGAAAAAATTTGGAGAGATGCTCTGGCATGTCTACATTATTGAAGAATTTTTTCATATTTTTTTGTATAGTTGCCTTTCCTGGAGAAATTCTGGAAAACAATGAATTCAACAAAATGATTTTCTCCAGTTCATGAGGAGATTAGTAATGTGAAAAAAATCTGGGAAACAAAAAAAATTATATTTATAAACATAAGCTATGACTTTTGAATATTTTAATCCCCTTTTCCGGTGAATTAAAACATTTTTCTCCCGAATTATCAGCAATTGAATTCGAAACTAGCTTAAAAGACCTCATTTTTTCCTGTTTTATTAACCGTACTCTGCTACTACCTTGATCGCAAATGAAAGAATCAAATGTTAAAAATAAATATATACATTATTATTTGCAATTTAAATGACAAAATTTACATCGAAATGTAAATCTCGTGATTTCTGTTTGTTCTAGAGACTACGAGAGCAGCAATATCCTTGACAATCTTCTATCTCGTATGGAACAGTATGCCAACAATTTGGAAACACTAGTAGCTGAACGTACAGCTGATTATCTCGAGGAGAAACGTAAATGCGAGGAGTTACTGTATCAGCTTTTACCAAAGTGAGTTCAACAACTGCAATTGCATTTGAATTAATCATTCAATTTAATTCACTGCACCACTTTCCAATTAGTTCAAAAACTTCACTTGTAAATTTCTCATAAATATTTAATGAAATATTCATTAAAGTCTTACAGAAATTACAGTTGAAATTGTGGTTTGATGAGCACTTGGAAATAACAAATTTCAGCTGAATTTATCAAGAAACCTTTTTTCTAGCAAATTTGATTTCCTACAAAAAAGATCTCTTGTAAATTTACCATAAATCCATTAATTTCAGAGATACCATTTAAGGAATGCGAAAAACACTTTCAACTCCTTTTTTTCCATTTTTTTCGTGGTTTACATCTTTTTTTTGAAAGGATCTCTAAGGCAAGTAGGTTTAGGGGAAAATATCAAGAGACATTTTTTGTAGGTAATTAAATTCTCCACAAAAAAGGTTTCCTGACATTTTCCCCTCTGCGTCGTCATTAATGAGGTATCTTCAACGATAATGATCGTGAAAATGTGTCAAGAATGGGAATAAAATTCAGACACTTTAGAATCACCACAAAAACGTGTTTTTGTCGTTCTCCGGATAATTTCCTACAGGAATGTTGCCTATCTCCCCTCTGGACTCTTAATCCAAGGAGAATTCACAGGATAATTCGGGTTTTACGCAGCAACAAACAGAAGAGCTTTCGATGCTTTTTTTTTTATTTCTTCATAGCTCGAGATAAAACGTGGAACAGATTATCCCTGAATTCTCACACACACACACACATATCCTCATTCGCATGTGCCTGAGGGTAGATTGAGAGGGGTGATGAGATCGATGTGATTATGCTGATGATAAAATGCAGGGAACTAAGTCACGATAAAGAGGAACTTCTTCACAGATATAATTTTTTTTCTTCATTCGCAATCATATCTCTCTTCAGAATTGATCCTGCCCCTCATTTTCTCCACGATAATGATCTGCACGAGTGTCTCTGGTGAAAAGGGACATAGAATGAGAAATTACCACGTGCTTCAAATATCCATAATCTTTTTTTCATTGGTAAAAATGGGGGAAAAAGTGGAAAATGATAAAATCAAATAATTCCAGTAGCAATTTCATGATTATATCGAAGATTTCTTGTGAAATATTAAGTTGGAAAAAATTCATCAGGAGATCTTTTTTGTAGGAAATTTAATTCTCCATGAAAAAGGTTGTTTGACATTTTTTGCTAAATCTATTTTCTCCAAAGATATTCGCAAAAGAATCTGCGAATTTAATAATCATTTTTTTTTTAGATTTTTATCCATTTAAAAATCGTAGGTGGATTATTTTGAGAATATCTCGTAATCTATTGGGCTTGGGAGAATTTATCAAGATACCTTTTTTGTAGAGAATTCAATTTTCCACAAAAAAGGTATTCTGACATTTTTCTCTGAACCCACTTGCTTCAGAGTGCTTCTCCCTTTTTTATTCATTTATCATGATAATCACAAATTTCAGGAAAAAAAATTATTTTTCTGAAGAAGTTGAGGATTAATGATAATAGACAGTAATGAACTTGGATGAATGTCACGTGGATAATGACGTCATTATCCTCCACGTGGAAATATTCAAATTCCTCATTAATAAAGCGTAGGAGGAGTGTATTGCTACGTGTTTACGTAATTATTTTGTATTTGTATAGAATGAATTGAAAATTGCACTTATTCGAGTTAACCGAGGTGAATTAACCTTTACCTTTCACAAATTATTGGATGAAAAAAAAAAATGAATTCAGTAGAGTGAGTAAATGTTTTGTGTTACCCCCCCCCCCCCCTCACCTCTCCCCCCTCCATTGGCAATGGCATAATCGATATTCAATTATTCATGAAATACAAAAGTTCCCAATTAACAAATTAATAGCATTGAAATTCTGGAAAATTTGCGTTTCGTTTTAATCCTTCGAAATCCTTCCACTATTTTTCATCGCCATTTTCTTCCACTTTAATCATCATTCACGTCATTTAACGAAGACTTAAAAGTGCACGATCTTCAATTGCAATTGCGAAAATTGCCTCACGTAAACTCACTCAAGTTTTTCCATTTTCTTCCCTATTTTTTATTCCTTTATTTCTCATTTTCTCACTTATTTTCCCCTCTCGTCTTTCTAATTACATGGAATAAGGGTCCAGTGACCTCGAAACTTTTGTTGAGCTTTTGTTCGCTTCTTCAGAGAGACTTGAGAGTACACGAGGAATTTGTTGAGCTTCTTGCAATTGAGCCAAACGCATTTTCCTCAAATGAACGCTTCTGCAAGTTCATTTGAAGGCTAAAGTGTATTGAATTTAATTTTTCATTTATTCTCGTGGGAAATTTCAGTTTTTTAAGGGTATCTCAAAGGCAATGAGATTCAGAGAAAAATCTCAGAAGACTTGTTTTATGGAAAACTAAATTCTGCATAAAGAAGGTTTCTTGAAACTTATCTTCAAATCTTAGCTTTTTTAAGATATTATTGAAAAACTGAAAATTTTCAATATTAAAAAATGAAATGACAAAAATTTGAAAATTCAATTTTTTCTAGATAAATTGGAAATGGTAATTTTTTTTTGATTTATCAAAGATTAAAGGTCTGAAGAATCGTGTTCAAGCATTTTCCACAAATAAACGCTTTTACAAGTTTATTTTGGATCTAAAGTGTATTGAATTTCAATTTTTTATTCATTTTCATAAGGAACTTCAGATTTTGAAGAATATCTTGAAGGCGGTGCCGTTGAGAGAACAATATCAGGAAACGTTTTGTAGAGAATCAAATTCTGCATAAAAAAGGTCTCTTAACATTTTTCTCTAAGCCTCATCGCTCTTGAATTATTCTCAAAAAACTGAACAGTTACAAATTACAAAAAGTTAAAAAAATTCGTACTTCATAAATAACTTAAATTAAGTAAACTAACAATTCTTTTCTCTTTCATTTATCGATGATTACAGGTCTGTAGCATCGCAGCTGATTCTTGGACAAAGTGTAATAGCTGAAACTTATGATCACGTGACAATTTACTTCAGTGATATCGTTGGTTTTACGAGTTTATCAGCCGAAAGTACACCTCTGCAAGTAGTTGACCTACTGAATGACCTCTACACGTGCTTCGACTCAATCATCGAGAATTTCGACGTCTACAAGGTGAGGCCAGCCAGCGAAATTGAAAATCAAAGCGATTTTTTTTCTTCCTTTTTTCATGATTTTTATTGGAGGAGAAAAAATTCGGAGTAAAATGTTTGTGGCTCAGTGAGCAAAAAAATGGTCAGGCATTATGTGAATTATCTGTTAGCCAATAATCCAAAAGGATCGTGCGAATAATACTTCGAACAGTTCAATGGATTTTTTTTCTTGAAGATTGTGTCTGCTCATATTTTATATTATATCGGAAAACTTTTTCGTCTCTTTCATATTTTTATTTCCTTTTTTTTCCCTTTGAATTTCTGTTTTTTTTTGTGAATCCCTGGGGTACTCGTCTGGGCTGCCTTCATATCTTTCTTTCAGTTGGTTTTTTAAGGACAAAGTGAGGGGAGAGTTGAATATAGAGGTCTTAACCCCTTATTCTTTGATGCTGTAGAAAAGATGATATTTTTTACATTTTTCTGAATTTTTTTTATAATTTTTGTCCGTGCAGTTTAAGAGATATGAATTATCAAGGTTACTGGAAATAGCGGGGTTGGGGATGAAACGCCCTAAATCGGACAGAAAAAACAAAATTATTAAAAAGCCACGGTTGACCCATTATTCAAAAACAATCGGCGAAGAGAACAACATTTTAACTAAATAATAGAAGAGAAAAATATTCATTTCACCGTATAGTTATTGAGAAATTTTAATTAGAGGGTAGTCGTCACTATTTGCCTCTCTCTCTATCTCATGCATGTGTTCAAGAGAACTCTTGATAAAATTGAGAAAATGCTCCAATAATGTCTTCATTATTGTTAAATTTTATGCAAATTTAATCTAGAAGAACTTCTCTGTGGAAAAAATTCTGAGAAAAAATGAATTTAATGAAGAGAAATTCTTCAAAAATCTATAAAGATTTTTTTTGGAGCGAAGGATTAGATGAAAAAATCTGGATAAATTCGGAAAGATGCTTTGATATGTCTAAATTGGTGGTGAATTTTTTCAGATTATTTTGTAGAGGTGCCTTTCCGTGAGAAATTGTCTGGAAAAAAATTAATTTAATGAAGAGGAATTTTTTGAAAAATACATAAGCATTTTTTTCGAAGAACTTTATGGGAAAATCTCGAAAAATTTGGATAAACGAAACTGTCAAGAGACTTTTTTTGGGAAATTGAATTTTCTACAAACAAGGTCTCTTAAAATTCTTCCCTAAGTCCAATAGTTTTCGAGATATTCACAATATAGTGCAAATAAATTTTTCTAAAAATTCCTAAATTTGTTCAGAATGGAAAAAAATCATTAAAAAAAATCTATAATTTTTTTTGCCTCATATTTGAATAAACTCTCATATTTGCTGCCAATTACACTGCAAAAAAAGTTTGCTAATGTCAGCGCTAGCTACTTCTAATGGATATTCCATCCATTAATAAGTCTAACGCTAGGGGTTGCCTCGTGTTAAGTGCATTTGCTAGACTTTTAGCGTTATTTATATGTTCGATCAAGCCAATAATTTTCTCCTCACTTTCAACGTAACAATATCCATTCTTGATTGATGCTATAAAGCCCGTAATTTTTTTTTCATTTCCTCCTCCGCTCATTCCTCAATTGAGAGAGAGAGACATTTTCCGAGTATTTTCACTGCAAGAATGATATGTGCAAAAAAAAAAAAAAGAGAAAGGATGATAATTGAATTTTGCAAACGAGTTTCCAACGAATTGGGTCATTCGGATCGTTGCCTCGTATCGCTTTGCTTTTTTTTTTATTTTCATTTTTCCTTTGATGAAACTTCCCCATAAGCTCCATTTCATCTAGTCTCAATTCTATAGGAGATTACAATCAAATTAAACTAAATTATTCAAGCGATCTTCAAGGAATTATTTTCTTTCTCAATGTTAATGTCACAGTTTCTCATTTCATTCAATTCGATTCATTGAATTTTTCCATTTATTTTTACTGCAAAATTTTAATGAAAAGAAAATTTGAAAAAAATCGAATATTTATTTAAAGTATTTGTTTTACAAAAAAAAAATACGTGTAGCTTATTCTAAAAGTATCTCTGAAACTATCGGATTTAGAGGAATTTATCAGGAAATAATTTTTGTAGAGAATTAAATTCTCTACAATAAAGGTTTCTTGACATTTTTCTCTCAGTCCACTCATTTCAGAGATATTCACGAAAGAATTCAGAAAAAATTTCCAGACTTCTTTTTGCCTTTAATGACTATTTTCTTATTTTTCATCAATTTTCCTCGAAGATAAAAAGGGAAAATCAGCAAGGTCATTTCAACAAGTTTCATTTATCTCTCGTGTCTATGAAAAATGAGAGTAGCCATTAAAAGCAAACGTTATTGCATCCATTAATTACAAAGTAGTGTTATTAAATGCCACTTGTTGTTACGACTACTCTCCACTGTATCCAACTACTCCATTAAACAACAAAAGAAATAAGGAGGAAGAAGGGCCAAGATGGGGGGGGAGGGGGGGTGGTTGAAAAAGTGGAGACGTGGAAGACAGGTATGACAGTATTACGGTGTATTACAAAACTTTGCAGAACATTTCTTAGAATATGAATTCCTGTCGAGTATAAAGTTGGAATTGCAAAATTTTCATGATTCCAGAATTAAAGGGAGTGTGAGAGGAAGAAGGGGGTAGGTGGAGGGAGGTGGCAGAAATTCGTGCTGAAAACTTGGAGCAACTCTTGTGGTAGATGTAATTTTATGAGGAGGATGTAAGAATGTTTAATCGTGTTTGGAGATTCAAGTTTGAGGAAGAAAAAATTCATTTAAATTGGACAGATCGGATTTTCGTGGGGGAATAAGAAGAAAAGTAGGGGAGAATGGGGATTTCTGATGAAAGGGGTTGGGATGGATTTTTTTTTTACGATTCCATTGAAGAAGTTAGTAAATTTCACATGAAAAACCAGTGTTGGAACTCATTTCTTCGAATTTTCTTGGAAATTTCACCTTTTTGAGGAGGAATTAGTGGTCAAATCTTTTTAAATTATGGAAATTCTCATTTATTCGAGAATATCTCAGGTTTTATTGGTCGTAGCGTACTGAGACCGATCTCAAATGAAAGATGAGATCATTTCCTATCGATTCATGTGGTACTGAATTTTCCGCATTAATTTTTCAGTGACTTATAGCTCATTTTAAAAAAAATCAGTTTTTCCATTATATCATCTTCAAAAATCCATACTTTTTTTTTCAAAACCACATAAATTGATTGCAAATGATCTCGTATTTCATATAACATTGGTCCCAAATCGTTTCTCCCAATAAAACCGGAGATATCCCTGAAAAAGTGAAATTTTTCAATTTCGTAAAGAATTAGACCCCCATTTTCCCCTGAAAAAGTTGAATATTCACATAATTCTCAAAAACGAATTTCAAAAACATGTTTTCCACTGCAAACTTCCTCAGTTTTTCAATGGAATCATCAGAAAAAACCGATCTCAAATATTTTCACTGATTTCTCGCGATCATCATAACATAAACACATATGAAAACACTTTATAAAAATTTTATACCGGTTTAATAAAGTCTTTACAAGAAAGTTCCAATTCTTTATGAAAAAAAGTTTCATTTCCTTATACAAAACTGTCCTTTATAAAGCACGTTCGCACGTGGAGCATCGAAGTTAACATTTCTCCGTTTCATTCTTTAATTTTCGAGCATTTCTTCTATTTCTTGCCGGTTACATCCCCTATTAGAGGAACAAGTACCAAATTTTAAGCATTTGATCATTTCGAACAAGAATTGACAGTCAAACCCTTTCCCTCAAGTAAAAAAGTTTCAAAAATTCGTTTTCTTCCCTTTAAGAATTAATGTTTCAATAATTCGAAACGAAAAATAATTCGAGAAAGATTATTTCTAATATTCGCCCCGTGATATTCCAGAGGTACGTGGGATGAAAAATCCAATTTTTTCATCCATTCTTCAATACCCAATTCTCGTGTATCAATTTTTTTTTCACGCCTCCACGATCTCTTTCATCCTCCAAATACATATAGATATCTCTCTCCCTTCTCATTCTTGACGCTGGGATATCAAGTGTGTATTGAAATTCGAGGCCTACGCTAGATGAGATGAGAAAAATAAGGTAGTAGAAAAATAAGATGAAGAAAAAAAAAAAATGTGAGAGTATTTCATAACGGATGGGTTGGGATAAATCTTAACGACTTTTTATAGCTTGGGGAAGAGAGCAAACGTAGATGACAGGGGTAAGCAAAAGAAGTGGGATCCTTTGAGTGTTGTCATGATGCTCAAGAATAAAAAAAAGTCAAAGGGATGAAAAAAAAAAATAGAGTCGTGTTTTATCGAGGGATCGCAATTAAAGCACTCAAGATTTTCCTTTTTTTCTTTTAAAAAATTACTGAAGTTTAAAAGTCCATGATAAAATTTGCAGAGAGAATAAAAAAATTCTTCTGATTTCATTGAGAAATAGTCATAGTAAAAAAGGTTTTCAAAAGAGTATTCACATTTTTTTTTGGCAAAAACATCACATCGACTTTCAATCGATTATTGTGAAATATCGATTGATCGGTGCAATCTATTGCATCAAATTCGAGATATGATTATATAAAAATAAACATTTATTTCATTAAATTTCGTTCGATTATTTCGATAGATATCGATTAATCGAAACTATCTCGATATCTCGCATATCATCTTCAAATATCAATTTTCGATCAATCGATCAATTGCTCATATAACATTCGACATTTCTATTCCACCAATTGTAGTTTGAAAGAAGTTCCATCGATTATCTTCATTTATCGATTAATCGATGCGATATCTCGCTTCAAATTCGAGATATCGCATAACGTGCGATAGTTCTGTTTAACTTTTTTTAGTTCAAGGAAAAGAAGTCGATTGTCTATTCCAATGATAAAGTCCTTGGAAATAATTAATTCTTTGAATATATTATTTTTTATTAATTTTTTTTGCAATTCTGGCTACTACACTTCATTCAACTCATTAGCAGCTATTGGACCTCCTTAAAAAACAATTAATTATTTCGCACATGCTCATATCCATGACCCACATCAATGCAATTTTCACGCAATTCACGTAGACAATAAAACCATGAAGACAGGAGAAAAAGCGAGAGCAATCCAGACACAACAATCTATATTGAATATTATTTTTGCATTATTTCATTCGCTTCTTTTTTTTTTTTTTGTTCACAGGTCGAGACGATAGGCGATGCATACATGGTTGTATCAGGATTACCAGTTAGAAATGGTATGAATCATGCAAGGGAAATAGCGAGAATGAGCCTCGCACTACGTGATACCGTTATGACATTCAGTATACGTCACAGGCCTAATGAACAGCTGAAACTTCGTATTGGAATGCACACTGGTGAGACTTCATTAACTATTTTATTTAAATTAGCTTTGGGTAAATGAAGATATTTGAAATATTTACGTTGTAATTAAATTATCTGGCTTTTTCTTTCATTTTTTTTTCCATTTTTTTTGCTCTTTGTTGTGTGATATTGCAAGTAACTACTTCATAAACTGTATGAATAAATATGAATAGAAATTACTTAATTAGGAGAAGAGTTTAATTCAAAATAATAATTTCTGGAGTTAACGAGAGAGAAACAATTATACATTTATATCGTGATAATTTGGATTTTTTTTTCTTCTTTTTTCGCTGATTATTTGCGCAATTGAGAGTTTATTCTTGGTATAATTAACTGAAAATTTTGAATATAATTATTTTTTTATTTTTTTCAATATTTTTTGCGTTTAATGGGGTCATGTTGAATGGATTAAATTATGGGGATTGTAAATTTGAGGAGAAATTCATTGACAGGGATGAAATATGTAATTGACGAATTTTTTGATGGTATTAATTCAGTAATGAGAATGTGAGGAGAAACTTCTTTTTTTCATCAGTTTCTGGAGAATTTCTCGGAGATAGGGAAATTCTTGTGGAAACATTTTTGTAGAGGAAAACGAGAACTGCAAAAAAAAAAAGGTTTCTACGAAGATTTCTTTACTTTGATCACTCTCTGAGATATTCTGAGAGAACTGGATTTATGATTGAATTAATGAAAATTGTGATCGGTTTCTTTGGAAGTAGATAAAGACGCCCGCACTTTGTGAATTGCGATTTTCACCAAACCAATATTAACGCATGTTTTCATGGGTCATTATTTTTCAAAATTAAAAAGGAAATCTCTTTTTTTAAATCATAAATGGTTGTTTCTGTTAATGGGAAGGAATGTAACATACTATGTACGATATTTTGATACAAAACATTTATTGTTTGTTCATCTGCGTTTAGGTAATCAAACCTTAAATGTACCGAGAGAGGATAGCTCTGATGTTGTCGTGGTTACATGTCGTCGCGTTAGAGTTAAAGGGGCGTACGTGCAAAAACACGAAATTCTTGTGTGAAAGGGGCGTATGTCCACTTATCACTCCAGAATGTTTTTCAGGGCCTCTGGAACATTATTTGGATAATTGAAAATCAAAATAACAAAGTGGCGTAACTACCAATTTTTAAATAAAAGGGACGTATCTCTACACTTACCCCTTTGTTATTTTGAAATTACGTAGAGGGCTACGAAAAAATGTGTCTACAAAAATGTTTACATCTCCATTATTTACTGAGATTTAAAAAAAAAATGAAATTTATTCTGCATGAATTGAATAAAATAAAATGAAAATGAATGAAGATTCTTCAATGGACCGAAAAATAAATATGTTCCCACCTAGAAAAAATTCCGAATGAACATAAAAAAATAAAGATGATGAAAGCTGTTTCGATACTTTATTTTTGGTACAAATGTATACTCGGGCACGTATCCAAGTATTGGAAAATTCTAGGTAATTTGTCGAATCTCCAGGGGTGACTCCTGTGTTTCCAATTAATGTTGTCCATCAACTTACCGCTCTCCCTTATTTCTCATCAATTTTATTTCATTCCTTCTTCTCTCTGAACAAATATAAGGGGAAACGGAAGACGAGGGAGAGAACAAGTAACACAAGAAAAAGAGAGAGAGATAAAGGAAATCTTCCCTCAGTCAATGGCATTTATGAGCGAAAGCTACTTCCTTCAGCATTACTGATGCTACGAAGTCACATGATGAAAAATAGCAAATAATTTTTTTTTTTCCATAAAGAAAGGGGGAAAAAATGAAATTTAGATTGAAGATACTTGGATTTTAAGTCCATGGGGTTAATTACTTTTTTGATTGGCTTGCTGTACTATCGACTCCTGCCGGCTTTGATCCTTTATATGAAAAATGAGAAGTTCAATTCACTAGTCCATCGTTAAAGTCACTTTGTTTTTCTTTACTAAAGGGATTTGGGAATAGTTTTTGGGGAAATGAGAATTTTCGGGGGGATTTGCAGGGATAAATATTTCTATTGTCACTTGGAAACTACGTGGAATTGGCTGATGTCAATTCTATTGTTGGGGAGTTGAAGACTTGTGGACAAATAAGCTCTGAAAATCTATCGAATCTCATTAATTTTGGGGAAAAATTGAAATTCGACATTAAACCCGAAAAAATAAGAAATCAATGATATTTTTCTATTTGAGATTTTACAGAATTTTCGAAATTTTTTTAGATTTTTCTCAAATTAAACTAGGGCAACCTTTCTTTGCCCATATATATTCAAAATCAGTCAGATTTTCCTATTTCAGATTTTCCAAAATTTTCAAAAACATTTTCCATTTTTTTCGAATGTAACTCTCGTTAGATTTCTAAAAAAAATCTAAATTAATGGAAATTTTTTCTATAAAACTCTCAGAATTCATTGATTTTCCCATCAATTTTCATGCACCTCCTCAATAAAAAGTAAATCCAGAAAAATTCCCATAAAAATCCTCTATTTTCCTGATAATATCCCACAAAAATAAACAACAATGTTAACCACTCCAGTCCGATTATCTGCTTCGTTGGTAAATGTCTTCCACATTCCACAAAAAAAATGAAAATTAAAAAAAAAATGACTTGAAATGTTTTAGGACCATGTGTAGCAGGAGTAGTGGGTTTGAAAATGCCCAGGTACTGTCTCTTCGGTGACACAGTGAATACAGCCTCGAGGATGGAGAGCAACGGTGAACGTGAGTATAACAAAAAAACCAAAAAAAAATCCGGAAAATTCTCTGCCTCATTGAAGCAAAAACAAATAATAAAATCCCTTTTTTTCAATGATAAAATGAGAATATTAACGAATGAAAACGGATTTTCATTCGGAATTCATTATTTCTCGAATTTTATCATGCATATTAAATTTTCGAATACTTTACTACTGCCTCGGGCAATTTTTCACAATATTTTCCCAGTACCTCATTTTCCACTGCCTCTGCTTCTATTTCCGGTTCATTTTCACTCTAAAAGCCTTGGGTATGATTCAACCTCGTCTAAAGTCAACTTTTCCCATTCCACCACCCCCAGTGTTTCACGTAACTAATTCAAACGAAGCTAATTGGTAGAGCTGAAAACAGTTTCCGTGTCAAAGCCCATTATAATTGTCAATGCAAGTGGAAATTGACGAAATTCAAGTGTTTTTATTTCAATTTGATGTATCTTTGATGGGCAAATTAATGATCAAGGAGAAGAAAGGGTGGTATAGAAAATGTTGAATTTTCTTTCTTTTTTTGAAGACATGTGAGAGGAAAATGTTCTCATCGTGACCCAATTAAGGTAGTATCCCAGAGTACGATCGATAAAATAGGAAACATGAGAATTTGTACGTTATTTTCCAATTAATTGCTGATAATTCGGGAAAAAGTGCTCTGATTTATACGAAAAAGCGATTAAACTATCCGATAGTCATATCTTCAGCTTGTGAATATAATTTTTTTGTCTCGAATTTTTTTTACATTAATCTCTTATCACATGCATGAGATAAAGAGAGAAGCAAATAGTTACGACTACCTTCTAATTAAAATTTCTCAATAAGTATACGGTGAATTGATTATTTTTTTCTTCTATTATTTAGTTAAAATGCTGTTCTCTTCGATAATTGTTTTTAAATAATGGGTCAACTGTGTGGTTTTTTAGTAATTTCGTTATTTCTGTCTGATTTAGGGCGTTTCATCCCCATTACTGCTATTTTCAGTAACTTTGATAATTCATATCTCATAAACTGCACGGTCAAAAATTATAAAAATTCAGAAAAATTTAAAAAAATATCATCTTTGATAAGGCATTAGAAAAATGAGGAGTTAACAGTACTCGAGTTCGCTGGGATACTACCTTAAACTTTTGTTTTTCACGACTGCTCCAATATTTCCTATCACGCGATTATTCGTGTCTTTTGCGAACCAAAGGGTAACCTCACAAAAAGATAAAACAGAATAAGTCTATTTTTTTTGTTATTTAAATTTTTTGGAAATATCGTGGAAAATAAGTGGGATGGAGCGATTTGGTCCCAATCTTTCTCTTCTAGCTCTTAAAATTTTCTACAAAAATGGACTCGAGCAAAATCGTCATATGTCGCTTAGCTTCCGAGGCCATTTTCAAGAAACTATCGGTAGAAAAAAAAAAAAATTGTGTTTTATCTTTTCGTTACTGAATTATATTCCGTTAATTGAAATAGTGATAATCCGTCAGCAATTGATGATCAAGTGGAAGAAAGGGAAATGTAGAAAATGCTGATTTTTTTTTTTAAAACGATACGTGAAAGAAAAAACTCTCGTACTGACCCAATTAATTTCATTTTTTCATCTCTAGTCGCGAATTTTAATGTTTGATGAAAAATTGAGGTTTTTCTCCTATTTTTTTTTCTTTTTGGATTACTCTGATGCAGCACTGAAAATTTCCGGAGTTAATGAGAGAGAGATATAATTACACATTTATTTCGTCATAATTTTGTTTTTTGAGGATTATTCGCGCAATTGAGAGTTTATTCGGAATGATTAACTGACAATTTTTTATATTTTTTTTTTTCATTTATTTCAATATTTTTGCGTTGGACGTGGTCATATTAAATGATTTAAATCATGGAAATTGTAAATTTGAGGAGAAATTCATTGATAGGGATGAAATATGTATTTGACAAATTTTCAAATGGTATCAATTCAGTAATGAGAATGTTAAAAATGATGAATTCTTCATTTTCATCGATTTCTGGAGAATATCTCGGTATCTAAGAACGATAAAGGCAATTTTTGTGGATTTTTTTTGTAGACGAAAATAAGAGCTATAAAAAAGGTCTCTACTAAAATTTCTGTATCTCCATTATTTTCTGAGATATTTTGAAGAAACTGGATTTATAATTGAATTAATAAAAATTGAGATCATTTTTTTTGTTGGTATATCTCAAAAGATAATGGAGATAAGGGGGGATGGATATTTTCGCTTCATGATTTTCACTTCATGACCCAATTAATTCTATTCTTTCGTCTCAGCTCGTGTGTTTTTTTTTATGTTTGAGGACAAATTGAGGATTTTCTCTATTTTTTTCGAAATTATTATGTTGCAGCACTGAAAATACATGTGAGTCCT
Source organism: Aleiodes alternator (assembly GCA_963921955.1). Classification (NCBI taxonomy): domain Eukaryota; kingdom Metazoa; phylum Arthropoda; class Insecta; order Hymenoptera; family Braconidae; genus Aleiodes; species Aleiodes alternator. The sequence goes on along the minus strand of OY998099.1, from coordinate 5,344,834 downwards.
GCTACAAAAGAGGTCCTCGACAGCTTCGGAACATTCGAGCTTCACTGCAGAGGGGAGGTCACGTTGAAGGTAATTATTTTTGGAAATTCTTAAAGAATAATGATTTCTTAGTGATTTTCGATATGAAATATCTTTTCGGAATCTTCCAATTTTTCTTTCGAAATTTTCCAGAATTGATGAGAAATTTCCCGGATTTTCCTAAATTTAATTCTGGAAATCTTCTTTCGCCTACGTAATTTTTTGTTTTAAATCTGTGTTTCCTTTGAATTTGGAAGTTTCTGGGATAGTTCCAGAATTTTCGATTTTTTGAAAGGAATTTTTAATTTTTTTCCCATAATTTTCTTACTATTTTTTCAAATTGAACATTTGTAAGCTTCCCTACAGGATCTCTTAAAAATCAATATTATTCTTCGATTTGAGGTTCTCCGATATTTTACTAAATTATCTCGAATTTCGAAATTTTCAATTTTATTTAAAAATTTCCCAAAAATTTTTAGAAATTCCTAGAGCTTAACAAAATCCAATTCTGGCAAATTTTCCATGTTTTTTTACAGAAAAATTCAGGGTAAACTGAATTCTTCGAAAAACATGAATGAGCGCAATGCCCATAAAGCTAGTAACTCATAGATAATTCGTTGAAACTTTTTCCTCCCACATTATCAACGAATCTCTCTTATAATACGTTAAATTGCAATTTCTCTACATTTACCGATAAGATGCCGGAATTGATATGATTGAATACCTAATGAGATTTTCCCATGAAAGGCAAAGTAATGAGAGAACTTATCCAATTCCAATAATTGGAAAGTTTCGAAGAAAAATCAACTTTTGCTCTCTTCATCGTGATAACGCAACTTGAATTATGAATGAAAAAAAAGAAGAAAAAAATTCAATGAACACATTTATCACTTGTCCATCTCAATGCCAACTTTATTCAATCACGCGAATATTGAGAAATCCTTCTCGACTATTCACTCCATTGAATAAATCATTGCCAACTTTTTCTATTAAAACTGTTGATTAATCCGATCGCATTTATTCTTGAGTTTATTCATATTGAAATATACGTTTTCAGAATATTCAATTTATAGTTTTGATATGAATGGGATTGAAATGAAAATTTTTATTGATTTCATTGCAAAGCTGACTAAATTGCCGGTGAAAAACATGTGTCAAAATTGTTTTTTTTTTTAATTTTCTTGAAAATTGTTTTTTTGGGGGATTAACTGAGGTTCAAATCTTTTCAATTTTTGAAAAATTCTCTCTTTTCCAAGAATATTTCCGGTTCTATTTGTCGTAGCGACCTGAGACCGATCTCAAATGGAAGGTGAGATCATTTTCCATCGATTCATGTGGTTCTAAATCAATTTTATCGATTTTTCAGTGACTTATGGTTCATTTTCTGAAAATCAGTTTTTTCATTGTATCATCTTCAAAAATCGATAATTTTTCTTTAAACCGCGTAGATTGATGGCAAATGATCTCATCTTTCATTTAAGATCGGTCCCAAGTCGCTGCCACCAACAGAACCGAAGATATCCCCTAAAACATGAAAATTTTCAATTTCGTAAAAGATTAGACCCCAACTTTCCCCTAAAAAAGTCGGATATTCAAGAAATTCACAAAAATGAATTTCAATATGTGTTTTCTACCCCAAATTTCCTCAGCTTCCCAATGAAGTCATCAAAAAACACCCATTCCAAATATTTTCACCGATTTCTCCCGATTTTCATAATATACAACAAATACTAAATTCTAATCTGTTCGTTTTATCCTTGATTTTATTTTCAATATAACTTTAATTTTCCAAACTCATGCTTTATGTTAAAAAGCAGCGTCTGCATTTGTATGAGCAATTTTACACCATCTGTTGGGCTTTTGTCAGTTTATACTCACTTGGCTGACGTCGGCTTCTTTCAGGACCTCTAGAATTCTCTTGTACCTTCATCTTTCGCTTCTTCCTTTTTCTTTTTCTCCAACTTTTATTTCACATACTTGTACACTCGTGTCACACGAGTGAGTACACTGAAGTTCATGAGGAGGCAAGATCTTTTGAGCTGAGAAGAAAGGCTGAATGGAAGAAAAAAAAAATTGATGTGCTGCCGTACCTATCACACACACTTCCGCACTCTATCACGTGTCTTCTGCTCCACTTACTTGCGTCTGCATGATCTCACACTTGATACACAATGTCTGGCAAGTCAATATGCCAATCAATTCGGGAGAGGGATAACGTACTCTACCGTTTAGTTTATTTTTTTTATGGGAAATGAAGAGAGTTTTATCTCTTTGTGATCATAACTTGGTCCTTTCGCCTCTTGAAATTTTTAGATAAGCGGTAAAACAGAATTAATCAATTTTAGTCAATTTTTGTTTTAGAGAATATCTTTGAAATCAAGCGAGATAGAGCGATTTTATTACTATCCTCTTTTGTAGAGAATTTAAAGGGCTACAGAGAAGGATTAGGGCGAAATAGCTGTATTTCTCTCTTAGTTTCTGAGATATTTGTGAAAAATGGAGAGCAAGAAAGGATTCATTTTTGATTCGCCTCGTCACTAGTAATTGGTTTTTTTTTTTCAGAATATTAGATCATAATTTATGCATGCTATTCAAACCAATATTTATGCATGCTTTCATGCGTCATCATTTTCTAAAATTGAAAAGAAAATCTTTCTTCCTAAATCATGAATGGTTTTTTCTGTTAATGGGAAGAAATGTAACGTATTATGCACGATATTTTGATACAAAACATTTATTTTTTGTTTATCTGCGTTTAGGTAATTAAACCTCAAGTGTACCGGGAGAAGATAGCTTGGATTTTGTCGTGATTACATGTGAATTTCTTTCTCATTTCTAATGAAAATCTCATGGAAAATCAAACATGATTTTTCTCTATTTCAAAATCGGTATTATTATAATAGAGTATTTAATAAAAATCTCACATAAAAAATCGAATCACGCATCATTAAAAACTCATGCGAAATTGTTCCTTCTAACAGACATACATGACCCACACACGATATTCGGTTCTTTCGAACATCCCGCACGACTCGTCGATCTCCGATTAACCAATGAAATTATGGCGTGACGGGATTTCGATGTCGATTATCGAAGTTAGACCAAATCTCACAATACCTGTTTTTTTTTAGAAAAAAAACGAGTTTCGGGAACTAATGGAGATACCCTTTCCTAGACTGATCTTTTTATTTGCATAGAATTTCAAAAGCTACTAAAAAGATATTCTCAAAAAAAACAATAAAAACAAGAAATCATCTGAATTTATGAATATTTCCAATGGAAAAATGTTATAAAAAAGTCAATTTCCGGCAAATGGTTTACGAACAGAGATAAACGCTCTTTATCACCCATAAAATAATATTTTCTTCTTCACTTCGATGTTTCAGGGAAAAGGAAAAATGACAACATACTGGCTTGTAGGTGAAAAACCAATGAATAACAATGTCCAGCAAAATGCAGTTAGTACAACGACTGAGACATCATCAGCTCAACAGTCAGGACAATTGAATCAACAAAATACATCGACAAATCAGAATTGTACACGTAATATATTAAATTTAACTGGTAATGGTACACCAGGTAATCATTCATTGAATTTATCACCGTCACATCAACGTAATACAAATAATCAAAGTTTACATCAAAATTTACCTGGTGATAATGTGCCAAATCATTCGGAAAGTGGACCAAATGCACCACTACTCCTGCCGGCAGGATCAATTCCACGGGCTTAGCTCGATACTCAAGAATTTCTAAATTTTAAGGAATAATTAATTAATTTCGTTGGGTGAGAAAGACGAGTAATTGAAATCAATTTATTAATTCTCACTTTTATGACATTGTTTTTTTTTTTTTTAGAAAATTTTGGATTTCACTGGATTTTTGGGATTTCATCGGAAAAATCGACGAATTTACGCTGGAAAATGGTGTAATGCAAGCACTTTTGGACGAATAGTTGATGAGAGAATTTAATTAATGATAAACACTAATTAAATTTGGTTAATAATAAATTAATCTCGTTTTCAGTCGTTTTTCAATAGGATCTCGGAAACTAAAGGAGATAGGAAAACTTTTGTAGTAATCTTTTTTGTAGCTCTCATTTTTTTCTACAAAAAAGGTTTCCTCAATAATTTTCTTATCTCGTTTAGTTTCCGAGATATTATTCAAAAATGATTAACGGAAATAAATGATTTATTTTTATGAAATAATTTTGGAATTTAATGGATGGAAATATATTGTATTATAGCGTTTTTCAGCGCAAATTTCCGGATTTGTTCGATGGAATTCATGAAATAGTGATAATCCTATGACTTCACCGTACTTTTTGATTTTTCACTGAATTTTCTGGAGTTTCCTACAAATTTATAGAAAAAATTTTATCGATTAGAAGTTTAAGGCACTTTGAATTTCATAAATTCTTCATTATTAGCTGAATTTGTTGAGATTATTAAGAGAATTTTGACTTTGTTTAATTATAAAATTTGACACTTTAATTAATTTCTATATATCGTGTTACGATAATATTATTCACTTGTGGATGATTTAGTGATATCCAATGTTTCGGAGGATTATTCATCAATTTTTCAGACAGTGGATGAATGATTTTTGCATGAGAATGAATGATTGATAAGTTTTTGAGTGCATCAGGAAGTTGTGGATCCAGGCGAGAGGAATAATTCATTATCTCACTGCGAATTTTAATTTTCTGGTGTTAAAAAAAAATTGGAAGATGAATATTGTTCATCTAAATAACGATAAAAAAATTAAAATTAAAAACAAAAAAAAAATTAAAATTAGCCTTCGAATTTTCGCATTTCACATGGATAATCCCACAGAGAAAATCCGTTTCCCAAGTTTCAAAGGAAAAACAATTTTCCCCATTTCCCAGAGAATTAAAAAAAAAATCTGAAAATTAATTTTTATTTTACCAAACAAATGAGAGAAAATTATAGAAAAAGAAAAGATAATTAAAAGAAAATTTAGCTACAAAATATTTCAAAGGCATGAATAAATTAAAAATGCGAATAAAAATGGCTTCAGAGATACTGAACCATTCCAAAAGTCGTTAACAAAGATAAACGATTCCATTAATCGTAATGAATTTCATCTGAAACCCCGATAATTCTCAGTAATAAAAATTCTCATTTGCTTAAATTAAAAAGACAGAATTAAAAAAAAAAAAAAAAAGGTAATAATTTTGAAGGATCGAGTGATCTCTTCGTGGAACCGTTGGAAAAAAAAAATGTTAAATGCACTGAGTTGTGAGATAAAATTGAGGAAGAGAAATAAATGAGAATATAAATGTCACAAAGGTGCTAAAGAATAATGATTTAAATTAAATTGAGGCTGTGGAGGAGAGTAGTTGCCACAGTTTGAGATTAATCGATCGTGTACAAAAGCCAAATACACGTGAAGAATTTTCCTCGTGTGTGTGCGCGCGCGCAGACATCGAAGAGCCCGATCGAATTATCAAGAGAAAGCAAAATACATCAATTCCATCAAAAAGGAGAAAAAAAAAGAAATTAAAAAAAAAATTGTTAGATTATAAGGTAAAAAAAAAAAGTTTCACTGGCTCTAAAAGAGATTACTCGGACTCGAGTTGAACCTCTGAAGACAATTGGGCTGCAACTAGTAGAGAGACGAAAAAAATGTGCAAATATGAAGTTAAGATAATGCAATTAATTTAAGGGAATGAAATGGAAGTAAATTAAATTAAATGAAGATGACAGAAAAAATTGACTCCTGATTGAATTTAGTAGCGGAGAGGGGTTAAGCGGAATAAGTCGATTTTTTAGCAATTCTTCTTTGTTAAATGGCTTCGAAATTAGTGGAGATACGCCCTTCTTATCCTCGTTTTTTCTCGTAGGAAATTCTAAGAGCTGTGAAAATGGATGAGAGGTCGTTGATAAAGTACATGACATAAATGTCGAGATTTCTCCGACCACCCCCCTTCCTCCCTCTATCTCAACTCTTCATTAAACCCCCCCTCCTTGCATTTTTAAATCGAACACTTTCTACACTTTTTAAGTGATTATTTTTATAGATTCGATAATTGGACAGTTGTAGATATATAATCACTTTAGAAAAAAAGCGGCGCAAGTGCTATGTATAAGCCACTTTGTTTCCAAAGCAACTATATATTCATGGGAATTTATATATTAACATCAGTAGAAAATATAAGAGGGAGAACAGGTCAAATAGTCTAACACAGGAGACTTATGCAAAAAGATGAATTTTTACCGATATATCCTTAAAAAATAGTTTTCGTTGAAAATATCATGATAAAGTATTTGTAAACAAATGAATATCTCCAGAGAATGAATCCTTAATGATGAAAAAACGAGTTTATTCATGGAAAAAAAATTAATTTTTTGTTGCAAAAAATTGTGTATTTGCAATTTTTTTGTCTACTTTTTTTTGGGAAACATTTTCAAGCTCAGAATAATAAAAGCCCAGAATCTGAACAATTTATTTCACATTTTTTTCCAATTTTTTAGATTTGACTTTTTGTGACATCACAATCTTCACAATTATCACAAAAATCTGAGATGCCCCCCCTTTCTCTTAATGTATTTCATAATTTATAGACGACCATTGAGGGCTAAATGACCTTATCTCACTTACTCTCCCAGATATTCTCAAAAAATGACAAAAAAAATTGAATTATCCTGTTTTTAATTACCTCTTCACTACTAAATTTTCATTTAAATAAAAAGTCAGACTCATCTTCTTATTAAATTTGAGCAATCGTTATCAGTTGAAGCTAACGAAACGATTTTCGCAAAGAATATGAATATATATGTATATAACATAAACGTATATGTAAACAGAGTAGTGAAAATGATAAAGAGAAAAAAAAGAATAAGAAGAAGATATTACATTTAACGATAAATAATTATTGATCGACGTATATTATATATAGAAAATAATGAAACAATTGTTAGATATCGAGGCTGGGCCTCCATTATGATCGTGTGATTGTGTGTTTGTGATAAAAAAAATGGAAAAAAAAAATTACGTGTGATTCATCTTTTTTTCCTGCTCCAATACAACTGTTCTGGGCTATGAAAGTGTTGAGTGAGAGAGTAACGTAAAACAAATTAATAAATTAATTAAAAGAGAGTAATGAAACTCTGGAGTTTACGTTTCAAAGTAAATTATATTCAACTTGAAAGAGGGAGGGGGGGAAGGAATTCTTTTAATGTACCGATGAATATTCCAATAAAGTTTGATTGTTTTCGAAATATTTTTTTCTTTTTTTCAAGGATTTTAGAGGAGAATCGATGGATATTAAAAAATAGCATTTGCAAATATCCAGTCGAGATAGGAGCTGACACGTGTGTAAATGCCAGGATGACCTGCCTCGCCGCAACGAATTCCCCATGAGACTATTCCTATATTCACCCATCTACCATTTCCCAGTCGGTGTAGCAATGGTCCACCTGAATCACCCTGGAATAATTTTAATTTCATTTGAATCTACAAAAAAGTGAGTAATCTCATGATTTCAATTAATTTTTAATTATTTTTAATCATTTATTATTTCGTGACATTATTTTGAGGATGTTCTACTGGTATTTTATAAAAAAAATTCTGAAATGTACGAATTCAATGGAATTTTTTTCAAAAATTTTCCAAATTGGATGAAACTTCGGATATAGGTAAGAAATTGTTAGACGATTGAGTCAATAATTGGCATTAAAATTGATAAAAATGATTGAGAAATTGTCACTTGCACGTAAGTGCTGCCTACTTGTGTCGCCAGAATTCCCAAGAATGCAAGTTTTTTTTCAGAATAATTCTCAAACTAATTAAATAAAGAATTTAAAAAATATCTATGAAGTGAAATGATAATAATATAATATTTGAACATCCGCAGCGTTCCATAATTCCCTGAAAATAATTTTAATAAGAAATTCAAAAACTCATTTTTTCATGTTCAGGGATTGGAACACTGACGAAATCACTGGCCCTCTCATGTCGCACAACCCCCCGCTTACAATACCTGTAGAACATCCTTAATGACAATTTTTTAGTCTTTTTTTCAAATGCGTCAGGAAATAAGTGAGATAATGCTATTTTTGTGAAGACTTTTTGTTGCTGAGTATTTCAAGAGCAGTGAAAAAATGTTAATACGAAAAGATGCGAAGACATTTTCTAAGATACTCTTAAATAAAAGAAGAGACAAAAATCTCTCGCTATCAATATTATTGAATATCAATTCTGAATTATTGAAGAATATTTATAGAAAATCACTTTTATTTTATTTTTCAAATGCAATACTCACTTGACAGGAGTCTCTTCCTCCCTCATAAGCCCCCGCACAAATAGTATTTTCAGCTATCCGTGTTACCATAGCCCTCCGGCACTTATCGTGAGGCCACACCGGTACAGCAACCTCCATCAAGATTGAACTGACTGGACCTCCCCAGTACTGAGTGCCCCAACCTAATTACCGATAAGAGAAAGAATTTTATCACGACAAACTCACGTTTGAAATAACTCGGAATCTGGGGATAATAGAAATGACTTTTTTCGGTAATGACTTTTTATTCAAAGGCTAAGAAAAAATATGGTCGTGGAAGAAAAAAAAACAAAAACGAAATTTCTATTCATAATTCTAATATCAATGGTATGAATATTTGATTGGTTTCAACCCTAGTTTTTTCAGTGTAAATTTCACCACCAAACCATCATTGTCTTTCCAAAAACATTACGAATTAATCCCTGAAAAACTGTGTAACTAAACTAACTTTATTCTTTCAACTAAACTCAACAAAATGACTCTCTTCATTTTCCCCAATTAGTAAAAATAAAAAGTATTAATCAAGTATTGCAACTCGTCGCTCTTGCCCTCTCACATTATTCAGCTCTAATTAACGCAAGTAAAAAAACCCGAGATTTTCTCGTTTCTTAATGAGAGGGTAATACGTGCTAAAAGCTTGAGTGTAATTAGTGGATGTGAGCTGTATTTTGTGATTTGAAATATCGGCTTTCGTCATTTCATTGGATGTAACCATCCGCAGAACACGAGAACAATGATGATGAGGAAAGCAAAAGAGAGAGAGAAACTGCGGACAGAGAGATTTGTGATGGAAATTACGTTGGAAATTTTAGGTGAACACACTGGTTGCACACTTATTCATCTAACTAATCGAAATGTAAGCACCAATTATTTATCCACCAAGTAATTCACTGGTTGTTCACGCCCAGTAAACTTTCTGAATAGTTAATTTGTTGAATGCAATATGAATGTGGTTTATACGATGATAAAGTCGAGGTGAAATGTTAATTTGTTTCTCAAACAAATTTTAATGACAAAATTATTTCTCTAGGGAAAATTCATAATTTTACCTGTTACTATTGCACTTTTGTTCTCGTAGGTTGAATCAACTGGGGGCAAACAAATTGGCCAAATGTACGTGTTAAATACTGTTGGCCTGTGTATTTTTATTATAGCAATGTCATTGTCGTAATTCGCTGGATCGAAGTAAGGATGCTTTATTATATCGATTATACGGAAATCAAGAGCTCGAGTCTCATCGCTCACAGAAAAATCATATTCACCAAGTCTTACGATTATGTCTCTCGGTCTTATTCTGAAATCAATTTGAAGGAAATTAATTGTCATTTATCAAACTGATATACATTTCTATTAATTGTGTTTCTCAAAAAAAAAAAAAAAAAATTGTTTTTCTCATCTCCACGCTCATTTGGAGATGTCTTTGAAAATGAAAAAAATTGGTAATTGAGTAAAATTGAAATCTTTTTTTTTTTTTTAGATTATTCTGCGAATATTTCCGAAATAAAGCGGCTTAGAGGAAAATCTCGGAAAAGCTTCTTTTTCCAGAGAATTAAATTCTCCACAAAAAAGCTATCTTAATCAGATCTCATAAACCTAATAGTTTCAAAGATCTTCTCTAAATTCTCAGAAAATATTTTTTTAATTCCGGAATTTTCCTAATTTTTCTATTTTTCAACACAAATTCATATACAATCCTCTGATATTTACCAGAGTACAAATCTCTTGAGATGGATTTTATGTGAAACCCCATTTGCATATTTATTGAAGCAAAAAAATCGGGAGAAAATATTGCAAAACCTATTTTTTTCTCGCATTTTTCCTCTTTGAATTTCCTCGAAATTATTTTCCATTGAACCTTTGACCTCTTTAGAACGATTAAATATTGACACAGTATTTTTTAACGTTCAATATCCGAGATACACGGGTAAAACCCCATTTTTCCCAAAGATATATTCCACATACGTGAAGGCAGAGAGAGCTTGGGAAAAGGAGGGGGGGGGGGGGGGAGTGATAGGGAGAAATGTACACACTGTGCGATTTGTATGATTTCCATGACAAAAGATACACTGAGTGTTTCTGCCTGTGGGCTTCTGTGACCCATGTGACTTGAAAACTTGTGTCTGCATGATATTTTTCAAGGACACCCGGGAGGTATATACGAATGAAATTCAATAGATGGAAAACGGTTCATTTCAAATACTAGAGAAACAATGCGAGAGTTAAACAATATAGTTTCACCTACTCAAAACGATGGAAACTAGTTGGGCTACTTTATCTTTTGTGTTTGTGACTATTGTCAATTCTTGAGTTTTGTGAGAGATTCACTCATTTAGATCCGTTATAACCGTGTTATTGCCGCTTGAATTCGAAGAAATCTGTTTTTAAGTAGTGGGAAGAGAAATGGAAATTTCTCGGGACATTTAATTGAAAGGTATCTTGGAAATTATTGGGTTTAGAAGAGAATATGAAGAAACCTCTTTTGTAGAGACTTTGATTTTCTAAAAAAAATGTCTCTTGACATTTTCCTCTGAACCTCTTTATTTCAGAGATATTCCCAAAAGAAGAAAGAAAAAAAAATTGGTTTTCATTTCATTCAATTTTTAACTTTCTTTGTTTTTGGAAATATCTCGGAATTGGAGTGAGATAGAGAAAATTTGGTAGAGATCTTTTCTTGTAGAGAAGAATTTGAGTCATACAAAAGGATTTCAAGATCTCTTTTCCTTTCTAAAACACTTTGCGAGATTTGGTCGAACTTCGATAATCGATATCGAAATCCTGTCACACCTGAATTTCATTGGTTGATCAGAAATGTATCTCTATTAGAAAGAACAATTTCGCTTGAGTTTTAATGATAAGTGATTTGATTTTTTGGGTGAATTTTTTATTAAATACTCTATTATAATAATACCGATTTTGAAATAGAGAAAAATCATGTTTGATTTTCCATGAGATTTTCATGAGAAATGAGGAAGAAATTCACATGTAACCACGACAAAATCAGAGCTATCCTCTCGCGGTACATTTGAGGTTTAATTACCCAAACGCAGATAAATGAAAAATGAATGTTTTGTATCAAAATATCGTGCATAATATGTTACATTTCTTCCCATTAACCGAAACAACCATTTATGATTTAAAAAAAAAAAGATTTCTTCTTCAATTTTGAAAAATGATGACTCTTGAAAACATGCACAAACATTGGTTATCTCAAAATCGCAATTCACAACTCATGATCTAGCATCTCCAAAAAATCGAAAAAAAATAGAAACTCTACTTCAATTGCCACTTAAATAACACATACCCATGAACACAATGAGCAGCTGTGAGAACATGCCTATCAGTAATTAGTACACCTCCACAATACTGTTCAGCATCAGTACGAATGAGGGCAACCATCCAAGGCCACTCACGTGGATCAGCAGGTCTTCCACCAACAATTCTTATCCTGCTCTTCGAGCTCATCCCACAGCCTCTTGGTCCTCTCGGCTGTCTCACGATTTCCTTTTCTTCTGGTTTTTTTTCGCTGTTATCTGGCTCTGATACTGTCCCCCAAATTGGTTTGTCTCCATCAGGATCTGCCGAATTATATTAATTATATTAATTAATTATATCAATAGTACTGTATGAATTATATTTTGATTAGATTTTTAACAATATTTCATAAAAACAAAGAAAAAATATGGAATCCATGTATTTGTTTCTTCCATTTTACTTCTGAATTGAAAGAAAATGATACTAAAGAGTCAGATATCTAAAAATTTTAGGTTTCTCCTTTTTTCTAGGAAACAAACTTTTTAAAAAAATTAAATTAAATATGGACGTGAAGAAAATTCGAAAAACTATGAGAGCAAATTTTTTTGATATTTTTTTTTTTCATAATAAATCAATGAAATAATTAATATTTGTTTTAAAAAATTCCCAAAGAGTGTCAGATATGTGCTAATTTCATTATTCGATTGTAAAAAATTCACACGTCTATTCCTCAATCGTTATTGATTGAACAAAGTTCTGCACTCGATACAAAAAAACAAAATAGAAATTAAGAATGAAACAATTTTTTAAGATAATTATCAAACAACGAACAGTTTTCAATTTAACTCGAAGAATAATTATCAAAAAAAAATTGAAAAAATGAATTTGAACAAAAAAATGATGAGATCATTTCCCTGCGCGATCGGTTTTCGTCATGAAAAAAAAGACACTCTCTGCATAATTTCAATGTAATTAATCTTCTCCCCTTCAATCTTCATCAATTGCACTCCTCCTCCGACTGCATTGCGGGAGAAAATTTGTTTAATGGCGAAAAGAGGAAATGAAAGATTTGAGAGTTCACGAAGATGAACGAACAGATGGTAACCGAGACCTGATTTTTTTTTTTTTTTACAAAAAGAAAGAACTTATTTATCCTCGTACTTGAAACATACTAACCACCAAGCCCGAGTGGAATTTTCAAGAGTTTACTCTTGAGAAGAGAAAAGGTAGTGAAGGATTGAGGGAGCAAAAGTGGTTGCACAGACATTATTATTAAAATTAGGTGCTTTTGTTTTTTGTGCAGAGAATATTTTACCTGCAACTGCTGGTAGAGATTCAGCGAAATTTTCATCAGTTATTGAGTTAGCTTGTGTAGACTCCTTCGCATCGTCAGGACAACAAACACCAACATATCTGTGTGTAAACAATTAAATATTTATTTTATCATTGAAATGTAATTAGTTTAACGAAATTATTCATTTTTAGGTTTTTCAAGATTATTTTAGAAACCGAGTGAGATAGAGGGATTTTTGTAGAGATCTTTTTTGAAGAACCTTTCAAGAGCTACAGAAAAGGTTTCTTCAAAAATTTTGCCATCTCGCGAGAAACGAGAAAAAACGAGAATTTATGTTTATTATTTATTTTCATTTATTTATTTATTTAATTTTAAAAACTACAACAATGTTTATGGAAAGTATCTTAGAAACTAAGTGAGATAGAGGAATTTTTGCAGAGACCTTTTTTGTAGACCATTTCAAGAGCTACAAAAAAGGTCTCCTCAAGAATTTCTCTATCTCTCTTCGTTTCCAAGATATCACTCAAAAATGATAATTCATTTCTCATTTTCTTTTTATGAATTTTTTACATATTCATAAAAATGATAATTCGATGATTAAAAAATTGAAAAATAAATTGTCATGTCTTTTCAGATTTTCAGAACGTATGAAAATATAATTGAAAAACAGTGATTTGGGGATTGATTATTTAATTAACTTACGATTGCTCAATTATGCACATGTAATCCAAGAATTTCGCGAAATTCTTCCTAAATTCCTCTAAAACACAATAATTCAAGTGTCTGCAGTGTCCCATCTTATCACCAGGCGCAATACAAGCCTGATAACGTTTATTTTTCTGCAATTATAAATAATGTGATTCACAAAAAAAAATAAAAGAGATTAACTTAAATTAATCCAATTACAGTTTTAATGCAGAATAATTAAAGTTATCAAATTTACTTTTCCATCTGAATTCCCTAAGGAAACGTAACGTTTCCCACGTACATTCACGTGTGTATAATTTTCTGGTAATAGCAGGCTCTTTTCTCCCTTGAGCAAATGTTGGCCCCATTTTAAACTCGAAAGTCCCTCTGAATCTAGTAAATTATTGTGAAAAATATAATGTGAATTTTAGAATTAAATAAATTTCATTTAATTGAGTATGATAATTATGATAATATTAAAAATAAATGGTTAATGTTCGTTTAATTTGTTAATTGATGATAATATTATCAATTATCAGGCGCTCAGATGCTTCTTCCTCCGGCGAGAAGATAAATCAGAAAAAAAAATTGGCGAAACCTTGAAATTAAAATTTTTATTAATAAAATTATTCGAAAAAAATTTATTAATAAATTTTAAAAAATAATAATTAATTGAGAGAAGTCAAATTAATTGTGATGACCAGAAAATCATGATTTTTTTCAATTATCTTGATTCAATTCGCAAGTTATTAGCTAATTAATAGTTTAGAATTTTTGATTTCTTTTTTGGAAAAGATCTCGGAAACTAAGCGAGATAGGGCAATTTTGGTAGAGACCTTTTTTGCAGACGAAAATAAGATCTACAAAAAAGATCTCTTAAGAAAATCTCGTATCTTTCTTAGATTCTGAGATCCTTTTAGGAAACTGTTGTTACTGTGAAAATAATTTTTTTTTTTGTATTTTTCATTTTTGTCTCTGGGTCATTTTTTTTAATTGAAAAAATAACAATAATACTCACTGATAGTGTGTGGAGTACTCTCACCCTCCGCAGATGACAATAAATGGGCGAAAAACAGGAATAACAGTTGAATTGTTCCACTGGATATTTGCCATTCCATTTTTCTTTTTTTAATTAAAAAAACATGCGAATGAAAAGTTTCAATACAATACCACTAGTGTACGTGTGTTGCACCTCGCGGTTTCCCTTTTTTTTTTCTCTGTTTCTCCAAATTATAGAGGAAAAAAAAACGTGTTGTATCACCAGTTGTGTTGAACAGAATGAACGGAATTGAAATACGGGGAGAACCGTTGCTTATATAGTTAAGGTTCATCGTGCGGATGCAAGTACTATTGAGTGGCTATCGCTTGATGGCCCGTAGGCTCGGTCCACTCAACAGAAAACTTGAAAAAAACAAATTCTTCGTCTAACACCCACGAATTTTTCTACTTTCATTTGAATTCCAAAGTGTTGAGAATCGTTTGAGTTCGACATTAAGGTAGTATCCCAGCGAATTTGAGTACAGGCAACCCCTTAATTTTTTTATGCTTCATCAAAGATGATATTTTTTTACATTTTTCTGAATTTTTTCATAATTTTTGACCGTGCAGTTTATGAGATATGAATGATCAAAGTTACTGAAAATAGCGATGGTGAAGATGAAATGCCTTAAATCGGAAAGAAAAAACGAAATTACTGAAAAACCACACGGTTTACCCATTATTTAAAAACTATTTGCGAAGAGAACAGCATTTTAACTAAATAATGGAAGAAAAAAATATTCAATTCACCGTATAGTTATTGAGAAATTTTAATTACAAGGTATTCGTAACTATTTCCCTCTCTCTCTATCTCATGCATGTGATAGGAGATGGATCTAGAAAAAAATTCGAGAAAAAAAAATTATATTCACAAGCTGAAGATATGACTTTCGAATAGTTTAATCACTTTTTCGGATAAATTGAAGCACTTTGTACAGAATTATTAGCCATTGATTGGAAACTGAGCTACAAATTTTTTTTTTTTCCTTTAATTGGGTATAGGTCCTGAACCAAGTCCCATTCCCTGAGCTACAAAGTCTCATTTTTTTTCTGTTTTATCGACCGTAGTCTGGGATACTACCTTAAATTAGAGAATAAGGTTCTTCTTGTTTTTAGATAAAAATCCCTCGGAATTGAAGTGAGATAGAGAAATTTATCAAAAAACCTTTTTTACATCGAATTTTCTAGGCTACAAAAAAGGTCTCTTGATGATTTCCCCTAAATCCACTTGTTTCGAAAGTAATTCTCAGCAGAAATTTGTAAAAATTCGTAAAAATTTGTTAAAAAAATCGACTTTATTCATTTTCAGAAAAATCTCGAAATCGAAGCAGGATAGGGCATTTTGTGTAGAAACTTTTTTCGTACAGCCTAATGAGCTTCACAATAATGGTTTCGACAATTTTTTTTTTCTTATCTCGATTGGTTATCGAGAAATTAAAAAAAAAATGATGCTCACCATTTTTTTTTAACTTTTTACTACTGGAACAAACTGAAATAAAAATGAATTATAAAAATGTGGAGAATAATAGTTTTATGGTTCTGCGGTTCGTGCCAACTAGATCTCCACAACTGAGTGCTTATTCCAGGTTTTTCAGTTGCGCAATTCTGCGACACGAAACGGACACAAACTTGAGTTCCAAAAGAATAAACTTTTATTCCCCTCTGGATAAAACAGAAAAGAGAAAATGAGGAAAACGATAAAAAAAAGGAAAAATAGATAGAAATGTTTGGAAAATTTTCTCTCTACACACTGATCTAAGTGTTGAAGCATTTGGCTCGTGTTTTGAGGATTTCAATGAGGACCTCGAACAAAGTTTTTCATGAAACTTGTGAAGGTCTGAGAATTGGATTTGGATTGAGGGGAAAATGTTAATCCTCAGTTTAGCTCTAATGTGCGAGTGAATTTGGCTCAGTAAATTGTGTATTTCAACGAAAAACACTTTCAGAAAAGTTTTAGAAATTTCTATGAAATTCAAAAAAAAAAAGAAAGATTAAGGAGGTCCAATCATTGCGCATGAGTCAAATGAAGGGTAGTATCAAGAATTTGAAGCATTAAATTAAAATCTTGATGAAAATAGATAATTTGCGAGGCATTTATCACTGAAATAGACAATGTTATTTTTGAAGAATGATTGAATTCAATATTTATAGATGGTTTGACTCCATTTAATGCAGATTAAGATTTAACTCAGAGTACGTCGATAAGACAGAAAAAATGAGGATTTGTAAGTTAATTCCCAATCAATTGCTGATAATTCGGGAAAAAGTGCTTTAATTTATCCAAAAAAATGATTAAACTATTCGAAAGTCATATCTTCAGCTTGTGAATATAATCTTTTTCTTCTCAAATTTTTTTACATTTATCTCCTATCACATGCATGAGATAGAGAAAGAGGCAAATAGTTACGACTATCTTATAATTAAAATTTCTCAATAACTATACGGTGAATTGAGTATTTTTTTCTTCTATTATTTAGTTAAAATGCTGTTCTCTTCGCCAATTGTTTTCTGAAGAAAAGGTCAACCGTGTGGTTTTTTTTTTAGTAATTTCGTTATTTTTATCCGATTTCCAGCATTTCATCCCCACCATCACCATTCTCAGTAACTTTGATAATTCAGATCTCATAAACTACATCGGCAAAAATTATGAAGGAAAACATGCAGAAACATCGTCTTTGCTGAGACATCAAAAAATAAAGGGTTAACTGTGGCCAAGTTTTTTCATTTAAGTTTATTTATTACGAAAAAATCTTTTTATGTACAGAATTTACAGGTTCACAAATCAACTCACTTAAGAAAGAAAAAACATGTTATTAGAACACTATTGACATGAGCCTTTTTCATGGCATATTATGCGATGGATAATCTCATTGTCTAGAATGTGATTGTGGTTTATATGTGATTAACAATATGTTCTTGTTCGACAGCTACATGCTGCTTCTGATTATTTTGTTGAATGTATGACATATTATTTTGATTGAATAATATCGAAAATTCCTTACAGTTTCGCAACTTTTGTATTCGAGTTCGATCGATTACTAATTTAAACTATTATACAAAAAACATTATTTTTCATTCTTATCCAATATTTTTTATTTAACATCAGCGATTGGGCCTCTTCAATTGAAATCAAGGCTGTACCAACGTCACATCCACTCATTATTCTCAAATGGAAAACAATAAAAATCTCAATGAAATGAAACACTTGAATAATTGAATATCTCCATAAAATAAACGGAGAACTTTACAAATTTACATAAACCAATTCGTGTCACAGAGCCAAAGTGGGGCACTTGTTACCCATCAAGAAGAGCCATAACCATTGTGAATTCAGTTACTCACTGTTTCACGCTATCAAACTATCATCTCCCCCCTTTTCTTGCTACCTCATTCACTGTATCTGATATCTCTGATATCTCAGCATTGAGATTTATGGTAAATTAACGCCTGAGAATAACACAAGTGTATATACATACACAACGCAAAAACTGCCCACGATTCATTCGCAGCTCGGATTGAATCTTACCAATTACTGTGGCACCGTTATGTGTCGTCCATGGGGCATTGTGATACACCCACGCGCATCACCGGTATGTTTGTCATGAATTTCTTCCTTTTTTTTCAAACGTCTGAAAAAAAAAAAAACGTAAAAATCAATTGAAAAGATCAACTTTTTTCTAGACTATCTCGGAAACTAAGCGAGATAAAAAGAACTTATAGATACCTTTTTCATAGCTCCTGAAATTCCCCACAAAAAAGGTATCTACAAAAATTTCTCTATCTCGCTTAGTTTCCGAGATATTTCCAAGTAACTGACCTCAAAATTGAATCTCGGTGAAAGAGAATCAGAAAATTGTTTTTAAAATTAAATTGAAGAAAAAATACCATTATTGACTCACTGAGCCGTAAAATTTGCGCATTCACAGGAGCATCTCGGTGTGAATGCGAAAATTGTTGAACACATGCAAAAAAAATAAATAACCGTGAGACGATATCCATTTATGGTTTTCTCCGCTTCTACCTATCTCTGTCTGTTCATACCCTCAGGGGAATCCCCCTGCAGTAAATATACATGAATTGATCTCGCGGCTTGTGCGGTAACACTTATTAAAGTGTAAATTCGGTCGATTTTACTTTCCAAGAGAAGAGAGCAAGAGCATTGAAATATTTTTTCACACGGGATATTTGTCACGCGAGAAATAATACCTCCTTTTTTTCTTGCCAATTTTGTTTTCATTGTCATTCAAATGAAGTATCGGTCTCTCTGAAAGAACGGCCGATAAAAACGGCCGCACTGCCGTTAGGCGACACGAGATGACGCCTCTACGCTCATAGACTGTACATGTGAATTAAGGTAGTACTGCCGATACTCGATTGATTGTTCCAAAAATTTTGAAATTTGGCAGATTCGTAGATTATGATACACGGAAAAAAATTCTAGTTGAATTTACAATGCTAACATCGTAATTTGTCCTATTGGTTATTGTAGTGGTGGACTAGACTTTTAACATCGTAATTTTTACGACGTAGCGTTGGGAATTTTATTTAAGAAATAATACTTTAGACAAATAATACCAAGTCTTAAGCTCTTTAATATAAATTACGATGTGAACATCGTAAAATTTGAAGAGAAATCTTAAATAAAATACAATAATAATCGACGGTGGTTGGATTCGAACCCGAGTTCCTTCCGAGTGCGAAATGACCGACGCCTTGGATCACTCGGCCACCGAAGGGCTTACACTTTAAGTTGTTTTCAAGATCTATATTAACAATTTCAATAAAAGGTCATAAGACACGAGAGCGCCTCTTGCGGAGGACGCAGTTACTATTTAAAAATTACGATGTAACATCGTACTTTTTATAGCTTCCAATCGTATTATAACAGAGGCAGCACTAGAATATTTATTTTATTAAAAAGTAAATAGAATTATTGAATGTACGAATAAATATAGTTTCTAAAGTGTAATTTTCATTTTTTTTTTTACGATGTTAAATTGTAGTTTTTGAAGTAATTTTTAATCCTAAAAGTCTTTGTTAAAATTACGATGTTAGATAGTAAAAAATATAACCCACATAGTAAATTTTGAAATAAGATATTTCAAAATTAACGTTAATAGAAGTCTAGTCCAGGATTACGATGTTAACATCGTAAATTTTGGTAGAATTTTCTTTCCGTGTAAGATAATGATCCAGTTGAATTTTTTAAGGAATGAGTCAAAAAATATTGACACTTGAAATTTCACGAGTTTAACATTGAGCCTTATGGGAAATCGCACATGTTATCATATTTTACGAAATTGACCGTTCCGTTTTGGAGAAAAACAAGCAGGAGTGCAACTCTTTGTGCGTTATTTACGAACCCAACTCCTTGTGTGACATTTAATATTTCGCCAAATTGGCTTCCGAATGGAATTTCATCTATATTGAATGTAATCGCTCAATATTATGTACAAAATATTCTAAACCCTTGAAGATGCAGCTTCAGATCATGTAATAGTAGTAATTAGTAGGTAACAAGTCACCCACCAATTGTCGACAAAGAATCTGCAAAATTAACGTCAAATATTTGACAATAAGACAGGAATAAACTACGATAACCAACTATATTGACACATTCAAGTTATCAGCAAAATTATGCGGAAAATTTTTAACAAAAAAGGTGAGAAGAATTGTCGATATAACTGTATATAAGAATTTTTCTGAGTCAAGTATAATAGCTCGAAACGCTACAAATGAAATATGTATAGTCTAGTCAAATGAGAAAGCAAAATGCGTTAACTTGCCAGTGCTTAACAAATTTGAAAAAATTACGAATTGCTGAGTCTCGGGGTGAGAAACAAACGTTGAAATAACTTTTTGGGGCAAACCATTTCTTTTTATTTATGAAAACTATTGAAGTTCGGCGAAATGTTCTTTTTTCGTTAGTCAAGTAAAGGGCTGTTTTAAATCTCCATTCGCATGATCAGTTTCATTTTCCCCTTTGGATAAGTTGATTTTGATCCATATTTCGACCATCTCTAGTTAAAAAACTCAAAAAAAGTGACGGAGGGGTAGAAAACAAATCGAAACTATCCCAGGGATGAGTTTTATGCTAATATTCCGGAAATAGCAAACAATATAGAAGAAATATCGGAGCAAAAATTGGAGATATCATAATGATTTACAAAATCATAGACCAGCGTATTGGAAAAATTAACCGAGATATTTACCATTTGATTTGACATATAGGGTTCAGACGTGCAGAATATCCTGAGATCTTGGAGAAATCGTGAAAATATGAAAAATGAATATTTTTAAATATTTCTTGCTGTCAAACATATCTACAAAACATAGATAATTCTCATATCCCAGTCCATAGCCAGTTTTTAGAATTTTCCACCAGTGGATTTTCTATAACTGGTAAAACGCGTCCAAAAAATATAAAGATAATATTGAATTCCAGCACATGGCATTCAAGTTTATTATAAAATTGTTTGATTCTTTTCCACCGACCTCAAATTCTAACAGAATTTCACTGATTACGCTCTTTGAAGAAATACATATATCATACTATTTTCATTTCCATATGTTTAAGCAAAAACTGTCAATCATTGCGTGAAGAAACAATTATTATTCATTCAATTTTTCCTTTCAATTTTTTTTTTGCTTTTCAAATTCATTCCCATATTGATAACATGTTTCCAGAATTTTCCTCCACTGGATTCTTCATAAGTTGTAAAATACGTGTAAAAAATAAAGAAACAATTTGGAAATTCGAGGCACTTTTGTTCAAGGTTATCATAACTACGTACGAGGTTATCATAAAATTGAGTCTTTTCCATAGAAAATCCTTCATTCAACATCAGAATTAATAGTCAACTGAGTCAAAATATTTGTCTTCATCAGCCGTCAGTTTTTTTATCCACAAAATTCAAACAATCGTCAACTCAAACACTTCTGAATTTACGTATGAGATTACATAGCAGGAAAATATAATTTTCTAACTATGTCTTTCAAATTCGTTATATCATATGCTTTATGAGGTTTGTATAAGGAACAATTATCTCGAATTGCTGTTTGTAATAGTGTAGAAAGAAAGACGATTTTAAACTTTAAGACTCTACTTTAGATTCTAGTGTGTGAACACTACATGAGTCAAACGAGACACTATTACCACCGACTAGTGCAGTATCGGCAGTACGTTAATCTTCGAAGAACATTTCAGATTTTCAAATAAAAAAATTCTACATTTTTTTATCGTCCTTTTATTTTTACCCGAAAAAGAAAATAATTGAAATCAATTCAATGCGATGAAAAAAGAAACGGATTTAAATACTTAAACATTTTTTATGACGTCATGTAGATTTCAAGGGGCTTTTGAACGATTGTAAAAAGGAAAAAAATGTCAAAAAATTTTTGTGCGACCACACGCTGTCTGAGTTTATGACCAAACGGATTACATGGCATTTTTATTTTCTGCAATTTCTCTTCAAAATATTTGCGTGGGTCCAAAAAAAAAAGTATTTAATTTTATTATCTCATTTTTTTTCTTTATTTTATTCACAAAGGATAAAAGAAATTGAGGTGAAGATGGATATTTAAATGAAGAATTGTAATCAATTGTCGTTTTATTATGTTAGACATTGATAAATTGAACCGTTTGAAAGTATCAGTATTAAATTATTTATGACTTTTAATTGCCATTGGGTTATTAATTGAAATTGATAATAATTGACATTTAAAATGCTACAGAATTCATTGGCAAATCAATGGTTTTTCAATGAATAATAATTGCGCATCAATTATTGGCTATTGAAAGTGATAATAAATTTTGTGAAAATTATTTATATAAAGACATTTTTCCTCCTTGAACTGAATCAGGTGAAACGAAACTATCGAAGATGATGCGATGCCTCGAATTCGGTGGGAATTATCGAAATGGCATCGATTAATCGATGTTTGTAAATGGTAGATCGAAAGTTGATGTGATCTCTTTAAACTAAAACTAAACTGATATAACGGAACTATCGAATGCTATTGTAATATATCGAATTCAATGCGAGATATCGAATCGATCAATCGATATTTGGAAATGATTGAGCGCAAGTGACTTTTCCTGGAAGAACGAAATATTGAAGCAGTATTTTTCATTTTAAATCATCAAATCTCGAATTCAATGACAATGAGATATAGCATCGATTAATCGATATCTATAAATAATCGATCGAAAATTCATGCAGCTTGTTTTTTTGTCATCACATTACAATAAAACTAAAAATATGATTGCTCTTTTGCACTAATAATAATAATAATGCAGGCGCGCTTTCAATTGCCAGCAGGAGTTGTTTAATGTCACAAAGAACTCGATTCTGTCGCTATCGATAAATATCGAGGTGAATTTTTTTCCTTTTTCTCTTACAATGATTGAGTTGAGTTTACACCGGATGCAGTGGCAAAACAATTTCTTGCACGATAATTTCCTGCGTAGAATGATGCCAAAGCCAGTGGCAAAACCACTTCTTTACTCTTCGATTCAAGTTCACTGTCTCATTTCTTTTCATTCCCTCCCCCCCTTCCCCCTCTCCTTTCGTGATTTCTTACAGAATTACTGAAGACCGAGTGTTTTAAGATTCACGCAGAGTACCAGTTTTTTTATTTTTATTTTTCACATTTAATTCATTTTTTTTATTACTTTTTATATATTCTTCTGCCCCTTATTCCTCTCTGGCAGTAGTAACATAAACGAATGAGAGAAAGAGAAAATTCGAAATTCCCGGCACGCGTACAACGTCCTTCCTCAATTCTTATTGTACGTGTGGTCGAGTGCGTCTCATCTCATTACGATGGACCATCTGATAATGAAAGGAAGAAGAAAAAAAAAATTTTTTAATTGCGAAAATGTTGATTTATGAGAGTACTTAATTGAGAAGAGTTTTACGTTGAATTTCATGGTAATTACGAAAGCAACGGATGATCGATAATTGAAAATGAAGCATTTTTCGGAATTTTTTTTGATTTTATTGGGAAGATCGGAGAATTTTACTCTGAAAAACACTATAATACAATTGATTTTGGTCCGGCAGCTTCCGAGATAACGATCTCAGAAATGATAAGAGGAAAATCAATTGCATTATAGTGTTTTTCGGAGTTAAATTTCCTGATCTTTATAACGGACTCATTAATATGCTGAAAATCCTATAATTTCACCATCAAAAGAAGTATACACACTTTAATAGGGCATTTTGCTACACAAACAGAAACAGAAAATAATTTTTTTTTCTCTCTGTAATACCGTAACAAACTGCTCGTAAACGTTAATCTCATTAAGGTGGCGTTTAAATTATCGTCCAGTGAATTCTATCCTTTTTCTCTCTCACATGTTTCACGTATGTCTATGTTTCTTGCATTTTGCGAATATATATAGAGAATATTGCCATTGATTTTATTCAAACTCACACGTTTCAACAGACACTGCCAGTGTATTACTGCATGACTAGATTAACACTGTAATTAAACACGCGCCCATTACTTTCTATCGGTTTTTTGTGAAGGCAATAAGCCAATACAATACGAAACACTTGTTCACAAAGTAGGATTGAATTTAATGGAATAAAGTGTTTGTGTTCAATGAATTTTACTGATATTTCTATTAGATAATTTCTTCTTGTTGCAGTAATTGATTTATTTATGCGATAAGTGTGGAATTGATTTTATGAAAAAGACTGAAATATTCGAATAAAATCATCTGGCATTTATTTTTTCAATTTTTGAATTGGAAAATTGATTTTTTTATCGTTTTTTTAAGGATATCTCTTGTTCTATTTATCATAGGGTCTCAGAGCTTGTCGCAAATGAAAGTTGAGATCATTTGACCCCGATTTTCACTGATTTCGAATCGATTTTTACTGAAAATTGACGAAGATACAGGTTTTCATCAAAAAACATACTTTAAACTGTATTTCTTTCAATTTTCAATGAAAAATAAGGAGATATCTCCAAAAAAAAGTTAAGAAAACATCGAGATTTGAAAAGACAAACCATAAGTCGAAAAAATTACAATCTTAATTTTACCAAAAACTTTGATTAAAATTTAAAAAAAAAGTCACTTCCTATCAAGAAGTTAATGATTGATAGCTCTTCTCCGAAAACTTTCATGATTAACCAATGCAATCACTGGAAAATATCTATTCCAAGAAAATTTCGTACAAAATCGTAAACTTCAAAGTTCGAGTGGGAATTCGCATTGTTTAAATCTTTAGAATCTAGACTTGAAACTCAAAACTTCTAATCCAACCGTCAATTCCGAAGACAAATGTTTGATGTTAACTCGTTAAGTAGTATTATCTTGATTGACTTTGCCACCAACACTCCAAAACTCCTTTAAACTTTCCTGCTTGTGTTTATTCTACTCTAAATTCACTGAGTGCATCGTCGTTTCTGCGTATTACTACAGAGCAAACTTGAATAATCTTCTTGTAATTACTGCAATCGTGATAATCTGAATCCGAGGTGTCACATAAATTTGATTTCTAATTATTATAATTATAGAAAAAAAATCAAATAAACTCCGAAAAAGTCCACTCAACAAATGACTCAAACAAAAGTCAAGATCATTAAAATGATTTTTCATAGGAAATCATGCAGCAGAAATGTATTCTTCAGACTCAAGACAATGAATAAATAATTGAAATGAAATTTAGAAAGAATCATTTGGAAGAAGCACACTGCTAATGCATTTGCAAGAATTGAAAGGAAATGAAAATTGTAACTTGTTTTTGTGATGGAATCGATATTTTAGCAGATGATGAATAATTGAGTGGAAGTTGTTGAGAAATTGAATATCAAACGTAATTATAAAATTACAATACATCTGAGAATTTTTCCGCTCTTTTCAAGCAAATGAATTATTATAAAAAAAACAAGCAGGAGCCCCACTATTTGTGCGTAATTTGAATCGAAAAACGGAGTTAAATAAATTATTGGAAAAACGAAAATATTCTCGTGTACTCAAAGTTCTCACTTTTCTGCAGTCATCGATTCCTCAATGATTCGCAATTTGAATATTGGATTTGAATTTCGACGATTTCCCAATCGATATTGAGATTTTCCTTTTTCTTTTGTAAAAATGAAAATAAGAGGTAAAGATCGGAATTTTCAGAGTTGACGATTAATTATTATTGATTCAAGAAAACTGTAATTTGAAAGGAAAATGTATTCAATTTTTCAAAAACACAATTCCCAACAGAGGTCGGTTTGAAAACGGCTATTCACCCTAAATGATAATCATGTCCTCGGAGAGATAATAATGGAATGTTTTTTTTCATGAAGTATACTTTTAATTTGTGAGCTACGTGAAGAAAAATCGTATATTTGTTCTACGCGTAATTTCAATGAGAAATTCTTGGTAGCGAACGATTTTTCTTATAATTTTTTTTGTCCCAGTTCTTTATTTGAATAGATTGAATATTCCGTTAAAAACAACTTCCCACTGTTGAAATTTAATTCCACGTCGAATCATGGCCCTCGGTATATAAAGTCAGCATAATTGAACAATTATCATTGTGCAAACGACACTCGAACTGTGAACGTGAAACTCCTCTGAAAATTTCATCAAAAATGAATATCGCACTTCTGATTCTATTAATTGGGTAAAGTTGAATTTTTAAATAAGTCTATAAAATACATGTTTAATGTTTAATGTTTATTTGACTAAGACTCCAGGCTGATATGCCCATCGGAGCCAATAATACATAATATATTATAATTAAGTAGAATCGCATTAAAATTTCATTCAAAATATAGTTATTGCAATAGAACATTTAAAAGAATTCTTTGAATGTTTAATTTACATTAGATATAATAAAAATTGAATAATAGGTATCACAGAGATGTTATTTTTGAGTCTCTCTTTCGAATTTATATTGATAATTATTGTCTGTTAGGTATTATGAATTATTATCACACATGTTATCACGATTGCCAATCATTTGGAAAACAGTCTTTAGGATTCATACAGTCAACTTCATTATAACATGCAGCTTAGTTCAAAAATATCTTGTAAACGACGAGCTTTAGGAGAATTTATGGGAAGACTTTTTTTGTAGCTCTTGAAATTTTATACAAAAAAGGTCTCTTCACATTTTTTCCTAAATCCCTTCAATTCAAAGATACTTTATGAAAGGAGCTATATGGAATTCTCTAGCTCGTTACTACTGCGTTGGAAAGTTTCATGTAGCTTCTTAGATGATGAGTCAAGTGCATTATTTGATTGCATATTGAATTTAACTCAATGATAATCTAATTGTTGTAGAGTCTGCAATGTAATATCGGCGCCAACGACGGATACGACTGGAGTGAAGCCGGCAGTAGGTAAGTAAATTATCGTTATTGATAAAGTATACCAGAACAATATTCCTCTATACTTGAATCTCAATTAATTTTCATCGCTTAATCATCGAAGAATACTAATTAAAAATACAATTGTCAGATGGAGGATTTAACTTTGACAAGGTAGTAGCGCGGACTACCTGGCGGCGACCCGACGGATTCTTAATCTACGAAGATGAACAGCATATAATTAATGACATGGCATATAAAACAATAAAAACCTGGAATAAAACGACCGGTCAATATGATGTTGTCAAACAGCAACGGCCTGCGCTTTTGTCCCCAGGGGCGAGATCCTGGGTACCATGTGAAGAACCATGTAAAGTCTGAAGAATCATGGGAAATATGGAACGAAGAAAAATTATTAAATAAGTTTTGGAATAAAGAAAATTGCGAATTAATTAAGATGTGACTTTGTGAATTCAATTACTATTGTTTTTTTCCTGTCTTATTTGCATGGTATTTCAAAATTATGTAGAATTCCGACAAATATGACTTTGGTAACAATAAAATTATAGTTAAAGAAAGCCTTAATCATTTTGATTTGTTAAAAATGAGTTCAGACATGAAAAGTTAGCATGATCATGGCAAATAGTGAATCGAACCATATAAAACGAAAGCAACCATAAATGATTGGCTTATTTTTACAAAGGGAAATCTAATATCTTTACGCTATTGAGAATCAAAAAATTTTAACTATATCGGTGTAATCGTAGTCACATTCGCCACTGTTGTCCTGACATGCGAAAAATCTCACACAAGGATTTGGTGATATCTACTACACATTTAGTACAGTGTACTAGAATTAATTGTGATGATAACTAGAAAGACCTCAACAATATCATTTGTGGTGCGTGAACACAGAATTTCTCTCTGTGCAGACACTCAGCCTTGTGGATACGAAATGATTGATAAAAATCGAGAAGCTCAGGCTTCCGATTTTTCTTACAGACAGGAAATTTTCAGGCATGTCTTGCTTTTCTCACCCGACTTCTTCATTTTTGCTTCCAAATAGAAGCTCTATAATTCTAACTTTTTTAGAATTTGAGATTTCATCATAATATGGCTGCAAATGACCCAGAACGTGTGGGTGTGTGTGTATGTGTGAAAAAAATTTGACGGTATAATATTTTTTTGTCGCAGTTTTTCGTTCCTACACGGAGAGAAAATTCGTTGAATTCCTGCCTAAAGAGTGGATGAAAAAGTGCCCTGCCAGAGGCCAAACGTGGGCCCAAGTGGCAGCACCGTAAAAAATTACCCAACTTTGCCTCAATAAGTCGGGTATTGTCGGTTGTCATCGGCTATGACGAAAGCCGATGCTACGAAGGGCCCTTTAAAAATTGCCCCGTTGCAGGGTAAAAATTCACCCAAGCACGGAACTTTTCATACACTTCCCTGTGGGTTTTTACCAATGCCAGCGGGACAATTGTTGAGTTGCGTACAAATTACCCTGCCAACGGTTTAAAAATTATCCAGCGTTTGTAACTTTTTTTATCGACCGTCGGGTAATTTCTGATTAACTGCCAATTCGGCCCACGCATCACCTTCTAGCGGGGTAATTTTTCATCAATATTTTTCTCTGTGTAAAACTATTTTAAAAACAAACTATTTTTACCATGAACATGAAAAACTTTGTCTTTTCAGTTCACGTAGAAAAATTCTGATGGCGGCCGACATGGTGCGGACCTCGGTGGCGGCCCATGGCGGCGACCATTACAAATTTTCCGCTTTCCATTGAGTAGGTGCAGCTACGACAATGAAGACCTGAATCACGTTCTCTGGCAGTGTCCCCGATATGATTTAGAGAGAAACTCCATGATCTTAGATCTTATAGACAGCCAAATGTATCCCCCATATAACGTTGAAGAGATTCTATCTACATTAAAGCCTCAAATTCTCAATAGAATAACGGAGTTCTTGAAAAAATGCAAAATAAAAATATGAAAAGGAAAAAAAAAACAAAAAAAAAATGTCAATAGTCACGTGCAGATAACCTTGTATTATATTGTCAAATATTTTTTCTGTAACACTTTATTATACTATATTATATTATAAACATAAAATGTACATAACATGTATAAATGTACATAATTAGCAAAATGAACTGTACAGTTCAAATGCATTAAATAAAAAAAAAATAAAAAAAAATAAAAATGTAATTATGAAATTACTATACATCTGAGAATTCTTCCGCTCTTTTCAAACAAATAAATTATTATAAAAAAAAACAAGCAGGAACCCCACTATTTGTGCGTAATTTGAGTCGAAAAAAGGAGTTAAATAAATTATTGGAAAAACGAAAATATTCTCGTGTACTCAAGGTTCTCACTTTTCTGCAGTCATCGATTCCTCAATGATTCGCAATTTGAATATTGGATTTGAAATTCGACGATTTCCCAATCGATATTGAGATTTTCCTTTTTTTTTTGTAAAAATGAAGATAAGAGGTAAAGATCGGAATTTTCAGAGTTGACGATTAGTTATTATTGATTCAAGAAAACTGTAATTTGAAAGGAAAATGTATTCAATTTTTCAAAAACACAATTCCCAGCAGAGGTCGGTTTGAAAACGGCTATTCACACTAAATGATAATCATGTCCTCGGAGAGATAATAATGGAATTTTTTTTCATGAAGTATATTTTTAATTTGTGAGCTACGTGAAGAAAAATCGTATATTTGTTCTACGTGTAATTTCAATAGGAAATTCTTGGTAGGGAACGACTTTTCTTATCATTTTTTTTTAATGTCTAAGTTTTTTATTTGAATAGATTGAATATTCCGTTAAAAACAACTTCCCACTGTTGAAATTTAATTCCTCGTCGAATCATAGCCCTCGGTATATAAAGTCAGCATAATTGAACAATTATCATTGTGCAAACGACACTCGAACTGTGAACGTGAAACTCCTCTGAAAATTTCATAAAAAATGAATATCGCACTTCTGATTCTATTAATTGGGTAAAGTTAAATTTTTAAATAAGTCTATAAAATACATGCAGCTTAGTTCAAAAATATCTTGTAAACGACGAGCTTTAGGAGAATTTATGAAAAGACTTTTTTTGTAGCTCTTGAAATTTTATACAAAAAAAAAGGTCTCTTGAGATCTTTTCCTAAATCCCCTCAATTCAAAGATACTTCATGGAAGGAGCTACATGGAATTTTCCAACTCGTTACTAATGCGTTGGAAAGTTTCATGTAGCTTCTTAGATGATGAGTCAAGTGCATTATTTGATTGCATATTGAATTTAACTCAATGATAATCCAATTGTTGTAGAGTCTGCAATGTATTATCGGCGCCAACGACGGATACGACTGGAGTGAAGCCGGCAGTAGGTAAGTAAATTATCGTTATTGATAAAGTATACCAGAACAATATTCCTCTATACTTGAATCTCAATTAATTTTCATCGCTTAATCATCGAAGAATACTAATTAAAAATACAATTGTCAGATGGAGGATTTAACTTTGACAAGGTAGTAGCGCGGACTACCTGGCGGCGACCCGACGGATCCTTAATCTATGAACATGTACAGCGTATAATTAATGACATGATGTATACGACAACAAAAACCTGGAATAAAGCGACCGGTCAATATGATGTTGTCAAACAGCAACGGCCTGCGTTTTCGAACTTAGGGGCGGAACCCTGGGTACCATGTGAAAAACCATGTAAAGTCTGAAGAATCATGGGAAATATGGAACGAAGAAAAATTATTAAATAAGTTTTGGAATAAAGAAAATTGCGAATTAATTAAGATGTGACTTTGTGAATTCAATTACTATTGTTTTTTTCCTGTCTTATTTGCATGGTATTTCAAAATTATGTAGAATTCCGACAAATATGACTTTGGTAACAATAAAATTATAGTTAAAGAAAGCCTTAATCATTTTGATTTGTTAAAAATGAGTTCAGACATGAAAAGTTATATTCATGACGTCATTTTGCAGGCATTTCTTCCCATGGTGATTCTTCCCATTTTTTTCCCATGGCTTTTTTTCCATAGCTTTCCTTGCTATTCAATATTCAAGTACAGGGAGCAGTCTGAGTTGTCACTTCTGATTTTTGGAGCCAAAGTCCCATGATTCACCTTCCTTGGACCCTATTCTACAGATCCCTCCTAGAAAATAGACATTTTTCATCGATTTTGATACAGAAATGGCTCAAGAAGTGCAAAACCAATGGGGCACCCCCAGTTTTCCCGGTAATTAATTCAGTATTCAAGTACAAGGAGCAGTCTGAGTTGTCACTTCTGATTTTTGGAGCCAAAGTCCTATGATTCACCTTCCTTGGACTCTATTCTACAGATCCCCTCGAGAAAATAGACATTTCACATCGATTTTGATATATACATGTCCTGGGGAGAGCCAAACATAAGAGCCAAACAATAAAATTGAAATATAAATAATAGAGATAAAAAATTACAAGATGCTAGAAAGAAAAATAATAATTTTCTTTTTATTTTCTGAAATTCAAAAAAGCTTCAGAAACTTTTGGAGAAATTCGTCGAATTGGAACGAATTTCGCAGAAAAGTGGGAAATTACCTCCCACAAAAACGTTATATTTTTATACGACGATTAGGTAAATAATTGGCTATGAAACTAATGAAAATGCTCGAAAAATTATCACTCGCGCGTAAGTGCTGCCAACTTGTGTCGCCAGAAGTCCCTAGAATGCAATGTTTTTTCCAAAATAATTCTCAAAATAATTCAATAATGAATAAAAAAAATATCTATGCAATGTAATGACAATGATATAATATTTGAACACCTGCAGCGTTCCATAATTCCCTGAAAATAATTTTAATGCGGAATTTGAAAACTCATTTCTTCATGTTCAGGGATTGGAACACTGACAAAATCACTGCCCCTCTCGTGCCGCACAATCCCCACTTACGGTCTATGTAGAAAATCCTTAAAATTAAGACACCTTGATTTTTGTCACAGGAGCCGAGAAAACAGTCGTTGAAAACCATTCCCTCGGACTCATCGCTGCATAATTATTCAAGAAATTACCAAATGTGTCAAATTCGGGGAAAATAATCATTCATTTGCTTTTAAATGGAGAGCAACTCTCCATAAATATCTCGTCAATAATGCCAGGATAATTAGTCGTGTTATTGAAGCACCTTTACAACTTGATACCTGGAATCAAGACGTAAAAATGTGGGAAAGAGACAGATCGATTACATTTCGTCCTCTCTCTCCCTCTTTCTTCTTCACTCTCTCTCCCACTCTTTCTCTCCTTAACCAGTGGCTTTGGGCTAGAATTTCAGGGTCAATGTGCAGTGAGTCGATCGATATAAGAGATATCTTCAAATTTGGTAAAGAAAATAATCATATCAGATTACAACAATGAATGTACCCTTTTATTGAATAATTTTATGATTATTTAGAAAATTAGAGAGAGTCAATCTTCGCTGCCAATAAGATACTTTTTCTCAGAAATATTTCGGAAACTAAGCGAGATAGCGTCATTTAATATAGACCTTTTTTTTGCAGAGAATTCCAAGAACTATAAAAAAAGATTGAAAGATAACTTAATTGCGCTATCTCCAGATATTCTAGAAAAAATGGCAAAAAATTGAATTCACTAAATGAAAATTACGATTTTAATACATATTCTTACTTTAAAAAACAAAATGGCAATAAATATCTTTGCCTCTGGAAATATTTCAGGACAATCGGACACTAATAATGTACATTAAAAACTGATTACTGAACCTTCGGAAAACCAAATTCTTCATTTATGACCGAGACAACGATTTTTCAAATTCCCAACTCAAAACAAGAGATTGGTTCTTCTGATATACGAATCTCCATGGGACTTAGTCGAAGTCTAGTAGAATTATGGTGTCCTGGGGAGTTGTCCACACCCCAAGTTCTCTCGAATAATCCTCCAAAGTGCTCGGGCAGACAGAGGCAAACGATTTTTTGTCCGAAGGTAAGAGGAAGGAAGGAATCAACAATAGAGAAGAATTCGAGAATGAATTTATCCAAATGCTCATTGAGTTTTATTCTTAATATTCTCTCTATTTCTGGGGATCATGGTGATCGTAATGGGGATATAAAGGAAACCGAGAAATCTCTGGAGTCCTTGGAGATACCGTAAACATAGTGGAGCCAAGATTTGAGGCAAAAGAAAAAGGAGAGGATAAAATGATGAAAAAGAATTGCGAAGAATATAAGATAAAAAAAATAAAAGGGGTGAAAACACGATATCGAATCACTTGTGTTCAGCTTCTCGACCACTGGAATTCCAATGGTCGTTTCCTCTCTGTGGAAACAGAGGCTGATAGGATCGTCTGGTTATTCGACTACTGGTCCGTTCGTCGAGTCACGAGGAATAAAAAAAAGAATAAGATGAATGCCATGTTTTGGATAAATAAAACGAGAAAAAAGGGCAGAGAATCATGGAGGATGTGTGAATTTATTGTCAAAATCTTGAAAATCCTAGGGAGAAGACAATTTTTTTTTGTGACAAAATCAATATTTTATAGGACGGAAAAAAAATTGAATAAAACTTTTTTGAAAATCAAATATTAAACTCGAATTTTTCATCAATCATCTAAAGTTCTAATTTGTTATAAAATAATTCACTGCAATTTTTCGTAAAAAATTACAATCCAATAGTAAATGAATGTTGAATTTGTTCAATATTTGAATTTTTTTTTTGTTAAACTTTGATTAAGAACTTTTTTAAATTGATGAGATCAATGACGATGAATTTAGGCATGCAGCTGACAACTTTTTCGGATTTTTTTTGAGCTAATATATTGTCATGATGAGAATACTTAGAAAACTCTAAAATATTCCTACATATGTCTATTTTTTAATTTTTAGAAAAAAATTAATTTTTCGTTAAAAGAAAGAGAAATAAAAAATTGTCATATTTCTGATATTTTCAGTATTATTGAGATCATCTCGAATTTCCTTGTTCAGTATTTTCAACTTGAGTATTAATTTCTTATTTTCAATTATTTATATTCAAAAAATACTTCTACGTATATCAAAAATTTGACGTTTTTCGTTTTGAATACGTCGAATGTTTTATTCGAGACATTGTTGACACTTATTTACCCGCGGAATGTAGATTCCGAACTTTTTAAATGTTTTTAAATATATTTAAATAAAAAATTTCATTTATCTTGAGAAAATATTCTCTTACGTGTATTTTTATTTAAACAAGTGAAATATTTCGCTAAAAACAATTTTTTACTGCCAGGAGTTATTTGTTCATGTATTATAGATTCCACGCTTTTATGGTTTTAAAAATATATATAAATTAACTCGATAAAACGTAGATTCATGTCAAAATTCTTTGTTTCTCCTTCTCCTTATTTGGACCGCACACAGCTGGGCGTTATCCTCAGGCTATTCAGACAATAGTGATGTTTTTTGTTTAATCAAAAAACCCCCTCTGCGAGGATTCATTTTCTCATGGATTATAGTTTGCACTAAGCTCATAACATAGTTCAAAACGTACTACTCCACGAAAGACATTTGAACTGTGAGCTTGAAATTTTTCTGAGAATTTCATTGAAATAATGAAGATCGCCATTTTACTTCTACTTATTGGGTAAGAATATTTTTTTAAACAAGTTTAAAAAATATATGAGTTTCGATAGTCACTTGAGATCGATCCCAAGCACCTCCAAATCTCTTCAGAAATTTGGGCATTTAAATTAACTCAATTGATTTAATTCATCAATTCAATTGATTCATTCAATTCTTCAATTTCCATCATTACACGATAATATGAGTTTCGACTAAGACAACCTGAACAGGTTAGAAGTTAGACGCAAGCAAATTCGACACTTCTCTCCATTTGAGTTCAGCCAAAATTCTCATGAACGAATTCTTTGAACTCCTTTGACTTAAATCGCCGTCAAAGTGATGTTGCAAAATGATAAATAAAACTAAAAAAGACATGGAGCTTATTTTGAAAGTATCTCGTGAACGACAAGATTTAGGAGAGTTGATGAAGAAATATAATGCAAGCTCTCAGAATTCATTTGAAAAAAGGTATCTTGATATTGTCCCCTAAATTCACTCAATTATGAGATAATTCATGAAAGGAGCTACGTGATTTCTTTTAATCATTAGATAATTTATCAAGAGAATGATGCATTTATACATTGAATTTTATTTAATAATAATCCAATTGTTTCAGAGTCTGCAGTGCAGTGCCAATCCAAGTAAGAGTGTGCCCAGTACCTAAATATCGTAAGTTCAATGTCTGTATCAATAAAATATGCCTCACAACAATCCTTTTTGACACTGCTGCTACGTTTACCTCGTGCCAAAAAATGCTTTTTCATTCCCTGATGGACGAAAAGTCTTTCTTTTTACTTTTGCACAATGGCGGCTGTAATGGAGGATTGTCGATAATGCAAGTGTAAAAGACTCCAGGGAAAATTTAACGCATTCTGATGTTAGAGTTTCAGAATGTAAAATCATGGTTAATGTAAGCAATGAAAAATGAGGCTATGCAATATGCGGCAATGATGATAGTACAAGGAAATATAGAATTGAATTACGAAATCCGTCAGATTATTTGTTTATAGAGGAACCGCGGTATTGATGCAAGAAATTCATGTTCGAATTTAGTTGCCAACGTGAAAATGATTTTTGTTCAGAAACGACAAAAATAGAACCAGTTGGGTGGAACAGTAGGAGAGTTGTGGGAATCATATCACTGAAAAACACTATTTCGCACTCTGCCTCGTAATAATTTCCTATTGATTATCATTCTTAACAATATATTGATGGGAATTGTTCGAACAGACGTTTTCTGGTGAAAATGGAAGTATGAAATTTTTAGGTCAACTATTTTTTGAGAATATCGCGAAAAATAAGGGAGATCGGATCATGTTGCCGTCATTCTCCTTTGTAGTCTCGTAATTCTCTACAGAACAGGAATAGGATAAAATTGTTCTATCTCGCTTAGTCTTTGAAACATTTTGTAGAAATGTGAAGTAAAGTATATTGGGCAGAAGCATACTGACTAGATTCGAAGAATTATTTATTGTTTGGTAAATTTCCAAGCATTGTAATTGCCATCTTCGCTCAGATTTCCAGAAATATACTAATTGCAAAAAAAACAAATTAATTCATAATTTTATTGTATTTTTCTTATTTGTAATGATTTTGTGATTGGATGCTCTCATAATCTAGCTATGTGTTGAGCTGTAAAAAGAAATCCACTACACGAATAAACAATCACAATTTTATCTTTCATTCTATTTCGAATTCGTGATCCACGTGGAAAAAAATCCTGACATTTTTCTATCGAATTCACACTCTAAAAACTATAGAAATAATCACCGAAACGAATACATGAGTCTCACGAGTTAGCAATGAATTCACACCTTCCATGCGGAAGACAATAATGGGGAATAAGATATACACAAAGTATGCACAATCAAAATAATTTGAGATATGAGCAATTTCAAAATTCTATTATTGAATATTTTTGATTGCCAATTGGATGAGTTAATAAGAGGCATAGTGCGAAATAGTGTTTTTCAGTGATCTGATTCTCACAACTTCCCTACTGTTCCACCCAACTAGTTCTATATTTTTCGTTTCTAATGAAAAATTCATTTTCACGCAGAGAACTTAATTCGAACATGAATTCCTTGCATCAATACCGCGATTTCTTTATAAACAAATAATCTGATGGATTTCGCTATTCAATTCTATGTTTTCTTGTACTATCACCGCTGCCATATATCACATCACGTTATTTTTTATTGCTTACAACATTAATCATTATTTTACATCCTGAAACTCTAACATCTTGGAATGCAATAAATTTTACCTGGGGAATTTTACTAGTTGACTCCCTACCGCCCAGTTAAAAAGTTTTGGCTCTGAGACGCCACCCTATGTGTTGATAATGTACTACTATGAACCTATATATTTTTGACTTGACTCTATATGAATACACACAACTGTGAAATGTTCTCCCACAACACGCCGGCGCGGCCATCTTGATGCCCCTTCCACTGACAATTTCGTCAAAATTTCGGTTTTATTTTCAATTATTCACCGAAACCATGTGGTCAATGATCTCCATATTTTCAAAAATAATTCTAGATGTATAGTTCTGATAGGTGTTAGTTTTTCATAATGATGGCGTTTTTTTTTTTCAACGTGAAAAAAAATAAAATTAGTAGTTTTCCCACGCTTCTCTCATACTGCCTGTACAAAAACGGTGATTTTAATTGCAAATATCTCATATATACTGTGGACCATCGTTCTCAAATTTCATTATTAGATGCATTATGCATCTAATTATTTATAGCTCGATTTTCAAGCAAGTCTTGAACTTTGTCATTAAGGAGTCAACTACCTTAATATTCATACACGTGTTACTGAGCAGCAGAACTTTCGGGAAATATACGATAATTTTCAAGCATTCGGGGTATCACACGTGGAAATTCTGATATACGTGACTACTATATACGAGTGTATGAAATGTAACATCTCTGTCAAGAATTATTCTACGACGGATTTATTCAGCTCGTGTGATCAGCAGCTCTCGGCTTTGCCTTTGGTCGCTAATTTTATACTCGTGAAAAACCCGTCTCATATGTATCAAAATGTACTATTTCTACACAAGTATCTCGATTCATTTATAATTATCATAGCAAAATAGTCCTAGAAGACTAATTAACAATACAATGACAGTTAACCCGAGAGGCTTTTTTGGCACACACGTCGCAACTACCGAGAGGATCAAGAATGGCAAACTCGTCGCTTTATGTGAATACCGTCGATATGGTGATATGTTATATCGTTACGATATAACTTGTGATAAGAAGACTAATACACTGAAGAAAACGAGATATGAGAAGGATGCTGGGAATGTAGATGCACCATACAGACGATCCTACTAATAGTAGAATGTAAAAAATTATGAAAAATATGGAATCATGAAAAATTATAAAATGGGTTTTTGAGTAAAAAAATTAGGTGAATTAAACTACGACTTCGTGAATTGAATAATTACTGTTTCTTTCTGTTTTAATCGCATCATGTTCCAAGATTCTGTAAAATTTTATCAAAGGGACGATTTTTGTACAAATTAGGAGCGAGGATTTCATTTTTGATTATGTTTCTCAATATAAAATATTCATTGTAATTTTGAGACATCATACTCTGATTATTCATACAGAAAATGAGGAGTTTGCAAAGTTCTCTTGGAAAACAATTCTGTAATAATTTCTTTGTAATCACATGTGTATCTTCCAATAAATTGATTAATTCAATTGCATAAATTCTTGTTTTTCTGCATAATTGTGTATTTTTCAATTTTTCAGTGATATTCTGTACTACATTTATTAATTATTGTACACGGAAGATATATCTTCGCTTCTCGAGATCTCTTATCACACTAACGTTTCGTCCCCTGACCAATACGTATGACACATCCAATTCTGTGCCCTTCTTACGTCATTTTTTGAAGCATGAACTCTCAATATTAACAGTTTATCATTCAGTTTCTTACTTTCTGAGATCCTGACAGAAATAAGAAAGTGTGAGAATGAGCAGAGATTAATTTTTGAATATTGTGCCACACGCGCGTTATATATAGTCATAATAATTCATCATAATTGAATAGTTTTATTTATCTTGAGATCGTGGTCTTACGTCGTAGTCCTTTCTTTGAACACGTGAATATCATTTTATATGCTCGTGGATCACAGATTTCATTATCTCAAGCTAGCTTAGCTGAACAAGTACTACTGTGCAAATAAAGTTGCAGACTTTCCAACTGCAAACCGAAAAATTCTCTGGGATTTTTTATTAAAAATGAAGATTGCATTTCTGATTCTATTCATTGGGTAAGAATAATTTTTTGAATTAGTCTTGAATGACCAGATTTTATGAAAAGAGATTATGGTAGCATTTATGAGGATGCCTTCTTTGTAGCTCTTGAAATCTCCTACAAACACGCTTTCTTGAAATTTTTCCCTAAATCCACTGAATTCAGAGATATTTATAAAAGAAAGAAGTTACGTGAATTTTTCAACTCATTAGGTGATCCATAAATTGGAGGATCTAATTTCACATTGAATTTCACTCAATAGTAATCCAATTTTCGTAGAGTTTGCAATGCACAAGGTGTATGCTAACATCATGCCGTTGAAGAAAAAAATAAGATCACCATTCGAAAAATTGAAGCCGAATTAGGTGAGACGCATAACACTATTTCTTCATTAAATTGCCGTGTTTCTGAGTGATTTGATAATTATGGACGGAAAAAGGGTGGAGGGGGAAGCTCTTTTGAGAATATATACGCTCAGCTCTTGGGCCTTCAAACACACACTTGTTCGGATAAGCTCTCGTGTATCTTGTTGAACTTCAATTTGTCATTAGTTGCCCAACATTTATATGTATTCATAGAGTAATTAACTTCGAATTCATAAAATTTGTGCAAAGAACAAAATTAACAGTCACTGATGAGATTTTCTAGAATTTTCTTCTTCAGTATATTCAACTTGAATGATCATTTCTCATTCCAATCATTTACGTTCAGATCACTGCTCTGCGCTTCTCAAAATGATTTAATTTTTCATTGAGATTACTTTGTTTGAACACATGGAAAATTTCGTTGAAAATAATTTCCTACTACTGAGACGTATTCCGTTGTCGATCATATTTTTTTTTCTTTATAAAAGCAGCAATAGATGAACAAGTATTACTGTGGTAACGACTCTTGAACTGTAAGCCTAAAAAATCTTTGAAAATTCCATAAAAAATGAAGATCGCACTTCTGATTCTATTTATTGGGTAAGGATAATTCTTTAAATTTAGGAGAATTTATGGAGAGACCTTGTTGATAGCTCTTTAAATTTTCTATAAAATCGATTTCTTCATATTCTTGTAATACCGCGAGTGCTCGAAAATTGTCGGATATTTCTAGATAGTTTTGTTGCTTGGCAAAACATGCGTGAAATTTCGCAGTACCACAACGCTCTTGGTGCCGAAATGAACACTGACGTTGCTGAGCGGGTAAACTTGAGGGAAATATCCAATTAATTTTCAAGCACGAGGACTATTCGGTGATTATTTCTTAAGTTCTAATTTTGGTGAACGGGTGCACGGATTTGACATTTTCGTGGGATAAAGTGGATTGGAGTTTGGTAGAAGAACTTTTGTTTGCTGCTTAGCGACAGCCGTTTGGTATTACCAAAAAATTATTGAAATAATTGTACATCACGTGACGTCAAATCTCCTGCTCCTATTGGTCGAAATTGTGATTGAGAGAATAATCCCACGAATCCCCTCAAAAGATAATTTATATAAATTGTTTTTCGAGCTCATTTGATAATTCATCAAATGGATGATTCAACTTCACACTGAATTTGACTCAATAATAATCCAATTGTCTTAGAGCCTGCAATGCATTACCGAACGGGGATTCAGTACCTAAAGTTGGTAAGTAGTACATCTAGATCACTAAAATATACACAAATAATA
This sequence comes from Aleiodes alternator, assembly GCA_963921955.1. Lineage (NCBI taxonomy): Eukaryota > Metazoa > Arthropoda > Insecta > Hymenoptera > Braconidae > Aleiodes > Aleiodes alternator. The sequence continues at coordinate 5,304,380 of OY998099.1, read as the reverse complement.
GTACTTCACTATACTTGTGCCTCAATTAATTTTTATCATTGTACAGTCAGAAAATAGCAATTAACAGTACAATAACAGTTAATCTAGGAGGTGATCTCGGCATACAAGTCGCGTCTACTGAGAAGTTTGAAAATGGTAAACGTGTCTCCTATTCGGAATACCGTCAATTTGGTAATACTTTATATCGTTTCGATCTCGTTTGTAATGTCGAAACCCAAGAACTGGAATTGATCGAATATGAGAAAGATGCCAGGGATGTATCTGCACCATACAAACGATCTGAAAGACAGTATAATTAAGAAAAAAATCAGGGATGAAACAAAGTGAATGAAAATGATCAAATGAATTTTGGAATAAGAAAATTCGACGAATTCAGCTGTAACTTTGTGAGAATAATCGTCATTGTTTTTTCTGTCTTATTTGCATTGTCATTCAAGATTATGTAAAATGCCATCTGAGAGACGTCTCAACAGAGGTGTCTGTCAGATGTCACTCTGCACAAAAAAAAATCAGAATTTCATCTTTTTCTATGTTTCTCAATGTGAAATCCTTATTGTATCGTTGAGATGTTACTATTCATATGTCTATTTTTTAATAAATTGATAATTTAATTGCATAAATTCTTGTCTGAATTGCGTTTTATATTTTGGAAAAATAGAAGAATTTTTACACCTATATATCTTATATATCAGTCTATAGACCTTCTAGATGTCACTTTATAGATTTTCTCGCAGAGCACAGTCAGAGCTTAAATAACGTGATTATAGAGAAAATTCTATTTCCGCTAAATAAAATGAATTTGAATAAAGAGGGATTGATTGTTCCAGTTGAAAAGAAATCATATCCTTATATCCTCATTCAGGAAATATCCTGAGGTCAATATTTGATAGATGAGAGGGAATGAAAGGGACCAGTTAAGGTCTCATGTACTTGTTGCATCAAATTTTTCAAAAATGTTAATATAGTACTATAAACTGCGAAAATGACTCATTTCAAATTTGCATCCGTCTAAATCAAAATTACGAAAAAATGGTAGATAAACTACACCAGCCTAAATTTGAAAAAAAAACAGTTAATTTAGTCACTCATCTTTAAAGACATTCCAATAAAAGCGCTCGAGATTGAATTTTTTTTACAACTGGGCGTTACAATACGTTCATCTTAAACAGGTGGTCCACAAACTGCCGTTAAAAGTCGCTCAACACGCCTCAAGTCTGTGGGGTTTTTTCATCGGCTCTTCCCAATGTCAATATCTTATGTGCACATAATTATCCGCCAAGATTTTCGAAATCCACCCTCTGTATATGTATGTAAAAGCTCATCCCCTCAACCTACTATTTCTCATTACACAATATAAATTTGCTAATAATTTTTGCTATGTGAATTTATTTATGTGAATAAAAACCTGTCAAATTTAAGAATATGGATTACGATCGGGCACCGACCAGGAAGTAAGAAATACTTCTTAAAAAAAAGGCAATCTTCTGATTTTATTTTTTATGTTTTTATTTATTGTTAACTTCAAATGATTTCAATCCATTTTGGTCGCAAAAACAATCCTGACTGTATTAATCTCAATCGTGAAAAAAAAAATATTCTGTAGAAAAAACCTGAACAATTCTACGATAAACTTCAATGATAAGCTCTTCACATTCAAAATCGTCTTTTTATTCTCTACACATGTTTTACGACTTGGAAAAAAATGTATTATTGAAAAATTCCATGAATGTGTCAATGATATAAAAATAACTTTAAAAATGGAAACAAAAGACAGCGAAATAATTGAGTGAATAATAATTGTTTCGGAATGATGTACAGAATATTTAGATCGATTTTTCTCAGATTCGAATAATTTTTACCAATTGGAAAAACGCAAAACGTTTAAAATCCAATATAAAAAGAACCTTCCCATTTTTGTCAGGCAGTCCTGTATATGCATTTGTAAAGTGTTGAGTTCATTTCTTCAAAATATTCGCATCGAATCCAGACAATTATTCTTCATTTCGAGTTGGAAATGGAAGAAAAAATGGGCTCACTGAAAATTTCCAATTTCAATGTACATTTCCACTGAAAAAATAAAGGCCAATGAATGTCTGAATAAAAACAGATTCATCTTTTTCTTTCACTTCTATTCAGTGAATATTCTGAGTTCAGCATTTAATGTAAATTATCTCAGTAAACAAGTTTTATCCCCCAACGTAATATTTTTTCTCATTCATTGCTAAATTTCCTTTTTTTCATCCATAAAAATATTAAACTTTGTTGTCTTATCAAAGTTATAATATCAAGAACGACTCTTCAGAGACTCAAAGTAACTCTCATATTTTCTCTCATTTCAACGATGATGAATTTTCATAAATTATCTACTACATCCTGTTTCTTCAATCCAATGGAAACAGTACACGTGAATAAACGTTTCCCTCATTTACTACAACTCCCCTGTGGGTAATTCCATATGCGGTATGTTATTTTTTACACTTTATTTTTTTACATCCACAATTTTTCTCTATTTTTATTATTATTATTTTGTGAAAGAGTCGTAAAAAGAGAGATTAGAGGCAGGGTATTGTGTAAGGCTTAAACAGTGTATAAGCAATGTACTCATTTAGAGCAACATGTTAACCCGCATTGCCTCGTTTGACTGACGAGACTAATTAAAAAGTTTGCAGTTAAAAAAAAAACAATAATATAATTAAATTGAAACTTGTTTATTTCATTATTAATTTTTTCCATCAACCAGGAAACATTTTCATCTACTCCCACACCGATAAAACTCACTTTATCTTTTTTTTTTCAATAGGATAATTTTATTTCATTAAATTAAGGATCGTTTTTGTTTTTTGAATAAATTAGTAAAATCATCAGGTGCTGCTTATTCCCCAATTTTCTAAAGTGCTCTCGAAAACTAGGCGAAATAGAAGAATTTTTGTTAAGACCTTTTTTGTAGCTCTGATTCTCCTCTACAAAAAAGGTCTCTACAAAAATTTCTCTATCTCGCTTAATTTCCGCGATCGCTTCAAAAAACTAAAAAATCCACAAAAAAAGAGTTGATGCAGGTAAAGTTAGGCATTTATTAAAAAATATATCTCAATACAAAAATATTCTTATAATTCTGTTCATGAAAAGCTTGCAGCAACTTGCTAATTCATCATCAGCAGAAATAATTGCAGAATAATATCTCATTGGTGAAGAGTAAGAATCAAATTTCACTTAGATTTCATTAAAAAAAAAACAGAAAAAAAAATCCTGACTCCTGATTGGCGCGGAGTAACTGCAGGCACGTGTTTAAGATGTCTCTCGGATGAAATTCTACGTAATCTTGAAATACGATGCGATCAAGATTGAATTCGCAAAGTCACTGCTTAATCGACTGACTTCTTTTTTTTTCATTTAAATATTCATTTGATAATCTTCCTTTGTTCTGTCTCTCTTATTCTTTATTTGCTGCTGATACGCGTACAAATTCAGCATTTGGATCTTTGGTATCTCGAGTATAATGGGTACTCTCGAATTCCTTTGTCTTTGGATTGAAAACCCTTACAGTGCGATGTTGAATACCATCGACAATGCGATCCTCAGTTTCGATGAAATAGGGATCTCCATTGGGCAGAGTTCCTTGATTTCTGGAGATCGATCCATGATCATTTGTGTTCAGTATTATGCTGCTACCACCCCCTATCGTGGCTATTTCTCCTTCATTTATCTTGCCTATTCGTGAAAGCATAAAAAATGATGCAAATTGATTATTTTGGTTTTGTGGTTTTTAATTTAGTAGCAATTATTCAAAAAATAATTGAAGGAAAAAATTATTTGCATCACAGAATATTTTTCATTTTTTTCTTTCGTCTTTCTTGTAGTAAAGTATCTTTTAGCTGATATCAAATTCATAGGATAAGGATTCATTAACGAAGCTGTCCAAAGATTTTCAATGTTAACAGACAGATACTCATTAACGTAGTTGCCTCACTACAGTCCAGTTGAAAAGTTTTGGCTTTGAGACGCTACCCTATGGGTTCATAATGTACTACTATACACCTATATATAGGTATATATACAGTACAACCCCGCTATTTGCAAATTTTCACCCCGCAGTTTGCAACTTTAGCCCCTCCTCCTAGCCCCCACTATTTTCTACCAGAAATTGAGAGTGCATACGTAACTTCCGTGTGTTAAAGAGGTTATTTTCAAATATCAGTTCTTTTCCAGCTGTCTATTTAAACCATATTGCACGCAAATTGTTACATGATTGATGCACAATTAGTACATGTTTTATGACCAAGACACCCATACACTAATAGTGCATGATTTATGTCCAACAAGTTCATAACTCATGGCCAATTTTTTCTGTGTGTAGTCCGATTTTCAAAGAAGTCTTGAACTTTGTCATTAGAGAGGCAGCTACCTTAACCCTTTAAGGTCTGACTTTTTTAAAGTAATGCAATTTTTGTCACATCCTGTATTTAAAGGATTAAAAATTTTGAAAATCCGCCATCGGATTCGTAACCAGCTACCCTGAAAACCGCTGAGTGATCATTTTTATGAGCTTAGCTCCACGTAATTTGATATTTTGCAAATTTTTTTGCAATTCTTACCACGAACTTCTATTTGTTTACATTATTATAATTACAAAATTGTTATCAATTCATTGCACTATAAATTTTTTTATAAAGTAGTATAAATTAGTGGGTCTCTGGCATTTAGAAATCAAAGATCTATTGATTTTCGGCAAAGTTATGAACGTTTGAATGCAAAAGTGGTTTCCATCGAAACTGCTGGACCTTGAAGGGTTCATTTCAGCTTTTCCAAGAAAATTCCCGAATTATTGAGGATCAAAGCCTCTCCATTTTAGCAAAATCATCATTTTTTCTCAAAAATATCTAATCTTAATAATCTTTAATCTCTAATTTTCAGTCAAGACTGTCTACATTTTTTGAAAAAATCCGAAAAATTAATTGTGGCACAAGTTTTCTATCGAAAAATTCCTCAGATCGTCAATGAAATTTTTCATAAAAATTTCCATTCTACTGCCCCGTTTCCTGTTTAAAAAATGAAAAAACAATCGACTGTGAAAGTAAACACGTAAATGACACTTTAATGAAGAATAATACAAATGGAGGAGGGAAAAAGAGAGAGATTGACTTGCGCATTAATAATAGAACAAAAGGTTAAATAAGTGTCGTGACATAAACGTGATCTCCTGATTCACATGCAAGTACTTAATGAGACTTCTGGTAAATAAAAATTATTATTGCAATAGCCTCGATAATCTTCATTCAAATCGTTTGCACAACTCTTGTTAATTTTAATCATTAATTTTTTTGTATTAATCAGAAAAAAACCACTGATTGAATTTATCAAAGAATTAAATGATAAATAATTTCTACGTTAAAGTGCGAATTCTTTGAAAAATTCTCTCACTTCGTAATTGAGGGGTTCAATAATCATTCATGTCGATCTTACAGGTATAATGGGAATGAAAAAATCCCATAAAAATAGTAATGATACATCGTTTGTGTTGTTATTCTTTACTTGCGAGGTCAAAAATGAACGGGTGAAAGGAGATATAAACGAGTGAAACGAGCCGAGAAACAAGAGCAATGGTCAATTTGTTTCAATCAGTGCTTCACAATGTTTGGGGACAAGTTAATATTTTTTTTTTTTATTACATGAACAATAAAATATCTCAATTACCAACTCGCTGTGAAACATCTTCATTTATACGACGAACATTTTCTTGCACTTGCTCCTGCACTTGATCCACATTTCTCTGAATATTTGATGTTAATTGTTCTACATTTCTACCAATGTTTGAAGTTAATTGATCAATTTGCGCCTGAAGTCGAGCAGTCCAATCAGTTGATACTTGCCCATTGGAAATTCTGAAAAAAAAACACATTTTTTCAATAAAATTAATCAATTAAATTAAGTGAACTTCAATATTTCATCAGTGTTGTTGGATTTTTTCGGAGAATAAGCGAGATAAAGAAAGTTTTGTAGAGATCTTTTTTGTAGAGGATTTTGAGAGCTACAAAAAACGTTTCTATAAATTTGCTCTATCTCGCTTAGTTTCCGAGCGCATTTACGAAAACTGCTGGAGGGACATGAATTTTTTGGGTTGAGAAATTAATCAAATCAATTATTTCTGCAGAGGAAATTTTTGGGGGATTCAATTGGAGCGGATTATTCTTCTTAAATATGTTTGAATTATTATTATTATTATTATTATCATGAAAAAAACAAGTCTCACCCAATAATTAGAAGCAAAATGACAAACTTCATATTGGAGATTGAAAAATTTTCATAAATTTTGCACAAGTCAGAGAATGAACGTTCACAGTACGAGAGAACTGCACACACTGGTACAGCTTCAACCGTCTTTTCTACTCTTATACACAGTGAAATCTAACACACACGCAATTGAATAATGCTATCAGTCGTTTCACCACGTTTCACGAAGGACTATGAATATTATAAAAGTTTTTCAAAGAAATAAACAGGATGTTCTAACACAAAAAAAAAGTGATACATAAATTATAATTTGTAGAATATTGCGGGAATATTTTCTGCGAGATAAGATACATTGAAACGCACGATTTTTTCATAGAAGATAATCATAAAAATTTCGATTTTTCATCAATTTACTTGTGAATTCTTTTTGATTCTTTTGAATTTTGGGGAATGTCGTGAAAATGGATTGGTATAAGGATTTTTCAGTGAAAATCATTCTTTTTAGTCCTTGACCTCCTTTATCGGAAACGTTTCTATTTGAAATTCTCTATCCCGCTTAATTTCCGAGATATTCCTAAAAAATAAACGCCAAAAAATCACAGAAAAGGACGGAAATTAGGGAATTACACAAAAAAAAGTCTCTATAACAAATTTCGTGCAATTGAACTGATGAATAAATTCATTGAATAATAAATAGATGGTTACAATTATATTCTCGTAGAATAGTTCCCAGGAAGAACTCAACAAACTACAAATTTATTGTATTCGAAAATAGTTGAAACACAATGTTTAAGTGTTTCGAATTGATAATGAAATTCAACTTTAACAAAAACAGAATGAAAAAACTATTAATCTCGATTGCTGTAAAAATTATCATTAGCACCGAGATATCTCTCGAAAGAACTTCTCTGGACGAAATAATAACTAAAGTCTGGAGCCCAAGTTATGACACATTTTGTCGCTTTTCTCAATAACAGATAAGAGAAGCGGTGCCTGTACCGCTCAGCAGGACATTCGGCTCTCCCAATTATTTTCTATACCTTCTAATGAATAGAAGTTTTGTTGATGATCTATGATGAAATAACTAATTTCAAGTTTAATTCCCCAATTCAAAAATGATTTCGTGAAGATAAATGGAGAACAGAAAATGAATCGATTTTCCAATAATATTTCGTCATTATTACTTGAGGATATTTATTGTATTTTTACCAATGAATAATGATATCAACACAGAGAAAAATGTTTTTTCAATTTAAGAATGTGCAGGTCACTTAAATTAAGAAAGAAAAGTCACTTGATTTAAGTGAGAAAAGTCACTTAATTTAAGTGAGTTTCACTTTCTTAAATGAAGAAAGAAAAATTCACTTGATTTAAGTGAGAAAAATCACTTGATTTAAGTGAGAAAAGTCACTTAATTCAAGTGAGTTTTACTTTCTTAAATTAAGAAAGAAAAAGTCACTTGATTTAAGTGACAAAAGTCACTTAATTTAAGAATGGCAGGTCAGTTAAATTAAGTGACTGCACATTCTTAAATTAAGAAAACATTTTTCTCTGTGAAGATTTCTTGAACTTTTCTCGATGAGTAGAATTCTTTTTATATCTTTCTTCGTGTACTGGTTATATTTTCTTCATGTCGGCGTCTACAACTAATACCGCCCGAAGAGTGTTGCTTGTATCGTTCAGTGTTGAAAGGGGCTTCTATGAAAAATTGCCAATCTCGCATAGTTTCCGTGTTTTTTATAAATGAACCACGAAAAATCACAGAAAGACAAGAAAATGAGGAATTCTACGAAAAAAAAGTCTTCACAACAAATTTAATGCAATTGAACTCAGAATTGAATTTATTGAATAGTAAAAATATAATTACAATGATATTTTCATAAAATAATCTTCAAAAAAAGAAAAAAACTGCAATTTTATCAAATGTGAAAATAATTAAATTACAGTGTCTGTTTTAAATTTATTATTAAATTTAACATAAACAAAAACCCAACGAAAAAACTGCGACTCCTGATTGCTGCAAAATTATCCCTAGCACCGAGATTCCCCTCCAGAGGAACTTGCATGTGATCTTCATTCAGTTTCCAGAGTCACAAGTTACTTCCTCGAGTTTTTTCATTTAAAATCGATTCGATAGCCACTTTTCGCGCCTTTTTCTTCCGTTGTATCATCTTCTCCTCTCTTATTGCTTATACTTTTACAAACTCAGCATTTGGCACATTGGTATTCTTTGTATACTCAGTAGTCTCATTTTGCTTGGTTTGCGGATTATAATTGATCACAGTATGATGTATCACTCCATCAATGAGCTCATCTTTAATCAGACGGTAATAGTAGTCTCCGTTGGCAAGATTTTTTTTAATCTCGTGAGTTCGAGAATTATCTGTTTGTGAAATTAGATCCTGGTCTCCATTGGAGAAATCCAATGTAAAATTGAATCCTCCTAGATGCGTGATATCTTGATTATGGAGAAAAAAAACAATGAAAATTAATTAATATAATTTTTTCTGATAATTTGTTAGTGAAGAGGTGAAACGGGACAAATTGACTCGGGATATTTCGGAAACCAATGGAAATCCGCCCTTTTTATTCTCATTGTCTGTTCCAGAGCAATTGAGCAAAATAGCCTCAATTTACGAAATTCTCAAAAAAATGATTCATTAATTTCTCAAATATCCGTAAAAATTTTGAATCTCTCTTCAAAGCTGTTCGAACATGTTGTAAGCAATTAGTAAGAATTAAACGATGTATTTCCTCCCAGAATTCCTCCAATTCTGATTGGTTACTTCCTGACATCTTTGAACATCCTCTTCTTTTTTCTGATAACCCCAGCATTTTTTTTCCCTAATCGGCCTTCATCTCAGGTCATTCCAGGTAACGAGTGAAGTCTGATTATTTCCACAAGACAATCAAGACCAGAGAAGCAGAGAGAGAGAGAGAGAGAAGAAAAAAAGGAGGAAACGTGGGGAAAGTAAAGAATTGAAAATTAAAGAATCTAATTTCATCCTTGGTTGAATGACAAGGATGGATGTATTCAGGCACAAATTATATTCAAGTAAACTGAACTCGATTATTTCATTTCTCATTTGTTACAACCAATACGTGAGTTGTTAACAATATAATCATGAATGATTAAACGTCAATTTGAATCATTCGAGTGATCTCAATTTTAATTTATGATTTCAACGGTGTTATTGAATTCAATTGAATCTAAAATTAACAATCTTTGATGGCATTCATCTGAATGGATTCCTCGAGGGTTTCAATCAGTTTTCGGTAATTATCGAGAATTGGTTCATCAAGAAGCCAGAGAAAACTCAATTTCATGCAGTTGAAGAGGAAGTATTTTTGCAATAAATTGATATTTTTCTTCATATTTTTGTGCTATATTTTTCAAAAATAATTCTATGGTTGAATTGCGTGGATTCAATACTTTTGAGAATATTCTGAAAGTGCAAAGTTTACTTACTGAACTTCTTTTCGAGTTCTGAGTCGACATTGTTCCAGTAGGCTTGTCGCTCAAGTGATTTTTTATGAAGTATGGTGAACCAGTCATCTAGGCTTGCATTCTCCTCTTCTCGGTCGTCTATCTCTCCTTCCAAGTACTTTCCATGGTCTTCTATGACCGTGATACCGTCTTCGCGAAACACTGTACTATTTTCTCCCAAACCCTCTGCCTTCTGTTCCAACCCCTCCTCTATTCCTCCCACACTGAGTATAACTTCATTCAAAATTAGTTGTGGGCTTCCATTGCAGACTCTGAAAGCACCAAATTATTTCTGAGTGAACTTCGATTGGAAAACAACGATTACTTAAACGATAGAACAGCAGGCATTTAATTTTCTTGATTATTTTTTCAAAAATATTCTGAATTTCCTTAGAAATTGTAACATTTTCGTCGTTATATTTTCCGTTGAATTTAATTATCTGGTATTATGACTTATTTACTGACTTATGTTACGTGATAGGTATCATGTAGCCATGGGCGTAGAATCCTCTAGACGAACATAAGTTAAGCTCTATAATTCTACACGAAATTCAGAGAATGATTTCTAATTGTTGACTTGCCCAGAGAAATACTTAACAACATTACACGTTTCAATGTGAAATATTTCGCGATGAGAAAATGAATTTCCAGCAAAAATTACTGAATCTTTTTAATTAATAAATAATGGGCAAGACATGAAAAAATTATTTATCCAATTTTTAACATTCATAATCTGCTTTCGGAACTTTTCGTTCATCATTAGAATGTCCAATAGTCTCAGAAAAAATTATTTTCAACGAACTAATCCTCAAAAAACATTTATGAATCAAACGAGCAATTACTTCAAGAATATCTAGATGTTCTCAAGTTTTAAATTTGAAAAAAATATTCTCACCCAATAACCAGAAGCAAAATAGCTATATTCATCTTCGAAGACATCCTTTAGAGTAGTCCACGTATCAAACTATTATGTAAGTTCGAGAATATTCTTCAAAATAGTCCACGTACTGAATTATCAAGCTTGTGAATTCGGGGATAGTTTTGATACTAATGTCTCTTCATCTGTGATGGCTGCTCTTTTATAGTCAAAAAGAATGAATCTTAATCAAACAGATGAAGTTTCTAGAGACTTATTTTTACCAGAATCAAGCAAATGTTCAAACAAAAATCTGTGATAAAAAATCATTTGTCTCTGAATTGCGCCGTACCATTATCTACATGCCAAGGAAATCCAAGAAGCAGGTCCAAATGATCTACTTGTTTTTTATTTTTCTTAAGTTATCAGAAATATTCTAATTATTCTGATTTTGTAACATTTGACCGATATTAAAACGATGGTCACGATAGTAAATTGTTATTAAATAATATTATAAATATCAAAGATTCTTGCTAATTTGACTCACACTGTCTCAAAATCTAGGATTGAGATTGAAAAATGCTCGGATTTTAAATACTAATATGATCACCATTAATGTTTTCATGTAATTAATTGGATTAATCGTCATTATTTGTCTGGTAACAGACGTTTTTCATGATTTTAAAAGTCAATAGACATTCTGTTCAAATCCTAGTCTCTGCCGAATGATACAAGCACCACTGTAAAAATTATTTACAAGTGCTTTGTCCACAGACACACCATGAACCTCCGTCGCTGATTGGCATAATCTTAGCGAAAAGATGGCGACGTTAAATAAGTATAAAAAAAAAAAAAAAAAAAAAAATAGACATTCTGACGAACAAGAATATAGATAGTTATATAAGGAAAAAATTGGTCTGTGACTATGAATTGTTGCAGTGAAACTGAAACCAAATCTCGCTTACGAAGTCCCAATATTAATTCAATTTTTTTCGCAAAAATTATTCTCCACACCAAATTTAATGCAATTGAACTGATGAATGTGTTTATTGAATAATAAACATGTAATTACAATTATATATAATCTTTGAAAAGAAAGATCTACAAACTATAATTTTATTATATGTGAAAATAATTGAGATACAGTAACAAAATAGTTGAGATACACTAATTGTTTCAAATTTATGATGAAATTTAACTTCAACAAAAACAGAAAGAAAAAACTCTAACTCCTGATTGTTGCAAAGTGATCACTAGCACCGAGATGTCTTCCGGATGTACTGCCATGTGATCTTCGTTCAGTTTACACAGTCACAAGTTGATTTTTCGAGTTTTTTCATTTAAAAATCCATTCGATAGCCATTTTTCGCGCCGTTTTCTTCCGTTCCTTTATCCTCTCCTCTTCTGTTATTCACACTTTCACAAATTTAGCATTTGGATCATTGGCATTCTTTATATACTTGGTGACCTCATATTGCTTGGTTTGTGGATTATAAACGGTTACAGTACGATGTACCACTCCATTAATCATCTCATCCTTAGTTTGATGGTAATATAACTCTCCGTTGGCCAGAGTTTTTTCAATCGTGTGAGTTCGTGAATTGCCATTTTCAATAATTATGTCCTGGCTTCCGTTGAAACTATTCGATGAAATATAGACTCCTCCTTCAGGTATGTTTTCTGAATTTTGGAGTAAAAAGAAAAATGAAAATTGATTAATACAATTTTTTCTGGTAATCTAATAGTAAAGAGGTAAAACACGTGAAATTGACTCGGAATATTTCGGAAACTAATGGAGATACGCCCTTTTTACCTTTATCCTTTTTTGTAGAGCTATAAAGTAAAATCGCCTTAATTTAGGAGATACTCTCAAAAATAAATGATTAATTTATTCGTTAAATACACTGTTAGAAAAAAACTGAAACTTTATAGGGAATTCGATGAAAATTTTAATAAACGTGATACTGGATGTTTTTTAATGGGAAAATACTTATGAAATCTGTGAATTTCCGGAGATATTCAGAGAAATCTATGAGTTTTAAATAGAATTGAGACGAAAATTCTACAACTCACTTGAATTTTCAACTGAATATGAATATTCAGAATTAAAATAACTTGAATTTTCAATTTTTTCTTGAATTTTTCCTATTTTTTCTAACTTTTCAAGACATTATTGAACTGAAATTTACAGATTCCATTGATATTTAGGCCTGAAATTATTTGAAAATTGATGATTTGTTCATTTTTTAATGGCGTGATTATCTGAAATTTCAGTGGAGATATAACTTGTTTAAAATTTCTATGATTTTTCACGAAAAATTCAGACAGAAATTTTTAACAGCGTATCCGTAAAAATCTTGAATCTTTCTCTCAAACTCTTCGAGAATGTTGTAAGCAATTAGGAAGAAGTAAACGATGTATTTCCCCCCAGAATTCCCCCAATTTTGATTGGTTACATGTATCAGGTGAGAACTCTGATACCTCCTGACATCTCCGAACATCCTTTTCTTTTTTCTAATAGCCCCAGAATTTTTTTCCCCTAATCGTCCTTCATCTCAGGTCACTCCAGGTAACGAGTGAAGTCTGATTATTTCCACAAGACAACCAAGACCAGAGAAGCAGAGAGAGAGAGAGAGAGAGAGAGAGAAGAAAAAAGGAGGAAACGTGGGGGAAAGAAAGAATTGAAAATGAGAGAATCTAATTTCATCCTTGGTTGAATGACAAGGATGGGTGTATTCAGGCACAAATTATATTCAAGTAAACTCAACTCGATTATTACATTTCTCATTCGTTACAATGAATACGTGAGTCGTTAACAATGTAATCATGAATAATTAAACGTTAATTCGCATTATCCAAGTGCTCTCAATTGAAATTTATGATTTTACGGTATTATTGAATTTAATTGGATCTGAAGTTATCAATCTTCGATGGCATTCATCTGGATGTTCCAGGATTTCTCAAGACTTTCAATTAATTTCTGGTAATTATCGAGGATTGGCTTATCAAGAAGCCAGCGAAAACCCAATCTCATACAGCGGAAGAGGAATTATTTTCATAATAAATTGATAAAATATTAATTTTTGAATTCCTTGTCCCATTTTTTTGTATTTTCATGATTCTATGGTTAAACTGTGTGGATTCAAAAATTTTCGGAATATTCTGATAGTGAAAAGGTTACTTCTTATTCCTTTTGGCTATATCCCCATGGAGGGGCAAGTGCCATGAAGGAAAAGGTTACTTACTGAATTTTTCGTCCATCTCTGAGTCAAATTTCTTCCAATAGGCCTCTCGCTCACATGCTTTTTCCTCACGTCTGGCCGCCCTCTCTTTTCGGCTTTCTTCCCACTTTTTTCGTCTCTCTTCTCTCTCTTTTTCCCTTATTTCCCTCTCTCTTTGTCTCTGTTCCCTCTGTTTTTCCCTTTCCTCCGCGTATTTTTCACGTTCTTCCCGGTATTTTTCTCGATCTGCATGTATGTGCTCCCTATTGTTTTTCATGAAACTGTTACTGTCTTCCAGGAACATGTCACTGTCCTTTTCCATACGCTCTCCCATTTGGTCCAAGCGCTCCCCCATTGCGTCCATACGACGATCGAAATCATCCCAGTTTGTTCGTGGACTTCCATTGCAAACTCTGAAAATATTGAATTATTTCTGAGTTAAATTTTCGTGAAAACAAATTGTCAACTAAATGCTACAGCAGCATGAATTTAATTCTCTTGATTATTTCTCCAAAAATATTCTGAGTTTCATTAGGGATTGTGATATTTTTATCGTTACATTTTACGTTGAATTTAATTATCTCGTATTACGACTTATTTACTGAGTTATGTTACGTGATAGGTGCCATGTAGTCATGGGCGTAGAATCATCTAGACAAACAGAAGTTAAGAGGTAACGGAAGATCCAGTAAATTTCAAATTTTCAAACCCATTGTTTAGTAATAATTATAACTTTTCGCATTAAATATCAGAAGCATCGACTTCTTCAAGTCCTTCCCCAGTCGTTGCCACTCTTCCATTATAAAAATATTGATGAATATCGTCAAACAATTAGTTCAAAAATTTAATACATAAAAGGGGTTCCGTTATCCCTTAAGCTCTATAATTCTAGACGAAATTTGGCGTATAACTTTTAATTGCTGACTCGCCCAGAGAAATACTCAACAACATTACACTGTTCAATGTGAAATATTTCACGACGAGAAGACAAAATTTCAGCAAAAATTACTGAATCTTTTCGATCAATGAATAATGGACGAGACATAAAAACAATTATTTATCCAATTGTCAACATTTATAATCTGCTTTAGAAACTTTTCATTCATCATCAGAATATCCAATAGTCCAAAAAAAAAAATCAGCAGCTTCTTCCCAAAAAACTAATCTTTAAAATTCATTTTCTGCATTTGTGCATGAAACAAGCAATTGCTTCAAAAATATTAAAGTGTCCTCAAGTTTCTTTAAATTAAAATGAAATCCTTACCCAATAAACAGGAGCAGAATGGCCATTCTCATCTTGGAGAACATCCTTTAAAAACGTTCACGCACTAAATTATCACACTTGCGAGCTCCAGAATTGTTTTCATACTAATATCTCTCCACCTGTGATGACTGCTCTTTTATAACTGAAGCTATGAATCATAAACAAACAGATGAAGCTACTGCAGGCTTGTTTTTTTACCAGAATCGTCCAAATGTTCAAACAAAAATTTGTGATAAAAAATCATTTGCTTTTGGATTGCAACATTACCATTATCTGTAGGTTAATAATAAAAATCAAAAAAATTTCCGTGAAAAGCGATTTGAGTAACCTTGATGTAAATCCAATGGTAATTGTGAGTTGAACACATTGAGCAGAGGAATTCTGGTTGAATTGCATGAATAGAGTGTGTCTGATATATATTAAACAATAATTTAATGTGCTCACAGTAATAGAATTGTCCAATCAAGGTCAGAGAAGCTCTCTATCTCTTTCGTTTTTTTTTTAATTTTTGAAAACACTTTTCATTCCTCTTTTTATCCTGTGAAATTCATGACTACCACTCTCAGACTCACTTTATCGTGACGTGCCGCTCTTATCTCGATTATCTGCTTATTTTATGCATCATTCTGTCGGTTATGTAGGAAACAAAGTTGAGGAAAGTATTAGGTAAATAAGAATGAAACGAAAATTTGCACAAACGCTCTTAGTCTTCGCTACTTCACTCCTGAATTTTTTATTGGCTCATGAATTTAAAAAAAAACTAATATTTTACGTTCGAAATTCTGAGAAAATTCATTTTTCCTTTATTGTATGTATCCAACTGGAGATTTATTTTTGAAAAAAATAAGCACAATGTTCAAGCAAAAAGAAGTGATACATAAGTTTATATTTTGCAACATATTGTATGAGTTATTTTGATGAGAGAACTTCTCTTAGAGAAGGCATAGAAACACTTAATTTTTAATGGAAAACAGTCGTCAGAATTATTTGTGAAAATTATTGAAATACAATGTATCACTGTTTCAAACTGACCATGAGACTCACCTTTAATAAAAACAGAAAACTCTGACTCTTGATTGCTGCAAAATGATCATTAGCACCGAGATGTCTCTCGAACGAGCTTCCATGTTATCTCTATTCAATTTCCCGAGTCGAAGGCTAATTCCTCGAGTTTTTTCATTCAAAAATTCATTTAATAACCATTTTTTGCGTCATTTCCATCCATTCTATCATCCTCTCCTCTGGTATTTTGTTTATTCTTCGTTGGCTCCATTATCTTCAGTCAAGAGACTTCGAGAACCTCTTGCGTGTACATTCGCTGCCCTGGAACTGTCCCCTATGACGCCCAATTTGCCCGTCGCCGTGGACTTATTGAAGTTGATTGGATAGTCCTATAATAATCAATTGATACCCTTTTTATTTTGACAATTCAGTAGTGAAAAGGTAAAACACGAAAAATCGACATTTTTTCGTCATCATTCTGAATGAAATATCTCGAAAACTAATAAAGTTACGCTCGTATTATCTTAATCCGTCTCTATACAGAATTTCGAACGCTGCAAATAGGAAAGAAATGTTCTTATCTCCCTCAATTTGTAAAATATTTGCGAATAAATGATAACAAAATAGAATTATCCCGTTTTACAGGCACATCTTAGTTATGATGTTTCATGTAACGAAAATGGCTGGAAACCAGTGAAAATTTTTTTTTTTTTTTCATTCAAATGATTCCATTGAGAAGCTTGAGAGAATTTCCGTGAATAAACATGTCTCCAAATTCGTTTTTTCAGAGTAAAGTCAGGGCTTTAACCCTTTGTGAAATTGAAAGTTTTTATTGATTTAAGAATAACTTGAGTTCTATTTGGAATTGTGGCTTGGGACCGATCTTGAATGGAAGGTGAAATCATTATTTTAAGTGATTTGAAAGAACTTATTAATTCGTAAAGATGACATAATGGAAAAACTGATTTAAAAAAAAAAAAGATTTTCAAGTAACTCAAGAATCCATAGAGAATATATTGGAATCGCATGAATCGATGGGAAATTATTTTGAATCTAACATTATTAATTTCTGATGGTATTTTCCGAAAATTTCGGGACATAGGGATGACGGGGGCAGAATGGGGTACTTTAGAGCACAGGATCCCGGAACCCATTTTGCCCCAGTCTCCCCTAATTTTCCTTGTAATATGAAGATTCCACGATTTATCATGTGCAGTTGAATACACATGGAATTAATATTTATAAGGAATATTTTATGAATGAGAAATTCACTTACTTTTTCCTTGAAGGCCAGCCCGTACCTTGATGGGTAAAGTCTGTCTATGGCAGCCAATCTATCAAGATGGTCTTGCCATGCCTTGTGCGCTTCGGTGGGATCAATCTCTCCATGGGACATTCTGAAACAACTGAATAACTTCTGCGTGAAAGATCATTAGATGCAAGGAGATTATCAAAAGATCATAGAAGAGCATGAGTTTATGCCTTTCGATTATTCTTCAATTTTATTTGAATTCTGTCAGAAGTTTTGTCCTTTTTTTTGCGTTTAATGCTCATCTAACGTTGCTATATTTGTACTGAAATGTATTAATGGATTTAGCTATTCGCAAAATACATTTCAAAACAATCTCAGAAAAAATTGTATTGTCCTGCACCAGGAGTCGAACCCAGAATCTTCCGATATCGCGTCGGGCGCTTTACTTCTTTTTTTTTTTTTTTTTAAAAGTTTATTAAATTGAGAGAATTACATTATTTGTTTCATAGAGGTGTAATAAACTTAGCGAACAAAAACCTTAACATTATGTGTGAGTATAAATGAAAGTTTGGTGGCTTCTTGCCACGTCTCTACTTCCTAGAGTATGTGTATCTTCTGTACAGATCAGTAATGAAAATAAAAGGTATTTACTGTATAAACTTTTGAGCCTCAGGTATCAATGGCTTTCTGTATATATATTTAAATTTTTTTTAGTGTGTGAAATTTTTCTACTTGTCCTATATAGAAATAAAAACCACACTGGCTTTCGTCGGGCGCTTTACCGATTAAGCTATCCAGTTCTATACCAAATTTCCATTCGAACTGCCTCGATGAGTCGCTCGCTCAATATGTACCCCCACCTCTGCTCTTCATGCAGTAATTTAAATTAAATTTTAACGATATTTTTGCTATATTATACTTTGCGTGCATTGTGCAAAATAGCGTGATCCTATATTAATCAGTTACAAAGGCTCGCTGTACTTATAAACAAAGCAAATGTAAGAATTATACATTAGTGCTTTTATCAATCGACAGAGTCTGGAAATCAAAGCTAGACCTGAGAATTATCAATCCGTTGCTCTGTCGAAGAAGCCACCGCAGACCCCAATCGAACAATTCCACATGAAATCTAATATGGTATCATGACTTCTTTATCGTGCTTTGTTTTATGATAGGTGCCACGTATTCATGAACGTAGAATAATTCATTCATCATTTTGTAACATCACTTTTACGGTAACTTCGGTTATACAAGCATTCGTTCATGAGGCTTTCAGCTGAACTTGAATTGAGAGAAGTCTTAAATTTGCTTGAGTTCAAGTCCTAACCTGTTCAACTTCCGTTAGTTGAAACTCATATTATTGCGTAATAATGGAAATTGGAGAATTAAATAAGCAATTGAATTAATTGAAATTGACAAGTTTCTGAAAATTTTTTGGATGTGCTCGGGATCGATCTCGAGTGAGTAGAATATCCTAGGCAAACAAGAGTTGAACTCTATAATTCTATAAGAAGAGAACTCTCTTCTTCTCTAGTTCATCACTCAGTATTTTTCTTTCTTTTCTATGGCAACATGTGACGTCATTATATATTTTAAAAAATGAGAAGAGAACAATTCTTACCCAATGACCAGAAGCAGAATGGCGATACTCATCTTCGGAGACATTCTTGAAAATAGTTGACGTAACAAATTATTACGTAAGTTTGAGAATATTCTCAAAAATGTTCATGTACTAAATTATACTTGTGAGTTCCAGAATAGTTTTGATACTAATATCTTTATCTGTCATAACTGCTCTTTTATAGTCGAAGCTATGTGTCATAAGCAAACAGATAAAGGCTAGAGACGTATTTTTACCATTAAAAAATCATTCGTCTCTGAATTGCGCCGTATCATTATCAACATGCTAAGGAAATCCGAGTAGCAGGTCCAAATCATCAGCGTTTGATTTTTTTTCCTAGTTGTCATAAATGTTCCAGTTATTCCAATTTTTCAACGTTTTGGCGATATTGAAACGATTTCCACGATAGCTAATTGTTATTAAATAAGCTTATGAATATTCAATATTGTTCCGAATTTGACTCACCTGTCCCAGCATCCAGCACTGGAATTTAAGAATGCTCCAATTTTGAATGCAAATATGGCTACCATTGATGTTTTCATGTAATTAAATGGATTAATCGTTGCTATTTATTCGGTAACCGGCATTTTTGATGATTTGGAAAATGAATCGAACAAAAATGGTGACGAACAAAAATAGGGGAGGGGCGGGTAAAATGGACCACTTAAGCTAATTTACGCTTAAAAATGGGTCACACTATTTAAAATTCTTGATATCATCATAAATATAAGCAGCCATTTTCATTAGAGTCGCTACCTTCAAAATTGGATTTTTAAGAAAAAGGGCGGGTAAAATGGACCACCGAATGAAAAATTGGCCTGACTAGTTCTCCAGATATTTTATTATTTTATTATTTTAAAAAATGAAATTCAAAATTATTTTTCAATTGAAGTCACCATTTTAATCAATAGAGGGCAGCACAAGCGCCAAAAATATTTATGTGAACTCTCATCATTAATCAGTTTTAATTTTTATGAAATAAAATAAAATTCAAAATGATTTTCCAATTGAAGTCACCCTTTTGATCGATAGAAGGCAGCACAAGCGCCGAAAATATTTACGTGAACTCCCATCATTAGTCATTTTTAATATCAATGTCTAATTTTGTTTAATATGCTCATTGTTTATTTTACGCATTCATGATATCAATTTTGTTTATTACGTGTTTAATCTCAAATGTCCGATGGGAAAATATAAACGTACGACCACTCGTCAATCATGGGAACCGGAGGCAATGGCAAAAGCTATTGAAAAAGTGTTGAATGGTGAATTAAGCTATCTCAAAGCGAGTGAGCGGTATGAAATTCCAAAATCAACATTGATTCGCCGGGCTGAGGAATTCCGTAACAATCCGGACATAACATTAGCAACTATGAAAGGTATTTCCATGATAATAATTTTTTTCCCCCAAAATCATTTTTTTTTAAATTTGCATTTTTTTGCTATTTTTCAGGATTAGGGAGTCGTACACGTGTCTTCGGACGTACAGAAGAAGAATCATTCGTACAGTACTTGAAACAGGCAGACGAAATGCTCCATGGGTTAAGTCTCAAAGATTTTCGTATTCTGGCATATCAAGTAGCTGAAAAGAATCGCATTCAGCATCCTTTCACAAATGGAATGGCCGGTAAAGAATGGGCTCAAGATTTCATGAAGAGACACCCGGAGTTTTCATTGAGAAAACCAGAGAAAACGTCAAAATATCGTGCATATGGATTTAACAAAATATCGTATGATTTATATTTCGATTTACTGGATAAAGTGTTTGCTGCACATAATTTCAGAGCCGAGCGCATCTTTAATGTGGATGAAACAGGGATTTTCACTGTTGCTAAAAATTATCCGAGAGTTATTTCAATGAGAGGAAAACGACAAGTTGGAATTATGACCGCAGCAGAAAAGGGGACACTGGTTACAGTTGAAGTATGTGTCTCAGCAGCTGGAGAAGCTTTACCTCCGGTTTTTATTCTACCTGGAGCTCGCGTCAAGTCTGATGTAATGAAGGATACTATTGAGGGTTCACAAGCGATGGCTACTCCGAGTGGATGGTCTGACCGAGACACATTTCAAAAATGGTTCCGCTTATTTGTAAAATGGGTAAAACCAACTAGAACAGATCCAGTACTCTTGGTTTTGGATGGTGCAACACCCCATGCCCAGAACTTGCAATTGTCAAAGATGGGTCAGGATAATCATGTAACCATTGTGTGTTTACCACCTCACTGCACACACAAACTCCAACCGCTGGATGTGAGTTTAATGGGACCCATATCACAGAAACTTGGTGAACATTATTCTGCATGGAGTCGTGAGCACGCTCCAGCTGTATTGACAACTGCAGACATCCCACAAATGTTCTGTCGGGCTTACGAGGAGGTTGCGAAACCAATCACCATCCAGAATGGATTCCGTAAGACTGGATTGTATCCTCTTGATCGACAGGTTTACACTGAAGAAGATTTCAAGCCTTCCCACGTGATGCATCCTCCAACAAATGATGCTGATCTTGGCAACGCTCAGGAGACCGATCAGCCAACACCTGAGCCAAATGAGAAGCACCATAGTCAGATAAGAGATGATGACACAGGTAAATGCAACCGTGCAGAAGGCCACGTCGTTTCTAATGAATCATTCAACTCTGTTACCTCTGAGCAATTTGACGAAGCCTTTGCAGTTATCCAGAGATATAAAAAAAAATACAGAAGGACCCAAATTTTCTGATTGAAGCAAAAAATAATGCAGAGGATTACAATGAAGAAAATTACGAATATGATAACTTTGGAGATGACGAAGAGTGGCTCAGCTGGAATGAAGAATCTCAGGAAAATTGTGGCATTAGAGAAGATGAAATCAGAGACGGTGAAGAAACTCGAGTGATGAGACCTGGCAATGTGGCAGAGGCAGAAACTGGTGTTCTCCTTGACGATTGTACAATGAATGTATTATACAGACAGTTCAGTGAAATATCGGTTCACGATGAAGAAGTCAATAATGACACCAGGGCAGAAAACCGCGTTTGCGATTTTGAAAATGAAAAATCAGTACCATTGTGTGGACAATTATTCTCCATAATTAGTGAAAGAATTTATTACAGTTGGCTATTTGCCAAATGGTTCGTCGGTTTAGAGCCAAATCCGTTCCACAACAGTCTTTCAAATGAAGTAATCTATGTAAAAAGACAGCTATCCATAGAAGCTCATCAAACGAAGTTAATCCTTGAAGAAGCGAGATTTTCAAATGATGACTCAGTCCCAAACTATCTATCAGCAGAAACCCAAGATCATCTAAGCAGCTTCAATAGTGAGAATAACGAGCTTCATGACGATGTTCCAGGTGACTTCATTAGAACAGCAAGTAGAACAAATGCTTCTACTGTGACTCTTGAAGATTTTTCTTTCGGAATATGGACCTGTGAAGAAACACCACCAGTATTTCTGATGACTGATGACGAATGTGATGAACAGATTTCTGTGAATCTATCTGCGATGAATTACTGGGAAGGAGCAAGTGGTTCTTCACCTCAATTATCACGATATTATCAAGAATCATCACCGATCATGATTAATGATGATGAATCTGATGATTTGAGTTTTGTTGCTTCATCAGCACGGGATTCTCCGAAAAGGACATCGTGTTCATCAACTAAGTTCCCAATATATCATCGACAATCTCCGCAGGTTGCGACAGGTGGTGAAGAAATGGTAGCTGCAAGCAATTCACGAAAGAGAGGGCCAGCCACTGACAAATTCTCCCAGAGAAAAAAAATAAAATTGGACGATAAACAAAACTATTCAGATTCAGATGAAATAGAAGAGTTTTCCACAGATTCATCAAATGAATTCTCCACAGAAACACAGACGAATTCATTTGAAGTCAAAGAAACTACAACAAATAGTCGTGCATCTTCTGGTTCACATTTCCAGAAATTGGATCAAATAAAAAATCGTAAATTCAAAGAGAGTCCTTTCCAAATTAAGCCACTACCATCGGGACAAACAGCGCCAACTAAAAAACGTCGTGGTCGTCCACCAGGCACTGCCGCAATCTTAACGAGTCAATCATATATTGATAAACTGGCTAAAAAGCAGACGGCAAATGTCAGGAGATCTAAGAGACAGACAGCCAAGGCTTCTTCTTCAAGAGATTCTCCACCTCGAAGAATCAAGACAAGAGCTCAAGGCAGCAAATTGAAAAATAAAAAATCCATGGCATCAGAGCCAGCTATCATTAATGAAAATTCATCTGCTAAATCAGAGGTTGAATCAATCACTTCTGGTAGTGAGTATCATCCTGAAGAAAGCAGCAGTGATTCCGCTGATTCTGATTCTGAATTACTTGCTGAAAGTTCTGTTAGTGTTAGAAATAATAAGAAGAGAAATGACAATAAATACAGTGAGAGTAAAATAAAAGCTACTATATCCAAGATGTCACAAAAAAATTGTTTCCTTTGTCGAAAGAGAGGTGAAAACTTGATGAAATGTAAGCATTGTGACTCTTGGGTTCATCGCGATTGTGCCGAAAGAGAGCAAGGGCATACGTCTGATGTAATATATACATGCCACGTTTGTAGCATTATTTTTTAATGTTAATTGATGGAAAAAAAAAATTCAAGCTTTACCAAATAGCAATAATAAAATTCAATTTTCTTTATTTTGTGTTAAATTTATCTTGGATTGTTTAATTCTCCCTCTGTCCACACTTATCTACAAAATATAACTCATATTTTGTAGATAAGTGTAGACAGATATAATTGAAAAAATAATAATTGAAAAAAAAATCGGTCCATTTTACCCTCAAAATTTACTCATCCAATTTTTGAAAAGGTCCATTTTACCCGCCTGGTCCATTTTACCCGCCTCTCCCCTATATATGGTTACATAAAGAAGAATTGGTCTGTGACCATGAATTGTTGCAGTGAAGATGAAACAGCATCTTGCTTATGGAATTCTAATGCTAAGTTAAGTAAATTTAATTTTTTCGTTTACTTGTAGTATTTTCGGTTAGTAGTGAACGAAAAGAGGCACAGTAAATTTCAAAGTAAAAAAAGATATTCAAATTATATTTCATGATTATTTCATATATAATGGAAGTAAATTTAACATATATTTCCATCCGGAAAGTGGGATATATGTTGCATATATGTGACTTATTACATTTTTGGCCACACATATATTGCTTCTGGCTCAGATATATTGAAAATATATTTTCGCAAATATTTTTTCTCCATGGTGTGACGGGGTTTTTCAGCTCGTGTGATTAGCAGCTTTCGGTTTCACCTCGAACTAGAAACTCCAGACTCATGAAAAAAACCGACGCACTTGTATTGAAATATACGAATTTGGTGCAGATCTGGAGCATTCCGTTGCGGCTTTCTCAGATCTTATCAGATCTCGTCAGATCTACTAGCATATCTGCCTATATCTCCACAACTGCAGATTTAATCACATGTAATTCTATCTAATTTGATAAAATCAGATATTATCGGATCAAATTATATCGAAAAATTTTTTTTTCGAGTAACCTCAGTAATGTAATTGTCCAATCGAATCACAAGCAAACAGGGAAGCTCCAAGAGGCTTGTTTCTACAAAAATTATCTAAATGTTCAAACAAAAATCTATGATAAAAAATCATTCTCCTCTGAATTGCGTCGTACCAGCATTTACATGTTGATAATAGAAACTGAAAAAAATTCTATTCCAAACCAACTGGAATAACCTTGATGTGAACTCAATGGTAATTGTGAATTGAACGCATTAAGCAGAGGAATTCTGGTTGAAATCCACGAGTAAAATATCTCTGATATTTATTAAAAAATGATTGAATAGACTCTCAGTAATAGAATTGTCCAATCAAGGCCAAAGAGGCCTTCTATCTCGCCCATTCTTTTTTCCCATTTTTTAAGGCATTGTCCATCCCTTTTTTTATCCTGCGAAATTCATGACTACCACTCTCAGAATCACATTCCCGTGACCTACCACTTGTAGCTTACTTATCAGCTTATTTTATGCATCATTCTGTCGGTTACGAAGAAAACGAAGTCAAGGAAAATATTAGGTAAAACAGAATAAGAGCACAAATTTCTAAAAACACTCTGAGTCTTCATTTCTTCACTCCTGAATCTTTATTGGGCCATGAATTGTTGAAACACGAATATTCTACGTACAAAATCGTGAAAAATTCATTCTTCGCCTTATTCTGTATATCCAGCTGGATATTCGTTTTAAAAAGAAATAACCATGTTCGAACCGAAACGAGTAATACATGAATTGAAATTTGCGAAATATGGTATGCATAATATCTGTGAGAAAATGCATAGTAGAAGCTCAGAATTTTTTCTAGAATATAATTGTAAGAATTCTGATTTCTTCTCAATTCACTTATCGATTCCTTTCGATTCTGAAAAATTTTTATTGAAAAATATATATCTTGCTCGGTTTCCGAGTTTCCCAACAATTCAACCAAAAAAATCACGAAAATATGAGAAAATAGAAAATTCTACGGAAAACAGTATTTACAACAAATTGAGAATCATTAATAAATTTATTGAACAATAAACATTACAGTTAAAAAGATTGAACAAGATTGAATTTATTTTTTATTGGTACTACATAGCAATGTTTTATTCTCTCCAACTGTTTTTGGCTTCACCTCCTGAAGGAGGATCTTGTTGCGACTCCATGAGTCGACTTCTATTACTGTACCGCATTTGCCGAGAACCAGGGGAAACCATGGAAAACCCTGATTGGTACAAGCGATGGATTATGCTAGGTCGGTTCCAATTACAATTATATTTTCATGAAATAATTCTCAAAAAAAAAAACCCAAAAAAATCTGCAACTTAATTATATGTGAAAATAATTGAAATACAATGTCTCACTGTTTCAAATTGACCATGAAACTAAACTTTAACAAAAATAAAAAGTAAAAACTCTGACTCCTAATTACTGCAAAATCATCATGAGCACCGAGATGGGTCTCGGACGAACTTCCATGTGATCTCTATTCAATTTACAGAGTCACAGGTTAATTCCTCGAGTTTTTTCATTCAAAAGTCCATTCGATAGCCATTTTTAGCACCGTTCTCGTCCGTTCCATTATCCTCTTCTCTTCTATACTGTTGATAATTCATTGAGTCCACTTTCTGTAGTCGAGCGATTTTGAGAACACTTCTTTCGGCCATTCCTTCTGTTGCAGCGACTTGATTTAGAAGTCGATTTTCCTAGATTTCCGCCGGAATTGTGAAGAGAAAAGATGATTAAAAATTAATAGATACCATTTTTCCTAATAATTCGGTAAAGAGATAAAACAGGACAAATCAACTTAACTTTGGAATAACTCTGAACGAAATATTTCGGAAACTAATAGAATCACGTTTTTTTGTCTGATTTTCCCTGAATTCCGAGATATTCTCATAAAAATGATAAGAAAATAGACTTAAAATCAATCTCAACCCCTTTCATCAGAATCCCCGTTTCATCCCATTTTCCCCTAAAATCACTGATTCATTTATTTCTCGAATATTCGTAAAAATGCAGAATCTTTTTCTCAAACTAGCCGAAAATGTAAGCAATGAACGATGTATTCCCCTCCCCCAGAATTCCCCCAATTTTGATTGGTTACATGTATTAGCTGAGACCTGTGATGCATCCTGACATCTCCGAACATCCTCTTCTATTTTCTAATAACCCCAGCATTTTTTCCCCTAATCGTCCTTCATTTCAGGTCATTCCAGGTAACGAGTAAAGTCTGATTATTTCCCCAAGACGATCAAAACCAGAGAAGCAGAGAGCGAGAAGAAAAAAAGGAGGAAATGTGGGGAAAGAAAGAATTGAAAATGAGAGAATCTAATTTCATCCTTGGTTGAATGACAAGGATGAGTGTATTCAGGCACAAATTATAATCAAGTAAACTCAGCCCAATTATTTCATTTCGCATTCGTTACAACGAATACGTAAGTCTTTAACAATGTAATCATGAATAATTGAACGTTAATTCTAATTATTCAAGTGCTCTCAATTGGAATTCATTATTTCATGTAGTCCTGAGCTGAAGGTGTTATAAACAAGCTATTTTGAATCTAACGTTATCAATTTTTAACGGTTTTTTCCGAATATTATGACCAATAATTTTCCTTACTATATGAAGATTCTCGCGATTTATACCGAATCGTTGAAGCGTGTGGATTCAATATTTTTGGGGGGATATTTTATGAATGAAAAGTTTATTTACTCGAATATTGTCCAAACTGCTTCTCCATGTCTTTCAGGTCCTGCTCCAGCTTTCCTAGAAATTCATCGTTTTCTTGCCCGAAAAGTTTTCCCGTTTCTGTCGTTCCCTCTTCCGAGCTCTCTTCCGATTCTTCGACTACTTTTTCGAAGTCTTTGAGCGCCTGGTCTATATCACTCGAAAATCCTGAAAATTCCTTGAGGTCATCTCCAAAACCAGGTCGTCCATGAGCGATACTAAAACAATCGAATGATTTTTGAGTGAAATTTCGCTGAACTTTAACAACAAGAGGATTATAAAACTGTAGAATTGCAGGAGTTCATTTCTCTCCACTATTTTTTCAAAGATATTTCGAGTTTCATCAAAAATCGTGGCATTCTACGTTAAATTCAATTATCTGGTATCACGACTTTTTAACTGTGCTATATTACGTAATAGATGTCATGTAGTCATGAGCGTAGAATCGTCTAGACAAACAAAAGTTAAGCTCTACAATTCTGCACGAAATTCGGAGAGTAATTTTCAATTGTTAATAAAAAAAAAAAATTTAATTGTTGACTCGCCCAGAGAAATACTTAACAATATTACACAGCTTAATGTAAAATATTTCAAGACGAAAAGACAAATTTTCAATAAATAATAGGCAAGACATGGAAAAATTATTTATCCCATTTTTAGAATTTATAATCTGCTTTAGGAGCTTTTCGTTCACCATCATGTCCAATAGTCCCAAATATAAAATCAGCAGCTTCTCCCCAAAAAAAGAATCCTTAAAAGTCATTTTTTCTGCATTTGGGCATGAAACGAGCAATTACTCCAACAATATCAAGATGTCCTCAACATTATTCAAATTAAAAAAAAAATATTCTTACCCAATGACCAGGAGAAAAATGGCGAGAATCATCTTCGGAAGCATTTTTCAAAATAGTTTACGTACTTAGCACACTTGTGAGTTCGAGAATAGGTTTGATACTAATATCGCTATCCATCAACACTGCTCTTTTATAGTCAAAGATAATGAATTCTAAACAAACAGATGAACTTCCTGGAGACTTATTTTTACCAGAATTATCCGAATGTTCAAACCGAAAGTACATGATAAATATGATTTGTCTCTGAATGGCGCCATACTATTATTTACGTGTGAAAGAAATCGAAGTAGCAGGTCCACATCATCAATTTTTTTTTCTGAATTTCCATGAATATTCTAATCATTCCGATTCTGTGACATCTCCCCGAAATTGACCTTAGACTGGTCACCCTTTGAACGTGACCGCTCCATCATTTCCATTTTTTTAAGACCAATCAGTTGAGTGAAAAATTCTGAAAAAAATTGACTTTCATCGTTGAAGTGCCCAATAAATTATTATATTTTTCAGATTATGGATCCTGCATATTTGAAAGAAAAATAAAATGGATTCCAAGAGCTCGTAAAATTTTTCTTATGCTCAATGGAATTATCTGGTGAGTTACTTTGCTGAAATCTGCACTGATATAACGTTATATCTATCAATATATGACTGCAAATCTAATTCTATCTAATTAGAAATATATATAATTAGATCAAATTATAGGGGAAGCCGGGGCAAAATAGACCAACAAGTCGAAATGATTAACCATTTTTTTTTGGGTGACGGAGTCTGCGTAAAAATCTGAAAAAATTGAGAAGATCCTCTGATATGTCTCTTTTGCAGGTGAATTTTTTCAAATTTTTTTGTTGATGCCTTCGATCTGAAAAAAAATCGTGAATCATAACAAATCGAGGGTCCATTTTATCACGGTATTCCCTACAAAAAAAAATGAAAATTTCCGGGTAAAGACTGTAATAGAATTGTCCAATGGAACCATAAGCAAACAAGGAAGCTCCTAGAGGTTTGTTTTCACAAGAATTATCTGATGTTAAAAGAAAAAATCTTTGATAAAAAATCATTTTCCGCTGAATTACGCGCTACTATTCTCTACATGTTAATAGTGGAAACTGAAAAAATTTCTGTGAAAAACAATTTGAATAACCTTGATATGAACGCAATTGTAATTGTGGTTGAATACATTGAAGAGAGGAATTCTGGTTGAAATCCACGAATGAAATATCTTTCATATATATTATAAAACAAGTTGATATACTGAAAAAAAAGGAATGTTTGTTGCAATAAAATTTATTTAATTGTAAAAAATTCACTCCCCTCCAGGGAATTTCGATAGACTTAATATAAAAATTGGGAAGGATAATTTTGGTATAAAATTTTTTTTTCAGAAAAATTACATTTCTTCAGGAAAAAAAATCAGTTTCATTCCAAATAATTTGAAATTAATGAGAAATCTCGAAATTTGGAGATTATATACAATCACAGTAATGGAATTGTCCAATTGAATCATGAGCTAAGAGGTAAAGCTCCTAGAGGCTTGTTTTTACCAGAATTTTTCAGATGTTCAAACAAAAATCTATGATAAAAGAATTATTCACCTCTGAATTGCGCCGTACTAGTATCTACAGGTTGATGATAAAAATTTGAAAAACAACTTCATGAAAAATAATTGTAATAACCTTGATGTAAATCTAATGATAACTGTGGATTGAATACATTGAGGAAGAGGAGTTCTGGTTGAAATCCCCCATAACATATCTCTGATATATATTAAACAATAATTCAATAAATTCTCAGTAACAGGAAAATGAGGAATTTGACAAGAAACACAAATCTTCTCAAGAAATTTAAATCAATTCAACACATGAATAAATTTATTGAAAAATAAGCATATAAATACAATTATATTTTCATAAAATAATCTCTCTTTAGAAAAAAATCAACTACAACCTTATTATATACGAAAATAATTAAAATACAGTGTCTAATTGTTTCAGAGCTATCATGAAATTTAATTTCAACAAAAACAGAGAGGAAAAACTCTGACTCCTGATTGCTGGGAAATGATCACTAGCATCGAGATGTCTCTCGAACGAACTTTCATGTTATCTCTATTTAATTTACAGAGTCACAGGTTAATTCTTCGAGTTTTTTCATTAAAAAATCCATACAGTAGCCATTTTTTCGCACCATCTTCTTCCATCCCACTATTTTGTCCTCTCCTGTTGTTTATGGCTGATTGACTGGTACAAATTGAGCATTTGGATCATTGGCGTTCCTTTTATAATAAGTAGTGTCATATTGCTTGGTTTCTTTATTCCAATCGGTTACTGTAAGATATTCCACTCCATCAATCACCTCATTCTTCCTGAAATGGTAATGGTACTCTCCGTTGGGCAGCGTATTTTCTTCCAGGTAAGTTCGATAATTATTTCCCATTATAATAACGTTATTGCTTCCATTTGATATGGAATTGATTCCTTCCAGAGCTGTAAAGTCTTAATTGCAAGACAAAAAGAACATTAAAAATCAATTAATACCATTTTTTTTTTAAATAATTTATTAATAAAAAAGTGAAATAATCAAATAATGAAGATACGTCCTTTTCACTTTCTCCCATTTTTGTAGAGCAGTGTAACAAAATCGCCTTAATTTCCGAAATATTTTCAGAAAAATGATGAAATTATTCCTTAAATACTCGTAAAAAATCCTAAATCTTTCTCTCAAACTCATCGAAAATGTTGTAAGCAATTAGTAAAAAGTAAACGATGTATTTCCCCCCAAAATTCCCCCAATTTTGATTGGTTACATGTATCAGGTGCATCCTCTTTTTTTTCTAATAACCCCCTCATTTTTTTCCCCTAATCGTCCTTCATCTTAGATCACTCCAGGTAACGAGTGAAGTCTGATTATTTCCAGAAGACAACCAAGACCAGAGAAGCAGAGAGAGAGAGAGAAGGAAAAAAGGAGGAAAGGGGGGAAAGAAAGAATTGTAAATGAGAGAATCTAATTTCATCCTTGTTTGAATGACAAGAATGAGTGTATTCAGGCACAAATTATATTCAAGTAAACTCAACTCGATCATTTCATTTCTCATTTGTTACGACGAATACGTTAGTTGTTAATAATGTAATCATGAATAATTACACGTTAATTTAAATCATTCGAATACTCTTAATTGAAATTCATGATTTCACGAAATCATGAGTTCAAGTTGTTTTTTAATTTATTCCGAGTCTCAAGGTATCAATTTTTGATGGTACTATCTAAACATTTCATCCAATAATTCTCATTGGATACGATTTATGTCAAATAATTGAAGCGCACGGATTTAATTCATTGGGAAATATTTGATGAGTGAAGAGTTTACTCACTAAATTTTGTTTCTAGGTCCTTTCCCATGTTCTCCAGATTCTTTCCCAGTTCTTCCATTTCCTTGTCCAGGTTTTTTCCCATTTCTTCCATATTCTTTCCTAGTTGTTCCATCTCTTTATCCATGTTGTTTCCCATTTCTTCCATCTGCCTTTCCAAATCATCCCAGAACGATTGTGGTCGTCCGTAGGCAATTCTGAAATCATCAAAAAATTCATAAGTAGAATTTTATTGAATTCGGAAAAATTATCAACAAAAGTATATCGTAAAATGAATTCACTTGTCTCGATTATTATTATTTTTTGTTTTTTCAAAGTTTTATCAGTAATTATGACACTCTACATAAAATTCGATTATTCGGTATCACGACTTTTTTTACTGTGTTATGTTACGCGATAGATATCATGTAGTCATGAGGCGTAGAATCATCTAGACAAACAAAAATCAAGCTCTATAATTCTACACGAAATTCGTTGAATAATTTTCAATTGTTGACTCGCTCAGAGAAATATTCAACAGCATTGCACTGTTCAATGTAAAATATCTCACGACGAGAAGACCAATTTTTAGCATAAATTGCTGAAACTTTTTTATCATTGAATAATGGGCAAGACATAAAAAAAATTATTCATCCCATTTTTAACATTTATAATATGTTTCAGGATCTTTTCGTTCATCATCAGAATATCCAATAGTCCAAAAAAAAAAATTAGCAGCTTCATCCCAAAAATCTAATCCTTGAAAAATCATTTTCTGCAGTTGTGCGTCAAACAAGCAACTACTTCAAAAATATTAAGGTGTCCTCAGGTTTATTTAGATTGAAAAAAAAAATATTCTTACCCAATGAACAGAAGCAAAATGGCAATTCTCATCTTTGAAAACATTTTCCAAATTCGTCCACGCAATAAAATATTAAGCAAATTCGAGAATATTCTTCGAAAAAATCCACCTACTAAATTATCACACTTGTGAGCTCGAGTATTATTTTGGTAGTAATATCATTCCACCTGTGATGACTGCTCTTTTATAGTAGAAGTTATGAATCATACACAAACAGATGAACCTTCTAGAAGATTTTTTTTTCCCGAATCATCCAAATGTTCAAACAAAAGTCCATGATAAAAAATCATTTGCTTTTGAATTACGTCATTCAATTATCTACAAGTTAATGATAGGATAGAAATTGACAAAAATTTTCATAAAAAAATTATTGGAGTAACCTTGGTGTGAATTCAATGGTAATTGTAAATGGAAAACATTGAGCAGAGAAATTCTGGTTGAAATCCACGAATAAAATATCTCTGACATTCATAAAAAATAATTCAATAGACTCTCAGTAATAGAATTGTCCAATCAAGGCCAAAGAGGCCCTCTATCTCTCCCATTCTTTTTTCTTATTTTCTAAGGCATTGTTTATCCTCTTTTTTATCCTGCGAAATTCATGACCACCACTCTCAGAGTCACATTCCCGTGACCTACCACTCTTATCTTACTTATCAGCTTATTTTATGGATCATTCTGTCGGCTATGTAGAAAACAAAGTCAAGGAAAATATTAGGTAAAAAAGAAAAAAAAGCACAAATTTGCAAAAACACTCTTAGTCTCCGTTACTTGACTCCTGAATCTTCATTGGGTCATGACTTGTGGAAAAACAAATATTGTACGTACAAATTCCTGAGAAAATTCATTTTTCCTCTTATTCTATTCTATCCATCCAATTGGATATTTCTTCTGGAAAGAAATAAGCACAATTTTCAAAGGATAACAAGTGATACATAAATTATAATTTGCAACACATTGCATGAATAATTTTGGAACAAAAAAACATGGACGCACCAAAATTGTTTCACAAAAAATAATTACAATTTCGATTTTTTCTTAATTTACTTATGAATGCCTTTTGATTTTTTTGAACTTCGGGCAATATGTCAAAAGTTAATAGATTCAAGGATTTTTCAGTAAAAATCTTTGTTTTCGTCCTTGACCTCCTTTACATGAAATTTCTCTATGTGAAAATCCCTATCTGGCTTGATCTTCCAGATATTCTCAACAAAAAAAAATCACAGAAAAGGAAGAAATTGAGGAATTCTACAAAAAAAAAGTCTCCACAATAAATTTAATGCAATTAAACTCATGAATGAATTTATTAAATGATAAACATATGATTACAATTATATATCATATAATAATTATCAAAAAAACTCAATGAGCTGCAACTTTATTATATTCGAAAATTATTTTAAAAAAATGTTCAACTGTTTCAAATTTATAATGAAATTTAACTTTGAAAAAAACAGAAAGAAAAAACTCTGACTCCTGATTGCTGCAAAATGATCACTAGCAACGAGATATCGCTGGAACGAGCTTCGAAGTGATTTTCATTCAATTTACAAAGTTGCAGGATAATTCTTCGAGTTTTTTCATCCAGGAATCCATTCAATAACCATTTTTCACGCAACTGTCTCCCGTTCTGTTATCCTCTAAGCTTTTATCATTATACTGATTGGATATTTGGATCTCTAAGGGTCTTCGTATGATTGGTAGTCTCAATTTGCTTGGTTTCAGGATTATAATGACGTTCAGTATGATGATGCACTCCATTGATCACCTCGTCCTTAATTTCATCGAAGTAGTACGTTCCATTTCGAGTTCCTTTAACCGAATGAAACGAAACATAACTTGTCTGTATATTTACTCCGTTGGTTCCGTTGAGAGCATTCGATGTAGAATTGAGTCCTTCTAGAGCTGTGCTGTCTTAATTGTGAAGCAGAAAGAACAATGAGGATTAATTAATACAATTTTTTCTCATAATTTATTAGTAAAACGGTGAAACAGGACAAATCAACTCAGAATCTCTCGGAAACTAATGAAGAAACGCCCTTTTTATCTTCATCATTTTTTGTAGAGAAAAGGAGCAAAATTGCCTCAGTTTCCCAAATATTCTCAGAGAAATGATTAATTTATTCCTTAAATAGCCATAAAAGTCCTGAATCTTTCTCTAAAACTGTCCGAGAATGTTGTAAGCAATTAGTAAGAAATGAACGATGTATTTCCCCCAAAGTTTCCCCATTCTGATTGGTTACATGTATCAGGTGAGATCTTTGACGCCTCCTGACATCTCCGAACATCCTCTTCTTTTTTCTGATAACCCCAGCGTTTTTTTCCCCTAATCGTCCTTCATCTCAGGTCACTCCAGGTAACGAGCGAAGTCTTATTATTTCGCCAAGACAACCGAGACCAGAGAAGCAGAAAGAGAGAAGAAAAAAAGGAGACATGGGGGAAAGAAAGAATTGAAAATGGGAGAATCTAATTTCATCCTTGGTTGAATGACAAGGATGGGTGTATTCAGGCACAAATTATATTCAAGTAAACTCAACTCGATTATTTCATTTCTCATTTGTTACAACGAGTACGTTAGTCGTTTACAATGTAATCATGAATAATTAAACGTTAATTTTAATTATTCGAGTGGTCTTAATTGGAATACATGATTTTACGGTGTTATCAAATTTAATTGAATCTGAAGTTATCAATCTTTGATGGCGTTCTCCAAATATTTCGTTGGATAATTTTTTTTTGATTCATGGGATTCTGTGACCTTAATGGACCCGTTGTTGAGCTTTCGATTGTTGATCGTGTACCCATATCTATATGTCTATTCAGTCGATCTCTCATCGATCAATGGTCGATACGAATTTTGAAATCTTTGAAATACAAGAAATATTGACTGTTAATCGCCGCCTGTCGAAGTCGACTTATATTTTATATTCGATTTATATTTTAATTTTTCAAAAAATTACAGGATTTGTAATCGAGTAGTGACTAATAGAAGATCGACTGAGTAAACATATCGATATAGGTAATCGACGGGTCTCCGAAGATTCTACAATTGATTTTGAAGTGCTGACATGCGTGGATTTCATGGTTTTGGGAAATATTTAATGAGTGAAGAGTGTACTTACTAAATGTCCTTTCTAGGTTCTTTTTTATTTCTTCCAGGCTCTTTTCCACGACTTTTTCCCATTGATCAAAGCTCTCTTCGAGCCCTCTCCACAACGATGGTGGTCGTCCATGGGAGATTCTGCAACAATTAGATAATTTTGAAATGAAATTCCCTTGAATTGAGAAAAAACCAAAAAAAACAAGGAAACGTTAGGATAGCACGAATTTATTTATCTCGATTATTTCTTCAAAAATATTTCGAGTTTTATCAGAAATCGTGACATTCTACGCATAATTTGATTATCTGGTGTCACGACGTTTTTTTAATGTGTTATGTTACATGATAGGTGCCATTAGTCATGAGCGGTGAAACATCTAGACAAACAGAACTTGCGCTCTATAATTCTACGTAAAATTCGGAGAATAATTTTTAATTGTCGACTCGTCCAGAGAAATACTTAACAACATTACACGGTTCAATGTAAAATATTTCCCGAAGAGAAGCCAAATTTTCAGCAAAAATTACTGAGCCTTTGAGATCAATAAATAATGGTCAAGACATAAAAAAAAATTATTTATCTCATTTTCAACATTTATAATTTGCTTTAGTAACTTTCGGTAATTCCGCAGTTAATCTGTCACCTGAAAATCAGTGTTTTGAGCGTTTTCTTTGCAATTTTTTTCGTCCGCCATGTTCATTGTTGTTTTTTGATTTAATTGGTTATTGACTTCCAACAAGAGTTCGTTGTTTTCTGATAAAAATTTAATTAGGATTTTGTCTGCTTGCCTCGAAATCGTGCTACCGACCTCCCCTACATCGAAACACATCAAGTTAATTCAAAAAATTTGGGAAAAATCATTAAAAATTCTCTAATATTTGGCAGAGTAAAACTCATGAATTACCGAACTTTCCGTTTACCATCAGAATGTCCAACAGTCCAAAAAAAAAAATCAGCAGCCTCTTCCCAAAAAAACAAATCCTTAAAACTCATTTTTTGCATTCCCCGCGTCAAATGAACAATTAATTAAAAAAAAATAAATTCTTACCCAATGAGCAGGAACAAAAAAGCGATCTTTGTCTTCGAGAACATTTTTCAAAATAGTTCACGTATTAAATTACTGCACAGATTCCAGAATATTCTTCAGAATAGTCCACTTACTGAATTATCACACTTGTGAGCTCACGAATCGTCTTGGTACTAATATCTCTCTGCCTGCAATTGCTGCTCTTTTATAGTGGAAGCTATGAATCATCCACGAAAGAAGCTTCGAGAAGCTTATTTTTACTAGAATCTTCTAAATATTCAAACAAAAATAATGTCTGCAGTTTTTTAGGAAACTTCAGTTAAAATCGATATGCAAAATTAATCATTAAAAAATTTGCAGATATTTTCGGATCAATTTCAGTTTTAGCTGCAGAATTTCAGCGAAATTCATCCTGCCAATTCTGATTAATTAATTGAGAAATTTTTTTTATACAACATGAGCTTTTATGTATCACCATTCATGCATTTACCCCTCCTAAATTTTCGATATCTACACTGAGAAAAAAAATAGGGGTGAAAACAATGAAATATTGCGGCAAATGGTCCTGAGCAAACATTTTTTTGAAATAATTCAAGGAATTGTTGAATTCACTGAATTTAGTTAATTCAAAAAGATGAGTTGGTTGAGTTTATTGAATTTAGTTAATTCAAACAGATCAACTAGTTGAATTGACTAAATTCAGTAAATTCAACAGGGGTTTTCAATTAATTCAAAAAAATATTTTCTAAGGATCAATGGCATCAATATTCGATTGTTTTCACTATTATTTTTTTTTCTCAGTGTATATTACTTGATTCAAAGACAATCGATGTCTAAAATTTAATGAATTTTCTTTCAATCATTTTACAATAATTGAAAAAAGAAGAAAAATTCCGTGAGTCTCTGTCTAACGCAGAAGATTCTGGAAGTTAGTTCTGTCATACACTTCGTTCGTGTGCACCTCCTTCCTACGCCCCACTTCGTCACTCATCATGCTGCCATGCTGCCATGCGAAGACTGAGATTTACCCTCAACAATCGAAATTGAAAGAATTTCCATCAAAAAAGATTGGAATAACCTTGATGTGAATTCAACGATAATTGTGAATTGAAAACATTGAGGAGTTCTGGTTGGAATCCACGAATAAAATAACTATGATATTCATTAAAAAATAATTTAATAGACTCTCAGCAATGGAATTGTCCAATCAAGGCCAAAGAAGCCCTCTATCTCTCCCATTCTTTTTTTTATTTTCTAAAGCATTGTTTATCCTTTTTTTTATCCTGCAAAATTCATGACCACCACTCTCAGAGTGACATTCCCGTAACCTACCACTCTTATCTTACTTATCAGCTTATTTTATGCATCATTCTGTCGGTTATGTAGAAAACAAAGTCGACGAAAATATCAGGTAAAAAATAATAAAACCACAAATTTGTAAAAACACTCTTATTCTCCGTTACTCCACTCCTGAATTTTTATTGAGCCATGAATTGCCGAAAAAACAAATATTCCACGTACAAAATCCAGAGAAATTACATTTTTCCCATCTTTTTATACGTTTTATATAGTTCCCCATTCCTCCAGAGCGATAAACTCAGTTCCCATTACTGAATCTCTTGGATTTACTAACATTTTACCATTTTCATTACTCATTCGACCATTCTATCTTCTGTTTATTCATTATTTCAAGCTTTTGTCATATTTTTTTGGACCAACCAGCTCTGCCTCTGAAATCAACTGACGGTTATCAAGAGCCGTTCAAAAAAAAAACATCTCCATTCATCCAAGCCACTTGGGATATGAACTCTGGATGATTTCATAGCTCAATTCTGACTTTAGTGTGCTAGTAACGTGCCAGAAGATTGATAAACGAGTCAGGATGAATGAAAAAAAAAAACGATTTATCGTTCTAAAATGAAAGAAACACTATCAAATTTATTTTTCCCTTCACTCCCTCTTTGTTCTAGTGCTACGAAATAATAAAACGTTCCAAACGAGGAAAAATCTCATAGCAACCAAAATCCGCCTCTCATCCCGAATAAAAAACAACTGCTGTGCCTTTGAAGCCGAAAAATGAGAAAAAAAAATTCGGTCACGTGAATAAACTGATGCAGAAGCTTCGAATTTCCCGCCCCCCAACTGGGATTACTCGCCGAGCTTTGATCCATGCCCGGAAGTATTTCTACCTCGGAGAGCCATAAAACGCACGAAAACACGACACTCCAGGGTGTTACGTTGTACCACAGGTTTTTTTTTTTTTTAATTTTTTTTTCTGGCAAGAGGCGATAGACAACGCTTAGGCTGTCCTAGTAGGAAGAGAGGGGGAAGGGTATATAGAAGGATGTTGTTGTTGACCCAGAGGGCAGAACAGGTTTCGGGTCTCTTGGGCCCACACAGGGCTATGCCCCCTTTCCCCCTCTTTCTCTCCTTCTCTTGACTACATCGTTCCATCTTCTGCATTACGTAGCCGATGAAGAAGGTCGAGGGAAGAGGTGCCTCACGGCCTTCAACTGGAGGGGCATACGTCTTCGGGGAATCAAAAGAATTGACTCTTAAAAACACGTTCACTTCTTTTTTTTTGGCGGTGAAAAGACTTCGATTTCACTATTTTTTCGTCACGAAAATAATTCTTGCAAAATTCTTTGGGGTTAGGGTTTTTATGTTCTTTGTTTCAAATGGTTTTGGCTGATTTTTCCGGGGGGAAAAAAAGGCGGGAAGGGGACGATAGTTTTACCGGTTAGATGCATCTCTCCAAAACATCGGCCTTTTTTTTTCTTTTTTCAAAAGCGATGCAGGTAGCACAGAACAACGAATTATTAACGCGTAATCATCGTGACCTGGACGATTTCGGTAATTTGGGATGTTAGAACAGGTTAATGACTCTGCAATTATATATTTTGAATAGTTTTTTGATTTTTTTTTTCTATTGAATTCATCAATAATATATAGTCATTTGACGTGGATTATTTTTAATAGTACTGCGATGAAAATTTACAGTCGTTAATCATAATTTTACCAGTACTTCTTTCCATATTTGTTGGAACATGTCGCCCACATGATGAACCACCAGCGTCGATTTTAACCGATTTACTGGAGGCGAACGATGACATGAAACTAAGGACATGTTTCCAACTGACGAGAATTGTATGTTTTTTTTTTCCTTCTCGAAGTAAAGCGGTAGAGAAATTAGGAGAAATTGTTGAAATGGGTGAGGCTGATTTACAGTCGTTGAAACGAGTTTTTGGTATGAAAAAAAAAAAAAAAAAACAAATATCGATTCGCAGAAGAAGAAGAGTTCTAGGAAGAATGCGTGAAGATTACCAATTCTGATTTTTGCATAATAAAATCATTAGGTCACTGAAAAAAGAGAGAAACTATGTTTTTTCACTTCTTTTTTTCGTCCCTGATCCCTGAAAAATGGGAGAAAAAAAATATTAGTTTTCAATGATTTAATGTATTTAGATCGTTAAAATATTTCGCAATAAATTGACATATCTACGGAAAATCTCAGGACTGTTTACGATATGTTCCAAAAAAAGAAGAAGGCACTTTGGTTAACACCACAGGAGGTCTTGAGATCCACTCTGGAGTCAGACTGTCCCTCGAAAATCCGTCGCCTCTATTGTCCTCGACCTCCTCCTTTTCCCCTAAACTCTCCCCCCCCCCTCCCTTTCTTCAACTACCGATCAGTCCTAATGGCTTTCTCGACACTAAGACTTTCCCCACTTTTATTATCACTCTAATTGCCCCAGAATTCAGTTTCAATTACCGTCATCAATTCTTCAATAATCCACGAAGCAGTCTATTAATTTACCTCAGTCCCCAGCAAATTTATGCAAAACAATGACAACACCCGCAAGTACATTTCAACAATTCTCTTCATTAATTGTTTTTATTCTCTCTTGAATACGTTCGCCCCAGGAACACAAACCGGTGTCTCTTCTCATCTTATCAGACCCTTGTCTCAATCCTTTTAAATATTCCTGCAAAAGAGAAGAATACACACTTCTTGCGAGAAATCGAGAATTTCTGCACAATTAATTGATAACCAGACAAATGTCTCATCTCTAACAGCTTCAAAAATGCTCTAGAAATGAGGTGAATTTTATGAATTAATGCGAATGCCGCATATTTACCGTAAAAAAGTTGGTAACAATGTGGTATTTATAGAGTTAAATTGACCAGTTTTTTAACCATAGTTATGCCGTAAAATTACTGTAGTAATGTTATTTTTTTTTTCAACATGTTTATTAAAGCCATTAGTACATATTGATACATGAATATTGTTATTCGCTTATGATACTGGGTGAAATGGAAAACAGTATTTTTCTTATCTTAATCATTTTATGAGGCCCATATATACTAATTTACTGTAAAAACAGGCATCCTAATGTACGATATCAGTTGGAAGAAAATGTTTCATAATCAAAAAGTATCATAAAACTGCCATCCACTAACAACAGCGTCCCCAAAATGTTTTAAAAGGATCTACAAAAATATCTTAATTTCAAACACTTGTTGCTACAGTGTTGAGCTTCATAGTTGAATATTTGTCCACATTCGTTGCATTTTTTTATATTATTTGTTGTGATTTATTTTATGTTTGACTCGAGACTGATCTTGCTTCTTATTATAGATTTTCGTGGGATCAGAAACTTGCAGAAAATTGATCATTGTCACAATGCAGTATTTATAGGGTCAGAATCATAAATTGACCAGTTATGAAATCATAGTAATGCTGTAAAATTAGTGTAGTAATGCTATAAGCTCACCGTAGTGAGCCCGTAAAGTTACGATATAAACTGCGCAAATTTCACCAAAAAAAAAGTTATTATCATCTGCTGTTCAGTGTTCGGCATTAATACTGCTACCAAATATCTACATCAAGTAACTAGAAAAAACTTTATTAATTA
Organism: Aleiodes alternator; assembly: GCA_963921955.1. NCBI lineage: Eukaryota > Metazoa > Arthropoda > Insecta > Hymenoptera > Braconidae > Aleiodes > Aleiodes alternator. The sequence goes on along the minus strand of OY998099.1, from coordinate 5,263,099 downwards.
AGTTGAATCATGGAAACCATCACAAAAAGCCATTCCATCTCCACTCACCAATTTTTCCTTAATTTCCCCCCGGTGGTCGCAATAAATACGCACTTGTAAACTTTCGTCCTCCTAAAAAAAAAAAGAAAGAGAGACAAGAAAATAAGAATGAGTGTTTTGAGTGGGACGTTTGTGTGTGAAGCTTAGTGGCCTACGGTAGGCTGTCGACTGGCGCCAACTCGGCGGTCGTCGTTGGAAACTTGGCTGGTTACACAAGTAAGTGTGTGTGTGTGTATGTGTGTGCATGTGTATATGTAGAGAGCAAGTGAGAGACTGAGCGAAGGACCTGAATAGTAGTATTGCCCTCTACCGTTTCCACACACACAGTGTATATGCGTATAATACAGTGTGGCGGGAGTAGACACAGGCCACAACTGCCTCACGCGGCTCACGAGATAGTTTTCACAAGGCACAGGCGCAAAATCAAATGGGAATTCAGTTTGTACCAAACTACGGTACCTAACCTAACACAGCCGACTGTGTGTCGCTGCTCTGTTACTTCCCGGCAATTCAAAACATAAACAACACTAAGCAATGCCCTTCAATTTGAAACTAAAATAATCAAATAATTGTCAACTAATAAATGTGAAAATTATGTGTAATATTGTGTTGAGTGTTTTATGATTTTTCTTGTGTATGTGTCTGTGTGTGTGTAATTTTTTTTCCACTATAAATTAATTTTATTTCAGTACTTGCGAGTTCTTATCGGATTTTTTTTGTGGACTCAGTTAAGTAGAGTGATTTATTTGTGCGGGAAGGAATAAAAAAAAAAGGTGCCTGACCTTGCCATTACTCTGCGATTGCGCAAAAGTGAATAAACTTTTGGGATTAAACACGGAAAATCATATAATATATATATTTAACTTCTTGAAATTAGAGCTCACATGTGGGATCGATCGTACGACTTGGACACTGGATCATGTGTTTCATTTTTATAACAAACGCACAACTGTGTGTACTAAATTATTGATTCAAACGGTGAGTTTGATTGCTTCAATGTTTTATGATTTTATTATGTAACACATAAAAATTCACTGTTTATTTTCTACTTTGGAGAATTGTTATTAGTTCTCAGAAAGTCTTAAGTACTTGAAGATAACAAATTGTTCACTGGAATTCAACTGATAATTGAGAAATCTGTTGAATTTACTGAATTTAGTCAATTCATATAGTTATACTAGATACTTAGTGACATGGTTAACAGTATTGGGAAATAAAGATGTTTTTTGATGAATATGAGGAAATATGTATATTTCGATGGCCCCGGTTTCTGATACTTTGGAGCTAGTTTCTTACAGGATAAAGCAACAATTATTTGCTTATTGAATGTAATTCAATTATATTGATACACATTTGTTGCGCTCAACGAGCTCAGCAATCGAATATTAAACGATATTCCAGAACCTGAGGAAGCCTGAATAAAGCGGGCAGAACGTCGTTCATTTGACAATTATTAGTATTGTTAAATTCAATATTTCCAACGTCCCATTAAACAATATATTCTAAATGTAAATTTAACTGAAAAACTTGGAAAAAATAGTCAATTACTGGGACCCTGTCAGAAACCGGGGCCACCACGGTATGATACAATCAGCAATTATTTAGCCATCAGCAATCATTAACAATCATCAAGCTTACGCCTGAAAAATTGTTAAGGAATCAAATTTCGGAAAAAAATATAGAATGCGCAAGCGAGATTTGAACTCACAACCTTCAGATTACAGTCTGATCACATCCAAAAAATCAATATTTCTTAAGAATCTCAAAATTTGAGATTAAATTGTCTTTTTATTTTTTTCTTATCTTTTCAAATCTATTTTAATCAGCTGAATTTTAGGGAATTTAACAACTCTTTTAATGACTTAAGATAAAACATTTGCTAAGAATCAATGATGCCAATATTTAATAGTTTTTCCCGCTTTTTTTATCAAGTGTAAAATTCATCTGAACTCTGAGTGAACCGTTAATTTTATTGTACCAAATGAATTGAAGATAATGAAAAATTCATTGATAATCTGGATGTAATAAATTTTAATACAAAATTGACTTGCTCCAAATACTCATAATTTTATTCAATTTAAAATATTGTCATTCATGAATTCTTTCAGCATTTAGATATAATAAATCAAGTGATTTATTAATATATTTCTTTATTTTCTTTTTTTTTTAACACTCAATTGACACGAGATTGTGAATTCTTTTGATGTCAAATTGTGTCAAATGTTGCGGAAGTGCGAAGGTCGAATTGTTTGCACCTTTTTTTTCTTTTTTTATTATTTTTGTTTCTTCTTATTCTGATAGTTTATTTAGTGAATGAGAACGGATACGTCCACATAATACACCTACTAATGTTATAAGAGCGATTGTATATCTGATATCTAAGGATATGTTGTATATTTTTTTTATTTTTCTCTGTGAAATCGAAAGCGTTACAAAACACCAATCAACCGTGTCACTTTATTAATTCTGATTTGAATATTCTTTTTTTTTTCATGGATGTCAAAGAAAATTTATAAATTCAAGTCGTAGGATTGTGAATTTTTCCAATAAATCAATTTTATTCCATCTTTTTTTTGAGAATATCTCAGAAATCAATGGAGATACGCCCTTTTCACCCTAATCTATTATCGTAACTCTTGGAATAGCACAAAAAAAATCGGGTAAAACTGCACTATCTCCCTTAGGTTTCTGAGATATTTTCAAATAATGAATTTGTAGCGAAAAGGTAAAATACCAGTTGAATCGATTTTTTCAGTTATTTTTTCGAGATTATTCACAGCACTTACGCCACTTTGTTTCTGAGTTGACGAAATGATTTAATCATGATATAACACTTTTTATTCAGCATAGATAGCGATTGTACCTCTTCAATTATGTAGGTGAACAGAAAATGCTCAGTTTTTAGAAGCATTTCCCCCAATCAGAAACCAGCGTAATCATTCTGAAAGACTTTTCATGTGCAATATCAGTCCATCAAGAAAGACTATTGAATTACTGCGGTAAAATCTCACTCCCTCCCTCTCTCTCTCTCTCTTTCTCTCTTCTTTTGGTCTCAAAAACATAGGGAGAGAGACATGAATTATTTATCGTGGCGTGTCCGAGTCTCTTGTGCCTAGTGAGTTTGGCTCTCTTCGTCCGTGCTCCTCGTGTATTCACAGAATTAAAAGGGAAGAGAAGAAGAAAAAAAAATAGGAAGAATAATAAGAAAAAGAGAATGGGTAGGAGGAGACGATCACGATTCTAGGATAGACGTTATGTATGTATGAGCCGTTTTGTCTTATGTCGAGTCTATTTTGTGTTGATTCGTTTTTTTTTTTTTTCAGAATTTTGAGGAGCAATAAAAATCGTGATAGAATTAATTGGATAGTGCAACATGATTTGTACTGATAAATTGATTCATTGAATTTATTATTTGCTCTTATTTTTGGCTTCTCACGAATTTTGTTTGGGCTCATTGGCTCTTTTATTTCCACATTAGCTTGTAATTCGAGCTAATTGTGCACTTTTGCCCCGGAAATTAAAACGAGGCACTGGCAAGGCCTCCGGAAATATCAGCTTTAGTCAGCAATAAGGTTTCACAATGATCATTTGATAGTTTACTTTTTTTTTTTTTCGTTTACCTCCGATGAGAATCCAATTACAATATTCGATGTTTGATGCTCTACGCCAATGAGTAACATACACATGGTTTTAAAAAATAAACAGAAACGTTGAGGCCCACAATGCTTGGGGCCCATTCTCTCTCTCTCCCCTCATTCTCATCTTTCTTCTTATTCTTCAGGGAATTCTCTCTGCATGCAGCTATTGTTGTTTAGCCCTTGGCCAACCCTGAATTTTAGACTCGAGTGCCTTAACATTGAAAATACACATTGGGAGGTTTTTTTTTTCATTTTTCGTTTAGTTCACGTAAATTAGTTTGTACATTGAATCGATGAATAGAGAGGTTTTCTGGTGAACGCAAGGGAATTAAAATTGGGGGATCGATACTCATGTCAATTCAATAAGGAAAAGGTTCACGATAATCAATTTTTCTGGTATTTTCTTGATTATTTTTTCTTTTCATAAATTCCGACCAATAGGAGCAAGGGATTCAACATCACGTGGTGTGTATGATATCGATAATTCTTGATAATACTATGTCTTTTGCTGAGCAGCAAACAAAATTGTATCAACAAATTCTAAACTACTTCATCACATGAAATACCCGATGATTTTCAAGCATTGGAGAAATTATTAATGAAAATCTCGGAATTTAAGCGAGAAAGGGCCATTTTTATCTAATTCTCTTTTGTAGCTCAATTGTGGTAAAAAAAGGCGCATCTCCATTAACTTCCGAGGAAAAATGATTTGGAATTGGTGAAAGTAGGTGAGATAAGATATTTTCAATGATTTCATTGAAAAGCTGAAGACTCTTCAGGTGGAAAACATATTTTATAATTTTTGAAAAAAATATTTTCGGATGTGGAAAACGATAGGACTTCATTTTTTTCCTAAAAAGGTCGAATTTCCAAAAAAAACTTGAACATCAATTTTCATCAAATTTTCCCCAGTTTTGTACTGAATTAATCAAAAAAAAGTAATCTATTTTATCGTTTCATTAAAATTCCTCTTTTATCCGACTTTCTCCAATATTTTTCATCTAAAAATTCATCCGGAAAATTTGGAAAGAAAAATGTGTGATGGAGGAATCGTTTCAAATCCATTGAAGTGGAAATTTTGCCATTTTATGTCCTTTAAAGGATCGCAATTTTCGTTAAGCAGCTGGAGAAAAGGTCGCAGATGATTGGATGGGGGCCGTTTATGTGCCGTCACGTTTCACTATTCAGCTTTGATTTTTGTATCCTTCAATGATTTTCCATGATAAAAATACATTATTCTCTTTTTTCATTCACCTCCACCTTATCCTTCAATTTCTAGGTGCGCGTGTGGTCCCATCCGCAACAATATTTCTCGTCGTTTTAATCTTGAGAAGTATTTGACAGCTTCCGCGTTCGAAAAATCACGTTTTTGGGTCGAGAGTTAAGCTGTATATTGGATGGTTTAAGGTAACTGAAAGTGTCCTCTGCGGTCGTCAAAATCTCCGTAGGAATCTTTGAACATTGTGAGCTCGCATAGATTAACTGGAGTTTCTCAACTTCTGTAGATTGGTATTTTTCATAATTTTTTCTTCCTCATCTCCATCGTGTAATAGTTTTCAGTCAAGGGCATGAAATTGAGACGCATCAAAATTTATTGGATCTCATAAATCCTCTCAAATTAAAATTAAGTAAATCCAAAAGGAATATCTAATATTTGAAAAAAATAAATGAAAAATTTGATATATTAATCACAGAAAAATCTTTCTTCTCGAGGCAAATTTTTTATCTCATGCTTTCACAAGTTTTTTTCACCTCAATTTTATCCTTATTTTTTTTTATCAAGACGTAAATGAAATCCCTCGAAGAAGTCTTTCACATCAAATATGAACAGAGATTAACTCAAACGTTTGAAAAGATGAGGCACTTGATTTTTCATCTTTATATTATTTATCTCTCTCACTTGGTGTTATAGAGACCGTTGATTTCTTTTCTGCGCTCGTAAAATCCTCGTCGCTTCTTTCAAGCATCAAGAACCGCATCAACCGAAGAACTCGATCCTCATACATTTCTCGCCATTTGACTTGTCCCCCTTTTTTTTTCCTTTTTTTTTAGCTTACTCTTTTTTTCCACTCAATCCTCATTCACGTTTTTATTTTTAATTTCATCGTAGCCGATTGCTGCTTATCATCGAGATTAAAGTAACACAAACTTCAGTCGAGCCAAAATCTTTCTCATTTCCTTTTCTCTTTCTTTTATTTGGACTTCCTTCTATCCTTATTCGTACGATCCATTTCTCTCTCTTTTCACTTTTTCTTCTCGCTCAGCCAGAGGTTCCCTCTTTTTTTCTTGTATATGTGGGATTATATGAGGTGAAACCAGTTCCTCCCGGCACCCACGCCAGGCAGCTTTAAATTTTTCGAAGGTCTAACTCCAAAAAAGAAAAAAAAACGAAGGAAAAAGTGAAAAGAAAAAAAAAGACGAGAATAAGAGAATACACATGTGAGAAACAATAAAACTACTAACACGTGGCACGCATCTGGAGTTTGCGCACGCGTTCGACACCATTTTAGTATGTGGAGGAAAAAATAAAAATTGACTGGGGAAAAAAAAGAAGAGAGAAGATAAGGAGAGTAATCTTCTCATTCCCTCTACCTTCGTATCCTATTGCATACTCGACTTCGTAATTGGTGGAGATCTCTCTGGGACATCGTTTGATGTCTCAATTCTTTGTCGTAATGTTTAATTTCCTTGAATATCATTTTATCAATAATACGAATGAAGCAGATGAATTGCATAACCTTGTACGATTTTTTCTCTCACTCGATCGAATGAGATAACTTTTTTAAATGAATAATCAATTGAATTTTGCAGTGCACTCTCGTTAATCAGCCATGCAAAGACAGGTGAACTGATTTATGCTGAATTCAATGACAGGAATTTTTTGGACATGGAATAGAACAATAGTTATCGTTAATGATTTTTTTATTATTTGTTCTCATGAAATGAAGTATTTATTATTGGAGTATTAAATATTTGCGAATTTTCCATGACGTGTTATTATTTTTTCTACTTCAGTAGTCGTTGCACTTCATAGGTAAAGAGCTGAAACTAACGTTTGGTAATTTTTCAATTGATGCTTCAAGAACATCTTCGAGTTTTTTTTTTGAGAATGATTTAGAGATTTCTTTTGATGCTTCTTCGAATACTACTCCTGAAATGTTACAACCTTTGGTAGTTACTCCGTCGCTTTTTTACTTACCACCTTGAGCACCTTGTCGGTGGATTATTTATTTACCGCCTCTGGAGCTTTCTCTGTAGATGGTTCAGCTGTTTCTGGTGCTTTTTCGGCTGATGCTTCAGTAACTTCTGGGACTTTTTCGGTGGATGCTTCTGTCACAACCTCTGGAGCTTTCTCTGTGGATGGTTCAGCTGTTTCTGATGCTTTTTCGGCTGATGGTTTAGTTACTTCTGGTGCCTTCTCAGTTGCTGCTTCTGTTACAACCTCTGATGCCTTTTCAGTTGATGCTTCTGACACAACTTCTGGTACTTTTTCGGTTACTGCTTCTGTTACAACCTCTGGTGCCTTTTCAGTTGATGCTTCAGTTACCTTTGGTGCCTCTTCAGTTGATGGTTCGGTTACCTCTGGTGCCTTTTCAGTTGATGGTTCGGTTATCTCTGGTGCCTTGTCAGTTGCTGCTTCTGTTACAACCTCTGGTGCCTTTTCAGTTGATGCTTCAGTTACCTTTGGTGCCTCTTCAGTTGATGGTTCGGTTACCTCTGGTGCCTTCTCAGTTGCTGCTTCTGTTACAACCTCTGGTGCCTTTTCAGTTGATGTTTCAGTTACCTTAGGTGCCTCTTCAGTTGATGGTTCGGTTACCTCTGGTGCCTTTTCAGTTGATGCTTCTGTGACTACCTCTGGTGCCTTTTCAGTTGATGCTTCTGTGACTACCTCTGGTGCCTTTTCAGTTGATGCTTCTGTGACTACCTCTGGTGCCTTTTCTGTTGATGATTCGGTTACCTCTGCTGCCTTTTCAGTCGATGCTTCTGTGACTACCTCTGGTGCCTTTTCAGTTGATGCTTCTGTTACAACCTCTGGTGCCTTTTCAGTTGATGCTTCTGTTACAACCTCTGGTGCCTTTTCAGTTGATGCTTCTGTTATAACCTCTGGTGCCTTTTCAGTTGATGCTTCTGTTATAACCTCTGGTGCCTTTTCAGTTGATGCTTCTGTGACTACCTCTGGTGCCTGCTCAGTTGATGCTTCTGTCACAACCTCTGGTGTCTTTTCAGTTGATGGTTCAGTTACAATCACTGATTCTTCTTCCTCTGATGATTCAGTAACCTCTGGTGTTTTTTCCGTTGATGGATCAGTGACCTCTGGTACCTTTTCCGTCGATGGTTCAGTTGAATTCTCGATCGCCTTCTCAGTGGATGATTCAGTTACAGACTCTGGATTCTCTTCCTCTGATGACTCAGTAACCTCTGGTGCTTTTTCCGTTGATGGCTCAGTAACTTCCGGTGACTTTTCTGTCGACGGCTCAGTTACTTCAGGAACTTTTTCTGTAGAGGGTTCAGTCGGAACTTTTGGAGATTTTTGAGGACTCTCGTAGAGGCATTTCAGTGCTTGTTTTCTCGTAGTCAGCATTTTGTGTCTAAATGCAGCCATCGGTTGGCTGAGACACCTGTCATTCGCTTTCAATGACTCATCAATCTTTGCCTGGACATTTCCGTTAACATGTCCAACTTGTCTCTGGAAATTCGCGGACATCATTCCAAGTCTTGGTAGTCTGAAGAGGAGACATCCCTCTTTGATGGCGGGAGCTTGATAACGACATGTGGTATCGACTTGCTCGATGCTGCGTTGGACAGATTCTCCTCTCTGGAAAATAGGTAGAATTGTAGTTCATTCGTATTACTGGGAACGCTCTCTCTACATCAAGCTTGATAATTTACTCACTCCAATCAAATCCTCAAGGAAAATATCTATCGATGTCCAATCAGGAGAATTTCTGCTGAAACACGCTTTGATGTTAGTTTTAGCTGTTTCATCGCTCTTTTTTAAGGCTTTATCAAGTTCACTAAGACAAGCTCTAACATCTCTTCCTTGATGATCAGCCTCAGCTGCCACTATCTGAAGTTATTCACAAGAAATTACGATAAGTCATAAAGAAAAGTACTCACTTGAAACGGATAATCTTCTATTTAATATACCTGAACCTCTCCAAGAACATTCTTAATGCTAGCAGCGACTTGATTCATTCTATAATTTTCGATAGTTAGAATTTTCTTCTGCGCATCTATCTGATATCTCAATCCGTATTCACTAAGGCTATTGGTACTCGTAACTACACCGTACTCCATATTTCCCAAAAGATTCGTCGCCACTGATGCCTCACTCTAAAGTTAGTAACAAGTAATTGTTAGAAATGAATAGAATTATTCTTCTCAAAATATGAGAGTGAAACTTACCTCAATTATGAGGACAGCTGCCGCGGCAGCGAGACACAATACAAATTTCATCCTTCCGTAAAGACGTCTGATGAAGTTCTACTCACGATTATCCAATAATTGACTCACCAAAAAATCCCGCCTTGATTTTTATACTCTTCAATGCTCCCACTTCTGTCCATGAAAATTCGACACGGGGACTGTTAATTAAACTAATACCGCCTGACAAAATCAAGCAAACACAAAAGATAATGTATTATAAATTTAGGTACTACGCTTTAAAAAGTCTATCATTAAATGGATTAACTAACAATTTATTTCTACTGGTTTGCTTTATCTTCCATGAAAATCGTGATCATTATCTTATAAATACTAGAGTTTATTCTTCACTGTCTAATTTCCTTAAAATAAAGTTGAATTTAAACAAACATGATGCAATCTTTTTTATCATGGGCATATGTACTCTTCGACGTGAATTTCAAACAACAGAACACACTGGATTTAATTTTTTTTCTTCATGAATTTTATTCAGCGTTATTTCATTCATTGATCCTAAAAGCTAAACTTGAATTACAGGTGTAGCTTCTCCAATACACTCCATCGTAGCATTCTTGGCACTTGCAATTTCATCTTCGAAATTATCCAGTGGTCTCATCACACATCGACCTGTCTGTCCAATTGCTGAATCACTTATGTCGAATGAAATCTTCTTAATTTCAGCTACATTCCTCTTGTAACTCCCAACGGATTGTCCGACTTCAGGTAATTTCATTAAAATGCATCTTTGTATTGCAAAATTATCTTCGGAGTGACACTCCTCTTCAATTTTCTTGATGTCAGCAAGAATTTTTTCTCCCTCCTATGAAGATGAAAACAAAATTTAGAGCTCATATAGTTTCTACACTAAATAAAACATTCTAGACCTCAACTCGTTTACCGAAATCGTTGATTCTAATAAAACTTCAGATGATTTCCAATCAGGGGCGTGGTCTATCAAACATTTATCGAATCCACCTACTAATTTCTCATGAGCAGCGTCGATTGCAGATTTCAATACATTTCTGCATCGTTCAACTGATTTCCCTTCATTCTCAGACTTAGAAAATTTTTGCTAAAATGTTAAGAACAAATTTGTAGATGTGAAGCATTGAAAAAAAAAACTTTCTAATCGTTAGATGAATAGTTAACCGTGCTCACGCTCAAAACCTACACATGGCACAAAACGCTATCGCGTCTTTTGACTGACGTGACAGCGTCACAATAAATTCTGTCTACCCAATGCCACAATTTATTCAGGGTTGGAATAAAACTTACGATGAACTCGTTGAACGATTTTTTGATATTGTTGGAAACATTGTCTCTATGAAAATCAACAACAGCCAGAATTGTTTTATGTGTAGATTCCCTAAAGCTTTCTGTGTACGTATTCCTCAAATAATTCGTAGTCGCAACAATTGATCCATAAATAGCATTCAGAGAATCAGTTGGATTCGCCTCGTTCTAGAGAAGTCCCGAATTATCAAGGAGAAATTAATCTTATAAAATTCAGTTAATATTTTCAACGATAAAAATATTTGAAACCTGCAAAACTCACCTGAGTGACGAAAATCGTTGCAAAAATGGCAAATATAAGACCGTTGTATTTCATTTTTCAGTGTATTCTTTGATAATGTTTCAAGTACGTTGATTCTACTGATTTTTATACCTCCTCGTTCACTCGATTTTGTTTGCAGATGATGATGAAGATGGATATCAATAAAATTATGGACAGTATTTGCGGAATTTATTCAATATTAATAAAAATTCTGTCAATATTCAGTCATATTTAGCAATTAGAATTGTCGAGGCACAATATTTTTCACTAGTTGTTACAGATATAAAATATTCTTTAACTCACTATAAATCATAGTCCCAGACAATGTTCACCATTTCGTTTTGCTGTTGAAATATCATTTATGAAATTCCGTAATAATTTCAAATAGCAGTCCATCATTGAAGCTAATGCGGACTCAATCGCATTCAATAAGTTTTCCCTGAATTTTGATGATTCTTCTCTGTAATCTGACAGGAGCTGATCGGCTTGTCGTATTTTCAAATTAGAGTGTGCTCATATCATATTGGAAGTCACAAAAGTGGACCGATTTCAAAAGAAATGCCTCAAAATCTTCTCCTAGCTGTGGAAAAAAGTTAAGAATCAAATTTCAGAGCTACGAAATTTTTATTACTAGAATTGATTAAGGTTTTTATTATTCGGTGTAATGAAAAAAAATGCAATCATCTTTACTATCCATTGTGAGTTGAGAGATTAAGCTTGTTTCAAATTTTCTTATCTTTATAGCCAACTCCTACAGCTTGTAATTAAATGGAATCATTGGGTTCAGTAGATGGAGATTTAATCATTCTGCCTCAATATTATGATGAAAAATTCAAAACAATATTTCAAACAATCGAATTACGTTAATTACGTAAATGAAAGAAATATAGGTCGTTTGTAATCTTAATTCTTCATATTAAAAGATAATTGAGTGTGGCGCCATTGAATTAGTCAATTTTACCTTGAAGACCCCAGTTACTCGTATCTTGAGTAAAATCTTTAAAATATCAAACACCTGACGGGAAATTCGGTCAGGGTGATCCGATGTTTTTTTTCAAAATTGGTTCAGCCTGAGCTATAGAACTTATCAGGTGTGCTTTATGGCTGGTTTAATAGAGGAGACCATGGGAAAATGATCCATGAATTTGGAGTGAAGGACTTAGAAAAATGTGGGAGAAGTCATTGCTTAAAGAAAAAAAATCTCCGATCATTCGGCATCGGTCTTTCCTGTGAATCAGGGGGGTTTAAAAAATGATGCATTTTAGTAGAAGTACAGGAAACCAGGGATACCATAAGAACATACATATTGGGAGATGTATAATCAATTTAAAAAAAATTATTGCTAAATATAATGAGACGCTACACAATTTATTGATATAAAAATATTTATGTGTAATGATACGCAACATAATTTGTCAAACGCTTGTTACAATTTAGCTCAATGTTAGAAAGAGTAATACTAAACTTCTTCATTACGTCAATATAGCAACTTTGAATTTCTATTGTTGCTGAATTAACGGCTGCTTTGAAGTTTTTTCTGAATTTCATCATTTCTTTCCTAAAATTCACGTAGAACGTATCTATTTTCAATATTTCCATGTCCACACAGTTTTCTATAGAAGCAGCAGGCTGGACTTCACACTCGTGATTGACTTTTTTGATTTTTTCCTGATAATCCATTCCGGTCTGTTAGAAGATTCAATGAATTAGCAGATTATAACGGCTACAGATTAATTATATTTTTATAGGACTATATCACTTACAGAAAGCAATTCTCGAAATTTCGCATCGTAAAAATCGAGATTGGGTTTATTCTTTGTTACACACTCTTCTAATGCGATTATTGTTTTATTTCGAGCTTCTTCGACTCTTGAGATTAAGCATGCTCTATCGTTTTCAATGGATTTTCCACCCTCCGCAGCAGATTCTTTTTTTTCCTACAAATTCCCCATTAACATATGAAAAGTCGGAATAATTTTTCAATACTCATTCAATTTACCTTGTAATCGTTGAAAAAGCTTTGACTTGCTGCATATACTTCTGATTTCTGCGAATTCAAACCCGGATCAAATGCAGGAGATACTGCAGTTTTCCTAATCGATCCATAGTTGTTCCCGAGATGCAATAGCATTACCCTTAAGAATTCATTCAAAACTTCTAGTTGTGCATTAAGTTCTGCGTCACTCTAAAATGCATATAACATCAATGGATCATATGAAAAGAAAAAATTGAATGACAGATTAAAAGAGCACTTACATGAGTAATGCAGATAATTGCCAAAATGACGAGAGTAGTTTTGTAGTACCACATTTTTCGAATAATCAACGAAGTCTATTCCGATTTCATGAATTGCCATGAGATTTTATACCTCTTGATTCTTCCGCCCTGATTGGCAACACTTGTGCATCAATCGAATTTATAGCCCACACATTCTCGAAGTTATCGACGTGGCAGGTAATGAAGCATCATTTTTCTTCCTACATTGAGCTATATTTTAATCATCTCAACTGAATTAATCAAATACGGAATTTGATTTTATTCGATTTCAAATCTCTTATCTGAACTCCGCATTAATATTAAACTTATATAAGAATATTAATGAAGTGCAGACTCAGTGATCATAATTCAATAATTATTCTGATAAATCTGGAGAGATCATTCAGCTGGAAGTTTTTTGCAATTGATTCAATTCAGTGAGACCCAATCATATCAATATTAGATATTAATATCGAAGAAAGATCAGCCACGTAATGATGCTCTCGCTATTTTTAATAACTCGATAGAGTCCAATAATTTCTCATCAATTGGAGAAATAGAGTTTGGTAAAAAATTAAAACAATATTTGCTAATAGTTATTTTTATTACGTTTCATGTACAGAATAAAATTTAAGTTGGAATTGAATCCATTGTGGAAAATTATTCAGAATAACAAATTTATGATTCCATTATATTTGCAGTAGTAGTACCATGAGCAGAATTGATGCACTCATCTGCATTGTGTCTAGCATTTTTGAGCTCAACTCTGTAAGTAATCAATGGCAATGTACTACATCTTGCAACAGCTTTAAATCCTTCGGCAGTAGTTAAACCAACTTGTTTCCTCAGTTGTCCTACAGCGAATTCATATACTCCAACAGAAATACTGACTCCTGGTAATTTCAGAGCGATGCAAACCTCTTGAAGAGTCGAGTTTGCACATTCTTCCCTGATTTCATCGATTCCCTCGAGAATGTCCTCCCCGGTCTGAATTTTTCAATGGATATTAATGTTAATGTTAATGCACTTTTGACAATAGTTACTCACTTCGATCAGGCCTTGAGTAAAATTTTGTACTGGCTCCCAATCAGGTTTATTATCTTCAAAACATTTTTGCATTACAGGAAGAACTCGATTTTCTGCATTATTAACATCTGATTGAGCTGATTCGTAGCATTCTCCAGCATTCTGTCCATCATTATTAGCCTCTTCAATTGCATTCTGTAATTAGCACGAGAATTCAGTAGCAAAAAAGGATTAAGGGCAGAATCGCTCCATTTCGCTTAGTTTTCGAGATATTTCATCAATAATGATCAAAGAGATAAATCAATTGGTCTCATCTCACATCTTCATGACTGAATTATAATCGAATCACTGGAAATGATTTCATACTTTTCTTTTTCAAATCAATTTTTTTAACTTTTTCGATGATTATCCTTCGAGTTGAATTGAAAACTATTACGAATTATCGTTGATTACTTCAAGAAATTATTGTATTCTTCATTTCTATTGTTTTCGGAATTTCGCGTGCAATTTTGGTCAACCAATGGGAAATGGGAAATAGACGTGACAGTTATAGCGTTACATTCGACGTGTATGAATTTTTTAGAATAAGGAATGACTTACTTGAATTTCTTGAAGTGTATGATTTGCAGCTTCTGCTATTCTAGCTGTTTCTTTATTCAAAGTGTCATCGAACTTCTTATCACCATCCACAGCCAAATCAGTTTTATAGTTTCCCAAAAATACAACTGTATTATTGACTTCTCTCTCCAAATCATCTAGACGTGTTGATGGACTTGCTTCATTCTAAAATTAAAAAAAAAGATAATATATGATGAAAATATTCCCTGAACGATGCACTCACCTGATGAATGAATGCTGTCGCTAAAATGACGAGGATAACTTCGAAGTACTTCATTTTTTAATAATTTAATAATGTTGTTTTCACTAGAAATCAATGATTCCGTTTGATCAATGAGTCGTTAGAGCTCTACTTTATATCTACTCAACCGTTTCCACTCTTCTGCCATAATCTCGAAGCCACAGTGATATAGATCTAATCAATGAAATCATCAATAATGAATCACTGCAAGTGTGGAAAAATCTTCAAGAGGCTTGTGTTTCCCGAGAAAACTCAGCGTCATAATGCTGATTGTAAGAATAGTCCAGAATGAAACTCATGGCATACACATCCTCGAATCTATCAGCACGACTGATAAGGAAGCATTATTGACTTTTCTACATCGAGCAACATTCGGATTGTTTCAATTGAATTAATGCAATACAAAGTTTGATTTTATTTTTCTTCTATTTTTTATCACAACTATTCCGTGATATTAACCTCATATAAGAATATTAATGAAGTGCAGACTGATGTTTACTGATCATAATTCAATAATTATTGCAATGAGTCGAGGAAGATGATTCGGGTATGAAATGTTTGTAATGAAAAATTTATCCATGTGAAGATGCCCTCGTTCATTTCGGAGACTGAATAGAGAGTCCGATAAAGTCTTATCAATTGGCGAATTAGAGGTGTTTAAGAAATTAATACAATATTTACTGATACTTCTCTTTATTTCGTTTCATTTACAGAATAAAGTCCAACTTAAAATTAAATCCGTCGCCGAAGATTATTCAGAATTACAAATTTATGATTCTATTACATTTTGAGTAGTAGTACCAGTAGTATCAGCAGAATCGATGCACTCATCTGCATTGTGTCTAGCATTTTTAAGCTCTACTTTGAAAGTAATTACTGGCAATGTACCACAACTTACAACTGCTTTGAATCCAGCGGCAGTAGTTGAAGCAACATCTTTCCTCAGCTGTCCTACGGAAAATTTATATAATCCAAGAGTAGCAGCAGCTTCGGGTAATTTCAGAGCTACGCAGATCTCCTCATGAGTCGAGTTGGCACATTCGTTCTTGATTTCGTCGAATCGCTCGAGAATCTTCTCTCCGTCCTAAATTTACCAATCAATATTGAAAATTTAAGCATTGATATTAATGCACTTTTAACAATAGTTACTCACTTCGATCCGGACTTCGGCACTATTCTGCACATTCGTCCAATCAGGTTTATTGTCTTTGAAACATTTCTGCACTACAGAAAGAACTCGGCTCTGTGCATCATTAACATCCGATTCAGCTGAGTCGTAGCAGTCTCCAGCATTCTTTCCATCATTATTAGCCTCTTCAACTGCATTCTGTAATGAACACGAAAATTCAGTAGCAAAGAGGTGAAGCAGATAAGCCTATTTTTATCATCATTTTTTTGCGAATATCTCGGAAATTAAGCGAGATAGGGCGATATTATTCGAATATTTTTTTTTGTAATTCTCGAAATTCTCAACAAAAAAAGAATTAAGGGCAAAATGGCTCGATCTTGCTTATTTTCTGAATAATTTCATTAAAAATGATCGAAGAAACAATTCGATTTGTCTTATCTCACATCTTCATGACTGAATCACAATCAAATTGAAATTGCCTGATATTTTATGTTAATGACTTACTTGAATTCCTTGAAGTGTTTGATTCGCAGCTCCTGCTATTTTAGCTGTTTCTACACTCAAAGCATCATCAAACTTCTTGTCACCATTCACAGCAAGATCGGTTTTATAGCTTTTCAGAAAAGCAACTGTATTGTTGACATCTTGCTTCAAACGATCTAAAGTAGTTGATGGACTTGCTTCATTCTAAAATCAAGAAAAACATGATAATATCTGCAGGACATATTTCCTGAATAATCCACTTACCTGATGAATAAATGCAGTTGCTAAAACCACAAGGATAACTCCAAAGTATTTCATTTTTCAATTATTCGATAATGTTACTGTCACTAGAACTCAATGATTCCGTTTGATTAATCAGTCGTTGAAGCTTTACTTTATATCCACAAAATCACTCCCACTCTTCTGCAGTAATTTGGAAATCACTGTGATACAGATCTAATCAATAAAAGTATCAATAATGAATGACTGCGGATGAATAAAAATAATTATGAGACTTGTTTTTTCCTAGAAGACTCAGCGTGATAATGGTGATCAATAGCATAGTCCATAGTCGAACCCAATAGCTCACACCTTTTCAAATTTATCGACGTGACAGATAACAAAACATCATTTTTCTTTTTATTTTAAGCAATATTTGAATTGTCTCAATCAAATTGATCAAACACAGCATTCGATGTCATTCTATTTCGATCTCTTCATCTGATCAATGATATTGAACTTTGATGAGAATATTAGTGAAATACAGACTTATATTCAGTGTTTATAATCCGATTATTTCAATGAATCTAAGAACATGATTCGGACCTGGAATTCGTGTAATTTATGTAATTTTGTGGGACAGAAATTTCAATATTTGATTTCAATATCGAAGAAAGATAAGCCACGTGTCACCTCATTTTTCGTCACTCAGCATGCAAAAGATGATGCTCTTCCTTTTTTTCAGAGACTCCATAGACATTCCGATAGTCCGCCTTCAACCGAAGAAATAGAGTTATGCAAGGAATTAAAACCATATTTGCCTGATAGTTTTCTTTATTGAGTTTCATTTACAGAATAAAATTCGAGTTAAAATTGAATACAATACCCAAACTTATTAAGTATAACAGATTTATGATTCTATTACATCCTCAGAAGCAGATTGGATGCACTTATCTGCACTGTGACGAGCATTTTTGAGCTCATCTCTGAAAGTACGCAATGGCAATCCAATACACTGCCTAGCTGCTCTGAATCCAGCGCTGGTAGTCATACCAACTTGTTTTTTCAGCTGTCCAACACCAGCTTTATATGATCCAAGAGCAGCACGAGCTTCTGATAATTTCGGAATGATGCAGCTTTGCTCTTGCGTCGTGTTTGCACATTCTTTCTTCATTTCGTCGATTCGTTCGAGAAGCTTCTCACCACGCTGAATTTTTTAAATTTATAGTAGAAAATTGATGAATCAGTATGAATGCGGTTTAAACAATGATTACTTACTTCAATGAGGCCGTCAGCAGTTGTCTGTGATGGCTGCCAATCAGGCTTATTTTTTACAAAACAGGCTTGTACTGCAGAAAGAACTCGGTTTTGTGCATCATTCAGGGTTGATTTAGCTGTCTCGTAACATTCTTCAGCATTCTGTCCATTATTAGCAGCTTCTTCAACGGCATGCTGTAATTAACACGAAAATTCAATAGCAAAGAGGTGAAACAGAATAAGTCGAGTTTTATCATTCATTTTTTGAGAATATCTCGGAAATCAAGCGAGATGAAGTGAATTTGATCTAATTTTCTTCATAGTTTCTTCTCCTTTCTGAAAAGCATGAAACTGTTCCATCTTCAGAATTACCATAAAAATGATTTGTCTAATCTTACATTTCCACCAGAGAATCATAATCGAAATGAAATTTCCCGTTGTTTTATATTAATACTCACTTGGATTCCTTGAAGTGTTTGATTAACAGCTTTTGCTATTTTAACTTCTTCTCTTTCCAAAGCTACATCGAATTTCTTGTCACCATAGACAGCTAACTCAGTTTTATACTTTCTCAAAAATACAACTGTATCGTCAACAACACTCCTTATACGATCTAGACCATCCGATGGTTGTGCTTCATTCTGAAATGAAAAGAAAAATTATAATATCGCAAAGCAAATATTTTCTGAATAATGCACTTACTTGATGAATAAATGCAGTCGCTAAAATCACGAAGATAACTCCTAAGTACTTCATTTTTTAATGAATTGATGGTGTTACTGTCTTTAGAACTCAATGATTCTTTTTGATCAATTAGTCGTTTCAGCTCTATTTTATACCCGAAAAAAACATGCCAACTTTCCTGTAGCAATCTTCAAATTCACAATGATACAGATCTAATCAATGGCATTATCAACTGAATACTTAATTGATAATAAAATACTTTGAGTTTGTAGGAATATTTATGTAACTTTCGTTTTCGCGACATTATAATTATGATTAAAGGCATACTTCAAAAAACATCGTAAACGTAACAATGAAAAAGTATCTTCTGTATTTCGGAAGTTACTTTTTTGAAAGATCATTCTATCAAAAATTATGGAAAAAAATGTAATTCCGAATAATTCAAATGGAATCAAGATTAAATCACCTGATTTATTCTAAAATAATTCAGTGATTTTCCAATTATTCTCTAAGGCTCTTGAACTTTTGTCTGAAGTACATCAATTGCATGAGATGTACCAAAGGTTTCCGTATAAGGCGCTGGCCTACTATCCCGTTCACTGGCTCTTTCACGCATATATACGTAAATTTATACACACATAGGGCCTTCATTGCTGGCGATAAAACGAGCCACTCTGTCCGCACATTTACGGGGACCATAGAGAAGTTGCCTCTCGTTCTATCAACTCCATGTTACTTCTGCTTTTACTACGCATCGTTTGGACTAGCTGTGTCCGAGCAGCATAAATCCTTCATGCTATTTTTTTCTCTGCGTCACAAGACTCGTGCGAATGAGCAAAGAGTGACGAGTACCAAAGCGATATTCGTTTTTAATTTTTTTTCTCTTAATATTTGTCTTTATTGTTCATGGTTGATTTTTATTTCTCATTTAATTTATTTTCAAATGGATATTATAGTGAAACGATTTGTTGTAGAATATTTCTCTTCGATTTCATTAGGATACTGAGAAAATTTACAATAGAACACAAGGGTTCGAATATTTTTTCAAGAATTTTTGACGAAATTCTATTCATTTGATCAAAAATTAAAGCCCTGATAGTTTGGATATTGATTTTCCTTTTTTTTACCAGTTTTTTGAAGATATGTTCGCGTTTATTCATCGCAGAAAGCTGCAATTCATTGCGAATAGAAGCTGAAATCATTTCCCATTTGACAACCACCTTGACATATTGAAGCATCTTCTCAAATTTTCTCAGATATTTCAATCAAGTTCTTCCCTTTAAAAAAAAATCCTAAATCATTTTGCTCAGGACATCCACTATCTCCTTCTGTTTACTTTTCTTGGCAATAAATACTACTAACTTAATTTTCCCATAAAATACACTACCAATAAAAACTGACCCAGTTATATTCACCCAATCTCCCTCCACCTTAAAAAAAATCCCCGCACCCACATGTATCAAATACATCACAGCTATGAATCTCATGGGCAGTGACCCTCTAATACCATCAGTTAAAAGTCATCGCACTATTCCCCATAACTGCACACACACACACGCACACAAGTGCATAACACTTATCACTTATCTCTCACCCCCTCCCCTTTCCCCCCTTAAAGAAAGAATTCTTCTCCTCCAGCGCTTCTAAAAATCACAAATATCAAATCAAGTTTATCCCCAACACTAGGTTAATTGAATTGTCCTGAGTTTTCTCCTGACATTTAATTTCTTGAAGAAAGCGAGACAAATTCTCAATTTTTTTCCACAATTTTTTAGATTGTAAATTCCTTTTTTCTTAATTACATCCATGGAATTTCAAGTCCTACATTTGCAAGTTCAACTCAGGGAATAGATGCATACATAGATGATGAATTTAAAAATAACAAATAATAATAATAATAGAATGAAGATTATTTGCACACGTGTGAAACCGTTAGTTGTAATTGCAAAAATATTTGAGATTATCTTCACTAAATTTCTTCTCTAATATCAAATGAATATAAATAACGTCAGCATATTTTTTTTCATTATTACGCCTATTATTATTATTATTATTATTATTATTATTATTATTGTGTGGAAAGTTTTAATCTCTTGTTTCGAGGATAGTACGATAACTGATAGCGATAATTGAATAATATGATATATATGTATGTATATATATATATTTATGTGGTGTGCTACATAAGAGCACGTGGACAGATAATACACTAAGGCGACACAGATATATCCGAGCTGCAAAATTAAAAGGGCTTAAATCACAGACTTGTGTCTATGACTTGTGCCTCTTTTTGGCTGAAGAGAATGATTCTAAATTCAATCTTTGGACACCTGTATCCCTTTACTTCTGCGTACACGTTATCTACGAATTTTGCAATCTCTTTTAATTCTTCAACTTCTCATGTTTATCGGTTTGATACTTCTTTTTTTTTATTATTATTATTATACTTGCGGCTTTATGTGCTCTAGTCAGGAGATGCGGTAGCGTCTCTCGCCAAGTGCGTGTTTTACTCTATATACCACGCGAGAGGCTACCGCACTCTTATATACGGCTGAAAGCTACATCCCAAAATTGAAAATTGAGTTACTCAAAATATACGAGATGTAGAAAATTTATTTTTTAAATATCAATTCAACTCATCATTCTCTTCAATATTATATAATTATTAAATTGTAATATGTGATATTCATTGAAGGAAAAATAGGTGCCCCAAAAGTTTATCCAAACACGTTTCGTGTGGACAGTGTAAATGTATTGCCACACGGATAGGGAAACGGCGACTGGGTAGTAGTGTGCGTGCACACAGATGCGACCCAGTGCTGCTAGTGTACGACGCCGTAACTGTGTTGCTTACACACACAGAGGGGCGGAGCTTCACGAATGGATGAGGCTCCTGTGTGTGTAAGCATTCTGTGTGTGAGCATTTCCATTGTGCTGTAAGAAACGCAGCGAATAATCTCAGAAATTAAGCGAGATACGCCTTTTCTCTACTGAAGTTTTTCTTTAGAGAATTTTAAGAGCTTCAAAATATACCTAGAAAAATTTCGCTATCTCGTTTAGTTTCTCAGATATTGCATGTTTCTGAGCATCATATTCAGAAGAAACTACTGTTACAAAGTAGTAGCCGCTAAGGAGAGGAGAATTCTATTTTTCGTCATTTCATTTCACTCAATATCTCGGAAACCAAGCGAGATGGTGAATTCTTTGCAGTAACCTATTTTTCAGACCTTGACATTCTCTACAAAAAAGGGCCAGTGCTATAAAAGCGTATCTCGCACATTGAGTTTTCAATGTGAAAAAATATCGGCAAATGATGCTTTTTGGGGAAAGTTATCAAGAAACTTTGTTTGTAATGCTCGAAATTTTCTACATAAAATTTTTTTTTTTAATTCTGCCAAGTCCAATCATTCCTGAGATATTCTCATTCAATAGATGATGATATTGCTGCAAAAATATTGAAATGGCCAGAAAAAAACAGCCATGCGTAGCATGGCTTTTAAAAAAAAGTCGCCAAGTGCGCGTTTTTGGATTCAATTTGATTGGGCTAAAAAAGATTCGAAATCGTAGTGTAGCCCCAAGTACTCAGTGCAAACGGAAAAGCACAAATTCCGAATTCAGTAGCAATAATAGAGAAAAACAGGAGCCGAAACAAAAATTCAAAAAACGTGCTTGGCTGTGCTCATATGGTTTGATAGTGATCGCCCAGCCAAGCACGTTTTTTGAATTTTTGTTTCGGCTCCTGTTTTTCTCTATTATTGCTACTGAATTCGGAATTTGTGCTTTTCCGTTTGCACTGAGTACTTGGGGCTACACTACGATTTCGAATCTTTTTTAGCCCAATCAAATTGAATCCAAAAACGCGCACTTGGCGACTTTTTTTTAAAAGCCATGCTACGCATGGCTGTTTTTTTCTGGCTACAGAATAGACTGATAATATGAGTCAGAGGCTGTTGAGTGGTCTGATTTTATTTTGGTTTGTTTTCATATTATGTTTTCGAGGCTCATTTGATCAATCTGAGGAATCTTGATGAGGGATTTTTTTCCACTGTAGTAAAAAATGAAGGTAATTTTTTTTCGTAGTGTCATGACTATCTCTTTTAATAGTTAAGGTCAGAATGAATAGTTATTGAATTTAGTTATTGAATTTGTAATGTTGGGGTTATTATTTCAGATGACTGCGTTGAATCAAGAAATTTAATATAATCGTTACAATATTTTTGTTTTATTAGTGATTTTCGTATCATAATTTCACACTTTATGAAAGATTGTTCGAGTGAGATAGAAAAAAATCCATGAATTCATATTTAAAAGATGTAAATATTGAGTAAGTGAAAATTCTATTTAATTTTTTCATTTTAATTTCTCATTAATTTCACATTCCTCTGAAGAGCTCATTGGCAGAAAAATAATTATAAGAACTTTAGGAGAATTTTTAAAAAAGTGAAAAATCATGAATTGCCTCTTTTCAGTTACCATAACTAATTCTGCATTACAATTGTGACAATCGAATTTTACATAACGAGAATCAACAGTTCATACTCATGTCTACTATCTGATAGCTCCACTGAGCAAAAAACAGTGGTGAAAACTATCAAATATTGATGCTATTCGTCCTTAGCAAATATTTTCTCTGAAATAATTGAAAATTTGTTGAATTCACTGAATTTAGGTACTTCAAACAAATTAACTCGTTAAATTAACTAAATTCAACAGCTTTTCTAATTATCTTAAAAAATATTTGCCAAGGACTAATGGCATCAATATTTGATTTTTTCAACTACTATTTTCTTCTCAGTGTGTACTCGAAGCTAATAAAATTCATTTTCAGAATGAAAATTCCTATTTTCAATCACAATATTTACGAACAATATTTTTATAGTCAACGTCGTTTCTTTCGAACTCTTTTGAGTTCGAGACTCCAAAAAAATTTTCTCATTGAAAGGTTCTGAAGAAAAATCTGAAAAAATTTGCTAAAATGTGTGAGTAAAGATACGTTTTTTCGAAATTTTTTCAAAATTTTTGAATCGAGGCTTACACTGCAAAAAAAATCCTGATTTTTATGGGGTAAAATTCCTTGAGTTAACTAACATAATGCTGCGGCTTATTACTCAATAAAAAAAAGGCATTTGAGGTAGAAGAAGTGCCAGAAGAGAAGGGGGGGGGGGGATACGTTAGGGTCACGATGAGTGAATGGTACCCTTTGTACGAGTCTTTTACTTTAAGCACGTGCTCTCAAGCGCACGGCCACTCAACCGCGCCAATACATGAATATACATATATTCCTTTGAAAAAGACGACATTGCGTTACTATTCGTCTGACCCATTTGGTGCGTCTGTGTGTGTGTGTGTGTGTCTGTTTATTCTGCTGGACTCGGGCAATGTGCTCGGTTTTGTTATTCAATCTTTTATTTACTGCGCTTTTGTTCGAGTGAAATTTCGAGATGAAATCCTACGAAATTTCGCTGTTTTTTTCCTTTTTCATGGGGGGAATGGAGAAATGCAAGGATGCAGACGATTGAGGCGAGAGGAGGAGTATCGCGTGCACCCCTCGAGCAACGACACTGTCTGGGGCCCCTCCCCCCCCCCCTAACCCCCTCACATGGGTGGAATTAATGAAGGTACCTTGTAGCTAGTCATTTAATGATCCATGAAGAATTGCAGAATTTTTTTATTAGAAAAAAAAAGGAAAAAAATGTTCCTTTAGCATCGACTTGATGAAGATTTCGATCGAAAAACAGTATTTTAGAGATATCTTCATATCTGCAAGGTTTATAAATTCAATTCTTCATAAGAAAAGATTTTCTGACGTTTTCCTGTAAATCATTTATTGTTGTCGTCCATGATGATGTAATTAATTTAGAAGTTAATTGGGATTTTGGACAATTAAATAAATATCCGAAGTCAATCTTCATATTTATTTTTCTACGATCGCGATTTTAGAAAAATAAATGTGAAAATTAACTGCAGTTTTTATTTGATTGTCGAATATCCCAATGAACCTCTAAATTAATTAATTTATTACAATTATGACAAGTTTCTCTGAAAATACGGTTTATGAAAAAATATTGAGGATAGATTTTTTGAAAAGAATTGAATTCTTTATAAAACATTTCTCTACATGTTTTTTTTCCAAATTCACTCGCTTCTGAGATATTTCTATCAGAATCTCCACAAAATTCTCGAAATCTCCCATCTTTCTCCACCTTCCACTTATTCTCCGAAAATTGATGTTTTTGATGAACTCCAGATCTTCTGTAATCTGTGAAAAAAATGATTTTATCAATCTCCACTTCTAAGTATTCTCATTTTTCCAATATCCGATCGATAAAAAATCCACAAAATCACATTTTCTGCTAAACGACTGATAATTTTTATAAATATATCTTCCTCATTGTCATTGTAAACACTTTTAATCGATGAACCAGTGCCTTTTCCTGTATTAATCATAAGTAGCCTCGCAATTTCAATGGATGCGGCATGCAGCATCCTTTTAACTGCAATCGAAGGCCAGTAGATGAGACTTTGATATTCACGGATTTATTGCTGTAACGATGTTCAACATGTTTGAAAAAAAAACATTCCTCACTGCATTGATCATACTGCTGCATCACGGAAGTTCTCTTCCTCTCTCCTCTTTTTTTTCCTTCTTCTCAGTGTAAAGTACTTGAGTTCCTTGCAGTGATCTTTTAATCCTCACTGAGGCACTAAACAGAACTGCGTTGAG
The DNA here is from genome assembly GCA_963921955.1 of Aleiodes alternator. NCBI lineage: Eukaryota > Metazoa > Arthropoda > Insecta > Hymenoptera > Braconidae > Aleiodes > Aleiodes alternator. Next base: position 5,237,806 of record OY998099.1, on the reverse strand, counting down.
ACTGCTCGACGCCCGAAGAAATTCTTATCGTCCGTTTTCCTGTATTTTTCTCTACAGTTTCTCCGTTTTTTTTTTCTTTTAAACGATGGACGTTGAGTCATTGGAGTAAACTTTGAACGAAAAATGGATCGGCAATTGGCAGTGATTAATTGACACGAGTTTTCCACGACTGGTGAGAGGAATTTAATCATAGAATTAATTACTTGATGCATTTTTCAACATATTTTTTTGTTGCCATATCGAAGACGATAATTTCTTTACATTGTTCTGAATTTTTTCATAATTTTTGCCCGTGCAGTTTATGAGATATGAATTATCAAAGTTACTGAAGATAGCGGTGGTGGGGATGAAACGCCCTAAATCGGACAGAAATAACGTAATTACTTATTTACCCTTTTTCGGGTAAATTAAAGCGCATTTTCCCGAATTATCAGCAATTAATTAAAAACTAACCTACAAATCCGCATCTTTTTCTGTTTTATCGACCGTACTCTAGGATACTACCTTAAATTCCAGGAATCTTAAACAAAATTGTAGGAAATAATAATTTTAATTTATTGAGGACTTAGAAGAGATGAATTCTATTATTTTAAAATTGTGGTTCTGGTAACAGTAGGCATCTCTGTTCTCTCCTAACCATTATTTCATCCTCCCTCACTCAATCATTACATTTTCAGCCTCTCTGGTTTTAGTTGTAAACCAGAAATAAACACGTCCCACGAATACAAGCGGCAATTCTCTCGCCTCAGGCTCGTAAACCGATCGTGTCGGCTTTCCCCAAAACCACAGTAAATTCCGTCTGTTGTTACTCACCAATGTCACAACTATTCAATAAAAATCAGGTGAATTAATGCTTTATTTTCACCAAACTTCAATAAAAATAATAAATCAGTAGTGAAAAAAAGTATAGTCGCTTAGTTTTTTCAAATGCTCTCAAAATCCATAAGAGATAGAGAAATTTTTACAATTACCTTTTTCGTAAAGAATTTTCAGAGCTACAAAGAAGGTCTCCAAATATTTTTCCAAAAACTCAATCATTTCAAAGATATCAATAAGAGAACCTGAATAAAAATTTTGGACCTCAAAATAGTCGCAAAAAATCGAAATTTAGTTTTTTGCCGATATCTTAAGAGCCATTAGTTCTATAAAAAAATATCAGGAGACATTATTTGTAGAGAATTCAATTCTGCACAAAAAAAAGCCTCTTAACATTTTCTCCTAAATCCACTCGTTTCTGAGATACTCTCAAGTACTAATTGAATTGACAAAGTTCGTTAAAAATTATGAATTAAAAGCGAAAAAAAAAATTATTGAAAGCAAACAAAATTAAAAAGCACTTTGTCGATTACCATTCAGAGACCTCCCATGATGAATAAATTCGTGGTTCCTTTCATTTACGTCGAATGCTATTCGACGTGAATGCTCGACGAGCGTAAAAAAGAAAAAAATGAAACGAGAGATGCAAAAAAGGGAATGAAAAGGTCGAAACTGTAATTTTAATATTCATCAGCAATAGGGAAGGTGGAGATGTAAAGAAATGAAGAAAGAGAAAAGAAGGGATTTATATTATTCTTGCTGTACGCATACGGTTGAGGTGAGGCAGTTATCCGAGAAAGAAAGAAAAAAAAAACGCAACCCCCTTTCCCCTCCCCACCTCCACCCCTCATTTCTTCTTCTTCTCCTCGACCCACCGCAGAGGTAAGGCGGCTCTTGTTGAGATGCGATTCGATCGAGTCTCCCCAACGTCCATCACCGGAAATTAACTCCTCCGAAGAAATGTCCACCTGATCGGGTTTCACATTTCTCAGTCAATCGAACTTGATGATCACTCGCTTTTTTCCACGGGTTATTTCTACGTTCTTCTTAACGGTTTTCGGGGAGGGGGGGGGGGGGGGAGAAATAAGTGGAAAAATCTTGAGGTTTTTGAGGTGAATGACCCGGGAGAATTATCGGAGATAATTACGATAATTGTAAAGTCCTTTTTTTTTCAATTTTGATGGAAAGATTGTTCCATTGCAGTTTACTTTAAAAGGATCTTGGAGATCTTTGGAGTTAGGGGAAAATGTGAAGAGACGTTTTTTGAGGGGAATTGAATTCTGTACAGGAAAGGTTTTTTGATATTTTCTTGTAAACCCACTCGTTTTAGAGATATGCATGATTTGATGGATCGAGTCGGCAAAATGGAAAACTGATTGCCATTTTCTTTTCTTTTTTTTTAGGATTAGATTATTGCAGCGAATTGCGAATTCAATCAAACCAATGTTTATGCATGTGTTCATGCGTTATCATTTTCCTAAATTAAAAAGGAAATTTTATTTTTTTAATTATAAATGGTTGGTTCTGTTAATGGGGAGAAATGCAACATATTATGCACGATATTTTGATACAAAACACTTATTTTTTGTTCATCTGCGTTTAGGTAATTAAACCTCAAATGTACCGGGAGAGGATAGCTCTGATTTTGTCGTGGTTACATGTAAATTTCTTTCTCGTTTCTCATGAAAATCTCATGGAAAATCATGTTTATCTCAAAATCGGTATTATTATAATAGAGTATTTAATAAAAATCTCACCTAAAAAATCAAATCACGTATCATTGAAGACTCATGCGAAATTGTTCTTTCTAACAGACATACATGACCCACACACGATATTCAGTTCTTTTAAATGTCCCGCGCAACTCGTGGATCTCCGATCAACCAATGAAATTGCGGCATAACAGGATTTCGATATCGATTATCGAAGCTCGACCAAATCTCACAATATCTTTTTTTTTAAAAGATCCGGAGAAAATGGACTTTCCCTCTTTCATATCGTAACTATCGAATTTCCCTGAAAAATTTGCATTTTAATAGAAATTTCTTTTCATTTACTGTCGCAATTTTTTTTACAACAAAAAAAAAAGAGAAAAGTTGAAATGTCAAATGTGATTGACTCTGCGTATGACATCATCGTTCGTCCATCGGGAAAATATTAATTGAATTACTGTTTATTTTTCTCCTGAAACTGTACGTGACGCGATTTTTCAAGCGTCTATATACATAGTTTACTCAGAAATCACGTTCAACTGGAAAAACACAGGCTAACAAGCTACCGAGCTCTCTCGAAAAGATAAAACACTCAATATACCTCGTGTGTGTATTTGCGCTTGCACATGAATTCTACACATTCGTAATTTTTTTTTTTTTTTTTTTACGAACGTCACTCTTTTCCTGATTATTATCGGATATTAGTGCCTCGTTTTCTGCGCGTAATTGTGTCATTAGTTTACGTTGGAAAATTTTTTTCAGTGTAGAAAAATTGCGTGAGATGTGAAAAAAAAAAATTAACTGAGTTTGGATTCTTTAGTGGATGGTTAAAAGGTCAGACTGATGGAGTATGTGAGCATCGAAAATTACACAGTTGGTTTTGTGATTGGTGATACTATCTGTTTCACACTTACGCGAGGGGATAATTTCAAAGGCTGTTTTCGATAATTCAAAGCGATTGTTCGTATCAGAGAGAGGATATTTGCAGAGGAGAAAGAGTAATTAGTATTTTTTTTTTCATTTGAGGATTGATGAAAAATCTAGAATTTTTGGAATCTATTTTTTTCCCAAAAATCTGGAATTTTTTGAATGATGAAGTATTTAAGTTTTGGGAAAAAATGTAAAATATAACTGATTTTAATATTATTTTTCATTGAGGATTTCATATTTTCACCATAATTCCCCTCAATTTTCCAAGAAAATTGAAGAAATTCTTTTGAAAATTTCTAAGTCCACAATCAAAGCAAAAAAAAAACATTTAAATTTTTTTTAGATTTTTAAATAATTTTTTAATTCTAAGAAAATTTTCTCTTTCTTCACATTCACATTATTTTTCCTCGTTTCATATTTTCGTAGTAAGCGAAGATAAAAAGAAACTCAGTGAAATTCACTTTGTAACCGGAGAAGTGTCTGGCAGCGTTAAAATGCCGTATCTTCTCGTGTTTCTAGGCTAGATGATGTCTGACTAAACAAAAAAGAAGGAGAAGAAAAAGAGTTCTCTACGTGCAAGAGGAAATGGTAAGAGAGGAGAAACGACTTGAGACAATAGTTTCATTCATTTGACCACGTGTGAAGTAATACAGTGACACTTGTGATATTCACTGACCCCATCAATTTAATCGAAATTTTTCACTTCTTCATAAATTATTTCCGATTAAGGAGGTCCAATCGCTGCAGATCAATCAAAGGAACTGTAGTATTCAAAATTTGTTGAATTAAATCGAAATATTGATCTTAAAAAAATAAGAATATTGAAGAAATAATAATTTGCAAGACATTTATCATGGAATTAGACAATATTATTATTTTTTAACAGAAGAAATGAGGATTTGTAGGTTAATTTCCAATCAATTGCTGATAATTCGGGAAAAAGTGCTTCAATTTACCCGAAAAAGCGATTAAACTATTCGAAAGTCATATCTTCAGCTTGTTAATAAAATTTTTTTCTTCTCAAATTTTTTTTACATTAATCTCCTATCAGATGCATGAGATAGAGAGAGAGGCAAATAGTTACGATTACCTTCTAATTAAATTTTCTAGCAATTTCGTTATTTCTGTCCGATTTAAGGCGTTTCATCCCCACCATCGCTATTTTCAGTACCTCTGATAATTCGTATGTCATAAACTGCACGGACAAAAATTATGAAGGAATTCAAAAAAGTGTAAAAAAATATAATCTTTGATGCAGCATAAAAAAAGGGTTAACTGTACTCGAGTTTGCTGGCATACTACCTTAAAATTAATCCTTTCCCCCTAATGAAATTCCTCGATTTCAAGCCACAATAATTATCTCTATCTTCAATAAATTAAATTGGCAAAGTGTTGCTTAAACAAATTGAATCACTTCATCCATCTTATAATACTGGAAACACGTGTATTTTACCATTAAAGATATTATCGCATGTCCTCGGGGTTACGCAGTATCACAGTGAACGGAAGATCCACTAGAATTGATTTTTTTTCGTCAACAAGAAAAAAAAGGGGAGGAAGAAAAGCGCACAGTTGCTTCTCAAGTATTTAATGTTTTTTGTGAAGTGTCTTCTTTTTTTTTCCCTCTTTTAATACCGAAGTTGAAAGGGGGAAATCGCTCGTTAAGTCATCGCTTATCGTTTTGCCTCAAGACAAACACACATTGAAGGCAAAAAAAAGAAGGAAAAAAAATGAGCTGAAGAGAGGAATGAGATGAGAGAAATAAAAGCAAAGGAATGGAACAACTGAGTCGTTCCTCTCTCGAGTGTGACGAACGTGCGAGGTCGAATTGTACAAACACACACAATCGATCGTGTTTAAAGACCAATAGGTTTATCGCAATTTTTTTTAACAATAGCAAATAATGGTTAATGATTTTTCGCTGGAATGGGTAAACAAGCGGATTTAATGCATTATTAGATTGGTCTTATCAGGCTCTTTATTGTTTCATCAATTTCATTAATTTCTTGATTTTCAAGTAATTAATTTAAAAGAAATTTCTGATTACTCCGATTTTAATGTCAGAGTGACTCAATTCTTTGTGTAAATACCTCTGAAAGTACTGGAGATACGCTTTTATTTCGAGAGCACCTTCTTTTTTAGAGAAATTAGAGCAATAAATTGAAGGTTTTTTCCGAGAAAGACGTATCTCGATTCAAATTCAAACGATTTTTATTAACATTATATATAGTGGAATAACTAAATACAATATTCACAGTTACACAGATAATACTATTTACATACACTGACAGAAAAATTCGGGGATAGGGAAAAGTTTATAAGAGAAAAACACTACGACACATATCTTCATTATTTTCCGAGATGGTCCCCAAAAAACTAATGTTTTTATCGGTTTTTCGGGGTGAAACCGAACGTTAATTTTACCTTTTTCGCCGAAAATTTCCCTCGACTTGCGGAAGAAAATTCCGGGGATAAGTGGAACGACAGATACGAGATAACTCAAAAAAAATAACATTAACTCCAGAAATATCTCTCGAACCATTCCATTTGCGAGAATTTACGAGGTCTCTTTTTTTCCTCTTTGTAGACGATAAAATTCTCCATTAAAAAAGCAAAAAGGGCCATCGCATTCTTCTAAACCTGCTTCCTCAAGATATTTACAAATTACTTGAAAAATTAAAAAATCATCTTATTCCGGCACTTTGCTACTGAATTTCTTCGCCATATAGGATAAAATAAAACAAAAAGAGGGGGATGGGAGGGGGGGGGGAGAAATTTGTTTCGGTTTCCCTAGAAAGTATATATACGGTTGGACCAGCAGCAGCGGCTCTTGCCATGTACGGACACAACTCTCGTTCCCATAAAATTTCTCTGTACTCCAACCGGTGGACAAACGACCGGTATATATGTACAGGAAAAAAAAAAGGAGGAGAGTGAAGCGAAAGAAAGAAAAAAAAATCAGCAGAGGCTTTTGAGAAAGAGCAGATGAAGGCAGAGAAGGGAGGGGGGAAGTGCTGTGCACGTCCTACGCAAGGCGAGATAAATCGCATCGGAGTAAACGTAAGGAGGCTCTCGTTGCCACACCCTCGTTGACGTTGCACGAAACACACAAACTAAAAAGATAAACAACAGAAAAAATTTCATTGAAAATAAAGGAAAAAAAGAAATGTACAGAAAAAAATAACGGAGGCGCTAAAATTTGTGGCCCCTTCTGCATCTACCGGAATTATTTATTAACTATATATATATATATGTACATGGATATATATATGTAAACTCAGGGGGCTTGGTAGAGCCTCTTTCGAGGTATAAATTTTAACTGGGGATAAGTTTTTTTCGAGGGCGCACATGGGGTTACGTATGGATTCCTCGGGACATCATCTCGGGTTACTTGAACATCGTATGCATGTGTTTGGGTATAAATTTGTCCCAGCAAATTGGTACTAACAATTTTTCACAGCTTCTTTTGTGTATTTTTTTATTTATGGGAATTTATTATGTATCTTATTTTTTAAGGTAATTTTTTTTTCTTGGAGAAAATTTAATTATGGATACGGCACGTGGAATTTTTGGGGCTTACGGGAATTTATGAAGAATCCTTTTTTGTAGAGAATTCAATTTCCTACAAAAAATGTTCCTTGAAGAATTCTCCTAAGTCTAGTACTTTACGAGATATCGCTGAAATAGTGTGGAATTACGGGACTTTGATGCGTTCGGCAATCTTCGGGTCGTTCCGGCGACCGCGGGGCCCTCTGCGGGCGCTTCTGATTGGTCGCGCGTGGGACCACGTCTCCGATTGGACGGGGGGCTCCGCATAACCAATGATAACGCCCATAGAACAAAAAAACTCTATTCTCAACAGAAAATTGAAGACGATCGTTAGAAATAATAGGTGAAAATCCTAATTTCCGTCTTTCACTTAATCACAGTATTGTTAAACGAGTTCAAATGTCGATGAGTTTTAATGGTGTTGGATTAATCGAGTGTGGAGAATCATGATTACATCCTGAACACACCCATTCTACTGGGTCAGGCACATACACACACACACGTAAATTCTCATTTTAATAACAATTTATTCTCAGAAATTTCTATTCTAAAATGAATGAAAAAATAAAGGAATTATTTTTATTTTTTTTGCACATTGAGAATAAGCAGAGAAAATTCCAAGAAATTTATTTTATTAATTTCACGTGTACAGTAATTTTCTGACATTCATGTCGTTTATTTTGTGTCACTCAAGTGTAGTTAAGGGAGGAACGGATAAATATAAATTGTCTCTGATCACAGTTGCCGCAGTATATCGATTAATTTTCTTGAGTCAGGCGAGTGGTCAAGGCGATGGGGTTATACACACTTCATATGCACTAATGTGTATATATATATATATATTTGTATGGATCTCTCACCTTGCCCTTCGGCATTTTGCCCACCCATACTATCGATTAATCGTCGCCGAATCGTTTTTTTTTTAAAGAGATTCGTGTACGTCACGCAACAATATCCCATGATGCGCAATTAATCATGAATGTGTCGTGAATTCGTTCGTTGGGTCAGTGATCTATTGCTGGAACAATTGGGCTCGTTTTGCGCTGAATCAAATATTGAGATGGATTTTTGTTAGAAAGAGGGGAATTAATTTCTTATTTTTGGTTTAATATTCAATTTTTCTATTTTTGAAGGCATCTCCAAAACTATCAGAGATACGTGATTTTTGGAAGAAACCTTTTTTATAGTTCTCGGCCTGCGCTACAAAAAAAGTCTCTACGAAAATTTTGCTATCTCGCTTAATTTCCGAGATCCTTTTAAGAAAATGAAATTCTGTTAATCAGTCCATTTTATAGGCACTATTTTTCCAGTTTAAATTGAGGCTTGAGCTTCTACTTATGAAATTTATGAATGCCCGTGATTTTTAGGGATTTTATGAGACTGTAAATCCATTTATAGTTCCTTTGTTAGAAATACGCATTCTATTTTTTTTCCCCTTTTACTTTTTTATGTGATTCTCTTTTTTACTCGGGATATTTTGCCTTCGTTATTGTATTTTTAGGCTGAGGAGTGTTTGGACTACACCGGCACGCCCCAAGTGTTTCGAGTAACTGCCAGACCGAATTTCAAGAGGAAATTTTACTTCAATTTAAAGCTTTTTGTATTATTTAAACGTGTTCTTAATTAATTCCGTGAATATTTGAATTTGTTTAATGTTCATTAATGTTCATGTTTATTTAAGAGGCTCCAGGCTAGAATGCCCATCGGAGCCAATAAAATTGAAGATATACGAAAAGTAATCACATTGAATCGTGTATGAAACATACATATAAATAATTAATAATTGATATTTACATCACTATAAGAATAATCAAACTTTGAGTTATCACAGAAATATCAAACAGTTCCTAGTTGAATCAAGTCAATACCATTAATGAAAGCTATCACTGAAATTTAATTTTTACGAATTTTTACAAATGACTAGCAATCACAATAAATGCAACTGCTAATTTGTTCAGAGTATTTTTCAAATATCTCGTAAACTATGGAGTTTAGGAGGATTCAATTCTCTTCAAAAAAGATTTGATCACATTTTTTTTGATAAACGCACTCATTTCAAAGATATTTTCAAAAGAAACCGACCTGATTTTTTCTTCCATTCTTTCGTCGAGAATATCTCGGAGACTAAGCGAGATATAGTAAAAATTTTGTAATATAGATCAAGACGCGAGCAAACCAATATTCATGCATGTTTTCAGGCATTATCATTTTTCAAAATTAAAACGGAAATTTACCTTTTCAAATCATGAATGGTTGCTTCTGTTAATGGGAAAAAATGTAACATATTAGACACGATATTTTGATAGAAAACATTCATTTTTTGTTTATTTGCGTTTAGGTAATTAAACCTCAAATGTACCGGGAGTGGATAGCTCTAATTTTATCGTGGTTACATGTGAATTTCTTCCTCATTCCTCATGAAAATCTCATCGATAATCAAACATGATTTTTCTCTATTTCAAAATTGGTATTATTATAATAGAGAATTTAATGAAAATCTCACCTAAAAAATCAAATCACTTATCATTAAAAACTCAGGCGAAATTGTTCTTTCTAACAGACATACATGACCCACACACAATTTTCGTTTTTTTTTATATCCCGCGCGACTCGTGGATTTCCCGATCAACCAATGAAATTGTGGCGTGACAGGATTTCGATATCGATTATTGAAGTTCGACCAAATCTCGCAATGTCTGTTTTTTTTAAGAAAACAACCTTCTTTGTAGCTCTTACTCTTTTCAATAAGAAAAGGACAGTCCTAAAACTACGCTATCTCGCTCAATTTCCGAGACATTCTCTTCATTTCATCTCTTAACCACTAATTCATCGTTTTCCCTCTATTTTTTACTCGCCCCCAAATAAATTATACAAATAATTTCGTTACTCCGCACTCAGCAATTATCCCTCAATTATCCCCAAAATTTATCGATAAAAAAGGAACCCAAAAAAATTATGCAAATTTCTTTATGTACAAAGAATGCGTAATAAAAGATGAAGTTGAATCCAAAAAAAAAAAAAGGTCTCCATGAAAAATTTATTCGTCGTCCTCGATTTCACTCGTCTTCCTCTTTTTCTTCTTCTTCTTCATCTTCTTCCTTCACTTGAATTCTCCGAAGGTCGGCATTATATCATTCCATGTAACACCCTGCACTTTTCATCGACATGAGCGCACATCAATCCTTCCATTGCCTCGCAATTTTTCCTGGTCGAATAAAATTTGACCAAAATTCTCGAAAAAAAAAAAAAAAATACAGAAAAGAGAGAGAGAGAAAAACATTTATATTCAACCGGTATACGTGAACTAATTACACGAATACCTGTCGAAATTTCGTTTTACACTTCGTTATCTCTGAAATGTTACCGATTTTTTTTTCTCTTTTTTTTTTATTTATTTTTTTTTCAGAGAGTGTGAGAGGAAAAAGAGGAATTTAATGTCAGTTCAAAGTGAAAAATGAATTTCGAGTTTTATCGAAGAGAGAAGATGTAAATTACTGACATCAAAGATAATTTTTTTTTGCGCTGTAAAAAGACTGTTGCCTTTATTTTTTTTATTTTTTTTTTTTTTAATGGAGAGGAGTAGCTTCAAAGTACCTTGTGATACTCAAAACCAGATGACACGAGGGGCAATTTCTCTGGGGCTAAAAAAATTGCTTGGGGTCGGGTTTAACTGACAGAAAGAGGGGAAAAACGTTTTACGCTTTTTTTAGTAAGTTTCGGGGAAATTAAAAAAAAATGGAACTGTAATTAAAAAACAAAATTGATGAAAATTCAGTAACGATTTTGTTCATCATTTTTTAAGAATATCTCGGAAAATGAAGGAGATACGCCATTTTCACTTGAATACTTATTTTTAGTCCTTGAAATTTTCTACAAAAAAAAAGGATTCGAGTAAAATCGCCTTATCTCGCTTCATTTCCGAGATATTCTCATAAAAATGAGAATTTTTGTCATGGAGATTCTCATTTTTTGAAGTCAAATCATCAATATGTACGAAACTATTAGGTTTGGAGGAAGATGTCAAGAGATCTTTTTCGTAGATAATTCAATTTTCATAAAAAAAGGTCTCTTGATAAATTCTCGTCAACCCAATCGTTTTCTATATCCCTTAAGAATCATGAAATTAGTTTTCAGAATAGTAGAAAATCTCTAGAAAAATCACATGAAGCTTCTCCTAAAAATATTATTGAAACGAGTGGGTCTAGGGAAAAATGTCACGAGATCTTTTTTAAAGAAAATTGAATTCTGTAAAAACAAGGTTTCCTCAGAAATTCTCATGAACTCAATGATTTCCAAGATATTCTTAGAATAAACTAGAGAAATTATGAATTCTGTAAGAGAAAATTGAATTAAAAATAAGAAATAACGAAAATAAATCAAGTTTTACCTTTTCTCCACTCAAATTCATGAAAGAAAAAGTCCAGATAAAGAAGAATACTCGTAACATTATCTCTTCAGTCCCAAGTATTTTTCCATCGACTCGTTGATTTATCAAGTAACTCTCATTTTCTCCATAAAGATACCTGAAGGTTCAACGACACCTTGTCTTTCAAGAGTTTCCAAGTAAAAAATTGAATTCAGAGGAAATTTCATACTGTAAGGTGCTATGAGTTTACACTCTGTAGGGAATATTATCTCTTTTCTTTCTTTTTTTCTCATTTTTAAGGTTTGTGTATGGCTTTGCACGAAGTGTCAATGTTTTGAGTAAATACACACGGATCGTCCGGAGTTGAGTGTCTCCTCTATCTCTGGAATTCAGGGGGATATAACACCTCGACGTATGTCAAACATTTCAAGAAAATGCCTTTTTTTTGTTACCTCGAGGTAATAACTGATAAATTAAATTATCTGTTGATTTCAAGAGGGAGAAGAGTTTTCTTATCTTTTCTGAAAGGGTAATCGGGAATGGTTGGGTTTAGGGAAAAATGCCAAGATACCTTTTTTGTAGGAAATTCAATTCTCTACAAAAAAGGTATTCTGATATTTTCCTCTAAACCCACTTGCCTCAAAGTTATTCCCGAAGAAACAAAAAAAATCCGTCAATTCCTCGAAATCTCATTATTTTTCTACTTTATTCAAATTGCACTCGCATTTTCCCATGAATTAATTCATGAAAAATATATAAAAACCGAAGAAGACGACACAATTGACGCCCTCCTCTGTGCAACGGTAATCTTCTCCATCTCATTAGCATTTCTAGTCGAGAAACTGTAATTCCTTTTTTTTCAGTCATTTTTTTTCTATCCTTTATTTCTTTTCTTGTCACGTTTACCAACCCCTTCCTGTGCATTTTGTGACACTTCCTGTCGCTGAGAGGAAAAAGGCAACGGCGTATCCTTTATCATCAGAAAAAAGAAGAAAAAAGTGTATCTCATCATCTGCTCTTTTCTCATCCACATAATTCCGGAGATTTTTTACGCTGATCGATAACGATTAATTTTAAGAGGAATGGAATTACAGAAAATCGTTGATTGAGAAACAATTCAGTTTTTCTATTCCATAAATTATTGGAATTACTGAATTTTCGATGATTTCGTTGGAAAGCTGAGAAAATTTGAGTTGGAAAGCATATGTCGGATGGATTTTTTCAATTTTTCATTTAAAAATCCGACTTTTTTCAAGAAATTTGAAAATTTTCAGTTTTATCATTATTATTATATTATTGATTGTGAACCCCATAAATCGATGGGCAATTAGCTCTAGCCTCCATTTTAAATTTTTGCACTACAAAAATTGGAATCAGAGAAGTTCCCAAAAAGCGAATTTTCCAAAAAAAAGTTCGAATTTTCGAAAAAAAAATGCAAAAATTACGTGCGGCACATGCTTTCCACCCAAAATTTCCTCAGCTTTCCAATGGAATCATCAACAAAGTTCCATTTCCAACTCTTTCTGAAAAATCTCGATTTTACTCCAATCAACTCAAAATTTTTCATTAATTTTTAATTTCTTAAATTATTGAAATTAATTTCTCCCTTTTTTTTTCTTCAATGAAGAACAGAATTTATGCAACAAGTAGCACGTCAGGCAATCAAGCTCTGCTGAAACCCCCCCCCCCCTCTTTTTTTCCATTATTATGTTTACTTACTGCATTCAACCCACGCAACATGCTTCGACGTTATGCGTTTCTTCAGGTAAAACCTCTTCTCACTTTCTTCATTTAGTCCCTTCTTTATTTCTCCTTATTTCTGGGAGTGTGGGTGGACACGCGTGTCGCCACGATGTGAACTGAGGGCCCAGTGTATTCCTCTTTATACTCAAAAAATATTTGCATGAGCAAACAATTTTCTTTTGACTGGAAATATTCAAAGAAAGAATTTTTTTTTAATGGAAAGTCTTATTTCTTTTCATTTTTTCAAAATAAAATTATTGATATCTTCGAAACTATTAGGTTTAAAAGAAAATGTCAAGAAATCTTTTTTCTAGAAAATTTAATTTCCTAAAAAAAAGGTTTCTTGATAAATTTTCCTAACACCAATAGTTTCCAAGATCCCTTCAAAGTAATAAAATTATCTTGCAAAATGGGGAATAATTTCTAAAATAATCATATGGAAATTCTCTCTTGAATATCTCTGAAGCCATAGGATTTAGGGAAAAATATCACGAGACCTTTTTTGAAGAGAATTAAATTCTCTAAAAAAAAGGTATCTTCATAAATTCCCGTAAACCCAATGGCTTCCAAGATATCCTGAGAATCCCCCAAAAATCATGAATCATCCATGAAATTGTGATGAAGACCCATAAAAAAAAGAGATTTTCCATTTAAATTTCAACCTTTGGAATCTTGTTCGTAAAACACATTACATTATACAAGATGCAGATCAGCCCACAATGTATTGCACGTCCCTAAAGGAGACACAAGTGCGGGCGTCTTACGAAACAACAATTATAATTCTCTTCAAAAAAAAAAAATAAAAGAAAAGAAAAACATTTTTATTCACAATTTCTCAGATCAAATTCACTGATGAAACTAAGAATAAAACTAAAGAAAAAAAAAACATTTGTGTGTCTGTGTGAGTGTTTATCGCTAATGTGGCACACATTCAGTCTGCCATTGAGATGGTATATGACTAATGAAGCAACTTGAAAAATCCCACCTTCAGGATAATTCAACTGTTGATCATCAGTCAAGGAGAGGTCTAGTGAGTCTTAGTAATGTTGTGAAATTAACCTTTCTCTGCCTTCTGGCCTCTATCTCGACGTTGTCAACGTTTCTTTCTTGTTTAAAAACACCTACAATTCCATTGTCCAAGTTTCGTGATGTCTCATAGTAAGACGATGAGTCGGATTTAGTCGCGTGCCCACTAAATTGGAGGCGTTTCATGACCTTATGAATTGATGCTGTTGAAAAACATTTGTTATGTGGTGATTATCTCGGAAAATAATGGAGATAGGGAAATTTTTGTAGACATCTTTTTTGTGGAGGAGAGTAAGAGCTACAAAAAAGGTTTCCTATGAAAGTTTCCTATTTTCATTATTTTCGGAAATAATTAACAATAAGTGGAACTCTAAGCAATTAGGAATTCACTTAATGCGGAATATCTCATAAACTAATAGGAATTTAAAAAAAATCTGGAAATATTCATATAATAAAATACCAAAATCAACTTGTGACGATTTAACCCCTTTACCCCACTTTCGCCAATAGATATACATATATATAAATATGTAAATATGTATACATAACAAGCAGGATTGATAGAATCATGTTTTCTTATTTTTTTTAACCGAAAAAGGGATTTTCTCAAGAAACTGGTCTAGAAGAACAATAGACCGAATCTGCACTAGTAAAATGTTCTTAATGAATAGTCAATGAGGGCAGAGAGCCTTGCTTAACATCAATTAAAAAATATCTTCAGGTCAATTAGCCAAGGCGTATATAATGATAGAGTTACAATTTCCTCTTTTTTTTTCCTTCATTTCAAATAATTTTTTTATCTTCCACTTCGACTCTAACGAGACACCTGGTTGAGGCGTGAACCGTCTCAATCAAGTGGAACGATGAGGTTTTTTTTTAAAATAGGGACCAACCTAAAGGAAAGAAAAAAAAGCAGCAAAACAAGCATAAATACAGAATGGAACGTTAGATGTAGCCCAGTGCCTATTGCTTGGCATGGAAGGGAAATGTTAATCGAGCTGAATAGACTACCGGATTCCTTCCGTTATGTGCTTCTTTCTCTCTTTCTCTTTCTTTCTCGTCTTTCCCTTGGAAGAAGAGTGGCTAACGACAGATTCTATCTTCTGCCTGGTCCCTCCTCACTCATTCACGAGTAATTATTATGTCTAGCCAGTCGCTCTCAAAATTCAATGTTGACACGCCTATATTCTCTAACGATCTGTGGATATGAAGAAAATATAAAATGAGTGAAATAAAAACGCAAATTAGTTATTCTAATCAGGGGGAAAAAATAAAACTGGCTGTTAAAGTGATTTTGAGTCTAGTGTTGACATAGAAGAGATTGGTATGTGGCTAGGGTGTGGCAGGGCGCTACCTAGGGGCTGGCTGGACGCTAGCTAGGCTCTGGCATGGCGCTGGCCAGGGATTAGCCGGGCCCTAGCTAGCGCCTGGGAAAAAATGGCAAAAAACCTTCTCTTATGGAGAATTGAATGTTCCGCAAAAAAGATCTCTTAACATTTTTCTTTAAATGCAATATTTTCCGAGATGTGCGGATTTAAAGAATCAAATGTGGAAAATTTGATTTACAATCGATTTTTATTTTCAATGATATTGAGTCAGTGATAAGGCAAACATATTTTCAAACACTCTGTGATAATAATTCGAATGAAGGAAGCATGGGGTCGATGTCGATAAGGAGTAACGGTGCTCACGCGCTTCTTATTTATGGCCACGAGGTGTGGCGTCTCGTATTATTAAAATCCACGGACGGCTTATC
Organism: Aleiodes alternator; assembly: GCA_963921955.1. Taxonomy (NCBI): domain Eukaryota; kingdom Metazoa; phylum Arthropoda; class Insecta; order Hymenoptera; family Braconidae; genus Aleiodes; species Aleiodes alternator. Next base: position 5,221,908 of record OY998099.1, on the reverse strand, counting down.
GTGCTTCCGTCCAAATGCCCGTGACATGGTACTGCCTCCCGGGCACACACATTGCTCTTAAGAGTGCTCGTATGAAAGAAGTTTTGATGAAGTTCATGTTCTTCGGGGGGGACTACATTCATGACATTAAATACGAAAAATAAGTCTCGTGAATTTATTGTGAAATTTTTATAGTGAAATTTTCGAAGTTCTTCGGTACGAAAAATGGTTGAAGTTGGAAGGTTGAGAAAATTTGAGGTGATATACATGTGTTTGATCGATTTTTTGAGATTTTTTTAGAAATTAATCAATTTTCTGAAAATTTCTGTTTTTTGAATTTTTTTTCGTTTTCAATTGTTGTGCAAAAATTCATAATGGGGATCGAAAGAGAGCTCATTTGCCACCAATTTATTTGTTTTCGAATGAATTTTGAAAAAATTTACATGAAATTTTAACTAATTTTGAAAAAATCCCTTTTTCCGTGATATTTCTTTCAAAAATGACGAAAAATTAGTGCAAAAACTCCATGAATCGATGGAAAATTAGCTCACCTTCAATCTCCATTTCTAAATTCCACAGCACGAGCATTAGAATCCGAAATAATCCCAAAAACGTAATTTTTCAAAAAAAAAATCAAATTTTGACCAAAAAAAGTGGAATTTTCCAACAAAAAAAGCCAAAAATTACTTCCGACACATGTTTTCCGCCTAAAATTTCCTCAGCTTTCCAATGGAATCATCAAAACACTTCTATCTCCAACCCTCTTCCAAAACCCTTCATTTTCCCCTAATAATCTTAAAATTATTGATAAAAGAAAGGAAAAATTGTTAAAACGTATCAGTAAAACCGCCGTCATTAAAATTTTGTTGATGCACCTCTTGAATAATTCAAAGCAAACCTAATTCTTTTAATTGAACACGCAGACGTGATTATTTTTTTTTTTTCATCAAATTCACGAAGCACCCAATTTTATTTATATCACAAATTAAAAGAGAAGTGCAATAACGTGTTTGTTTAAAAAAATGTCTTGTTAAATTTTTCATACAAATAAAATAATTCAGGACCTTTAAACTCGCCCACGTGGACAATTATATATATACATGTGTGTGTGTGTGCGCTTGTGTGTGTGTGTGTGTGTGGTTTTGGCCATTTAAAAAAGTCCGCGTGGACCACCTCGACGTACGGAAATATACACGGAATAAACTTTGGTACAGCAGGAGAGTTCGAAGGGGTGGGAGAAGAAGAAAAAAAAACTACTACCAATATACAGAGACTCCATGTACTACGAAACTCACCGGTTTAACATCCAATATAATACTCATCCCTCACACGTCGGTTTATTCCGAAATAGTTGCGTGTATTTCTGTTAGCACGTGCCTGCTATGGACTTTGTTTGTTATCTATCCATAGAAGCTTGTAGAGTTCATTATTTTTAATGGAAATAATTTAGAGCGATGACGAAATATTAGGAAGAGAGATTTGGATTCATTTCGAGTGAAAAATGTCATTTTTTTGGAAAACCATGAATTTTCTGCATTTCTCCGATTTTTATATGCCTTAAGATAGTATTCCAGTGACCTCAAGTACAGTCAACACTCTATTTTTCAATGCCGTATCAAAGATGGTATTTTTTTACATTTTTTAAAAAATTTTCATAATTTGCGACCGTGTATTTTATGAGATATGAATTATCAAAGTAACTGAAAGTAGCGGTGGTGGAGATGAAACGCCCTAAATCGGACAGAAATAACGAAATTACTAAGAAACCACAGGGTTGATCCATTATTAAAAAACAATTGACGAAGAGAACAGCATTTTAACTAAATAATAGAAGAAAAAAATATTCAATTCACCGTATAATTATCGAGAAATTTCAATTAGAAGGTAGTCGTAACTATTTGCCTCTCTCTCTATCTCATGCATATGATAGGTGATTAATGTGAAAAAATAAATTCGAGAAAAAAACAATTATATTCACAAACTGAAAATATGACTTTCGAATAGTTTAATCACTTTTTCCGGGTAAATTAAAGTACTTTTTCCCAAATTATTAACAATTAATTGGAAACTAACCTAAAAATTCTCATCCTTTCCTGTTTTATTGATTGTACTCTTGGATACTCCCTTAATTTCCGAAATATTCCACAAAAAAAGATGAGAAAATTTAATAAAATTCGTATCAATTCCTCCTACCCCTCCCCCCTCCCCAACGTCTGCATCTGAATTTCCTTCCAATTCCAGAGCAGACTGAAAAATAAAAAGTGCCCAGAACATGAAAAATTGAATCGAAATGTGTTCTTTCTCCATGACATGAGGAAAATAACATTCACCTGTCACCACGTCTTTGCCTTTTCCGTGTCCACGTGACTGCGTGACGAGTGTATATATATATATATATGTATATGTACATATCTTTGTATAGACTCGTTCATCCTAGTAAGGATAGTAGCCGCAGGTACAGAGAAGAGGTCATTCAACCTGAAATAGGCAAGAAGGTTGTGTTATAAAGCCGCAGATATTCCTTCCCCTTTGCTTGTCTGTCCTCGAATAGGTTTTTTCTACTGAATAAGATTTCCCATCCTTTTACATCATTCCTCCAACTACTATTTTACCCATCATAACCCCCTAGTGTGAAGTTTTCACGATTTAGTGCTGTCGCCTTTTTTTTTTCTCTTTCTTCTTTTTCTTCCTTTCTTGTAAAGGAGAAAATAAGAAATTGAAGAATCCGGAATAAGAGGAATCACGTTAGCATTATATACGTATGGATTTCCCGGTAATATCTTTTCCAGATGCTCACACGTATCTCTGGTGGCTTTGAACAGCAAGATCCCTTCTTCCGTACTATTTCTTATTACAGTGGAAGCTCATGCACATCAACTGCATACTGATGCATATCGATCTGAAAATGGAAGTCGATCGGGACTGTCTTTAAATGCTAACTATCGAGTATAATCACGTTTTATAAATTCTTTTTTTTTCAATTATTTTAATTAAATCACTAATTAAGGACGATTGTTTTGGGAAAATTGAGAAATTTTTGGATTTTTATCGTTTCATTGGAAAGATCGGAGAATTTGAGCCTGAAAAGTACTATAATGCAACTAAATTTGGTCCATTAGTCTTCGAGATATCAAAAAGTGAAGTCAATCAATTTTTTTCTACGGATTTTATTATCTTGGAGAGTACTTGATGAAAAGTAATTGTATTATACTACTTTTCAGGGTCAAATTTCCCGATCTTTCGGATGGAATCATCGAAATTCCGAAAATTCGACGAAAACCTCAATTTTAACGATAATTAAAATCTGAGAATAAAAAATCTTTATATACTCGAGTATTATCTCATTATTTTATTAATAAAGAGATACACGATGATAATTCAGTGTTTTAAAGAGGCAGCATGGGCATTAAAAAAAGCAGTAGTGACACTGATAATGCCAGAGATATTTGGTCACTGGATAATTTCACTCTTTTAATTACAAGTGGCAACATCGAAAATTAGCCGTTACTCCTCTGCGAACAACGATTACAAATATTTCTTCCTCAATTTTTTTTTTATTTTCTTGGGGCAATGAGAGTGTGTCCCATGTATTCGCTTGTCACAGTTGATTATCGGGGCAATATTGTATGATCGTTTGGGCATGCTCGAATCGAGCCAAAAAAGGTGGCGAAACTCGAGGAGAGTTTAACGGTGGATTCAAGTTGTTTATTCTTGAAAATGATTGCCTGTGCCCTTATTTAATGAGAAAATATATATTTGAGGTAGTAATCTAAAGTATGGTCGATAAAACAGAAAAAATGAGGATTTGTGGGATAGTTTCCAATTAATCGCTGATAATTCGGGAAAATGTGCTTTAATTCACCTGAAAAAGTGATTGAACTATTCGAAAGTCATGTCTTCAGCTTGTGAATATAATTTTTTTTTGTTCGTCGAATTTCTTTTACATCACTAATCTCTTCACGAATTGGAGAAAATCATTTTGCTAAATCTATTATCTTCCAGAATTTTTCCTGAAAAGGCACATCTACAAAAAAATCTGAAAAAATTCAGCAACAATGGAGACATGCCAGAGCATCTTTCTGAATTTTTTCAGATTTTTTCATGAGGAGCTTCACTCTGGAAAAAATTCTTATATATTTTTCAAAATTTTACTTTCTATTAAATTTATTTTTTCCTAGAATTTCTCGTAGAAAGGCGCTTTAACGAAAAAATCTGAAAAAAATCACCAACAATATAGACCTGCTAAAGCATCTCTGCAAATTTTTCTAGATTTTTACGTGAAGTCCTTCGCTCAAAAAAAAATATTCATATTTTTTAAACAATTTTCTTCATTAAATTCATAGTTTCCCAGAATTTTTTTCAGAGAAAATTTCTTTTAAGAAAAATCTGAAAAAATTCAACAATAATGCAAACTTATTGGGGCATTTTCTTAATTTTTTCCAGATTTTCTTAATCATATGCATAAGATAGAGAGAGAGAGAGGCAATTAGTGACCGACTACCTTCTAATTGAAACTTCTCAATAACTCTACGGAGAATTGAATATTTTCGGTAAAAAATTATGGAAAAAATTCAAAAAAATATCGTCTTTGAAATGGCATGAAAAAAAATAATGGGTCAACCTTAAAAAAAAAAATTCTTGCTTTCACCTGTGAGAACTGTGTTCTTTTCTCAATTCTACTAGTTATGATAAAAGAATTAATTTATTATTCTTCACAATACTTTGGAGTCAATCAATCATCATCACACGTATTACAAGCGGATCTTATCTACCGTAACTAATTGCGTGACGATGAGTAGCATCGGGCATTATAAAACCGCAAACCCGATAAATGCACGTAAATGTCAAGGGAAATTATTTTTTTTTCAACATTAAGATTAACATTTATTCTTGACTCGAACATTGAGATTAATCATCTTCATTTGACTATTTTCCTATGAATTTTTTTTATTTAATTTTATTAATGTTCTTTTTTTTATTTTATGATTCTATCATTTGCAGAGAGAGGCCACTGAAGTGAAAGAGCAACAATGATGTGGCTACGTGTCATTCACGTTCTCCAAGTACTCACACTGACAGCTGCCACTGGGGACTTTCGTCACATCTCTTACGAAGGTAAAAAAATCAAGATAAGAAAATATGAAAAATGAGAGTAGTTTTAATGCGACGAGTTTGCACGATTTTATCGGGTTTTATTTTTCCACAAATATTTGCGGAAAATAGAGGAGATACCAGAATATTTGAGAATATTTGTAGATCTTCTTTGCAATTCTTGAAATTCTTTCTAAAAAAGGTAATTTCCAAAATTTCTCCATCTCACTTAGTTTCCAAGACATTCTTAGAAAGAACTGAACGTGAAAATCGACTCAAATTTATGAAATTCTCAATTTTCATGCAATTTTTTTTTTAGTCCACTTTATCCCCTTTTTTTTGATAATAAGCGAGATAAGGCGATCTTGTCCTAATCTATTTTTTAGAGAATTTCAAGAGCTACAAAAATTGTTTCGGGTAAAATTGCTCTATCTCGCTTAATTTCCAAGATATTAAAGGAAAACTGCATCTGAATATCAACTGCAATAATCAAAAAATATTTGACATTAAAAACCTCTTTAATTTCTTTATCAATAATTACCGAATTAAATTCTCCATTTCAATACTTGAAATCAGAAAATTATCCGCAAGCAACTTCATCGTATCACGTTCACACGATAGCCCCAATGAATTAATGAAAACGCGTAACGGTAAACTTGAAAAAAGAAAAAAAAATGCTTTCCCAACATCATAATTGGATCAAACATCGATGTCCTTCATCAATCAACCAGATACTTTCATCATTTTTTTTCTCCTCTTCCAAGTTTCTGCCCTCTTTCACCTCATTATCCACCACTTTGGTCAATGTTGAATAATATCTTCGCTTGGGAAACAGAGTGGCGTAAGTCCTTATACTTTTTTATAGCACTTACGCCACTTTCTTTTTAAGACGTCTTAGAAACAAAGTGGCGTAAGTGCCTATACTTATGCATGACACTTATATCACTTTAATTTTAAGATGTCTTAGAAACAAAGTGGCCCAAGTACTTATATTCATGCACAATACTTACACCACTTAGTTTTTAAGACGTCTTAGGAATAAAGTGGTATAAGTGTCATGCTTATATCTAGGATTTATGCCACTTTGTTTTTAAGACGTCCTAGAAATAAAGTGGCGTAAGTCCCTATACTTATGAATGACACTTACGCCACTTTCTTTTTAAGACGTCTTAAAAACAAAGTGGCTTAAGTGCTACATTAATGAACAATACTTAGGCCACTTTATTTTTAAGACGTCTTGAAAAGAAAGTGGTGTAAGTGCTATACTTAGGAACAATACTTACAGCACTGTATTTTTAAGACGTCTTAAAAACAAAGTGGCATAAGTGCCGATAATCATGCACGATAGTTACACCACTTTATTTTTAAGACGTCTTAGAAACAAAATGGCTTAAGTGCTATAATCATGAACAATACTCGAGCCACTTTATTTCCTAAAACAAAGTGGCGTAAGTGCCTATACTCATACACAATACTCACGCCACTTTGTTTTTAAGCCTTCTGAGAGACAAACTGCCATAAGTGCCTATTTTTAAGCATAACATTTGCGCCACTTTGTTTTTAAAGGCGAGAATATTAAGAGCCAAAGTAATATTCGTATGCAAGAGTAGGTAGAAGATCATCAAGTCGATCAAAAAAGAGTTGTCCACATCTCTCAGCGAACACTGAGCATAATGTTACCGTTGTGAGTGTTCCACTTTGTATGAAAACAAGCCCAGCAACTTTTCCATAGCTACTACGTCTTATTTAAAAAATATAATGATAATAAAAGAAAAAAAAACATCAGCCATTAGTTTTCATCATCTTTTGCATCTTTATACGGTATTATATATAAAAATAATAATAATAATAATAATAATAATATGGGGTTTTATGTCGTGTAACCGCTCCCATGGAATCATGGAATCTCTGCGCATGTATTAAATCCATAAATTGAGGCATTTGGTTTATCATCTTGTTGCCTTTTCCTTTTTTTTTCTTTCTCTTTTATTATCTTCTGAAAACAACTGGGGAAGTGCAAGTTAAAAACCATAGAAAATTGTTATCCTCGGATTTAGATTGAAGGTAGTCATGATGATGCTGCTGAATGGAGGCTCAGGTTCACCGGAAAATCAATGTGGCATTAAGTTATTTTACCGTTTTATGATGTCCTGATTTTATGAAATAAATTCATTTGTAATGGAAATTGGGGCAATTTGAGAATTTTGATGATATGGCGAGAATTAAGGGGTTTAGAAGAAAATGTCAGGAAACACTTTTTCTAGAGAATTCAATTTTCTACAAAAAAGGTCTCTTCATAAATTTCCGTAACATTAACGGCGTTTGATATATTTCAGGGATAGTTCAGAAGTGAAATTCAAACATTAAAAAAGTGGATTTTTTTTGTTATTTTTTTCTTTTTAATATCTCGGAAAATGAGCGAGATAGCGAAATTTTCGTGGAAACCTTTTTTGTAGCTCGCAAAATTCTCTCAAAAAAGATTCAGGATGAAACGGGCATATATTCAGTAGTTCCTGAGATACTCCAATTTTTTTTTCACTACTGGTTTATATTCTCTTCTTCTCTTTTCACTTGAACTATTTGAATAATTAAGTACCGCCATTTGGATTATTACGGAGAATGTGAGATTGAATTGTTATTAATGAGAAAATTCAATGAAATTTTACCGTTTTACCACGTTCCAATTCTCATATCCAACACAATTTTCACAAACACATCCAACCATATAAAAATAATAAAAATAAGTAAAAAAATGAAAAAAAAAAAGGCGTAATAATATTCTATACGTAAGATAACTATTTCCCTCGCAGTAAATAACCCCAGGGTGCACTCTAAACTCCACCATTACCACTTATCAATTTTTTCCAACCAATTGAAATTGCAAATAACTTAACAGTTTTAGATAATTTCTAAATTCTCAATTTTTCTTTCTTTTTTTTTGTGAAAGTAGATTGAAGTAATGACTTTTCAAAATAAATATTTATTTAATGAAAAATTTCTTCATTTTGGAAATTGATGAAGACACGTTCTTTTTATTCGAATTCATTATGTAGCTTTGGAAACTGTGTACAAAAAAGGATTAGGGTAGAATGGGCGTATCTCCATTAATTAATTTTCGAGATATTTCATTGATAATTCACAAAAAATGGAGTTTTTTCTGTTTTTTTTGAAAAAAATATTTTTTCTCCTTTTGGAAACTAAGCGAGATAGGGCGGATTCTATTTCAATACTTTTTCTAGAGCATTTGAAAGAGTTTCAAAGAAAGGATTGGGCCAAAATCGCTTTATCTCCCTTAATAATTCTAAATTTTCTTTTTTTTTTCTTGTAAAAGTAGATTGAATTAATGACTTTCTCGAAATAAATATTTACTCAACAAAATGAAGTAAAATTAAAAATAAAACTTTATTTTTCACTTTTGTGTACTGAAAAATTCAACGAATTTAATTGGATTTAATCATCCATCGATGATTAATTCACATTGTAATTATCATAAATTACAATTAATGTCCAGAAAAAAGGCCCTCAATTTAAAAATGTTGAAAAAAAAAAATATCCTCATTTATTCACGAACTCTCTGGAATTTAAACTTCTTGTTTTGATAATAAAGTGTTTCATCAGTAGAAAGTGGAATATAATGTGAATCATACTTTCTACAGCTATTAAGATAATAGTATTTGTTTCATTCTCCAATCGACCAAAAAAAAAAAAAAGAGAAAAATTACTCGAATAGGCATTAACATATCGATGAAGATAATTTTACTGTACTATATTTTGTGTGTGATGGCCTTTTGCAGATCAAGTTGACTCCAACTCCTTTATTTTTTATTTTCCATTTAAATTCACTATAAAAAAAATGCTATATTATCGAAAACAAATGTAGAGGGATCTTGTGCACCGTGACGTTGGCAATACGATACTTATCATGGACGTCCATGGGGTTCCCCCGGGTCACGTCTATTCTCACTCTGTCCCTCGGCATTATATATCCCTATTTCTCCTTTTTTTTTTTAAACTATTATAAATCGAAACGTTATTAAAAGCTGTCCCGTAAGCCGATCGTTTAACGATATTATCGACATTATAATGCTGCTATTATTATCGCTCAGTCTCTAAATCGCCCTCAAAACTTCACTTCCGTATTATCCAAATGTAGTCCAGTATCGATATTCACGTGATTGCCATCTTGGCGCCAATTTTGAATGAAAAATTGTTCGAAAAAAGTCAAACGATTTTTTACTATTTCAAAAAAGCAAAAGGATCTCGAAAACCGTTAGGTTTACAAGGATTTGTCAGGAGACCTTTTTTGTAGAGAATTCAATTACCTACAAAAATAGTCTCTTAACAAATTCTCCTAAATCTAACGGTTAACGAGATCCCTTTACTTTAATTTGCCCCTTTTTTTCATGAAAATGTTGCAATAAATCTTGCAGTTCATCTTTAACCTCTCTCCGAGAAATAAAAATTTTTATGCAATTTTTTCTACGTTTAAATAGGTGATACCTTATTAGCGCCACTTGTAATTAGGTAATTACACATCACAGCTACAACATTTAGTGTTTTGTGTGTCACGCGCCACCGGCGACAGTTTGCAATTTTTTTCCCTCTATACATAATTATATCGCAAGAAAATATCACAAATTGAAGCATAAGGTGGATTACACACCTTCACTCTGTTTAGAGTATAATAAAAATGAAAAAAAAAAAATGGCGGCTGAATAGAGAGAAACCCCGAGAGACTGTAGAAAATGGATTTATGATGAGAAATGATGACTTCGCGTATTTGTGAAGAATTTAAAATGCAAGAATGATTCAAGTCTCATTAAAAACTTGAAAAAAAAATGAGTGAGAAACGCTTAAATGAAGAGATTTCGGAGCTGTATAAACTTGCGAAGTGGCTGTGTTTGAGGTTAGGTTAGTGCTGTTGCGCAATAACTCGGAATTTTATGATTATGATTAGGGCCGAGATGTTGGTGTAAGGTTTGATCTAGGCTGAAGTTGCCTATAAATAACACCCATTTTAAATAGTTATTAATGCCAAATGGACATTTATAAACGTTGAAATGACTTAATAAACGTTGAAGAATTCGTGTTTTCCAACAATTTAAAGAATTGGTCAACATTTGGATATTATTCATTGTGATGAGTTATTCTACGAGTTCCCTCAAAAGTTCCTCTGGAAGTTCCCCTAGAAGTTCATCTGGAAGTTCTCCTAAAAGTTCCTCTAAAAGTTCCTGCAAGAGTTTTGAATGCTCATAAAGTCAGTTTGACGTTTATAAATGTCAGTTTAACATTCATAATCATTCAGAATGTGTTTGATTCAGAGGCAAATTCAGTCTAGATCGAACCGTACACCAACGTCTCGGCCATAGTTATGGTTGTCTGCGTCGATGAATTGAACACAAGGAAACATATCATAGCCTTAGGAACAAAGAGGCGTAAGTGCTGTGCATAAGCATAACACTTACACCCTTTTACCTCTAAGGTGACGCTATAAAATGTTGCAGAATCACAATAAAATAGGGACAACCTCGGATTTGTTTATTATCTGTATTCGTGAATTCTTCTTGGTGCTACCGGCCAGTCTTCTCTCCTCGGAGATAAACAAGCTAACCAGGCTCAGCGCTAACCGTTGTGTATACCAAGGTTATATCGCACCACGTACTGTGCATATGTAATAGCGGCACTTGGAAGAAGCGAACGACACACAGTCTCTCTTTATTGCATTTTGTGTTGGGTATATTCGCGCAAGAACGAGACGGGAATAGGGGAAAAAAAAAGAAAAAAGTTGGAGAGAATATTCATGAGGCGAGCATTACCGCGTGTGCACTTGGGATGCTACCACTTGGAAAATATTGACATCATCCTCCAGGCCATACTGTGCCAACACACACACATCGACGAATACGTGGTGTGTCACTTGGTCAAGTATCTTATTTTATAATTGAAGAGATATGGAAAAATAGAGATATTTTCTCAGGGTTTTTGCTGATAAAATAGAGGGGAGAGGGGGGATTTGTGCGGTCGATGAAGCAGAAAAATGAGGATTTGTAAGTTAGTTTGCAGTTAATTGCTGATAATTCGGGGAAAAGTCCTTCAATTTACCCGAAAAAAGTGAATGAACTATTCGAAAGTTATATCTTCAGCTTGTGAATATCATTATTTTTTGTTTCTCGAATTTTTTTACATTACTAATCTCCTATCACGTGCATGAGATACAGAGAGAGACAAATAGTTACGATTCCTTTCTAATTAAAATTTCTCAATAACTATACGGTGAATTGAATTTTTTTTTCTTCTATCATTTAGTTAAAATGCTATTCTCTTTGCCCATTGTTTTTAAATAATGGGTCAACTGTGTGATTTTTTAGTAATTTCGTTATTTCTGTCCGATTTAGGGCGTTTCAACCACACCACCGCTATTTTCAGTAACTTTGATAATTCACATCTCATGAACTGCACGGACAAAAATTATGAGAAAATTCAGAAAAATGTGAATAAATGTCATCTTTGATGCGGCATCAAAAAAATACGACCTTAAACAATTTTTTTTTTTTTCGTTCCCGAAACCAATGGAGATACGCCCTTTTTGTCATAATCCTTTTTCGTAGCTCCAGAAATTCTGTACAAAAACTGTTTAGATTAAAAAGGACATATCTCCATTATTTTCAAAAAATGAACTTATTTTGTTCTACCTCTTTACGAATGAATTTATTTCAAGTAATAATTGAGTTATTTCAAAAAATTGGAGAAAATGTAGAAATAATTTTTTTTTCAATGGAATTGAGTAAGTAATGCACTACTGCCTCAATTTTCAGGATTTTTTGATGAATTTCTCGGGAGATTTTTTTTCTTGTAAAATACCAGAAGATAAAAGACCCGAGAATTCACCGTGAAGCACTTGAAAAAATACTTCGACACGCCTAGTTATCCCCTAGTCACCGCCTAGTGTGGAGGCCGATCACAAAGCGTACACCGGGAAGCCCCGTTTCACCGAGACATTCCACGTTAAAGTTCTCCTATCTCTCTCTTCTCTCTGTCTCTCTTCTCATAGGGACCGGGGGGAAAATATGTTTCTGATTTACGACAGGACCACGTGATTTACAATCCCGCATGTTAGTTTCAGTGTGCTCGTCCACATGTGCCAGAGTATTATGCGTATGTCAGGCCTCAACCACTCCCACCTGACGCACATTTCATGAAAAATTGGTAGTTAACTCGAGTCTCTTTTAACTCTTTTAATTCTACTTCGTAGCATTCACAGACGAAAAAGAATTTATGGTGGAAAAAAAATTGTTCCAGTTTTATAGGAAAATGGAATTTGAGATTTTTCGTAATGAAAATTGCGGGAAATCAGTGGAAATACTTGAGGTAGAATATTTGTGATGATTTCATTGAAAACAGGAGAAAGTCTCAACTGGAAAACATGTGTCATAATGAATTTTTAAAATTTTTTCTGATTGAACAAAATTTTTTCTGTTTTTTTTTTTGGGAATATCTCAGGTTTTAATTCTTATATCGTGAATAGACGATGACCAGTAGAAAGATGGGCTCATTTCCTATCAGTTTAAGTGATTTTCAATGAATTTTTCAATTTTCCTTGAAAATTTAGAATTTATTTCATGAAAATCAGTTTCCTTTTCTTATTTTTTCTTATTTACCTGAAAAATCGATGAAAATTGATTTCACCCCCCCCCCCCTTCCCTCCATTGATAGGAAATGAGCGTATTTTGAACCTCTTCTTTGACTTTTGACGCTACACCAATTATAATTCCAGATATTTCCAAGAAACTGAACAATTTCCATTAAAATTCTTGAATTTTCAAAAAAATTCTAAAATTCAACTTTGACACGTGTATTTATAATGCGAAAATATAAGAAAAATATATCTTCTTCCTCAAAATCCCCCCCCCCCCCCCTCTTTGCAATTTCCCCTTTTTTCCTAATTTATTTGCTCTTCTAATGTATCAAATACAATTTATTATTCCCAGCAATAGACTCGAGCTTGATGAAAGAATTGCGAGTAAGCGTGGGCGAATCACCGGCACGCGCCTCTTACATCCCGATTGGGTTGTGTCGAGCGATAGTCTCCCGCAGGACGAGCCCACGTTCACTACACATTACCTACTATTTTCATCTATATATATGTATATATATCTATATATATAAGACGTCTGTACATATAAATTTCACTTACTGCTCAGCAATTTTCTATTCCACCTCTCTTTCTCCATTCCTCCAACGCTCTTTATCGAGCCAAACACATGGCGTAGTTGCCTTTTTCATAAATTCAAATTGTTCCCGCTAAAACTGAATATTCCCGCTCATTATTTTGAACGAATCGTTCAATTTAAACGCCAGAATATATATATGAAAGTTTACAGCCTCAACCTCTTTTCTCTCCTCATCAAAATTAATTGAAATGAACAAACAAAACGTTTGTGTTCCGGCATTTGTTAAATTTCTGAGAATTTACACGCGTGACTTCACGGAAACGCTTTCCGCGTGCCGGAAGTACCAATGCGTTTCTCTTGATGCGTTATGTTTGTTTATAAAAGGAAGATGGGGAATTGAATGCGCGCGATGCGATAAACAGTTTTAAGAAAAAGATTCATATTTTCGAACGTCATTCCCGATCGATCATTATCAAATATCGATTAATCGATTCGATGTCTCGCAATAAATTCGAGATATCGAAAATTATTCGATAATTCCGTTGCACATATTTTTCTGTTTTGGTTCGAGAGCAATCGTCAGATCGATCAGTTTCAAATATCGATTAATCGATGTCAAAATTCGATTAATCGAATTTTGGATTATTCGATAATTCCGCATCGTTTCATCCGTTTCAGTTTTAGGGGATCATCTGTTTGAGTTTCAGAGGCCTCAAACTTTCGATTAATCGATGCTACATCTCGCATTAACTTCGAGATATCGCATTCAATTCGATGGTTTCATTGCATCTCTTCCAGTTAAAGAAAAATTTTCTGTTTTAATTCAAGGTGAAACAACTTTCGATCTATCATTTTTAACTATCGATTAATCGATGCGATATCTCGCACTAAATTCGAGATATCGCAATTCGATAGTTTCGATAGTTCCACCCGTTTTTGTAACCTGCGCCTTTCTTAATATAAAGGGACAAAATCGAAAATCCAAGAAAATTCGACAAATGGCGATTTAATAATTTTCCTTCGCAAATATCTCGGAAACGAGAGGATTTACGAGGATTAATGTTCAGACCTTTTTGGTAGCAAATTCGATTCTCTAAAAAAAAGGTATCTTCATAAAATTATCTAAACTCAATAGTTTCCCAGTTATCCTTCAAAAAACGAGAGCTTTCCGCCGAATTAGAATTCTACTCGATTAAATCGTTTTTACAAAAAAAAAACAAAAATGTTAAAAATAAATATTGTTCCCGCGAGACACTACCAAATGTGGAAGAAACCGAGGAACTCAACTTGCTCATACTTCTCACGTACACCTTATACGGAATTCCAGTGGTTAAGTCGTTTTGCTATAAAATCACCATAAAATCAACCCTCGTTTATGAGTTCAAAATGGGCTACCAAGTTTAAAAAGAGAGAAAAAAAAAAAGAAAAAAAGACGCTGTCTATTTTTACATATTCATTTTTTTACAGACACGAAAATGAAATCGTTTTTTTTTTTTTAACGCGCCACTGTGAAGAAGGAACTCGTCTTTTTTGTGTCTCGCACGCCTATTTGCAAGGAGAATTTATTTTGATGAAGATCAAAAAAGTTTTCAACAAACCGTAAATAAATTCTTCGCTACGGTTTCTCGTGCCTCGTTACTGTTTTTTTTTTATTTTTTAAGGGGGAGGGAGGGGGTTGCTTCAGTGGGTGTCGAAAAACGTGTTCTTAAGAAGTGAAGAATATATACTCGAAGTAGAAGGGCGTGACCAGATCATGGAGGCTGCACTTTTTTTTTCATTGCTTTTTTTTCATTATTTGAAGCTGAAAAAAGATGTTCAAGATCTACCCGTATGCAGAATATTTACTTTTTTTTTATATTCATTTTGCGTTTGGAGAGGGCCTTTTGTTTGGCCAACGAGTGCTTTGGATGATGGCTTTTTACGATAAAAAAAACAATGGGAAAATATTTCTTGTAGTTTATATATATTCTTTATTCGCGTCATTTGGATATTTATATTTTCGATTCGAGAGATTATGTGAGAAAATTTTTTGATTCACTTTTGAGAGTGCATATCTTTTAGGCAAGTGAGTTTAGGAGAAAATATGAAGAGACATTTTTTGTGGAGAATTTCATTCTCTACAAAAAAGGTCTCCTGAGAAATTCTCATAACTCCAACGGTTTTCGAGATCCTTTCAAAATAACAGGATTTCTATTTATTTTCATCAATTAAATCAATGAAAAATCCAAGAAAAATCTCAATTTTATTAATAAAAAAAAAGGCGGAATATTGTAGAAAACAAATTTCATTTAATTTAAAATAATTACATGAAATTATTTAATCCTTCTCACATAATTTACAAAGCAAAACAATTACATCCACCAATTATCCTAAAATGTAATAATCTTCTCACAATCCAATTGCGGTATAAAAATTCCCTCAAGCAATATTCTCCAGTATATTCTGAAACCCAACTCCCCGAAGGTCAATGGCTTCTTTTGCCTCTTCCCCTTTTTTTATTCTCCCCCCCCCCCTTCCCCATTATTTCTTCCTTCATTCTCCTCTTTTTTTTACTCCTGAAAAAAACCACGTATTTTTGGGGATATAACCCAGGGAGAATCCAGTAATTAAGGCTACGAAATAACCCAAGAAGATCCCAATTATCACGTCAATCCAATTGGTGATATACACAAACGTAAATTGAGAACTTTTTCATTCTTTCCACATCTTCTCTTTTATATGTGCCTTTTTTTTTCTTCTTCCTACCAAATAGGTATCCGTATTCCCCCAGTTTATCTCAACAGATAGTCGAGTACTTTTCTCTCGAGGATTTCGCCTCCAGAATCCGGCAATTAGCCGATCCAATTATCGCGTCAATCCGTGAGGAGGGGGAGGGAGGGGGGAAGGGGCTCCTCCTCTTGGAGGCTTCTTTATTCAGAGGATAAATCGCTTTTATTTACCCCTATCTCAACATAACCCTTTTTCTCACATCCTCTCAAGGTCATTGGTCCGCCCAAAAAAAAGGGGAAGTGCCTGAAGACCATTGCTCCTGAGGATTTCCCTGATAACTCGTAAAAGAATGGGGGGAGGGGGGGGGGGGGTGAGAAGATTTAGCCTTTATTGGTGTTGAAAGGGCGCATTTCCGTTATTTACTGAGGCATTTCTTTCCAAAAAAAACAGACATTGCGAGATTTGGTCGAGCTTCGATAATCGACATCAAAATCCTGTCACGCCGCAATTTCATTGGTTGACCGGGAAACCCACGAGTTGCGCGGGACATTCAAAAGAACCGAATATCATGTGTGGGTCATGTATGTCTGTTAGAAAGAACAATTTCGCACGAGTTTTTAATGATACGTGATTTGATTTTTTAGGGGAGATTTTTATTAAATACTCTGTTGTAATAATACCGATTTTGAAATAGAGAAAAATCATGTTTGATTATCCATGAGATTTTCATGAGAAATGAGAAAGAAATTCACATATTACCACATTTAAGGTTTGATTACCTAGACCCAGATAAATAAAAAAAAGCGTTTTGCATCAGAATATCGTGCATAATATGTTACATTTCTTTCCATTAACAGAAACAAGCATTTATGATTTAAAAAAGAAAATTTCCTTTTTAATTCTGAAAAATGATGACGCATGAGAACATGTATTATTATTGATTTGGTTAAAATCGCAATTTGCAAGGTGGAAACGTCATGATCTAGTCGGAAACCAAGCGAGATAGAGCGATTTTGCCTCACTCCTTCCAAAATTAATTTTTTTCTTTAATCTAAAAAGTTCGTCATTAGCATGATAGAGAGAGAGTAGAGTAGGTGAACATCGTGAAAAGTTCATGTAAAAAACCCTATATATGTAAAAAAAAACCCTATATCGTCCTTTCAAAATTCTCTACAAAACAACCTCAGGCTAAAAAGGGCGTATCTCCATCCGACACATTTTCAACAAAAAAAAACGCTAAAATAAAATTTCGACTCGTGTTTTACAGTTTTTTCCCTCGTAATTAAGCAACAATAATGCAATCATGTGTCTCTCCGACAAATGCACGAAATTCACCCTTTCACCCCCCCCCCCTAACGACCCTGACTACTACCTTAAAAAAATAAAAAAATAAAAATGAGAGGAAAAAAAAAAGAAACAAACATTGAATTGATTCTGTCGTGGCACAACATGGGCACGTCCTTGATTCGACTTTCAATGGGCAGTTGTTGCAGGCTCAGTGGCATCGAATGGCGCGACAAATCTGCCCCCGTACACATACATTGTATAGCTATATGTCTCGCCACTCGAAACGACAAAAAATCACCCGCATCTCAATCACGAAACGCAGAATATCTCTGTCTCTTTCTGAGTTAGTTTCTCTTGTTTCTTTCATCGTGTCTTCTCTCATCGTCTACCTCGTTTCATATATATGGCAAGGAACTCACTCACTGGTTTTTCTTACTTCCCTCATGTACCAACCGTGTGTACAGAGCCATTCGCCCATTAGGGTCGAAGACCTGTCCAACGACGTATGGAAGAGGCTGAAGCCACTTTCCAGCCTAAGAATGCACTTCACGTACAGAGAAGTTTTTTTCATTCCTTCTAGACTTTACGAGAATGCACTTGAAACTTCGAATTATTGTGGAAATGACAAAAAAATTGAATTTCAATTGAAATTGAAGGGAAAAAAGGGAATAATTGGGTGAATTAAATTCTTTGGGTGATTGAATTGAAGGAATTTGTGGATTTTAATGGTTTCAATGGAAAGAACGGAAAATTTGAGCTTGGAAAATGGTATGATGCAATCGATTTTGGATCAGTACTTTTTGAGAAAATTGAAAAAAAATGAAAAGTGTCAATTTTTAGAAATTTTGAAATTTTTGTTACAATTTGAGAGGCGTTGGAAGAAAAAGGATTGCATTATACACTTTTCTGGAATAAAATTTTCCGATTTTTCCGATGCGATCACTCAATTCATCGTAGAATATCGGATTTTGAGTGATCATCGTGGATTACAACATTATCAATGGAATTAAAGGATAAATGGAGAAGTATCCAATCCAGATAACTGAGAATGAAACGCCCGATCTCAAAGAGAATCATTAGCGTCACGCACGACATTTATGGGATAGAATAAACCCCTCAAACCGCCCAGATCAGGTGAAAAGAGGATTGAGGATGAATTGTGAGGGAAGTAATAACAAAGAGGAAGTAGAGAAGGATAAACCACTTGCGTCACGCAGAGAGCGTTCCTACACTTTTTTCATCATTTGTCTTTAATATTTTCAATTTCAGGGAAAAACAAATTATATAATTTTTGTAGGGGTGAAGGCCTTTACCAATGAAATCGTGAAGAAATTACACAAGAATTTGGACATGCTAGAGCACTTGCCTGATTTTTTCCATCGAGTTCTTTACTCCTAAATGAAAATCGATCAATTAACCCCTTATTTTTTTGATGCCACATCAAAAATGATATTTTTTTACATTTTTCTGAATTTTTTCGTGATTTTTGTCCGTGTAGTTTATGAGATATGAATTATCAAAGTTACTGAAAATAACAGTGGTGGGAATGAAACGCCCTAAATCGGACGGAAATAACGAAATTACTAAAAAACCACAGGGCTGATCCATTATTTAGAAACAATTGGCGGAGCGAACAACATTTTAACTAAATAATAGAAGAGAAAAATATTCAATTCACCGTATAGTTATTGAGAAATGTTAATTAGAAGGTACTTGTAACTATTTGCCTCTCTCTCTATCTCATTAATAATGTAAAAAAAATTCGAGAAACAAAAAAAAATTATAATCACAAGCTGCACACAGAAAAAGCTGAGCATAGAATATGAACGGAGCATTTCATACAATATGATTTGGCCTTTGACATACAATATACTCTAATTATGCATGTTTCATGTACTTGACTCTTGCATAAAATATGTATCATTGTCCATGAAATATGTACTAATAGGGGTAAAGCATGTACTAATATGTTTACCTTGAACATATTTTATGTACTAATAGTGCATGTTTTATACAAAAAACAGTAGTACATATTTTGTGCACTACATAGTGCATATAATATGAACAGAAAGTTCACATTCTATGCTCAGTTTTTTTCTGTGTGTGAAGATAGGGGAGAGTGGGGCAAAATGGACCCTCATAGTAATATGATTAAGGATTTTTTTTCAGGATGAAGGACTCGTCGAAAAAATCTGAAAAAATTTGAGAGAATCCTCCAATATATCTTCATTGTTTGTAAATTTTTTCAGATTTTTTGGAGCATTCGCTGCTTTTTTAAAAAATCTTGAGTCATCTCATCTTTTAGGGCCATTTTACCCCACTCTCCCCTATGACTTTCGAATAGTTCAGTCACTTTTTCGGGTAAATTAAAATACTTTTTCCTGAAGCAATTAATTGGAAACAAACCTACAAATTCTCATTATTTTCTGTTTTATTGACCGTACTGGAGTACTACCTTAACATCCATTTTCCTCCCTTGAAATACAATTTTTTCAAAATTCCTTCTGTTAATTCAATGAATTTGCAGAAAAAAAAATCAGCGATTGATCTCGATCGAAGATCAATGAAGGACGGCGTTACTCCACGTACAAACTTCTTCTTGTGTTTCCCTCTAATTCTCTCCTCTTCTTCTTTTTCTTTCTCAATTCTCCTCTGTGTTTCACTGCCAGTATTTTTTTTTCCTCCTCCTTTTTTATACTGTACTGATACACTGGCATTGTCGTCACCAATGTGCCTCTCCATGCTTCAAACCAACTCTTTTTCTCTTTTGCAAACGTAGTAGTAAGGCAGTCACGTTCGACAAAACCGGACCATTCGTAAAACGAAACAATGAGCATCTCATAATTATTTCTTATTTTCTTTTTTTTTGTCCTTTGAAATCTTGTTTCACTGCCATTGAGAAAGAACTTGTGAATTGAAAAATAGTGGGTTGCTTTGTATTTTTTCGGTGGAATGCTCCGGAATAATCGAATGAACCGGTTTCTTTTTTTCTCTTTTTTTTATCTCAAATAATTTAGAATTTAGGGATTAGAAATTGTGCAATTTTAATTCCGGAGATTTGGGAGAAAGGAATTTTCAAGATTCTTGCATAATTTGATCATTCAGAAGAGGCCACGGGTGATTAATGCCTCTTAACACTTTATTTCAATCGAATTAAATAATTATTCAATCGATTATTCAATTCCACTGATTAATCAATCAGAAATGGAAAATAAGAATCCATGATAAAAAAAATCGAAAGTTACGAAATTTCTCACGGATTCCACTTCAATTATCTCCGAAATGGGTTGATTTAGGGGGAAAATTCAGGAGAGCTTTTTTCTAGAGAATCTATTTTTCCACAAAAAAGGTTTCTTGATATTTTCTCCTAAATCTGCTTGCTGGAAAGATACTCTTAAGAGAATCTCTCCATATGATTATTTCACGGATTTTCTGTTATTTTCATACTAATTCCATTATTTTGGAGGTATCTTGTAGATCATTGGTTTCACGAGAATTTACCAAGAGACCTTTCTTGTAAAAAATTAAATTCCCCACGAAAAAGGTCTCTTGACATTTTCCCCTAAACCCATTACTTCCCGAGATCCCTTTGAGAAAAGCCATTCCCAAAATTTCCATGCTCACGATATTTTTTTATTTATTGCATTAAATATTAGAAAAAAAAAACCATTGAATATTCCCATTTCTCCGATTCCCCGAAAGCCTTCGTCTCCCATCCATCTCTTTTCCTCGCCTTTTATTCTGCACGAATAAAAAGGCGAAGAAGTAGGCGATGAGGGGGAGGAGAAGGAGGGACAGGGGGTTGAGGGGGGTATACGTTGGCCCACAGGATTTCTTCAGAGAGATCAGGTTATGCTAACTGGAGCCTGTGCCGTCCGATGCATACTTATATGCTCCGGACTACCTTCGGTGAATCGTTTTCTTCTGCCAAAGGGAAGAGACGAGATAATGGAGTAACTGAGTCCAAGTAAGAAGAGAAAGAGAAAGATAAAAAGAAAAATAAAGAAGTGTATATCTCGGGCATATAAGGGAGTCAGAGTTGCGTGCAAGGCGAAAGAGGAGTTTTGCCGCAGGCAAACTCAGCTCCTCAAGAGTCCAGCAAAAAAAAAAAAAAAATGAAAAAATGAAGAAAAAAATGAAAGAAAATGAAATAAAAGGGGAGAGAAAGAGGAGTAGTCGATGCAACGTCCTTGCCCAGACGACGTCGGCTCTCTGCACTTTTTCTCCATCTCTCTCCTTCTCTTTCTCTCTTTTTCTCATGAAAGCATGATTGCGCTCATCCGATTCATCCACACGGCCTTCGTGAAGAGAAATAAAATGTTTTTTTTTTTTTTTTCATTTTTTTTTTACATTTATTTATTTATTTATTATCATGGAGTTGTGTGTTGTGTTTTATCGGTGTTTGAGGATCTCGCGGAGGGAGGGAGGGGGGGGGGGAGTCACGAGGATTTTACGTGTCACGGGGATGAAATTCTAGAGCAATTAGGAGTTCGTTATTGATACAAATTATCGAGGAATTGATTAATCAATTTTTTTTTAAGGATTTCTTTATTGTTGAAGTCGTGTCTTTTTGTGGAGGAAAGGGGAGGGGGGGGAGGGGAGGTATATTTGCGGGCGAAATTAGCGCCAATTATTTTTAATTGTGAGGAGCTTTTCGTGGTCATTCAGAAAAAATATGTGAATGAATATGCGGTTTTATTGAAGTACTGCAAGAATACTGCAATGAGTCAGACTCATGCAATGAATATTATTATTATAATTTTTTTTGTAATTTATTGCAATTATATTTGTAAAATTGAATGAAAAAAAAAAAAAGCGGGGGAAAGTGATTGAAATGAGGGCTTGCGTGTGATGAGAGAATTGACGGAGCGTGACTTTAAATACGTATAACTGTAGATGAAACGTTTTTGCAAGGACGCTGGGCTGTTTGTGTAATTTTTTAGCTGTTCTTGAAGTGGATTTTTTTTTTGCTTTTTTTTTTTGGAGGGGTTCGAACATCCGCATGAGTTTTGTAACTCGATACACCAAAATCCTACGGTTTAAGACTGTAATTCTCTCGTAATACGGTTCTTTGTGACTTCATTTGTGTGAGCCTTTTTTTTAAGGTGTCTTTTTAAAGGCTGGCTGGTGAAGCATCAAATGGAAATAACTGAATTTTTCAGACAAATTAATTTTTTTTCGTCAGTATTTTTTTAGGAATATCTTGGAACCTAAACGAGATAACGCGATTTTACAAGAATTCTTTTTTGTAGCTCTTGAAATTGTCTACAGAAAAGGTCTCCAGCAAAATCGCTCTATCTCACTTAGATTCAGAGATATTTTTAGAAAAGTGATGACAATATGAAATCAATTTGAAAATTTCATATTTTTTATTAAAATTGTGTCACTTTCAGTTTTTCGCAAATATCACCGAAACCATTGACTTTATGAAAACTTCCTGGAACAGCTTTCTCATAGGGGATTCAATTTTCTACAAAAAAGATCTTCTGACGAATTCTCCTAAACCCAACGATTTTCAAGATATTAATAATAAACAAACTTCCTCATGTGATTTTTACATAAAAAAAATTCTAACACTTTTTTCCTCTCTCCTCTTTTCTCATCCTCTGAAGAAACGAGGGAGTGATAAATAAAGGCATTAACTCAGTGTAACCGAAGAAATAGAGAATAAACACGAGTTTAGCTCATTGGGCTTGTCCCTTCTTTTTTTCCCCCTTTTCGTATTCAATTACACGAGGACCAACGTAGGTGGCAAAGAAATCCTCCCACAATCTCACGTCGATTAACGTCTAGGATACTTAGTCTCTTCCACAGCAAAATGTCTCTCCTCATTGTCACGTTCTAAATTTTCCGCTTTTGCACAATTACATGTATTTCCTATGTTTTGTTAAGGTAGTGTTCCAGCGAACTCGAGTACAGTTAACTCCTTATTTTTTTGATGCCGTATCGAAGACGATATTTTTCTACATTTTTCTGAATTTTTTCATAATTTCTGTCCGTGTTATTTATAAGATATGAATTATCAAAGTTCCTTAAAATAGCGGTAGTGGAGATGAAACGCCCTAAATCGGACAGAAATAACGAAATTACTAAAAAACCACACAGTTGACCCATTATTTAAAAACAATTAGCGAAGAAAACAGCATTTTAACTAAATAATAGAAGAAAAAAATATTAAATTCACCGTATAGTTATTGAGAAATTCTAATTAGAAGGTAGTCGTAACTATTTGCCTCTCTCTCAATCTCATGTGTGTGATCAACAAAAATCAGATAAAAAATTGAGAAAATTCCCCAATGTGTCTGCATGATTGTTGAATTTTTTCAAATTTTTTATATAAGACCTTTTCTCTGGAAAAATTCCGGGAAAAATGAATTCAATAATGAGGAATTTTTGGAAAATATATAAGGATTTTTTTTCAGAGCGAAGGACTTTACGAAAAAATCTGGAAAAATTTGGAGAAATGCTCTGGCATGTCTACATTATTGTTGAATTTTTCCAGATTTTTTTGTAGAGGTGCCTTTTCACAAAAAATTCTTTAAAAAAATCACTTCGATAAAGAGAAAAATTTTGAAACATATAACAATTTTTTTCTGAGTGAAAGAATCTATGAAAAAATTTGAAAAAATTTCAAGAGATTCTCTGGCATGTCTATATTTATGGTGAATTTTTTCAGATTTTTTTGTAGAGGTGCTTTTCCGATAGAAATTCTTGGAGATAATAGATTCAGTAAAACGATCTTCGCCAATTCGTGCGGTAATATAAAAAAAATTCGAAAAACAAGAAGAAATATATTCACAAGCTGAAGATATGACTTTCGAATAGTTTAATCACTTTTTTCGGATAAATTAAAGCGCTTTTTCCCGAATTATCAGCAATTAGTGGGAAATTAACCTACAAATCCTCATGGTCCCTGTTTTATCGACCCCACTCAATGATACTACCTTAAGAGAAGAAAAAAAACCTTAAAAAGATGATTCCTCGTTCTCAAAACACATTCACTGCTTATCTCCGGCACATTTTACGTTTTATCATTTTAGATAGTATTCATTATTTGTAGAGGCAGAGTAATGTTGTAACAGTGTGTTGTGAAATAGTTTTTAATATAGGTGAGAGAGAGGATGGGAAGGGGGGATTCTAATCTAATCCAGAGGAAGCTTCCTAGAAGCTTGATACGCCTCGTCAGCTCTCGTCGTCTCATTGCGCCTCTGGCGGTGTCTAATCTCGTTTAAAATAATATATTCCTTCTTATTTTTTTCCTCTTGCCTCTCTTTCACGCATTCGTAGCTTTTTTTTTTTTATTCATTATTATCATTATTATTATTTCTTCTTCGGGCACTCGCCAGATTGGTCTCAATGCAATCCCCACAGACGGCACGACGCGCATTTCCAGCCATGTAAAAATAAACATTTGATGGAAAAAAATAAAAGAAATGGATCTGGTGGGAGACAAAAATAAAGAAATATGCAGGATTTACATGGAAACGTTAAAATAGACTTTAGTTAATGGTGGACAGAATATTTTTAAAGACAATTTTCAGATTTTATTGATGATTTTTCTCAATTTCTGGGGAAAAAT
Organism: Aleiodes alternator; assembly: GCA_963921955.1. Classification (NCBI taxonomy): domain Eukaryota; kingdom Metazoa; phylum Arthropoda; class Insecta; order Hymenoptera; family Braconidae; genus Aleiodes; species Aleiodes alternator. Next base: position 5,197,092 of record OY998099.1, on the reverse strand, counting down.
CGAGAAAAAATGACGATTTTGACGTTTTTAAATAAATTTATTGAATTTTGTTGTCAGTCTTTTGGAAAAATCTCGGAAACTAAGCGAGATAGCGCGATATTATATCAATCCTTTTTTGTAGAAAATTTCAAGGGCTTCAGAAAAGTTTTCTTCAAGAATTTCGCTATCTCGCTTAGTTTTCGAGATATTCTTCAAAAAATGACAACGAAATTTAATGAGTTTATTTTTAAAAATTTTAAATTCCTAAAAAAAAAAAGAGTTAATTTTTGTTTTTTCAAGAATAATTCGGAGTTTGTGTGGGATAGAGAAATTTTGGTAATTACCTTCTTTGTAGGAAAAAACAAGACCTACTAAAAAGGTAAGAACCAAAAATTCTCTATCTCGCTTACTTTCCGAGATAATTGAGGGGAAAAACGTGTAAAGAATTCGTCAAGAATTCTAACGAAATCCACAAGTGTTTAGAAAGTTAAAAAGAACTCTCTTAATCCAATTATATCATAATTTACGGACCACCGAGCACTTCATAATCTCTGTTAAAGGAAATAAACATTTTTTTTTTTCAATTTCATTGCGCAAAATCCGACGATAAGAGGTGATCGATCATTTTCGGATTATCGTTCTAGAAAAATCTCGCAAATTAACTCGAGGGAAAAAAATGAAAGACGAAAAGAAGAAAAAAAAAAGAGGAAATAAGAGGAAAAAAACAGGTGAATACGAAAGTAGTTGTGATAAGTTTTACCTTTGAGTTGCCGAAAATTTTTTGAAACCGGGTCCACTTTCAAGATAAGGCGCTTCTTCCTCAATATCCTTTTTTATTATTCCGACAAGTGAGTTTAATTATCGATAAAAATGTTGAGAGGAAAAAATCGGTGGCAGATTGATAAAATAGAATTTCTCAAAAAATCGAATATTCCATTTTCTGCAAAAAAAAAATCCAGAAAATGATTTTATTCTATCACTAGTTTTTTGAAAATATCGCGGAAACTAAGCGAGATGGAACGATTTTTCTCTAAAACTCGTTGGTATAGAGATAGAGAGCTACATACAAAAGAATTCGGGCGAAATCGCTCCATCTCGCTTAGTTTCCGAGATATTCTAAAAAAACTGATGTTTTTCAAATAAATATAAAAAATCCGAGGAAAAAAGAAAAACTAGAAAATAAATAAAAAATCATTAAAATATTTATTTACAACTGGCTAATCAAGCTAATGCAAAGCCTCATCGATTATGCCAGAAGGCCGTGCTCAATACGATTTGTTTGACATTCCAATTATGTAATATTGTTTTAATTGGATATATAATTTCCCAAGGTAATTTATCTCATTGCCGCAACATTAAGTTATGCCTCTAGTCCAGCTGTCAAGAATTCTAGTGCCTCATTCCTCACGAATTTTTTCCGCAAATACAGTGGGATTCCTCTATATTTGACTATTTCGTTTACCACTACGATTTATGGGAAAGCATACGTCAAATATAGAGAATAGTCTTAGATTTATGAGTCGAATATAAAGGAATTCTTTAATTTTAGACTCTTCTATCCTCGACCGCCTCTTATCTTTGACTAAATTCACCCTCTATCTTTGACTATCCCGTTCCCCAATATGATTTCTACAAAAACTCGTGTCAAATATAGAGAATGATCTTGGACTGCTGAATCAAATATAAGAGAATTCCTCCATGCTTGACTCCCTTGACTTTAACTGATCTTTATATTTGACTGAACTCACCCTCTATCTTTGACTATCCCATCTCTCACTATAATTTTTGCAAGATCACGTGTCAAATATAGAGAATGATTCCAGACTAACGAGTCTAATATAAAGGAGTCTTTCTATACTTGGCTCCCCTATCTTTGACCACCCCTTAAATTTGACTGAATTCGCTCTCTATATTTGACAATCCAATGATCCAAAAAGAATGACCAATTAAAAAAAAAGCATTTAGGCGGGAATATTCGAATATTTGAATTTCCAGAGTATATCTATGTTCATCACGCATTTAAATGCGCAGACCTGCGCACATGAGACAAGAAGTGTACTATATAACACACGAGTATAATGTGTTAGAGACCAAAAAAAATGTGTCAATTACAGAGGATGGTCCTTGACGGCCGCGTCAAATACAGGGGAATTCCACTGTAATTTCTTAATATTCGTCTTTTCAAAATCAATTTCCCTGTACTGCATATAAAAACCATAAAAATGAGAACTTCTCAACAAATGCAGTCGACTCCTGAATATTTCATAAAACCCATAAAAGAACCTCACAATTCCTGGGAAAACTCCATACATCGTCTCTTCTCCCCTTTCCCTCCTTTCCACCAATGAAAAACCATGAATCAAAGGGAAGTTGACGTTTACCGGGAAAGAGCTCTCAACTCACCGCATTCACTCTGCGACCATCAGCGAGACAACAGCAAAAAATGTGCAAAAAAACAAAAAAAAAAAAAGGAAAACTTCCTAGACCCAAGAAAACAGAGGTAGAACAAGTCGCTGGTCGTTAGTTGGTAGAATTGATACGTGCCAAGCATGTATGGATGTTCTGGTGGTAAATTTCCCCTCCCCCCCTTCCCTCCCCCTCCCTCTAAACAAAAAACCCAGGTTCTAACATGGCTTGGAGACGAGAGAGGAATCGATGCCTCTGCTTTACGAGTAAACTCTTTCTCTCTACCCCCCTCTTTTTCCCTACCCCCCCATTTTTCTCTCTCTCTTTCTCCAGCAGTTTTACCCGAGTACTCGTTACCGGTGCCCCATGTGTGTGTGTGTGTGTCTCTCTCTTTCCCCCATGAAATTCGCAAAAGGAGGGGTGGGAGGGGGAGGGGAGGGGTAATATATGTGCTCTGCGGAACGAGTATGGCAAAGGGGATATTTTCTTGCCGAAGAAAAGCTCTCCTCTCTTCCCCCTCTTCTTCTTCTTCTTTTTCTCCTTTTATCTCTCTTCTTTTCCATTTATTATTATTCATTTTTCTGCCTCTCCTCTTCGCTCGTCCATCCTCTCTTTCTCACTCACACCCCGGAGACATTTTAACGCGGCAGTAAAGCAAGCATTTTGTATATCGTTGTGTTATGTTGGGAGGAGGGAGGGGGAGGGGGGAAGGGCTTTGTCGAAAGGAGAATGAGAAAAGCCATAACCAAGGCACTAGTGAATATTCCCAACTGTGTCAGATAAAAACCCTGGAAGGAGGGGTCTTACGGAGGAGGGAAGGAGGGGAGGGGGGAGGGAAGGGGTTGTGTGGCTTTATTGAAGCAGAGATATAGCTTCTTTTTTTTTAAGTTATAAGGATTCTGGTTTGTCGGGTTCAATTTCTTTTTTTTTTTTTTTTTTTTCTGTGGAGTTGCATAAACATTTTGTTCGTTTCAAGCTCATAAATATTGTGGATTCAATGAAATTCAGGATTATTCGCAATAATTAGGGTTGGGGTTTCTACTCTTTCATTTGGAGTTTTAGGATTATTTGGATTAATTGAGGATTTTTGGATTTTTTTACAGATCTAGCGGAGAGAAGCAGCCTGTTTCATGAGGAAAGCGTGACAACGTACTCTCAATTGCTGTTTGATGTTGCCAGACAACAGGTTGTCGTTGGTGCAAGGTAATAAATCACATTGAAATTGGGAAAAGTTGTCTATTTTAGGTTTGATGTTTTGGGGTTGTGGAAATGATAGGAAATCAGTGGGAATATTGGAGATAGGGTTTTTTTTTATGATTTCATTGGAAAGCTGAGGAAATTTGAGATGGAAAACATATGTGAAACTTTATTTCTTGAGAATTTTTAGAAAAATCTAAATTTCTTATGTTTTTGGGGAAATTTGATTGTTTTGAGGGCAAATTGAAACTCTAACCTTTTAAAAAAACGAAAAATTCTATTTGTTTATTGATAAGATCATCTGCCATTAATTTATGGGACTTATGGGCCTTTGAAGGAAAAAATGAACGATTTTCAGGGATTTGTAGGTCGAAAAGTACTTCTCTACAAAATGGCCCATGAGTCACTCAAAAATTGATATTTTTTTCTCAAAATCACATAAGTTGATGGGAAATAATGCCAACTTCCATTTAAGACCGAATGCAAATCGCTACATTTAATAGCAAAAGAGATATCCTCGAAAAATTGAAAAAAAATTGAATTTTCAGAAAATCGAATCTTCAAAAAATTAATAAAAAAATACTTCTGACTCATGTTTTCCACGGAAAATTTTCTCATCTCTCCAACAAAATCATTGAAAAAAAATTCATCTCAACTCGTTTCATCAGAATATCCATTTTACCTCGATTTTCTTCTATAATAAATCCGTTTTTGAGATCAATAAATAGGAGAAAATAGTCCAAGTAGTTTCAACGAATCAATTCATCGTGTTTTCCATTGGTTCAAATAGCCACGATTAATACTCGTGGCTGCAGGGATATCCCGCCGAGTGAAATCCCTCGACTGCGACAAAATTATAATTTTAAACGATACGAAAGTTGTTTAATGATGTTTATTTGATGTGCACCGCCACTAATCATTACGCACTCCTGCAGACGTGAAAATACTCGTGATTTAGGATTGAATGATTCAATGAATTCTTCATGGTGAGCTCGAGCATTTAATTAAAGTTAGAAACGAGAAGAATTAATTCTCCAGGATTTTATCCTGTGAATGACAATTCTTTTTTTTTTTTTTTTTAATGAAAATTTACTGAATTTCTTTCTTTCATCTTTTTTTCAAAAATATCTCGAGAATTATCAGATTTATCGAAAAATGCCAAGAAACCGTTTTTGTAGAAAACTTCGAAATCTGCAAAAAAGGTCTCTTCACATTTTCCCCTAAAACCACTCATTTTCGAGAAACTCTTTATACAACCCAACAATTCCAGAATTTTTTCAATTATCAAGAGAATTCTTCACTGAAAAAAAATTTGAAAAATTAAAAAAAAATAAGTAAAATAAAAATTCTCAATTCTCCTTCAAGTTAAAAGGCATTTCCTTCCAAATCGTAAAGATTTCCTTCATTCCATCAATAAATCCAACGATTCCCCAATCTTCCCCATTATCTTGCAATTTTTTTTTTTTTTTTTATAATTCCGCAGAGACAAACGGTCGCCGCAATCGAGATAAACACTTATCGCACAAACGCATCCCCTTCACCAGAATAATAAGAATCGATTGAAAAAGAATATGAAAGGAAAAAAAGAATGATTGTCAAAGAAAATAGTAGAAAATGAAGAAAATATAATAGAGTACGATTGCTTTAACAATTCCACAAATTCTTGAGTTCTCTCCATTTTCTTCTATTGTCTTCTGGGGTCCAACGACCCCAATCGCGTGAACGACAAAGTGCAATTGAAGTGAGACCAAGACACCAGCACAAGAGCATATTAGAACTATCAAGAGCAGTTTCAAATAATTAAAATAAATACTTTTTTATTTTTCAAAAATCTTAAATTTTTTGAAAAAACAAAAAAAAATTATGGAAAATTATAGGAAACTATGGGAAATTGGAGAAATTATGGGAAATTATGGAAAATCCTCGAGAATTCCGAGGGATTCGAACTCTGGCAATCTTCCTTTGCCATGGATTTTTCAAATAAATTTCTGGAAAATTATGGCAAAATTTTGCGTTAATTTCTGAAAATTGTAAGAAAAAAATGAATTTTATTAGAGATTTTCAAGAGCTGCAAAAATGGATTCAGGATAAATCGCTCTATCTCGCTTAGTTTCCATGATATTAAAAAAAAAATTGATGACAAAATAATATTCACTTTTTCTGATTTTTTTCCATTATTTTTAAAAAAATTGAAAAATTTGCAGTTTTTATTTAATTTAAAAATGCAATTTTTTGAATAACATTTTTCAATTAAAATTTTTCTGTTATCTTTGATAAAATTAATGAAATTGCCCCAATCGCGTGAGCGAAAAACTGCAAATTGAAGTGAGACCAAGAGAACACAAGAGAATATTAGTGCAGACAGTTTATTCCATCATAAAAAATGGGAGGGGGGGGGGGGGAATGAAATGAAAACTAGTGGAGAATAATACGGAAATTGTTGGAGTTCGATGACGTCTTCGAGCTCAATTGCATTGTTACACCGTGTATTTTCTGCTTCTTGGCAATTCTCCAATGGATATAATCCCATCGTGTTGTTAACTGCTCCTTTTTTTTTCTTTTTTTTTTGGAGTCTTTATTCGCTGACTGGCGCGAAGAGAATTGCGCCTTTCAACAAATTGTTAATACGAATTTTACGGGAAATTTGGAAACGCAAAGTGCAGTGAATTTAAAAGATCTTACAGACAAAACATTGGATTTCATTGGATTATTTTTTTTTGGGGGAAAGATCGCAGGAATGCGGCTTGGAGGAGCGCCAAATTCGCTCTTAAACATGGGAATATGGAGTTTAAAATAAATTCTCATTTTTTACACGAGTCGGGGAATTTTTGGAGTTTTTAGGCGGAAATCTCCAGTGCCTCCGCCCAAAAGAAGTACTCTCTTGATGAATTCGAAAAAAAGGGGGATGTTAATCAAAGCACTTTTTTTTATTCATCTTGTGTCTCGTAGAAACGTTTCTTCTGTTATTTCGAGTGAATTTAATTGAAAAAAGTTGGAATTTTTTCCCATTGAAATCGGGTTTTTAAAAGGATCTCGGAAACTAAGCGAGATAGCGAAATTTTCGTGGAGACCTTTCTTGTAGCTCTCAAAATTCTCCACAAAAAAGATTTCCACAAAAATTTGGCTTTCTCGCTTGGTTTCCACGATTCTTTCAAAATTATGAAAAATAATTTTAAAAAACTCAAATCCTCAAAAAATCGGGAAAAATGGCACTTACGCCCCTTTAACTCCAAAGCGACGATTTGACAATCAATGATGTACTTCTGCAATGATGAGATCATTTGAAAATTTCAGTAGAAGTCTAGCTCGTTTCAAAATCGCCGTCTTCTGGAAAATTTACGGAAAATTTAGATGAAAATTTTTGAAGTGTCTGATGAATTTATATATCTCAAAAAAAAAAATGAAATATAAATCGATGCCCTTCTTTTTCTTCATCCTGTGTCTTCCAGAAACGTTGAATTTCCAGTGAAGATTCATGTGACTACTGGGTAGACAATGGCTCCCGAGTGGTATAAGATCCTCGCGTGGGTTGACACTGCACACAAGAAAAAGCGAAACGAAGTGCCCATTCCGTGGATGAAGAGGAAAGAAAAAAAGTGCAAAAAAAAAAAAAGAGAAAGAGAGGTGACGTTAAATTTAATTTACAGCAATGGCAAGGGGATGTCACGCTTGTGGCCAATGCAAGTACTGTATATCAACTAAGACTACGAATAATTTTTCACAAATGAAGCGCAAAGTTTATGGGACTGCAGTGATAAATTATTGTGGTTAAATTCCAATTATTTCGATTCAATGACAAACTGATAATTAGATTGCAGGTTACTGCTCTTATTTTTTACAGCAAACTAATATTTTTAAAGTGAAAATGATAATTTTAATCTCAGAAGTCACTTGATTATTCTAGAAAAGCACTTTTTCTTGAGTTCGACTGGTTTTTTTTACGCTGGAGACGAGAAAAACTTGGAGAAACATCCTGGTTAAGTGGTTTACTTGGCACTGAGATGTAATCCAATGAAAAATTGTCTCTCGAGTTCAATTAACGCACGAGGATTTTCTGCATTCTTAAATAATAAAATATATATTATTTATTTTTTCGGTATATTCAATTTTTTTCTACGAATTTTTGATTATTTATGCGAATTTTCGTTTTTTTTTTTTTTGAAATTTCTGATTTTTTCTACAAAAAATCAATTTTTTTAACAGGAAATCAATTTTTTTTACAAAAAATCTTTTTTTTTGTTACAAAAAAATTCAATTTTTCGATAAGTTTTTTTTGCAGATATGTTGGAATCTAAGCGAGATAGAGCGATTTTACAATTTTACAACATTTTCATAGAATATTTCAAGAGCTACAAGGAAGGATTGAGGCAACATCGCTCTATCTCACGTAGTTTCCGAGATATTTGTAAGAAAAAAATTAGTGACAAAATAAAATTAATTTTTTCTGGAAATTTCATTTTAAAATTTTTTTTTTTATGAGAGAGAATGGAAAATTTTGGTCTATTTATTGGAAAAATCAATTGTTTTATGGCCTTTACCAATGCAAATTTTCCGCTCTCTTTGATAAAATTGCGACAATTTGTTGATAAATTCAGAGTGAAATTAATTTAATTGGCAATATTAATATTTTTTCTCTTATAAATCCCATTAAATCATTCAGACAAGAATAATTATCTCATAAATTCAATAAAAAATGAGTCGAGTCCATTACACATATTACTCCATAATCTTTTTTTTTTTTTTTAACAATAATGATCTTAATGAACAGAGTGTGGGCGAGTTTATTGTTCTATCTATCTCGTTAATTTTATTAGTTTCTCTACTTCTGTCACTTTGCGGAAGTGAAACGACTCTTCTCTCAATCTTAAAATTTTCCTCTACAAATTCGTTTCTCTCCTCTTTTTTTTTCATCTTCAAGTGCAATTCGAAAACACAAACCCACTCAATGTCCATATTGGCAGATAAGTGGGAGGTAATAATGTTTTTTTCTTCCTTTAATTTCATTATTTTCCTCTTTTTTATTTACTTTAACGTAGAATTACAGTGGATGAATAAATTCGATTTGTTCCGGCAATTTTAAACTTGTCAATTTCAGGATTTTTCTTCTGTTATTTGTAGTTAATTCAATTGAAAAGTTGAAATTATTTTCCTCTAAGGTAGTACTCCAGAGTACGGTCAATAAAACACAAAATAATGAGAATTTGTAGGTTTGTTTTCAATTAATTGCTGATAATTCGGGAAAATGTGCTTTAATTTAGCCGGAAAAGTGATTGAACTATTCGAAAATCATATCTTCAACTTGTGAATGTGATTCATTTTTCTCGATTTTTTAAGTCACTAATTTCCTCACGAATTGGCGAAAACCATTTCGCTGAGACTATTATCTTCCAGAATTCCTACCAGAAAGGCACCCACACGAAAAAATCTGAAAAAATTCACCATAAATATAGACATGCCAGAGCATCTCTTCAAATTTTTTCTGATTTTTTCGTTGAGTCTTTCACTCAAAAAAAAATTGTTATATATGTTTCAAAAATTTTCTATTTATTGAAGTGATTTTTTTCTGGAATTTTTCGTCAAAAGGCACCTCTACAAATTTTTTTTAAAAAATTCACCATAAATATAGACATTCCAGAGCATCAATTCAAATTTTTTCAGATTTTTTCATAGAATCCTTCGCTCCGGAAAAAAATCCTTATGTGTTTTTCAAAAATTTGTCATTATAAAATTCATTTTTCCCAAAAATTTACAGAAAAAGGTTCTTCTATAAAAAATTTGGAAAAATTCAACAATCATGCAGACACACTGGGGATTTTTTCGTTATTTCTGTGCGATTTAGGGCGTCTCATCTCCATCACCTATATCCTCAGTAACTTTGATAATTCGTATCTCATAAACTACACGAACGAAAATTATGAAAAAATTCAGAAAAATGTAGAAAAATATCATTTCTGATGCGGCATTCAAAAAATAAGCGAGATAGCGAAATTTTTGTGGAGATCTTTTTTGTAGCTCTCATTCTCCCCTACAAAAAAGGTCTCTACAAAAATCTCGCTATCTCCCTTACTTTCCAAGATCCCTTTCAAAGAAGAATCCCACAAACATCTCCTTTCAACAAAACTCATCGAAACAATAAAAAAAACAACAACCGAAAATTAAAAAAAAACTGGATTTAAATTCTTAATTTAGATGCAATGTTTAATTTATTGTTCCTCCTAACAGCAAAATAAAAAATTACATAATTTAACGTTTTAACATCGAGATTATATTACGAGGGGATAATTCAGTGTACAAAATACAATTCTCATAAGAACCTCGAGGCGTCGATCCACCCACAGTTTAAAACAGATTTGCATTTAATTCGCTTCATCTCAATCCTCCCCTGACATCGTAAAACGTTAATGTAAATCCCAACTTCTTGACACAGCTGAGAGTCCTTTTTTTTTTGTTGTTCCATCCTCTTTTCCCTCCTCATCCTCCTTTTTTCTCTTTATTTATTTATTATTACAATTTTTTTTTCCATCTTTTGTATTTGAAGTTTCGGAGGAAGGCGTTGCCGAGGTAAACGGCTTCTGAAGAAGCCAGTGTTTGTCGATTACTGAGGGAATGAAATTCTTTCCTTTGATATTTGCAGAGTGTCATTGACTAGTTTTTTTTTTTTGTGTCGAAGAATCAGGGGATAAAGGATGTTGAAAAATGTGTACAAGTGATATCAATGAATACGAAAGGTACATGAACGCCTTCGGGTTATTTCTATTAATAGACTGGTGGTTATTAGACTTCGGCCCACGGTTTGATTTATTCAAGTGGTTCCAATGGAGTATAATTTAGTGATTACAAACATTGAAGTATTCTTGTTTGTTTCACGTGGAATTAAAGTTCTTTTTTTTTTTTTGAAAATCAAAACGGGTAAATTTAATTTTTATGCTAAATTTTTTTTCAATTTTTTCAGTTAACATTTTATTTTTCAATTTTTTGTCAATTAAAATTTCATTTTCTCATCTTTTTCTATTGAAATTTCATTTTTTTTTTTAGAAAAAAATGGGAAATTCAGTTTTTCATTTTCAGTTTTTTGGAAATATCTCCAGTTCTATTTGTCGTAGCATATTGCAGCAAAGTGGAGATGAAAGCTGAGATGATTTTCGATCAATTTCTTTTTTTTGGGAATTAATTTTGTAGTAAAAAAAAAAAAAAAAAAAAAATTTTGTAGTAAAATTGAGAGAGAAATGATCAAAAAAACCTTTTTTTAGACAATTAATCATTTTTTAAATCAATTTCCATGATTTAATGGAAAATTGTGTTGATTGTCTCATGAAAAAGTTAATGAATTTTTTTCTGCTATATGAAAAAAGGAATCATCTCCCCCCCCCCCCTCCCTCCCCCTTTCCATCCCTTTCATCCCTTTTTGCGCTTCATTAAATCCCTTTTTTTCCCTTTGTCCAAAACTTTGTTCTATCTATTAAAAATTCGTGCATTCTCCATTTCACACAGGATCTCATCAAGCTCTGTTGCACACCTGGGGCAAAAATCCGCTGAAACACAAGCATCCTGCTGTGGAGCTCCGCAAAAAGGATAATTGATTAATACAAACCGGCGTAGCGTAAAAAAAAAATTATAAATTTTTTTTTCATTACTTTTTTTTCCGACTAAAAATTCGGATAATTGACGTCCGGAAAAATTGCTAAATTAATTTTTCTGTTCAGGAAAAAAGGAGAAAAAAGGCAAAAAAAAATACAATCCCTTAACATCAAATAGCAATTACGCAATCACTGCAAAAAAAGAATTAAAGAATTAATGAAAATTCATCGAAGTAATTAATCTCAAATGCAATTTGCGTGTCACAAACAAATTAAATAATTTTTCTTCACCAATGGATTTTTTAAATGAATTTTTTCTTTTTTTTAATTATTAAAATAGAAGAATGTAGAAGCTGGCGCCAGTGCTTGCATATATCCAGAGTGTCTAGATCAGGATTTATGTATTAATCGGCCTCTACTCAATATAAACGCCACTGGTATACTTTGGACAGGTCTGTGTATTGCCAGCGCTTATGCACACACCGGCTTTTCATATTATGTGCTCCATTGAGTACGAGATACTCCTGCGGGAATAATCCAGCTCCTTCGGTTCTATGTGATCCACAATGCGGCAGTGAAAGGGAGAGAGAGAGACATGCGATAGACAAGTGGAAGGAAAAAAATAAGGATTTATGAGAATAAAAAGACGATTCTGGAAAATCTTGGGAAGTCATGGAAAATTCTAAATTGGGAAATATCAATGATTTTTCTGGAAAAAATGTGAAAAATTGGGGGAAATTCTAACAAATTCTGGAGAATATCAAATTTGGAAATATAACTAATTTTTTGAAGAAAACATGTGGACAAGTGGAAATTTTTGGAGTTTGATTTGGGAAAATCCGGAAAAATCCTGAGAAATTCTGGAAAATCGCGAATTGGGAAATATCAATGATTTTTTTTGAAAACATGTGGGCAAAAGGAAATTTTTGGAGTTTTATTTGGGAAAATCCTGAAAAATTGGGGAAAATTCTAGGGTATTCTGGAAAATTGCAAATTGGGAAATATAACTAATTTTTTTAGAAAACATGTGGACAAAGGATGGCTGCCTGCACTCGATTCGAGAAAATTCCGGAAAATTTTAGAAAATTCTGGGCAGTAGAAAATTCAGAAAATCCTGAAAGATCCATTGCAAATTTTAGGAAACTATGGAAAATGTAAATTTTTTAAAAATCCTGGAAAATTCCAAATTCAGCAATATAACTTTATTTTTTAGAAACAATGTGGCTGAAGGAAAGTCCACGGTTTTCATTTTGAGAAATTTTTTGAAAATTACGAATAATTCTAGAAAATTCAAAATTGGAAAATCTAAGCAAGTTCTCAAAAATCATGTGGCCAAAGAAAAGTTGTGGGAGTTGAATTTAAAAAAATCCGAAAAAATCCTGGAAAATTCTATGAAAATTTGGAAAATCCCAAATTTGAAAATATAACTTATTTATTTACAAGCCACGTGGATACCCATAGAATAGTTGTCGTAATTGAGTTGGAGGAAATCCTGGAAAATTGCAGAAAATCTTGTAAAATCCCGAGAAATTCCCAATTGAAAAATCCAGATTTTAAATCCAATCATTTTTGTAGTTAAAATTTTTTTTCCCCTTTAAATATCTCGGAATTCATTGGAGATAGAAATATTTCGTCTGATACCTTTTTTTCCCCAAAAGACAAAGAATACCAAAAAAAAAGGTGTTGTCAACATTTTTCCAATCTCCTTTAATTACCAAATTAATTCCCCGAATAAAAGCAGATGATTAAATGAGAAAATTGTAACGAGACATAAATTCAGTAGTTAATGTAACATGTAAACAGACAAAACTGTTCCTTGATTTCTCTGAATTAAGAAAAAAACTTTTATCATTCATATGAACGAGAAGGTAGAACAGGAACACTCAATAAACACCGACATAAACTGCTCGTATTTGTGTGTTTATTAGCGACAATCCCAGTGAAATGTCGATCTCTCACTGGTGTTTTATGTATAAAAAAAAACGTTAACCGTAATAATCTAGCAACTGTAGGGAACTCCACTTGGCATTTGATCGTGTAGGCTTACCCACCAGCCCACGTACACTCACGATTGTGTCTCTAAATAGTTACATTATTATTTATAATATTTTTAACAACGAAAAATCGACCCAATCCTTTTTTCTTTTAATTAATTAAAATGAATGATAACAAAGGGGCAATTAAAGTTTCGACATTTTTATAAATATCTCATTAACAAAAAGAGGCAGAGGGTCAAGACCTTTTCCATTGAAAAGCTGAGAAAATTTCCGATGAAAAACACTGCAATTTTTCATTTTTATTATTATTATTTATAAAAAAAAAAATATTTTCTTGAAAAAACCCCTGAATTTCCTTTTTTTCAGTTTTTTAAAGCGCACTCGGAAACAAAACGAGATAGCGCAATTTTTGAGGAGACCTTTTTTGTAGAGCATTTCAAGAGCTACAAAAAAGGTCTCAGCAAAAATCGCTCTATCTCTCTTAGTTGCCGAGATATCCTTTGAAAACTGGGGAAAAAGTGGAATAAAATGGGAAATTGCTTAAAATTGTAAGATAAACGCACGTGTCACCGGTTATCAAGACTTTGATACTCTGCAAGATGCATATCAGAGCTGAAACAGCCTCCAGGTATAATGCAAATTGTGGCGCCGTATCACTACCATTCACTTTCCCTCAATTCTCCGAGGAATGGAAAAATCTGGAAAAAAAACACGAAGAAATTCCTTTGAAAATTGATTAATCATTAAGAATTGATGAGAATTAATTTAATGAATAAGACTAACGGAAAGATTGTAGATTGTGAATTAGTTTTGAAAATTTTGAGTGAGAAAGCTCAACAGGTTAATGACGAACACGTGTATATACATATATACGCAGGAGGAGAATGCAATTAGTTAAGAGGCACGCGTTAACCATTTTAATTAATTAGCGTACAGATAGAAGGTGAAAATGCAGAGATTAGTTTGTATCAAATGGGGTATTGAGTAATTTGTGTTCAATACAGATATACAAATACACACAGAAACATTGAAATAAAACGGAAATTCATTAATCTTCGCTCATTTATTTCGTAATTGTGTCAGCAGTTAATTACATAAGTCAAAGAAATGATTTTTTTAATGGAAATATTTTTTTTTTTTTTTTTTACAAAAAAATTAATTTCATAAAAATGAATTTTCCACTGATAATATAATAAAATTCAGGGATTTTATTTTTAAAATTGAAGAGAAAAAAAAGTAATTGATAAACTGGCGAGAAATTTTACGCAACATTAAATATTATTATCGCGACAGATTGAATCAATAAATATGTAAATTTGTAAAATTATTTATAAATTAAATGCAAAAACGAGTGAAAATGATTAATTCTGCATATACACACAGACACAAACAAACACACAATTGTGATAGGTTCTGAAGGAAAAGAATTGCTATTATATCGTTGCCTTAGAAAAAAAGGGGCGTAAGTGCTCCGTTTATGCACAGGACTTACGCCTCTTTGACTCTGAGGTGACGAATATTAATCTTGTCAGTGAAATATTGATGAGGAATAATGATTTTTATAGTTAATTTTTTTTTTTTTTTAATAGGAATGTGGAGGTGGACAGTTGAACCTCGTGGGAAGTATCATGAGAGGCAAACGATAGCTCAAAGAGATAATGACTCTTGATCTTCGACTCTCTCTAGAGATGAAAAGTCCTCTTGTGAATTGATCGGATATAAATTTGAAGAAAAAAAAAAAATGAAAGGCTCAGGTGTAAAAAGAGTCTTATCAATGTTTTTTTTCTGCTTTTTTTTTCATTTCTGTGGTATTTCGACTAATCTCAAACGCACGTTTTCAATATGTGTATACACCGGTCTCACACGATATTTTTGCAGCCCACACAGACCACGTTCTTCTGGGCTGTGGTGGTATTGTCAGTGGTGAAATCGATGCGAAATTATGTACGAAACGCAGGTTACTAATGCCAGAGATAGTGACTTGAGACGTGTGAAATTATTTTTTTGATCATTTGAAGGATAGAATTTGTTATTTTATGGATTTTTGTGAATAACTTTGAGGCGAGTGGATTTAGTGAAAAATGTCAAGGGACTTTTTTGTGGGGAATTTTGAGAGCTACAAAAAAGGTCTCCTCAACTTTTTCGCTCAACCCACTCGCAGTAAAGTTATTTACAAGAGAATAGGAGAGGACGTTTCAGCTTATCTTTCTGTCGTTTTTCAGTTTCTTATAAGGATCTCAGAAACCATTGGGTTTAGAGAAAAAGTTCAGGAGATCTTTTTTTTAGCTCTTGAAGTTTTCTACAAAAAAGATCTCTTAACATTTTCTTCTAAACCCACT
This sequence comes from Aleiodes alternator, assembly GCA_963921955.1. NCBI lineage: Eukaryota > Metazoa > Arthropoda > Insecta > Hymenoptera > Braconidae > Aleiodes > Aleiodes alternator. The sequence continues at coordinate 5,181,597 of OY998099.1, read as the reverse complement.
CGCCTCTTAGATATCCGCAATTTATTGTACTGGAATTCTTGAGGTTCTCCTTCTCTCATTAAAAAAAAAATCCTTTTCTCATGGAAATAATTCTTGATCTTCCTTCTTCATCTCTCTATCTCTTTCTTTCTTCTTTACTGTGAACGTGTGTGGCTCGAAAATTGAACCGTTAAGTTGACGCATGAAAGTATGAGACGTGGGGCTCGTTACATGGGCTACTTATCGGGGCGAGTGGCCATATTGAAACAGATTGCTTCCTGCTCACTGGGCAAATAGCCTTTCTTCAGCGTTTATAAGGACCCAAACGATGATGGCCGCTGTGTTATGGGGGTCTCGTTAAGCTTCACATATATAGATACTAATACAGCCAAGTGTGTGACCCCCATGGGCCCCATTTAGTGTCGTTATTCATGTTGGAGAGATACGTGGCTGATAGTGAAAACAATCAACACTTGTTAGAGAAAATTGGTGCCTAATCATTCAACTAGGCACTTCTTTCCCTTTTTTTTTTCTCAGCTATTTCAATGAATCGTAATTCTGCAAATCAGATCGTCGATTAATCAATATTCGTTGTGTATTGGAATTCAACATTGTCTCTGATTGAGAGAAATTGGAATTATTGATTGGAGGAGCATTGCATAAGTCGAGTACAATTAACCCCTTATTTCTTTGATATTCCATCAAAAATGATATTTTTTTACGTTTTTCTGAATTTTTTCATAATTTTTGACTTACCGGTGATGGGGATGAAACGCACTAAATCGGACAGATTTAATGAAATTACTAAAAAACCACAGGGCTGACCCATTATTTAGAAATAATTGTCGAAGAGAACAGCATTTTAACTAAATAATAGAAGAAAAAAAAATTCAATTTACCGTATAGTTATGGAGAAATTTTTTATTAGAAGGTAGTCGCAACTATTTGCCTCTCTTTCTATCTCATGTATGTGATCAAGAAAAATCTGGGAAAAATTGAGGAAATGCTCCAATATGTCTGCATTATTATTGAATTTTTTCAGATTTTTTCTAGATGAACTTCTTGCTGGAAAAAATTCTGGCAAAAAGTGAATTTAATGAAGAGAAATTTTGGAAAAATATATAAGGATTTTTTTTGAAACGAAGGACTTCATGCAAAATTTTGAAAAAATTTGAAGATGTGCTCTGGCATGTATACATTGTGGGTGAATTTTCCATATTTTTTTGTAGAGATGCCTTTCCGGGAGAAATTCTTGAAGATAATAAATTCAGCAAAATGATTTACTCCAATATTTAAGGAGATTGTTGATGTAAAAGAAAAATCTAGAAACCGAAAAAATCATATTCTCATGCAGAAAATATGATTTTCGATTAGCTGAAGCACTTTTTTCTTCTAAATTAAAGCACTTCTTCCCAAATTATCAGCAATTAATTGGAAACTAGCCACTAAATCCTCCTTTCTCCTGTTTTATCGACCATACTCAGCAATACTACCTTAAGTCATGAAAAAAAAAGCGCAGAAAATCCCAGTTTTTTCCAAAATTTCTCAGAAACAAAGTAAAATAGAGGAAATTTCCATAAAACCTTTTTTAGTAAAAAATTAAATACTCTCCAAAAGAAAAAACTTCAAAAAAATTCCCCTGTTCCCAAAAGATTCCAGGATACTCCCCTAAAAACCAACCCCCCATCACGATTAACTTGTTCTCCCACAATAAATCATAAATTAACCAAACAAAATAACCCAAGCCCCAGAGGCTAATGTACACGTCCATCTTCTCCTCTGAAAAAAAACAAAAAAAAATGCCCCACGTTATATCTCCCCATTGGCAGTACATGCAGCATTAAACTCTTGTGAATTATTAATTGGCATTCTGAGATACCTGATCGCACTTATATACCACTTTATAATAATTACCCCATAGAAGTTTAAAGAAACTATCTCATGGATAAACTTTGATGGAGAGTTCGTTTCATTTTCTAAAGCGCCTGGACAAAGTGAGAGAAGGTAGCGCCCACGTAGGCGCCATTTATGCCTTGGTCTGCCGGTTTTTCATGTCTAGCCAATTGCCTCTGTAGATTTGTCGCCCCGAGGATATCTTGAGAGACACATGTGTAAGACAGAAAATTGCAAAATTGAGAATATTAAAAAAAAAAAATAAATTGAAAAAAAAAAATTGTATCAAAAGCGTTATCTGCACATTCGAATAGGGAATTTTTCCTTTTTTCTTAATTTTTTGCTAATATTAACTTCTAATATATTTATGAAAAATGAATGATTCTTTTTTTGGGCCTGTGACACATTGGATAACATTTAGATGTGTGTTATATTGCGCCAGGAACACTTTTACCTGTTGCCACCTCACGATCTTGAGACCTTATCTTGATGCCTGATCACAGGGGGATTTTAATTCCTCAGTGTGTGAATTAAAATGGTGGAGAGAGAGAGAGAGAGAGAGAAACGAGACTGATAATTATTGAGAAGATTTTATCAATTTTCAATCAGTTGAGATTTCATGCAAATCGGTTATTTGCGGGATTTTATTGAATTCTGATGGAAATGAAGGGGGAGGAAAAGGAGGGGGGTGGGTGGGAGTAGTTATGTTTGATTGCGTGGAAATTTCCGGTTCCGGATGATGTAATGATGAGATATCTCTGAAATTCACTATTTTACAGGATTTTTGGAAATAATTCAACAATTTTTTGGAAATTTTTTAAAAGATTTTTCTCAAATTCACATTCGGGAATTTTCATTTGCTCACATGATTCCTCAAAAATTAGGTATATCTCACTATTTGAAATTTTCCAGAATTTTCGAAAATATTTTGAATCTTTTTTTCACATTTTTCAACAATTTTTTTAAAATTTTTTGAGGATTCGTTCAAAATTTCCCCCAAATTTAACTCCAGCAACCTTCTTTTGCCCAAAAAGTTTCTCAAAGTCAGTTATATTTCACTATTTGAGATTTTCTAGAATTTGCAAAATTATTTTAAGAATTTTCAATTTTTTCTCTAAATTTTTTCAAGATTTTTCGAAAATTTTCTCTTTTTCTCTATTTCATGAATCCCTCAAAAACCAACGAATTTTTCAAAAAAAAGTGAGAAAACCTTTCCTTTTCCTTTTAATATTCCCAACAAAAAAGGTCTCTTGTCATTTTCTTCAAAACCTCATATTTTCCGAAAAATTCCAGAAAAAATCGTGAAAATCTTCATCAAGTCTTTCTTCTCTCTTTCCCCAATAATCTTCATCCATTTCACCTATCATTAAAAGATGATGCCCTTAATAATTTCCCGATACACGCACAAACTCCGTGCATGTTCCATGATAACGGCTTATCCATAAGACTCCAAACTGGATCGAATTTTTATTTTTAAACCCAACGAATGCGCCTCATGCACCAACGCCAAGTTTATTTATAAAACGATCGATAATTTATTTATCGACACGCACCGACCACTACCTACTCGATATTACCCTCCCCCCTCCCTCTCCAACATGTACCAGCATACCATCGAGTTGGTGCCGATACCTTGCAGATCGATCTAGCTAGATCGCCTACGAAGGATGTAAAGTAATGCTCTGAAATGATAATAAAAATAAAGAAAAAAAGGTATCTCCAACTGCTCGTGCCAAGTGGGCTGTTTCGGAATGTAGACTTGGAGTCACTTGACTTTGTCATATCTTCGAAACACTGCCCACTTCGAAACACGACCTGTTCGGGGACATTTCTCGAGGTCATAACAAATCAAATGAGGAATTGAAAGAAAAAATTGATTTTTTTTTTCATGTGAAAAATTCAATTTTTTGGAATTTTTCTGATTTTTTTCATAAATGTCCGCGTAATTTAAGAGATATGAATTATTGAAGTTAGGGAAAACGGCGGTGGTGGGGATGAAACGCCTTAAATCGGAGAGAAATAAGGGAGTTACTGAAAAAGCACAGGGTTGACCCATTATTCAAAAACAATTGGCGAAGAAAACAGCATTTTAACTAAATAATTGAAGAAAAAAAAATTCAATTCACCGTATAGTTATTGAGAAATTTTAATTAGAAGGTAGTCGTAACTGTTTGCCTCTCTCTCCATCTCATGCGTGTGATCCAGAAAAATCTGAGAAAAAATTGAGAAAATTCCCCAGTGTGTCTGCATGATTGTTGAATTTTTTCAAATTTTTTTTAGAAGAACTTTTTTCTGGAAAAAATTCTGGGAAAAATAAATTTAACAAAGAGAAATTTTTGAAAAATATATACGGATTTTTTTTCGGAGTGAAGGTCTTTATGAAAAAATCTGCAAAAATTGGAAGAGATGCTCTGGCATGTTTTCATTATCGCTGAATTTTTCCAAATTTTTTTGTAGAGATGCCTTTCCGGTAGAAATTTTAAAAGATAATAGATTCAGCAGGATGATTTTCTCCAAATCTTAAGGAGATTAGTAGAGCAAAAAAAAGTCGAGAAAAAAAGTTATATTCACAAGCCCAAAATACTAATTTCCAGTAGTTTAGTCCCTTTCACCTCTAAATTAAAGCACTTTTTCCCGAATAATCCCCAATTAATTGGAAAAGAAACCTACGAATCTTCATTATACCCTGCTTTATAAACCACACTCTCAACACCACCCTAATTCTCAAATTTCTTTTTTTTTTCTGTTTCAGAGATAATTTGTATCGTTTAACGTTGAATTCCTTGACCCCGCTGGAGCACGCGACTTGGCCAGCGCCACCCGAAAAAGCATCCATATGCCAGGACAAAGGTCAGACCGCCCAGGACTGCCACAACTACATTAAAGTCCTCTTAAGCAATGGAAAGAGTCTCTTCACCTGTGGCACAAATGCCTTCAGTCCGCAGTGCACCTGGCGCGAGGTAATTTAATCCAGTACAATTATTACGAGAATAAAATATTTCTCATAATTCGCTTTAAAATAAAGGCTGACGTTTAATTATCAAATTTTTTGAAAAATTTAAAATAATTTTCCCATATATATATCGTCGCCTTACAGTTAAAGGGGCGTGTGTGCCATTTTTCCCGATTTTTTAAATTCAAAATAACAAAAGGGCGCAAGTGCTAAAATTTATATAAAATATCCTAAAAACAAAAGGGCGTAACTCCAAATATTCTCATGAGATAAAAAAATCATAAAACCAAAGAGACGTAAGCGCGGAGATACGTCCTTTTCACTTTAACTTCAAAAGGTGCGTAAGTGTGGAGATACGTCCCTTTCATTTTAAATTCGCTAGTTACGCCACTTTGCTATTTTAATTTTCAATTATCCAAATAATGTTACACAAGCCATAAAAAATATTTTGGAGTGATAAGTGGACATACGCCCCTTTCACACCAGAATTTTGTGTTTTTGGCACTTATGCCCCTTTAGCTCTAAGGCGACAATATATATATGTATATTGTGAATACATTTGTGTCTCATTAACGCGCATTCATAAGAGAACTTTTATTCTCCCAATGGCATTAATTTGATGAATCTTGAATTTTATGTCTGACAGATTGAAAATATTAATAGAGTAACGAGCTCGGTTTCCGGTGTTGCTATGTGTCCATATTCACCACATGCTAATGTGACAGCTCTACTTGCCAGAGGCAATGCTGGATTATTTGCTGGGGCACCAACTGATTTTTCTGGTGCTGATGCTGCTCTTTATCGTACACTCACATCGCCAAGCTTGAGAACACATCAATATGATTCTAGGTGAGTTTTATACATGCTTGATCTCTTTTGATCTCTGATTTTTAGGGCAAAATTGATTGCCATGGTTTTCTTTGGGAGGAGATGGGAAAAAAAGGCACAATTTAATTTTGGGTTTTTGTTAGAAAAATCGTGGGTAATGGGGAAGAATATTTCAAATGGAGCTTTAACGATGATTCTATTAAAACTTTCGAGAAAATTTTTATTGGAAGAAATTCTAAATGTTTTTTTTTTAGAATTTCCGAAATTTCAACTTTTTGAGGGCATCCTGAAATTTGTACTTTTTTAAAAATATCTCGCACTCTATTGATCGTAGTCTCTTGGGGGGGAGGGGGTTTAAATTAATGATGGGATCATTTTTCATTGAATTTACTGGTTTTTATAGAGAAATGATCGATTTTTGACGTACGTATAGGACAAAAACTGATTTTCATTCGAAAAATAGCCTATAAGTGTCTCAAAAATTGATATTTCTTTAATCGAAAACCCATGAATCGATGGCAAATGATCTCACCTTTCCTTTAAGATCGATTGCAGGTCACTGCACTGAGTAAAACAGGGAAATACCCAGAAAAGTAAGAGAAAAAATCGAAAAAATGGACCAAAAAAATAGAATTTCCCATTTTTTTAAAGAATAACGTTTAACACGTGTTTTTCACCGCAAATTTTCTCAGTTTTTTAATGGAACCGTCAACGAAATTCCATCTCAAGCCACTTCATAAAAAATTCCCTCTCCCCCCTCAAATTTCCTCGACATTCCAGTCGAATTATTGAAAAAAAAATTTATCGTCTTTTAACCGTCACCTTTATCTCCCTCAAAAAATTTCACCATTAAAAAGTATATATATATATATATTTCTTTTCATTGAAAGATGAATTCTTATCTTAATTGAATTGAAATAAAGACATTAAAATAATTCAAATAATTTTTTTTTTCCCAAGGTGGCTGAATGATCCACAATTTGTCGGTAGTTTTGAGACAGAGGATCACGTTTATTTTCTCTTTCGTGAGATAGCAGTGGAGTACATAAATTGTGGCAAGGTAATAACAATAAAACTCTGTTTATTCACCAATTACCAAACGATTAAAATAACAATTGACATTGAAAAAAAAAATGCTCGATGAAGAAATCGAAAAATACGTAGAATCAAATATTATAACGTGTACTTTATTTTTTTTCTTAAATTTTTTCTTTCTCCATTGAGTCAATTGTTGACTGTGCACATCAATTATGTAATTATATGGGGACAATTAAAGCATCGAGGAGAGCGTTGCTAGTAATTGTTGGTTGCACAGGTGTGCAGAAAATTTCTTTGCGCATTAAATCTCAATTGCTCTTTATTTATTCATTCACGATGGAGAAAAAAAAATGGATAAAGAGCCGCAGCTTTAATTCTTGATGTTAATCCGACCCTCTTTTTTTTTTGTCGACACAGAAAATTTATTCAAGAATAGCTCGAGTCTGCAAGAAGGATCCAGGTGGTCAGACACTTATGAGAGACACATGGACGACCTTCAGTAAAGCTAGATTAAACTGCTCACTTCCTGGTGAATTTCCGTTTTATTACGATGAGATACAGGGAGCTGCTTATAATCCAGACGAGGGAATTGTTTATGCCACATTCACAACGCCCAGGTAAAACGATTTAATAAATAAAAAATTAATTAATAAAATACGAGCTTAGATGATCATGAAATTAGCAGACAAGTGACAACTTTTTGCATTTTTTTGAACAAATTAATTACTATGAAAATGATATATAAAAAATTAGTAACTGTAGTTTTTTTTTTAATTTTCTGCATGTGCACATATTTTTTTTAAAATAATTTATTTGCTGAGAAACGAGAAAATGAGGAAATCCTCAGATGTTTGCTATTTTCAGTATCATAAATTTAGATGGCAATAGAAATAGCAGATATCTGACAATTTTTAGTATTTTTTTTAAGAAAAAAATTAGTAAAAAAAAAAGAAAATTATGCGCATGAAGCATAATTCGCAAATCTATGAGTGCTAATTTCTTTAAACATTTTTCTTTATATTAATTGATCTGTTTAGAATTTTTTGTGAAAATTGTCAGATGTGGGCTAATTTTATTATCATGAATTTGGCAGTGGGAGAGGATGAGACCAAACAGTTATACTTGACTTTGAAATAGTGAAGGGTGATCCCACTATTTGCATGATATTCCGGAAGCAATTGGATTTACGAGGTTTTATCAACAAATCTTCTTTGTAGAGAATTAAATTTTCTACAAAAAAAATTTCTTGAAATTTTCCCCTAAATCCACTTGCCTCAAAGATATTCTTTAAAGAATCAGCGAATCTCTCATCCTCTCTTCCTCCACTACAATCAAAAAACTCAAATCATCAACTTAATTCTCATCATTTCAATTTCTATTTCAACTCGCACTCAAATAACTCAGGATTCTTTATCATGGTAAAAATAAAAAAATCATTAAACCCAAATTAAATCACCTAAATCCTGAAAAAAAACTTAATTTTTATCTTCATCTCTTCGAATTCCTGCACGTTTTATTCATTCACTCAATTTTTACTTCCTCAACCGAGAAAAAACCTCTTCAAGAAGTGCAATAATCATTTTGCCCATAAAAAAACCGCCTAAGAATATCATCACCTTAGAAACAAAGAGACGTAAGTGCTATGCTTACACCCTGCACTTACGCCCCTTTTTTTCCAAAGTGACTATTCATATTATGAACTTAAGAGCTTCTTTAATGATCCAAAAAAAAAACTAAAAACCTTATATTTGCCTTTCAAATCCTCGGTATTTATTTTCTGCAATCTATTCTCACCGCAATATTTCCGTTTCATTGTGGCAAAGAAAATAGCAATAGCAATAAAAAAGCAAATCATCCTCACTAGCAGAGTCTATTTCATAAAAAAAACCTATTAAACACTGTTTTCCACGTTTTTCATTCAAACCATAGAAAATTTATATATTAACCAATTTTTTTTCTTTCCCAAAAACCACAGCAATGCTATTCCAGGCTCAGCAATATGCGCATTCAACATGACAGCAATAGCATCATCATTTAATGGTCCATTCAAGCATCAAGAGCATTCTGGTGCTGCATGGGAGAAAAAACGTATACCAAATCATTACAGACAACAGTGTGGTACACCAGTTAATGTACCACAGCATCAAATAATGGACAATCAGCGTTATCAATTGATGGACGATGCTATTCAGGGTACAAAAATTTCGCCTCTTTACACAACAACAATGGAGCGATTTACGCACATTGCTGTTGACGTTATTCCAACGAAATTGCACAGAAGCGTTACGATACTGTACGTAGCAACTGCTGAGGGATTGATCAAGAAGATTTCAGTACTGCCGAGGACTCAGGAAGCTTGTATCGTCGAGGTTTGGGGTCCTCTGCCGTCACCAGCGATGACCGTGCAATTCTTAAAGGACTCGCAGAGTCTTTACGTTGGAATGGAGACCGGTTTGCTCAGGTAAATAGAAGGCAAAAGTGGTTTTTTAAAGGGCGCTCGGAAACTAAGAGAGATAGAGGATCTTCATAGAAACATTTTTTGTAGAACGAAAGAAGAGCTACAAAAAAGGTATCTTGCCAAATCGCCCTATCTCGCTTAGATTCCAAGATATATCCACAAAAACCTGAAAATTCTCTATTTTTTTTTTTCAAAAATTAACTAATTAGATAAATAAAAATTAATTTAAAAAAAATTATAGTTTCATGATTATTCTCTCATTTAGAATACCAGCAGCTCAGTGTCACCGTCACAAGAACCGTCAGACATGCCTGAACGCACAAGAGCCCTACTGCGGCTGGAACGAGCACCTGATGAAGTGCGATCTAGCACCAATGGAGAATCACCTAGCGAATCATTGGCAGCAAGAAGTGACGCGTTGTCCAGTTCTCACAGACCCAGTAGACGGTGGCTGGAGTGCCTGGGGCACCTGGGCACCCTGTCAACACAGTACATCATCCTCCGCCTCTCCCCACCCGCGGTCTCACCTCCGCCCCCACATCGACCCAATGGACCAGCCCTCAGACACCTGCCAATGTCAAACCCGTGAGTGCAACAATCCCCCACCCCAAAACGGTGGCTCTACCTGCTCCGGCCCCAAGATCAAAGTCTCAAACTGCACGATCCATGGTGGCTGGACCGCCTGGTCTGCCTGGTCAGCATGCTCCCAGACCTGTGGTTTTGCCATCAAAACTCGTCGCAGAACCTGCACAAATCCAGCTCCAGCATTCGGTGGAAGAGTTTGTGTGGGTCACGACCACGACGAGATTGTCTGCATCGAGATGCCACCTTGTCCAACACCAGCCAAGTCGTCACCCCCACCTCAACCTGGTCAATGGTCCACCTGGGGTCCATGGGACACCTGCTCAAAGCCTTGTAATGGTGGGATAAGAATGAGACGAAGGACCTGCGACAAGCCAAGTCCTCGAGAAGGTGGTCCAGAGTGTCCAGGCTGCACGTTCCAGATCGAAGACTGCAATACGCATCTCTGTGCGGAGACCAAGCGCTACTCATCTTGGACCCCTTGGCTGTCGACCAACGCCACGACCGCTATTCAAAATGGCGGCTATACAGAAAAGAGGTACAGGTTCAGCTGCAAGGCGCAGACGGAGGACCCGAGTAGTGTGAGAGTGCAGCTTGCGAAGGAGGAGGAGCGGTACTGCAGGAGCGATGGCTCTTGTTTGAGAGGAAATGCCAATCAGAATGGTTTGGATGCTGAGGGCGCGTGGTCGGAGTGGTCCTCTTGGTATCCCTGCAATAAGAATTGTGGTGGGGGGACGCAGCATCGTGTTAGACAGTGCGAGACGCCACCGTGTGATGGCGCTGGTCTGCAGAGTCGAGTTTGCAATGTGCATTCTTGCAGGGAGGATGCTGCGAGGGAGGGGGAGTGGTCCTGCTGGACCGACTGGTCGGAGTGCTCGGTTTCTTGTGGTCCTGGGATCAGGAGCAGGAGCAGGGAGTGCATGAGCGGAGCCTGCGAGGGACCGAGCTTCATGAGGGAAACTTGCGAAATGCCGAGTTGTGAGTCTATGAAGGGGTGGGAGCCATGGGCGAAGTGGAGCAGTTGTGATGGCTCTGGGAAGCAGAGCAGGAAACGGATCTGTGTGGACTCGAGCGGAGGGGGGTGCGGGGGACCCAGTAGGGAGGTGAGGGACTGCTTTGATGAGTGGGATCAGGAAATCACGTCGAATGCACTTCCGAGGAGCGTTGCTGCTGCTGGGGTGTCTGTTGGGGCGGTTGTTGGGGGGTGCATCGTTGGATTCTTGTGTGGGGTTCTGCTTGCTGCGGGGCTTGGGTTCGTGTACGTGAAGAAGAGGAAGGTCAGGGTACCGGGGAGCCCACATTATATCAGCAAACAGAATCCTTATGTTGCAGTGCCACTGAAGGAGGTAAATATCATTGGTTTTGGTGGGTTAATGGAAATGGCGAATAGTCTGACAATTTTTTGAATTTTTTTTGTGACGGATAAATTATGAAAAAAATTTAGATGTTTCGAAAATTCAAAGAACTATGAGTCTGAATTTTTTGAATAGTTTATTTGCAATAATTTATTAGTTAAAAAAAATTTGAGAGGAAAAATGGGAAAATTTTTGGATGAACATCTGAAAACTTTTAGATTTTTATGTTTTAATGAATAAATTATCTAAAAAAACCAATTAAAAATATACATATAGAAGATTTGAAAAACTCCAAGTGAGAATTTTTCAAAGTTTTTTTTTATGATAATTTATTTGTTGAAAAAAAAATTCGAAGAAATGAAAATTCAAAAAATTACGCTCGCAAATTTTTTAAATAATCCATTTTATAATAATTTATCTGTTTAAAAAATTGTTGGACGTTCGTTGATTTCATTATCACGTTTCATCTCATTATTTCGAGAATAATCTTCACAATTTTATAGAATTTTCTTTGATTTAGTCATGAAATAAATTTAGTGTTGCTTTCAGGTAAACGCAAAAAGAGCACCGAGCTTCTCTGGTACAAGCAATGGAAATGGAACAATCAGGAATCACAAACCTAATCCAAATGTCAATGGACTTGGCAGTCCTAAATTATATCCAAAAGCTCTGGATTACGAATCAGCTACATTGAAGCGCAACAGCCATGGACAACAGCACATTCGTGCTGATTTGGATCAAGAAAAGTATTATTGAAATTTAATATAAAATTTCAATGATTTTGAAAAAAATAAAAACTCATGACTGATACTTAATTAGTATAGAGTTGGGTCAAGTGACATTGGCCAGAGATAAAAAAATCAAATGTTTAATTGCAATTGAATTGTAAAATGCATGTGTTAATAACTGCAAGAGACTGAAGAGAGATAAATTTATCAGGAGGAAAATTGTTGTTGACACTAAAGAGTGATCCAGCGACCTTGTTATTTTTTTTTTTAACTGAAATGTCTATTTGGACATTGAGTTGCTCAATAATCGAAAAAAATTAAGTGAATTCGCAATAATTTAATTTTTGAAAACTGTAAAGAGAAATTTACTTGTAATTAAGAAGAATTTAATTTGAAAAATTTAAAATATTGCGGAATTTCAAGTGAAGTAAAAGAAAAAGTCTCAAGATGTTTTTTTTTCTCATATTTTTTATCAGTGAATTTCAAAGAGTTTATTTTTTATTTTTCATATGATTGTAAGGAAAAAGTGAGAACTAATCATTTAGCTTGATTGGGCATTTGGATTAATCATGTTTTGTATAAAGTTTCATTCATTTTTACGTATTATTAATATTCCTCGAAATTATAAAAATCTTGAAAAACTGATTTTTTCATAATTTTCTTAGAAATTTTGAGGATTTTTTCCATTCACACAAAAAAAATCATCTAAAAAAGCCCAAAAATATGTAAATAATTTTTATTGATAAAAAACAAAAAAAATGATAAATGTATTTTTTTTTCTTCGAGATTAATTAATAATTTACGTTTTAATTAAAATGTGACGTAGTGCCATTATGCATCTGTACATAAAAAATTATTTTGTATACGTATTAAGTCATAGCTTTTTTTTTCATTTGTTTTCAATAATAAGTACAGAAAAATTGTATGGAATGTAATTAATATGCATTGTTAATAATTTTTTTTGACTCACATTGAGTCGATTAATTAATATAAATTTTTACAATGTTCAGATGATAATGCCTGGATTAAAATCATGTTTATTCACACACATAAACACACACACACACACACACATATACAACATATACACAATTTATTATGTAAATCAGAGAACAAAAAACAGAAAATCCAGGAATTAGTTTAGATTAACGCCGAATTTATACAATTGTTACGTTTTTTTTTTAAATCTTTTTCTGTACAATTACTTTTTTTTTCATGAATATACAACCCCTGGAAATTTTGCTCCAGGGGCACTTTTTTTAACCGCATGTGAAAATTTACTGTGAAACTTAAATTAAGATAATAAAAGTGCATTTAAGATTAAATTATTTTCTTCAATTTTATTAAAAAATTATAATTAAAGGCTTATAGACTGAAATTGGTTTTTGGCGAATATCTCGGAACTGAAGAGAGATAGAGAAATTTTTTTAGAGACCTTTTCTGAAGAGCGAAAAAAAATCTACAAAAAAGGTGTCTGCAAAAATCATCTTATCTCGCTTTGCCACCAAGATATCCCGGAAAGAAGAATCAAAATGAAGACAAAATCTTGAAAATCTTCAAATTTTATCTCCAAATTCTTCGATTTTTTCAATAGCAAAATCCATGGATTCATGTGTTGGCAGTGGCTGACAACAGACAACCATTCTAAAGAAATTACCGAGATTTTTTTGGGGCATTGGAGTGTAGCCAATCATCAGTCTTCCATCAAGTATCAATAGTTCCTTGATTCTTCGTGTTGTGTTGTACAATTTCTTCCACCAGTCTGAATTTTCCTTTTGATTCCTCATACTTGTGGGGATGTACCAGAAGCAGATATTGTTGCCCTCGTATTTTGGAAAAACAAGACGAAAACCAGTGCGAGATTTTATTTTTTCGTAGAAATAATTTGCTGCATCCATTGCTATGTCCACGGAGGTGCCGAGACCTTTGGTGCCTCTGGCTCTCCACATGAGCCACAATTTGATTGCATCGACCTTTAAAAAGAAAGTGGATTCCATTATTAAAAAAAATCAAATAAAAAAAACATAAAATTCAAAAAAAAAATGCAGAAATGAAAATTCTCTTGCGGATTCTTTTGCAAATATCTTTGACGCGAGTTGATTTAGGGAAAATTGTCAGGACACCTTTTTTGTAGGAAATTTCAAAAGCTACAAAAAAGGTATCCAAACAAATTCCTCTAACTCTCACCGTTTTTAAGATATTCTCAAAAAACCGACAGAAATTCCTATCAACATCAAATTATCTCGTTTTACTACTTTTAGAGTGTCGCTATTGAATTATTTTTTATCATCCCCTTATAAAATCTTACCTTTCTACCACACTGTACACTCTTATCTCCAGTGTCCCAAGAAACATCGTAAAACTTGTCCTGTTGAAAGAGATACGTTGCACTGGCACAATTGGCTTCATGAAGAAGCTTTTTACCTTTGACTAAGAATAGAGAACACTGGAAAGGCGTACCCAGCATTTTATGTGGATTCCAAGCGACTGAGTCCGATCTGAGAAAAATATAAAAATTTCAAGCTGTAGATAATATGTTTTTCTCCATTCATTTTATAGACAGGAGAGACTGGGGCAAAATGGACCTGCTAATGATAATTGTTGGAGATTTTTTTTTAGAGTGAAGAGTTCTCTAAAAAAATTTGAAAAAATTCACTCATAATGTTCACATATTGCAGCTTTTTTTCGTTTTTTTCCGATTTTTCCGACAAGTCCTTCATTCCGAAGAAAAATAATGAATCATGTTATCTTGAAGGTCCATTTTGCCTCAGTCTTTTCTATTTGAGAAATATTTACCTCTCAATTCCCCTCAGTCGACCGCGATATTTCTCAGAGAGTAGAAGAGTACCTCCAAGACAGGCCTGAAAATATTCTGTAAAAATTACAGGAATCTTTGACTCTAACACAGAAATCTAAGTAATTCAATCATTGATAATTGAAGAATGCTGAGTTATTTTTTATTAAGCATAAAAAGGGGAAAATTCTGCAGTTTAATAGTGTTTCTTTTTTTTTAATATCTCAGTATCCGCGCGAAATAGAGAAAAATGTTAAGAAATCTTCTTAGTAGAGGAAATTAAGGGCTACTAAAAAGGGTTTATAAAATTTTTGATATCTATCATGAATTTCGAGATTTTTTCAAAAAATTGAATTTTTAGAAATTACGCAGATGAACAATCTCGGAAAATTTAGGAAAATCGTGGAAAGCGCTGAAAGAACTCCAATTTGGGGAAAATCTCGATTTTTAAGAAAAAATGTGGGCAAGGGACGGTTACCAGAGCTTAATTTTTGAAAAATTCCGTAAAAATCCTAGAAAAATACTGTAAAATCGTGGATTTGGCATAAATCCTGATTTCTCAGGAACATCCTGGAAAAATCCAGGAAAAATCCTGGAAAATCCCAAATCAGGAAACAAAACTCCAATTTTTTAGGAACTGTGTTGGCAAAAGAAGATTACCAGAGTTCAATTAATAAAAAATTCTAGAAAATTGTAGAAAATTTCGAAAAATACCAAATCGGTAAAATAATCCTGATCCCCTACATAAAACATTCTGGCCAAAGAAGATTACGCAATTTCAATTTTCCTCAAAATCCCCTAAAACTAAAAAAAAATCATCATTTTCACTCTCCCTCCCTTTTTTTCCATTTTCCTTAGAATTCCCTCTAAATCCATGCGAGATATCGAAATTTCCATGAAGACCTTTCTTCTAGAAAAGAATGAGATCTCCAAGAAAGGTCTCAACAGAAATCTCACTATCTCCCTCAGCTTCCAAGATATCCCCCAAATCTCGCCAAAAAAAGCATAAAACCCTGAAAAAACCATGAAAATTCACAAACATCAACATGCAGCCATAGATCCTCATCCCTGCAGATATCAGCGATTTCATCTAGTGGATCGATGGCCCCAAGGATCGTAGTTCCAGCAGTTGCATTGACAAAAAACGGTGTAAATCCTTTGCTCCGTGCTTCTTTTATCGCTCTCTTGAGATCCCTGGGATCCATTCGTCCAATCGCATCAGTCTTCACCTGCAAAAACAAGGCAAAATTCAAGGAATGCTTCATGAAGATTGTTTTATGGAGATAAACATGGTGAATTATCGTGCCAATGAAAAATACTCACATTAAAAACACTTTCAGTGCCAAATCCAAGCCAGTGAGCACCTTTTAGAATTGAATAGTGTCCGCATTCACTTGAAAATATTGCAAGCTGTGGCAATTCACGTACACCCTTGGTTTTAACTTCCGGCATTTTTTTGTAACGTGCCAGGACAATACCGTACATGTTGGACATACTGCCACCGGGGCACAGGATACCATCGCCCTCGGGAAATCCTGGATAATTTACGAGGGACAATGCTTTGTCTAGAACTTCACGTTCAAGTATCATAAATACTGGTGCTACTTCGTAAGTGTATCTAAGAAAGAACAAAAAATATTTTATTGGAAAAAAAAAATCTTGGAAATTATTGGGTTTGAAAAAATTCACCAAGAGAGCTTTTTTTATGGATAATGTTTAATCAATCTCTAAGGTTTTTCCCTCTTTTTCTATCATTTCTTAGAAACTTGACTTTATAATCCACGAAATAAATCTCACGCTTTCCATAAAATCATTTAAAAAAAAATTATAATGAAATATATTTGAAAAAAAAAAATTCTTATCATCAACTGCCCCAAGTGTCTTATTTCTTCTAATACCTTAATACATAAAATTTTATTTACTGGCTTGTATTGAGACTCTCTGAGATCCAAGCACCAGCCAATCCATACTCGTCAACTCCCCCATACAACTGATTATGAAAATGTGGATTTGATGTTTTTACTGAATATCTAACGATATTTCTAATTGATGTTTTTATCTCTTCCGGTGTTGCGCCATCATCCTTCAGGGTTGCATCGATTTTTTTCTAGAAAAAATTGAGATAATCAAGTTAAAAGCTGCCACTTCAATGGTTTTTTTTAAAGGAGTATCTCAGAAACGAATGGAGAAACGAAATTTTTGATAAGAACCTTTTTTGGGATTTTTTTTCTGTTCTACAAAAAACAAAAAATATGAATGAAAATTTTCGTATTTCGCTTAGTTTTCGAGATATTCCCATAAAACCTCTCGTGCAACTAGAATCATTGGTCATTTCGTCTTTTCAATGAGGTCAATTGCCCAATATTTGTATATCTATATTTATAAATTATTCCAAGAAAAGTTCAAATTTTCCAAAATTTGAAAAAAATTGCAAAAATCTTAAATATTAAGGTGAAACTGATTCTTTTTTTTTTTTTTTTATAAATTATTGATGAAAAATAGGAGAAGTGGGATAAAATGAACACTCTACGTGAGTGGATCGAGATGGAAATTTTTTAATGATCCCATTGAGAAGCTGAGGAAATTTCAGGTGAAAAACATGTATCAAATTTTTTTTTTCTCAATTTTTGGAAAAATTCACTTCTTTGGCCAAGTTTTGAAGGGGTTCTCCTTTTGAAAATCGAAAAAATTCACTTTTTCGACGATATCTCTGGTTTTGTTGGTCGTAGCGGCCTGAGGTTGATTTCAAATGAAAGATGAGCTCATTTCTCATCGATTTATGTGGTTCAAATTTTTTGAAAATCAATTTTGCAAATATTTTCATGTCATTTTCTGAAAATCAGTTTATGCCCTAATAAGTACTTGAAAAACTTGATATTTTTCTTTTCAAACCCCATAAATCGATGGGAAATGAGCTCACCTTTCATTTAATATCAACCCCAGGTAGCTGCGACCAATAGAACCAGAGATATTCTCGAAAATCTGAAATTTTTCAAAAAGAGAAGAGTTTCACCTTCAAATCTTGCGCAAAAAACGTGAAATTTTTGAAAAATTCCAAAAAATAACTTCCGACATATAATTTTCATGGCAAATTACCTCAGCTTTCCAATGGGATCATCAGAAAAAACCGATCTCCAATATTTCCCTTCATTTCAAATAATTTTCATAGTATGAAATACCAAAACACTGAGAAAAAAAGTTCTTGTAGCAAAAAAATTGCCTTTTAACAAAATTTTCCTCTACAAATTCTATATCTGTGTATATTAAAATTTTCTGGAGTGAAGTAGATTTTTTTAAACTAAATAAATAGATTTCAATTTTAAGTAAATTTTCTTACAACAAATTTTTTTTTTCTCAATTAATCCGTCTCCATTTTACCCCATCTTCCATTATTCATCAATTATTCATAAATATAGATATATAAAATACGTGAGTAAGCAGCTACTAGGCACTTCACCTTACTGAATTCGATGAATTGAAAAAAAAATTTCAATGAATAGTGAAGAAAAAAATTAAAGAAAAAACATTATTCATGAGTAATTGTGGCATATAACTGAGACTAGAAAGTTACTGTTGCTGTTGCCTTTCTCATTTGCACATTGGAGACGCATTTTACGATTACAAATAAAGTAAATTGGAGCAGCCAACTTAGATAGATGATCTCCTATTGGAAAAAGTTCGTTAAAAAAAACGTGGTTTATCGGGAGACTAGTATTTTATGCCAGAACTCGAGATAACGAGAAAACTTGTTTTTCCCTTGTTGGGCAAAGTCGATTATTGTTTTTCGCGGAACTATCAACTTTCATTGAAAATAAATTGAATAATTCTTGAATAACATTAGTAAATGAAGAGAATATCTCGGAAATTGAGGGAAATATGGAAATTTTTGTGAAAACGTTTTTTCGAGAACAAAAAAAAACACAAAAAAAGGTTTTCACAAGATTTTTTTTGTATTTTTGATCGATTTCGAAATATTAAAAAAAAAAACTGTTTTTTCATCAATGAAAATTGTTTTTATTCTATCATTTCGTTTTATGCAGTGAAATTCATGATTTCGTGATTTAAAAATTAATGAAGTAAATGATTTAATGGATCTGATGGAGAATTAATTGAAATAAATTGTAATAAATGAAAAGAAAATTAATTCATAATATTTTTCAACTAAAAAAGTTCAAATAAAACTGAAACTTCAAATGAATAATTTAAAAATTCAGGAATTTTCATCGAAATACTAGTTTTTTTGGGAATAACTGGAAAATGATGAGAAATAGAGATTTTTTTGTGAAAGAAGGAAAATATTTACAAAAAAAGGTTTTAATGAATTTTTCTCATTTCTTGTAGATTTCGCAGAGTAAGAAAAAAACTATGTCTTCATTGAAAAAAAAATGGCTCATTATATAGTGCTGGGTATAAGCATAGCACTAGTAACGATACGATTTCGCTATAAAATTCATAATTTCGTCATTTAAAAATCAATCATGAGAATTATGCAACGTGTCGTATGGAAAATGAACCGAAAAATACTGATAATGAACAAGAAAAACTAATTAATAAAAAATTAGCTAATGAATTAATCAAAAAATTAATTAATTAATTCATTCATTAATAATATTGTTCCATTAAAAAAAAATCCGAATAAAACTCAAAATTTGAAATGAAAAATAGAAAACATTTAGAAAAATTAAATCGAAATGCTAGTTTTTTTAAAAGAATAACTCAAAAACGAAAAGAAATAACGAAATTTTTGTAGAAACCTTTTTTGTAGCTCTCATTTTTTTCTACAAAAATTGCCCTACTCTTCTTAATTTTCGATTTATTGAAAAGTAATTGAAATAAATGTGCAGAAAAAAATTACCTGCAGCTCTTCGGGATGCAAAAATTCCACAACGGGATAATTTCCAGTAGTATCAAACACATGTTCATCCTTCAATATTTCCAAAACATCATGAAGTACACGTAAACTCTCATCAGCACTTAATTCCGCCATAGCTAAGCGAGTACTGACTGACTGTGTAGTACAAGTTTATCGTAAAACATTTGAGTTTACTGTCTACTAACTCCCACCAATAAGATTTTTTTTTTTTTTAATATACACGAAAAGACCTCATCCGGTTGATGCTTGTGTGTATGTTTATTCACAATATCTGCGATGTACACGTAAAGGCGAGAGTTTTTACGATAGCCCCTTTGGCTCTCTCGTTCGCATGTCAATGAACTTTCTTGACATTTTTTCTTACTCGAATTTATCAGAGAAAACAAAGTTTCATTCAATCACTGGCTGACTAATATCACTTCTTATCACGGATTTTATTGGGGAGGGTCAAAATGCGCCTTGAAATTGAAATCCTACGATTTTTTAAATTTTTAGCTAATTACAAAATTAAAATCAGCTTATTTATTTTTAAACTTAGTAATAAAAAAAAAAATCGAAAAAAATATGGAATTTACATTGAGAGTATCTCCGAAACTATCAGGTTTAGAGAAAAAAGTCAGGAAACCTTTTTTGTAGAAAATTGAATTTCCTAAATAAAAGGTTTCTTGATATTTTCACCTAAAACGATTCGCGTCAAAGATATTCTCAAAATTACGAAAGAGATTTTTTTTAAAATTTCTTTTCTCTAGAAATCAAATCACTAAATTATCAATTTAATCAATTAAAAAAAGGGCAGTTATTATTTTGACGAAGAGGAGGAATGAAAACATCAATTAATGAAGTCAACGACCTGATTCCCCTCATGAAAACATTTATTGCATATGAATGGAATGAATAAACATAAAATTTAGCTGCAAAGTGCATTTCTTCAATTGTATTTGTTTAATCACTTCAATAAATTAATACATGGTCCACAATTGTAGACGATGCCAGACACACTCTGATAGGAAAAGTTTCACGCACTCTGAAATCAAATGAACCATTGAACATTACCGATAATACAAGAATAATCGTAATTGCAATTTTTTTTTCTTCTTTTTCTTGCAGATGAGAGAAAGAATTTTACCAAAAATCAATTTATCAGCCATGTCCAAGTACATCAACTGGTATTCTTGGTGCAAGACCCTTCATTGATGCCCATTGTCCTTCACAAAGATCGTAAAATGTTAATTCAGCTACTAATTTACCACCGAGTGTACCAGGACCCCAGCAAATGGCACCACCACCAGATTCCCAATAATTATTACGTCCATTTATTGTTTTATTTATACGTAATATGTACATTTTTCGAAGCCACATTGATAAATATGCGGAATTACAATCACAGTGCCATGGATTACGTGCCAAACGCAATTGTTGGATCATTGGGACATTGTCCAGTAAACGAGAAGGTAGATATGACAAATTATTTCCTTCGAGTTGCCTGTTAAAATTAATTTAATTGAGAATCAAAGAAATAAACGTGATAATGAGATTTTTAAAAAATGGTAATTTATACATATAACTAGGAGGAAAGAATTTCATCACTCGAAATGCTAATATTATCCGGAGAAGTACAGATTTTCGTCTGAAGATCTCCATTTTTTGCAATGCTGAACAAACCCAAAAGGCGTTTAAAAGATTGAAATAACAAAAAATTAAAAAAAAAACACAGTTGTCCATTATTTTAAAGGGATCTCTGAAACGAGTCGGCTTAAAGAAAAAAGTCACGAAACCTTTTTTATAACGAATTTAATTCTCTACAAAAAAGGTTTCCTGATAAATTTTCGTAAACTCAATATTTTCGGAGATATTTTCAAAAGGATCCGCTAACAATTATGTGCATAATTATATAATTTTTTAATTATTTTCTTTTTGCTACAAAAAAAGGGGTTCATTCCTTTAGAGATATCTCTGAAACCAGTCGGTTTAGAGGAAAAAGTCAGGAAACCTTTTTTGTGGAAAATTGAAAGAGCTACAAGAAATGTTTCTTGATAAATTTCCCTAAACCCAATTTTTTTCGAGATAACTTGAAAAGAGTAAATGGATAATTTTTTTGTGGTTTTCACTGTATTGAAAATTCCCTATTTTTTTTTTTTTTTTGGTTACTCACAATTTTTTTAGATTTGGTGTGTCTTTCAGAATGTTGGATTGGAGGTAACGAAGATGATTCGAGTGGAGAAAGAGTGATGTTAAATTATTCAATCCCTCGAAATCTCCATCTGATAGAGTTTCAAGAGCATTTGCATAGAGCACAAGTTGCTGAAGCGATGGTGTCTTCAAGAAGAGGCCCTTGGGTATGCTTTTCATGTGATTTCTTCCCAATCGAAGCTCTCGAAGAGAGCTGAGACCAACAAATGCATCTTTGTCAATCTAAATGAAAGAAATTCAGCATTTACAAGTTTTTAAATAAAACTCTTCTCATTTCCTGATGGTTTTTGAACTTTATCCCGGAAACTAAGCGAGATAGAACAATTTTATAAAAATCTTTTTTGTAGCTCTTGATCTCTTCTTCCAAAAACGTTTTTATAAAATTTCTCTATCTCGCTTAGTTTCCGAGAAAAACTCAAAAAACCAATTTCAAGGAATTTAGAGCTGAAACATCTCGAAAATCGTAATTTTTGTAGATTTCATTTTTTTTAATACGGAAAAAATTCATGAAAAAATTCGAAAAAATTACACAATAATGGAGATATACTCCAGCATCTTCCAGAATTTTTACACATTTTTTCGAACATCTCTTTATGCAGAAAAAAATCGAAATCTTCGTAAATTTCATAATTTGTGAACAATAATTTTTCTATTCAAGGCAAAATTATTTGTTCCAATTTTGATTATCATTATTATCATTATTCTCACCTTCGATATCAAGTTGCTGGAAAGGTCCAGAGTCCCAAGATGTCCAAGGGACCAAAATAAATTCCCTTGGAGTGATACAATACGATTATCTCGTAAATTCAACTCGACAAGATTAATCTGGGAGTCAAAGACACCAGCTGGTAATTCTTTCAGGTGATTCTCTTCTAGTCTGATGCACTTGAGACTGACAAGATCCTGGAGTACATCGGAGTCCAGAGCTGCGAGATGATTTTTTGATAGGAAAAGGTCCTCAAGATTTCGAAGTCCTTGAAAAATTCCTTTTGGAAGACTCGTGATTCGATTTGAAGAAATATCGAGGAGAAAGAGAACTGTATTCGTCACGAATAGGCCTTCAGGAAGATCGAGAAGCTTATTCGATGATAAGTCCCTAAATTGATCAAATTTTAGTAATTACATAATTATTCACTAAAGAAAACGACTGAAATTTACAAAAAATAATTGATTTTTTTATAATTATGAAAAGTCATCAGTTTTTTGAGGAAATCTTGGAATCTAAGCGAGATAGAGCGATTTTTGTGATGACCTTTTTTGTAGAAAATTTTGAGAGCCGCAAAAAAGGTCTCTGTAAAAATTGCTCTATCTCGCTTAGTTTCTGAGATATTTCTGAAAAAACTGGTGAGAAAATAAAGTTTGAAAAATTTGGAATTTTTTAAAAAATTCTCACAAAATTTGAAGATTTCTCATTCTCAGCAATTGGCTTCCCTGCAGATCCCTGAGGAAATTTCTACTCAATTTCAGATGTGTTGTACTGTGGAGAGAGTAAAAAATACTCAGAGGCAGATGCTCTATCATGTTATTACTTAAATCTCTGAAATGAATTAAATGAAATTGGATTAAAGTATTTATCGACAGTTTTTAAGTGATTTAAGTTGATACTAACAGGTCTCGCAGGTGAATTAAATCTCGAAATGTGTCTCTGTGGAGTGCAGTGAGTTGATTACTCCCGAGGTCACTGGAAAATATCGATTGATGCAAGTAAAAAATGCTTTATCATGATTATTTAAGATTATTTTAAAAAAGTAGAAAAATGAGAGGAATCAGTGGCAATTGCAGTTTTTTAAAGATGTCGCGGAAACTAAGCGAGATAGAGGCCTTTTGGTGGAGATCTTTTTTGAAGAGGGAAATTAGTGCTATAAATACGATTTCTTCCAAAATTTCTCTATCTTTCTTGGTTTCTGAGATATTCTTCAATATCTTCAGCAAGTGTCTAAAAGTTCTCTCGACTTCTGTTAAAAAATGGCAAAATAATTACAAACATTTCTAAAGTATCTTGAGGAACAAGTTGAGTAGGTGGTACATCAATGAGTCCAAATCTCCAGCACGAAATAGATTTAGTCTCAGGCAGGCACTTGCATGGACCATCAACACAGATTTCCCAATCGCCAGACCATCCCCTAATTTCCCAAACTGATTAAATATTTTAATTTTCTGTTTTATCATTAAATTCTCTCATTACAAGAAGAAAAAAAACCATTTATCCAATTAATCTGGAATTACCAGGTTGTTCCATGGCTCGTAGTCTTCTCTCAAGTCTCGAAACTCTGTTCTCCACATCCTCAAGATTAATAGCAGCATCATTGACCTGTTGATTGTAATCCGAAGCACTTTTTTGTATATCAGGACAAACAGTATCACAAAATAATAGTAAAATTGATAAAAATAATGCTCTTAATGTCTTTATTGTGAGTACTTTACTCGACATAGTTCAGTACAATACTGAAACTTTTTTTGAAATGATGATAAATAATAATAAATTCTCCCCATGTATACAATAACATCCTCATTAACTTATTAATTTCATTGTGATAATAATTGGGTGCTTTTTTGTTCAATTAATTAGTTTGAGTGGGGGAGAAAATGTTGATATTAAGGTGGTGTCTTAGTACAGTTGATAAAACAGAAAAAATGAGGATTTGTAGGTGAGTTTTCAATTAATTGCTGATAATTCGGGAAAATGTGCTTTAATTCACCCAAAAAAGTAATTAAACTATTCGAAAGCCATATCTTCAGCTTGTGAATATAATTTTTTTCTTCTCAATTTTTTTTTACATTAATCTCCTATCACATGCATGAGATAGAGAGAGAGGCAAATAGTTACGACTACCTTCTAATTAGAATTTCTCAATAACTATACGGTGAATTAAATATTTTTTTCTCCTATTATTTAGTTAAAATGCTGTTCTCTTCGCCAATTGTTTTTAAATAATGGGTCAACCGTGTGGTTTTTTAGTAATTTCGTTATTTCTGTTCGATTTAGGACGTTTCATCCTCACCACAGCTATTTTTAGTAACTTTGATAATTCATATCGCATAAACTGCACAGACAAAAATTATGAAAAAATTCAGAAAAATGTTTAAAAAAATATCGTTTTTGATACGGTATTATAAAAATAAGGGGTCAAGTGTGATTGAGCTCACTGGAATACTACCTTAACATGAAAAAAGTTAGTCGAAATGCAATTTTTATCTAAAAAAAAATGAAATAAAATGATTCGCCACGAAATTTTCGTTTTTTTTTTAAATCAATTGATTAATATTGGAAACACTTTTTTCTTATTTTTTAAAAAGATCTCGGAAAATATGAGTTTCAAGAGAAAATGTCAAGAAATCTTGTTTGTGTAGAATTGAATTTTCTATAAAAACGATCTCTTGACATTTTCTCCTGAACTCTGTAGTTTTCAGAGATATTTCTAGAGGAATGTGAAGGTAATAATGAACTTTTTACTTTATCACTCAAAATAATTTAATTAATTCTAGAGATAAGAGGCTAATGAAGACAACTGTATTTTTACATAATGCAGGAATTTAATAAAGAAAGAGAATCTCATCTACATTATTTCATTCTTTTTTTTTTTTTTCATTTAATAATTACAAGAGAATTGTTCGATATAGGGCAGAATGTGCTGGTGGCTCAGAGGATTTCATGTAATGAGAAGGCGTTTTTTCGTGTGAATTAAGACAGCCTGACGCCACCTGATCCAGGGCACTCGCCTTTGTTCTTCACGACCATTTCTGGAAAAAATTACATTTGATTAAATTCCATTTTTCCCCCAAAATAATTAAAAATTCTTCATTTTCACAGATTATCCCGGAAACTAAGTGAGATAGTGCGATTTTCGAAAAACCTTTTTTTTGTATTTATCATTTCCCTCAACAAAGAAAGATTTTTACAAAAATTTCGCTGTCTCATTAAATTTCCCCGATATTGAAAAAATCTCAAATTTCTCCCAATTTTTGGTCGAAAATTCGAAAAATGAGTGTTATTTGTAGTTTTTTGAACAGAGACTTTTTTGTAGTTTTCGTTTCTTTCCACAAAAAAGGCTCCAGATAAAAATGCTCTATCTCGCTTAATTTCTAAGATATTCTAAAAAACCTGAAATTTTAATCCATATTTTCATTTTAAATAAACTCTTCAATCAATATTAACTCACTCGTTCCCATTTCGCAGTTGACAACATTCATAGCGCATTCAGTACCAAATGATCTTGGTTTTAGATTTGGATTAGTTGGATCGTGAGCACAAACTGGATCATAAGCAGTTCCACAATCCTTTGCGCATTTCTTTTTTGCGTCTTTTGTAGCTTTACCATCTTTAATTGTTGTTGCTAAGTCTTTTGGCTTTGTTTCCTTTGTTTTATCCATGTCTGATGGTGAAGCTGATGCATCATTGCACAGTACAAGAATGCAAACTGTTGCTAATGCTAATAAACAATTGAATTGAATAAAAATTGAATAATGAAAACGTAAATTTTTTGTGCTAAAAAAAATAGAAAGTGTTTTCTCCGTATTCAACTGCGAATATCTCGAAAACGAGTGGTGTTAGCGGAATTGACTTCTGAACCTTTTCTGTAGAAAATTTGATTTTCTACGAAAAAGGTCTCCTTGTGAATTCTCCTAAACTCAACGGCGTTTTAGATATTCTCGAAAAACCTCGGAATCGTGAATTTTGCAACAATTTTCGTTTTTGAAGAAGAAAAAGAAGGAAAAGAAAGAAGACCTTGAGATCAACTTGTTAAATTATGGGCAGAAGTCACTGTCAACTGGTATCAAGGACTACGGGTTTTCCAATGATTTTTAATAGAATCTAACTCTGAATTAATTCAACATAAACTCAAGATTCAAAAAAAAAAAAAATTGTAGAAATTTTTTTCGAGAGATTCAATTAAGGATATCTTTGGAGCCGGTGGGTTTAAGAAGAATCTCCAGGATAGCTTTTTTGTATAAAATTTCCAGAGCTACAAAAAAGGTTTCTTGACATTTTTCGCTAAACCCCACCATTTCTGAGATACTCTCAATATAATGTACACACAATGAAAAAGAATCAATTTATTTATTTTCAAATTTTTTTCTAGTGATTTCTTCAAAACAAAATTCACTCAACTCACCAAGTGCCAAAATGACTTTCATCCTGAATGATTTCTTCTCCAAAAAAAATGTTAACAACGTAGAATTTCACAATAAAACTGTTGTGTGCTTGAAGCAGTAATTCAAAAGAGACTGGACAAATGAACAAGTCAGAGGCGAGTATTTATAAAGCTTCAATTCCCAACACTGTACATCGCAAATTTTCCCCCACCTGTTGACTTTTACTGAACGTTTAAAGAGAAAAAAAGGCAAAAATAAATTTAAAAAAAAATATATATGTGTTTGTGAAGGTTTTGATGCTTTGATAAATTCAACGGATGACTGGTGAATACTGGTGTATACAAAAACCCTCACAATTTTATAATTCACAATTGTACTTTAGTATAACTTGAACATGACCTGGTATTATCAGGTTGTCAATTTACTCAAAGTATTATTTAATTTGTATGAATTACATGCACGTGATTGAATCACGCTCGCTTGTTAAATGTCCCAACATTTATTGTGTATTAAATTGAAACGATAGAATTATCTAGAATTTTTTCATGAATTCACAGTGTAATTTTTTCGTAATTTTTATTATTCATAATATGAATTGGACTTGTGCCCTTTTTGTATTGAATATTAAACAAGTGGATAATAGTATTGCTTTTCAACTGATGTAGCTTTTTCTGCTGATACTTTAGCAATATGCTTCCGAATGGAAGTGATACAACTTTTTTCAAACCATCATCGAAATATTAAATTTTGAAGAAATTCATTAAAACACCAATAACTCGAGAACTAAATTGAAAAATGCTTTCTCTTTCGTTTTTTAAAAGGCGCTCGGAAATTATTGGGTTGACGAAAATTTTTGAAGAGAGCTTTTTTATGAGAAATTAAATTCTCTACAAAAAACGTTTCTTGAACTTTTCCCCTAAACCCAGTAGTTTTTGAAATATTCGTAAAATAAACTCTTCTGAGTCCAAAAAAGAATCTTTAAAAAATGCAGAAAAAACAAGTGGATGATAGTGTTGCTCTCCGACTGTTATAGCTTTTTCTGCTGATACTTTAGCAATATGCTTCCAACTGGAAGTGATACAACTTTTTTCAAACCATCATCGAAATATCAAATTTTGAATAAATTCATTAAAACGCCAATAACTCGAGAACTAATCATGCAAATAAGCTCAAAATTCACAGACATCTAACTGATACAACTCTAGAGATAATATATGAGTATAAATAACATCAGTTGAATAGTTTCCAGAAATTCCATTAGAAACTGATTTTCGAAAAATGGACATATCTCAAAAAGTTTCGATCGAATTCTCTTCAAATGAAGCTTAAAAAATAGACTTCGTCGAGAGGAAGCTTTCCGCAAAATATGAAATTTTTCTGTAAAACCATTTTGCTGTCATTGAGACTTTTATGCACATACAGACATATACACATACAGACATATACACATACAGACATGCGCTAAAAATATCATTTTCTCTCTATTTAGATCATTTAAAGTATTTTCTATTGAAAAAATTACAATCGAAAATTCTGATGATTACATAGCTTCCATTAGGAAGCGCAAAATGTCACTTATGTCTCTTTCACTCCATTATTTGATAATTAGCGCATTATCTGATGAAACAATTGCTTACGCCCTTTTATTTTCACTTCAATTCAATAATTAATGGAAAATTCAATGATATGGCATTTACCGCCCCTCCCTCCCCGCCATTCCTTTGACTTTGGAAAAGTGATGTACAATGTGACAATTCAATAAACTCCTAATATTTACCTTCAATTCAATAATGAATGAATAATTTTGCAATAGTGAGAAAGAAAAATGAGAATTCTATGTATTTTTGCGATCATTATCGCTTCAATATCTCAGAAACTAAGCAAAATAATTCGATTTTTATAAGAACCTTTTTTTAACTTGGATTACTTTTCTATTGAAAGATTTTTACGAAAATTGCACTATTTCGCTTAATTTCCGATAGATTTCTAAAAGACAAATCCAGAGAATTTCTCAGAATTCTTTGAATTTCTGCTTTTTTCTCTTCAAATCATCCGGTTTCCACTAGTTTCATTTATTTTCTGTGAAAATTCTTATTATCATGATAATGAGAATGGATCAACGATAGCTTTTCTACCACAAAAATATTTTCTGATTCACAAATTGACAAATTGCTATAACTCATTCTATTTAACATAACACAGAGTGACACTCATTTTGCAACTAGCATAACACACAATTCCCGACAATTTAAAGATGATTGTTAACGAAAAAAAAAAAGGATCTTTATTTTTTTCTCTCCTTTTTGTTATTGTAATTGAATGATTTAGTGCTAGTGACCCAGTTCTTCGTCTCTGTCAACCGGATGTGGGGTTTGACTCCATCCGGCTCTGTCCGAAGCCGATTCCAATCGAATCAGCAAAATTTCGAAGAAAATACAGAATTAATCCACTATTTTTTTCATTTTTTTTTTCAAGGTTTATTATCGATTTTTACAAATAAATAATTGGATTTTTTTTGTTAATGAAATAAATAATTTGGCAATTTATCACTTAAGGTAGTATCCCAGAGTACAGTCGATGAAACAGAAAAAAATGAGGATTTGCAGGTTTTTTTTCAATTAACTGCTGATAATTCGGGATAATGTGCTTTAATTTACCCGAAAAAAGTGATTAAACTATTCGAAAGTGATATCTTCAGCTTGTGAATATAATTTTTTTTTCTCGAATTATTTTTACATTAATCTCCTATCACATGCATGAGATAGAGAGAGAGAGGCAGATAGTTACGACTGCCTTCTAATTAAAATTTCTCAATAACTATACGGTGAATTGAATATTTTTTTCTTCTATTATTTAGTTAAAATGCTGTTCTCTGCGCCAATTGTTTTTAAATAATGGGTCAACCGTGTGATTTTTTAGTGATTTCGTTATTTCTGTCCGATTTAGGGCGTTTCATCCCCAACGCTATTTTCAGTAACTTTGATAATTCATATCTCATAAACTGCACAGACAAAAATTACGAAAAAATCCAGAAAAATGTAAAAAAATACCATCTTCGATACGGCATCATAAAAATAAGGGATTCTCTGTACTCGAGTTCGTTGGAATACTATCTTAAATTGTTTTCTCCTTCATTTAACAATCACGTGTCTATTCTATTTTTCTCCTGCAGCTCCTCCTCCCCCTCCTCCTCTTTAGCATAAGTATTGAAGAGATTAACGTAATCATTCCAAGAATCTCCAGATCCCAAGAATTTTCTCATTCTGCAGGTGATAGTCGTGCAATTATTTGTCTCATTATCACCCCCATTAGCATTTTCATATTTCTCAATGGCTTCATGAACCATTGCCGTCAAAATATTGAGTCTCTCCATCGTAGAATCATCTGTCAACACAGAGAGAAAAAAATAAGTAATGAATAAAGTGAATGATTACATAAATTGACAATAATAAATTAGCCAATTCTTTTTTTTATTTTATTTTCGTGACCTCCAAATAATTGAGTGAAATAAAGGCAGATAAAACTGACTGTTACTTACTTGTAACTAGCTTACGACCATCATCATCTTCCATATTGTCTTTATCACTCTTTATCTCTAATTTTGGTATGAAGAGAAGAAGACATATTAAAGCAATGAATTTAACAATCATCTTGAAAATTACGAGTTTCAAGAGGATTTTTGCAATTGTAAAGGCATTTAGCTTTATTGCCAGTGGCCAGGAAAAGTCGATGCTTGGTAGTGATGGTAGTTGTGGAAGTTGAGGAAGCTCGGGAAGAGCATAGCCACTCCAGCCTGAAATAATTACATTAATCATTGATTAATTCATTAATATTGGATAATTTGGTGATTTTAGGGGAAAAAAATTGTGGAAATTCTTTACTGAATATTTTTGAAATAAGTAGATTTGGGGAGAAATGTGAAGATTCCTTTTCTGTAGAGAATTTTATGGTCTACAAAAAAGGTTTCTTAAGACTTTTTGCTGAAATTGATATTTTTAGAGATATTTAAGAAATGATGGACAGGATTCCAAAATGAAGGAAAGTAGGGGGAAATTGGGATTCTGATGAAAGGGGTTGAGATGAATTTTTTTAAAGGAATCAATTAAAAAGCTGAGGAAATTTCAGGGAGAAAATATGTGTCAGAATTGTTTTTTTTTATTTTTTTTGAAAATTCTAGTTTTTTGAGCACGAATGAGAGGTCGAAACTTTTCAATTTTCGATTTTTTGTATTTTCTCAAGGATAACTCCGGGTTTAGTTTTTAGGGGCGACTCGGGGACGTTCTTAAATGAAAAGTTAAATCATTGGCAATTAATTTATATGATTTTGAACAAAAAACTATAATTTTATGAGGTACTCTAATGAAAATAATTTTTTTCCCTATGAATACCTCAAAAAACCATAATTTTCCCTTCAAAACCTCATAAATTAATAGGCAAATGATCTCACCCTTCATTTGCAACCAATCCCAAGTCACTACGACCAATAGAACCTCAGATATCCCCATAAAATTGGAAAAATCTCAATTTCGTAAAAAAAAAACCTTGATTTTCATCTGAAAAAAATCAAATTATCCAAAAAAAAACGAATTTTCTCAACTTTTCAATGGAATCATTAGAAAAAAAAAACTCATCTCAAAAATTTCCCCTAATTTCTCCCAATTTCCCCAATGTGAAACCCCAAAAACCACAATATCTCCCAAAAATCCTTTCAATCCCCTCCAAAAACATCTCTCCCCCCCCCCCTCCCTCCTCACTAAGAAAAAAAACTCCCTCAGCCCCAAAATTCCCAAAAAAACAGAAAAAATAAAAGAAAATACGCTACCTCGCGCCTCACCTTGCTGTGCAGGTGCCTGGTAGTTCGGAACCCCATAACTGTTCTGTGGAACCCCATAACTGCTCTGTGGAGGTCCATAACTATTCTGCGGAGGTCCATAACTGTTCTGCGGAGGTCCATAACTATTCTGCGGAGGTCCATACTCTCCTTTCACTGTTCCACTACTCCCATACCCATTTTGTTCTCCAAAATTTCCGGCCTGTTGAACAGGCAACGAATACGAATTGCTCGGAGTAGGCAGCAGAGGTTCTGGCGTTGGTGCACCATAAGCAATCCTCGCTATTTTAGATGGAGAAATGCTATTCGGTGCTCCATACTCGCTGGAAGGTCTGTAAACCGGTCCATCGTAATTTCTCCTGATTAATTTCACTGGTTTCGGTTTTTGAAGGGGAATTCCGTTTTCTCTCTGTCCTTTTGAAGTGTGCGAGTACTCCAAAGCGTCCAAATAACTGTCTTTCGTCGATGGCCTCACGCTTTTCCTTTGACTCGGCGATTTATCACTGGCTCCAATTTGCGAACGATACTCCGGATAAACTGGATAAACTTGCGGAATTATTGTCGTTGATGATTCTGGATTTTCCTTTAATTCAGTTTCCTCTAATCGTGCCTCCAACTTTAGGGTCGATGAACTCGTGTCAATGGGCTCTTTGTGATTCAATGGAAGTGTTGATGTCTCTATTGAGGCTACACTAGTTACGATCAATTGAATCAGCAGTGTTGATGCTATCATTGATGATTTTCGAAGCATTTTCGATGTTTTTTTTCAAGAAAACAATCGTTTTTTATAAAATTTTCGACGTTTTTCTCTCTGAGGTCCTGAAACTTTATCATTCAATTGGTCACTAATTGGTGCTGTAGTCATTCTGGTGGGGTAATGATGCTACTTGAGAGGGGGGAGGAAGGGGGAAATGAAATTGTTGGAGTTGAGTGAAGACGCGAGGTGACTCTGAAGCAATCAGGAGGAGTTTACGTTGTGAATACTTAATGAGGGTGGTGGAGTGCATATAAATGGGATAACGGTTTTTGCCCTTTTTTTTGTTTATGGGTAAATAAATTGTGAAGCTGGGAGAACCAACTGGGGAATTGAGATGGTAATTGAGTTGTTTAATGTTTTTCTTTTAAAGAAAATTAATTTTTTTTAATTCAGGTGGTAATGAAGAGGTTTTTTTTTGTAATTTCATTTTTTTCGAAATATCCCAGAAATTAAACTGAATACGAAAATTTTTGAGGAATTTTTTTCTGGAGAAGAGCATTAAAGCTATAAAAAAATATCTTGTTAAATTTTCGTAAGTTTCATTTTTTTCGATAATTTTCCTTTTTTTCTCTCAATTTTAATTGAAAATTAAGGAAAAATGATTGATCAAAATGGGCTACTAATAGATTCTATAATTTTTATGGTAATTAATGGAATTAATCGGGGAGGGTCGAGAGAAGGATTTTAATTAATGATGAAGTAATTATATTTTAATTAATTAGTGAAAGCAAAAAACGAATTTTTCTGTTTTTTTTAACTTACGGGATATTTGAGAATTTAAAGGAGATGAAGAGATTTTCAAAATGATTTTTTTTTTCAGTAAATATTAAAAGTTACAATAAAGATTTCTACGAAAATTTTTCCATCTTCTTTACATTCCGAGATATTCCTTTAAAAAAAACAAAAAAACTGAACAAGTAAAATCCTCCACTTCACTCAATTCATAAATTTACTTTTTAATTAAACTCACTGATGACTTTGTGGTAAAAGTAATCCAGAAACGTGTAATCACTTCACTGATTGCAAATTGAAAATAAAAAAAAAAATTCCCACTTATTGCAATTAACGAGGATTAATTATAGAACTTGTGTCACTCGTCGATAAACGAATGGGAAATAAAAAAAATTCAACAGCTCATGAGGTATATATACCAGGTGACCCTGGAAGGGGTTAAGACGGGAAATTTACTGGGTTACTGCCCCGAATGTTGACTTCATCATGACCAATACAATGAAATCCTTTTTTTCCCCAAATTTTTGGGAATAATTTTCTATTTTCCTAAGAAAATAAATTAATTTCCCCAATTAAAAAACGGAAATCATGAAATTTCTATCGATTCATTGATTTGATTGATCACCCCCCCC
Organism: Aleiodes alternator; assembly: GCA_963921955.1. Classification (NCBI taxonomy): domain Eukaryota; kingdom Metazoa; phylum Arthropoda; class Insecta; order Hymenoptera; family Braconidae; genus Aleiodes; species Aleiodes alternator. Next base: position 5,147,880 of record OY998099.1, on the reverse strand, counting down.
TCCTTATATTTTTGACCTAAAAATTAATTAAAGCTCTATTAAAGGTAATTGATAATTCATTAAAATTTTTTGATTTTATTGAAAAAAATAAATTTTATTAATTATAAAAATGTAAATGTGAACGAGTTGAACGATAAATCAAAGGAAATTACCCCCCGCCCCCTCCCCTCCCCTCTCTATTTTTCATATCATAATTTATTGATGATTTATCGAAATTTTTCGATTTTAATAAAAAAAAAACTTAAAAAAAAAATTGTAAAAATGTAAATGAGAAAGTGTTGAACGACAAATCAAAGGAAATTTTAAGGCGCAGTCACATTATTATGTACTACAAGCACCTGCGATAACGGTCCAATCCACCTACGATGTATTTGATCCAGTGGCACACTTTACCTTCATCAATAATAAACTTTGCACAATTCGTCGAACATCCCTGACTCAACATTGTCATTTTCATTATTTGAATTGAAATCAGAGAGAGGTCACGAGTTCATATTTCAACGCTATGGGAGAAATAGCTATTCCAAGAATAGGCAAATCGAAATTGAAAAATCGTTCGAAAAATATCGGAAAAAATATTTTTGTGAAAAAATATGAGGTTTTAATAGTTAAAAATGCATTGAATCGGAACTCATTAATTTTTCTAGAAATATCTCGAAATCCAGTGGAGATAGAGAAATTATCATGATGACCTTTTTTATAGAGCTAAGAAGGCTGTATAAAAAAGATTATCGCAAAAATTTGCGTATCTTTCACGGCTACAAAGATATCCACGAAAAACTAAATGTGATGACAACAAACGTGCAAAAAAAAGTCGAAAATTTCGGAACAATTTCTAACTTTTTCGAATTGAGGAAAAAATGCTGATTTAAAGGGATTATGTAAGCAAATGAAAAATTAGCCGAAGTTCAATTTAGAGAAATTTCGGGGAATTTTGAAGAAAAAAAAAACGAAATTTCGAAGAAAAAATCGAAAAATTTCGAAAATTCTGGAAAATTCTAGAAACTATGAAATTAAGGAAAAATACTAATTTTCAAGGGTTCATGTCAATTTTATCTCGGCTAAATGATCTCAACCAAAATATCTCAGATAAAAAGATCTCATACAAAAATATCTCATGACAAAAGTATCTCATGCCAATTTTATCTCAGCTAAATGATCTCATCAAACATATCTCATGCTAAGAAATCTCAATTTATTCCAAATTAAATAATCTGTTCCAACGAGTAATTGAAAATGATATATTAGAAAACAGAATTAGTACAAAACATCGAATATAAAAATTAATTGAAGCAACATATCAATGGCCTTTGAGAGAGCATCACAGTGTTTCATGACATTGATTGAATCAGATACCATTGTTTGGAGATCAATATTGATACCATTATTTTTATTTGTTCAATGGCGACATTGCCTCGTGGATGGGAGGTGGAGAAATGATGTGAGAATCAAAAATTCGATGGTAAATATAGTAACTCGCAATAACTCAGCGGTAGAGCATCTGACATGTAATCAGAGGGTCGTGGGTTCAAATCCTGTTTGCGCATTACATATTTTTTCCGGAATTTGATTCTCTTAAAAATTTATTGATAAAAAATTAATTTATCGATAAATTTATTTGTTTATTTATTAAGAATTCTATGCATATCCATCAAGAAACATCTTTATTTCACAATTCTGTTAAAGATGTCTCTTAGTCTCTCTCTCTTTCTCTCTCACCGCTAAACCTTCACAGTAGCAAATTCTAAAATGACTATTTCATCTCAAATTTTGAAATTCTTGAGAAATCTTGATTTTTTCTATGCGATATATCGTATTATATGCACACTAACTCATATTCATCAAGAAACATCTTTATTTCACAATTCTGTTAAAGATGTCTCTTTAATAATGGTATCAATAATGGAATCAATAATTAAAGCAGATAACACAGGATTTCCCAAAAAAGAAATGATATGTTATCATCTGAAATAATCAAGTCATGAGATATAAATGTGGGAGATATAAATGTCTGAGATATAAATGCCTGAGATATAAATGTCTGAGATATAAATGTCTGAGATATAAAAGTCTGAGATATAAATGTCGGAGATGAGCTGGTCATGAGATATCAATGCTTGAGATATTATAACCGAGATATTCTTGATGAGATAATTTAGCCTGAGATCAAAATGCTGGGTACCATTTTCAAGAAATCGGGGGGGCCAAAGAAGTTTTCTGGAATTCAATTTTCAAAAAATTCAGGAAATTTCTGAAAATATCGAAAAATTTGGAAAACATGAATAACAAGAATTCGGAAATTCAGGAAAATTCCCAAAAAACTGCAAATTGAAAAATACCGATTGAAAACCTTTTCAAATTCTATCGATTAAAAAAGTGCATTATTTGTATTTTTTTTTCCGATATATCCTCGTTAATTCCACAATATCCTCTTTTTCCATTCAAAATGAAAGCGTTTAATCTTCAATTCCATAAAAATGCAAATGGCATGTGTCGAGTAGAAGTGTAGTTGTGATCCAATCAATACTGTTAGCGTTTCCATGCAACGTTTATAAAGGGTGGATTTACCCTGAAACAATAGGTAGAAACTAAAATGCCAAACGCAGAAACCAAGTAAATAGGATTATCCACGGTTCTATGAATAAATTCTTCCTTTTGTTTATCATTCAAATTAAAATCCGATTATCTTATGATTATTTTATTCAGATGGGTGAAATTTGGGAACACAAGGACAATTGCATTCCTCGGAAAAGAAATCATCGGAATTGCATCGGGTCTCCACATTATTTTCATAAATTTAAATACAAAAGATGAGAGAGTCGAGAAATTTGATGACAAAGAGAGGGGGGAAGGTGTTTGCTGTCTGACAGGACATCCGGTAATTAATAAAAATCAATTTAATTTACATTAATAAAAAAAAAATGATTTTCATTTGTGAAACAAGTGGATAATAGTATTGCTTTCCAATTGACATAGCTTTTTCTGCTGATACTTTGGCAATATGCTTCCGAATAGAAGTGATACAACTTTTTTCAAACCATCATGAAAATATCAAATTTTGAAGAAATTCATTAAAACACCAATAACTCGAGAACTAAATTGAAAAATGCTTTCTCTTTCGTTTTTTAAAAGGCGCTCGGAAACTATTGGGTTGACGAAAATTTATGAAGAGAGCTTTTTTATGAGAAATTAAATTCTCTACAAAAAAGGTTTCTTGAACTTTTCCCCTAAACCCAGTAGTTTTTGAAATATTCGTAAAATAAACTCTTCTGAGTCCAAAAAAGAATCTTTAAAAAATGCAGAAAAAACAAGTGGATGATAGTGTTGCTCTCCGACTGTTATAGCTTTTTCTGATGATACTTTAGCAATATGCTTCCAACTGGAAGTGATACAACTTTTTTCAAACGGTCATCAAAATATCAAATTTTGAAGAAATTCATTAAAACGCCAATAACTCGAGAACTAATCATGCAAATAAGCTCAAAATTAACAGGCATCTAACTGATACAATTCTGGAGACAATACATGAGTATAAATAACATCACACTGTTAAAAATTTCCGTCTGAATTTTGCGTGCCAAATCACGGAAATTTCTACTGAAACTTTGACTTACATTTCTACTGAAATTTCAGATAATCGCGTTATTGAAAAATGAACACATCATTGATTCTCAAATAATTTCACGCCTGGATATCAATGAAATTTGTAAATTTCAGTTAAATTGTTTCTTGAAAATTTAGTAAAAATAGGAAAATTCTAAAAAAAAAAATTAAAATTCAAGTCATTCTGATTCTGAATCCTCACGTTCAATTAGAAATTCAAGTAAATTGTAGAATTTTCATCTCAATTCTACTTAAGACTCATAGATTCATTTGAATTTCCTCTGAAACTCACAGATTTCATAACAATTTTCCCATAAAAAAAATTCAATATCACGTTTACGAAATTTCCCATCAAATTGTCTATGAAATTTCCATTTTTTTCTGAGAGTGCAGTTGAATTGTTTCCAGAAATTCTATTAAAAACTGATTTTCAAAAAATGGACATATCTCAAAAAGTACCGATCGAATTCTCTTCAAATGAAGCTTAAAAAATAGAGTTCGTCGAGAGGAAGTTTTCCACAAAATATCAAATTTTTCTGTAGAACCATTTTGCTGTAATTGAGACTTTTATGCACACACAGACATACACACACACAGACATGCGCTAGAAATATCATTTTCTCTCTATTTAGATCATTTTAAGTATCTTCTATTGAAAAAATTACATTCGAAAATTCTGATGATTGCATAGCTTCCATTCGGAAGCAAAAAAAAGAACAAAAATCATTTGCATCAAAATTTTTATTCAATTTTTTAGGTCGTGCCAATGTTTGCCGTTTGTGAGAGACGTGCCAATCCGAAAATTCGAGTCTACTCGTATCCCTCGATCAACAAAGTTTCTGATTGTGTTGAAAAAAATGAAAAAAATCTGAGTGGTTTCCTTTCCAGTGCATTCGCTGGAACTGATTATTTGATTACTCTGACGAATTTACCGAGTTACAAAATTATTGTTTGGCTTTGGAGAACTGGAGAGCTTTTGGCGATCTGTGAAACTGGAGTTGCTGATGATATTCAAACATTATCGTAATTTTATTCAATTTTTTTTATTGAATAATTTCATGAAATTGAGAGGAATGAGGAAATGAAGTGAATGGGATAGTTGTATAGTCTTGAAATATTTTAGAAACTAAGCGAGATAAGGCAATTTTTGTGATGATCCTATTTGTGAAGATTTTCAAGAACTACAGAGGAGATTTCTATAGGAATTTTGTTATTTTTTTAGTCGTCAAGATGTTTTCAAAAAAATAAGCGGAAAATTCCTATCGACAGTTTTACAAAATTGAAAGAGGGAAAAACAATTAATTTGGAGACTTTTGGAATATTTCCGGAAACTAAACGAGATGAAGCAATTTTTAACAATCTGTTTTGTAGAGAAATTTAAGAGCTATAAAATTTTTTTTATGAAAATTTCACTATTCAAGATAGTATTAGAGTGAACTCGAGTGCAATTAATACCTTATTTTTTGATGCAGCATCAAAGATGATGTTTTTTTTACATTTTTCTGAATTTTTGTGCGCAGTTTATGAGATATGACTTATCTAAGTTACTGAAAATAGCGGTGGTGGGGATGAAACGCCCTAAATCGGACAGAAATAATGAAATCACTAAAAAACCACACGGTTGACCCATTATTTAAAAACAATTGGCGAAGAGAACAGCATTTTAACTAAATAATAGAAGAAAAAAATATTCAATTCACCGTATAGTTATTGAGAAATTTTAATTAGAAGATAGTCGTAACTATTTGCCTCTCTCTCTATCTCATGCATGTGATAGGAGATTAATGTAAAAAACACTCGAGAAAAAAAAATTATATTCACAAGCTGAAGATATGACTTTCGAATAGTCGAATCATTTTTTCGGATAAATTAAAGCACACATTCCCGAATTATCAGCAATTAATTGGAAAAGAAACCTAGAAAATCCTCATTTTTCTCTGTTTCATCAATCATTCTCTACGACACTGCCTTGAAGCTGCTCTCCAACATCTCCAACACTCATCACCCAGCTAGCGCATTCATCAGGCCAATTAAAAATCTACGAGCTCAACATCTGCTCAAAAATCATCTCCCTAACTCCATCACCTCCAATCCCCCCAGAAAACGCCAACAGAATCACTTCATCTTCTTGGACATACGATGGAAATCTGCTCATTTCTGATGATCTTGGTAATGTTTTCCTTGCATCAATCGATGGCAAACGCCAGCAATTGATAATACAATCAGAAGACAAAATCCCCCAGAACCACCCACCACCCCTCGTCGTGACGTTTCGAGGTGGAGTAGTCGTTGCGAATTCATCCGGAAAATTACTCGTAAGTTAAAAGTAAAATCTCCAAAAGTTTTGGCACTTCCAAAAAGTTTAAATTTCTTTCAAAGTTTTACAGAAAATCACCAGCTGAACGATCCAAATCTCCAAGTCCTTGGAAGATTGTTTGGGAAATTGGAACTACTTCACCAGCACTCTATTTGTCACGTTATCCCCAAAGAGATAGCATCATTCTCTGTTCAATTAGAGGTGAATTATCGGAAATAAGTGTTGGTGATGATGACATTCCCAGACTTCAAATAACTTGTCAACAAGGCTCTGGATTTTTATTTATTTTTTCAATTAATTGTGGACGTTTTGTTGGAGCTCTTGATAACTTTGGAGAAATCAGTGTTTTTGAAAGCTGCAGCGGGAAACTGAGCGGAAAAATTTCGATTGATCAGTATGGAAAAGGTGAAATACTAGTTGACTTTATTTTTTCGAGAGTATCTCGCTTAATTTCCGAGACAATTCATCAATAAAATTTAAATAAATTTTTCGTAGAAAAAAAATGATTTTTAATCTATCAGTTTCTTAAAAGGATCTCGGAAACTAAGCGAGATAGCGCGATTTTTGCAGGGACCTTTCTTGTAGCTCTTAAAATTCTCTACAAAAAAGGTCTCTTCAAAAATCGCGCTATCTCACTTCGTTTCCGAGATAATTTCAAAAATGAAGGAGAAAAAAATTCAATTTTTTAAGAATTTTTCGACTAATTCTAAATTTTTTAGGATTAATTTGGAATTAAATTGATTAATGCATTTTCTAAAATAATTCCAGTACTCTCTATCATCTCTCACCCTGTCTTACCACTACTGGCAGCATCCACTTCAAGTGGAAAGTGCATAATTATTAATTCAGTAGAAACATTCCAGCTCCTAGTCAGACACTTTTTCTACTTAATTAAAGAGCCTTTGGATAGAGTTAAATTTTCGGCGAATGCAACAATTCTCGGAGTTTCAAACACGAATTCCGGGAAGATATTCATTCTAAAGGGCTTTGAGAAAATGAAAATTAACATGTCAATGCTTTTGGATATTTCAGAAAAGGTAAAGCCATGTTTTTGCCTCTGTGAACTCGAGTAATTAATTTCAAAATCGTTTCAGATAGTTGATTACCTGATTTACGAGATTGGGAAGAGCGTTTGGATTTTAACTCTCGTACAGAGTAATAAACACATTTCCATTGGAAAATTCATTGCTGTTTATAAGTCAGATAATTGCGATTTTTTAATTGAATCTGTCGTCAAATTATCACACGTCTACTCGAGTCTACATTATGGACAAAATTCCGGGGAAATTATTGCTAATCCCTTCTTGACTAAACAATTACATTTAATTAAATCTGAGGTAAATTAAATTGAATTAAATTTTTTAATGGAATTGGAAAAATATTTAATTTTTTAAAATAATCTCTGAAAATATGAGAGATTGCAGAATTTTTGTATCGACATTATTATTTTCTGAGTTATTCCAAAAAAATGATTGAAAAACTATAATCAATGTGAAAATCATTGATTTTATTTAATTAATAACTTTTTTGAAAATCTTGGAAATTAAGGGAGATAGAGCGATTTTCTCCGATGCCTCTTTTGTAATGCTTGAAACTTCCTACGAAGAAGAATTGGGAAAAAATCGATCTATCTTGCTTAAATTGCCAGATATGAAACAAAATTTATAACACAATTAAATCAATTTTTCCTTCTGAAATCTTAAAATTCTTGAAAATAAAAGTGGCAGGAAAATTTCAGGAAAATTTTCAGAAATTCATTCTAAAAGATGCCCTTTCCCTTTCTCATCGACTTCGCAACATAAACATGAACATTGATACAAAATATGTCGTGACATTTGGCTACGATGGCCTCGTGGTTATAAGAAACAGATCAAAAATAAGCAAACTCATTACAATTATCAGCACTCATCATCGACAAGAGTCTGGGATTCTCTCTGCAGTTTTATCTCTGCCCTCGAGTACCATTGTGACTCTTGGGAAGAATGGAACACTCGTTGCATCAAAAATCAGGTGAATTTCAGACGAAAATGAGGCATTTATCAGCAATTCCGATATTATTGATTTTTATCGTCTAACTTTATTTTATTTTCCCAGTCAGTTGGAGTCGATGGATGCTGATGATTCCAGAAAGAATTTTATTGAAGCTATGAAACTCCTTTCTGACGTTGGAGAGTCTGCATTCAATGGGGACTGTGATGAGACATGGGTGGAGATGAGAGAAGCTGAAAGATTGAAGAGAGAACGAGAAGAGGTGGCAGGTGAAAAGGCATCGATACTATCAGATTTTCGAGATCTAAAGGAAAAGGTAACGAAAAAAAAGAGAGGAACTGAAGAAAATAATTCAGAAAAGATTCAGAAATTCGAAAAACTTTTCAGCGAAGATAACAGCATTTTAACTGAATAGGAGAAGAACGAAATATTAAATTTTGCGGATAGTTATTGAGAAATTTTGAGTAAAAAGTGATCGTAACTGTTTGTCTGTCTCTCTCTCTTTCATGTATCTGATAGGAAATTAGTGAATAATCATGAAAAAAAATATGAAGTTTTGGGTATCACATAATCGCTAAATATATATTGTCAAAATAGGTATATTAATTTAAGTATCTGTTGGAGGAAAATATTTTATGAATCAAGAATATCTTGATAGTCGCTCAATTCGCCTCATTTGAACCATATTCTGTAGATCCCCAAGGGAAAATAGACATTTCACATCGATTTTCATATAGAAATGTACTGGAAAGTGTAAAATATATTGGAGACCCCCAGTTTTTCGGTGATAAATCTAATATTCAAATACAATGAGCAATCTGACTTGTCACTTTTGATCTTTAGAGCCAAAGTCCCTCAATTCGTCACCTTCGGACCCTATTCTATGGATCGCAAAGTGAAAAGGCCATTCCATATCGATTTTAGTAATGATTCTTACAAAGAAAATATCGAGATAGGAGAAAAATCCGAAATTTAATGATGAGACCTCCGAATTTTCCACAATTCTTTTTTTTTTTTCATTTTTTCGTCCGTTTCATCGACTGTACTTTGGGATACTCCCTTAAATTTGAATAGTTGAAAGAACAAATGAATCAAACGAATAATCATCATAATAGAAATGAAATCATTGCATTCATGCACTGATTTTTCTCATTTTTCCTACAGTTTTTTGAGAACATCTTGGAAATTAAGCGAGATAGCGAAATTATCGTAGAAATTTTTAGTTTTCATTTTTTTAACTTTCTACGAAAAAAATCACTGAACAATTTATCTTTTTCTATTATTTTCCGACTTATTTCAATAAAACTCGTTGTATTTTTTCACTTAATTTATCGATGTTTTTATTAAATTAAAAAAAATGAAAATTTTCAGCTGAAAGCACTCATTGACGACAACGAAAAAGCATCAGAAGCTAAACTACCCTTGGAAAACTTTGATCTCGATAAAAAAGGAAGAGAGGAAAAAATTCACGAGTTCCGAGTGAATCAGGAGAGAATGATGAAAACAATTGAAGAAAATCTATCACGAGAAAATGAGATTACTGAGTTCCTCAGAAAATTGTGTTGGGAGTCAATGGAAGTGCCGGCTTGTTCCCTGATATCGTTGGATGGAAAAATCCGTGTTGATAACTATGCACTTCCTAGGATAAGTGAGGAGGAGAAGAGGAGGAGGGGGTGGGAGAAACTTTACGTTGATGTATCGACGAAGATCTCAAGGTAAAGAATGAATTATTTGGAGATTTTAGACAAAGAGGGTAATTTTGGTAAAAAAAATATTTTTTGAACAATAGTAGAGCTATGAAGAGAAATTTTAGTAGAAATTTTTCGATTTCTCATGAATTCTGAAATATTGAAGAAAAAAATAGAAAACGAAATTTTGTGTCAATTCTTGATTCATTGAGGTCATTCAACTTATTTCAATAATATCTTGAAAACGATGAGATTAAACAAAAAATATAAGGAGACTTTTTCTGTAGGAAATTGAATTCTCTATGAAAAATATTATTTGACGTTCTTTCTTAAATCCAATTGTTTTGAGGATATTTACAAAAATAGAAAAAAAGAAGTCTTTTACTAGATAAATAATTCTTTTAAATTCTTTTTTCCTTATTCTCAACAATTGGAACAAATCGACAATCATCAACAGTGTTGAGGCCTTTTATGCAAATCTCCACAAGATTGAGAATAATTCAGGAAACGAAGAGCGATCGAGGATTGAAGAACTATTGAACGGTGATGACAGTGATGAAGAGGAAAAATTCGCATTGACAGGTACTACGACACACAAATGGATACGTGAGGATTCATCACGTGTTGAAAATCAGATCCTTAGACATGGCAGTTATACAGAGGGTATAAAGCGGAATATTCTTGGGAAAATGCGGGAGGAAAAATTGAAGGTGAAATAACCACTTTTCCGAGGATATTTCGGGAAATAAGAGAGAGGGAGGGAAAAATTCCTGTAATTCCCTTTTTTGTAGAGGTAATTCTCTTCTGCAAAAGAGATCTCTACAGAAATTTCTCTATCTCTCTTAGATTCCGAAATATTTTCAAAAAATTTGAGCAAGAGAATTGCCCCTTAAGGTAGTATTCTAGCGAACTCGAGTACAGTAAACCCCTTATTTTTCTGATGCCGTATCAAAGACGATGTTTTTTTACATCTTTCTGAATTTTTTCATAATTTTTGTCCGAGCAGTTTATGAGATATGAATTATCAAAGTTACTGAAAATAGCGGTGCTGGGGATGAAACGCCCTAAATCGGACAGAAATAACGAAATTACTAAAAAACCACACGATTGACCCATTATTTAAAAACAATTGGCGAAGAGAACAGCATTTTAACTAAATAATAGAAGAAAAAAATATTCATTTCACCGTATAGTTATTGAGAAATTTTAATTAGAAGGTAGTCGTAACGATTTGCCTCTCTCTCTATCTCATGCATGTGATAGGAGATGAATGTAAAAAAAATTTGAGAAGAAAAAAATTATATTCACATGCTGAAGATATGGCTTTCGAATAGTTTAATCGATTTTTCGGGTTAATTAAAGCACTTTTTCCCGAATTATCAGCAATTAATTGGAAAAAAACCTCATTTTTGCTGTTTTATCGACCGTACTCTGGGATACTACCTTAATTTTCGTAATTTTTCTTTCTAATAAAGGTCTTTTTCCCTTTTTTCAGAAAAACTTCAACGAACTCTTTCAACAAATGCGTTCCCGAAAATCTGAAGAAATAAAATCAGCAAAAGAGCGAATAGCCAAGATAAATCACTGTATCATGGAACTCAAGGAAATGTTTGATGTTGACTGCAGCATTGATCACAGTTGGCTGAAACTCGAGTGGCACGAACGCGAGAAACCAGATACTATTGTGAAGGTCGAGGATGAGGAAGTTTACAATGTTTTGAATGATTCAAAAAACGTAATAAATTTGAATAATTCAGTATTGCAAGAGGAAACTCGGTGCTCTGTGGACTCGTTTAGATTTGAAGCACTGCAGAGGATGATGGATGGTGTCCTTGAGATCAAGTACTTCATGCTGCTTCAAAGAATTTTAAAATGTTGAAGAGATTACATGAATTTATTTAATTTCACAGGTGGGAGGATGAAATTAAAAAAGATGTTGTTAAACCTGATTGTTTATCGAGGGATCCCTCCACTTATTCTGAGGAGGATTTTAAAGTTGTTGAGGCTTATGAAGAGGCTGTTCGAAACTTGGAAGATGATAGGAGAAAATATAAAGTCATTTTGGAGAAAAGGATCGAAGAATTGGAAGGTGAAATAGAGGAAATCAAATCTTTGAACGATTTTTCATCAATTGTTGGAGAAAAAAAATTAAAATAAAAAAAAATATTGTTGGAGAATTTCTCGAAGACTGAAAGAGATGGAGAAACTTTTGTGGAAATCTTTTTTGTAGGAAATTACAATTTCTGCTAAAAGGAGAAATTGACTTGTTTTTTTTTCTAAGTTCACGTGTTTAGGAGATATTGAGAAAAGAATGCTGTGGAAAATTTTTGAATATTTTTTTTCTCGTCATTTCTGTTTTTTGAATTTCAACGATTTTTCAACGTTTCTTTTCAACGATTCTATTGAAAAGTTGAGGAAATTTCCTGTGGAAAACAAGTATCACATTTAATTTTTGTGGATTTCATGAAAAAACTCAACTTTTCAGTTTTTTTTCTATTTTTGAGAAAATTCACCATTTTAAGAATGCCTCTGATTTCATCAGTTTCAGAGACCTGAGACGAGTCGGGAATGTAAGGGCAGATGATTTCCCATCGATTTATGTTTAAAAAAGAAACGAATAATCGATTTTTGAAATATTAATCGGTAATTTTAGGAATATTTTAGAAAGAGGTTTCTGCTCCATAAATACTTCAAAAATCAATCATTTTATTCGAAAAACTCCCTAAATCGATGGTAAATGATCTCACTTTTTATTCAAAAAGAGTCTCAAGTCACTGCAATTTATAGAATCGGAGATATCCCCAAAAAAGTAAAAAATTTGGAAAAACAAAAAAAATCGAGTTTTCCAAAATTTCCAAAAAATCACTTCTAGCACATGATTTTCATCGAAAATTCGTGCAATTTTCATAATATAAAACATGAGAACTAAACTATACTCATTCAACCCCTCATCCCCTTTTTCCCCATCTTCCCCTCTTTTATTAATTTCTTTTCTGCACTTTTTCCAGGATCATTAAAGTCAAGTATCGATAGTTTCAATCAAGAAATGGAATTATTTTATCTGCAGAGAATTAAAGTAGAGTCAGCAGTGCTGCAAGAAACTCTCATGAGACTACGTGAATCCTCTCGACATCAGCTGCGTCTCAAGGGAATGGAGGAAGTGGCTCGTTTAGAGCTGGAAGAACTAAATCCTGCACAGGATCAAGCAAAAAAATTAATTGAAGACTTAACAATTCTCGAATCAGCAGTTAATGAAACAAAAATGCGTTACGACAATTTGTCGAAACGCGAAAAAATGTTGGAGTCAAAGTTTAGGGGTGAATTTACGGATTTGAAGCAGCCAATGGTCGAGCACTTGCTGAGACAGTACAAAAAACGACCGAGACTTGGTCAACTGACTTGCACGTCTATTACTTACTTAACTGAAATGGGAAAATGCATATTGAGCAGTGAAAAAACGGAAATTCTTCCAAAAGAGTGTCTTGAATATTTGAAAGGAATGGACAGTTTAGATGTTATGCCAAGTGGATTACCAAGTCAAATTGACAGCAGTCATTGGGGAATTTTGTGCAAACTGCGGAGGTCAAAGATTGAAATTGAAATACGTGTAAGTTCGAAGTCGTTTAACAGAGGAGTAAAAAAATAGAAAAACAGAGATTAGAAAAGTACTAGGGAAGACCGAGATAAATGAATTTTTTTGGGAGAGAACGACTTTTTGTAATTTCATGAAAAAATTCACCTATATTTTATATATTTCGAATAATCTTCTCAAATTTTTTCAGATTTTTTTGCAAAGTCCTTCACTCTGAAAAAAAAAATCCTAGATCATTTGGTTTTTAAACTCCATTTTGTCTCGTTTTCTCCTATTTTTATTGTTTCGTAAATATCTTGAAAACTATGGGGCTTAGGATGATTTTTGATGTGACCTTTTTTGTAGCTCGTAAAATTCACTACAAAAAAGCTTTCTTGAAGATTTTCGTTAAATTTACTCGCCTCTAAGTTATTCCCCAATTAGTTTAAAAAAAGTTAGTCACCTTATTTTTATTGCTTTTCGAAAAAAATCCTTTTCTTCTTTATAATATCTTGGAAACTAAGCGAGATGGAAACATTTTTTGGGAAACCTTTTATTTCAGCTCTTAAAATTTTCTAAAAAAGAAGGGATCCACAAAAAATCCTCCATCTCCCTTTACTCCCAAAATCTTCAAAAAAACCTGAAAAAAGAATATCTCTCTCCAGAAAAATGGGTAAAAAAATTCCATTTGAATCCTACAAATAAAAGCCTTTCTTAAAATTGTAACTGGATATCATTTGGATAAACAGCATTTAGCATAACAGGTTTTGCATGATTTTGCCATTCTGACCCCTCCCAAAAGATAAATAGACCCAAAAAATAAAATAGAAATGCTCTCAAATTCTGGACAGTAAACACTTTGTAATCTCGTAATTACAAATTCCCATAAAGTTGAAGAGTTGTGCAGTGGAATTGGCCGAGGCTGATCAGACACTATTATCTCATCAGCGAGCAATTCAAACAGCACAGAATAAAATTCAGCAGTTGAAAGAGATGATAGTTGAAGCTAAACGTGAAAATGAAGAGATAATGAGGAATATGGAGGTGCAGCTTGTGTTAAAAATGAGACAGGTTGAGACTGAGCTAAATGGAGAATTGAAAAATATGGATAATGCTGTTTTGGTGCAGTTTGATGAGGTATTTCGTGTTAATGATGCTATTGTAGCAGCTGGACGTAAGAAATTGAGAGCTATGAGACGAACTATGGAGTTTAGACGTACAATTGAATGGAGAGAGTGGCGTCATGCTTGTATGAGAATGACTTTGGCGAATTTGAGGGAAGAATTGAAGGCTCTTCAGGGTGTTAAGGTATTTAGTCCTTAGAGCTGAGGGAAATTGATTATTTTTTGGATTAAGGTAGTATCCCTGAGGACGGTTGATAAAAGAGAGAAATATGAGGATTTGTAGGTGAGCTTCCAATTAATTGAGGATAATTCGGGGAAATGTGCTTCAATTTACCCGAAAAAAATGATTAAAATATTCGAAAGTCATATCTTCAGCTTGTGAATGTAATTTTTTTCTTCTCAAATTTTTTCTACATTAATCTTCTATCACATGCATGAGATAGAGGAAGAGGCAGATGGTTATGACATAAACTGAACGGATAAAAATAATGAAAAAATTCAGAAAAATGTGAAGAAATATCATTTTTGATACAGCATCAAAAAAATGAGGAGTTAACTGTACTCGAGTTCACTGGGATACTATCTTAATTCATGATTTATCGGGTTTTCTAGAGTAATTTTAATGATATCTCGGAAAGTATGAGACTTGACAGAATTTACCAAGAAACATTTTTTGTGGAAAATAAAATTTTCTACAAAAAAGGTCTCTTGACGTTTTCTGATAAATCCACTCGCCTAAAAGATATTCACAAAATTGCGAGAAAAAAATTTACTATTCTCCTTTTTTTAAATTTTTAATTGCTAAAAAAATCGGCAAACAGGTCACGAAAGAGATACAAAAGTATCTGATGCGTCATCAGTGTATGGGAGAAGTGGACAAGGACGAGGAGAATTGTGAGAAGAGTCTGTTAGCAACAAAGAAGGTGAGAGTGGCGCCAATCTTGTGCTTCAACATTTTTCCTTTTTCTTTTTTGTTTCTCAAAATAATTTTCTCGTGTTTTTACAGAGATTCGCGAGAATCCTCGAGGCCAAAAAATCGGAACTTCTCGATGTGACAAAGCGGATTAACTTGTGGCGTAGAAGAAATGATCGGCTTTTGCGTAGAATTGAGGAGGAAAAGGTGCAGAATGATGGTTTATCACGTGCTGCTGAGGACGAGGGACGGAGAAGACAGGAGCGCTTTGTTCGAGCTAAATTGAAGGCGATAATGAAGAGAAATCGATTGATTAAAAGGATTCATGACAATTACGGTGAACTCGTGTCACTGCAGACACAATTGGAGCTCCTGAGGCTCAAAACTTATCCAACATTGAGATTAAAAGATGCTGGACGAAGAAAAAAAATTATTTAAATTTTTTTTTCTTTGTAAAATATCGAAAAAAATACAACGTTTTCTTTTGAAAATTAAAAAAGAGAAATTATTGTTAAATTTCTTTTTCCGTATTCTTAAAGATATTTCGGAAACTAAACGAGATACGGAAAACTATGAAGAAACCTTTTTCAAAGATCGAAAAAGAAGATACAAAAAAGATTTCGTCAAAAATTTCGCTAGCTCTCATATTTTACGCGAAATCAATAGATTTCTCGTAAATATTCTAAATCCATTGATTTCTCGTAAATATTAAAAAATCGTTTTTTTCCTTTCGTTCCTAAAATAATTTTTTTTTGAAACACTTGAAACTCTGGAACAATCTCTTTCCTCATGAATATCAATAAACAATGATATTTAAATGGGATTCCCACTTTTCCTCGATAGATAGTGCAACAATATCTGAGGTCAATGAGAATAAAACTACAAAATAATGATTTTCCTCAATTATATTTCTTTTTATAATTTATTATTTAATAAATTTAAGAGTCAACAATGATCAATGCCATCTGTCGAGCGTGAATATTCTTTTTTCAATTGAAAAATGAACTCAATGCGCTTATTGCACAATTACTAGTATAAGGAAACTGTATAATATAAGGAAAAAATTAGTGAAAATATGAAACTAAAAAGAAAAAAGAAGATTGAACATTCAATGTCAGAGAATTAAAAGTATAATTACATAATCATCGACACCAACTGGGTTAAATGCAGTATTTTAATGAGAAAACAAAGTGGGGATGACACTAGGCAACAGTGGAGCTCTATCCCCACTTAAATTATTGGAGAGATCTTTGGTATAAAAGGATGGAACTGGAAATGATTCGAGGAGAGAAATCCTTTTGAATCCGAAGTTTTCACTTATTGATTTTTTCGGATCGAATTGAGGATGTTCAGAGAAGTGGTCCTTGTTGTCCTAGCACTGCTAGCCAGTGCCAGGCTGGACTCACCACCCAAAAATACTTGTAAGTAATTTTAACAAATTTATTTTCCAGATTTTCTTCAAATTTTCAGAAATTGCAAAATTGAGTTTTCTCTGTTTTTTCAGTTTTTTGAGAATATTTTGGAAAGTAAGCGAGATAGAGAGAATTTCGTAGAAACCTTTTTTGTAGAGGGGAGTGAGAGCCACAAAAAATGTTTCTCAAAAATTTTTCTATCTCGTTTACTTTCCAAGATCCCTTTAAAAAAGTAATTTTTTTTATTAATTTTTTAAAATTAATTAAACTATGAATCAAATTAATTTTACTGTTGAATTATTTATTGTGAATCATTGATACTTGATGCTTCATTCATTCATTCATTACACTTCTTTTTCTCGATCTGCTCCAATAGTCACGATGTGCGTGCCGGAAATCTACTCGAAGGACTGCGAAAAAATGATGGAGGAATCGACAACCAAAGGAATTCCAATTTCCTGTGTTACTGGAAGAGACAGATACGAGTGTATTGAAAAGGTTGGAAGAAATGAGGCGGATATTGTTGCAGTTGATCCTGAGGATATGTATCTTGCTGCGAGAAATAATTTGGCGGAAGAGGCTGGGTACAGCGTCGTTGAACAGGTGATGAATAATTAAAATTGTAGAAAAAAAAGATCAGCGATAAATCAAAGAGTTGAAATAAAGCGCAGATAAAAACAAGTGTGTTTAGGAGAATTTTTCAAGAGAGCTTTTTTGTAGGGAATTTAATTCTCTACAAAAAAGGTTTCTTGAAATTTCTCCATAAATCCACTCGTTTCGGAGATATTCTTAAAATAATGTACCTCTGATTTTTTTATTTTCAATTTTATCAAAATTTGGTTCGAAGCTTTATTCATGAATAAGTCGATGAATTAAAGTAATGCGCAGGCTGAAAAGAGGGAGTTTAGGAGAATTCGTCAGAAGACCTTTTTTGAAGAGAATTTAATTTTCTACAAAAAAGGTCTCCTGACATTTTCGTGTAAACTTCGTTTTTTCGGAGATATTTTGAAAATCTCGTACCTCTGATTATTTCTGGATTTTCTAAAAAAATTGAATTTTCCTTAAATTTAAATTCACAAACAGATAAGAACAAAGGAAGAACCCGAAGAGCCTTACAGATACGAGGCAGTCGTCGTGATTCACAAGGATCTCGAGATTTACGACGTCCACGGGCTCCACGGTTTAAAGTCATGCCACACTGGAGTGGGCAGAAACGTTGGCTACAAAATTCCGATAACTAAGTTATCAGCGATGGATGTAATCGGAAATATTCATGATCCCGAGTACTCTGCAAGGGAGAATGAGCTCAAAGCACTGAGCACATTGTTCTCGAAGAGCTGTCTCGTTGGAAAGTGGTCACCAGATCCTGCGATCAACTCCAGATTGAGTAAATAGGAATTTAATAGAAAATTTTCACTTTTTAAGCACTTTATTTTAAGAGTATCCTGGAAACTGAGCGAAATAGCGCATTTTTGATGGAAACGTTTTTTGTAACTCTTTGAATTCTCTAAAAAAAAAAGTTTTTACCATAATTCCGCTATCTCCAACGGATTCCGAGATATTTGTTATAAAATCTGGAGCGAAATCTAACAATTAAATGAAAAAAAAGTGAAAAATTAAGAAAATTTAACAATAATTTTTTTTTTTTAGAGGAAACTTACAGCAATCTCTGTGCTCTTTGCGAGCATCCAGAAATCTGCGACTATCCAGACAAATTCTCGGGCTATGACGGTGCCCTACGTTGCTTAGCTCATAATGGTGGTGATGTTGCATTCACCAAAGTCATTTACGTGAAGAGATTCTTCGGTTTACCTGTTGGAAGAGGTCCAGCAGTTGCTACAGGCGAAAATCCAAAGGACTTCATGTACTTCTGTCCTGATGGCACTAAGGTTCCAATTGATGCCGAGACCAAGCCATGCACGTGGGCTGCGAGACCTTGGCAAGGGTACATGACTAATGGACACGTGAAAGATGTTGAGGCTGTTCAGAAAGTGAGTGATGGAAATGACAAAAATGAAATTAAAAAATTACGTAGCTTCTGGGATTAATATTTTTGAGGCCAGTGGGCTTAGGAGAATTTAGCAAGAGACTTTTTTTGTGTAGAATTTAATTTTCTCCAAAACGGTCTCTTCATAAATTTCCCTGAATCCAAGGGTTCCAGAAATATTCACAAAAAACACTAGACATTTCGAAATTCCTTCATTATAGTGAAAATTAAGGTAGTATCACTGAGTATGGTCGATGAAACAAAAAAAATGAGGATTTGTAGGATAGTTTCCAATTAATTGCTGATAATTCGGGAAAACGTGCTTTAATTTACCCGAAAAAAGTGATTAAACTATTCGAGAGTCATATCTTCAGCTTGTGAATATGATTTTTTTTTGTTTCTCGAAATCCTTTTTACATTACTAATCTCCTATCACATGCATGAGGTAGAGAGAGAAGCAAATAGTGGCGACTATCTTCGAATTAAAACTTCTCAATAACTATAAGGTGAATTGAATATTTTTTCTTCTATTATTTAGTTAAAATGCTGTTCTCTTCGCCAATTGTTTTTAAATAATCGGTGAACTGTGTGGTTTTTTAGTAATTTCGTTATTTCCGTCCGATTTAGGGCGTTTCATCCCCATCACCACTATTTTCAGTAAATTCGATAATTCATATCTCATAAACTGCACGGACAAAAAAAAATATAGAAAAATTCAGAAAAATATAAAAAAATATCATTTTTAATAAGCCATCAAAAAATTAAGAGCTTAACATCTATTTTTCTCAATTAATCAACAGGAATTAACCGAATTGGGATCATTCGGCGAGAAAGAGCACGCAGATTGGTGGAAACACATTCTCCTTCTCGATGAAAAAACTCTGGCCGTTAAAACTGAACCCATAGCACCAGAACAACATCTCGAGAATTCAAAGTATCTCGATGTTATCGAGAGAAACTCCGGAGCAGTTGAAAGAGACGCGCGTTGGTGTGTTTGGGGTGATAAAGAATTCGCAAAGTGCCATTCAGTAGCACGTGCTGCATACTCAAGGTATCCCAAACAAATTCAATTTCCAAAAAAATGTAATGAAGAGTTTTTCGCACTTTCCCGAGAAAACTCTCCTCTTTATTTCATTTAGAGTTCGTTCACTTTGATGTTTCGAATTTTATTAGGGACGCAAGACCGAAGCTGGAGTGCGTACAGAAAGCCAATCAGGAGGAGTGTTTAACGGCTCTTCGGGACGAAGCAGCTGACATCGTTCTAATCGATGGATCAGACGTGAAAAAAGCGATGGAGGAGTACAATGTCAAGCCAATTGTTGCTGAGAGCTTTGGAAGTGGACAGACTCAGTTCAGTGAGAGGCCAGCTGTTGCTGCTGTCAAAAAAGATAGTACCTTAAATAGTTTCGGTGAGTGGACCAAAGAATTTGAAGGAAAAAAAACAAAATAAGCGAAATCCATTCAGTTTCTTGATAGGATCTCGTAAACTACTGGACCTACGACTTTTTTATGGAAACGTTTTTTGTAGCTCTCGCTTCGCTCTACAAAAAAGATTTCTTCAAAATTTTTCGTATCTCGCTTAGATTCCACAATATTAAAAAAAAAAACAAACTTAACAGTAGACTTTTAGATTTTTTATCAACGACTTCATCAAACTTAACATAAATTCATGTTATTCTCCTCCCCAGCTGATTTGAGAGGCAAGAAGTCTTGTCACCGTTACTGGATGTCCGATTTCTCTGGATGGACAGCACCAATCAACTACCTCATAAAATCACAGCTCATAAAATCAGCAAATGAAGTTTCCGAGTTCTTCTCAGCCTCATGTGCACCAGGTGCACCAGCCGACTCGAAACTCTGCGAGCAATGCGCAGGTAATTCTGCTTCTAATGACGACAAGGTAATAAGTTCAACCAAGTGCCAGGCGAACCAGGCAGAAGCATTCAGCGGTGCAGGAGCACTCACGTGTCTCGCACATGACAAGGGCGATGTTGCCTTCGTTCCTCTAACTGATATCCACAAATTAGGTGAGTTGATGTTCTTCTTTTATTGAACATTATCCCATTGATGAGCTCCTTGATGATCCTCATTTTTATGCTCTTTTCTGCTGCTTTTTCAGTTAATGACACCTCATTGGGAATCGCAATGGACGACGTTAAGCTGCTCTGTCCGAATGGCGGCACTGTACCTCCTGAACAATGGCAGAATTGCAATTTGGGCATGCAGCCACCTCGAGTGATCGTTGCCTCCGGAGGAAAGAGTGCTAATGCTCGTGAAGAGCTCACACATGGAATCCTGTCGGCCGTTTCTACTTACACGAAGAGACCCGATCTTCTGCAACTCTTCGGAGCTTGGGGAGGCGAGAGGAATCTTCTCTTCGAGGTTGGTAGAATTATTTCAATTAAAATAGGAGTAAAATAAATATGGCAACTTGTAATGAATAGTCGGAATAAAGTAGTATATTACCTAACAAGTGCGGTATAGTATATTACATGCCTAGGGCAGTAATGTAAGAAATGTCTCAGAGTACATGTAATTGTTTGCCGAAGTGAAGCCAAGATCAACAAACATGTGCTCTGAGGATTTCTTACCTATGCCCAAGGTGTGCTTACAATTTTTCTGCTCACTGGGACGGAAGTGAGCTTATGC
This sequence comes from Aleiodes alternator, assembly GCA_963921955.1. Classification (NCBI taxonomy): domain Eukaryota; kingdom Metazoa; phylum Arthropoda; class Insecta; order Hymenoptera; family Braconidae; genus Aleiodes; species Aleiodes alternator. Next base: position 5,126,627 of record OY998099.1, on the reverse strand, counting down.
CCGAGCGCAGCGAATCCCAGTGTACAGAAAAAGTACTTTTTTGATGAGTGTGAGTTTGCAAAACAAATCGAAGTCGAGTTTTCTAATCATATGAGTCTGAAAATCTTTACCGCACGTGTACGGTCCAGTTTCTTTATGTACAATGTGTGGAAAGCGCCACCGACCGCACGGCATGGTGAAATTTTTTTTCTGTTAGTATTATAATTCCTAATTATTTTTGTTTGATTTCAGGATGACACAGTACAATTGGTGTCAGTGGACAGCTCATGGAACAAATGGGACGAGTGGTCTTCCATGAAACAATAAATAAAACATAATTTTTCTTGTCAATTGATTGTGTATTAATTTACCACTGTGTATGAATAAAAATGTCAAATTTTTACAAACTTGAGTAATTGTAAATTGAGCTGATTGTAATTAATTTATTGAATTTGTCGGTGTTCTTGATTATTTCAAGAATACGTGCATCTGATTCTGCGGGAAATGAGCAGTGTGCAGGAATTTTCTAATAATTTTCCTCTCTTTCTTCATGTTTCTCTCATTTCTCTGGATCAATTTCTCGAAACCCAGGCATATTAGGCTGAGGACAATACCAGCAAGAAGCATCACCGCCAAGGGAAGGAGATCCCCTAATTCTACTGCTTGCCAGTCTGATTCCACCTTGAAAGAGAAATTATAGAATTCAAGCATAAATAATGAAGGGAAATAACTCAAAAAAAAAAAACGTGTACATTGTTCGATGAAGATCTCTGGAACGAATAGGTTTAGAAGAAAATACCAAGAGATCTTTTTTGTAGAGGATTTCATAAGCTACAAAGAAGATTTCTTGATAAATTCTTCTGAATTCAATAGTTTCTAAGATATTTTCAAAATAAGTAATAAATCGATTTTTTCTTTTAACAATATGTCGAGAATATCTTGGAAACTCATGAAAATATGTCTTTTATATTCTAATTTATTTTTTTGTAGCTTTAGAACTTTCTACAAGAATGCCTAAGTGTGAAACAGTCGTATCTCCATGAGTTTCCCAGATATTTTCAACTCATTGCTGAATTGACTCAAAAAAATTTCATTTATTTGTCTTTACGTTATCTCCAGGTAATGCCCAATCGGTGTTCAGCAATCTCTGCATAACGCCGCTGTCCCGCAGTAACAAGAGACTAAAAAAGAAGAATCTAGTGTAGAAAACCTTCTCAATCAACTAAAAATCTGTTAAGGTAGTATCCGAGAGAACTCGAGTATTGTTAACAGCTTATTTTTTTTATGTCATATCAAAAATGATATTTTTTGACATTTTTCTGAATTATTTCATATTTTTTGTTCGTCTAGTTTATATTATATACCGGTGGTGAGGATGAAACGCCCTAAATCGGACAGAAATAACGAAATTACTAAAAAACCAAACACAGTTGGCCCATTATTTAAAAACAATTGGCAAAGAGGACATCATTTTAACTAAATAATAGAAGAAAAAAATATTCAATACACCGTGTAGTTATTGAGAAATTTTCATTAGACGGTAATCGTAACTATTCGTCTCTTTCTCTATCTCATGCATTTGATAGGAGATTAATGTAAAAAAAATTTGAGAAGAAAAAAATTCTATTCACAAGCTGAAGATATGACTTTCGAATAGTTTAATCATTTTTTCGGGTAAATTGAAGCACATTTCCCCGAATTATCAGCAATTAATTGAAAACAATCCTACAAATCCGCATTTTTTCCGTTTTATCGACCATACTCTGGGATACTACCTTAAGTGGCTGTCAGTTATCATCATAGTAAAAATTTCAATCCAATTTTTTTCGGTGCAGAATGAATATTTCAGAAAAAGCGAATTCTTACATACTGCATCACCATATTATACAGCAAGTAAAAATTCGCTTTCTCTGGAATATTCATCTTATACAGGGAAGAATTGGCTTAAAGATTTTACTTTGATGATAAGTTACATGGCCACTTAAATCTCCTGAGAAATACTTCTTACTGGCTGTCAACTATTCCCCGATAGGGACTCCCAGGTCTCAGTCCAAAAGCAATTGACACCTGCGAAATAGTATCAAGAGGAACTAAAATACAGCCGACTGATGACTGAAGCTGCGATATTGCGTTGTCTGCCGTCATAAATGCATATTTTTCCTCACTGCAGACGCGCCCTAAACCCTCGAGGTAATTCCTCGATAATTCAGTTTCTTTGGACAGGAGTTCGTCGAATAATCGAGCGAGTGTCATGTCTGATGTATTCTGAAAATAAATAAAAATTGTGATTTTAAACAACAGCACAGAATATTCCAATATCTTATCTTATGAAGGAAATAATGAACACCTGGAAGAGGCTGTAATCGGCAGAGCTTTTCACAACTCCAAATCTGTATGTACCATCATTAAGAAGTCCCTCCATTGTTGTAAAAGGTAGGATAAACGTTTTAACTGCTAAAGAACTTATCAGAGCTGCTGAATATGCAGCCAGGATAATTACTCCTGTTGAGTGGATAACGAAGTGGGCAATTTTAATTGGATCCAATCTTGATTCTGACATTCCTGAATTATAAAGGAAGAGTATTCAGTATTAGTACTCTCTTTTTTGTTTATTTTTCTTAGAACAGACAAATTGAAGAAATCAATGGCAGAACTTTAACTGAATTTATTTCGGAAACTAAGCGAGATAGCGCAATTTTTTTAAGGATCCTCTCTGTACACTGATGCACTCTACAAAGAAGATTTTTAAAAAATCCGCTATTTCGCTTAGTTTCCGGGACAATTGCAAAAAAAGTGCAGGTGATCCGATTGTAATTGCAATAATCTTCAACAATTCTATCAATTAAAAAATCGTTATTTCATTCTCTTAAGGTAGTATCCCAGAGTACGGTTGATGAAACAGAAAAAATGAGGATTCGTGAGTTTTTTGCCAATTAATTGCTGATAATTTGAGAAAATGCGCTTTAATTTACCCGAAAAAAGTGATTAAACTATTCGAAAGTCATATCTTCAGCTTGTGAATATAATTTTTTTTTTTCGAATTTTTTTTGCATTAATCTCCTATCACATGCATGAGATAGAGAGAGAGGAAAATAGTTACGACTACCTTCTAATTAAAATTTCTCAATAACTATACGGTGAATTGAATATTTTTTCCTTCTATGATTTAGTTAAAATGCTGTTCTCTTCGCCAATTGTTTTTGAATAATGGGTCAACCGTGTTGTTTTTTAGTAATTTCGTTATTTCCGTCCGATTTAGGGCGTTTCATCCCCACCACCGCTATTTTCAGTAACTTTGATAATTCGTATCACATAAACTACATGGACAAGAATTATGAAAAAATTCAGAAAAATGCAAAAAAATATCAACTTTCATATGGGATAAAAGAAGAGTTAATTGTACTCGAGTTCGCTGGGATACTACCTTAGAATCGGATAATTAAAGGAATAAGTGATAGAACCTTGACTGCACCAAGCCCCAAAAACAGCGAAAAATATATCTTGAATTTTCGATGGTGAGTCCTCGTTATCCTTCCAATCAATCTCCAGCAACGTTATCAGAGATTTAACGAGTGAAATAGTGGCAGTTGTCGCTACTGTCATGACAAAAATAGCAATCCACACGTTCGACTCAAATGGCGCAAAGTATGCGCCCCATTTCAGTGCTGATGACGATGGCCTCTTGATGACCGTGCGAATTCTAACAGAGGCATTTTATTAATCATTCATTTGTGATGTTAATGATAATTTAGAGGGAAATTACTTGGTTGAGTAGATTGGTGTACTAAATTTAATTGCGTCGATACGATCTCTCGTCATTATTAGCTCTGCTGCAACAATGTCAGTTGTATTGTCTATCAGAGAAGCTATGGCTCCGGTCCAGGAACCATTTTCCATTTTGTAACCCCATTCGTCTGATTCGGTGTAAACAAGACTGAAAAAAATTGATGAAAAATAGATAAAATCATGTAATATCTTAGGAAATTCGATTTTATTTCGCCACCAGTTCTTTTGCAATAAAAATTTAGGATTCCGAAACATGCATTTTCGACGCAAATCTACTCCCAAAATTTCTTTTGAGAACATCTTGGAAAGTAAGCGAGATAAGGCGATTGTACTCCAATCATTTTTTTTTGTAGAGAATTTCAAAATTCCGAAAATTATATTTTTGACAAAAATCTCCTTCCAAAATTGAAGTTAAAAGGAATCGACTTTTTCTGAGAATATCTTGGAAACTAAGCGAGATAAGCGATTTTGATTAAACCATTTCTTGTAACTCTTCGAATTCTTCATAAAAAAAGAGTCCTGATGGATGCAATCGCTCCATCTCACTTAGATTCCGAAAGAATCCTAAAAAAACTGATGAAAAATACTCGATTTGTCTGAAAAGCTCAAAATCGTTAATTGATTTGAATTAAATTGAAGAGAATGAAGCGAAGTTAGTTGAATTTCTGTGGATCAAATAAAATTAAATAAAATTGGGTTAGAGGGTGTTTTTTGAAATGTTTTGATGAAATGTGAAATTTTGAGTTCTAAATTATCTGTAAAAATTGGGAGTTGAAATCAAAATGCTCCAGAGAATTTCGGTTAATATGGTGAAAAAATATACTAAATCTGTCTTTGAATTACAAAGAGTGCCTTATTCAGAGAGGCGAAGGCGAAAGGGTGACGGTTCGAAAACGGATATTTTTGAGGAACGATCAGCAGCAAATCAGGATGAGTATTTCCGCAGAGAAACAGCGAGACAATTGGCAAAAATACGAGAAGAAGTGGAGAAAAAGGAGCAAGAGAAGAGCAAATCAGCAGAAAAAAAGGATGAAAAGAAGAATGGCGATGGAAATAATTCCAAGTGACTTACGTGCAGTTCATGCTTTCTTGAAGTAGTTCCATGAGTCCACCGAAAAAACCACCGAGTCCTGTCATAACGCCATTTTCATCCCGAAGGATTGTGGATTGAGGTGGATCCTGTTCATCAATAAAATGGAAAATTTAACCATTGGAGCACACATCCCCGAACAGAACTTCGAAGCACACATGAGGTCAAATTGACCCCATTCCTTTTCTTTTAGTGCTATATCTCGAAAACTATGCATTTTTTCGAAATTCAGATGTTGAAGTTTTTTGTAGATAAAAAAATTTATTGGAATTGACCCTTTTTCCTAAATTGCAGTGATTCCTTTTGGGATCCACATGCAAAATTTGCAAAATTTTCTTTGGAATCCCCATGACCTTTTGTGTGCTCCGAAAGTTCAGGAATTAATTTTAATTAATTAATTTAACCAATCTTAATTGATTTTAATTGATTATTTGTAATTAATTAATTTTAATTTATTAATCAGTTTTGATTGATTAATTTCAATGGATTAATGTTAATTAATTAATGTTAATCAATAAATTTTAATTGATTAATGTTGATTAATTAATTGATTTCATTAATTGAATTAATTATTCTTAATCATTTTGTTTGAACTGATTATGCTAATTTTTTGGAATTATTCAGAATTACATGGACCGAAGTCACACGGAATTTGTGCCCATAAAGATCACTCCTGCGCTGATACAGACTCCATTTCGGCGTCTTCAGACCCCCATTTTTGCTCCAAGTAGCGAAGACTCCTCTTCTCAACTCCTCGTCTCTGTCAATTTGATAAACTTCAGTTATAATTTCTCCTGGATTTTCTTCATTTTTATCTGATTGTGACACCATCATTGTGCAGTCAAACTGCACGTAAATGCCTTTGAAAAAATCATCGATTGTCGTCTCGTCTCTGAAGAAAATCAGCCAATTTGGATAGGACATGTCGATCCACGGCGCTATTCCCTGAAGAAGTGGAAAAAATTGAGTGTAAAAAAGAAAAAAAATTGAGTTTTTACTCGAATCCGTGGAGTTTTTCCTGGATATCTTAGAGGCGAGTGAATTTACGGGAAAATGTGAAGAGACCTTTTTTATAGAGAATTAAATTTCCCACAAAAAAAGTTTCTTGACATTTTTCTCTAAATCTGATAGTTTCCGAGATCCTTTTTATATAATCTACAGTCGATCCACTTCAAAATTAAATTATTTTATCTTCAAGAGATCTTGTTTCTCCAATAGGAGGAATTAATTTGAAAAAATAATATTCACATTGGCAAACTGGTTTCTGACATCAGGGTCGTCATTCAGAAGTACGAAAAGAGGCCTTTTGATGTGATAGTAGCTTCCACCAACCTTGAATGTTATTTTGTGTTTCAATAATAGTTACAAAATTGATAAGAAAATAAATACTCACTCGTTTTATGAAAGTTTTCATTTCCATTATGGCTGTACGTATGTAGGCACTGCTCAGATATGTCTGAAGATGAAGTAAGCCCTGGCTAGCGTCTAATCCTTTTTTTTCCCCCAAGGAGAAGAAACACAGAAAGAGCACAGTTCAGTATTATAAAATAGCAAAAAAAAACTCTATGAATATCTTATAGATATCTCGGAAAATAAGCGAGATAGCGTAATTTTTGTAAAGACCTTTTTTCTAGCTCTCAATTCACTCTATAGAAAAGATCTCTGCAAAGATTGCGCTATCTTGCTTAGTTTCCGAGAACACTTAAGAAAACTGCAAGTACAATCGTAATTTCAAATTTAATGCAATTTAAGGATGATAAAGTCATTGATAACACTTTATGAAAGATGAAATTTGCAAATCTGATTCAGTGAATCTGTAGAGAATTTAATGAGAAATATAATGAGCCCTAGAAACGAAAAATTAATTGAAAATTGATAAATTTCCATCATTTTTTACATTCTATTAAATAGTTAACGTTTAATGGGAATTATGGACAACAATTAATGTGTAGAACTTTTTATTCTTTTTTGCCAACGATTCATCAGTGGTTGCTTTCTTCTTCAGGGCTCTACAATGAATAAAACCAATTGCAAAATTGAACAAAATTCACTTTTCAATATACATTCATAAATAAATAAATAATAAAAAGCAATTGAATTATAATTACCAAAATTTCGTGTTTTACACACAAGTCGAATATAAAATTAATATTAAAATATTAATTACAAATGAATGAATTCTTTTAAATCTTGAAAAGTTTGAAGAAATGTAAAAAATTATGTGAATCTTTAAATTTTCAATTAATTTTTTATTTCTTAAGCTTATTTCATTCCTCATTACATTTTTCACAGATTCACGAATCAATTTTGAGAATTTCATTTTGTATAGATTATTATTATTAACATTTTTCTACAAAATTTGAATTTTTTTTTCTCGATTGTACCTCTCAATAATTCTTAATTAAAAAAATGGATAAAAATTAACGAACCTTGAGATTCTATGGGATCTTGAGTAGCATGAAGCAGTATAATACACGTGTTATTGAAGTAATCATGAACACCTTTAATAACTTTTTCGTAAACATAATTTGGTCTTATTAATTGACAATAAAAAATTTCAAATAAAGTAATAAAAATGAAAAGAAATATTAGAACCCTCATCTCCTATTCAGCCATTCTTTTTCCCTGTAATAAAGCAGACTGAATAAATAAATTTTTTATAGTCCTGTAGTGAAAAGCAAAATCGATGAGATTAAAATGGACAAGTTGTGTTTTTTTATTTTGCAAATTGACTGTAATTTAACGGTTTTTGTTCATAGGATAATGGAGAATTGCATTGAGTGATTTTACACTGCAATTCTTTCAACGTACACGACACGAAATGATGCAGAAATAGATATCACCTGGGAATAGAGGCAAATGGTCAATTGTGGATGATTAAATCATAATATGTGCACGATCAATAGTAACAAATAACGTGATCGTTGAATTTGTTTGACATTACAGAAATGTGGACATAAGAAATTAGGATTCTTCCATTTTTAGGGTAGTTATTTGGGGGATTCCCCTTTTTGGTTGTTCTTATTCAGCTATTTATTGGTTCTAGAAGGTGGAAGATAGAAAATCGATAGTTGATCGGCATGAAAAATACGAGGTCTAGGATGAGGGAAGGTTTTTATGAAGATCTTGAAAACTATTGGGTTCAGAGAAAAATGTTAGACCTTTTTTTTTGGGGAGGGGGGGGGGGGATTTAATCGTCTACTGAAAAGGTTTTTTGATGTTTCTTTTTCAACTCTAATAGTTTCGGAGATATTTACTGAAAAATGTCAAAAAATTGTCTTTCTTGACAAGTTTGGCGTTTTTTCTGATGAGTGAGAAGGTGAAAAATGGGGGTTTTATCGAAGAAAATAGGAATTGTGTGCAGAAAAAATGAAATTAAGGTAGTATCTAGAGTGCGGTCGATAAAACAGAAAAAAATGAGGATTTGTAGGTTTGTTTTCAATGAATTGCTGATAATTTGGGGAAATGTGCTTTAATTTACCCGAAAAAGTGATTAAACTATTCGAAAGTCATATCTTCAGCTTGTGAATATAATTTTTTTCTTCTCGAATTTTTTTACATTAATCTCCTATCACATGCATGAGATAGAGAGAGAGGCAAATAGTTACGACTAGCTTCTAATCAAAATTTCTCAATAACTATACGGTGAATTGAATATTTTTTTCTTCTATTGTTTAGTTAAAATGCTGTTCTCTTCGCCTATTGTTTTCAAATAATGGGTCAACCGTGTGGTTTTTTAGTAATTTCGTTATTTCTGTCCGATTTAGGACGTTTCACCCCCACCACCCCTATTTTCAGTAACTTTGATAATTCATAGAAAAAATTCAGAAAAATGTGAAGAAATATCATCTTTGATATTGCATCGAAAAAATGAAGGTTTAACTGTACTCGCCTTTACTCCGACACTATTTTAAAACATAGAATCGGAGTTTCATCAGAAAAAAAATGGAAACGGCCGGTCATCTAATATAGACTGAGCCGAAAGGGAGAAGAAGAAGAAATGAGAATTTCCTACAAAAATTTGAATTCAAAGAACCCACAAAATTCTTTTATTCCTTCAAAAAACATTGAAAATCGTTACGCAACTGTCGCATTTTCCAGCGTGAAAAGTGCTGGAAGAAAAACAAACTCGTACAACTAGAAGCGATAACAAAAAACCAGGTGAGTGGGGTTATTTTAAGTGCACCAAGTTATAAAAACGTAATAGTTGAGTTTCAAGCTTTTAATACGCCGTTGGCAGCCGTTCGAATAATAGCTTGAGGTCACTTTCATCAAAAAGTGCCTTCATCATGTTGCACAGCCTGAATCATGTCTTCCTGCTCCTCATCGTGGGAATCGTTCTTTTCTCGTACACGGACGCTCAAGGTAAGTCTTCCTTCAAAATTATTATGAAAAAAAAACAAATTAAAAACCCTAAAAAAAAAAGTTGTCAATTATTTTGCTAATCTTCATTTTTTCTTCTCTCATTCAGGTCCTCCGGGTGAAAATCAAATGACCCACGGAATTATTGGTGAACTAATGATAGCCATGCGTCCATTCACCAAATTCTTCTTCGAATATCTGAATGCCGTATTGATTCGTCAAACTGGACAAAAATTACCCTGCACCGTTTACAACATTACCACAAGAAACTGGACGTGCACACCATTGGATTCATAATTTAAGAAAATTTTAATTATATGTTAATTAATTAAACAATTAATTCCTTTTTTTTTCCTTCTACATAGAATATATATTTTATTTTTTTCTTGTAAATACAAAACACATCAATGACTCTAGTAATTTAATCTGAAATATTCAAATAAATGATACAATATGGTACAGTATTTTCATCTTTTTTCTTCATCCCCTTCAATTCTTCAATTATGCATTTAAATAAAAAAAAAAGAGATAATTAAATGTTTTTTTTTTTTTGGATGATCACATCTCAATGGTAATTAAAGACCAATCATTATCAGAATCCGGAAGTAAACAAATTGTCAGGGAATATGAGCCAAGAAATGTCGCTATCATGAAAGATTGTGTTTCTAAAAAAGAATAATGTGAAATGAATAATTAGGCATTTGTTACTCATTCAAATAACCGATAATTATTCAAATGCGTCATTCTGCATTTGTTAGGGAAACATAAACTGAAAAAAAAACTTTCCACATAAAATTTAAAAAAAGATAATAAAAAAAAAACGAAAAAACTCTGGTTATTCATGGAAAAAAAAAAAGAAATTAATTTTCCACGTGTCATGAGAAAAATAGAAACAGCTGATAAAATAATATCAAATTGGTATGACCTACGAAGTTATTTCTAATCACCTCGACTTTTCAATTTCGTGCAATGAGTAATTATTCTAATCATTAACTGAAGATAGAATAGAAAAATAACGATAATTTACATGATAATACTTTCAACGTTTTTTTAACTTGAGAAAAAAAAAATAAAAAATGAAAGAAACAATTTTCCACATGAATGAGAAGAAAATTGTTGTTTTTTTTTGCAAAATGTTATTTTGTTGATGAAAAAAATCATCAATGATATTCAATGAATAAATTGTCTTTCCTGCAATAATTCTCTTCATAAATCATTAAAAAAAAACATAAGGAATAAGTAAAAAATAACGATAACGTTCTAACTGTTTATCCTGGAGTAGGGGAAAAATGTTAGTGAATTCGCTTGAATTTTCCCCATTTTTTGTGTATCTTTCAAACAGTTAACAATGTCAAAGAAAATACAATGGATTTTATTATTATTAGCCCTATCAGTTTTATCAGTATCATCACAAAACAATGATACAATTGTAACGGTTAAATCTACGGATGTGCCAAGTGATGGAACCGGAATTACCGGAGGTTGGTATCATCTAATGATCGCTATAAATACTCCACCTGCCGCCATTATCTCATCGCCTATCACCGCCATTTTGTTGTGCTCAAAAAACCTAATACTAACCTCATTTTCTCCTTTTCAGGATCGAATCGCAACACTACGTCTGGCAATTCGACTTCGAGCAACTCCACCTTGATCGATGGAAGCCCAGGGACCACCGGAGACACTAACAACACATCGATTCTCTCCCTGAGCGATAATATATCAAGAATATCAGGATTAGCAGGTTTTGTCTACAGCTGGACCCTGCAGCCTATCTTTACGCTGATTCGGTGGCTCCTTTCGCCAATTTTCTCGCTAGTCAGAGGCATTATAAGTCCAATCCTCACTATTGTTAACTACTTACTTGGAGCCCTAGGACTTCCGCCACTGGGTGACCTTCTCGAATCCTTGCTGAAGACCCTGATAGGATGGGTAGCAACGATCTTGACGAATTTGGCGAGTCTAGTGAACGGACTTTTTGGACCACAGCCATCGACTCAGCCAACTCGTCGCAGAAGGTCAATAGCCGATGACGTAATGGCACCAATAATTGCACCATTTCGGCTAATGTATGAGTTCGTAATGCTGCCCATCACAATACTTGAAATGATGTACAGCATCTTCAGTATGCCATTTTGGGTAATGAGCTATCCGCTATCATGGGGCATGTCGGCAGCTGGTTCACCGGTTTCAATGGGCTACAGCATGATGACATGGCCATTGCGCATGTTTCTGTCCATGATCGGACTCGGTGGTGGTGACGAGCCTGAAGTTGATGAAGCCTTTGATGATTTGATGAAAAATTCGACAAGAAGTGAGGAGGACAGGGATATGATGCATGACATGATGGTATCTATGGGACAAGGGGCTCAACAGGCACTAGCAGAGGGAATGGGTGAGGCCTTCAGAATAATGAAGGATAGCGTACTACCAGCTCTCGATTCAACAGCCCAAACTTATCAGAATTCTGATATTGTTCCGGACAATTTGAAGGGCTATTTACGGGGATTCCATCAGGCTTACAGTATGCTGCATATGCTTCGTGTTGTGTAAAAATTGGTGTATTCATTGTTACAGTGATCAGATGCAATAAATAAATTGAATAACTTTAAAAAAAAACTCTTTTGTTAATTTTTTCTAACCATCTTTCCCACAAAATAAAGAGTATTGCCATTCATTATCATTAATTTATTGAATAATTCGATAGTTTCACAATATGGTACTTTTTTAAAATTATAGATTATAATTGTAATTAATATAATTATGATTAAAGAAAACGATATTACCTATCGTATTGAATACAAAACACATCAATGACTATTGCTTCTGTCAAAAAACTTCAAAAAATTTTAACTTCTCGAGACACCACCGAAAAGTACATCCATCGTTGGTGACCAACTGACATCAACGAGGAAGACAATGAAGGCTTTGAGGAAACTTGGCAGCATTAATCCAGGAATTGGATCCAACATTGATTCTACCATTGTAGCTAAATCACTGGTAGTTGTGACACCAGTACACGATATTCCATCCATGTAAATTGTGCAAGGTAAGGTACCACCCAGTATACGTCCAATAGCACCATCCGTCAATTGATTGGCTCTCATCCATCCGTATTCTAAGCTTTCAATTCCAGAAACAGTCATACCACCAATTAGAGGCATATAAAGAGCCATATCTTTGACTGATGCCATCATTCCATCATCGTCGCTATCACCAGAGGAATCTTCACTGCTGCCACTGCCGCTGTTACTGTTGCTGCTACTGCCGCTGTTACTGCCGCTGCCACTGCCGCTATGGCTATTACTAGCATCACGCTTCTCGCGTGCTACAAATCCATGAAATGAAAGTATTCAAAAATTAATTTCTACAATTTCCACAAAAATCTAATAATTAATTGATATATTTTAAGGAAACTGAAGGAACTCACCGATCATTCCGCTAGCTACTTGGATGACGAAGAAAAGCGCCAATAATAACGCATATTTGTGTGCCGTACGCCTCATTCTGTCTCGACTGAAAATATATATGAAAATGAATAAACTGGCACAATGAGTATTTAAAACTATGCGTTTACCGCTTTATATAAGGTAGGTAGTGGTTAATGTTCTAGGAGCGTTCGAGTCAAACTGATAACGTTCGGTGACACTGCTGAAATAGACCTGTGGTGACCAATACTATTTCAGGGAAAATAAGAAGTTAAATGAAAAAAATTGTAATAATTGGAAAATGAAGAGGGAAATTGGAGGTGGAGAAATGGTAAGAAAAATAAAATTGTTAGAGGTACATTGGTAAATTGTTTTTTTATACGTGATGCTTTTGTATTTGTGGTGTTGTCAGCTTTCCCCTGTATTTTTTTTTTCTTATCAGTTTAGCCTTGCGCAGGTTATTTTTCAGAAAATTTATGCGAGTTACTCACTTTAGAGCAATTTTTCTCTATCAATGTGACGTCATTGGGAGTTGAGAGGGGGGAAAAAATTGAATTATTGGAAAATTGCAAAATTTGTGGTCATTCAATTGTAATATAAATCGGTTTATTAGTAAGTAATGTTAATGATATCTATTCAATCATCATTATTCAATATATTTATTTGGATAAATTAAATCAAGAGCTTTGGATGCACTTGCTTGCTGAACTTCTCGCTTCCATTGTGACAGAGTAGGAATTATCCATCGGTTTTTCGAAACAATCAGTTATCAGAACTGGTCTGGACTTCAAAAGAGCATCAACTTTACTTTCAAGTTGTTTAGCCACTTCCTCGTAACTTGTAATTGATGAATTATCTGCTAGCTGTTGGACTGCGCACAAATCTGCCTGCGTTTGATAACCATTTTGGCAGCTTGTTACAATACCATCTAGTTCAGATAATCGAAGTTTTCCATTCTGAAAAAATCAATGGAGTTATTGAATCTGTGATATCAATAGAAAAACCTCAAGATGGCTGTATAGTCAGTGGACTAAAGATCAGCTGCACCACATGCAGCCCAATAAAGAATGGATAAAAAAAATTACCTTAATGTACGCCCCTTCGTTTCTAGGGTGCTGATTTAATGATTCCCTTGCTATCAAAGCAGGCATCATTATAACCTTCAAAAATATATTGTCCTATAGTGGAAAGGCGGTAACAAGATAGGAAATGTGTACCGCTTACGCCCTTCGTGCTCCAAATTTTTTGATCCATCAAAAAATTCTAGAAATCTCAGGAATATACTGGACTTAGTGCAGTATAGGGCTATAAGCCCTTTTTCTCCTGCAGCAATTAACAATTACCAATTACCTGATTACCCTAAAATAATCTTATAAATTTCAAAATACAAATATCCGAATAGATTTCGCTCGACAATCACTGATCAGGGAAGAAAAACAACAATTTATTTGAATTTTAGATGAAATGACTCACTTTCGTTTATCGTTCACTATTTCACATTAATAAATTATGTGAGTTAATTAGTGAAAACATATTCATTGATGCCTATATAATATTATGATTCCTTCCGAATTTCCCTATTTTTAATTGAGTTGATTAATTCTAATGTTGATGTATGTGTGCAGCGATGCACGAAAGGACTTTTTCTCTGATAGCTTTGAATGCCCGTCTACCATCGTTGACTGGTCCTTGGAAGCACCTGTTGATATCGGCTTCCAGGAAAGCTTCCAAAGAGTCGAGAGCTGTTAGAAGTCTCTTGGTAGTTCTCTCGTAACCGAACGATGCGGCCATAGCAACCCTGTTGAATTTTCTGTAGCACTTTCCTGCCTCATTGGGAGGAGTTTTTGCCAGCTTCGCAGCAGCTGTACCCAATTCCCGCAGCAGTTCATCACCAGCCTGAAAAAAATACCCCATTATTGATAAACGTAAAGGTCCAAAAAATTTTGTGAAATTTTTTAGAAAAAAACCGGATAGAAACATTATTACGAGAACATTTTCTGTAGCCCCGACTTTGCTGAACAAAAAATATCATCACAAAAATTTCTCTATCCATTATTTTTTGAGATATTCAATAAAAACCGAGGGAATAAAAGAATTGACTTACGATTCCGTGTTGACTGATAAGCGGTATGAAATCTCTTGTGAGTCTCATCGCAATATCCATGCAAGGTGTCAATTTCAGATGTACACGAAAGACAATTTCAGACAAATCGTTGCTTAGAGTTCCTAGGCAGGATCTCGCGTGTATGGCCTTTTCACCAGCTTCTATTAGTTTATCCTGAATAATGAAATAATTAATGTGAATCCAATTTTAGTTTCATTTTTCAATGACTCACTTCAGTTAAATCGATGATTGTAGATGATGTTAGGCGTATTCTGTTCATCTCCTCTTCCTTAAGCCTATTGAGCTTATCAAGGAAATTAACTGGGAAATTATTTCTGTAATAATCCATTGACGTCACAACGTTGCTGACGAGAGACTCGAATCTCTCCAAGTCTCCATGTGCCTTTAAACATGAAAATCGTTTAATGAGAACAAACAAATTCAGAAATTATGTTATATTTTCGGAATGGGTTTAGAAGGAAGTATCAGGGTATCAGGGTTCTTCAAAGAAATTTCATATTTCAAGAGCTACAAGAAATGTCTCTTGATATTTCTTGATAATTCTCATCGTTTCCGTGATCTTTACAAAATAATGTACATGTTCAAATTTTTTCCCTACAAATTTTGATAACATGACTTACTGGAGCAGCAAACATGCCGGACAGGACAATGAATATGAGGATTATCTTCATCTTCAATCACTCACTGATAAACTTAGTCTTTACAAATTGTAATAACGATCATCTCCTTTTTATATGAAAGTACTGTGCCCCATTTCTTGTAGCCTTCCTGATATCTCATTTACTTATCACTGAACAGATGTAGAAAAATATATTCCACGTATCATTGCAGAATTTGATGATCAATATTGCCATATTTATATAAACTGATGGCCTATTTATTCGGAGATATTATCATGAATGAAATAGAATAAATTATTTGAGGATACAGAAATATTTATTCATCCAATTGAAATATAAACCTGTTTTTCAGGAATTAATATAAATGATTATACTGAAGTATTTGATGTATTTATTTGAATATATCGTCATCACAGACGGAAAGGGTCGTAAGTGCTATGCTCATATACAGCACTTACGCCCTTTTGTTTCTGAGGCAACGATATATTGACTTAAGAGTTTTGGATGCACTCGTCTGCTGCTTTTTTCGCTGCCAGAATGTTAGATTCGAAATTACGCATTGGTGTTTCAAAGCAATGAGGTGGAATTATTCCTGGGCCCTCCGGACTCTCTATTCTACGTTTGAGCTGTTCAGCTAATTCTTTATAACGATTAACTGATGCACGAAGTACTATCATCTTCAGCACTACACACTTTTCCGTCTCCGTTTGGTAGAGATTTACGCAGTCTATTAGAATATCAGTTAGGCCAAATGATGGTTTCCTACTCTGAAAAACACAATGACATTATTGATTCTGTAGAATTGATGAAGAGAACGAATTACCGTAAAGACCTCTTTCAGGTGACTATTTAGGTTCTTCCAATATACGAATGCATCGTCCAAACATTCATCAATTTGATCACAAGCTGTCCTCGTAGCATTACCGACCTCGCGTTCCATTGAGCCAAAGCAGTGATCTGCATCTTTTCCTTCCTTCTTAGCAGCAGCTATATCATTCTGAGAAAACGAGAACTTTGATGAATTAAATTGATATCATTCTGTTAATTTCTCATTGTTTTTTGAAATTTTTCTCTCCAATAGTTGAGGCTTGGTAAATAATTTTTCAAGGAATGATGAAAAAAGGCAATGACTGTGGAAAATATTTTTGTGATCATAGAATATGTCTATAGATATAGATTTGAAATGATCGTCATTAACCCTTGAGGACTCGCGCTCACTTCCAGCACCTCACTTGCACTCAAGCGAAAACCGTAAGTGCGACATTACACTGTGGGAAAAAAATATTTTCTAGGAATAAAAATAATTTTCAGACAAAACTTCTTTTTTATTAGGTTTGAATTTAATTGAGAGAAATGAATACCTATTTCTCTCAATATCAATGCCTTTCAATTCGCAATTATACAAGATCATTACTCGTTTTTTGTCATTAAATTTTACAAATTGATGATGATAAATAAACAATTATTTTCCCAAATCACCCTCCTGCATTGATTCAATCATGATTATATTTACCATCAATATTTTCACATGAAATTTGTATCAAGTAATAATGTATTTGCACGAAATATGGAATCCTAGTCCAAACATCGCCCAGTTTGGCTCAAACTGCAATGTATTTTTCGCCAACTACTCACTAAAAAGTTTACCTCATTGATTGTTGTAAAAGTATTCAAACTCATCCTAAATAGGTACAAGGATTCGTCCAAAACTTAAATTGTTAAAGCGAAGAAAATCCACTGACAAATAAATTCTTAATTGACCTAAACTATATAATATGCCTAGTAAGTATTTTTTTTCCCTCAGTGTACGGTCATAGCGTGAGTACTTAAGGATTAAATCTCTTCCATTTGTGACGGACATGGTTTTTTTTTCTTACATTACTTACATTTGTTTTCAACCTTACTTACACGAGTATTGTCATAAACGATTTTGGCAGTTATGTTGATATTCTTGAATGCAGTGACCCTTAAATTCAGAATATTTAATGTATAATTTGCGGAGTAATTTGCGTAAAAACTTTTCAAGTCACTTTCCACTGACTCAACAGTACTTATTAAGCAACCCATTTCGTCGACTATTTCATCCACAGTATCACTTGCTTGGCACTAAAAATGATTAATAATTGATATAATTTTTTTCGCTTATAATAATAATATAATGCATAATGGCAATATTACGTACTTGCTGTAGAGTACCAGACAAAATGGTGATAACGGTGAGCACAATGATTTTATTCATCTTGATGAAATGTATCGAGTAATGAAGTGTATTCTGACGTTACGATCAATTTAGCCACTGGTTGTACTTTGGCTCTCCACTCTCAGTAATGTCGGATACCATACTCCGCATCAGAAATATTTGATAGCAGAAAATAACGACTGCACATGTGTACTCTCTTTAAACTTCACTTAGGCACTCTATTACGCAGTATTTGAAGTCTGTTTCAGAGGAACGTAACGATACCATTCTCTGTGATATATTTATAAATGAATGTTATTTGAAAAGAAAAAAAAATATGGTAAAAACATTTAATTGACGACAAAAACAACTTCAAAGTCTAGGCATTAGCGATTTTTATTGAATGTAGAGGTAGAATATCGAGCGACAAATTTTTATATCTCTAATTCTAAGTCACGGAAATCACAAGGTCCAAAAATCGTCGCAGTTGAATTAGGGATTATTCCTTTGATATGCAACAGCCTCAACAATTACGTGTATTTTATCTATAATATATGACACGAGAATCTGAGAGTTCGCATGAACAAATGATTTTACAGGAAAAGAAGCAGATTTATTTGTATCTGATTACGCTACAGGGTTTTTTCCATCAACTTTTCCCTATCTCATTGCTCCCTCATGTATTCCCATATTCCGTTCCCCCTCCCACAAATATCTGTTAGATATAAGTAAAAGCCTCTTGGCTGACGCTATGTATTACATCTGTATTGGACCTCTGTAACAGCCATGGGTCCGGCTTATTTATGTTAATGAACTGCACTTTGAACTTTGAACTGTATCTGATTGCATTAATCCTCGGGTCAATGACCAAACTCTTACTATTCGTTCAACAACCGGGTACCTCAATTGCGAGAATCCGGGCGGTTATTAAATTTTTCGATGGGCAAATCGCGAATTTCAGTTTTGAAAGGAAAATGAATACCCGGGTAGTCGGTTATTGACCGGACGGTTAAAACTGCTAAATTCTCAAATTTTCCTGATCTGGACAGTTTTGATAAAGTTTCTAAGATCGCAGAACCAATCGAATCTCCGCACATCCAATTTGATCCACATATCGAACTATGTAAACCTTCTATTTGAATAAATTAAATTGAGAGTTTTGGATGCACTCGTTGGCTGATTTTTTCGCTGCTGAAATGGCAGATTCGACATCACTAATCGTAATGCGCAAAGAAAAATTGTACACACCTGAGACAGAGTAATGGGTAAAATGACGATCATGAAGAATTTATTCATTTTTATGAAATATCTTGAGCAATAGAAAGTCTTCTGATGCTGCGATCTACTTTGAGACTATTTGAATGGCATCATCGAACTCTAAATCATTTCTGATGAACGGATTTAATGATAAAACTCTGGAATTACAATTTCCCCGTATCAAACATTTCATATCGCAGAGAAATCGGGGAGTCCCCGGTATTACTCTGCACTTAACGACTGCGCATGCGCACGGAGATAGTAAATTTGAGGAATTTATAAGGTTTTGTGATACAGCTGTTTTTCAATTTTCTTTCGGGATTGTAAACGGTGGATTATGTAGGGTTTGAGGTATGTTTAAGAAAAATTGTGATGATATGATCTCCTGTCATGTGTTTATGAATGACCTTTTTTAAACGAGAAAAATCTCCACTCATTGATCTAAATCCTTTTCCTCCTGCTCGCAATTTTTTGTCAGTAAACTCCAAAATCTAAAATTCAACGATTTTTATTGAATTTGAAGTTCAAATATTTAACGACGGAAATTTAATCATTTTAGCTGTCAAAATCTTTTGCAAAATATTCAATAACGGTCTCTTGATCCTGAAATATCTGCTGTTCAATATTTTACTAGGATTTCAGGCAAAAGGGATAGACATGATAGAGCTGATTAATGATTAATTCAATGTTTCGATTGAAAAATATTGATTAATTTTTTTTTTTTTACAAAAGTACTACTACATTGACCAAAATGTCTTCTCCGTTGTTTCCTGCTCAAGCCACTAATCTGAAAATTCTTAAAAAGTTCAGGAATTCACTGGATTCAGTCTAGTAGCCTCCTGATTTTTTTCTGCAGTAATTAAAGATGATCAATCACCCAATTACCCTCAAACAACTCGTAAATTTCAGAATGCAAATCTCAATAAATTCTGCTCGACTAATCATTGACATGGAGGGAATAAAAAAAAAATTTCTTTATTATATATATAATATATATATTTATATGATGAAAATCATATAAAATCCCACGACGATCTTCCTTCAGAAAATTATTTTATAGGAAGAAAAATACTTTTTCTTCATTATATAATACACAATTATTCATTTAAATTTCATGAAATCAGTAGTGAAGAGATAAAACAAGATAAGTCTCTTTTTTTTCCATTACTTTTTTTGAAAATACCTCAGAAAATAACCGAGAAAGGGCAATTTTGCCCCGAAACACTTTTGTAACTCCTGAAATTCTCTACAAAAACAGATGAGTAACATCACCTTATCTCGCTTAGTTTCCCAGATATTTCCTTCGAAATTACCTCAAAGATAAGTCGATTTATCCTGTTTTACCTCTTCACTACTGAAATGATTCACTCCACTCTTTATTGCTCACTATCTCCCTCCACATTGATAAAACAAATGATTGAATTATAACAAACGTATTTCTTGATACCTACAATATCAGAATATCTTCCAAATCATTTACATGAATTTTTTCATTTTCAATTGAATCGATGAATTTATGCTAATGTTGATTCATCTGTTGATAGATGCAGGAAACGGCTTTTTGTCCAAGGGCTTCCAAGTCTCGTTTACTGTGGACGACTGGTCTTTGGAAGCACCTGTCAACATCACCCTTCAGGAAATCTTGCAAATAGTCAAGAGCTCGTTTGAGTACTTCAGCAGTTCCACCGTAATTGAACGAAATGGCAGAAGCATACCACTCAAAATTTTGGTAGCACTTTTCTGCATCATTGGGAGTTTCTGCTAAATTTTTTGTAGTTATGTTCAAACCATCCAGCATCACATAACCAGTCTGAAAAAAAAAAAATCCCATTAAAAAGTTATGATGAGAGCAGGAAAAGAATGTGAAATTATTGGGAATTATCAGAAAATAACGGAAATAGAGGAAATATCGTGTGGATCTTTTTTTGTGCGTCTGTCTCCGGTGAACTAAAGAGGTAAGCACAAACAAAATTTTATGTCTATTATCAATTTACTTACATTTCCTTGCTGACCGATGAACGGTGTGAATTTCCTTGTAAACATCATCACAATATTTTCGCAAGCTGTCAATCTCGGATGGACACTGGAGACAATTTCATGCAAATCTGTATCCAATGTTTCTACACAGGATCCTGCATCTATGCCTTTTTCACCAGCTTCCGCCAGTTTTTCCTGAATAATAAATCAATGAAAATCTAATTTTATCTTCATTCTTCAATAACTTACCTGAACTAAATCGGATACTTTATGAGACGTTTCGTATATTCCGTTCATCGCTTCTTGCTTGAGACTATCGAGTTCACGAAACAGATCATCTTGGAAATTATTTCTGTAGTCATTGATTGTTGTCATAGATTTATTGACGACAGTCTTCAAATTCTCCAAACTCTCCAAGGAATTTCCAAATACCTTTCAAGATAACATTGATTCAATGAGAAAGAGGAAAATTCACAATTCTTGTTATATCTTTGGGGCAAGTTCGTGTATAAAAAACTGTGAATTTTTTTTTCTTCTAAAAAATCTCGAAAATTCAAAAAATAGTTTCTTGAACTATTTTTTTCTAAATCTCACCGTTTTTGACATATTTACAGAAAAAAATATTATGAGCCAACTTTTTTTTCGATAATTGCAATAATATAACTTACTGGAATAGCAAACACTCGGGTTAGAGCGATGAAAATGAGGATTTTCTTCATTTTAAAGCGATCACTGATAAACTTGTTCTTCACAATAATTCTAATAACGATAATTTTCTTTTATATACGATCCTATGCCCCATTTCGCCCCTCCTCGACTTCTCATTTTTTTTTAATTGATAATGAAAATTTTTTGTATTTACTTGTCGCGAAATCAATGTGCAAATATACCTCACGTAGGATTACAATGCTTAATCGATATTATCAGATCCATGTGAACTGATGACCGTTTTTTTCTGATATAATATTATTATTATTATTAATAGAATAAAATGGATGAAGAGGAAGGAGCAGAAATTCAGGGAATTTTTTTCTCTGATTGAACTAAATGATAAATTACCCAATCATTGTCATTAACAATTGGAAATGACCCTCACGATTTTATTCAGAACGATTCTTTACGTACACTGCACTGAGAGAAAAAAAAAGGGGTAAAAAAAATTAAATATTGTGGCAAATGGTCCTTAGCAAATATTTTTTTGAAATAATTGTAGAAATTGTTGAATTTACTGAATTTAGTTAATTCAAATGAATGAACTAGTTGAATTTATTGAATTTAGTTAATTCAAACAGATTAACTAGTTGAATTGACTAAATTCAGTAAATTCAACGACTGTTTTCGATTAATTCAACAAAATATTTTTTTAAGGACCAATGACATCAATATTTGATTGTTTTTACTATTATTTTTTTCTCAGTGTGGTTCACATAAAAAAAATTCTAATAAATTTAAGCTCCCTGTATAATACAATACACGATGTTTTCATTTCATCTTATTTTTTTTTTCAATTTAATTCGATACTTCATTATAGTATTATTTCCCATACAACGAATCTCATTCATGGCAAAACAAAAATAAAATAATAATTTGTTCTTAAATTACTAGTCAGAATTGCGCGGTAGATTTCGAAATGACAATTTGTGTGTGCAGTTAATAAGAGAAAGAAATTATTTATTATTGTAAAATTCACTTGTCGATTATGGACTTTTTTTTCCTTTTCAATGGCAGTATTTATGATTGAATTTTGCAACAGTTGTCTCGTAATTACTAACTGATGCACTAGCTACTGACATCTTCTAAGCTACGCAAATTTGTGCCTCTACCACATTATCACTTGCACAGCTTAGAGCAATACTATTTAGTTCAGCGAACAGAAATTTCTCTTTTTGAAAAAAGAAGAGAGATCTAACCAGTACAAAAAAAAGTCTTGATCAGTCGTTAAATACGACAATCTAAGATGTCGAAAACGCGACGTTAAATAATATGTATAAAAAAAAATGCTAAATTTGTAAAATTCGTAAACAAAACGACACTAGAAAATCGGGGAGTTCCCAGAACTGATCCACATCTGCCTACTGCATATACGCATAAAGATCGTGAGTGTGTAGAATTTATCAGGCTTGATGCATCAGCCTGATGCAACTCTTTCTGACCTTTTCGAGATATTATATGAGGTCTATTGCGTATAATTTGAGGTGAAGAGACGGAAAATAAAATAATTGATGATTCTTCAATTTAAAAAAATTTATTGATTCTTTTTTATATAGAAACCGTTGATTTTTTTTCCTGTTCGAAACACCAATTCCAAAATTATGGGAAAATTCAGAGATCCGGTGAATCCAATTCTTTGAGCCCAATAAAAGGATATAAAAAATTTTAAAGCCCCTGTTTTTTTCCATCGTCCATTTCCAAATATATCTAGCAATAGGTCTATGCAAAATTGCC
Source organism: Aleiodes alternator (assembly GCA_963921955.1). Lineage (NCBI taxonomy): Eukaryota > Metazoa > Arthropoda > Insecta > Hymenoptera > Braconidae > Aleiodes > Aleiodes alternator. The sequence continues at coordinate 5,103,379 of OY998099.1, read as the reverse complement.
TTTCAGCAATCCCAAATGACGAAATCAACCGCTCAGTAAATATATGTAGTAATCAAGAATTCCTAATTATCGAATTACCGTCAAATAACTCGTAAATTATAGAATTCAAGTATCTGAATAAATTCCGCTTGACTAATCACTGATGAGGAAGTGATGAACAATAATTTGTTTGGATTTTACGGAATGATTCAGTCACTTATCATCACTCATTGCCTCCCTCCACATCAATTAAATAAATGATTAAATTACTGCAAACGTTGTTTATTAATACTTATAGTATCAGAATTTCATTCAAATTTTTTACATGAATATGGAAAGACTAGGAAAGTAATAAACATGAAATAGGAAAGACCGGGGCAAAATGGACCTGCGATTGAAAATCATTCGGGATTTTTTTTGAGAATGAAGGTGTCTACGAAAAAATTAGAAAAAATTCACCAACAATATTCACATATTGAGGCATCTTCACAAATTCTTTCGGATTTTTTCATGAAGCCCTAAACTCCGAAAAAAAACTCTTCAATCATAATGCTCCGGAGGTCAATTTTGCCCCACTCTCCCGTATATGTGACATCAAAATCTGAGGCAATGAACTGAATCTGATTGTGTCAAGACTGTCGAAATTTAAAATTGTCCTGATTTGTCGGAATCTGATGAATTTTCTAGGATCGCAGACCAGCAGAATGTGCTTCAGTCGAATTTGATCCGCATATTGAACAATACAATGCATTTATTCGAACAAATTAAATTAAGAGCTTGAGATACACTGGTTTGCTGATATTCTTGCTTCTGAAGTAGCAGAGTAGAGATCACTCATTGTCTGTTGGAAGCAGCGACTAGCTGAAGCTGGTGCTGCACCTGACAAAGAATCGCCAGTACTCTTGAGCTGTTGAGCAACTGCCTCGTAATTATTAACTGATGCACTAGCTGCTGGCATCTTTTGAGCTACGCACAGTTGTGCCTGCATTTGATTGCCACTCATACAGCTCAATGCAATGCCATCCAATTCCGATAATAGAAGTTTTCCTTTCTGAAAGAATCAATGGAGTTATTAAATTTGTCAAAATTGATGAAAAAAAAAGAATTGAAGTGATTACCATAAGATGAGCATCAATGTTGTTCTTCACTGGATTCAACGATGCTACTTCATTATCCACGCATTGGTCCAATTTAGAGAATGCTGTCATTGAAGCATCACGAAGTAGAAGTCTCGTTGGCTCGTAGCAGTGATCTGCATTTTTTCCTGCGTTATTAGCAGCAGCAATATTATTCTAAAAATGAATTCTTCGATAAATTACATTGATTCCAATTTGTCGATTTTTCGATTTGTTCCGAAAATTTTTCTATCAAATAGATTAGCATCTGCAGATAATGTTTGAAGAACTAAAGAAGAGTGATGATTACTCACACGAGTGTCATCGAGTGCTTTGTTGACAGCTGTATTGACATTCTGCATCTGATCGAATTTCAAATTATTCAATTTTGTTTTTGTGTTGAAGATGAAATTTCTGCCGTAACGGTCGAGGTCACTGGACACTGTATTAACAGTACTCTTCAAGCGAGTTATTCCAGCGAATGGATCAATTGCTTGACACTGAAAATGATCAATAATTGATATTTCAAAAAAATTTTATATCTCAATTATTAATTTGAAGTATCAGGGAAGATTGGAGGGTTATGAATAAACAATACTAAATGATTATCAATTCACGAAGTTTCGATTATAATTCGAGCTTCTTCAGGCTCTTGACATTGAACTTCAATTGATAATCATTCAGAATTTTATTTCGTAACTTTCCAATGCGCATTATGCTTTGAATTAATCGTTAAAAACATGGAAATCAATCAGACTATCAGATATCTCTTAAATTTACAATAGCATGATGCATTAAGGATATCCAAATTATAGGTCCAAATGATCTACTTCCTTTCTTTTTTAATTTATCATAAATATTCTAATTTTTCAAATTTTGTAAAATTTCACCGATATCAAAACTATATCTACGATAATGAATTGTTATTAAACAACATTATAAATATTCAATATTGTTCCGAATTTGAATGACACTGTTCCAGCACCTAGGACTGGAAATTGAGGACTCTCGGATTTTAGATACTAATATAACCGCAATTGATGTTTTCATGTAATGAATTGGATTAATCGTCGCTATTTGTTCGCTAACTGGTGTTTTTTATGATTTGAAAAATTAATAGACATTCTGACGAACAAGAATTTATATGGTTGTATAAGAAAAAAATAGATCTGTAACCATGAATTGTTGTAGTGAAACTGAAACTGAATTTCGCTTATGGAGTTCTAATGTTAATTTAATTTTTTTCAAAAATTATTTTTGGCTCAATTTGTCCGGTAACATGGTGCAAAGTAAATTTTTGAAAAATCTCATCATGCTACTCTATCGAAAGTGACCAAAATTGTAAAGGAAAAATAGATCATCGGAACTATTTGAAGATCTTTGAGGAAAATGATACTTACTTGAGACAGAGTCATGGCCAAAACGGCAATCACAAGAAATTTATTCATCTTGATAGAATATCTTGAACGATAAAACGTCTTCTGATGCTGTGATGTATTTAGACACTATTTATATCGCTTTACCCCCCTCTAAGGCATCTCTGATAAACGGGTTAAATGATAAAACCCCGCGATTCCAATTTTCCCTATCAGACACTTTTTATCGCAGAGAAATCGGGGAGTCCCCGATGCTGATCTACATCTGACGACTGCGCATGTGCATGGGGATTGTGAGTTCGAGGAATTCGTCAGGCTTTGTGATGCAGCTCTTTTTGAACTTTTTTTTAGAGATTGTAGAAGGTGGATTTTACAGGATTTGAGGCCAGTTTCATTTTTTGTGATGTAATCATGAATAAATATTATTCAACGAGATAAATGTCTATGCATTAATTCAATTCTTCTTCTTATCCTACTCCTAATTCATCAGAAAGGATCTTAAAGTCTGGATCTTAACGATTTCTATCGAATTTAGAGATCAAATGTTAAACGATGAAAAGTTCAAGGTCAAAAAATCATCTTTTAACATTTTAGGTGTTGAAATTCTTGCACAATAGTGAACGACGGTTTTTTGACCTTGAGATTCCCAAGCGACGTAAATTTCAAGGTCGAAAAACCGTCGCTTAATATTTTTCACGAGTTTTTATCACAAAATATGAAGTGACGGTTTTTTGACTCTTAAATTTCTAACCGACGTAAATTTCAAGGTCAAAAAAGCGTCGCTTAATATTTCTCAAGGGTTTTCATCAAAAAATATTAAGTGACGGTTTTTTGACCTTGAAATTTCTAGCCGACGTAAATTTCAAGGTCAAAAAACCGTCGCTTAATATTTCTCAAGGGTTTTCATCAAAAAATATTAAGTGACGGTTTTTTGACGTTGAAATTTCTAGCCGACGTAAATTTCAAGGTCAAAAAAGCGTCGCTTAATATTTCTCAAGGGTTTTCATCAAAAAATATTAAGTGACGGTTTTTTGACCTTGAAATTTCTAAGCGACGTAAATTTCAAGGTCAAAAAAGCGTCGCTTAATATTTCTCAAGGGTTTGCATCAAAAAATATTAAGTGACGGTTTTTTGACCTTAAAATTGCTAACCGACGTAAATTTCAAGGTCGAAAAACCGTCGCTTAATATTTTTCACGAGTTTTCATCAAAAAATATTAAGTGACGGTTTTTTGACCTTGAAATTTCTAGGCGACGTAAATTTCAAGGTCAAAAAACCGTCGCTTAATATTTTTCAAGGGTTTTCATCAAAAAATATTAAGTGACGGTTTTTTGACCTTGGCATTTCTAACCGACGTAAATTTCAAGGTCAAAAAAGCGTCGCTTAACATTTCTCAAGAGTTTTCATCAAAAAATATTAAGTGACGGTTTTTTGACCTTGACATTTTTAACCGACGTAAATTTCAAGGTCAAAAAACCGTCGCTTAATATTTTTCACGATATTTATCACAAAATATGAAGTGACGGTTTTTTGACCTTGAAATTTCTGAGCGACGTAGATTTCAAGGTCAAAAAACCGTCATTTACTATTTTGTGAATAAAGATCCTTACAAAATATTAAGCAACGGTTTAGTGACCTTGAAGTTTTCACTATTTGATATTCTAGTAGGATTCCAAAAAACAAAATCCAGGAAAAGAAGAGGAGAATAAAAAAAACTAATTATATTTCAATAAAAGAATATTTATTGATCCCCTTTTTACAAAAGTACTATTACATTGATAAAAATTTCTTCCCGATTTTTTCCTGCTCAAGCCACCTATCTGAAAATTCTGAAAAAATTCAGGAATCCACTGGATTCAATCCAGTAACTCGGAGATTTTTTTCTGCAGTAATTAAAAATGATCAATCACCTAATTCTCCTCAAATGTCTCGTAAATTTCAGAATGCAAATATCTCAATAAATTCCGCTCTACTAATCGCTTACGAGGAAAGAATACACAATCATTTATTTGAATTTCATGAAATGATTCACTCCACTTTTATTGCTCACTATCTCTCTCCACATTGATGAAATAAATGATTGAATTATTACAAACGTATTTCTTGATACCTACAATATCAGAATATCTTTCGAATTATTTACATGAAATGAGGTTGAATAGACCCAAATAGGGTTTCGAAGCAGTAATTAAAAAAAAAAAAATTACATGAATTTTTACATTTTCAATTGAATCAATGAATTTATCCTAATGTTGATTAATCTGCTGGTCGATGCAGGAAACGGCTTTTTGTCCAAGAGCTTCCAAGTCTCGTTTACTGTGGACAACTGGTCTTTGGAAGCACCTTTCAACATCGCCCTTCAGGAAATCTTGCAAATAATCAAGACCTTCTCTGAGTACCTCAGCAGTTTTTTCGTAACTGAACGCTGTGGAAGTAGCATAGTAATCGAATTTTTTGTAGCACTTTTCTGCGTCATTAGGATTGTCCGCAAAATTTTTAGCAGTTATAGCCAAAGCCTCCAGCATTAAATCACCAGTCTGGAAAAATAGCCAATTATTAACAAAACCATTCGATGAAAAAAAAAAAACAAAAAAAAAGTTACAAGTTTTTGTGAAATATTCAAGAAAATAGCGAAAATAGAAAAATTAATTGAATAAATAAAAAGTTAATTGCAAAAATTCTTCAATGTTCATTATTAATTCACTTACATATCCTTGGAAACTGATAAATGGCATGAATTTTGTTGCAAACGCTATCGAAGGATCCTCGCAAGCTCTCAATTTTGGATGAACACTGGTGACAATTTCATCCAAATCTGCACTAAGAGTTTCTGTACAGGATCGGACATCTATGCCCTTTGCACTAGCTTCTGCCTCTTTGTCCTAAATAAAAACCAGGAGATAATAGTATTGCTTTCCGCTTGATATAGCTATTTCTGCTGATACTTTAGCAACATGCTTCCGAATGAAAGTGATACAACTTTTTTCAAACCATCATCGAAATATCAAATTTTGAAGAGATTCATTAAAACGCCAATGGGAAGCAAAAAATGATAAATCAATGGTAAATTCAATTTTATCTCAATTTTTTAATGACTCACGTTTACTAAATCCGAGACTTTATATGAAGTATCGTAAATTCCGTCCATCGTTTCTTGCTCGAGATCATCAAATTTATGAAGCAGTTCTTCATGGAATTTATTTCTGTAGTCATTGATTTTTCCTACAGTTTTGTTGATGGAAGCCTCCACATCTTCCAGCGAATCTCCACGTGCCTTTAAAAAAAAAATATTAATTCAACGAAAAGGGAAAAAATGAATGTCTAATGTTGATTCTCAAAAACTCCAGGCTAGTGAAGCCCATCGGAGCTAATAGAGTAAATCTATATACATATATATTGAAAGTCGCATTAGCAAAAGTTCTTCTACAGAAATTCCAAAAAATTCATCTATTTCCAAAAAAAATCACAATTTTCATTATATCTTTGGTGCGAGTGGATTTAGGAGAAAATAGAAAGAAATCTTTCTAGCAGAGAATTTTAAGAGCTGAAAAATAGGTTTCTTGAACATTTTCCCTAAACTCCACCGTTTTCGAGATATTTTTAAAATAATGCATATGTTAAAATTTTTATTTCGATAAATTTCAATAAGACGACTTACTGGAACAGCGAAAACTCCAATTAGTGCAATAAAAATGAGGATTGACATCATCTTTGATCAATAACTGATAAAAGTAGTCTTTATAAATTGCAATGACGCTTATTACCTTTTATATGCAGTTCTGTGCTCAATTTTTTGCCCCTTCTGGAGCTTTTATTTATTCATCTGTAACTTTACCTTGATAATTTTTAATAACAAATTTTTTTTTTTTTGGAATACTGCGCAAAGAATTAATGTACAAGTATAAAACACGTAATATTACAATGTTTGAAGATCAATATTATCGTATTTATATGAACTAATGACCTATTTTTTCTCGGACATATTATTTTACATTTTATTATTAATGAAATTGAAAATTTGAAAAAAAATAAATAAGTTAATCAAATAAAAATCTGTCTTTTCGAAAAATTAGATGTGCAATAAACTCACGAATAAGAAAAACTGTGCTATGCATATATATGGTACTGACGCCCTTTTGGTTCTAAAGCGATGATATAATGAAGAGGAAGAAAAAGGAGTACAGGAACATTTTTTTTCTTCAATTGAAATAAATAAGAAATAACAAAATTATTGCCATTAACACCAATTGAAAATGGCTCTTACAATTATATTTAAAACAATGCTTCACATACACTGGTTCACATAAAAAAATTTTCTAATAAATTTTAGCTATCTGTATAATACAATACACAATGATTTTCATTTCTTTTTCAATTAAATTTCATATTTAATTATAGTATAATTTCCCATACAACAAAATTCTTACTTATAGCGAAGCAAAAATAAAATAATCATTTGTTCATAAATTACTAGTCAGACTTGCGTGGTAGATTTTGAAATGACAATTCGTGTGTGCAGTTAATAAGAGAAGTAAATTATTTATTATTGTAAAATTTACTTCTCGATTATGGACGTTTTTGTTTTCTTTTCAATGGCAGTATTTATAATTGAATTTTGCATTTTTTTTTTTTAATTCATGGAAAAGATAAAATCTCTGAAAATACTTGTACATTTGGCAGTTAAATTGTTTTTTTTTCTTTTTTAAATAGAAATTTTCATTATTTGGAAACATCATTCGGTACTCTACGATTTTTTCCTGCACACGATAAAAAATAGAAAATTATAAAATAATGCTCGTTGTTAATTGTCGAAATGGCTTGGACGATAAGAACATTGTTTTTCTTCACATTTCAAAAACGAACAGAAAAAAAAAGAACCGCTGACTACTGCGCAAACATATTATTCATTTTTTTAATTAGAAAATTTAATGTACACGTAGAATGGCAGTCTATTCGGGCCAATTCAAGTCCCATCCATCCACAAAAAAAAAAAAATTACAATGATAAAATTTTAGTTTGTTCTTCATCCAATGAAACATTAGATACACATCCCTCTTTCATTCAACATTTACGACCTATTAATACCACTTATTCTCATTGTGATAAGAAGAATTCGACGTAAAAATTCTTTTAAAATGTATTTCCGCAGCATTAATGCAAATATATATACGAGCAGAAAAGGCAAAACGAGATAATTGCTTCAAAGTTCGGTGTTTCCAATAGGCACTCGGAAACTAAGCGAGATACGATAATTTTGGTTGAAACCTTTTTTGTAGGAAATTTCAAGGGCTACAAAAAAGGTCTCTGCATAAATTTGGGTATCTCGCTTAGTTTCCGAGATCCCATTCGAAATTAGGTGGAGACTCCTCGTTTTACTTTTTTACTACTGAAAAGATTCTATTTTTTTAATTATCTAAGCCATAATTAGTTTAATTATTCAATTCTCATTCATATAAAAGGCACATTATTATGGAAAAATATGGCAGTGAATCCACAATAATAATTTTCTTTAATTAAATTAGAGAGCACTTATATTTTCACTGAGAAAAATAAAATTCTGTATTCAATAAAAAAATTGGTTTTTTTCTTTTAGGAAAAAAAAAATTATAAAATATGATAAAGTGTGAAAATTCATATTTTTCCCAGTGTTTAAAAATTCATTATCATTATTATTATTTCATTTTATCGGAGCTACCTTGTAACGTGTTGTTTTTTTCACGTATTTTTGATTACCTAACTTAACTTTGCGTACAAAAAAGAAGTCTCACGTAATGCGACAGTTATTAAAATTTCTTCAAAAATAAAAATTAGAATCTATATTAATAAGTTATTAATACTAGAAACGACGATGGCAAATGAGTACATTCTTTTTCGCTCTTCCAAATGGTAAAAAAAAATCATTTGGATATAAAATTATTATTCGAACTATCTTCGGCAGTTTTTTTCAAATTTAATCGGTGTTGACAGTTTAATTTTTTTTTTTTATTCGGAAATCATACTCGAAGAACCATCAGTCCAATGATTTCGTCCAGAAATCAATTAAATTTTTTTTTATCCTCAAGGATTCTTGTATTTGGAAAGAAATCATGAGAATGGCTAAGAGGGTAATACATCGAGCTTCAAGTCCATATTTGGAGTACAGAAGCCGCAGTAACCACCGCATTTGCCAACAATTCTTTGATCATTCTGAAAGAAAAAAACCAAAAAATTGTAAAATTTTTCTTAAAGAAAAACATTGAAATTGCGAGAAAAAAAACAGAATTTTTTAGAAAAGTAAGGATATCTGAAAGGCGATGAGGTTCACGAAAATTTATCAAGATACCTTTTTTGTAGAGAATTCAATTTTCTACAAAACTGGTCTCCTGGCATTTTCCCCTAAACCTAATAGTTTCGGAGATATTCTTTATTTTGAAACTAAATCAAATGAACTATTAAAAATTTAACTGAAAAACTTACGACTTTTTGCACGTCGAGATGTGCCTTAGATTTAGTATTAGGTACCCACTTAATTTCAGGGACTAATTTCAGTGAAGTACCACTCAAATTTATACTAAAACGTCCTTGTGGACAATTTGCTGCACTATAACAATCACCAGCTCTTCCGTATTCAACCCTTTTTGCTCCTTGCGTCCACGAAAACGTGTAATCATTTTCTAAAAAACAATAAAAATAGTTAATTATCATTCTTTCAAAGAATGAAATAGCGAAGAGGTAACACAATTAGTCGATCTTTTTTTTTTATGAATAGCTCGTAAACCAATGGAGTTACGCCCTTTTTGTTCCAAGCTTTTTTTCTAAAAAAAAGGCTCAGGAACAAAATTTCAAGAACTACAGAAAAGGGAAATAAATATAAATTTAAAGAATTAAAATGAAGAAAATATCTTTTTTTAACTGCTCTATCTCGCTTACTCTTCGGAATGTCCCGGATATAAAAAAAAACTCTTGTTTGCTCTTCTCGAAAAAATAAATGACATTAACACGAATTTATCCCATTTTACCTCTTCGCTCCTTGATTAAAATGAAAAATGAGCAGAAAAATCCCACGAAATTCTCATTCTCAATTTAAAAAAAAAGAATACCTATTATAATAAGTTTAGCAACATCGATTCTGACGCGTTTAAACATCGTTCTTCCGGAAATTGTTCCAGGTTCAGTGACGCAATTGCAGCTATCATTCCTCTGTCCCTCATATGGACACGTCTTTGGCTCCAACAACCTGCGTCCACAAAAAAAAACAAAAAAATAATTTAATAAATAAAAACCGTGAATTTTTCAGAAAAATCGATTTTAGTCCATCATCTCTTCCTCAAAAGATCTGTGGGAAACTAAGCGAGATAGAGCAATTTTTATAGACACCTTCCTTGTAGCTCTGACTTTTCTCTACAAGAAAGGTCTCCTCTAAAATTTCTCTATCTCGCTTGGTTTCCAAGATATCTTCAAAACAAAGTAATGACGAAATAAAATCGAAAAAAATGTAAATTTTCGATGGAACTTTAATTTAAAAATTCGAATTTTTTTTTACCTTTTATCATAAATTTCCGCATAATTCTCTCTATCTCCAGCTGGTAACGTGAGATACTCTCTTGGACCACTAGTAGCCATATCGTGGCAGTAAATCGACATATTTCTTCCTCCAATCAAAAGCGTATATTCGCCATCGCGCTTTAATTTGAATTTTCTCTGGGCCTCGAGACACGTCAATGGACCGCATCTTCTCTGATTGCACTTGCTCTTCCTCTGCGGTTTAAATTCCCGCGGACAATTATATCTGCCAACTCTCTTTCCGCTTCTGTCATGACAGAAGAGCCTGCGGATCTGTCGCCCCTTTCGGCCACACTGATGACTGCACTGTAATGAAACAAAAAGTCTTCATTTTTTTTCTGAAATAAAATTAGTATTCATGAAGAATACATTTATGTTGCAGGTTTTTTCTTTATTTTGCCACAAGAATTCGTGGCAATAAAAAAATGAAAAATCGTGGCAACCGATAATTTTATGGATTCGTAGCACTTGTGTTGGACCACGAAGACATAAACTTATCTGAGATTATTACTGAGGGGATTTATTTTTAATTTTTTGAGAATTTGATTTTTTTAGCATTTTTGAGGGGTAAAAGTTTTTCGATTTTTGAAAAAATTCAATAATTTTTTCAAATATCTCTGGTTTTCTTAATTGTAGCGACATGAAACCGATTTTAAACGAAAGCTGAGATGTTTTTCCATCGATTTATATGGATTTGAATGGAAAAATATCAATTTTTCAGATAGTTATGGCAATTTTTCGTGAAAAATTATGATCATCAGGTTTTGCCCTATAGCTATGTGAAAAATCGATATCTTTATCGATGGAAAATGCTCTCACTTCTCATTTGAAATCAGTCGCAGATCGCTACGACCAATAGAACCGGAAATGTTTCCAAAAAAATCGAATTCTCAAAAAATAAAAAATAAAAATTGATTCTGGCATTCGTTTCTCGTCTGAAATTTCCCCAGCTTTTGAATGGAATCATCGAAAAAATTTATCTACAAAATTTTAATTAGTTTCAAAAAAAAATTCACAATATATGCATGATAACTCAAATGTGTTCATTTTACCCTTCATGACTGTTTTGCCCCACCTTTCCCTACATCTGATAATATTCAGTTTTGTTATGTTTCTAACAAAAAAAAATATAGAAAAGAAACTAACAAATATGCACATTCTGTCATCTTAGAAACAAAATGGCATAAGTGCTGCGTAAAGCATAGCACTTACGCCCCTTTATTTCCAAAACGACGATGTGGAAAAATTTAAAAGAAAAACAGCAAGTGCAAATTTTCCGAATCTTTTTTTTATGACAATTCATTTATTTAAAAAAAAATCAAAAAAATTGTTGGATCTGTACTAATTCTATTATCATTATCATTATCATTATTATTATTATAAACTCACTTTTCTCCATGGACCAGCTGTCCAGTAAAATTTATCACTGCACTCTTGAAGTTTGCAGGTTTGTTCACCTCTCGGTTTTTCACTGATTGCACAGCCATCAGTTGGTGCTGGATCAATCCATCCATATCTATTGACTTTGTGACAAGTAACTGCACGCCTTTGAATACCAGGACCACAGTCAGCTGAGCACTTTGGACAAAAATTTGATAATTTTGTAAATTTGTGGAATTAATAAAAAAAAAAACAAAAAGATTGGTCAATTTTTTTTCTCGTTTTTCTTGATATCTCGGAAACTAAGCGAGATAGCGAATTTTCTGTGGAAACAGTTTTTGTAGAGGGAATCAAGAGCTCCGAAAAAGGTCTCCATGAAAATTCCGTATCTCGCTTAGTTTTCGAGATATTCTCAAAAAAATAACTGAGAACGAAAATCGACGATTTTTTAGTTAAAATCGAATTAATTGAAAAAAAATTACGTTTAATTTTAGATACAATTTTTCATTCCATGCACATGCATTTTTTATCCTCAAAAATAATAATAATAATAATAATAAATTTCTGTTTATATGTTTTTTTCTCGAATTTTAATGAACTCATCTTCGTAATTATCTCTCGATAATAACATGATTAATAATTATTGAGTCATTGAATCGTGAATAATGAGATAATTACGATGCATTTCCCACGAGAAAGATGAGAATTACAAAAAGATTAATTAGCCAAAATAAAAAAATTATATTTCACAATTAATATTCAATATTCTGTAATTTCACTGTTTTATTTCTAAGAAAATTCATTTTTATTTATTTTTTCTTTTATCTCTTTAATTATTACGCTTCATTCGTTTCTTCAATGACATCAATTACGTAATACCAAGTGAAATTATTGTACTTGAAAACCATACAACTGATAAACACGTGGCATCCAGGTATATTCATGCTCTAATTCATGCATTTTTTTAATTAATAATGAAATTTCGAAATGAAGAGGTAAAACGAGACGAGGGAAATGTACTTTGTTTTTGGACGATATCTTAGAGGCAAAAAGAGATACAGAAATTTTGTAGAAACCTTTTTTGTAGCTCTTGAAATTCTCTACAAAAAAGGTATCTACAAAAATTTGCGTATCTCGTTTAGTTTCCGAGATATCTCAATAAGAAAAAAAATGAAAAAAAAATTATTAAGTTTCGTTTTTCCTCTTCAGTTCAGAATTTCAATGATAAATTCGAGAAAATCAATAAGTAAGCCAAGAAAAATCGTTAATGGAAATGTTCGTCTGTGTTCTAAATACCGTATGTAAATTATTTTAATTGTGTGTATGTGTTTTCTGCCAATTAGAATACACAATTGAATTTTTTTTTTCAATTTTCTTTTTTTTTTCTTTCTAATTATGCCAATTGACCCTGAACCCAGGAATAAAGATAGAGCCATTTAAAAAGCAATAATCAAGAGACGTTATGGGGTTCAGGATGGGACTGTTTAACTGCATCTACGTGTACTTTTAACGATACTGAAAAAAAAAAAAAAAACAAAAAAGAAAAGAATATCATTTCATAAAAGAAATTAGCAAATATTCGAGATTTAGACTTTAATTCAATGTAATTTATCTTTGACTGTTTTAATTACGAAGAGGGGAAAAATAATGGAATTAACGACATCATTTAATACATAAATCATGCGAATTTTTGGTTTTCGTTTCTACGAGCAGCATTTTTACACCCCCAATGAAGCCTCAAATTCTACGATCAAGTAAAATACAGTGATAATGTGGTAAAATAAAGGGCAAATGAGAAATATGAGGTTTACGAGGATTTATCAAGAGACTTTTTTTGTAGAGAATTGAATTTTCTACAAAAATGGTTTCTTGACATTTTTCTCTAAATCTACTTGCTTCAGAGATAGAGGGGACGGGGCAGAATGGTCCTGATTTCCCATAATTTTCAGGATTTTTTTTTTGGAAGTGAAGGACTCTATGAAAAAATCTGAAAAAATTCAGGAATAATATTAACATTTTCGAGCATGTTTTCAAATTTTTTCCGATTTTTTAATAAATTTCTTCACCCCGAAAAAAATTCATGAATCATTTTGTCCCGGTTCTCCCTATTTAAATTTCCAAATAAACCCGAAAAATCTTCAAATTTCTCTTTTTTTAACCAGTTTACGGATTAAATTATTATTTATAAACCCACAAGCTACTCAAAATGCTTTTCTACAACATCTCTACAATAATTGAATGATTTTTTCTCATCGTTGATTTTAGAGGTATACCTCGGACCAACTTCCCTCTTGCCAAGTAAAGTCGCAGGGTAAACGCTGGCATGGCCTCTGCGATCTTGGCCTTGCTAGCCCGAGTCTCGAGCACTGCTCGTCCTCTACCAGTTCCTCGTTAAATCCTGTCCTCATGATACACTCCACCTTTCGCGTTTTTATACCACCGCCACATGATTTCGAACACTGAAATTATTTATTTTCCCGATTTTATCGTTATTTTTATTTTTCTATTTTTTGTAAAATCCGGAACACACGGATACCACGTTATATTTTAATGATTAAATAAATTCCATGATTTTAGGATTGATTGAAAAGTCCAATTAATCTCATTTCCCCATAATTCCCTTTTTTTTCGAAGAAAATGTTGATTTTTAATTAATTTTTTTAATAAAGCAAAAAAATTTTTCTTCTTCGAATCAACTTATGATCAGTTTATTAAAAGGATCTCGGAAACTAAGCGAGATAGAGCAATTTTGATAGAGATCTTTTTTATAGCTCTTAAAATTGTCTACAAGAAAAGTCTCTACAAAAATTGCTCTATCTCGCTTAGTTTCCGAAATCCTTTTAAAGAACTGACTAAAGTTGATTTTTCTCGATTTTCACGAAAATTTCATAAATAAATCGAAATATGTAATTTAAAAAAAAGGCGAAATTTTTTTCTCATCATCAATGGAACAATCCCACTCCCTCCCCCTCTTTTTTCTCTTCAAACTACATAAGGAATCGCTAATCACCTACATCATAATGTCTAAAAAAAGAACTTGAGAATAAAGACAAAAAAAAATAATTCAGATGTTAAAAAAAAAAAACAAATAAATGTTACTCACTGGAGTCCAATTGGAGACGCGCCATCTTCTCGACAAGTTTGTCTTGGAATTAGAATTATGATTTGTTTGTATCACGCAAGGTGCCTTCCGGCATTTTTTTGCGTGTTTCGGTTTCTCCATAATGCTGCATTCCTTGTCAGGAAGAATTTCACTTCTTAAACTCTGGCATCGTACCTGACGATGCTGATAGCCCTCACCGCATTCTACATCACACTGAATCAACGACAGAAATGCATTAAATGAAATGGAACGTGGGGAAAAACATTGTGGTCATTACGAGAGGGAAAAATAAGGGGAGTTGGAGTAAAATGGACCGTAAGGGGTAAAATGAACACATTTGAGTTTTCATGGCTATTTTATGAAAAATACTTGGAATCAATAAAAAATATTGATGATAGGTTTTTCGTCGTCATTCCTTTGAAAAGCTGAGAAAATTTGCGATGGAAATCATGTGTCAGAAGTGACTTTTTTGTCCTTTGTTTGGAAATTTCAGTTTTTTCGACATGATTTCGATTTTTGAAAAAATTGGTATTTTTGAGGATTTTTTTGCTTTTATTGGTTGTAGTGTAGGAATTCTGGATGGAGGTGGAAGGTGAGATCATTTGCCATTGATTTATGGGGTTTTTGATATAAAAATATGGATTTTTAGGGATTTAAGGAGAAAAAACTTATTTCTACGGAAATGCCTTAAAAATCGACATTTTTTTAGTGGAAACCTCATAAATCGATGGCAAATGATCTCACCTTTCATCTTCATTCGGAACTTTCAGGCTATGACTAATAGAACCGGAGATATTTTGCAAAAAATAAATTTTTCAAAAATGGAAAAAAAAGACGATATTCTGGGAATGGACAAAAGTGAATATTTCCAAAAATAGAAAAAAAATGAATTTTTCCAAAAATTGACAAAACTACCCAAAAATTGAGTTCTCAAAGAATAAAGAAAAATATTTTGGCACTTATTTTCCACTTAAAATTTCCTCAGCTTTTCAATGGACTCATCAAAAAAAATCTATCTCCAACCGTTTCATCCCAATGTCCATTTTACCCACCTTTTTCCTATTTAAGAATTTTTTCCGTTTATTCGAAAAAAACAACACAAACCTGACTCCAGTCTCCAGTGTTCCAGTAGGGACAGGCGTGAAGGTTACATGGTACTGTGCTTGGTGGACGTTGATTAGCATCGCAGTAATCATCTCGAACGATTGTATGCGTCTCAATTGAGGTGCATTGAACCATTCGCCTTTTAAATCCAGCATTGCACGATTTTGAGCACTGAAATCAATATTTTTGCGATTAAATAAGCTTCCTCCTCGATTATCTCGGAAGTCGTCAAGTTTAAGGAAAAATGTCAAGAGAACTTTTTTGTGGAAAATAAAATTTCCTACAAACAACATCCTACGAACAATTTTCTATCTCTGTTTGCCCCAAAGATATGCTTAAAAAACTGAAATTTAATGTGAAAATCTGCATTTTTTTCGCTACAAAATAATTTATTATTCACGAATTATTGGGAAATTTTGAGTGTATTCGTTGAATTCGGAATCAATAGATATAAACCAGGTCGCCAAGACACTCCAACTAATTTCCCAATCATCTAGAGTCTAATTACATGACTTCCCCTCAATTATTCATGAATTGAGGCTCCAGGGAATTTGAAATTCGAATATTCCACTGACGCCTCGAATTCCCACGAGGAAAAAGAAGCGAATAAAATTAAGAGAGTAAATGAGATACAGTTTATTTACCTCGCCGAAACTTCCTCGTCGCCATATGTATCCAGGCTGGAAACTTATTCCATTGCTGTCAATTTCATTTTGTAAATCATAGCCATGATCACCGGGGGGTGGATCGGATGAATAAATTACTGGTGGTAGACTTGCCTGATTGGAAAAAAATTGAATGGCCATGAAATTAGTAATTGAGTAATAAAGTATTATAGTTATATATATATCAGTATTTTTTTTATTTCAGAATTATCGATTTTTTTCCGAAATTTTTAAGATTTCTTCAGAAATTTCGAGAATTCTCCTAAATCGAACTCCAGAAACCTTTTTCTTGCCAACATGGTCTCTTAAGAATGCGCAGTTTTTCTAAATTCGAGTTTTTTCTTGAAATTTTAGAATTTTAGATTTTTTTGACTCGAAATTCTCAAGATTTTTTCAGGAATTTCCAAGATTTTCTCAAATTGAACTCTGGAAATCTTTCCTTTGCCCATTACGTTCCCTAAAAAGCAGCAATTATCCTCTATTTGAAATTTTCTTGGAATTTGGGGAATTTTCCAGAATTTTAGATTTTTTTCTCGAAATTTTAAATTTTTTTCTCTCTGAAATTTCCAATTTTTTTTTTAAGTTCCAAAAATTTTCGAGTAATTCCTTTCTTCAATTTTTCTATTTCCTTATAATGAAGAATTTCCTTCATTATTTACCAATTTTTCAATAACAAATCAAAATGAATTGAAACTTTTCCTGGAGATTCCTTTTGTTAAATATTCCCAAACTATTGAATTTAGAGGAAAATATCAAAAGAGCTTTTATTCGTGAAAAATTGAATGTTCTACAAAAAATGTTTTTTGACATTTTCCTCTCAATCCAGTCGTTTCCAAAATATTCGCAATTTAATATGAACTTAATATTTCAATATATCAATTAAAATATAATATGAAAGCAATATAATAACTCACAACAGTTGGACACGGTTCCATTTTACAGATATCCGAGTTTTTAGGTTTCTCAGAAATTTCACAAGCATCACCAGTTGATCCGTCTGCATTGAGGCAAGCAACTTTTCTTCTGCGAGTTCCTTTACCACACGTGACAGAGCACTAGAAATTCAATAGTATTTGATTCAGGTCGAATCGATGGCACGTGTTATGAATTTAGAGTGAATAAATCTCTCATAAAATGGGAGAAAAAAAAGTGCAGAGATACGATGAGAGAAAGAGGATGTTGGGAAGAAATTAATAATGACAGAAGGCAAAAAAAAAAAGGTGCAGAAAAATGAAAAATACTAACAGGACTCCATTCACCAGTTGACCAACGATGACAGGGTCCAGCATTGCATGTTTTTACAATTGCTGGAAGTGGATCAGTGCAGTATTGCGAATTGATAACACGATTTTCCACTTGACACCAGTACGGACGAGCTCTTTTTCCGATTCCACAACTTTCTGAACACTAGAATAAAAAGAAATTTAGTTCGTGAATTAAATAAAATAAAATTTTAACAATTCTAGAAATTTTGTGCAATTCATTTAAAAAGGATCTCGAAAACTACTGGAGTTAGAAGAATTTACTAAGAGACCTTCTTTGTAGCTCTTGAAATTCTCTACCAAAAAGGTCTCTTGATATTTTCCCCTAAACTCACTCGCCTCAAAGATACTCTTTATTTTCAAACTCACAGGAGACCAATCTCCAAACGCCCATTGAGGACAAGCCTCTTGTCCGCACGTCCGCTTCAATATTTTCCCAGAATTATTGCACTTGTCCTCGGGCACACTTCTTCCAGTTGCATCAACACAATCCACATTTCTCGTTTGATATCCGCCACCACAGGAAACACTACAAGTTCCCCATTCTGTGTAGGACCAATGAGCATCATCACATGGTCCAGTACAAGGAATAAATTCTTTCGGACGCTCCAAATGAGAGCATGCATGTGATGGTAGTGCTCTTGGTGATCTGTTGCTCGATGTTATCAAGATTTGGACACAGCGAGTCGCTACCATTTGCGTTCCTGGACCACAGTGATTCGAGCACTCTGATCTCGATGTTTCCTGCCATCTGAAAAAAAATCGAAAAAAATGTCAGAAAGAAATTTAAAATATTAGCATTCTTTCTCTGAAAAGGATCTCTGAAACTACTGGGTTTAAAGAAAAATCGCAAGAGACCTTTTTTGTGGAGAATTAAATTCTCTACAAAAAAGGTATCTTCACATTTCTCTCTAAGCCTCATGATTTCTGAGTGCCTTTTAAAAATCTCCAGAAAAAAGCTAATGAACCAATTAACGTGAAAAATTATTGGGGCCAGATGAAAATAGCACGAGTACTCAACTGTAGAAGACAGTGGCCATTACACATTTCTGTTTCTTCCTGTGGACGTTCTTCACGTCGACAGTAATCATCTGACATAACATCTTTATGTTTAGTGCTTCGGCATTCTGCTTTACGCTGCTTTATACCCTGGCACATGTGGCTGCATGCTGACCAATCACTCAAAATCCACGTGTAACTGTCGAGTATTCTCTTTGGTACAGTGTACTCGTATGTTATTTGCGGTGGCACGATCTCGCCCACTGACAGTACCTTTTTTCAAATAAGAATTAGTGAATGAGAGAAAATTGTACAAGAATTTTTTTGGGGATGCTCCTCTATTCTACTTATACTTTGTTACAAAGACACAACGATATAGAACAATTGGAGAAATTACTGATAATAAAAGGGCGTAATGTTGAGAAGATAGGCACAATTACGAGAATTTATTTTACTTAAATTTTATTTTATTTTCTCATTTTTGTTAATTACGTCATGAAAAACGGTCTGAGATGTATTTTAAACATTTTGGATCTCGCCCACACAAAGTACCTTTTTTTATTGGATAATTAAGGAATCAGAATCAAGAGACGGAATATTAAACAATTACAATAAATAATTACCTCTAAAATCAAATCAACTGTCGTTGGTCTGGAGCTGTTTAAACGTTCAATTACGGTGCCTGGGCCACTGTACTCAATGGCTAGACCCGGCAGGACAATTACCTTACGATTCATCACTCTGTAGTTACCATTTAATATGTACCTTCCATTATCCGCAAGTCTCAATGCTAAAAAATAGGAAAAAAAAATTATTTACAGAATTTTTAAATTTTTTGAATTTCACAGTGTCATTAGTTTTTCGAAAGGATCTCGGAATTTAAGCGAGATAGAGCAATTTTTGTAGTGACCTTTTTTATAACTCTCTAAATTCTCTACAAAAGAGGTATCTTGACGTTTTTCTCCAACTCTACTCGCCTGAAAGTTATTCACGGTATAAGCGATCTTTTAGGAATCTCGTAATTTTATAAAAAAATATGTGAATTTGTTAGAATTGCTATAGAGTAACGTTCACTAATGCGATTGGTTAAATCATTGATTATTTGGGATAAACTGATTTTGAAGGTTTCAAGTGGCAATAGAATAGCTGGAGTTCAATTTCAGAGAATTTTCGAGAAAAATTTGGAAAAATAGTGAATTTAGCGAAAAATCTCGAAATTTCCAGATTTCTTTTTAAATCGTTGATTGTTTGAGATAAACTGATTTTTCTAAAACATTAAATATCAACTGAATAGTTAGTTAGTAGGTAGTTTTTTTTTATTAAATATTAAATATTTTTCATAATTACCTAAATAATTAGTGTCATTGTTGGATCCACCCCATCCATACTGCTTAATGTCAATAAATCCACTTCCAGCTGGTATTTTAGCAACTCTTCTGTAGCCATAAAGACCACTGCTATTATAAGAGCCAGTGATTCTTTGACAAGTTGTATTATTTCCACCACATACACCGCATGTATCAAGCTCAGCTGTTGAATTTAACACGTGATCACATCCAGCTGGTTTGCAATGACCATTGACGCATATATGAAAGGTGTCTGGACCACATGGTGTACCATCGATCACTTTTTCTGCCAGTGGATAGTACTGATGACTCTCAACCTGACAGTAGAGCTTACATCGATCTCCAAGTGGAACTGTGTTTTTCAAATAAAAGAAGAAGAGAATAAAAAAAAATAAACATAATGTTAGAGATGAGAATGTCAAAATGATTACAGGAAAAATATCATCGATGTTAGATATAAAAGAATTGCCATGTAAGAAAACATGTGAGCTTTTATTTGATTTTCAACGTACTTTTAATGTACTTTGCACGCCATGTCACGTCGTGTGGCAAATTTGTGATATTTCGATTGTCACCATCGAATGCAGCACACTGCTCTTGCCTGTAACAGAAGAAAAATCAATTAAAATCGTTAGGATAAAGGGTTTTGTAGGGAAAGGGGGAGGGGTGATTGCGAAGAAAGGGGATGAGATGGAATTTTTTTTTAAGATTCCATTGGAAAGCTGAGGAACCTTCAGCTGGAAAACATGTGTCGGAATTAATCTTCGAAATTTTTAAGAAAATTCGAAAATTTCGATTGTTGAAAAAATTCGAAAAATTCGATTTTTTGAAAAAATTTCAGTTTTTTGAGGATAACTCTGGTTTTATTAGGTATAACATAGAAATTCCGAATGGAGATGAGAGGTGGGATCATTTCCCATCGATAAATGGGATTTCGAAGGAAAAAAATCCATTTGTAAGATACATTTTCCAGAAAAAAACAGAAATTTTTAATTTTTGTAACAATTAGAAATTTTAAAAAATTCTTAGAAATAAATTTCGACATGTTTTCCAGCTCAAATATCCTCAGCTTTCTAATGGAATTATAAAGAAAAAATATATCTCAAAAATTTCCTCAAATGTCTCCAAATTTTTATAATATAAAACATCAAACTTAAAATCCCTTGGAAACTAAGCGAGATAGTGAAATTTTCGCCGAAACTTTTTTCATAGAAAAACATCAGTGCTACGTTATATTCACTAAAATCAAATTCTATCTCAATTTCCATGAAATCTTCACAATCCACTCATCAATAAACGTTTCAGATAAATACCAATAATTGACTTACCGGAAGTCTGGTGATCCCAACGGACACTCTTTCGTACCGCAACTACGATACTTGACTCGTTCTCCAACACAGTAATTACCACCATTCTGAGGCGATGGATTATTACATTCTCTGTATCTCATTTTGATACCACCACCGCAAGTTCTTGAGCATGCACCATAGGGTCCCCATGAACCCCATTGTCCATCAATTGGTGATAAGTTTTTCTTCAATACACATTCACCACGATGACACCATTTACGATAACCACATGGTGTACCATCAGCCCATGGCATATGCTGTGTATGGCAGTGTGATTGATGATTCCAGGATGGCGCGGTGCACCAAAGTCTCTTGCACACTGCCTGGCCGGTAAGCAACCACGGGCTAAGTTTACCTTGCTCATTCGTTACTAATATTGTCTTATATCTAATGATTTTACTCAATTTTTGCACAAAATTTGCATCAAAAAACCCTCGGAATTTCCTTCTCATTCCTTAAAAATGATCCTTAAGGAAGTTGCAATCGGAAAAAAGTTAAATTTTTCGTATAAAATCGTTAATAACAATTTATACAAGATGAAATTCGCAAATCTGACTCAATTAATCTGTGAAGAATGTAATGGGGAATAGAATAAACCATAGCAACAACAAATTAATTGAAAATTGAAAAATTTTTATTATTTTTTACTTTCCTTTAAATCTTGCAAAATTGAAGAAATCGAAAAAATTATGAAAAATTTTCAAATTTTAATCAATTTTTTTGTATCTGGGGCTTATTTTATTCTTCATTACATTTTTTACAGATTCACTATTCACGATTTTATACAAAAATTCAACTTTTTTTTTACGGTTGTACCTCCCAATCATCCTTAAAGGATTTCAAAAACGAAAATTTTGAATATTTCGAAAATTTATCAAAAATCCTCTGAATTTCGTCTTTATTCCTTGAAGGATCTCGGAAACTATTGACTTTACAAAAAAAGCTCAGGACATTTTTTTTGTAGCTCTTAAAATTCTCTACAAAAAAGGTATTCTGACTTTTCCCCGTAAAACTGTTCGCCTAGAAAATAATTTCAAAACAAGTAGCGAAGAAATCTTCAGAAAATTCAATTAATTTTTAATTCGATAAAAAATGAATCTTCAAGTATTACTCATCACCTCAACAAAATATGCCTAATGCCGAATGCATGTACCAGCCCACACACTGGCTTCCCAGTACCTCAAAAAAGGCCTCTGAATCCATTAAATTAAAGAAAAAAAAGATAATACCATTAATACCCCAAAAGCTACTATCAATCAAAATAAACCCAGAATACATAAATAAAATATTAAAAAATTGATGAATCCACGTGACTTACCATCATTATGCATAGTCGGGCAGATTCTTGAGCCAGGACCAAAAACAAGCTCACATTGTTTGTCCTCGGAATAATCTTCACCGGGTAATCTTCCAAAAGGCGGTCTGATCATGTTGTTTGGCTCATCGAGAAGACAATTGCCATATCCACCTCTGAAAAATAAAGGAAAAAAACCAATGAATTTTAATAAATAATAAGTAAAAAATGAAGAAATCAACGTATCGACTTCGTAGAAGTAAAAGGACGTGAATGCTTTTTCCCCTTCTTTTGTTCTAGAATAACAAATAGGCGTATGTCCACATGATTAAGATGCAACGGGCCTATTCCTTGCATATATGCCCTTTTATTTTTAAACATTCTCCATAATTAAACGAGAATTATTGGAGATACGCCCTTTTTCTTCTTATGAAAATTTCGAATTAAATTAAAAATAAAATAGAAATTTTTAATGAAAAAAGGACGTAAGTGCTATTTTTTCCACTTTTTTCTGTTTGAGTAACAAATAGGCGTATGTTTACGTTATTAATATGAAAGGGGCATATCTCCTACGTATATGCCCTTCTGTTTCTAATTATTTTTCATAATTATGCAAGAATTTTCAGAGATACACGCTTTTCTACTCATAAAATTTCAGAGTGAATTGACAATGAATAAAAAAAATATTGATAATAGAAATGCTTAAGTGCTATGTTTTCTGTTTTTTTTTTTTATTTCGAGTAACAAAAAGGCGTGAGTGCCATGCTTATAAATAGCACTTAAGCCACATTCTTTCTAAGCTAACGATATAGAACAATTGGAAACATTCCTAATAACAAAAGCGCCTATGAACTAGAAATACATCTTTTTGTTGTTAAAATAAAACTCAAACTAACATAACATTTCGCACATTTTTCTAGCATTATTAATAACAAAAGGGTGTATGTAGAGAAAATACGCAGAATTACGACATTTTACTTCAATTTTTAGTTTAATTTTTGTTAATTAAGTCGTGAAAAAGATTTTGAAATTAATTTAAGACATACGCCCTTTTTTCCTTTGAAAAGTAGATTTTTCGGCACTTGTGCCCTTTTAATTCTACAAAAACTATATAAATGAATTCTCATAACATTTCGCATATTTCTCTAACATTATTAATAGCAAAAGGGCGTATGTAGAGAAAATACGCACAATTATGGCATTTTACTTCAATTTTTAGTTTAATTTTCACTAATCAAGCCGCAAAAAATATTTTGTAATTAATTTCGGACATATGCCCTTTTTTATCTTCTAAATGTAAATTTTTTGGCCCTTGTGCCCTTTTAATTCTACAATGATCATATAAAATTGTTGGAAAATAACAAAGGACAGAAGTTAATGTGTGTACGAAGTCACAGTGGGTAGGAAGGCACGAGCCACTGTTCCCTTGACTCGTGGAACCGGATTCCTAAGCCAAGCGCACCCACAAACCGTAGGTACTTCTCTTCTCATCTCTTTTGCTACACCAACCGTCCCTGTATATGCACAGGAAAAAAGAAATGCCAAAACCTTTTTTTTTTCTTCTTAACAGTGCCTTCATGCCACTGATACTTCTTCCAAGGTTCTCTAACCGTATGAGTTAACGTCTACAAGAAATTGCATCCGGTATAACTGATAGGATAATTTATGGGTTTAACAAGTGATATTTGTGATACTATATTGGTTATGATAATTTTTTTGGTCATTTTTTGTTTTCTTGCTTTTTTTTTTTTTTCGTTGATATATGTTGCAACTTCTGAATTGTGAGGATAAATCGAGGACATTGGTGCAAATCGAATTCTATTGTGCCTTTCGAATGTGTTGAGTCGTTTGGCTGCTCCCGGAAGTCGTCTGTCTCTATTATCTCCTGGAGAATGCAGAAAGTTTTCGGAGAAATAGAGAATTGGAGGATTTCTTTTTTGTTTATGGAGGGGAGTATCTCGGAAATAAGAAGTGATACAGAAATTTTATAGAATTTTTTTTTTTTTGAGGGATCTGTGAATTATTGGGATTTTCGATATTTCGAATAATTCGAAAATTTCGAATAACTTGAAAGTTTGTAATAATGTGAAAAATTCGAATAATGGCAAAATTGCTAATAATTCGAAATTATCGAATATTTCGAAAATTTCGACGTTTCGAACAATTAAAAAATTTCGGATATTTCGAAAATTTAGAAAATTTCCAATAATTCAAAAATTTCGAAATTCTAGAGTAATTCGAAAATTTCGAATAATTTGAAAATTCAAAAAAATTTCAATAATTCCAAAATATCAAATTATTCGAATCGAATTTTGAATCGAATAGTAATATTCGTTTCGATTTAATTCGAACGCTATTTGCAACCCCTAATTTTTCTTACAACAAAATTCAAGAGCTTAAAAAAAAGTTTCTATGAATTTTTCGTAAACCACTGAGGTGAAAGATCTTTTCGAAATAATCATTGTTACATTTAAAATCCTATCGTAAATTCGTGAACTCTAGTAAATCGCATTGTACTCCCGGAAGTCTGTCTCTCCACTATCTTTAGTACTGAAATGCTGAAAATTTCTTTAAAATAAAACAAAGAAAATTTGAAGAAAGAGAAAAAGATAGAGTACATGTGCTTGTCTGTCTGTGTGTTTGAATAAAAAAGATTTCTTTTTTAAAAATAAAACTGATAAAACTTACTCGAGAAACTCGGTGACATAGTGACGAGAACATTTGGACCATTCCCAAGGAAATGTGTT
Organism: Aleiodes alternator; assembly: GCA_963921955.1. NCBI lineage: Eukaryota > Metazoa > Arthropoda > Insecta > Hymenoptera > Braconidae > Aleiodes > Aleiodes alternator. Next base: position 5,078,118 of record OY998099.1, on the reverse strand, counting down.
GTCGTCTAGCATTCGAGACATCACATTGTGAACACCAGAACGATTACGGAATTTTAGACACTTACTGTCGTCGTCATGAGGCATACTGAATCTATAAAAAGACGTTAAAATGGAAATTGTTGTAATTTGTTTTTCATTTGAAAGTTTCGTTTTTTTTTTTTTTTTTTTTTTTTCTTTAAAGTCTGTGGGCGAATTTGAGAGAAAAAAGTCAGTGTCATTGTGAATAAACTCATGGGCGGATGATCATGCTGGGATTTTATGAATTTATTTACTCACACATGTCCAAGCTCGTGGGCCATTGTGAAGGCCGCTGCAAGACCATTGTCCTGTACAATTGCACATGATGATCCTGGTAAACACATTCTTCCTAGTTCGGCTAAACCAAGTGTATCGCACCTTTTTTGTTGGGGATCGTGACACAAATTTTCTCTGTACATAAAAAAAATTATTCAATTTAACGATTAAAATCTTTTATACAAATCGATTTTATTTCATCATTTGATTAAATTTTTTTTTTAAAGATATCGAGGAAACTAAACGAGATGAAGCAATTTTTGTGAAAAAAGGTTTTCATGAAAATTGCTTTAAATCCTGAAAAAATTACTAATCTGATGAAGTGAATTTGCCTGAATATTTCAAGTTCTTCTTCAATTTAAGGATATTCAAGTACTTTCGATAATTCATTTTTCCTTACCACTTTTGGTCACTTTCGATAGAGTAGAATGATGAGATTTTTTTGCAATTTACTTTCCACCGTGTTACCAGACAAATTATGCCAAAAATAATTATTGAAAAGAATTAAATTAACATTAGAACTCCATCAGCGAGATTTAGTTTCAGTTTTACTGCAACTATCGGTGAAATGTTACAAAATCGAAATAATTAGAATATTTATAACTTTAAAAAAATTAAATAAAAGTAGATTATTTGCATCTACTACTCGGATCTTTCCTTAACGTGGAAATGATTCATGGCTCTTGTATTAAAAAAAGGAGTATCTGTCCACCTCGTTAAAATAGTAAATAATCAATAACTCATAAGAAAATAATAATTGGACATTTTGAATTACTGGTAATTAGCGACAGGAAATGGCAAAAGACGCTTGAGTATAGCTTGTAACTTTCAATTAATGGTGAAATCGTTGATATACCGACCTCGTTAAAAGTAAAGCAGCATCATGATGCTCTGATGATGGCTCGTCTGGATTATTAAGTTTCTGCCATTTGCAGAATTCTTTCAGCATATCACTAGCTGAAATTCCATCACTGTCAATTTGCTTTGAACCAAATATCTCATCTGTCTTAACGATTTTAGTCACAGAAATGCTTATTGCGTTGCCGATTGATGGATCCTTGTAGATTCTTGATACCTGGGGATTAAAAAAAGGGGGAAAAAACATTAGAGAAGAGTGATTGAAAGAGTTTAGGAAGTAGTAGCAACAGGTTCCTGCATCTGCCTTTTTTTTCTTAAATATTCTCTATTTTTTTTGAAGAATTTTTTCTGAGTTCAAAAGTCCAAAAAAGTGTGGGCAGCTCATTTTGAAAGGGATCTCGGAAACTATGAGGTTTAGGGGAAAATTTTAAGAGGCCTTTTTTGTGAAGAATTTAATTTGCTACAAAAAAGGTCTCTTGATAATTTTCCGTAAATGTATTCGTTTCAGAGATATTCATGAAAAAGTTGAGAAGAAATCGGTTGTTCTTGATTTTCATCGAAAATTTTAATGAATTTTAAAAATTTAATAGTATTAAAAATACGATCTTTTACGTTTGATCAATTTACCATAATTTTCATCCACCCATTCAGCATCCTCCAGCATTCAACAAGTAAATAAACGATGCGAAAGATAAAATGCGAGACTAATGTGATTATCTCGAGAATAAGGAGGAGTTTGAGAAAAAAAAAAGATATCAGTGTAACATTAAAAAAAAATACACAAATGCAAATCATGAAAGTAATTAAGTACCTCCCACTGCGACATTAAGACAATATTATCCTCATTTAATTTACTTTTTACATCATTTCATATTGTTTTTTATTATTATTACTTTTTTGCCGAAATTTTTCGTTTGTCGCTTGAAATACGTTTATTTTATTACTTTTTTTCGTAGAATTCACGGTTGTTTTTCGTTTTTTTTTCTATTCTCCATTAACTTTTTGATTTAATGAGTGAGATTATTGGTTTAAAAAAATTTATAATATCGCTAAAAATTCCAAGAATTGAGCGATTACCGGTCAAGCCTGTATTTACGAACAATTTACGAACTTTCAAAAAATTGCCCACAAATATTTCCGTCATTTTCATTTTATTTTTTTTCCCCATTTCTTTTATGTAATAAAATATTTTATGAGATAATGGAGGGAGGAGGGGGGGGGGGAGGGGTAGATAGATTTTAATGGAATAAGCATAAAAAATCCATTTCAAATAATTTTTCCAAAAATGCATTTTTTCCCCAATTTTGCCAATTTTTTCCAGTAATTAGTCAATTTTTCTTTTTTCTCTCCTTTTTTCGTTAAATTTCAACTAATTTTCTGTACCTCAATAATTTTATCGTGTCTCTGTAGGCACGTGCAGACGATCATGACTCCACCTTAACCACCGGTTGTATATCTCACTGCGAAAAACCAGGGTAACGGCGTGGCGACCGGATCGCCAATTATAATCCAGTTAGAATGGCGTTAACTTGTCCCATGGAAATATAACGACAGTGCCGATCACCCTAACATCTGGTTAAATTTTTACCCTCTTTATTATAAATCCCTCGGGCGGAAATTAATAAAAAATAATAAAAATAAAAAACGACAAATTCACACATTGATTTCATCGTTATCGAACACATACACACACAATTCGGTCAGAATTAACATATGTGTCGATTTACATCAGAAAACCGGTTCATCTGGCGTCATCGATTATTCATATAATTTCTGTGCAGGTCAATTGATTCAATTCTTATGAATTTTTTTAAAATTTGAAAAATTCGAGAATTTTCTGGTTTTTAAGAAGGTGCAAACACTCTGCACATGAATCAAAGTAAAGTTTAATACTCAAAATTTAACAAATTAGGTGGAAATATTGATGAACAAGCAGGGAATTTAAAAATAAATAGTTTGCAAAGCATTTATCATTGAAATGGAAAATATTATTTAAAAAAATATTAAATAGAACACTGAGCAAAATGTTTTGACTCCATTTCAATACAGATTAATCGTGAATTTTATGTGATTTCTGCTCATTAATTCAATAAACCTCAGGGTGAAGTAAATTTTTTGTTGCAAAGAAAGAAAATTTGTATATTTTAAAAAGCTATTTTTTTTTCTTTTTTCATTTACATAATTTTATAGTTTTTTACGATCTCATCTAGTCGACAAATGATGATATAGTTCAAAGGAAAGTGCCCGAAATCTTGACTCGATGAGAATTTTTTACATTTTAGAAAATTTAACTCTCAAAAATTTACACGGCAACAATCTAATTCATTTCTCAATTGGTAGAAGGAGTATTGCTCATTTACTTTTTCAGAAAATTAGTTTTTTTTCCTTAAAAAATTTTTCGAGCTGCGAATCTACTGAGTGTAAAATTAGGGTAAAAAGTGTAAAAGCTCAAATTCAACAAATAACATAAGAAGAGAAGAACCTAAATGATCTACAAAGCGTATTTTGGCTGATAAACGCATTTTCGAAAGAAAAAGTAGTGGACCGGTAATCCAAATTTCGAATCTCACTCGACAATTTCTAATTTTTTCCCGAGTTTCTTCTCTTTTTTTTTCTTGAAAAATTCATTTTCACTATTATCAAATATTATTTATTTAACATGAACAGATTGAACCTCCTGAAACCCCTGGAATTCTTCCCCTGATCTTATCTACCCATAAATTCTCCACTCGAAATACTTCAAGACACTTCCAGAATCTCTCCAGAATAGAAACCCACAGGGTTCAATGAACTTTGGGCGCAAATCTTTTTTTTTTTCACACCAACAGACAAAGTGTTAAATGCGATGTACAATAAAAAGCATTAACCTTGTGTGTCTAGTGTCTCCCACTGGGGATTAACTCCTCGTAATTTCATTCATAAACAAAGTATTCTAGTCTCTCCTCTTGGGAGATCAGGAATGGCTACATTTACATGATGATTCAATCCTAAGACCTCTTCTGGAACTCGGAAGCCAATGATAAACTCAATTTTTCATCTTTTCTCCTCCCCCCTCCTCTCATTTTCTCTGGAATCTCATTGTCAATAAATTATTCTTGAATAGCATCTTTTTATTATGATAATCCAAACGTGGGACGAAATGTAATGAAAAAAACCGCTCTATCTCGCTTAGTTTCCAAGATATTCTCGAAAAAAAATCTGATAATAAAAACGAAAAATTGATTAAATCCTTTAGATTTTTTAGACAAATTATTTTTTTTTCATCATCAAATTCTCGAGAATAACTCGGAAACTAAGTGAGATAGAGCGTTTCTGTTTAAATGTGGTTTTGTAGCTCTTGAAATTCTCTGGAAAATCATTTTAGCATGGCGAAAAGGGTGTATCTCCATTATTTACTGAGATATTCTGAAGAAAATGTTGATAAAATGTTTCTTTCTTTCAAAACTTTTAGAATTGTGATTTTTCCGAATGGAAGCTTTTTTCTCTTCAAATACTTCATTTTTTCGGGAAAATTTCAAATGAAATGATGATTTAATCTCAGAATAACGGAAGCCAATGATAAACTTGATTTTTCATTTTTTTTTTCACATTGTCAATAAATTATTCTTAGATACTTCTTCATTTTATTATGATAATACAAAACGTGGGACGAAATTTTATGGATGAAGATAGGCACTGGGTTATTTGAATGACAACGACAGGTGTTTTATTTGAATGAAATAATAAATTTCTTAGTTTTTTTTTTTTTAATTTGAATATGCCTTTTTCATTCATGAATAATTCTCATTCTTCTTTTTTTTTGCCTTCTTTTTTCTTTTTCTCTCTTTCTTCATCGAGTGATAATTGGATATTGCACTGGTGAATTTATACGAATACTCGTAACTGTTAACATCGTAAAATAATAATAATAAAAGGAGGAAATTATGGCGATGATGGGTGGCTGAGAGAACGTGGCCTTTCGTCATTTCTGGCTCACACGATAAAACGTCGATTTATGTTTTGCTTTTACGGGTAACCCAGATAACCATACGTGGGCCTTACACGGTGGGTTCGCTTCAATCTTTCAAAGGTTTGATCAATTTTTTTTTTTAGTAAAAAAGAAAGGGGGGAGGGGTAAAAGTGTAGGTTTCACTTTGGGAGCATTGACATTGAATATAATCATGACTAGAAATTTTTTTAGACAATTTTACTTCATTTTATCATCAAGATTTTGAGGGTTTCTTGGAAACTAAGCGAGATCGAGCATTTTTGCAGAGAATCGCTTTTTGTAGCACTTGGGAGACTCGACGATAACATTTTGGGTGCAAAAGTGATGAATTGTATGAATCAAAAACAACTATGAATCAAAAAATTGGATAATTTCTCGTTTTTTTCCATTTATATGAATTAAAAACGTATATGTGAATGGAGAACATGAATGTTTTTCCCTCATTCTATTTTTTAAATTTTTTTTTCAATTGTATGAATCAAAAACAACTATGAATCAAAAAAATTGGATAGTTTCATCTTTTTTTTCCATTTATATGAATTAAAAACGTATATGTGAATGGAGAACATGAATGTTTTTCACTCATTCTATTTTTTAAAATTTTTTTCAATTGTATGAATCAAAAACAACTATGAATCAAAAACTCGAATCACTTCTCATTTTTTTCGTTTGCATATTCAAAAAAAAATTGTTTTGCTTCATATTTTTATATGATAATTTTTATTTTTGGGATTTTTAAAGAATGTTTTCGAAAAAAAACTTGGAAACTAAGCGAGATAACGCAATTTCTTTAAAAAAAAAAGAAAATTAAAAAAATTGTGTTGAATGATGAAGCTTCATTTCAACGCCTAGAACAACAATTTTAAACTCGTCCAACGCAACAATTTTCATCAGCCTCTCACCAATAATTATGCAGATAAACCGCCTATCCACTAGAATTAATCAGTCAATTAGAAATGAAAAAGAAAAAAAATTAAAAAAAAAAATAGGAACTCGAGACCTTTAATCCCAACTGAAACATCAGATAATCACCATCTCAACTTAACAACTTATTGAATTGACAGAATTGCCAGAGTTTCTACATATCAAGACACGCTCTACCAGTCAGTGAGTATAACGCATTTGCATGTTTTACCGATTAGCAAATCCTCATGAAGTTATAAAAATAAGAAAAGAAGTTTAAAAAAAAAAAAATTTGAAGAAAAAATTACTATTTTTTTTTTTTCAAATGTTTACAAATTGCGTCATTTTTAGCACTGCACATTGGGCAGTTGAGGATGAGAAACAGCAGATGAGTTCGTTACATTCGGAGATTCTTTTTCCGTTTCAATTAACGCTTACATTCGAGGCACAAGTGTGTTCACATATTTTTTTTTTCTATTTCATTATTAACGAGCAAACACACAAACGGAAGTTCTGTCGAATGACATGGACCTCTTTTTTTTTTTCTTATCATTGACCACAATCTGCTAGTACCACACAGTTTTCACGCCTTTTTAGATATCAATTGATCTTGGATAGATGAAATACTATTTTCAGAAACATTCGATTAACCTGATTGTCTATAAAATTACAGCAATTTCATACGTGTGATGAATTTTTTAATAATTTACGAGTTTCAGGGACAAATTGTTTTTATTGTTGAGTGTCTTGGAAACTAAGAGAAATAGCGGAGTTTTCGTCAAGACCTTAATTTAGCTCTTGATCCACTCTACAAAAAAGGATTCTGCAAAAATTCGCCTATTTTGTTTTAATTGGCGAGACATTAACGATTTTATGAGAAAGATCCTAATCGAGTCTCGAATAGACTCAAAAAATTGCGTTTAAGGGGTGACGGAAATCCTCGTATATATTCAATTTTTGAACTAATTGTTTGACTATATTTATCAATATTTTTAGGATAGGAAAGTGGCAACGACTGGGAAAGGACATTAGGAAGTCCATGCTTCTGATATTTAATGCAAAAAATCGTAATTATCATTAAACAATGGGTTTGAAAATTTGAAATTTACTGGGTCCTCTGTTAGCCCTTAAGGTAGTATCTCAAGTACGGTCGATAAAACAGAAAAAATGAGGATTTGTAGGCGAGTTTCCAATTACACAGAGAAAAATATTTTCTTAATTTAAGAATGTGCAGTCACTTAATTCAAGAACGTGCAGGTCACTTAAATTAAGAAAGAAAAATCACTTGAGTTAAGTGAGAAAACTCACTTAAGTGAGAAAACTCACTTAAGTGAGTTTTCTCACTTAAATAAAGTGATTTTTCTTTCTTAATTTAAGAAAGTAAAACTCACACTTAAATCAAGTGAGTTTTCTCTCTTAAATAAAGTGATTTTTCTTTCTTAATTTAAAAAAGTAAAACTCACTTAAATCAAGTGAGTTTTCTCACTTAAATCAAGTGATTTTTTTTTCTTAATTTAAGTGACCTGCACGTTCTTAAATTAAGTGACTGCACATTCTTAAATTAAGAAAACATTTTTCTCTGTGTAATCGCTGATAATTCGGGGAAAATGCGCTTTAATTTACGCGAAAAAGTGATTAAACTATTCGAAATTCATATCTTCAGCGCGTGAATATAATTTATTTCTTCTCGTATTTTTTTTACATCAATCTCCTATTACATTCATGAGATAGAGAGAGACGCAAATAGTTACGACTACCTTCTAATTGAAATTTCTCAATAACTATACGGTGAATTGAATATTTTTTTCTTCTATTATTTAGTTAGAATGCTGTTCTCTTCGCTAATTGTTTTTAAATAATGGGTCAACCGTGTGGTTTTTTAGTAATTTCGTTATTTCTGTCCGATTTAGGGCATTTCATCCCCACCAACGCTATTTTCAGTAACTTTGATAATTCATATCTCATAAACTGAACGGCCAAAAATTATGAAAAAATTCAGGAAAATGTAAAAAAATATCATCTTTGATACGACATCAAAAAATGAGGAGTTAACTGTACTACAGTTCGCTCGGATACTAAGTACCTTAATAAGAAAATCCTAAAAACAACTTACCGTGCTCATGAGCATGAGTATGTATCCAACGAGGCCGTCCCCATGATAATCCACCATTTTCGCATCAGCAACAACCATGATCTCGATAAAATACTCCCTTGGCAATGCTCTCCTTGATCTCCAACTATTAAAACTGTCGTCAGCAGTAGTGTCCTCCACTCTCTCTCGAAACCTAAAGGCAAAAAAAAAAAAAAATTAAAAAAAAATTAATCAACTTGATTCATAAAAAACACAAAAAAAGAACTAAATCGCTTCAATCTAAACTCAATAAAATTCATCGAATACGTGAGAAAAGAAGTGCAAATCGCATTACTTCAGACAGACAAACGAGTCGCCCAATTGATAAATCACGAATTACTCGATAAAGAATAATAATGATAATAATAATAAATGAAGTTGATAAAATAAAGTGAAACAATTTCTTTGCGTGTGGCTAATGAAAATTCACGTATCAACAGCTGTCATCGACGTTTTGTTTCGCGCTGTGTAACAAACTGAAATGGGCGCGGCAATAAAGAGAAATAGAAAAAAAATTGTAAAAAAAAAATAGAAAATAATACAAAACTACTGGCTGCATTGGCGCCTATTTTGCTATAGACAACTTTTCAGCTATAAATTATTGAATAGATTTTTTTTTTTTTTAAACACTTTATAATGTCGTTTTACTACTTGTTTGGAATTTCAAGACTTTCTTCGTGTGAATAAAAAAATTGGAGCAGTTTGAACAAGATTTTTTTTGAGCGTGAAATTCTTGGCTATTATTTATGATTGGATTGCGTAAAAGAATCGTTGAATAAACTGGATGAGATCACTGACTAGATGAAGCATTCCCCCCCCCCCCTTGAATTTTGAGTTCAGAAGAGTTTAATTTTTGTGATAAACAAAATTGAATTTTTTTGGAAAATTTTAAATTTTTAGGAAAATCGTTTTTTTTTTACTACCAGATTATTTTCGGAATATCTCAGAAACTAAACGAGATATGCCACTTTTCCTCGAAGATTATTCAATAGAAAATTTGAAAAGCTACAGAGAAAGTTTCACGCAAAATCGCTCTATCTCGCTTAATTTCCGAAATATCCTCAAAAAACTGATGATTTTCGGAAAATACAATAAATTTTTTGAGAAAGTTCGATTTCATTCCGTCATCAGTATTTTAAAAATATCTCGGAAATTAAGCGAGATAGAGCGATTTTATTCGATGCCTGAGAAAACACTTTAAAGCAAAAAGGGCATATCTCCATTATTTACCAAGATATTAAAAAAAAAATGAATGACAAAAAAATATCGATTTTTTCCCAAAAATTAACGTTTTTTTTCTAAATTCTTGAGTTTTTAGGAGAAATTAAAAAGAAAAAAAGAAACATTTTTTACCTTCGACGTTGCCACTCGATTTCATGTGGCGTCAGTCTCCCATAATGATTGACAAACTCCTCGAAGCCATCAGATGCTTCCTCAATTGATCTATCCACGTAATTCTTCTCAGTCAATTCTCTACGGTCACGTCTGTGTTCACCAACGTAGAATCTAGTGGAAGTACTGTCGTCAATCAGTGGCGCCGTTGCTTCCTCTTGTGGTTCATAATCTGCAATCAGAAGAGAGACGATCGCTATCAGTATGAGTTTATGTTTTTTCTTTTCGTTATTCAGTTCATGAAGGAATCAATCATACTACATTCTGCGAGGGCAGTCATTTCATTCTTTTTTTTCTTTCTATTTCATTCATTTCTAAATCTAAAACACAACTTCCTTCACTATGATCAATGGATTACGTTGTCTCGTACACCGGGGGTAATTGTGGGTTTATCAATAAACATTATTAATGAATTTTTCTGAGGATAGGATCATTCAATACAGCGAGTGCAAGGTCATGGGAATTTTATTTTTCTGATCAATTGAGAATTTCAAAGAAGTGAAAAAAATTCTTTTTATTTCTTGGCACATTATTTTGAGAGGATCTCTGAAGCGATTGGATTTAGAGGAAAATGTCAAGATACCTTTTTTGTAGCTCTTGAAATTTTCTACAAAAAAGGTCCCTTGATATTTTTTTCTAAATCCACGTGTTTCGGAGATACTTTTAATAGAATCTCCACGAAAATAAAAAAAAAAATCATAAATTTGTAATTTGAATGTAACAAAATGAAGTTTTAATTGCGAAAATTAATTGCAATTGCGAGAATTGCATGGAATTACTTTCTCAATCCTCTCGTTGAGCATAAAATCTTCATAACGGTGGATGCAAGGTCATGCGAATTTTATTTTCATAAAAAATTGAATATTTCAATGAAACAGAAAAAAGTCTGCATTTTTTCCAGATTACTTTAAAGATATCTTGGAAACTGTTAAGTTTATGAGAATTTATAAAGAAACCTTTTTTGTAGCTCTCAAAATTCTCTTCAAAAAAGATCTCCTGGTATTTTCCTCTAAACCCACGTATTTCGAAGATCCTTCCAGTTTAGTCTCAACGAAAAACAGAAAAATAAACAAATTTCAGATTTTAGCAAAAAAAAGTAAAGCTTTAATTGCAAAAAAATAATAGCAATTGCAAAAATTGTATTTTTCAATTCTTCCATTGAGCAATAAATCGTTACCTGTCAAAATGAAAAAGAAAAATAATCTAAAAAAAAAAATAAATAAATCCACAGAGATTGAATGAAATGTATAACTCGTTGCGGTAGGTCGAGATAAGTTGTCCAAGTGTACCCTTGATGCAATCGAAATGATTGCTTTATTACCTCTAGTGTAATGACCACAATTACGCCTCTAGTGTATATAAGTAATAACGCAAGCGCATTGTTCCAACTCTCCGCTCCTAAATCCTCACATGCAGTTTTATTTAATTTTTATTTTTCCATCCAATCTTTTTTTCCACCTCCTTTAAAAAAAAAATTGATTCTATGAAGGCCTCTCGTGGATCCGATTAGGCCAGAGTCTGATGTTTCGTCGTTGAAAAAAAAAAAATTAAAAGGGGAAACCAAGTCCTGGTATTTCAATGAATCGTGGGCGGGTATAGTCTATCCTGGGAGTGGCCTTTATCATTCTAATTTCAATCATTATACACGGGTAAAGGGATTACATGAAATTATAGAAAAAAAAAATTGGCTGGATAATCGGAAAAATTGGATCTTCAATCCTACCAACGAAACACCCTTTTTAGTTCATTTTATTTCACATGAAAAACCAACATATTGGCTTCAATATAATTTGCAATATATGGTAAATCATAGGAAATTTATAAGATGTCATGTATGGAGCCATGCACATAATTTTGCCAAAATATTACATGATTTTATGATTCGCAGCATTTATTTGTGTAACAAATTTTTTTAATATGCTAATATATACGTATTGCTTGTAATATTTCATACTATAATTTGAATTGTATGGTAAGATATATTAGTCAAGCACGTGACTGACATGTAATGATAAATATATTTATTTTTATTTGTTTAAAAATATATAATATATTTATATAGCTGCATATATGATGTAAATTTATAAATATTTTTAGTATTACTATATATTTACAACTATTGATAATTGAAAAAGTGTCATTTGTTTTCACTTTATTGTATATTATTATGAATCAAAAAATATCAAATTATATACACGAATTTCGATATGTGGTATATATATGGTCTCATATATTCCTGGATACACAAAATTCTATTTAAAAAATTATAAATTTCAATATATTATGATACATCTATTTTCATATATATTTCAAATTACAAGTTAGCGTTTAAAAAGAGAATATAAGTTTAGTTATAATATGATATATATAAAATATATGTAATCATATATCATGTGAACATATATCATTCCTTATTCATAATTTCGCCACCATATATGTTCAGTTATTGACCATATCTACTACTTTAGAAACAAAGTAGCGTAATTACTATGCCTATACATTGCACTTACGCCACTTTGTTTCTAAGGCAATGATATATATCTTTTTCATGGGAATATTTTCATTCATCTATTGAGATGTTCGTCTTCTTCTCGACAATGAAACTGCATTTTGCAGACAAAGTTAAATTAGCAAGACGACGCCAGTTGATATTTTTTGGATAGAATAGTTCTAGTGTGGGTGGTATAAATCTGGGATGGTTTAACATGATTTCCTGGTGTACCAACGAGGTAGTATCGCGTGCTCAACAACACTAAAAACCAGTATATAACACTGCATAAGAGAGGTAGAGGTACTTATATACCTTTTTGCCTCTAAAACATGACCAGCGACACGATTCGTACCTATAAATACGCGTGTAAAGTATATTTATCTGCCCACTGGCTTGACTCCAGTTGCATCAGCTACAGGGATCTATGCACTTTCACCCATTCGCAAGTCTAGGATCTCCATCTCAGCTTCATCTTGTCCTCAATCATTCTTATTTTCTTATTTATGTGTAGAAATATTTTTTTTTTAGTTTCTTTGTGCACATTAAGATCAAAAGGATCTCGGAAACTATTGGAGTTATCGAAAAACATCAAGAGACCTTTTTTGTGTAGAATTTAATTCTCTACAAAAAATGTCTCTACGTGTTTTTCGATAACTCTAATAGTTTCAGAGATACTCATCAAATCATCTTCACACAATGAAGAAATCATGAAAAAAAAAATTATTATTTTTCTCTTCTGTGTGTTTCCATTAAAACCGTGTTACACCCACCATATCTCCATTATGAGAGATAATTCTCAGGAAAAAAAGATAAATAGCACCACTTGATTTCGATCGAATACACCTCTTTGTGTGTATATATATATCTTTCTCTCTCTTTCTAAATAGTGATGAATTCTTTTGCCCATTTTTTAACTCTCAAATTACCTTGAGAAATTTGATTAATGACATGATGGCAAATTAAAATAAAAGAAAAAAAAAAAGTAGCATAAACTGTTGGCTAATTCACCTACTCGTCTCTTTCTTTTTATCGCTATTTAGGTGCTGAAAAATTCGCCTTGAGTCATCATTTTTTTTAAACAAGTTGAAAAAAAATTCAAACATTTTTTTTTTACCACGTAAAAAAAATTTAAACGTTTTTTTTTTAGCAAGTCAAAAAAATCATAAACGTTTTATTATGGGAACTCTTATTTGATTATTTAAATTCAAATAGCAACTGGCCATGTGAAACAAGGAGTTAAGTGGCTGCTAACATCAATTTGTATATATGTATATTGTTAATCTCAATTGCTGATGAAGTGAAAGCCCAAAATTTCCATACTGCTTCATTGGTTTTTCTTGGATTGAATTATTGATGAGGCAATTGTGTGTGTGTGTGTTTTTTGCAGTGATAATGAAGACATGGTGAGTTTTCCAGAATTTCATTAAGAATGGAGAAAAAACTACTGGATAATAGTATTGCTTCCCAACTGACATAGCTTTTTCTGCTGATATACTTTAGCAATATGCTTCCAAATGGAAGTGATTCAATTTTTTTCAAACCATCATCGAAATATCAAATTTTGAAGAAATTCATTAAAACACCAATAACTCGAGAACTAAATTGAAAAATGCTTTCTCTTTCGTTTTTTAAAGGGCGCTCGGAAACTATTGGGTTTACGAAAATTTGTGAAGAGAGCTTTTTTATGAGAAATTAAATTCTCTACAAAAAAGGTTTCTTGAACTTTTCCCCTAAACCCAGTAGTTTTCGAAATATTCGTAAAATAAACTTTTCTGAGTCCAAAAAAGAATCTTTGAAAAATGCAGAAAAAACAAGTGGATGATAGTGTTGCTCTCCGACTGTTATAGCTTTTTCTGCTGATACTTTAGCAATATGCTTCCAACTGGAAGTGATACAACTTTTTTCAAACGATCATCAAAATATCAAATTTTGAAGAAATTCATTAAAATGCCAATAACTCGAGAACTAATCATGCAAATAAGCTCAAAATTCACAGGCATCTAACTGATACAACTCTTGAGATAATATATGAGTATAAATAACATCAGTTGAATAGTTTCAAGAAATTCCATTCAAAACTGATTTTCGAAAAATGGACATATCTCAAAAAGTTTCGATCGAATTCTCTTCGAATAAAGCTTGAAAAATAGAGTTCGTCGAGAGGAAGTTTTCCATAAAATATGAAATTTTTCTGTAAAACCGTTTTGCTGTAATTGAGACTCTTATGCACACACAGACATACACAGACACACACATGCACTAAAAATATCATTTTCTCTCTATTTAGATCATTTTAAGTATCTTCTATTAAAATAATTACAATCGAAAATTCTGATGATTACATAGGCTTCCATTTGGAAGCAAAAAAAAGTGCAACGAAATACTTTCCCATGCAATTTGGCAGAGGATAATCAGATTGTATTGAGAAATAAACGAAGTAGTCAAAAGGTACTTTAACTCGTGCCTTTTGTTCGCTTAATGGGACTGGAAGACTTTTATCACAGTGAACACATCTCCGATACATCCTTTGTTACTCAGACTATGTATGTGTGTGTATACAGCAACACTGTGTGATATACGGCACAAGGTGGCACAAACCGATTGATCATGACCGGCAATCACCTAGGATGCAGGTGCTTTTCCATCTGACAGCATGAATTTTTTTTTTCTAATATTTTTTTTTTTGCTTTTTTTTTAGTTGAGATAAATCGAAAGGCACTTAAAGGAGAATTCAATTCTCACTGACATCTCATTTCTCATCGGAGAAATTTTTTATCGGGGACTGAAGAATTCTTGAGGAATTGCAGAAAAATGATTCAATGGAATGTGTTTAGTTAAAACACTAGAGAAAAAAAAATTTTAATTATCGGGACATTGATGAGAATATTGAAAAGATCTCGAGAACCGATGGGTTTAGGAAAATTCGGCAGGAGACCTTTTTTGCGTGGAATCAAATTCTCTACAAAAAAGGTCTCTTCATGTTTTTCGATAAACTCACTCGTTTCTGAGATATTTTCAAGTTTAATCTCCTTTTGAATAATTTAATAAAGGAAATTAAATAAATGTCTCGGAATTATAATTAATTTATTCAGATTAAACTGTGAGAAGAGGATTCGATGCTGAAGATAACGAAAGTGAAACTCTCCATTTTTTCACATCGATTCGGAATATTTTTTCTTTTTTTTTTTTTTTTGAAATGATCAGGATTTCTATGGAAACATTAAGAGGATCTCGAGAATCATTGGGTTTAGGAGAATTCGTCAGGTGACCTTTTTTGTAGAAAATTTAATTCTCCAGAAAAAAGGTACCTTCATTTTTTTCGTTAAATCCATTCGTTTCGGAGATATGCACAGTTTAATTTCTCTCTGCATAGTTAATTTATTAAAGTGAAATTTTAGAGAGAGAATTCGATGCTGAAGATAACGAAATCGAAACTCTCCATTTTTTTCATCAACTTTTCGAGTCTCTCCGATGATTAATTGATGCAACTTCTGGATTTCGATGCTGTAACTAATTTCTCGAATGAAGATCAACAAAAACCAGAGAATGAAGAGGAATCGTCGTTTTGGAGAGAAGTTCGAAGACAGTCGTGTGTAATTCCCATGAGGGAAACTCCGAAATTCCAACTTTACTGAATCCGGACAGGTTTCTTGTGAAACTGGTTTTTGTGAAGAATCTTACGACCTTTAACAAACGCGTCACGTTACATGTCCAATTGGATATTGTGTAGCCGATTTATATATATATACATATATATATAAATGTTTTTTTAATTCGATTTAATTTTTTTGAAGAATTTTCATTCAACTCACTTTAAGAACTCTCGGAAAGTTTCAAAATTAAAGAAAAATACAAGAATTGAAGACAACAGTTTTTCAATGAAATTATAAAAAAGAAAATAATTTCCTGTCATTCCAATTGAATTAAATGTATTTTTTTGAATGAATAATTGATTAGAAAATTTCCTTTTTTAAATCAGAAAAAGACGAATTTTCATTCAATTAATTTTAAAAATTTGCAAAAAAATTCTGAACTGAAAAGAAGCAAAAATAGAAAAATACACATTATTTTGACTTTTCAATTAAATGATTTAAAAAAATCATCATTTGAAGTAAATTCTCCTATTTTAAATGAGAAATTAATTGAAAAATTTCATTTCTAAAATGAGGAAGGAAGAATTTTCATTTAATTCATTTTGACAATTCGCGAAAAGTTTCATCATTGAAAAAAATAGGAAAAATCATTAAAAAAATTTTGTTTTAATTTTTCAGTTCATTAACTCATTCATTAATTTGTAGATAAATGAATGAATTCAAAAGCTGAGCTTTTTTTTAAGCATTACATCTTTTTTAATTTTTTTTTCAGGTCCGAAATTTTTCGAAAATTATTAATATTTACGAAAAGGTTCTGAACAATTTATTGAAAAATTTGTTTTTTGAAATGAGAAAAAGACGAATTTTCTTTTCGTTTTTTAATTAAAAAAATTTGCGAGAACTTTCAGAACTGAAAAAAAAGCAAAGATAAAAAAAGACATTTCTTTTGAACTTTTCAATGAAATGAATGAATTCAAAAAAAAATTCTCTACTTAAAATGAATGCATTTTTCTTTTGAATGAACAATTCATTGGAAAATGTTATTTTTAAAATGACAAAGAGATACTTGAGATGAGAGTGAAGACCGGAGGGGAGTTAATTACGAATGGAATTTAACCGTGTGTGTATATTTCAAGATGGAGTAATGGGGTGGGGCCATTTGACGAGCGTGAAATTCACGTGAGTCTTTCATTTTTTTTCCTTCCCCTCTACATATTCGTCACATTCACGATTTTTTCGTAGAGAATAAAGACACACGAGGCGTGACAAGCGATTAATATTTCCTTTTATCCCGCGTCAATGGTAATTTCTCGTATGAAAATAAAGATAAATAAAAAATGATTGACAGTTGAATTAAAATGTCACACGGTTAGTAAACTGATGATTCTATCATCGATAATTTTTCACCACCAAAAAATAAATTTGTATAAACATTTTCGAAGTAAAATATTGAATATACGAAAGTACTTTCGCAATGAAAATTACAAAGTGCAAAATTACACGGAACTTTCCATTCACATATGTTCATTAATTTTTTTTTTTCCATTTATTTTCTTTTTTTTTCTTTTAATTCAAGAATTTACGAATCAATACGTGACGATAATATTTACCCACAAATCAATGCATCGAATAAAGAAATGATGAGTACGAATTAAATTTCTCTCGATGAAATCTTACACTGGTGGTTATATTAAATTGCTAGCTTTTTACTGATAAATTAATAAAAAATTGTTGGTTATCATTTTGGATATTCTCGGGTTTGTTATTGTGAGAGGAAATAATGAATTTTCAGAAGGGAAATAAAAGGTTTTGGTTAATGGATCTTGGAAGATAAACGAGATAACGCAATTTTACTGTTGATGTTTTCTGGAAAATGAGGATTTTTCAAAATTTTGGATTTTTATAAGTTTTTCAGGATTTTTCTCAATTTTTCAGAATTCCTGAGAGCTTTTCAAGATTTTTCTAAATTTAAATTTGGAAACCTTTCTTTGCGCACATATTTTCTCGAAAATCTGGATTTTTTTAAGAATCTGAAATTTTTCTGGATTTTTAAAACAATTTTCCTGAGTTTCCCAGGATTTTCCCAGATTTAACAGCATTAATTGCCCTTTGCCCACATTTTTTCCAAAAAATGCAGTTTTCTTCTTCAAAATCTGAAATTTTCCAAGATTTCTCCAGAATTTTCCAGGATTTTCCTCTATCGAACTACGGCAACTTTTTTTTGCTTAGAAGTTTCTTGAAAAATGGTGATTTTTCCTAATTTGGGATTCTTCAGAATTTCCCACGATTTTCCAGAGTTTTCTAGGAGTTTCCACAATTGAACTCCTGCCTTCTCTTCCATGTTTTCTAAAAAATCCGTATTTTTTCACAAATTAAAACTTTTCAGGATATCCAAAATTTTCCATGAATTTTCTGTGGATTTTTCCGAATTTTCCATAAATTGAACTCCGACAATCTTTGCCTACGTGTGTTATAAAAAATCAGAATTTCCTCCCAATCGAGAATTTTTCAAGATTTTTAAGAATTTTTCAAAAAAATTTCAAGATTTTTCGAAATTCAACTCCAACAACCTTTGGCCATAAATTTCTAAAAAAATCCTGATTTCCTCCCAATTCCAGATTTTCCATAATTTTCAAAAATTGAACACTGGCAACCTCCCCCCTCCCCCCATTTTCTTTCTACGATTTCTCAAACCTTCAACCTCCTCAAAAAAAAGGCAATTAGATGATAAAAATAAATCCCAACATTTACGCCAATTTCCCCGGATAATACCACTCTCATTGTTTCAATTAAATGAAAATTATTACCCCTCGATGATTCGCCGATAGCCCAAGAAAACGGGGCTGTAATTTATAACGAGCGACCTCCACCGAGCCCTGACTTTTACAAGAAAAGATTAAAATCGCCCAGCATCTCCCTCCCCCCCTCCTCCCTCCTCCCAGTTGCCCTCAGCGTCACACCGTTGACTGAATGAAAAAAGGAATTCAAATAAAACCTTTTAAGACGAAAAAAAACGAAAAAATAAAATTGAAAAAAATAAAGAAAATATAAATGTGCAATTTAAATGGTACAGTGTTAAGAGCAAGAATACTGTGGCAACTTCACTTGCGGCTTCTCTTGTGCATCGTAACCCTAACTCAGGTGACTTTACGAACCGTGCCGATATCGCTTCTGGCAATCGGTTGTCGTCAAACCGCGTCTGTTCACCTCTGTCTATTAAATATTTCCTTTTTACCCTTTTTTTATTCCTTCATTTTTACGCGTTTCTTTTCTTTTTTTTCTCATTTATTCTGTGAAAATTTATATTCCAGCGTGTTTCGTCTGGTAATCGCAATGGGGTAATTAATCGTAACGGTGTATACCTTGGGCTACGCACAGGAATGCTGAATGACAGTACACTTAATTGTTATTCTGTTACGATAAAGTCACAAACATTATCTGCAGATACATCGATTCTGAATATCTTTGGTTAATTAATTTTTTTTTTCATCTCTGCGGAGAATTTTGAGAGGATCTTGGAAAATATCAGGTTTAGGAGGAAAAGCCAGAAGACATTTTTTGTAGAGAATTTAATTCTCTACAAAAAAGGTCTCCTCATGTTTTTCGATAAATCGAATCGTTTCGCCGTGCGCATAATTTTAATAAATAAAATTGAATCAATACATTATTGGCTGATAAATAGATTATAAATATCTTTCGTTTATGAATTTCCTTTTCGATTTTCTTGCAGAATTTTAAGAGGATCTTGGAAAATATCAGATTTAGGAGAAAATGTCAAGAGACCTTTTTTGCAGAGAATTCAATTCCCTACAAAAAAGATCTTATCATGTTTTTCGATAAAATCATTCGTTTCTCCGTGCGCATAATTTTTAATGAAGAAAATTGAATAAATGCTGGTATAATTGATTTAATCGAGAAACACGATTTTTTATGACACATTAATTCGCACATTTTGCCAAATATTTAAAATATTCAGTTTTTTAATGTTTTCATGAAAGTCAGAGGCGCAAAGTACATGTACTCAATATTTCGCAATATTTTTTGGGATAAATGAAGAGTAAAAAGAGGGGGAGGGAGGGGAGAGGGGGGAGGGTTTCTGAATGGAGCAACGACGATTACAGAGAAATTTTTCATGTCTGATCACCAGGTTCAGCGGCTTCAGCAGGTTGAAAACAAGTCGCTCCACTATATTGAGTATTTCTCTTCCCCCCCCCCCCTCCCCCTCACCGCCAACCTCCTCCCAAACATCACCCGATGGATTCTGTGTGTTACCTTTGATGCTGGAGGGCATTAACGCTCTCGATCCGGGTTCGATCGCGTACGATCTTGGATGAAAATCCACGCCCACAGGTACAACGATGCAAAAGTGGTGTACGAGGTGTCTTCGCTCGTTGATATCGGTCAAAGACCTCGTTAAAAAAAAGGGCAGAGTTTTAGCATAAACAAATCGTTGAAGAAATTGATTTAAAAAGAAAACATTTTTTTCAATTTATTTTTTTTTGCGTAATCTTTGTGGAATTTTGTAAAAAAAATAGGGATTCATCTTCAGCAGTTGATAAATTGACGATTTTCAATTTTTTAAATTATTTAATTTACTTTTGTGATTTTTTTTTTATTTTTTGAGGAATTCTTTGAATAATTGAAAAAATTGGTGTGCTGGATTTTTTGAAAATATCTAAAAAATGAATGGAGTTAGGAGAAAATGTCAAAAAATGATGTCTCTTTTTGTAGAAAATTAAGAACTCTATAAAAAAGATTTTTTTTACAAATTCTCGTATACTTCTGCATTTTTCAGATATTTCAGTCTTAAAAAAGGGCAAAGTTTTAATATTAACAAATCTGTGAAGAACTTGATTTAAAACATTTTTTTAAAATTTATTCTTGGTGTGGCACTTGATTTTTGCGGAATTATGGGGAAAAAATGAGGATTTATTTTTTTTAGAAGTTGATTAATTGACGTTTTTTAATTTTAAGAATTATTTAAAATTATTCACGTGACTTCTGCAATTTTTTTCTGATTTTTCGAAGGATTCTGAATAATTTTAAAACAAGTGCACTAATTTTTTGGGGGATTTCTTCGAAATGACTGAATTCAAAAGAAAATTTTCGAGAAATCTTTTTTTTTTTGTAGAGAATTGAATTTTCTACGAAAAAAAATAACTTGACAAATTCTCTTGAACCTCTTCGTTTACGAGATGCTTATACATAAACAAAATAATTCAAACTATCTTCAGAATTGGTGAACTAAAATCCAATAAAATGATTCTTTTTCCCTTTTTGATATCCAAATTTTATTACCACAACCCAACGAATTAATTCCCAGATAAAAAAAATGTAGAAAAAAGGCAGAAAACACGGTACACAACATCCAAATCGGAATGGATTGCACAGAATTGATTTTAAAAAAAATGATATTCAAATTTTATCTTCTTATAGCTCGTGATTTCTTCAAAAAATTTGAGTAAAAAAGGAAATCAACTTCGAAAATTATTCAATAGTTCTTCGCGATTTTTTTTTCTAATTTTTCAAAAAATCTCAAGTAATTTCAAATAATTTTAAAAATTAATGCATTGAGTTTTTTGAAGATATCTCCGGAACAAATGAGTTTAGAGGAAAATATCAGGACACCTTTTTCCTAAAAAAATAAATTCCCTACAAAAAAGATCTCTTGACAAATTTTCCTAAACCTCTTCATATCCAAGATATTTTCCTCCAAAGAAAAATCCTGTCCAAAAATCCAATAAAACAACTTTTTTCCCCTTTTTCACTATCCAAATTTTATTGCCAAAACCGTCGAATTAATTCCCGATAAAAAAAGGTAAAAGAGCCAAAAACACCGAATACAACTTCCAAGAAATAAAGATTAGCCAACGAATGAAATTTAAAAAAAAGGCCGAAAATGTAGAAATAATGAAGCGACAAGTGTCAGAATTTTGCGGAGAGTGGGAAACCGTTCGAAAAAAAAAATTTCGGGGTTCCACCTGTGGGCGAGAATTGCCGCCGAGCAGTCTACTTCACACACACCGTATCTCTCAGATTTATTTATTTATTTTCCTCTCTCTCTTGCCTTTTTTTCCTTCTCTTTTTCATTTCTCACACTCGCCCATAACACCAAACGACTCTGGTCCGAAGAGAGGCCCCTGAGGCTACGTATAAAAGCCCAAGACACAACTCAAGAGTCATTCGTTTTCCTTTCAGTGAGGAGGTACACACACACACACAGGTGGTCATGAAAGAGGGAGAGGGGGAGGGATTTTGTATTAAATGCTACATTGGCCGATTCAATCGAGGTGGTCAGTGAACGTTTTTCTTTTAACATCCGAGACTTTAACGGAGGCGTTATGAGACACGTATTGAAATCAATTATCACGCTAACCAATCCCCACTATTCACAACAAAATAATTTAATATTTTTTTTACAATTTTTTAAAAATTAAATTGATTAATTTTTCGTTCTCATTAATTTTATGAATTTTTAGTCTTCATTCATTTACATTTCTTCAGATAGATTTTATGAATTTCTTTAATTTATAGTTTTCTTTTTTTTTAATTATTTAATTTATGGATTTTATTTAGTTATCATTCATTTTTATTTTTCTTAAATAGATTTTATGAACTTCATTAATTTTTAGTTTTTATTTTTTTTTCAAATTTAATTTGTGGATGTTATTAATTTTGAATTATTAGTCATTTTTTTTTTTTTTTTCGAATCAATTTTATGAATTTCATCAATTTTTAGTCTTCATTCATTGTATTTGTTTAGGAGAAAGCGGGGTAAAACGGATACGAGTTGATTTTTGTATTTTATACTACGGAAACTACTTTTTCTGATGATTCCATTGGAAAGATGAAGGAATTTCCCATGAAAATCATATATCAGAAGTTGTTTTTTTGAATTTTTCAAAAAGTTCATTTTTTGTGCAAGATTCGAAGGTGCAAGACACTTCTGTTTTTGGAAAATTTCAGGTTTTTGAGAATATCTCTGGTTCTATTGGTTGTAGCTACCATTTTGATTTCAAATGAAAAATGATCTCATTTCCCATCGATCTATGGGGTTTAAAAAGAAGAATATCAATTTTTTCAAGTACTTATTAGGCCAAAAATTGATTTTCAGAAAATGACATATAAAGATTTGAAAAAATGATTTAAAAAAAATTTGAACCACATGAATCGATGAGAAATGAGCTCACCTTTCATTTGAGATCAATCCTAGGTCGCTGCGATCAACAGAACCGAAGATATCACCGAAAAAGTGAATTTTTTCGATTTTCAAAAGGAAAACCCTTTCAAAACTTGGCCAAAAAAGTTAATTTCCAAAAATTGAGAAAAAAAATTTGACACATGTTTTCCGCCTAAAATTTCCTCAGTTTTTCAATGGAATCATTAAAAAATTTCTATCTTGAAGCGTTCAATTGGAGTGTCCATTTTACCCCACCTTCCCTTACTTATGTTTTATTAATTTGGTGAATTTGATTAATTTTCAGTATTTATTCGTTTTTAATTTTTTTATGTTTTAAAATCAATTTTATGAATTTTATTGATTTTTACTTTTCATCCATTTTATCAAATTTTCAATTTTTTAAAATTCAATTCATGATTTTTATTAATTTTTATTTGGTATAAATTTTACCTGTAAAATCGCAGTAAAATGTTACTTTATGGTGAAATTTAACGCACTTTAATACTTCCGGTTTTTCGTAATTTTAACGGGTATAATAATTTATGGATTATAAATTTCAAGAGAATTAGATAGAGTTTTGCGTTATTTTTATTGTTATTTTATGCTAATAGGGTCGGGATGTTATCTAATAATTGAGGAATTCGTAATGAAGAGTGTCATTGAAAATCTCATTATTTTTCCAGATATTGGTGAAACGAGTTTCTTTTCTCTCTTATTTTTCTTTGGTGAGGCAAGAGTTTATTTGAATAATTTTAACGGTATTTTTTATTTTTAGTTGGTACGAATTTTTTTAGGTGAATCAGGTGATTTCCCATTAAATTGATTTTTTTCGGATTTTTATTGGGATTTTTACGATTTAAAACAGGGAAAAGTAGTAAAAAAATTCTAAAATTAACTTTCAACCATAAATAAATCAAATATTTGGATTTTTTGGATTACTGCGATAATCTGCACTATTTAATTAATTTTTCTCTTTTTTTTAAAGACTTTTTATAAGAAAATTTTGTTATTTTTCCAGTAACGTGATTTATTCTGAAAATATCTCAAAAACAGTTGAGTTTAGGGGAAAATGTGAGGAGACCTTTTTTGTAGTGAATTTAATTCTTCAGAAAAAAGGTCTCCTGATAAATTTCCTTAAACCTGATCATTTTCGAGATATTTGGAAAATAAAAAAATCGTGATTTTCAGACTCTTCCTGCTTCACAATTTTTCGACAAAACCATTCATCAATAACAAGATTTCACCATGTGATTCACCTTAATATGAATTATAAAATTGAGCAGAAATTTTTCTATGATTTTTTTCACATTTTTCAATTGATTTTTCGACAATTTTCAAAATTGATAATTTTTTTTTTCGTTAAAATGTCAATGAAATGATTTATTTCGAAAAATATCTCGAAAACAGTTGGATTTAGAGGAAAATGTAAAGAAACCTTCTATGTAGAGCACTTAATTCTCCACAAAAAAGGTATCTTCATAAATTTTCCTAAACCCAATACTTTTCAAGATCCTCTAAACATGAAGTTCTTCTGAATTCTTAGATTGACTTTACAATTTCTGAGAAAAAATTCGTTCTCCATTGAAAATATAATAACTGCCTTGAAAATCAAAGAAATGAAAGCGATAACGAGATTTTTGAAAAATAGTAATTTACACATACAAATGGAAAGGCAAAAGAAATGTCATCACTTGAAATGTTAATATAATTTGGGAAGAGTACAGGATTTTGTCTGTACAACTCCATTTTTTTAAATGCTGAAAAACCCCAAAAAGAGGTTTTGAAGCTTAAAATAAATAATAAAAAATGGAAAAAAATTGAAGAAAATCGATGATTGATTCTCAGATTTATCCCACTGATTTAACTCTCACCATTAATTAAAAGCATGAATTTAAAAAAAAAAGACTCACCAATAACTCCACAGTTGTGTCCAGTATCATCTGGTAGATCAATATCATTCGTACTAGTTCTTGTAGTTGATAGCCTGTAAATTGCGTGTTGAAGGGTAGATTCATGATCAATTGAATTTCTCTCATTTTCCGCGCTCTCCGTTGGTTTTATTATGTAACTCCCAGTAGATGTCTTCACGTGGCCAGTCTGCAAATAGAAGAGACCAGAGTATCGTTAATAGAAAAAGAAAGAGCAAGAGAAATTATGAAAAAAGGAGAAAATAAACGATTCATTAAATTGAATTAAATTTTTATTTTTAGAAAAAAGAGGTAGAGAAAAAAGAAATTATGAAAGTGGGTGTAGAGAGGAGTGAGACTCGATTCTGTAACTCGTTTTCTTGGATGAAACTTGAGATCCCCGCTGATGCGGCTACCGCGACTTTATGCACGCGACTCTTAGACCAACTCCTGTGTATTTCTGGACCTAAAGTGATGGTCGTGGCCACCGGATTTCTCTCTTGTCCGTGACGGTTAACGAATAGCTAATGTGTATGTTCGTATGTCGTGTAATTGCGATTTTTCCGAGGGGAAATTAATTAATTTTGTTAGAGAATTTTTTTGCGGTATAAATTAGAGAAAAATTGGGTGAGTTGGTTTTAGAATTTGTTTCTTGGGAATATCTTTGAGGCGAAGAAAGATAGGAAAAATTTTGTGGAAATCTTTTTTGGGGCTCTGAAAATTTTCTGTAGAAAGGGTGATCCCAAAAATGGCGCTATCTCGCTTAGTTTCTGGGATATTCGAAAAAAAGTGGGAATTTTTGTGATTTCAACGCTTCTTGGTTAAGGTGGTATCCGAGCAAACTTGAGTAGAGTCGACCCCTCATTTTTTTGATGCCGTATCAAAAATGATATTTTTTTACATTTTTCTGAATTTTTTCTTAATTTTTGTCCGTGCAGTTTATGAGATATGAATTATCAAAGTTACTGAAAATAACGAAATTACTAAAAAACCACACGATTGATCCATTATTTAAAAACAATTCGCGAATAGAACAGCATTTCAACTAAATAATAGAAGAAAAAAATATTCAATTCACCGTATAGCTATTCAGAAATTTTAATTAAAAGGTAGTCGTAACTATTTGCCTCTCTCTCTATCTCACGCACTTGATAGCAGATTAGTAATGTTAAAAAAAATTCAAGAACCAAAAAAAAACTATATTCACTGAAGATATGAGTTCCAAATAGTTTAATCACTTTTTTCGTGTAAATTAAAGCACATTTCGCCGAATTATCAGCAATTAATTGGAAACTAGCCTACCAATCCTCATTTTTCTCTGTTTTATCGACTCTACAATGGGATACTACCTTTAAAAAATTTATTGAGAAATAAATTAGAAAAAAATCCGATGAGTCACTTTTAGAATTTGTTTTTCATGGAATATCTGTGAAGAGAAATATTGTAATATTTGCAGCTCTTAAAATTCTCCACAAAAAAAATTATCAAAAAAATTGGGGAAATTCCCATAATTTCAACTCTTTTCATCTACTCCTACTACTGGAAGTATCTTTCACCACTTCCAAAAATTAATTCTCCACGCATAATTCCCCCAAATTAATACCACATGTAGCCCCTTCCATGATAAATAACTTGTTTAATGATTCCCAAAAAATGAAAAAGCCCCCAATTTCCTGATTATTCTCTCAATTTCATCCGAAATTCCTTCCAGTATCCGCAACGAAAAGATCGATGACTCGTTTAATAGCCACGTAAGACACACATGAATCCGTTTTTACAGGCCCTGTTGTGGAAGCCAGACACGGAGTCTGCCAGTTTGGAAAAAAAATGTGTGGCGAGGGAGAGAGTGTTGGCCGTTAAATTGTGGATGAAAATAAAATTCCAAAAGTCTCACGAAACTAAAATAAAATGAATTTAAAAAAAAGGGAGAAAATAATTTTTTTTATCTTAAATCATTTTCAAATAATTCATTATTTTGCTCCTTTTTTCGCGAAGAAAGGGGGAAAAAGAGAGAGAGAGAGAGAAAAAAAAGGGAGATAAAATTTGATTATTTTTCTTTTTTTTTTTCTATTGAGTCATCAACGAGAGAATTTAAGTAAAATAATTTATTATCACTGGCTGAAAAATGTAATTTTAAGGGGATGAGTAACCGGGTACCACTTTCGTGCGTTGTAACTCGTATTCGTCTGTCATTTTCAGCGATTAGCAAGCCCGTAGGACTATTTATAATGGCAACACACCGGGGATTGCCCTGCGGCAAGCTTCCTGGCAGCTTTTTCAATGTATGTAATATATACAGGCGAATGGAGAAAAAGAGAGAGAGAGGGGGGGGGGGAGAGTTATACACAAGGTGGACGACGCCCCCGCTAAAATATATTCCGCCTACGTGCATACCGGAGTCATAAGGAACTTTGAATAAGAGAGAAAAAAATTAAGCATAAATCACGGAAACTTAAAGATGAAGTATTGGAAATGATGCTGCATCAATTTTCAATCAATTTTGAATTCAGAGGTTAATGCTACCAGAAGAATTGAAGAGGGTTTTTCTTTTTTTTCTGAGGAATTTAATGGATATTGAAGAATTTTTTTTTTACGAAATTGGGATTTTTGCTGAGAATTTGGAAGGGATGTTGGAAATGAGGGGGTTTAGGGGAAAATGTTAGGAGACCTTTTTTGGAGGTGATAAAAGCGTCTGTAAAAAAGGTTTCTTGAGATTTTTCTCTAATTTTACTTGTTTTGCAGATATTTATGGAAGAATGAAATGAGAACATTTTAGTTTTCGTGTTTTATATTATGAAAATTGTGGAAAATTGGTGGAAATATTTGAGATAGGCTTTTTCTGATGATTTCATTGGAAAACTGAGAAAATTTTAGTTAAAATATAAATGTCAAAGTTCATTTTTGAGGATTTTTTTGAAAATTCAATTTTTTCAGAGAAAAATTTGGCAAAAATGGGAAAATTTCAGTTTTTTGAAAATATCTTTGGTTCTATTGGTTGTAACGTCAAAATTCCGAATGGAAATGAAAGATGGGATCAGTTGCCACAGATTCGTGTGGTTCTGATAAAAAAATATCAATTTTTAAGACATTTATGTGCAATGTTCCAAGTTCAGACACTTAAATGCGCAAGAACTGATGAAAATCAGTTTCACACTATAAATAACTTAAATATCAATGTTTTCCATTTCAAAACCTCATAAATCGATGGCAAATGATCTCACATTTCATTTCCACTCAAAATTTTCACGCTACGACCAATAGAACCCAAAATATCCTCAAAAAACTGAAATGTTTCAAAAATCGTCAAAAAAAAAAATCTCAAACTCTCTAAAAAATTCCAGAAAATTAAAGCCAAAACATATTTTCCCCCTCAAATTTCTTCAGCTTCCCAACTAAATCACAAAAAAAATTCAATCTCAACCCCTTTAATCAAAATCCCCTTTTCCCCCACTTTTCCCCATGCGGGTGCCCTGACACTTCAAAAAAATTTCGAAATATCCAAAAAAAAATGATAGATCACTCGACCAAATAGATCCATCGATCAAATCTCTTCCTTTCCCACCAGAAAAAAATCAAAATTAAATGAATGAAAATAATTTCTAATAATTCCCTCTCGTTTCTCCCTTTAAAACTGACGCTAATGAACTTGAGAGGATGTAACTACCGTAAACTCAGTTGAGACTCGTTTCATTCAGCATGAAAAACAGGTTAAATTGAATTTCAATGTGTCTCGATCGATTTTCATCATTTCTTGTTGATCTTTTCGGATTTTACCCACGCTAATGAACCTGAACTAACTCGGAAATCCTTGTCAATGTTTTTATTTCCTTTTATTCTAGCCATTGAATGTAATACTTTTACTCCTTTTATTACACCACTAGAATCACTGGACATGCACATTGGTTGATGGGAGAATGTCACGGTCGAGTGGATTTTGCGCGATTCAACAACCGGAAATACACACATTTAAGCAATGAAGCTCTTTAGATAGAGTATGATTACAAATGAATGCAAGTAAATTTTCGTTTGCTTGGTTCAAGTCAGGTTTTGCTTCCAAATGGAAGCTATGTAATCATCAGAATTTTCGATTGTAATTTTTTCAATAGAAGATACTTGAAATGATCTAAATAAAGAGAAAATTATATTTTTAGCGCATGTCTTGCTCAATTACAGCAAAACGGCTTTACAAAAAAATTTCATATTTTGTGGAAAACTGCCTCTCGACGAACTCTATTTTTTAAGCTTCATTTGAAGAGAATTCGATCGGTACTTTTTGAGATATGTCCATTTTTTGAAAATCAGTTTTTAATGGAATTTCTGGAAACTATTCAACTGCGCTCTTAGAAAAAAATGGAAATTTCATAGACAATTTGATGGGAAATTTCGTAAATGTGATATTGAATTTTTTTTTAATGGGAAGATTGTTATGGAATCTGTGAGTTTCAGAGGAAATTCAAAGGAATCTATGAGTCTTAAGTAGAATTGAGATGAAAATTCTACAATTTACTTGAATTTCTAATTGAACATGAGGATTCAGAATCAGAATGACTTGAATTTTCATTTTTTTTTTAGAATTTTCCTATTTTTACTAAATTTTCAAGAAACAATTGAACTGAAATTTACAAATTTCATTGATATCCAGGCTTGAAATTATTTGAGAATCGATGATGTGTTCATTTTTCAATAACGCGATTATCTGAAATTTCAGTAGAAATGTAAGTCAAAGCTTCAGTAGAAATTTCCGTGATTTGGCACGCAAAATTCAGACGGAAATTTTTAACAGTGTGATGTTATTTATACTCATGTATTGTCTCGAGAGTTGTATCAGTTAGATGTCTGTTAATTTTGAGCTTATTTGCATGATTAGTTCTCGAGTTATCGGCGTTTTAATGAATTTCCTCAAAATTCGATATTTTGATGACCGTTTGAAAAAAGTTGTATCACTTTCAGTTGGAAGCATATTGCTAAAGTATCAGCAGAAAAAGCTATAACAGTCGGAGAGCAACACTATCATCCACTTGTTTTTTCTGCATTTTTTAAAGATTCTTTTTTGGACTCAGAAGAGTTTATTTTACGAATATTTCAAAAACTACTGGGTTTAGGGGAAAAGTTCAAGAAACCTTTTTTGTAGAGAATTTAATTTCTCATAAAAAAGCTCTCTTCATAAATTTTCGTCAACCCAATAGTTTCCGAGCGCCTTTTAAAAAACGAAAGACAAAGCATTTTTCAATTTAGTTCTCGAGTTATCGGTGTTTTAATGAATTTCTTCAAAATTTGATATTCTCATGATGGTTTGAAAAAAGTTGCATCACTTCCATTCGGAAGCATATTGCTAAAGTATCAGCAGAAAAAGCTATATCAGTTGGAAAGCAATACTATTATCCACTTTTTTTTTTAATAATTTATTTAATCATTCTCTTAATTTCACAAATGTCGTGGTCGAATGGATTTCGTGCAATTAAACAACCGGAAATACGCACACATTTAAGCCGATGCACCTTTTTAGCTAATGTGCAACTACAAATAAATACATACTAGTAAATTTTTTATCAATCTAAATGATAAAATAGTATAGTTGAACCAAGTTAAAAGTGTCTGTGTAGTGGTTTGTAATTCACTATCCATTGACTGCGTTCCTAACTAACCGCAGTAAATGCGTTTAACGAACCGAGTCATTGAGCAAGACGCCTCTAAGTGTGTATCTTTGGATTTCTATCATCGAGGGGTGGATGATTGAGGCGGGGAAAATTTACCGAGAATAATTTTAATGTAAACTCGTTGTATTTTCCCTTTATCTCCTCAATAACTTCGTAATGAAGAAATTATTAGTTTTTTTCATGGTGAAAATTCCACGGATTAATTGAGAGATGAAGAGATTGGGCTATTCTCAGTCCAACGTTCAGGAATTTACAATGAAAAATACAATAATGCAATTAGTTTACGTCCATTATTTTCTGAGATAATTTGATAAAAAAAATCTCTATCAAAAAAAAATCGAATTTTTATGAAATATTGGGGATTTTGAAAACAATTTTGAGAAGATCTCGGAAACGAGTTGGTTTAGAGGAAAATTTCCAGGAACCTTTTTTGTAGGTCATGAATTTCTCGTCAAAAAAGGTTTCTTGATATTTTTCTCTAAATTCATTTGTTTCGTGGATATTTATTGGAGAATAAAGAGCGAAACAGGAGATATTTTATTTTTGATGTCTTATATTATGAAAATTGTGAAAAATCAACGGAAATGGTTGACATGAATTTTTTCTGACGATTCCCTTAAAAATTAGAAGGAATTTCTATTGAAAAACACGTTCTGTTTTTTTTAGATGATTTTTTGAAATATCTCAACTTTCAGACAAAATTGAACTTTTTTGAGTCCATTATTTTTTGAGATGATTGCCAAAAAAAATATTCCTCTCGAAAAAACTCACATTTCTGCTATTTTAAGAGAAAATGAGGAAAGTTTTATCTTATTCACCTCCTTTTCAACATATTTGAAGGGTCGTGTTCACGAAAATGAGGATTTCACAGAGAATTTTGCGAATATTTCGAGAATGGTAAAGTTTAGAGGAAATTTTCAAGAAATCTTTCTTGAAGCTCATGGAATTTCCTACAAGAGAGGCTTTTTGACTTTTTTCTTCTTCAATTTACTCGTTTCACAGATATTCACAGAAGAATAGGAAATGAAACAGAGATATTTTTGTTTTTTTTTTTGCAATGAAAATCAATCGAAATCAGTGAAAATATTGGTGATAGGTTTTTTCTCACGATTCCATTGAAAAGCTGAGGAAATTTCGGTCAAGAAACCCATGTCAATTTTTTTTTCTTGAAAATTCGACATTTTCAGCTTAAATTTGATTTCTCCTTGTTTTAATTGGAAAATAAAAAAAATAGGGCTATTCTTAATCCGAAGTCAGGAGGAATTCCACTCAAAAACACAATAATTAAATTAATTTTAGTCGATTATTTCCTCTAAGATAATAAACCAAAAAATTCCACCCAAAAAAACTCATATTTCTGCGATTTTAAGAAAAAATAGAAAGAGTTTTTCTCTCATTCGCCTCTTTCTCATCTCATTTTGCATCCTGCATTCTGGCGCGTACGTTACCTGAGGCAAGAAGCGCCGGTGAAGAAGAGATGAAGAAGCAAATGGGAAAAAAAATGAATAATGAAAGAGAAAAAAAAGAGAAAAAATAAGAGAGTCTCACTGGGGTCTTTGCTCGAAGGGACTCGCACGGAGGTGCCAGCTGGGCTGGTTACGTGAATACACCGATATTAACCATTACGACACATCCCATTGGTGTTACTGGTTTGATACTGAAGGCAGAAAGTGTCGCGACCTTATCAGGAATAAAAATAATTGAAACACGATTGGAGTAGTGAGTTAAAGCGAGAAGAAACAGTCATTGAAAGAATGCACTTCACTGTGGAATTATAATTCTCACGCTCAATGCAGATAGAGATCTCAGAAAATGAGAGGAGAAATTTTGTGAAGACATTTCCGCTAATATCTCATGAACTAGTGAATTTAAAAAAAAAAGTGAGGAATCCTTTTTTGTTGAGAATTAAATTTTCTATAAAAAAGATCTCTTGAGATTTTTTCGTAAACCTCATAGTTTTTGAATGCCTTTTAAAATAGTCTCCTGACCTCCTTCATCACTCATTAATGCAGTAGTGAAGTGGTAAAACGGGTTAAGTCAATCTTTTCTGCTCATCTTTCTCAAAATTTCTCGGAAGTTGATGGACATACGACCTTTTCGGATTTAATCCCTTTTCGTAGCTCTTGAAATTATTTACAAGAACCATTGAGGGCAAAAAAGACGTATATCCCTTGGTTTTCGAATTATTCTATTCTATCACTTCATTACTCAATTAAGGTAGTATCCCATCGAACTCAAGTACACTTAACCCCTTATTTTTTTATGCTGCATCAAAGATGATATTCTTTTACGTTTTTCTGAATTTTTTCATAATTTTTGTCTGTGCAGTTTATGAGCTATGAATTATCAAAGTGTCTGAAAATAGCGGTGGTGGGGATGAAACGCTCTAAATCGGACAGAAATAACGGAATTACTAAAAAACCACACGGTTGACCAATTATTTAAAAACAATTGGCGAATAGAACAGCATTTTAACTAAATAATAGAAGAAAAAAATATACAATTCACCGTATAGTTATTGAGAAATTTTAATTAGAAGGTAGTCGTAACTATTTGCCTCTCTCTCTATCTCATGCATCTGAAGGAGATTGATGTAAAAAAAATACGAGAAGAAAAAAATTATATTCACGAGCTGAAGATATGGCTTTCGAATAGTTTAATCACTTTTTCGGGTAGATTGAAGCATTTTTTCCCAAATTATCAGCAATTAATTGGAAACTAGCCTACAAATCCTCATGTTTTCTGTTTTATCAACCGTACTGAAACACTACCTTAATTGAAAAACCATTGGAGAAATAACACAATTCACCAGAGGATTAAAATCCTTTCGCCAAACACAGATGAGATAGAGATCTCGGGAAATCTCAGAAAAGAAAGGAAAAAAAAACACATATTTACATGTTTTAATGCACACATAAAAGAGCACACGAGGTTATAATCTCGTCATTCATCGAGTGATCATTTCTCCTCCTGCATCGATCTTAAACACAATCTCTCGCTCTTTTGCTCTTTCCCTATAATAATGTAGTACTTCTCTACGCACATTATTGCCCCAAGGTAAATTACAACATTTTCCTTTATAATTCTAATCTTCTTTGTGACACCAATGCCAGATGAGACTTTCATCGGTGCACCTGCGGGTGCTTTATCCCTTCGTTAAATTGTTATACCGTGGGTTTTGAAAATTAATCTTGGGGCTATTGCAATTTATAGGCTCAGGCAGAGAGAGAGAGAGAGAAGGAAAGAGCCAAGAGAATTTATTTTGTAGCAATAAATTTATTCAATGGGTTAATTTGATTTATGTAAATGAAATTAATGGGAATTGAACAGTTTTACGCTTCTTGTTTGATGTCCTCGGAAATTAAGCGACATAGCGAAATTTCAGAAGAAAGCTTTTTTGTAGCTCTTGAAATTCTCTACAAAAAAGGTATCTACAAAAATTTCGCTATCTCGCTTAGTTTCCGAGATCCCTATCAAGAAAAATTGCAATAAAATTTTGAAATTGTAACACCAAAAAAAAGGAAATTTTCATGTCAGCAGTTTTGTGAAAATATCTCGGAAACTAAGCGAGATAGCGAAATTTTTGATTGGACCTTTCTTGAAGGTGTTTTCCTGTTCTCCAAATAAGGTTTCTATAACGTTTCTGTATCTCTACTCAATTCTGAGATATTCTAATTTGAGTGAAAAATTGCAAAATACCTGTTTTTTAATGTTTTCTTTTTCTCTTTTTATTGATGGAAAAATTTGAGGCGAAAAAAAAAAATTGTGAAGAATTTCTAGCACGATGAACGTTTGTTTATCCATGCCATCGTGGAATTGTAAGCGAACGATAAAGAAAAACAGAAACTGCGGGATTAAAGATAACAAGTCTATATGCCTGTGTGTACCTTTACTTTTTAGCAAAAGAAGAAGAAGAAGAAGAAGAAAAAGAGAGAGAGAAAAAAAGGCGAATTGTTAAAAAAACACACAGAAGAATGAGAAAAAAACAGAAGACACTGGTAGAGTGCGATGATCGAGAGCGATTAAACCGATAGAATTCGCTTATGTAAACAGCCAACCAGAACCCCAACGGCTCTCGATCTCTCTCTCTCTCGTATCCACTCTGAGTTAATACAGGAGGAAATTCTTTTTTTGATTTGTCTAGAATAAACTTTACCCAGCTGGATATAACCTGCAGGGAGAAAAAAAAAGAAGATGAGAAAGCATCAACAGTATAATTTTATCGTTCAATTATCACAACCAGGACCTGAACTGATTTGAAGAAGAATATTATTAGGGATAAAAGTGGTGGATTGTTTTAAGTCTAGTGTCTAGACTTGAATTGTTATTCTTTTGATATTGTTACCACGTGCCTAAATTTTGGAATTTAATACGACGAAATTCCGGATTTTATAGGGAAATTTTATGGTATAATTTGGTGATCATTTTTATTGGGAAATTTTGGGTTAAAATTGAGGCAAAATGTGAATTTTGAAGGAGATGGAATTTTTATTATGATTTTAATGAAAAGCTGAGGGAATTTTGAGGGAACAACACGTGTCAGAATGAATTTCCTCAAAATTTTCGAAATTCTGAGGATGTTTTTACAAATGAATAGTTATAAAAAAATCACGAAAGACCTTTTTTCTCCAGAGAATCAAAAATTTTGGATGCCCTTTTAAAAATGATATTTTTTTTACAATTTTCTGAATTTTTTCATAATTTTTGTCTGTGCAGTTTATGAGATATGAATTATCAAAGTTACTGAAAATAGCGGTGTTGGGGATGAAACGCCCTAAATCAGACAGAAATAACGAAATTACTGTAAAACCACACGGTTGAGCCATTATTTAAAAACAATTGACGGAGAGAGCAGCATTTTAACTAAATAATAGAAGAAAAAAATATTAAATTCACCGTATAGTTATTGAGAAATTTTAATTAGAAGGTAGTCGTAACTATTCGCCTCTCTCTCTATCTCATGCATGTGATAGAAAATTAATGTAAGAAAAAAATCGAGAAAAAAAAAATTATATTCACAAGCTGAAGATAGGACTTTCGAATAGTTTAATCACTTTTTCGGGTAAATTGAAGCACATTTTCCCGAATTATCAGCAATTAATTGGAAACTCACCTACAAATCCTCATTTTTCTTTTTCACTGAGCTTTTTAAAGCTCAGTACCTAAACTTGAATTGTTATTCCGCCAATATTGTTACCACATGTTGTATTTTCACGTTCAATCCACTGAAATTCCACATTTAATTGTGCAATTTTTTCAACATTCTAATTTATTGATCATCGATTAATCTTCAAGATAGCAAAATTGTGAAATTAACTGTAAAAATTTTAGCGACTTCTATTTTGGATTAATTTCATCATTAAAAATCATCGAAAAATTCACTCGATGCTTCATTAATTTTTTTTTTCATGAATTATTCAACATCTCTTTTTATTTATGAATTCTGAAGAATATTCATCACTCGATTTTTTTTTTCGACTATTCAAATGTTTTATTAATGCACAAACATTAAGCATTTAATAAGTAATTAAATGATTGATTGCATGAAAAATTCGCGAGTAAATGCAGTAATGTAACAAAGCTGTCATTCTGTTGGAACTCTTCCGCATTGTCAGAATCCTATGGGGTTTAATGGTTCGGATAACTTATGCAAGCTCTTGATCCTAACTTGTGTCTTCGTAAAACGTGATTTAACACCCCGCATATTTGTGATACACACAGTGAAAAACACATCATATACCAGTTTCTTTCATGCTTTGACTATTTATTCTCTCTCTGTGTTTTCTACTTGCGTAGGAAACAAATGAAGTACAGGAATAAAAGATGAAGAGGTGAAGATTCTGTGAAATATCTCTTCATCTCTCGATGGAAGAAAAAGAAAATGTTTCTAAAAATTCCACAAACACTTTTATCCGGATATCTATCAGGCGAGTAGGTTTAGGAGAAAATGTCAAGATACCTTTTTCGTAGAGAATTTAATTCTCTATAAAAAAGGTCTCCTGGTAAATTCCCGTAACCCCAACAGTTTACGAGATCCTTTTAAAATAGAATCCTGATGTCAAATTAATCTGTAAATGCAGTGAAAATATGTATGGGAGATCAAAAAATGATCTGGGATTTTTTTTAAGGTGAAGGAGTTTTCAAAAAAATCCGAAAAAATTCAACAACAAGCTCCCAATATTGCAGCATCTTCTCAAATTTTTTCAGATTTTTTTAACGAGTCCTTGACCCCTAAAAAAAATTCTGGATCATGTTGCTACAGAGGTCTATTATGATCCTTTTTTCCCTGGTTTTTTCGTCTCTTCTACTTATTCTTCGCATTTTTTCTCGTGTAAAAACAAACGAGATGTAGAATTGAAATAGAGATAATACTGGAATCTCATCTCTTTTCTTGAACTCAGCATTTTCTCTGGACAATTGTAGACTAACATTGAAGTGCACATGAGATAGAGGGCGTATATGGTGTGTGCGTACACGGGCGATTTGCATTCTGGCTGCTCTTCCTTTTATTTATTTTTTCCTCTCTATATATATATATATATATAAATATATACATATATTTCTTCTCATTCTTTTTTGAAATCTTCTTTTTTTATCTTCATTTTCTGCTTCTTCCTTTCACCCGTTCAAGCGTTAGGCACAAAGACCGACTTCAGGGTTACCAAGAACTCACTTGGCACCCGTGTTTTTCCTATCTCCCCCCCCCCCCCCCACCCCCCCACCTCATCCCCCTTCCACCTAACTTTTCCTTATGATTTTAGCCGTCAATGACCCCAACTATTAACTCATTTTTGCTCTCCCCCCCACTCCTCATTTTTTTTCCTCTCATTTGATGTTTTTTTTTTAAAAAGCAAAATTAATGGCAAATTTTTTAATAAATTTTTTAAATTTTTTTCTCTCCCTTCTCTCTTTTTCTTCTTTTTCTCTGTCTTTCTCTTTTTTTCTCTCTCTCTTTTGATCAAAGATCAAAATAAAATTGAAAATTGCGTAGGATTTTTTTTTTTAATAAATAAATTGATTTGATTGGGGAATCGATAATGATCGAAATGAATTTTAATGTAATTTCAATGTAACTCTACTAATGACTTTAATCTCATTAACTACTGAGCAGTTGGCCAATACTCCTTTTACTCAGGGCATTAGATACATTGAGAATAAAAAATAAAAATAAATTAAAAAAAAAAAAAAGAAGAAATTATTGATACGTAACCAGATGCCTCCCAAGGGCATTAAAATCGTAAGCTTGCAAGAGAGCAAAAGTGCACATATGGTGTATTAATTTTAATCTTAACGATTTCATTGAAATTTTATTCTATTTGGCTACACTCTCGAGTCAATGGAAATTTAAATTTGAATGCAGTGGTACTAGTTGAATTAAGGGGAATTTTTTTGCAGCTATTTTTAAGAGGATATTCAATTTTCGGGGAAATCGATTTTATTGAATCAGAAGTTTTTTGAGGATATCTTGGAGTCTAAGTGAGATAGAGCGATTTTCATAATTATTTTTTGTAGTTTTTGAAGATATCTATGAAAAAAGTGCATTATAAAAATTCATACCGAATTTCAAAAAAAAAAAAAAAAAAAAAAAACAGATTATAAAACATTCGTAAAATAATCATTTTGAAATCGATTTTTTTTCAACTTTTTCTTCAGCGAATTTCTACAAAACTGATGAAGATACGTCTTTTTTAACCCAGTTTTTTTTTGTAGAGAATTTCAGGAGCAAAAGAAAAGGATTAAGCCAAAAAAGGCGTATCTCCATGTTTCTTCAGTAAATATCTCTGAAAATGATGAAAATACGCTTTTTTTTGTTGAAAATTTCAAGAACTGGGAAAAATTAGAGAAAAAAGAGCGCATCTCCATTATTTTCCGAAATATTTTTTCAAAAATTAGTGACAAAAAAGCACTAAATATATTTTTCATTTCAATAATTCTGATTTTTACGAAGCTTCTAAAAACTTCGTAGTACCTCTAAATACGAAAAAATAATAATAATAATAATTTTCGATTTCTCTTTCAATTTCCAGACTTATGTAAAAATCTTTCCTCTCATAATTTGTAATTTTGGAAAAATAAAAAGCAAAATACATTGAAAAATCATGTTATTGAATTCACAATCCGCATTTTTCTGGCAAAAATTTCAAGTGCTGAAAAGGAAAATTGGAAGGAAAAGGGCGTATCTCCATTATTTTTCGAGATATTCTTCAAAAACTTGTAATGAACCTTTTTGAACCTCAGTCTCTCTAATTTATTTATCAATTTATTTTGAATTTATTCATTTAATTAATTTTACTGCAATTTTGTAATTTTACTCCAAATTCTAATTTCTTTTTCGGTGAATTTTCTATTGTTACCTTTTTCATGAATTCAATAATCTTTCACTAATTACTGAAGTTTTTCATTAAATTACTAATCATTTTCATTAATTACCAAACGCACAACTTTTTGAAAAATTCATTGTCTATTTTTTTTTATTTTTAGAC
This sequence comes from Aleiodes alternator, assembly GCA_963921955.1. Taxonomy (NCBI): domain Eukaryota; kingdom Metazoa; phylum Arthropoda; class Insecta; order Hymenoptera; family Braconidae; genus Aleiodes; species Aleiodes alternator. The sequence continues at coordinate 5,039,241 of OY998099.1, read as the reverse complement.
TCGTATAAAAATCCTTTCCTCGTTAATTCTGCGTTCAAAAAAAAAAAACGAAAAAGAAATACATGAAAAATCGTGAGATTGAATTTACAACTCTCATGATTTTTTTATTCGGGCTATTTTATGATCGACCACGTTAACCATATTGTGAACAGTACAATGGGTTACTTGGGTGGCCCCCATCGAGGCAAGTCCGAGTGATCTACAGTGAAAAAGAGGAAAGTGAAAAAAATTGCACTGCAAAAAATTTATTCTTTATTCCACGAGAAAATAAAAAAAAAAAAATTCCACGAGAAAATAAAAAAAAAATTTCACGAATAAATTTCTAACTAAATCGAAGAATTTCAGTTCAATTCAAATTTAAAGTGGAAAATAAACGCGGAAGCAATGATGATTGAACTCTCTCTCTCTAGTGGGATGAAGAGGAGGAGGGGAGGGGGAGGAGGAGAATGCTCACATGGACAAAACTGAATTGAGAAGCCACGCCAAGCAGTTGTTACAAGTCTCCGGCAATTTGCCCAACGGCCACAAAGATATATCTCGATTAAGATCTCCTCTGACATGCGAGTCACGATACGTCATAATCAAATGCACAAAACGAAAAAAAAAAAAAAGAAGAAAAAAAAATCTATGTATGCGGCAAATATACATTTTGTTTGTTCACCCTAAATTTACATGGCCAAAAGGGGTCGTAGTTTTAGCGTACGGGTCATGTCACTTTATGAATGATTCATTCATAAAAAATAAAGATGAAAATTACGAGACGAGTGTAATACTAGAGGAGAGTTCAATTTTTGTTTGCGGTTTATTTTTTTGCATTATGTGGTTTAATAGAGGTTTATTTTCTATTGAAAAGGAGATGGATGAATTTTTTTGTTGATGATTTTGATGAAAAAATGAGAAAATTTGAAATCAAAAGAGAGGAGTCAGGATTGATTTGTTGAGAAATTTTTAAATTCTGGAGAGATTTTTGGAAAAATGTTTGAAAATGATGAATTCTTGAGATAATTACACAAAACTTTTTTTTGAGAGAGAATTTGAATAATTTTTTAAAAAATTTTTATTATAATTTTTTTTGTTCATTTTTTCTATGAAAAAATTGAATCATTAAAATTTTGAACATTCTTCGAATTTATTTGGAGGGAATTGGGTAGAAATGAGGATTTTGAATGGAGATGGAATTTTTTTGGTGATTCTCTTGAGAAGATGAGAAAATTTGAGATGGAAAACACGTGTTAGAATTAATTTTCTCAAATTCTGGAGAAATTTTCGGGAAAATCTTTGAAAATAGTGGATTTATGAAAAAATCACGAATAAGGCTCTTTTATAGAAAATTCAAATAAAAAAAAGGGTTTCTTGTGAATTTTGTGTAAATCCATGATTTTCAAAGATATTTACAAAATAAATCTTTTGAAATTCGCTAGTGTAATTCTAGAAATTCTCATTTTCTTCTCATGATGAAGTTGAATTATGAAAATTTCAACGATTTTCCGAATTTATTGGAGGCAATTGTTGCAAAATTAGGGGTTTTAAGTGTAGCAGTTTTTTTATGATGATTTTACTAAAAATCTGCGAAATTTTGAGATGTAAAACGTGTTTTTGCACAAATTTTCTAACAAATTCAAAAATTCTTGAGACACTTTTTTAGAGATTTCCAAAAATAATGGATTTATGAAAAAATGACAAGATACCTTTTTTTCTACACAATCAAATCCTCTACAAAAAAAGTTCACTTCACAAATTCTCCTAAACGCAATATTTCCTGCAATATCTTTAAAATAATAAACCCCCCTCCCTCTTCAAGGATCAAATTTCACTCCACCTGATTCCAAAAACAGCTTCATCCGCCCCCGAATAAAAATTAATTTTAAATCCTCTCTCAAATCGTAATTCAATGAGATTCACATTGAAATACCATTGAATGAAATTTCTAAATTCATCTGAATGTGTGAAGACTCTCCTGGCATCAAGCAAAACCATACAACCTTGAACAGAAAACTACTGAGAGAATAAATACAAAATTAGGTTTCTGCTAAATTGAAATCTAGGAGAATTGTGTGTGGAAGTCAGTGTGTAAACGCCACTGAATACTCAAGATGTTTGGACTGCCACTGTACATTATTATCGAGGTCGGTCATGCCTGTTCGACAATGAACCAGTTGGTTTTTTTTTTTTTTTTCAAACGATATTCGTGTATACTCAACAGCCACTTGGATGTTATCCAAGATGAATTTTTCAACAAGAATTCTTTGTTCAAGCATCTTTCTAGGGTCCAAAAAAAGTGGAAAAAATTGGAAAATCAAAGGATGCTTCTTTGAGCCACAAACATTTTTCCTAAAAAAACACGAAAAATAAATTGAAATTACGTCAAATGCTAAAAAAAAAATTTTAGGAACAATTTTTTTTTTTTTAATTTTTTTTGAAGATATCTTGAAAACTAATGAAGATACGCCTTTTTTACCCTGAACTGGGTTTTTAGCTCTTGAAATTCTCCACAAAAAAGGTCTCCACCAAAATTTCTCTATCTCGCATGAATTCGAAAATATTTTTTAAAAAATTGCAAACCCCTTATTTTTGAATGAAAAAAAAAAGTTTTTTGATTGTCTGTCAATTTGAATCACTGAGAATTTGATAAATTCATTTTATCCAAAGGGATCCGATGAAGTGCCCCCTGCTGGCCCGGAGGGCCCCTCAGAGGAATCAATTATGAAGGCTCTTAAAAAGGAACCGCACGCTTTTTTTTTTTTTTACTCATTTTCTAGTTCAGTGGGATCTGACAAGATGTTTGCTTAGGGATAATTGATAGCAGAAGTTAACTCACCATTAAACTTCCCCCAACGAAAAGAAGAGAAAAAAAACGAGCAAAATGCGGCAACCACCAAAAATCAAATTAAAAGGCTGAATTATAATGATAATAATAGTAAGAGAGCCTGATAGTGAATCATTTCAGAAGTGATATTGGAATAAATTCTCCCACGAGATAGAAATTAATGAAATAAAATTGATGATTTGTGATTATGCAAAAGCTCTCCCCCTTTTTCATTCACTCTAATTTTACTTGACAGATTATTCTAAATGCAGACTAATATGGTTTTAACAAACACATCACAATGAATTTTAATTAATTGACCCTATAAATGATTACACCTCATGGACAATTGTACAATTGTGTGTAATACCCATTTTCGAGATGATTGTAATTGAAAATGAGAATAATTTGGATTATTTGAATGAAAAAGAGGGAAATGGAATTTAAGTGAGATGCAGCAATTTAAATAATGATCTGTTTTATGGAATTTCAAGTGTTATAAAGAAAGGTAATTATCAAAATAGCTTCATCTCGCTTGAATTCCGCAATATTCCTAGAAAATTAATGAAGAAATTAAGGTAGTATCTCAGAGTATGTTTGATAAAACAGAAAAAATGAGGATTTGTAGGATAATTTCCAATTAATTGCTGATAATTCGGGAAAAAGTGCTTCAATTCACCTGAAAAAGGGCTTCAGCCATTCAAAAGCTATATCTTCAGCTTGTGAATTTAATTTTTTTTCCTCGAATTTTTTTTACATTTCTAATCTCCGATCACATGCATGAGATAAAGAGAGAGGCAAATAGTTACGACTACCTTCTAATTAAAATTTCTCAATAACTATACAGTACATTGAATATTTTTTTCTTCTATTATTTGGTTAAAATGCTGTTCTCTTCGCCAATTGTTTTTAAATAATAGGTCAACTGTGTGGTTTTATAGTAATTTCGTTATTTCTGTCTGTAACTTTGATAATTCGTATCTCATAAACTGTACGAACAAAAATTCCGAAAAAATTCATGAAAATTGTTCAAAAATATCATCTCCAAAAACTTTAAATTTTCCGCTATATCAAAAATATCTTGGAAAATAAGGAGTTTTACTTAGAATCCTCTTTCGTACAAAACCCCAAAATCTCCGAAAAACTTCTTATCAAAATCGCTCTATCTCCCTCAATTTTCTAAATATCCTCGAAAAACCCCCAATAGCATAAAATAATCCATAAATTTCACCTGAAAATAATTGTAATTGAAAATGAAAACAATTTGAATTATTTAAAAACAAGAAGAAGCTGAAAATTTTTAACTGCAGAGAATTTAAAGACGCTATAAAATACTTTATAGCCACGGGTCTACATAGTGACTCCCTTATTTTTTTTCAATTCTTTATTCTCTCCATTTCTCCTCTCTTTTCTCTTATTTTCTCTCCTCCACCAACTCGGTTTTGTCTTCCTTTTTCTGCCTCTTCTTTAAAACATAAATGTCAGTGGCTGAGATGCGTTGCCTGTGTGTTGTTTCGATAATGCGACAAAAGATCGGATTGATGGCAAATGTTAAAGTCGTTTGAATTTACTTCAATATGAGTGGCTGCCTCTTTTTTTGATTTTTTTTTTTTTTTTGCACATATGTGTAAATATGTGTGTGTGTGAGAGAGTTTTGTACCGATGAATCACAAGTGAGGAGAACTCAATGACAAAGAGAGTTAGGCCTCTTAAGGTGCTTGGAAATGAAACAACGAGGAACTTTGTGTCATGAAGTTCATGACCTGTTTTTCAAACTGTCAGAAGAAGAGGCGAATAGGAATTTAAAAGATATTTTGTTATTGCATATAAAATCTTGAGAGTGGATATTAAATATTCTTTCTTGCAACGTTTGAAGACAGCGTGTCCAAACAAACTGATGAAACGTATAAATTTAAGTATTTTCTTTTACGAGATAAAAATAACATTTTTTTTTTTTTTTGAAGAGAGCTTGAAGAATTTGCAGGAAGAGCTTTTTTTACAATTTTTTTTTCAAAATTTCTTCCAGATTTAATTCAGTAGTGGAGAGGTAAACTGGGATGAGTCGATGGTTTTTTTAAAGAATATATGGAAACACGCTCTTTTTGTTGGAATTCTGTTTTGGAGAGAATTTGTAGATCTAGAAAACGGGATTAGGACAAAATTTAGCTATTTTTTTGTTAAATTTCGCTTTGATTCCGAGATGTTTTCAAAAAAACGAAAAAAAAATAGATTTTTCTCCTTTATTTCTTCACTACTGAATTTTTCCAGTTTCTTTGAAAATATCTCGGAAACCAATGGAGATACGCCCTTTTCCGTCTTAGAACTATTCTGTAGAAAATGTTAAGAGCTACCAAAAAGGATTGAAGCAAAATTGCCCTATCTCGCTTAGTTTCCAAAATATCTTTAAAAAACGAAGAAAAAGTCAATTTATCCTCGTTTTCCTTCATTTCTTCACTTCTGAAATTTTCTTATTACGTTTCTAAAAGGATCTCGGAAACTAAGCGAGATACGATAATTTCCAAAGAGACCTTTTTTGTACCTCCAAAAGTTCTCTACAAAAAACAATTCCTCTAAAATAGCGCTATCTCCCTTACTCTCCGAGCTATCAATCAAAAACTCATAAAAAACCACAATTCCCAGATTTACCCATTGTGTTTCCCCTCAAAATAACATCGAAAGAAAGAGTTTTTACGCGATCGTTAATCCACCCCCCTCCCTTAAAAAAAATCATATCCACATGAAACACTTTGTGCCATCGTGTCTTGGAGGAATGCATCAAATGGGTCCATTGACCGATGCGTTCATAAACTCGGACCTCCATGGTAGACCTCGGCCATTTAACGACGTTTTTTGCTTTTGGTCCTCCCCCTCCCTCTCCGTCTAAATATCAACGACCCCTGTGGCCAACTACACTCATTCCCTCTTCTTCTTCTTTCTTTATTCGCCCCCCCCCCTCTCCCTGTGGACCGCAAACAACTGGGCAAATGCAGCACGTGCCCAAGTCAACGTTGGCCCTTCACGAAAAAAATCCTCTTTATCTCGTTTTCTCTTTGGAGGCCCTTCTTTCGGCGAAACTTGGGGGCCAAAAAGATGGAGAGTAAATTACGCGTGGATTTTTTAAGCCTAAAGGATGAGCATCAAGTGTCTTTGGATTTACAGGTTGAGCTTGAAGCGTGACACACAATCTGGTTTTAAAAAAATGAAAAGTGTGAAAAATGAAGAATTTTACGTTTTTTTTTTTGACGAATCGATGAGCCATTAAAAGTTTCTTGAAGATATCTTGGAGGTTAAGCGAGATAGAGCAATTTCTACAGGAATATTTTTTGTAGAGAATTTCAGGAGCTGCAAAAAAGGATTCGGGTAATATTTTTCTATTTCGATTAGTTTCTGAGATATTTGCATAAAAAACTGGTGAGAAAATTAAATTAATTTTGAAATAACATTTTTTAATTGTAATTTTATCATCAGTTTTTCGAGAATATTTCGGAAATTGAGCGAGATAGAGCGATTTTTATGAAATTGTTTTTTTATAGAGAATTTTAAGAGCAAAAAGGAATTCGAGTATAATCGCTCAATTTCCCTTAAATTCTGAGATAGTTTAAAATAAAAATCAAGGAAAAATTGAATGAATTTGAAAACTTTAAATTCTTCATTTTATTCTATCATCATTTTTCTTAAAGAATATCTCAGAAATTGAGGGAGATAGAGCGATTTCGCACTAACCCTTTTTTTTGTAGCTCTTAAAATTTTCTACAAAAAAATAATTCTGTTAAAATCGTTTCTATCTCGCTTAGTTTCCAAGATATTCTCAAAAATCTCCAGAAAAATTCAGTCACTAAAAAAATCCACAAAAATTCTGGCAAAATAAATACCCGAACATTCTAGCAATGGAATGAAATTTCAATTATTTGTTTGAAAACATAATAAATTATCCTTCCTGTTTTCTTGGTACTTATTTGTTCCTCCTGAGGACAAAAAAAATCGATCCATCACCGCCTGACAAAGAAGAGTAACCTCAGAATTTAAAATCAGTACAAAAAAGATGAAAAAAATCTCAACAAAAAAAAAAAAAATGAAAAAAAAAAGAGGAAACAAGAGAAAAAAAGTGTTAGATGTAAGTTGATCGACAATTAGCAAGTTAGCGGAGTTCTCCCACGCGAAGAACTCATAAATCATGGCATTAGAGCAATGAGACAGGCCAAGTGAAACGAGATCGCATCGTTTTCGTTTCACTACACCAGTGAGTGGTTTGGATGATGTCACATGTGTCTTTGAAGAACATTGTGAAAAGGGAATAGAAGCAGCGGAGAAAAACGGGGCAAAATGGGCCATTAGAGCATCATGATTCAATTTTATTTTCTCTGAATGACGTCACGGAAAAAATCGGAAAAAATTGAGAAGATGCTCCAAAATGTAGATTTTTTAATGATTTTTTTTTCTCAAAGTCCTTCACTCAAAAAAAAAATTCCAAATCATTTTTAAACATCTGGTCCATTTTGCCCCCATCTTCCCTATAAATACGAGTCACGAATGCCTGATTTTCTGTCCTCGAACTTCACATACGCAGCATTTCAACGATAATACTTCTTTTTTTTTTTCTCGTTTTCTTTCTTCATGCAAAGGATTTATTTACTCGATTGAATTATTATTTTTTATTTTTAGGAAATGAGAAATGAAGGATAAATCTCTTCATTTAATGAATAAAAGTAATGTGTAATCTGGCGCCAGATATACGAGGATTTAATCAGTGATACTGACGCACTCTGCCATGGATTATTACGAGGTACATTCGTTTTTATTCATGAAAAAAAAGAAACTTTTTAGTACTCTCTTCGGTTGCACGTGGCCGGATCAAAGACCGAGACCTTAACCCCAAACGCGGGTTTCTATCTATCTCGCGATTCTGGCGCGCCTCCCACAATTCAATTATCCGATATCAGAGGACTATTTTTACCTCTTTTTTTTTTTATTGAGAAGAAGAAGGAGAAGAAGATGGACTTGAAAATTGGAGGTGGAGTCAAAATCTTTTGATATTTAAAAGGCAATGAGGTTTAGGGGAAAATGTCAAGAGACCTTTTTTGTAGAGAATTAAATTCTCTTCAAAAAAGGTCTCCTGGAAAAATCTCGTAAATCTGATATTTTCAGAGATGCACATAATTTTCCTTTCTTTGACGATTTCATCCGATTTTTCAAGAATTTCAAGTTTTCAGAAAAACCAATTTCATTTTTGTGATCAGTTTTTTTGGAATATTCGGGCAACTAAGCGAGATAGAGCGATTTTACACGAACCCTTTTCTGTAGAGAATTTTGAGGGCCATAAAAGGAGATTGGGGTGAAATTGTCCTATCTTGCTTAGTTTCCGAGCTATTTTCAAAAAACTGATAATGAAAAATAATCGATTTTTCTGGAAATTTTCGTGGTTTCAATTTTTTTTTGTTCTCCTTTCTCCGATTGAACGTAATAGCTTTGACACAGATCTTACAGCACATTTTTCTCCTGTTTTCTCGGTTTTTTGTTGACTCTGCGGTTCTCCAAGAAAGTAGATTTATTAAATCCAAACAGAAACTGAAACCAATCAGGCCGAGTGACTAAATGTATCAGCTTCCCTCTTTTTTCTCTTAGGCTCGAGTCATCAAAACCCATTGGCTTTTAGTCAGATGTGAACGAACGAAGCGGGATTTGCCTCCACTACATGCCAACTTGCTGAGGACTTGAAGAAGATAGGCGCCTAACTGACTGCCATTGATCGAGCGTACGGGGGCTGGTTACCACGAAATACTTGGAATCAATCGTATGGTAGACGTCAAATGCTGTAGACATTGATTCTTCTGATTTTATAAAATCGAAATTGACCAAGTGAAATTTTGAAGAAAAAAAGGGGGCAGTGTCCTTTGTGCGTCATGACGTCTTATTTTAACAGGTATTAGCTTCGATGGAGTAGAAAAATTCCGGGCAAGGGAATAAAAGGGGATTAAGGTGATAGGGAAGAGTGGGGCAAAATGGATCTGCATATCAAAATGATTCGAATTTTTTTTGGCAATGAAGAAATGACGGAAGAAATTTGAAGAAAATCACCAATAATGTTTACATATTGGAGTATTTTCTTGAATTTTTTACAGAATTCTTCATCAAGTGCTTCATGCTGGAAAAAAGCCATGAATTATGGTGTTATGGAGGTCCATTTTGATTCATTTTTACCTATCTCAGTGAAGTCGAGTACAGTGAACCCCTTATTTTTTGATGCTGTATCAAAGATGATATTTTTTTGCATTTTTCTGAATTTTTTCATAATTTTTACAAAGTTACTGAAAATAGAGGTGGTGGGGATTAAACGCCCTAAATCGGATAGAAATAACGAAATTCCTAAAAAACTACACGGTTGACCCATTATTTAAAAACAATTAGCGAAGAGAACAGCATTTTAACCAAATAATAGAAGAAAAAAATATTCAATTCACCGTATAGTTATTGAGAAATTTTAATTCGAAGGTAGTCCTAACTATTTGCCTCTCTCTCTATCTCATGCATGTGATAGGAGATCAATGTGAAAAAAATACGAGAAGAAACAAATTATATTCACAAGCTGAAGATATGACTTTCGAATAGTTTAATCACTTTTTCGAGTAAATTAAAGCACATTTTCCCCGAATTATCAGCAATTAATTGGAAACAAGCCTACAAATCCTCAAGTTTCCCTCTTTTATCAACCGTACTCTGAGACACTACCTTAATTTCACCTCAAGAAAAACCTGCAATTCCTTTTTTTTCAACAAAAAAAATAAATATTTATCGGAATTAGTTGAACCGTTAGATTCACAGTACGACCTTGAACCGCAACTATTTTGAGATTGCCACGAGCAGACTGGTTGGCTGTGTAGTTTCTTTTTTTTTTTTTTATTCATCATTTCACTCCATCAAAAAAAAAAACGTTTATTTTTATTTTCTCACTTTTTTCTCTCTTCCTTTTTTTTTTAAATCTCGCCTCTCTCTCTCCTCTCCCGGATGAAGCCTCAACATTTCAATTTTCCCACCGCAGAATAAATATTAAAGGAAAAAAAAGCCATTTCGTTGACACTTTATAGGACACTGTGCATACCGCAGAATGAACGAAATAAAAATACAAACTCCTTGAGATCCGGTGGCCGTGAAAATTCATACCTCTCTGTAAGGACACACACACGTATATATGTATATGTGGAGAATCGAAAGTCGTAGGCCAGTGAGCAGAGAACATTAACTTGGGGAATTTATACGGTTTTACGCAGGTGAGATCTCTATTGTTCAATAATTATTGGATTTTCTTGTTATGAATTTTAGAGTTTTCAGGTTTCCAGGGATAAGGCGAAGATTAAAAAGGAGAAAAAAAGGTGCAGATAGTGTGGATCCTTGGAATTTAAGTCTCTGGTGTGAATTTCCAGGATTAGATTCATGAGAAGGGGCTGATCATTTTTTATTTCTTGAGAAACAATATTTTTAAGCAAAACCATGTTTTTCTTATCGTAAAAAGAGATGAAGTGAGACTCTTTAATTTTCGTGTTTTATATTAGGAAAATGGGGAGAAATCTGTGGAAATATTTGAGATAGGATTCTTCTGATGATTTCGTGGCGAGGAAAGGAATGAGCTGAGGAAATTTCCGTTGAAAAACCGGTTAAAATTAATTTTTGAGAATTGTTTGAAAATTTGACTTTTTCATGGGAAAGGTAGAGAAGTTGAAAAATCTCAGTTCTTTTAAAGATATCTTCGGTTCTATTGGTCGTAACGTGAAAATTCCAAATGGAGGTAAAAGATGAAATCATTTGCCATTGATTTATGTGGTTTTAATAAAAAAAAATGTAGATTTTTCAAATTTTCATTGGCTATTTTATGAAAATCAGTTTTTGCATCATAAATATTTCAACAGTCGAGACTTTCTTTTCAAAACCCCATAAATCGATGGCGAGTGAGCTCATCTTTCACCTTCATTCGGAATTTTCACCCTACGACTAATAAAATCGGAAATATTCACAAAAAACTGAAACTTTTCAAAAATGTAATGAAAAATCGAAATTTTTCAAAATTCTAAAAATTAATGCTGACGCATCATTTCCACCCGGAAATGCCTCAGCTTCCCAACATAATCATGAAAAAATAATCATGAACCCTTTCATGTATCCCTATTTACTCCACTTTACCAAAATTCAACACAGAAAAACTATATTCAATAATTACGTCTAACTCATTCCGAAAATACCTCGAAAACGTCTAAATTTTAGAGCATTCATGAATGAACTTTTTCTTGTGAAGAATTAAATTCTCTAGAAAATTGTTTTTTTTCCTTGCTTTTCCCCTGCATCTTCTCATTTCAGAGATATTTTCAAAAATACACGCAATTTCTCTCAATTCCTCGAATTCACAAAAAAAAAGGATAAAATTCTAGATTCCTGGATTCATTAAAGCTCCAATGACTCACAATTTTCACCGTTAAAACCGCATAATTAGTGAGGTTTGATCCTTCCGTGCGATTTTTTCTCCTCCGAATTAAAAGGATGCGTCATTTTCAAGCGTTCCAAGATGACTAAGATTTCATGAAAAAAAAATTAAAAAAATGCATCCAAAGATTCACTTCAGTCTAATCAAATCCAATTAATCTCAAGTGATGAATCAATTATCTGTTACTCTATTCACAAGAAAATCAATGAAATCCATCGATCTCTCATTTAAACTATCGCAAAGTTCTGCGAACTGGAATTTATTTCCTTGAGCTGTAGCTATTAATCACTCGTTTCAATTTTCCAGTGAGCAGGTGTTTACAATTTAAAAAAAAATTAGCAAATTGCAAGGTTCTGGGAAACAGTATCTATTAAACTGCGGTTATAACAAAATTTATTTTTCTTGGGGAACTGCCAAGTGCACGACACAGTCGTGCACTTTTCATCTGGAAACGTCACGATCTTTATTTTTTTTTTATAGAAAAAAAATAGAGGGCAGAGTAACTGTTTGTGGACACTGCACCTTTTTTCGGACACTTTATATCCAAATTTGAATGTGAATCATTTTATACGGAGGGAAAATCAGGGCAAAATGGACCTGCAGATCAAAGTGATTCGGGGTTTTTTTTGAAAAGAAGGAGTCTTCAGAAAAATTCGAAAAAATTCACTGACAAAGGAAACATTTTGGATCATTTTCTCAATTTTTTTCAGATTTTTTGGCAAAGTCCATCACTTTGAAAAAAAATCATGATCATTTGGACTTGGAGGTCCATTTCACCCCTGTTTCATCTATAATTACATTAAAAGTTTGAATTCGTAGGGGGAACCGGGGCAAAATGGATTTTTTGGGTCTAAACTGTTTCGGATTTTTGTAAAAAGTGAAACAGTCTACAAAAAAAAATTGAAAAAAATTTATCGCCAATGTCGACATATTGAAGCATCTCCTCAATTTTTTTTCAGATTTTTTCATAAATTATTTCACTCCGAAAAAAATTCCTGAATCATATTGTCATGGAAGTTCATTTTGCCCTATTCTCTCCTATAATTATGAAAATTTCAAAAATCTATAAAAATATGATTCTGAATGAAGAATTTTTTTTTATATGAAAAAAGATGCAAAGTTGGCAAAAAGTGGTATTTTTACCCTAAATCCATAAAAATTTGCCAATACTTTTCCTTGGACCATCTAATTTTTTTTATTTATCGAATGAGAAACGTCATTTCTATATTAAGAAGTGAAGAGTCTATTGAATTATTTTTATGCTATTGTAAATTCAATTCTTCCCATGCATTGGCAAGCTGCGGAAGTCGCATCTATCAAATCTATTCATTGTGCGTAGAGGGATTTCGTCATTGGTGAAACAATTTCCAAGAGTCGATGCCCAGAATGCCAAAATAACCTGTGGGTATTATTGACGGATGACGGCAAGGAGTCATTCATAAAAAAAAAAAATTCAATCAATCATCGTATTCATTTTTTTTTCACTTCAAATGTTTTTTATGGTCCATTCTAAAGATTTTTTATTAATTAGTTCTCTTTTTTTTTACTGATTTTTTTAACATCAGGTCATTTTAATGATCATTTTCAATGGAATATCTCAGTAAATGGCGGAAATGCGCCTTTTCGAATCTAATGAAGCTCTTGAGATTCTGTACAAATGAAGAATAGGGGAAAAAGGGCTTATCTCCATTATTTACCGAAATTTCTTCAAAAATCTGTTGAAAGAAAAAAAGCCTTTTTTTGTTTTGACTCTTCACTGCTGAATTATCTTAAAGATATCTCGGAAAATATTGGGTGTAGGAGAATTTACCAGGAGACCTTTTCTGTAGCTCTCATTCTTCTCTAAAAAAACGGTCTCCGCAAAAATTACGCTATCTCGCTTAGTTTCTGAGATATCTTTTGAAATCTGATGAAGGAAGAGGTGAAATAGAAAAAATCGAATTCATCTTTGTGATTATTTCCAATAGAATATCTCGGAAACTGATACGCCCTTTTCATTTGCATCGTTCGTTGTAGAGAATTCCAAGAACTATACAAATGAGAATATTGCAAAAGAAGATTAGGGCAAAAAGGGCGTATCTCCATTATATTCAAAGATATTTTTAAAAAATTTTATTGAAAGAAAAAATGAACTAACTTTGTTACATTTTTTTTTTTTGACTTATTCCAAATTTTTTTCCAAAACTATTGGGTTTAGAGGAAAATATCAGGATACCTTTATTGTAGAGAATTAAATTTCCCACAATATAGGTTTCTTGTATTTTCCGCATAAATCCATTATTTTCAAAGATATCTTCAGTATTATGAATGTAAATTGATATTCCACTTTATTTGTGCGAAATAATGTCCGAAAAAAAATATGAAATGCGTCCTTCTTCCCTCGGATTACCATAATTACAAACTGTCTACGAAACCAAGAGGACTCATTGACGTGTATGTGTTATCGGATACTTCGTACAGTACGTTGCTGGCATAACCAATGAAACGAGAAGACAAAAATGAAATAAACTCCATGAGTACTGTAAGAAGGCCACCACACGAGTGAATGTGGTTGCCATTGATGATTTTTAATGATTTTTTACGATGATTTCAATTGGAATCTCGTCACCTCCCCGTCTCAATGAGAGTTGAATTCCATTGGATCTCACTTCCACTTTTTTTTCCTGTTTTTTCTTAGACATTTAAAAATATCTATTTTATTTCCGAAAAATTCTGTCTTTTTTGGCACTAGTTTGTTTCTAAATATCTTGGAATCCAAGCGAGATAGATCGATTTAGTCTTAGACTCGTTTTGTAGAGAATTTCAAGAGCTACAAAAAAGGTTTCATGCAAAATTGCTCTATCTCGCTTAGTTTCCGATATATAACGTTAGAAAACTGATGATGGCAATTGAATCGATTTTATTTTATCATCGATTTTTTAGGAATTAGATCATGACACGCATTTTTCACGCACCTTGCGAATTGCGACTTTAAGCAAACTAATATTTATGCATGTTCTCATGCGTCATCATTTTTCAAAATTAAAAAGAAAATATTTTTTTTTTAATCATAAATGATTGTTTCTGTTAATTAAAAACTCACGCGAAATTGTTTTTTTTAACAGACATACATGACCCACACACAATATTCAATTCTTTTGAATATCCCGCGGAACTCGTGGATTTTCCAATCAACCAATGAAATTGCGGCGTGACAAGATTTCGATATCGATTATCGAAACTCGACTAAATGTCGCAATGTCTGTTTTTTTAGAAAGGAATATCTTCAAATCCAAGTGAGAAGGACCAATTTCCTCCGAATTGCTCTTTCTCGTTTAAATTCCAAGATATCTCCGAAAAAAAACTGATAATAAAATAAATAAAAAATTCTTCTAAAAATTTCAGTCGTTAAGAATTTTTCATCATTTTTTGTTTTCAGTCTCGCGCCTCTATTTTATACCTAAAATTCTCAAAAATTGTAAATGCTCCCGAAAAACCTCAAAATCTTCCATAATTCTTTGTTTTTATCACGAGAGGACGAGGCCAATTAACGAATGTTATTCTTACTTACCATTCCGTGACAGAGACTGACAGAAACTACGGATTCTGGATCACCATCAACAAAACCACTGTAGTAACATCCCAGCTGGTGACCCGGGTGCTCCCACTTCGTTTTGTTTTGACTCATGTGTGTCACCTTGTGGAAAATACGACAAAAAAACAAAAATAAAAAAGACGTTTAAATTTAAACGACAAAAAAAATTCCTTAAAAATTAAATATTTTTCCTCATCAAGTGAATTTAAATCTCAAAATTCGACACGTGTACTTCGAAAAAAAAATGAATAAATAATTTTTTTTTTTCATTACGGCTTCAAAACCCTATTCGGGTCTATTCAGCCTAAATGAATAAATAACTCTTAAATAAATATGTCAAGTAATTAAGATAAAACGAGTCTTCGAATAAATTAAAATGATTCGGGCTTTTTTTTTACTGATTTTTTTTTTTTTTAGATGTTTTCAGCTCTTACTTTGACATCTTGCGAAATGAAACTGTTGTCATGCGTCAATCGTAATCGAAACTTTCTGCCGAATGCCGTGAATTCATACTGCGGATGTGGATCCCAAACTTCGGATGAGGAGTGCCTGAAGTGACCGGTGTGGTGTCTCTTTGCAGAGCTCTCTTCAGTTGCTGAAGAAGATAAGAATCTTTTTTTTTTTAATTTTATTTAAAATTATTAAATAGGGATCATGGGACGTTGGAAAAATTAATTTAATAATACTAATTAATTGTCAAATGAAAGACGTTTCGCCTGATTTATTGAGACTTCCTCAGGTTCTAGAAATCAAAATAATACAAAATTCAGACGTTAACGTTTTATTGAACGTTTTTTCGAAGACTCAATAAATAGGCACATAAATAAATAAATTAACATTGAACTTACGAGGATCTTCATACTGATTCTGGCTGATTTTCATTGGTTTAACGTATTCAATGTCCCCTTGTCTATTCTTCTGGAGCACCTCATTCTTCTTGGCATCCGGAGAAACTGAAACATTTAAAAAAAAAAACAATATTTAAAATCACGTTCAAAATTATTCAATCATATTTAAGGTAGTATCCCAGAGTACAGTCGATTCAACAGGGAAAATGAGGATTTGTAGGTCAGTTCCCAGTTAATTGCTGATAATTTGGGAAAAACTGCTGTAATTCACCCGAAAACGGCAGCAAACTATTCGGAAGTCCTATCTTCAGCTTGTGAATATAATTTTTTTTTATCGAATTTTTTTTACATTAATCTCCTATCATATGCATGAAAAAGAGAGAGAGGCAAATAGTCACGACTACCAGAATTTTTTCCAGAGAGAAGTTCATCTAGAAAAAATCTGGAAAAAAATTCAATAATAATGCAGACATCTTGGGCATTTCCTCAATTTTTCCCAGATTTTTCTTGATCACATACATGAGATAGAGAGAGAGGCAAATAGTTACGACTATCTTCTAATTAGAATTTCTCAATAACTATACGGTGAATTGAATATTTTTTCCTTCTATTATTTAGTTAAAATGCTGTTCTCTTCGCTAATTGTTTTTAAATAATGGGTCAACCGTGTGGTTTTTTAGTAATTTCATTATTTCCGTCCGATTTAGGGCGTTTCATTCTCACCACCGCTATTTTCAGTAACTTTGATAATTCATATCTCATAAACTGCTCGGACAAAAATTATGAAAAAATTCAGAAAAACGTAAAAAACTATCATTTTTGATAAAGCATCAAAAAATAAGGGATTAACTGTACTCGAGTTCACTCCGTTACTACCTTAATATTCGCGAATTTATTTAATTAAAAATCTGAGAAAGGCCGCCCTTGACTCCTTGACACCTGAGAACCCTGAGAAAGAGCATAGAATTTCTTTCTGCCCCCACAATATGGCAAAAAAAAAGCAAAATAATAATAAAAAATATCCAAAAGGGGTCTCAACACGAAGGTCGATTATAACGTGTCCTTTCGGTATTTCTACCTGACTGAATGAAACTCAAAAATAGAAGGATGCAAAAAAAAAAAAGAAAAGAAAAAGGATTTTTTTCCCAGTAACAGTGTCAGAAGCTCTCATAAATTCCCACTGACTATTCAACAAGAAATCGTTGAGTATTCGGCTATTTTTCTGGGCCATTAATCTTTATTATACCTTAGACCAACTATCGCCGACTGATGCCCACAAGGTGCGTAATATTTGAACTTGACACGTCACAGAGCCGTAAAATCCAAAGAGATAATCACAGGGCTCTTAGTAACTCGATGATCCAAATAAATTTAAAAAAAAATAATAATAATCAATTTTGCCTGAAGTGATTTTTAAAGGGGGTATTTAAAATCACATCTTCGAGTGGTCTGAAGATGCATTCTATTAAAAAACACTTTTTTCATCAGAAAAAAAATCAGAAAAAAAATAATATATTAATTGGCAGAGAATTTGAGTGGATAATTGAATAATTAAGTCCTGAATACAAAAATTTTTTTTTTTTCATTTGTTCTTGAAGAGGCTCTCGGAAACTAAGCGAGATAGCGAATTTTTTGTAGAAACCTTTTTTGTAGCTCTTGAAATTCTCCACAAAAAAGGTTTCTACAAAAATATCGCTATCTCGCTTAGTTTTCGAGATATCTATCCAGAAGAACCATGAAGATCAAATTTAATTGAAATCGATAAAAAATTCTGATACAATTTTCACTTTTTTTTTCTTTCAAGAAATAAATTATTTGAAAAATAAAAAAAAACATATATATATATATATAAAAAATTCAAAGAACTTCGAATGCGAATTTTCAAAATATTTTTTAAACGAGAATTTAATTATTTATTCAAAAAATAATTCAGATTTCTGGAAATTTTATTTTGATTAATTGAAAAATCTTATAAATTTCAGACCAAGGATTGGCTTCCGGAGATAAATCATCGACCTCAACTCCTGCCGTTGGTTGCATTACAAAAGTAACTTGTACCTGATCATAAATAATCTTCTCCAAATGATATACAGCCTATTGAGTAATACAATAACTACTATTGCATGAGAGAAAATATTTAAATTTCGTTTTTCACGAACTGACAACTGCCCTAGCAATACATGTTTTATCATCTTGCCTCTTTTCCCACTGTATTGATATTGAATAGCCACTTGAATGTATTATACGTGGACTGTATTGGATGGTATTATGCCAGAAGCAGTCGTATCCTCAAGGACCAAAGAGTTATAAGAATTAGCATTGAATTGCGTGGAACTTTTACGCAGATAAAATAAATTTTAAAAAAAGAAGAGAAAGAAATAGGCAACAAAGTGAATCTACGCGGTATTTTTTATGTTACTCTTTAATTTAGAAAATTTATTGAATTTTTCCAACGAAAAAAAAAAAATTATTCTAGAAAATTTATTGTATTTTTCAAAAAATTATATTATTTTTTATTTTGAAACATTTATTGCATTAAAAGAAATTATTTTTCATTTTTTAGTTAATTGAACGGGAAGTTGTGGAGTGATGGCCTTACTCGCGCATTTTTTAGACTGATATCGCTCGAGACTCGAGTCTTAGGTCAGGGCTACGGCTGATGTTGAGGATATAACTATATTTACGAATTTGAAATTCGTGGAAAATAAAGGCGAGTGAGGGGAAACGGAGATTCTGATGGATTAGTGACAGATGGATTTTTTTAAAATGATTTTAGTGAAGAGTTGAGGATATTTCGGGTGAAAAACAGGTGTCGAAATTGATTTATTGGAATTTTTTTAATTTCGATTTTTTGGGGGAAAATCGCTGAGTTTCGGGAAATTTCTGTTTTTTGAGGACATTTTTGGTTTTAGCGGTCGTAGCGTAAAAATTTCGAATGGACGTGGAAGGTGAGATCATTTTCCATCGATTTATGGGGTTTTGAATGGAAAAACATCAATTTTTAAGCTAATTATAGTGCACATACTTGATTTTCCCGAAAAAAAATAACAATTAACATAAAAATCGATATTTTTCTTTCCAAAATCGAATAAATTAATGGCAAATGATTTCACCTTTCACCTCCATTCGGCATTTTTACATTCCGAGCTATAAAATTGGAGATATTTCAAAAAAACTGAAATTCTACAATTTTCACAAAAAAAATTCAAATTTTCAAAAAATTGCCAAAAATTATTTTTGACCTATTTTTTAATGGAAATTTTCTTATCTTTCCAATGGAATCATCAATGGAAAAACCCTATCCCAGATATTTTCACCGATTTCTCTTAATATTCATAAAAAATAAAGTGTTTCTCACTGCAACTATACTTTAATTTAATATAATTAATTTTCTGGATTTTTCCGTTAATTATCTCTGCAATTTGAATAAAAAAAAATTCAATATTTTATGGAACTCATACTGCACGAGTCGATGATAGACTCTCCATTGTTCATCATTAATCATTCTCGAGTCGTTAACAAATGTCGTTGAATGTGGAATAAATGATATTCATTTCATCAAACGAGTGATTATTACTTATCCTTGTTATTATAATGACCGCATTAGATATTGACCGTAACGATTGAGTGACAATCTTCGTGTTCAGCTATATCGTGCGTTGAACTTTACTCCGATAAATCGAACAATAAATTTATTAATTAATTAAATAAGACTCGTATGATAATCAAAGGTTTTGATTAATGTGAAAATCGTGAGGCTCTTTAATTACAAAAGGGTCTCAGTAACCGTGAGGTTTACGAGATTTTACCAGGAAACCTTTTTTATAGAAAATTGAATTCTCTACAAAAAAGGTATCCTGACATTTTCCTGTGAAACCAATTGCCTCAAAGATATCATTAAAAAACTAAGAATTCGATGATTTGGAGGTGTGACTGCACTTGAAAATCGTTGGCACTTAATTTTTAAGGAATCTCGATAACCGTGAGATTTACAAGAATTTAGCAAGAGACCTTTTTTGTAGAGAATTGAATTTTCCACAAAAACGTTTCCTGACATTTTTTCCTCAATCCACTCGTCTAAAAGATATTCTTCAAAAACCTCTTCAGCACCTTTTAAATTGAAGAAAAAAGAAATAAGAAGATTAAAAAAAATAATAATAATAATAAAAACAAAGAAGCATGAATCTCAGATATTTCCCAATGAATCACTGCTACTAAAAAAAAAAGCAAAATACTGCGCAAATTAATTAAGAACAATGGGAAATAAAAATCTGCAATTGAAAAAGTGACACATGCACAATGCAAAATGTTTTTAACAGAGAACACGAGAATGTTGTGTTAACCTTTTGATTGGAAAATTCATCATATAATTATAAAAAAAAAGTGCGAGAGAGATAAACACGCGATTGCGATTAAATGTTTAAAGACAATTCGTAAGCAGTGCGCCAGTGGCTTTACGCGTGATTTGTTTCTTATGTAATCGATGCGAAATACTCGATTAAAATATCGTTTCTCTTCCAGCAGTGGTGAAGTTAACTTGTACTATCAGAAAACGGTCCCTCGTAACATCTTACCGGCCTTGATGTCAGCCGATGTGTGGTGCTTTTCACGCAGAGATGAGCCTATGGCTCATCGCTGCTTCTTCTTTTTTTTCGCCTTTTTCTATACGAAATTTCTTGGAAAAGAGACGGATTTTATGTGGATTTGATAGCCGTGAAGCTAATGATTGTGCGAGAATCAAAAAAAGGCAATTAACTTTCAATTTGTGGATAATTATTCAGTTTTACGGTTTTTTTTTTCTTTTGAACTGTTGGAGGATGATTAGAGGTGGGGAATTATGATGGAATGGGTGGAGATGGATTTTTGGAGATGATTTTATTGAAAAACTGAGGAAATTTTAGGGTGAAAACATGTGTGACAATTGATTTTCGTATTTTTTTTCGAATTTGATCTGCAATTTTTGACAAAATCATTGAATTTCTGGAAAATCATTGTATTTTTTAAAAATCACCAAAAATTAAGTGACACGTGTCTTTCAACTGAAATTCCCTCAGGTTTTCACTGAAATCATCGAAAAAAAAACGATCACTGTTACTTTTTCTTTTCTAATCAATTTTCAATAATTATCCTCATTTTACCCCATCCCTTTACAACAATGATTCAATAAAAAGCGTGTGAGAAATATTTTTTCTCCTTCCCCATCCATATTGGATTCAAGACCAAGTATTTCAATTGATTACAATTTTTTTTTTCATTTTTTTCAACAAACTATTGGGTTTTCAATGATTGAATTAAATGAATTGACTTGTGAAAGAATAATCTGTGGGGTAAAATGGTAATCCTGATCAAATGATTGGAAAAGGATTTTTTGGACATAATTCTATTGAGAAGCTGAGGAAATTTTAGGTTGAAAACATGTATTCATAATTAATTTCTGGATTTTTTCAAATTTGATCTTCGATTTTGCAAAAAATTATCAAATTTTCGAAAAATCTGAAAAAATCGAGAAACACATGTGTTCCAATTAAAATTTCCTCAGCTTTCCATTGGGATCATCGAAAAGAAATATATCTCAATTATTTCCCCTTTCTTCGATCAATTTCTATCACACAATCCCCATTTTACCTATTCCCTTTGCAAAAATCATTCGAAAACACTATAAAAAAATTGTTGGAGAAAAAATGTATTTCATTGCCGTGAAGCTGATGATTAAAACGAGAATTGAAAGAAGGCAATTAACTTTTAATTTGATGATAATTATTGAATATTTTTTGAGGTATTCAAAAATTATTGGAACTGGGGTAAAATGGAAATTCTAATTAAACAGTTGGAGCTGAACTTTTGCAAATAATTCAATTGAAAAATTCAACAAATTCTAGATTCAAAATATATGTCTCAATTGATTTTTCATTTTTTTTTTCAAATTTGATCCTCAATATTCCGAAAATCATCGAATTTTCGAAAAATCTCTAAAAATCGAATGATACATGTTTTTCAATTCAAATTTCCTCACTTTTCCCCTGAAATCAACAAAAAAGAGGTCTATCTCAATTATTTCCCCTTGTATCGATTAATTTCCCTCTGCGAAAATCATTTCATCGCCTTAGAGTTAAAGAGGCGTAAGTGTTATGCTTATGCACAGCACTTACGTCTCTTTGTTTTTGAGGCGACGATTTCAAACGTCTGTAACGAAATTTCTCGGAAAAACGGAGGATTTTATGTGGATTTCATTGACGTGAAGCTAATAATTGAAGCGAGAATTAAAAGAAGGCAATTAACTGTCAATTTGACGATAATTATTCAGTTTTTTTTTTTTTAAGTCTTGAGAGATGATTGGAGGATTCGAATGGAAGAAGATTTATCGGGTAATTAGAAGGAGATCTTTTTCAATTGCAGAGAGAGATATCAGTCGGCATCATGATCCCGTCAGTGTGGCGCCCATTTGTATCAATAATAGGATAAAACATTTCTTTTTTTTCAAATGCTAAATGGGATTGTGAACCTTTTGAACTATTACGGAAGCAATGAACAGTGCAGGCTCTATAAATATACTGGTATCAGAATAGGGCAATTGGTGCAGTTATGCCGGGACGGCTCAATCTAAATCGATACACGGGTCAATAATCGATTTTACGTTAATATTTATCCGGAGATCGATGCTGCTCGACGTTTAAATATTTTTTTGCTTTTTTTTTCGATGAAAAATTACCGTTAGAAAATTATTTTATGCGGAAGAGATAAAATTTCTTTTTTTCTTAAAGGGATCTCGGAAACTAAGAGAGATACGAAATTTTTATAGAGACCTTTTTTGTAGATCTCGAGAAGACCTACAAAAAAGATTTCTATAATTTTTTTGATATCTCTCCTCAATTCCGGAATATCCTAAAAAAACAAAATAAATATTTAAAAAACGGATTTTATATATATGTATCTATTTCTTTAAGATTTTAACTTGTAAAAATTTTGAAAAAATGATTAATTATCAATGTTTCATGCTCGAATTATCAAGAAGAAATATTCTTGGCATATAGAAACATTAGATTTCATTGAAATAAATAAAATCCTATATTTATTTCAGGCGATGCACTTTAATCCAGTAATTTCAATAAATGCATTCAAAGTGCAGGTGGTACGTGAGCTTAATTGAAATCATGTAAAGGGGCGTGGTCATGTAGTGCATCAGGAGAATGCGAATCTGCTGATTTTGAGTTGCGGAAAATAGATGAATAAATTACGGAATAATTTATGAATTTCGTTTTTTTTTTTTTTGTGATTCAATGATTGTTTGAGTATAAATTCAGCTGTCGCCAATAAATCACGCGTTACTCGAGTCGGAATTGACGCTACCCACAAATTCAATGACGGAAGTTACGGCTGTGTGGTCAAAAACAATTGAAAAAGGCTCGTAGAGGCAAATGGAGCGAATAAAAAATATCGCATTAATTTGAAGTATCCTTTTTTTTTTTTTTTTTAAAGCCTGATCATGGATAAAAAAGAAGATAAGAAAGAGGCACTCTTTTCATTTACATTTTCATTGAGTTAAAAGTAATCAATCGGATGTTGGTAGATCTGTCGAAATGATTTCAACGTAAATTGCCCTTTGTTGAATGCAATTTCCGTGCATTCGATGCAAACGATTGCTTTTTTAGTGATTGAATTAAATAAATTGAGTCGTGGGAGAAATTTTTGGAGGATTGAATGGGAATTCTGATGAAATGATTGGAGAGTCATTTTTTAATGACTCTATTAAAAATTTGAGGAAATTTAAAAATTAGAAAAATGTGTCACAATTAATTTTCACATTTTTTGTCCAAATTGATCCCCAATTTTCCAAAAATCATCGAATTTCCTAAAAATTTCCAGAAAATCGAGCGACTATGTTTTTTACCTGAAATTTCCTCAGTTTTTCACTGGAATTATTGAAACAAATCAATCTCACTCATTTTCCCCCTTTTCTGGTAAAATTGCATCAAATGATCCCCATTTTGCCCCACTCCTTTACAACAAACATTTAAAAAATCCACAAAAAAAAATATTTTTTTCTTCCACCAATATTGAACTCGAGAAAAATAATTTTTATTGATTACAAATGCTTTTTCCATTTTTTCAACGTAATATCTTTCATTTTTAATGATTGAATTAATTAAATTGACTCGTAGGAGAGAATTTGTGGAGTGAAATGGAAATTCTGATGAAACGGTTGAAGGTGGATATTTTTAGATAATTCTATTGAAAAGCTGAGAAAATTTTAGGTCGAAAACATGTGTCACAATTAATTTATTGATTTTTCCAAAATCGATCCCCAATTTTCCAAAAATCATCGAATTTGTTTTCCACCTGAAATTTCCTCATCTTTCCACTGGATTCAACGAAAAAAATTGATCTCAATTATTTCCCTTATTTTTGATCAAATTGAGCTAAAAAAAATCATATTTCCCCTCTTTCGATCAATTTTCATCAAATGATCTCGCAATAAAATGGGAATTTCGATGAAACAGTTGAAGACACATTTTTTTTAATCATTCCATTGAAAAGCCGAGGAAATTTTACCTGAAAAACATACATCACAATTAATTTTGTTTTTTTTTTTCAAAATCGATCCCCGAAATCATCAAATTTCAAAAAAATCCCCAAAAATTGAGTGACCCATGTTTTCCGCCTGAAATTTCGTCAGCTTTCCACTGAAATCATCAAAAAACCTCTCCCTCAACTATTTCCCCTTTTCCCGACCACACTGAACCCAAGAGAAATAATTGTAATTAATCACAAATGTTTTTCTCATTCTCTTAGCAAAAAAAAAAAATCTAATGACAGATGAGGTCAGTAGGATATTAGTAAATTCCGTAATAAGAAAGAAAATTGTCGTGAATTTTTTATTTCCAGGTCACCGGTCACCAAGTCTCGTCTGGCTGTGTTCCCATTCTTCAACTGCTCCCAAGACAGAGGAAAGGATTACACATTTATACCAATGTGTTATAATGTCGCTTATTATCGTGTTGAAATTACAAGAAAAAAAAATTTGAAAAAAAAACTGGATTGCGTTATCGATCCGGGTCTCCGAATAGTTCGAGTACTTCATGCATGGGAAAGCATTGAATGGATTTTTGCTGATGTCTTTGTGCCCATAAGTACAAGACAATGCTCATGAGACAGAAACACATACAGTAAACATAAGTCACCGTTCATTATTTTTTTTTTCTTTCATTATTCTTTCATTTTATTTTATTAATTTGCCTTCAGCTCGTATCAATAGGTCGTGACGACACATGAATGAATGGCATTAAACGTATATGAATTGTGTTTCATTCGTAAAGACCACACCTAAGTGTCCTCTTCACTAATTGCCTTTTTTTTCACCTCTATTCACTCTTTTTTTTTTCTTTTCCATCTCTCATAAATTTATTACTTCGCTGATCTTCGGGCGCCATGTAGGAGCTAACGAACTTTTGCTGAAAATTTTTTTTTTTTCTGGTGGCTAAGTATTCCTTATCTTATCAGCTAATGTGATCTCGTAATGTGCCACAAGATGTATGCTTACATGTGTTCTTGATAGCAGTGTTTATTTTGGAGATGTGCAAACAGGGCCGATGAACTTGAACATCAAAAGTTTTTTTTTAGAGCTACTTTAAAATCTTTTTTTAACATTTTTTTGTAGATTTTGATGATTTCATTGGGAAGAACGGGAAATTTTAGCCTGAAAAGTGCTATAATGCAATTGATTTTGGTCCAATCGTTTGGGAGATAATTGAAAAATTGGAAATAAGTGATTATTTTTGCGGATTTTTTTGTTAATCGGCATTGAGAAAGTATTGACTCGAAATTAGTTGCATTATAGTACTTTTCGGGCTCAAATTTTCCGTTCTCTCCATTGGAATCAAGAAAAACAAGAAAATCTAATAGCTACTACTGAAATTCATCGTAAATAGAACACAGATAATTTTATTCCTCATTAGAATGGAAATCAGGTGTTTTCTGTACTAATGAAAATGTTTCACAGAAGCTGAATTGATTATTGGTTTGACGTACGATACCACAAGTTTTTTATTTGTATTAGAGTTTTTTTTAATGATGAAGAGAATGAGGGTTTTTTTTTGTGCCACTGAATTTATCCTTCCACTGTCAATCAGAAAAAGTTAATTCAGGGTACTGCATTTATACAGTGGTGAATGTATACATTGACTGGACGTTGTCCATCAAGATTGGAGAGATAAACACATGTATTACTTGATATGTAAGACACGTTAGATGTTAATTATTACAATGTTCCATTGGAAATAATTTTAATCAAATTTAAGATGGAGTCATCATTTTTAATTCGTTTTTTTTTTTAGAGAGAATTTGATGGATGTGAAGGTGATTTATTCTTCATTGGTAACGATGAGTTGGTGATGATGTGGAGGCAAATATTTCCTTTTCAATTGAGGACTTTTGAGGAAAGAAAATGGAGAAGTGAAGAATAAGTGTAAAAATCATATTTTCATTATTTTAAAAGGATCTCAGAATCTATTGAGTTGAGGGGAAAATTTCAAGAGACCTTTTTTATGGAGAATTAAATTTTGAACAAAAAAGGTTTTCTGTCATTTTTTCGATACACCTACTCGCTTCAAAGATATTGATGAAAGGAGATACCCATGGTTTTTTTGATTTTTTCAATTTTATCATTTCACTCTTCATTATTTTGTCGATATCTTTAAGGCGAGTGGGTTTACGGGAAAAATATGAAGAGACCTTTTTTTTGGAAAATCAAATTTTGCACAAAAAAGGTCTTCTAATATTTCTCGATAAACCTACTTGCCTCAAAGATACTGATAAAAACAGTGATACACATGATTTTTTCAATTTCTTCCGATTTTATCATTACACTGATGAATTCATTAATAAATTTGAAAAATAGAGGATAATTTGTGTATAATCATTGAAAAAAAAGTGATTCAAACGTAGGATGTATCCTCTTTCTCCTTGAACAATGACACCCACGAGGATTCACCAGACAATTCTCATATTCATCAAATCTGTGCACGTGTTATATTTAAAACCGTGAGAAAAAATATATATATTTTTTTCCTTTCCTACAAAATTCAATCGAATTAAATATAATGACTCTGCGAAAATGAAAAAAAAAAAAAAAAAACTGGTCAGCTGTGAAAAAATTTTCCAAGGGGAAATAATGTAATAGTAGCACTGGTAATAGTTTTACAGAAACGTGCCAGCAAGTGTAAACTCACTGTCCAAGGTTAACTGAAAATTGTTGCTCCGAGTGATTCGTGGCATATGCCACGTCTTTCTTTTTTTTTTTTTTTTTCTAGAGTGTAAACAAATAGTGTCTATGGGGCTTTGGAAACTCTCAAGAAATTTTTTCCTTTTTTTTTCGGTCTCTCTGAGTCATCGATCGATCTGGAGTTCGCTCGAAAGCTCTCGAAAAGAAACAAAAGCAATTGAAGGATAAATTAGGGTAGTATCCCAGTGAACTCGAGTGCAATTAACCCCTTATTCTTTTTGATGCCATATCAAAGAAGATATTTTTTTACATTTTCCTGAATTTTTTCATAATTTTCGTCCGTGCAGTTTAGATATGAATTATCAGAGTTGCTGAAAATAGCGGTGGTGAGGATGAAACGCCCTAAATTGGACAGAAATAACGAAATTACTAAAAAACCACACGGTTGACTCATTATTTAAAAACAATTGGCGAAGAGAACAGCATTTTAACTAAATAATAGAAGAAAAAAATGTTCAATTCACCGTATAGTTATTGAGAAATTTTAATTAGAAGGTAGTCGTAACTATTTGCCTCTCTCTCTATCTCATGCATGTGATAGGAGATTAATGAAAAAAAAATTTGAGAAGAAAAAAATTATATTCACAAGCTGAAGATATGACTTTCGAATAGTTTAATCATTTTTTCAGGTAAATCAAAGCACATTTCTCCGAATTATTAGCAAATCCTCATTTTTTTTCTATTCTGTCGACAGTATTTTAGGATACTACCTTAAATCGCTACTTTAGAATGAAAGAGGCGTAAGTGCTATGCTTATACACAGCACTTAGGCCACTTTATTCCCAAGATGTCAATTTAATTTCCATCCAATTTCTTTTTGTTTCATTCATTATTCATTATTCTTTGTTTTACCTTATAAGCAAAGTGGCGCAAGTCCTCTGTATACGCATAAAATTTACGCCCTTTTGTTTCTAAAGCAATGAAATAATCGTTTTGACAATAATATTGTGATTCTACGACAGCTGTTTGCAGTTGGAGTATGAAAAAATATAATTCAATGATAATCCCTTGAACTCTTCGTCACCCGGATCAACACATTCACGATTTTTATCATTGAAAAATTGCTCAAAATTTTTGATGAGAGAGTGAGAATTTCAAGATTTTTAATAAATTGAAAATTGTTATTTTTTCACTATCGAATTATTATTTTTTATTCTCTAAATATCTTGGAAAGTATTGTACTCAGTCTAATTTCTAATTTTTCTTTGGAAATTCTGGAAAATCTTAAATAGGAAAATATAACTGATTTAAAAAAAAAATAAGAAAATTCTCAAAGAATTTCGAGAAAAAACCGGGAATGATTGTAAAAAAAATTTGAAAAATTCTGGAAAATCTCAAATGGATAAATACAAATGTTTTTCTTCTTCTGATCATTAAATAAATCATTCAGTCGCAAAATATACTTAATTGAGGTGTCAGAAACGCGATAATAAATAACACAAAAAAAAATAATAATTGGAGTTAATTTCAATTCATTAGAAAAAAATTAAAAAATTAATTGGATTTTTTTTTTAGGAGAAAAACAAATTTTAGATTAAATTGGAAAATCATAAACATGTAGATTTTTTTTTCATGATAATCATGTGCGTCTATATCACTGACAGCAAACACCTCGACGAAACTAAAACAATTTAAATTTTAATAGGCTGACGTAAGTGACGAGGTGAGAATCCCACTTGGGTAAGCATTTTCCGAAATCCCCGCTACAGTTACGTTTAAAAAGAAAAATTTAATATATACAGCCACGTACACGAAGGTGTCAGAAAGCATATACAATCGTGTTCATCCGTCTTGTACAGATAATACACTTTTAGTATCGTATCGTCACGAAAATAAGGAGAAATGAAAGCGTGTTTATTACGAGTAAGGGATCAATTTTACTCGTGACGATCATTCATCGATGCTGCGATGTGAGATTTTGTTAAAAAAATAAAAAAAGAGGTGAAAACATCTCTTTTCACGTTTCATTTTATTCGCTGCAACTGACGCCGGTGCGATGACCCCGACAAGATATCTAGACAATGTCTCAATAGATCTGCCTTTATTGAGTATTGGAATCAATTTTTTTTTCGCCGGAGATCAAGTGTCGATGACCTGAAGCAATCGGATTAATTTAGAAAAATTAAAAAATGAACTTAAAAAATTCTTTCCACATTTCATCAAAAGGATCTCAGAAACCATTGGGTTTAGGAAGAGAAGACATGAAACCTTTTTTGTAGAGAATCTTAAGAGCTAAAAAAAATGTTTTCTGACATTTTTTACTAAACCCAATGGCCTTTAAGATATTCCTGAAATAGTGGAAAAAAGAGAAGAAAACGTGAAAAAAACTAATCGCACATTCTTTTATAGATATCTCTGAAACGAGTAGGTTTAGAGGAAAATGCCTAGAACTCTTTTTTGTAGCTTTGCAAATTTTATACAAAAAAGGTTTCCTGATATTTTTCCCTAAACCCAATAGTTTCTGAGATCCCTTCAAAATGATGAATTTCCTGATTTTTTTAATGTTTTTTTTTATTTTTTGTTATTGAATTTCGTCTTTTTGTTTCTGAATTACGAATTTTCTCAGATCTTTCGATTTTTCATTAAAACCATAACTACTTCTCAGTATCAGAAAAAAAATGCTTACCACCTTTCGATATAATATGATACCCACGAACAGGATATGGGAAGAACAGATAAATGATATGTCCAAAGAATACTGGCGTCAAGGCACACGCGTGGTTGAAACCAAGTGCAAGGACACAATTTCCAATTTCATGCCATTGCACTCGTGCAAAAAATAGCCCCAATAAATCATCATCACTTCCAATTGTCTCTGAAAATTCTTGTTTTTTTTTTTTCGAAGCAGGCAAGTGTTGGAAACGATTGGAAAAATGATGAATCTGTGCAGTTCATTGAATAAAATCAGTTTGTCTCATAAATCACTTAATTAAGCTGGAATTCCACGAATTCCTTCACCTCCCCCTTTAAACTTTTTTTTTCAAATTCATCACGACCCCCGCAATTGCAATAATTATTGTTCGTTTGACTTCGTGGAAATGCGAGAGAACCCAGAGACTAGAAAATAAATTTAAAAAAATGACTGAGATTCGATTATTAGTAACAAAATGTCCTCGAACTCGTCCAATTGGACGTTCGCCCAAAGTAACACGTCTACTGTCACTTAATTTGGAGAAAAAATTCGAATTAAATTGGCATTCAAATTTCCGGAAAGAAATTGGGGTGATAAATTATTTCGCCAAGTGCCTGAACCTGTATCAAAAAGTCATATACTATTGATAATATAGGGGAAAGTGGGGTAAAATGGACCTACTTGTTAAAATAATTTGGGATTTTCTAGAGAATAGGCAGCTTTCTGAAAAAATTTGAAAAAATTATACAACAATGTAGTCATATTGGAGCATCTTCTCAAATTTTTTCAGATTTTTTCATCGAGTCCTTAATTCCGAAAAAAATCCTGAATTATGGAGTTGCAGAGGACTATTTTGCACCACTCTCCCTTATAAAAAACTATATGGTAAATAAGTGAATATATATGGTGGTAAAATCATGAATATGGAATGATATATGTTCTCATCATATATATTAATTTGTAATTCCAATATTATAATAATTCATAATATATGTGATTACATACGTTTTATATATATCATATTTTAACTAAACTTATATTCTCTTTTTATACACTAACTTGTTATCTGAAATATATATGAAAATATATGTATCACAATATACTGAAATTTATCATTTTTTTAATAGAATTTTGTATATCCAGGAATATATGAGACCATATATATACTACATATCGAAATTCATGTATATAATTTGATATTTTCTCATTCATAATAATATACAATAAAGTGAAAACAAATGACACTTCTCTAATTATTAATAGTTGTAAATATATAGTAATACTAAAAACATTTATAAATTTACATCATATATGCAGCTATATAAATATATCATATATTTTTAAACAAATAAAAATGAATATATTTATCATTACATATCACTCAAATGCTTGACTCATATCTCTTACCATACAATTTAAATTATAGTATGAAATATTACAAGCAATACGTATATATTAGCATATAAAAAAAAAATTACACAAATAAATGCTGTGAATTATAAAATCATGTAATATTTCGGCAGAATTATGTGCATGGCTCCATTCATGACATCTTATAAATTTCCTATAATTTACCATATATTGCAAATTACATTGAAGCTAATATATTGGCTCTTCATGCAGAAAATAGAGAATTAATCGACTTATTAAATAAATTCACTTAATTCATAAAAAATCGTGAGATAAAAAAGTTTTTCGTATTAAAACGAAAGATTTTAAGTGTCATTGAACTTGTGTGTGCACAAACTGTCGCGTCGCATATTTCCCACTCTCCCTTGCATTTGCCTTCAAAAAGCCTCATGCGAGACATGAAGAGGAGGATAAACGCATGTCTTTCGCATAAATATTTATTTCGCCCCGCAAATCATTTGGCGAAATGCCTCTTCATTTATTCCCCTTCATCTCTCTCTTTCTTGCTCTAACCGCTACGTATCATGGAGAATCATCTAATTGACACTGGAGAGACCGGAGACGATTCATAACACCATTCGTCTGGCAGATTTGTTTTTTTTTTCTTCTTCTTATTTTTCATTTTTTAAATACCATTTATTATTTTCATTCTTTCGCATTTTATCATTAAGCGCCAGGGCTTCCACTCCATGCTCCATTCGTCGTTCTTCCTTTTTTTCGATTCTGCGAATGAATTTACTGGCTCTTGGACGAGTGAAATTTATCGATATTCACTTCGAGGAAGATCTCAACGACTAATTGAAGTGCCCAAGGTCAGGAATAATCGGACGAATTTATTTTTGTGAGAAATTAATTTCAGGTTTTTTTTTTTTATTAGATTGACCTAAATAAAAGGTATTTTTACGTTTATTTACGAATTATTTAACAATCTTGGAGAATAAGAGAGATAGAGAAATTTTTGAAGAAACCTTTTTTGGAGCTCTGATTTCGTTCTACAAAAAAGGGTTCTACAAAAATTTCGCTATCTCGCTTATTTTCCGAGATTCTTTTAGAAAACTGTTGGAAAATCTGATTTTTTTTTATAATTCACGACTTTTTTTTGACGAAAGACGTTATTAGTCATTTTTCATCGTTTAATGGAGGCTGAGGAATTGAGTAACCGTGAATGTGATCTCGCGAATAATTTTATTCATGAATTAACTTAATTTCTTGTGATTAGATTAAGTGAGATAAAATTTATTTTTACTTTTTTTTTTGAATATCTTGAAAACTATCAGAGATAGAGAAGTTTTTGTCATTATCTTTCTTGAAGCTTTGATCCTGTTCTATAATAAAGGTTCCAAAAAAAATTCCTCTCTCTTCAATGGTTTTCGACATATTCTCAAATAAGTAATGTCAGAATCAATTTTTCCCGAATTTTTTTTCATTTTTTTCATGAGAAAAAGATATTTTCAGCAATTTTTCATCATTAAATCTGCACTGATAAATTAAGTTCATTATCAAACTGTAATCATCAGCCTAAATATGGCCAGTAATATTCATAAATCATTTGAATTTCTCTTGATAAAATTCACTTAAATAAAATTGATTTTCAATTTTTTTAAATATCACGAAAATCGTCAGAAATACCGAAATTTTCATGGAAATTCCTTTTTATAGCTTTAATTCTCTTCTAAAAAAGAAATTTCTCCCTAAATTTCTCTATCTTCAATGGTTTTCCAGATATTTTCAGAAAAAAAAAATATCAAAATCAATTTTTTCTGATTTTTTCTTGAGAAAAAAACGTTATTAGCAATTTTTCATCATTAAATCCACCCTGATAAATTAAGTTTATTAAATAACCGTAATTACCCACATTAATAATGTCTGTATCCATCGATAGCCTCGCTGCAATCGTCCAGAGACATTTTAACAACTTCGTTGGATAATTATTCTCATAATAAAAAAAGTACCTGATAATTAAAGCCTCAAACAGACCTGAACGTGCAACAAAAAAAAAGAAAAAAAAAGTATAATATTTAATAACTCACAAGAGATTATCAAAAAGCTACGTGGGAATGTCTAAAATACATTAATAACTGTATTTTGTATTTTAAGTAACGAACTATCACTTTCACCTATGCAATAACCCACCTCTCAATAATTCTATTAACTTATTTTCACAAAACTACGTAATGCCAAAAGACGTAATGGCTTAAACGTTTTCAAATAGCACTTGAATAACATTTGTGCATTAAGGACTTTCATCTTATTAATAGACTGCACACAATTGACAAGTCCAATAATTTGCTGACCTCCAACACATTGAATGCAATTTATTAGACAATTACTTTCTCATTTTGCTTTTTCTTCTCTTTTCTTTTTGTAGATGAACTCGGATTGATGATAAATTACTTAATTTGATTAAATAAATAGGGAAAATTCGGGCAAAATAGACCTTAGGTGCAAAGTGGTCCGGATTTTTTTTTCAAAAGTTTTAAAAAAAATTTATGAAGATGCTTTAACATGCATAACATGAAAAACTAATATATTGGCTTCAATATAATTTGAAATATATGGTAAATTATAAGAAATTCATAAGATGTCATGTATAAAGCCATGCACATAATTCTGCCGAAATATTACATGATTTTATAATTCACTGCATTTATTTGTGTAATGTATTTTTTTTATATGCTTATATATACGTATTGCTTGTAATATTTCATACTATAATTTGAATTATTATGAATGAAAAAATGTCAAATTATATACACGAATTTCGATATGTGGTATATATATGGTCTCATATATTCCTGGATATACAAAATTCTATTAAAAAAATTATAAATTTCAGTATATTGTGATATATATATATTTTCATATATATTTCAAATTTCAAGTTAGTGTATAAAAAGAGAATATAAGTTTAGTTATAATATGATATATATAAAATGTATGTAATCACGTATATTATGAATTATATGAATTATTATAATATTGGAATTACAAATTAATATATATGATGAGAACATATATCATTCCATATTCATAATTTTGCCACCATATATCTTCACTTATTTACCATACATTTTTTAGAGATTATGGATAATTTATGGCTTTTTCATACGAGTTTCTACATGGTTCTGGATTTTTTTTCGAATTCGTTCAAATTTTTTCGTAGAGTCCTTCATTCAAAAGAAAAAAGCCCATCTTGCCCCAATCTCCTCTGTCATCACTAATTATTTCTTTTTCTCTCTTTTTAGCCTTGGAATTGGGAATGAAAGAGGCAAATGTCAGGGCAGTTTTCTTATCTTCGTCTAACGAATTGCCCAGAGAATTATATACACTTGGCATTACTCACTGAACAAATAAGTGGTCTCTTGTGTTGATCATGCTGATCTATCTTATGGGGAAAAAGAGATAGAGAGAGAAGGAGTGAGAATATACGATCTGTGGATTTTACAATGGGAGATATCAGTGTTCTAGGCGACACACGACTTTTTACACCTGAGGAAATTGATAAGAGGTTTTTTTTTTCAAGTTTAAATAAAAGAAATTCAATTATTTTTCATTGAGAAATTTACCATAACGGGATAATACAAGAATTTCTAGTTTATTCAAAGAATATCTCGAGAATGAGTGGGTTTAGGGGAAAAATTTAAGAGACCTTTTTTGTAGGTAATTAAATTCTCTACAAAAAAGGTCACTTGCAATTTTTCATTAAACCCACTCATTCCAAAGATCCTAAAAGAAAACGATAAATATTTTCCGTTTCATCCAATTTTGCAATTTTAAAATAAAATAAAAATAATAAGAATTAGCATTAAAAATTTGCATGGAAGTCGAGGCAATCTGCCGTGGTGTCTTACAACACGTGATCCTAATCCACTGACACCGGCAGAAATATGAAACCGCTGGACACGCACTTTTGCCATCATTCGGAACGAAACGTATAAATTAAACGCCTTTTTTTTTCCTTAACATTTAAAAATTCTCGAATAAAAATATCGCTGTTTTTATTTTCTTCAATAAAATTTTCGATTAAAAAAGGGACTCACCATGATTCTTCTCCGGCAACAAAGAGGCCGATGTTCCTTGATGAATATCAATAATTTGAACATTCTCCTCGTAATTACGCAGATATTCCGAACTGTTTATTACTCGTTTTTCATTAATATTATTATTATTATTATCATTTTCCAATGATCCTGTGGTCTTGATACCGGTCCAAAGGATCACGAGAAAAACAACAAGCAGTAGAATAGCCAGACCAGCTGCGGTCGATGATACACGACTCGATAATCTTGACATTTCTTAATGTTTTTCCTCTCTTAAATCACCACCTTGACATTGTCACTCCCAAGTTATTTATTTGATTCTTATTTATTTATTTATTTTTTTTCTAATTTTTTTTTCTTCCTCAAATCCTTTTACACTTCTTCGCGATCAATGTCTTCTCATTTTTCATTTGATAAAAATCACACGGAAATGGAATTTTAATTATATTCATTTATCCACTGACTACAATAATTTGTCATTTCAATGAGATAATTTTTTAAAAAATGTTTTTTTTTTTTTCAATAAAAATTCAACATTTATTATTATTAAGGTGTTTGATTTGAGATGAAACTGTCCTTTTTATCACTGGACACTCTTTTTCTTCTACTTTAAAAAAAAAAAAAAAAATTAATTCACTGAATATTTAGACACTATTATTTTTTGCTGAAAAAAAAAACGATTGTCATTCAAAAATGATTGGAAAAGAAAAAATTAGAATATCAAATCAAAAATTGTCTCATTTTTTTTCTTTTTTTATCAGTCTTTCTCCTCGTTCCTCATAATTGGAGCATGAATTAAAAAAAAAATATTTCCATTTAATTTACATACCATAAAAAAAAATACACGATTCTCACCAAAAAAAAAAATTTTTTTTCGAACTTATTTTAATTATTTTATACAAAAACAATTAATGAAGACATTTTTTTTTTAATGGGCGTGAGTGACGTGGAATTATTTGTCGATCGAGTCCATTGGGGATTTTGATGAAATTTTTTAGTGATGAATTAATTGACAGTTTGTTTTTTTTTCTTTATCGTAATTAATTCAGAGTATGACAGAGTGTGTTTTTCTGTGTGAATGGCCTTAGGACGACGATGAGGGAGTCACAACCGGCTTGCTCCACTCGCATGCACCGACTGAACTAAGTTCAACGGCGAATCTTCGTCTTCGATCTCGCGCGTACACCCATTTATCCCTC
Organism: Aleiodes alternator; assembly: GCA_963921955.1. Taxonomy (NCBI): domain Eukaryota; kingdom Metazoa; phylum Arthropoda; class Insecta; order Hymenoptera; family Braconidae; genus Aleiodes; species Aleiodes alternator. The sequence continues at coordinate 5,002,984 of OY998099.1, read as the reverse complement.
CCCACCTCTTTTTTCTCAGCTTATCCCCCTACTTTCCGGCTTTTACGAAAAAAAGAAGCAAAAGCAGTACTGTTCATTGTTTCTATTTTCTATTATTTTACTTTGGAATGGAGAAAAAGAGAGAAGAAGGTTTTGCATTGTTGGCCCAATATAAACAGGTGTATTTGTAATTATTTCGGATGTTTGTGGAATTAAGAATAGAATGAAGGAGAACATTGAAAAGGTGAGATAGTGGGCGGTGATAATGGAGGGGGAAGAGAGGGGGGAGGGGGAGATAGTGGAGAGAAGTGAAGATTGTGAGGAGTTGAGATAATAGAGTTCTTTTTTTTTGGTGATTGTGTTGGAGCGGATAGGACGAATTCAAATTGAATTTGAATATTAAAGGAAATTGAGTTTACTCGGCTGGTCAAGTCGGTTCTGCTCCTTTTCGAGAAGGGGGGGAGCTCTTGTGAGAGTTCTTGGAAGCTTGGGCGAGAGGTTTTAGTGGACGATGAGTAATTTAGGAATCTGCGGTATTGGAGGCTGAGGCTGGTGAGGAATTTTTATCGACTGGTGGTCATTGTATCGGGTGATGGTGGAATTTTTTTTGGAGAAATTCATATCAACGGATGCTATTTTGTAGAATTTTGCGTATTTTTACACGAAATTTTTTGAAGAAAAAAGGAATGGGATTCATTGATTCTCAGTTTTTTTTTGGCATTAATTACGATAATTTTTTAATTATTTATCATTGAGTTTGAGGCAGATGGAAAATAATGCTAGTGGTAGAGAGATAAAACAGCAGATAATCCCATTTTTTTCATAATTTTCTGCGAATATTCTGAAAATTAAGGAAGATACGCTTTTTTTATTCTAAACTCAAATAATTTGTAATTCTTGAAATTCTCTGCAAACAAAATGAATTAAAAAGAGCGTATGTTTATTAGGACATAGGCATTTTTCATCCTAATCCTTTTCTGTGGCTCTTAAAATTTATTTCAAAAAAAAGGATCGGAATAAAAAGGACGAATCTCCATTAGTTCCCAAGATATTCTATTGGGAATGTTTAAAAAAATTAAAAGTTCAATTTTTTAAATTGTGAATTACAATTTTATTAGAACGGCGAAGTATTCTGGCGAAATTCAGTAGAGAAATCGCCGAAGGAAGCGAAATAATACATTTTCCGAATTTTTTAGAGACTAAATAGAAAAAAAATGTCGAGAATTTCTGAAAAATCCGGGAATTTACGAATTTTTTGAGTCAAAAAGGGCGTATCTTCATTAGTTCCTGAGATATTCCATTGAGAATGTCGAAAAAAATGAGAATTTCTGATTTTTCACTCGTCAATTGCAATTTTATTAGGACTTCAAGGCATTTTGGGGTAAATTGAGTAGTAAAATCTCCAATAAGAGCAAAATTATAGATTTTTCAAAGCTAAATAGAGAGAAAAAAAGGTAAAATTCACCAACAATCGAGGAATTCTCGAATTTTTGAATTCAGAGTATTCTACATTACCATCACAAGATAATCCACCCAAAAAAAGCCGAGGATCAACTGTTTCACCAGTTTCACACTAGGCATCGCTGTAAAAATTTAAAAAATCAAAAACCTCAATTTCCCCTGTTTCCTCGTGAAATCGAGGAAAATTTAATTTTTTTTTCATTTTGTGGAAAATTTTATAATTTAATTTTCCCGAAAATTATCGACGAATAAAGCTATTATCGAAGACTTTGATTCCAATTTTTTTTTCCCATTTTTAAAAAATTAAACCAGTCAAAGAGGAGCTTTTAGTGCTCCCACCTCCTCTCACGCACGTAAAGAGAGATCCATCGGTTTTCACCGTGCGATCATACGATGCGTAATGTAATAAACCCCTGGCAGGACTTAATTAAATCAGCGTGAATGCGGCGGGTCCCTTTTAGCATACTCTTCCCTCTTCCTCTTTTATCCCCCCCCCCCTCCCCCTTTCCCATCGGTTTTAAATTGAATAGGATCGATAGCGTACCCACGAGTGAGATGGAAATCAACCCTTGATGCTGAGTTGGTGTACCCTATTATCAAACGTATAATAATAATGGACCCTCGATATCAAACTTTTGGGAATCAATTAAATTTCAGGCAAATACGTCGAGAAAAAAGAGGGAAAAAGATAACACAAGTATTTTTCCCCCTTTTAAGAAACTAATCAAGAAAATCGTTTTCACGAAACTAATTATTCTTCACAGGAATTTTATTTTTAATTTGTCACTGAAAATACGTCAAGAATTTGACTTTCATGAATAAAATAAAGAAAACTTTGTTCTCAACGGAAACGAGCCCATTATCCAAATGAATTGTGAGTAATTGAGGAAGAAAGAAATAAAGGAGAGGAAAAATTTGAATATTACTACTGAGGCAAATGTCCGATTGAAAAATTCAAATTTCCATTTTTTATTAATTCAAATGAGAAGAGGCGAGAAAAACTTTTCTTTCTTTTTTCGGTGAATTTTATTTGATGAAATTTAATTGAATTTGCAATTCAAGAATTGAGATTTTTTTTAAACATTTTTTGGAGAATAATGGAGATACACAATTCACGCTCAAATTTTTTTTGTACGTGTGGAAATGAGAAAAAAAAGGTTGGGGGTAACAAGGGCGTATTTCTAGTAGTTTTCGAAATATTCTTGAAAAATATAGGACATAAAAAAGGATTTATTTTATTTTGTCTTCCCGATTGATATTAAGTTGTTTTTCAATTATTAATAAATAAAACGTTCGGAAATCCGGTCGAAGAATAGAATTTCCATTTTTATTAATTCAAATGAGAGGTGAAAAAAAAAGTTTTTTTTTCCTTTTACGAATTTCATTTGAAGGAATTTAATCAATTTTGGAATAATGAAAATTTTATTATGAATTCAAAAATTAAAAGTGTTGTTCATTTCAACAATTTTTTTTCAAGTGTTTCCGAAATTAATGATACTTTTGTTTTACGCATGTTTTTTTTGCAGCTCTTGAAATTCTCTGTGGATTGGGGGCGAAAAAAGCGTATTTCCATTAGTTTCCAAGCTATTCTATTGAAAATAATTGCAAAAATAAATTAATCTTGGTTTCTTGATAGCTTCTTTTTTGAAAATATCTCAAAAAATGATGGAGATACGTCTTTTTTGGTCCTGAGTCTTATTTGCAGCTGTTAGAATTCTCTATACATGAGAATCAGGCAAAAAAAGATATCTGCCTTACTTTTCATTGAGAACGATTAAAAAAATCCGTTTTTTTTCGTGATTAATTTTTCAACATTTTGAAAAATAATGGAGATGTCCTTTCAAAATTTCTAAAAATTCCAAGTTCAAAAAATTGCAAAAGTTTCCAAGATATTTAAAAGAAAAGAGCAGTAACAAGAATTTATCTCGTTTTAATTCTCTATCACTCATACTACATTTCCTCCACGTTTTTTTAATGAACGAAACATTTGGAAATTAGCGAAACGACTAAAATAATGGGGCTTTAGCAATGAAACAGACATTCTCACCACAAGATATTAAATTGTTTTGAGTGTCTCACCACTGGTGAGTTCTCCTTTGTCTCTGAATTTTCATAGTAACAAGACGACAGATGTCCCTAATACATATTCATACAAAGGCATCTCATACTGTGATGTCGTGAGGTAACCCCTCACTTAGATTTTCCACAATTCCTCCCGTTATAACGTTGAAATCGCGTGTCGTTGTTATTATTAAACCACTCTCTGCGTATCCAAATCACTCTTCTCTCGTAGGTCCTGAGAATTTATAACCCTCCCCTTCCCCCTTTCTACCCCTTAAAATTTCCAGATAATTTTGGGGCAAACCAAGTGCGCATAAACCGCAGAGCCTCTCCATTCAAATGAAAATTCCACCAAAGACATTTGAAATTGTGTATAACAGTCTCGAGGAGAAGTTATACACAGTTCTACTGAGTACTTTTGAAAACTCTGTTTAAACAGTTTATATGTATGTGAGACTCTTCAAAACATTATTGAGACTTGTACGTGAATTTTCAACGTTTGATCACATTTTCAGGGGGGAAGGGGGATTTCATGCAAATAGATGATAATTAAATGTGCACTTAATACACATTTCTACGTTCACTTCACCATGTTTATTGGTATTTCGGATGATTTCAGAGCTTTGATGTCTTTTTGTGATGCTGTTTGAATTGGAGGGAATTTTTTCGGGGCTGAAGTCGAGGAATTCAATGGGGGAGAATCGTAATGTGGGTTTTTTTTTTAACGAAATTATTCATTTTGTAATTTTTTCAGACTATTTCTACTAAAATTTATGGGAATTTCAGAGAAATTCGAAGATTTTGATATTTTTTGTGACAATTAGTGGGAAATAATGGAGATCGAGATCTAAAGGGCGTATCTCTATTGGTGATGGGTAATTCTTAATCGATCTTGTAAAATCGATTCTTTTTTCCTGAAAATTCGATCAATCGATATGTCGATTTTTTTTTTAGAAGAATCGTATCGTTTTTTTTTCTGGAAGAAGAAATAAGGAAGAAGAGAATTTTTATTGCCTTCTCGACTATCTCTGGTAAAATGTAACTATCGAATAAGATGCGATATCGAATTTGAAGCGGGATGAAGAAAATTTATGTTTATTTTCGTTATGTAGAGTCAGTGGAAGAAAAAAAATCACGATGAAATCTCCCCTACGAATCACAAATTTGGATCATGTCATTGCGACTGACGGTGGAAATTTACTTTGGAATGATGCCACTGCAAACAAGTCAGTTTCCCCTCTGATCGAGAGACTGGATCTGTTTTATTTATTTATTTCTTGCTGTTGTATGCATGTGCAGGAAAATTTGTTTTCATTGAAAATTGTATGGAACAATGGATTGAACCCTAATTCTTCCGAGCTTTGACCCTTCTTTATTTGCGTAATGAGTATAATGAGCTTTCACTCATAATTTTGATGATTAAAACCCAATTTCAGTGAAAAATAAAATCCCTCAATTGATTGCAATAGTAAAGAGATAAAATCGGACAAATCGAGGGATTAATGGAGATACGTCTTTTTTTGACTCAATCCTTTTTTGTATCTCTCAAAATTTACCATAGAAAAAAGCGTAGAATGAAAAGGACGTATCTCCATTATTTTCAAGATTATTTTCAAAAAAAAAGAGCAGCTAAAATCAATTTATCACGGAATTCACCATTTTAAGGTAGTATTTCTGCAAATTTAAGTACAATTAACCCCTTATTTTTTGATGCTATATCAAAAATAATATTTTTCACATTTTTCTGAATTTTTTCATAATTTTTATTCGTGCAGTTTATGAGATATGAATTATTAAAGTTACTGAAAATAACGGTGGTGAAGATAAAATGCCCTAAATCGGAGAGGAATAACGAAATTACTAAAAAACCACAGCGTTGACCCATTATTTAAAAAATATTGGCGAAGAGAACAGCATTTTAACTAAATAATAGAAGAAAAAAATATTAAATTCACCTTATAGTTATTGAGAAATTTTAATTAGAAGGTAGTCGTAACTATTTGCCTCTCTCTCTATCTCATGCATGTGATAGAAGATTAATGTAAAAAAAATCGAGAAGAAAAAAATTATATTCACAAGCTGAAGATATGACTTTCGAATAGTTCAATCATTTTTTCGGGTGAATTAAAGCGCATTTTTTCTGTTTTATCGATCATACTCTAAGACACTACCTCAATCTCCATTATCTCATCCTCAGAAATCGCTAATTTCCCCAAGATCTTAATCTTCATCAGCTTTAAAAATCACATTCCAAGCTCAACCATCTAATGCAACTCTCCACATTTTCCCATGAATTATCCCGATAATTCTCATGAATTCCCAGTAAATCCTGGAAATAGTTATCACATAATACGTCTAAACCAAGTGTGAATTGTAATCGATTGTCTGCAGATTGACTTGCAAAATAGCTTGGTTACATTAGCGCCTGGCGGCGCCTCAGTTTAGTCCCTGCACCTGCCACCTTCAACAACAGCCGCCAAAAGTACAGAAGATAAAATCATCTTCAACTGACTGCAGATGTCTGTGACTCCTGAGAAGAAAAAAAAAACAAAAAAAAAGCCAGAGATTTGGAATTTCGGGGAGGAAATCGAGTGAAGAGATAAAAATAAGCAGAGGTGAGTGAATTCCCTCCTATCAATATCATAAATAAATAAAATCATGATTTACGACACAGGATCCCAAGACAAAGGGCAAAAAAACCCTCCACCCCCCTCCCCCACCCCCAAAGAATCATCCCCATAACTTCTTTTCTCTTTTTCCACAATAAAGAATTATTTTTATTTTCACAGATTCATCTGAGGATTTTTATGACTTTCACATTCATAAAATGCGGATTCCTTTGTTTTTATCGTAGGAAAATCCTTTGTGTGTATATATATATGTGTGTATGTGTAGACTGGGTGCAACAGCCGGTTGCTAGGTAGTGTTTGCCCTTACTAGGGCCGCACCCTCTAATCCATAATGGCCTTAACGCCCCGTTGGATACGTGTTGCTCTTGCTTCTGTGTGATACTAGAAATCATCTCTACTACTGTGTCTCTCCTCTCTTCTCCCTCCTGTTACACTCGAAATATAATTGACGAATTTGATATCCTCGGGTATATTCTGTTTATTTTATTTCTGTGCACGAATGGTTATTGTGATGCTTGGCTATATGAGAAGAGAGAGAGAGGCTTGATGATGAGAGAATATCTTATTTCAATTAATTCCGTCAACAATTGGAGGAGTGAAGAGAATTTGATTTCAGTGGAGAAACGAAAATCTGACGTTTTCAGATAAATTTCAGACAGTTTTATTTTATTTTTACGGCTTTTTTCAGAAATATATTGGAATCTAAGCGAGATAGAGCGATTTTTGGTATATATATAGTCTTCTTGGTAGTTGTAAGGTTTTTCTACCAAAGAGGTTTCATGAAAGTTGATCCATCTCGCTTAGTTTCCAAGATATTCTTTGAAAAACTGATGATAAAATTCAATAATCGTGAAGAAACGACTTATTTTTCGAGTTATTTTTTGTTAAATATCTTGGAAACTAAGCGAGATAAGGAAATTTGTGTCGAAACCTTCTTTTTAGGTCCTAAAAATTTCTGTTAAAAAAAATTCAAACAAAAATTGCTCCATTTTGTTTAGTTTCCGAGATATTTTAATGAAAAAGGATGAAAAAAGGATTTTTTTCCTGTTCTAAACTACGAAAAATGGGAAAAAAAGAGGAAAGAGGCTGGATATGGAGCCAAAGCTTTAGGATCTTCATCGATAATGCCACGGATATTAATTTCGAGATAATAGTCCTTTGTTCCGAAAATTTTGGGGCGTAACCCAAGCAAGAAGAAGTCACTGCTGAAGAATTATGCTGATACGGAAACGAGGGGTGGAAATATGGCCTCGTTGAGGCATAAGAATAAGAGATGAAGAAAGAAAAAAAAAGGGAAATAATGACGAAAAATCTTGAAAACGTGTTATATAGTTACCCCAAGTGATTCTCGTACTGTCTCGTTCTCCTCTTCATCGACAATTTACGGAGAAATCTTGGGTGCTTTATTGACTTGTCCCTTCATCGGATATCAATCAAAACGCCATTGACACGCCTGCCATCCCCTCAAGACAAATAAAAGAGAAATCTCGTACACAAGTCTATCCTCTGTCTACTGAGACTTCTCCTGTCTCCTGTAACCACACATTTTCACCAAAAATTTTCCATTTATTGGAGAAAAGTGGTGGGAGACTTTGATTTTGCTGGCAGTTAGTTATTTGCAGAAGAGAATTGCGAGGTTTATTACTTTAGGAATTCAATATTGTCGTTGGATTCTTTTTATTTCAATGCAGCCATCAATTCCCAATAAGTCATAATAATATATTTTTTTACCAGAAATCATTAATTTTATAATTTTTTTAGATTTTTTTTTTTCTATAGAAATTTATGAAAAATAGATCTTTTTCTGAAATAATAATGGAAATTAACGAAAATCCGCCTATTTTTATATGAATCTGTAACTGCAATTCTTTAAATTTTCTACAAACGAAAATTGAGGTTAAAAAGGCGTATCTCCATGAGTTTCCGAGATATTCCATTGAGAATTATCACGAAATCAATCAATTTTTTCACCTTTTCTTGAGAATATTTTGGAAATTAATGGAGATACGCGCTTTTTATCCTAATGAAAATGGGTTAGAATGAAAAGGACGTATCTCCATTAGTTTACTATTTTTTTTCCTCCACATTTTTTTTGTAAATATGCCAAAACTCAATGGCCCTTCTTACGTCCTTTTTCATCCTCCTTTCAGCTCTCGGAATTCTCTGCAAATGAAAATAAGAATAGAAACAGCGTATCTCCATTAATTTTCCAGATCTTCAATTAAAAATGATTATAAAAATCATTCGATTTTTTTTTCTTTTTTTTTTTTAATCTTGAAGATTAATGGAGATAGGTTCTTTTCATTCTAATTATTTTTACTAACTCTCAAAATTCATCAGAAATAATGGAGATACGTCCTTTTCATCTTAACCCTTTTTTTCTAGCTCTCCCAAATCTCTCCAAACGAGAATTACAATAAAACCTGCCAATATTCTCCTCGAATTCTTTTTCTTATAGATAAAAAAAAAATTCTTTTTCTTTCAATTCAACCATCCCCAGTATTTAATTTCTCTCATATGCCGTCTTTTTCCCCCCACATATCCTCCAAGTGCCAGCATCGAAAAAAAAAAAGTAGAGGTGAATCGAGAAGGGATAAAGATATGGAATTGTGCAAAATTTCCCTTTTCCCCTAGTGTTCACGATTGACATTTTTCCTTCAACGATTGCGCGATAATATGACGGATTTGCCCATTTCACGAGAGAAAAAAAGAAAAAAATGAAATGAAATGATAGAGATGAGTGTCTGAGGTGGGTTAGACTACGTCAGCAAAAAAAAGGAGAGGCCCTCTTTCAAGTACACTGTCGAAGAAAACGAAGAGAGCTTCCATAAAGAATAGAATTCCAACAGCACTAACGTGAACTGCGAAGATAATATCTGAATATTGAAGGCAGTTGAAGGCAAAGGACTGTCGTACCTAAGTCGTAAACCAGTCTGATATGAATGCGGATTGCTCAATTTTACCCACTTCTACGAACAAAAGCAACTGCTTGCCAAAGTACTTATCGGTTTAGCTTACGTCCGACCGTACTGGATATGCATCACTCCCAACCCTCCTCCCCTTCCCCTCACACACATACACATAGAGATGTAAAATGACCGTCATTTTTCGGATGTATCAGATCAGTAAAATGACGGTTTCCTGATCATTTCTGACCTGTAATTTCTGTTGGAAACTGACGGTAATTTTTTCTTATCGTCAGTAATTATTTTTTATGATAGAAAATTACCTATATAGATGGAAACTGACGGTAATTTTTTATTTCAGTCCCTTTTTCGGTCATTTTTGTCTAATTCTTTTTTTTTGAGGCGTATAAAGCTTCAAAAGGAAAGAAAAATATCGAGCATTAAATTCCAATGAAATTTGTATTTTATGTAATACAATGGAGTGAATGACAATATTTCGTGTGAACTTTGCTCTCCAAAATGAGATAACAGAGAAAAAAATTAAATTGAGCTATATAGGTGTAAACTGACTGAAATTTAAATAATGGGTCATTTTTCTGATGCAAGATTTGGTCAGTTTATTCCTGACGAGAACAGTCAGTAATTCAGCTTTGGTCAGTTACATGTAAGTTACCGGTAAAATAACAGTGAACTTAGATAACAGAGATAACAGAGAAAAAAATTAAATTCAGCTATATAGGTGTAAACTGACTGAAATTTAAATAATGGGTCATTTTTCTGATGCAAGATTTGGTCAGTTTATTCCTGACGAGAACAGTCAGTAATTCAGCTTTGGTCAGTTACATGTAAGTTACCGGTAAAATAACAGTGAACTTACCAGTCAGTTTTTAGTTTCACATCACTACATACACATACACACACTAAATTTATTTCCTTCTCCTTCTCCTCCAAGTCTTTGGTTTATACTCGGCTGCACCCAAGAGTTATTATTATTATTATTATTATTATTTATTTTCCGTGCACGCAAAGAAAGAAGACGCAGGTGGCTCTGCCCTAAAAGAAAAGAGGCGATATTAAAAAAAAAAGAAAAGAAGCTTTTCCTTTTATTTCTCTTTTTTAATATTATCTTATTTTTTTTTTACTGCGAGAAACCTCGCGGAGGAGAATAACGTGACGATAAAGGAAGAATTACGAGCTAAAGCAGTGGAGACACTGGAAGAAATGGGTTTCTTTTCGTATTTTTGTTGGTGAAATCATATTTCTTTTTGGGACATCTCTTATTTTTGTGTTTTTAGGGAAATTAGAAGAGGCGAGTACCAAAGTTAAAGTCTATATGTATATATATATCTCTGATAATTTCAACGACTCGTTTTCTTGAAATAATTCTTTTCTCAAATAGCTCAAAAAAATGAAGAAACGTCTTCTTTGCTCTCATTCTTTTTTAACTTTTCTAATTCTCTAAAAATCAAGATTTTGAAGTAAAAAAGGCGTGTCTTCATTATTTATCGGAATATTTCGTTGAAAATCACGAATAATTCACGAATAATCGTGTTTTTTTCACCAATTTTCTTCGTAATATCCAATAAAAAATAATGGAGATACGTCTTTTTTCCTTCAATCATTCTCTCAAGCTCTCAAAAGTTTACATAAAAAAGGATTAGAGTAAAAAGGACGTATCTCTATTATTTTTCGAAATATTTTATTGAGAATGATTACAAAAATCCGCCAATTAGTCCAGTTTTAGCTATTCACGACTGGAATGAATAGAGGAATTATCTCCCTTTTTTTACTGAAAATAAGTTTCCAATCGTCGAAATTACGGATGAAAGCTCATTATACCCATTACGAAAATAACGAAGGGTTAAAGCCTCGAACAATTGAGCATCAAAGCAATAAAATTGAAAAAAAATCAGAAAAAAAAAGAATTTCCTTTTTTTTTACCAAAAACTGAAAGATTTCCATTTTTTTCTTTCAGGTAATTGATAGAACGCGCAGAATGTCTTCTGAAAGCAGCAGTGAAGAGCATAATTCTGATGCTGATGACATCTCTGATGATGTCAACCTCATGCCATGTCTAGATGATATTGAAGAACCAATTCCTCCTCGAGAGGAGGAGAATCAGGAAGAATTCACGAAACTTCTTCTGCGAATGATAGATTCTGAACCTGATACTGATGATGAGAAGACAAATGAGGAGCTGTTGGAGGAGCTGGAGAATCCTCCTGATCCTGAAAAGCCTGCAGAAGGTATGGAGATTCCTGTTTGACCAGTTTAGAAAAAAAATATTCTGGAAAGTAAGCTAAATAGAACAATTTTCATTTCGAGCTTTTTTTTGTGAATTCTGAATTTTTCTGCAGAAAAAAAATTATCATAAAAATTGTTTTATCTCGGAAACTAAGCGAGATAGATGAATTTTTCTAGAGACCTTTTTTATAGCTTTTGAAATTCTCTAGAAGAGCAAGATGAATAAAAAAATCGTTTCATCTCGCTTAGTCTCCAAGATATTTAATTTAATTCACAAAATGGAGATTTCTTGTGTTTTTCGTTTTTTTCGGACAAAAAATTTTGAAAAAACATGAGAGCAAAAAGGGAAGAGGCTGGATATGGGCCCGAAAACCTGAGAATCTTCATCCATGATGTCCCTTGATCCTGAAAAACCTGCGGAAAATATGGAGGTTCCTCTTTGACGTGTTTTTCCATTTTCTGGATATTTCACTTTTTATCGAGAGCTTTGGTGGCCCCAGGGCGCGTCATTACTCCGGGCTAACGTTTGAAATGTTTTTTTCCAGAATAGGAAAAGAGGCGGAAGATAAAGCTGTACACTAGGTTTTTTTACAGCCCTCGGGCGACTGCATTTCCCGTCAAATTTATCAAAAAAAGAACCGCAGACCAACACTCTCCCTCAATTATCAGTTGTTTTTTTGCAGTTGCATGCCAACATTCTGACCCCGAGGGGGCACGGGACATTTTCATGCACAAGTTCGTTCCTTTTGATTCATGGAATTGTTGTTTATTTCTACTGAATATAAACAGGGACTTTAAAAGCAGTTTTATTTTTTTTGTTACTTTAAAGAATTCGAAAATATGAAGTTTCTTATCGATTTCATTTTATTACCAGTGTTTTAAAAATATCTTGGAATTCAAGCGAGATAAGGCAATTTCGCTCGAAATATTGTTTGTAGAGAATTTTAAAAGCTGTAAAAAAAAGATTTAAGCGAAATCACTCTATCTCACTTAATTTCCGAGATATTTTCAAAAACTGACGAAATAAAATCAATTTTTCTAAAAATTTCACATTTTTCCACTAATTTTTTAAAGGAAAATGTCGTAAACTAAACGAGATAGAGCAATTTTCATCATTTTCTGCTTTTGCAGCTTTCAGAATTTCATGCAATAAATGTCATTATAAAAATCGCTCTATCTCGTTTAGATTCCGAGATATTCCTAAAAAAACTGAGAAAATAGAATCAATTTTTCTTTAAATTTCACATTTTTCTACCAATTTTTAAAAGGAATATCTCGGAATCTAAGTGAGATAGAGCAATTTTCATCATGACCATTTTTTCTAACCCTTAAAATTCTCTACAGAAAAAAACACATCATGGACATTGCCCTATCTCGGCTAATTTCCGAATTATCTTTAAAAAAAACTAATGAAATAAAGTCAATTTTGCTGAAAATTTCACATTTTTTAAGGAATATCTCGGAATTTAAACGAGATAGAGCAATTTTCATTGAATTATCCTTCAGCAGTTTTCAAAAATCTCTACAAAAAAAATATGTCATGATAATTGCTCTATCTCGCTTAAATTCCGAGATATCTCTTCTAAAAAAACGAATGATGATAAATGAGATGAATTTCCCCTAAAATTTTACAATTCTCCCAATTTTTGGATTATTTTTTTCTCATTACTCTTTTTTTTTTCTCTGAACTTCTAACACTTTCAAATTCACGTCAAATGGAGAAATAAGGATGAAGAACACGGGTGGTAACCTGTTGAGAATCTACTCCTGTTACTGAAGAGTGAAAATGAGGAGACGCGGGGGTTGATGCCACGAGTTTGAAAATTTCCCAGACACTAGAATGCGCCGGGAGTAGTGCCATGGGGAATAAAAGAGGGGAGTTGGGATTTGAAGAGATTTTCACTGTGAGAAAATTTTCTAGAATACAGGCCTACATGCTACGTACTTTTCAACTTCTGGAGAAGTCTGAAAAGTACGTGTATCTCATTCCCTGTAGTTTCTCGAGGATAAAGAAAAAAGAAAGAAAAGTATTTAAATCCGAGGAGAGAGGATTTTCCATTTCTCACATGAAAAATTCGCTGTTTATTTCAACTTTGATGGAATTTTCTTTAAATCTACAGATTGTGTCTGACCGTGAACTTCTGTTTCCCCTTGTGTTGAAAAAAAAATTGCTTTCTATGTGAAAATATTCATTTGAGAAAGGCTCAGAGTTAAACAAAGGCGTATCTCCATTATTTTCTGAAATATTCCTGAATAATCGAGAATAATCACAATAAATTGATTTGTCTGCTCATTAAATTCCTTTTCTCCTTGTGCTGTGAAAAAATCGATTTCCATTTAAAGTTCAACGTTTTATTTAGTTTTTTCATTTATCATCCGCAAAAATTCACGGAATTTTTCTGCAGCTGAGTGAAAATAATGGATACTTACTGAATTGAGTGAAGAAATGGCAAAAAACAATTTCGTGACAAATTTTTCTGATGAATTTTCTTCAATTTCTTGGAAATTAATGGGAATTAATTAACGATTTTACCTCAATTCTTCTTTGTAGCTGTCAAAATATTCTACAAGAGAAAAATAGAGTGAAAAGGAGGCGTATCTCCATTATTTTCTGAAATTTTCTGTTGAGAATAATGAGAATGAGTCGATTTGTCTGATCATGAACTTCCTTTTCTCCTCGGGTGTTAAAAAATCGCTTTCTACTGAAGTTTGTTTTCTCTTCAATTATTGATTTGCGAGAATCTACAACTGCAGAATTTCCTGCAGTTGAGTAAAAATAATGAATAGTCAATGAATTCAGTAGTGAGGAGAGGTAAAACAGAATTTTCCTATTTTTTTTCTGATAGATTTTCTCAAATTTCTTGGAAATTAGTGGAAATTAATTAGCGATTTCACCGTAATCCTTCTTTGTTGCTTTCAAAGTGTTCTACAAGAGAGAAAAAGAGTGAAAAAGAGGCGAATAATGAGAACAAATCGATTAGTCTGATCATGAACTTCCTTTTCTCTTGAGGAGTTAATAAAATCGCTTTCTCTCTGAAGTTCGTTTTCTCTTCAATTATTTATTGCAAAAATTCATAGAATTCCCAGCATTTATGTAAACATAGTGAATTGTCGATGGATTCAGTAGCGAAAAGATGAACCAGATTTTTTAAATTACTACTCGTTTTATAGAAATATCCCGGAAACTAAGCGAGATAGGCCAATTTCACCTCAATCCTTTGTTGGAATACTTGAAATTTCATACAAAGAAGGACTGAGGAAGAAGGGCACATCTCCATTGTTCTTCGGGATATTCAATGCATAACTTCCACATTGAATCGATTTGTCTGATCATGAACTTCCTTTTCTCCTCAACGGTTAAAGAAAATCACTTTCCATCTGAAGTTAGATTTTCTCTTCAATTATCGTCTACAACAATCCACGGAATTATCTGCAGTCCAGTAAAAATTATAGTTTGTCAATAAATTCAATATCAAAGAGGTGAAATAGCATTTTTTTTATTTTTTTGTTATTAATTCATTGAAAATATCTCCATAACTAAACGAGATAGAGCGATTTTCCTCTGATTCTTCTTCTACAGTTTAAACGAAGATTGCTGGAACTCAATTTGCGAAAATTCTGGAATATTCTGGAAAATTACAAAAAATTAAAAAATAGGCAAAAAAACATTTTTTTAGTTTATTTGTAAAACTAAGCGAGATAGAGCAATTTTACTTGAATCTTCTTTTGAAGCCCTTTAAATTCTCCTAACGAAGAACCTTGAGAGTAAAACAGGCATATCTCCATTATTTATCGAGATATTCTATTGGGAATGGATCACTGTTCGATTTCTCCTGATTCACCTCTTCACAACTGAATTGTCCTCCTTATCGCAGATTGACACGCAAACACCATCAAAGCCAGTAATTATCAGTGCCCCTGAGGTTGATTAGTTACTCGCCTGAGGAAAATATATTCCAATCTCGCCCTATCGACATTGAAAGAGAAAGGAACAGAGGGAGTCACTACCGGACGTCAGAATCGGTGATCTCGCGTGGCTGCCCATCGTGAGATTAGCTTTCAGTGAGAATGAGCTAACAATTCTCATCTAGATCAGTGGGCTTCTCTCCGTCAACGTGTTTATACACCCGAGAAAAACCAATTTCCTCTTCTGGCGGTGGACCAATAGTGGGAATTAACTTCATTGACCGAATGAAAATTATCCCTTGGAAATCAAGACATTTTCGGGGGAAATAAATGTAATGATTTTTTGTAAGCTATATGTAGGAGAGACCGGGGCAAAATGGGGTACTTTGAAGCACATGCCCCCGTATTCCATTCTGCCCCAGTCTCCCCTATATATACATATAATGTTTTTTTCGGAGACTTGTGCATTGTAATTTTTTTTGTTTATTATATTGCCTCGAGACCTATTTTGGTCTATTCGGCATAAAAGCACTTTAATTAGTGCAATTGAGTTAATTCTTTAATTTAGTTGATTCATTTAATAATGAAATTTCCATTTTTATGCGATGATACGACATTTTAACTACTATAACCTTAATGGGTTAGAAGTTTAAATCTTCAAGCACTTTGGGCCTTCTTTCCATTCAAGTTCAGATGAAATTCTCATGAATGAACGTCTATATATGACCGAAATTGCCGTGAAAAGGGCACGAAATAATGAAAATGCTCTATACACGGTCGGTAAAATTAAAACTCTTTGATTTTTTCTAAATTTCGTGGAAATGAGAACAGTGAATTATTCATAAAAATAGGTATTTCAATGAAATTGTTGAAAAATTGATGATTCACATAATTTTATTAAAGAATTGAAGAAATTTGAATTGAAAAACATGAATCAAAATTTTTTCATCATTTTTTCTTGAAGAATATCTTGGAAATTAATGGAGATACGCACTTTCTGTACTAATTTAATTTTCATAGCTTATGGAAATCTTTATGGAGAAGATTGGATCAAAAAAGGCGTACCTCCATTATTTTCTGAGATATTTTATTGAGGATCATCGGAAATTTTCAATTTCTGAATTTTTACACACATTTTTCATCTGAAATACCTTCAGCTCTTCATTAAAATCATAAAAAAATCCTATCTCAAGTATTTTCCCTTCTACACTTCATTTTCATCCTTCAAAATATTCAAATTTTCACTAATTCCCATCTAGCCTAATCAAAAATTAATTTAATGATTTTTCTCTTTAATTTTGTGGAGATGGAAAGAGGAAATATTTAAGAAAATGAGCACTTTATTGAAATCATTAAAACACTGATAATTTTGATGATCTTATTAAAGAACGGAAGAAGATTCCTTTTAAAAAAAAGGGTCAAAATTTTTTCTCCCCCTTTTTTCTAAAGAATATCTCGAAAACTAATGGAGATATGCCCTTTTTGTCCAAAATCAGTTTAAAGCTCTTTTCAAATTCTCTACAAAAGAAATAATTGAAAAGAAAAGGCGTATGTCCATTAATCCCTGGAATATTCCCAATTTTTCATTTAAAATTCCCTCAATTCTGAAAAGAAAATTTATCTTCAAATGTTTTTCCTCCTCAACTCCATTGTCATCCCTCAAAATATTCAAATTCTCACTAATCCCTATCTTACCCAACCCATCCTAATTGAGTATTCAAAATTTCTTTTTCCATTGATTATCCCAGCCAAGTGTCTGAAAAGAAGCTTGCAAGTTACGAGAAAACAACTTTAATTCAGCTCCCCAGATGTTTCAGAGAGTTAAACTTTTCCACAGAAAACTTCACGATTATTCCAACAAAAAACTATTCTGCTGAATTTTATGGTGAACCGAACAGAGAGAATATTTTTTAAAGGAGAATGGCTGAAGGGTGAATAAAGCTGTCGTGAACAAATTAAAGCAGTAAAACCCCTTGAAAACCGCAACTACCAGCTACTATTTTGCTACAAGACCTGCACTTGCTCTTGTGGTTGAAGAAATACGCACAATAATGAATTCTGGGGGGGGGGGTTTTAAGGGCAATAACCAGAGGTGGAAATACAGAACTTGATATAATTAAGGTAGTATCCAAGACTACGGTCACTAAAACAGAAAACATGAAGATTTGCAGGTTAGTTTCCAATTAATTGCTGATAATTTGGGAAAATGTGCTTTAATTTACCCGAAAAAAGTGATTAAACTATTCGAAAGTCGTATCTTCAGCTTGTGAATGTAATTTTTTTCTTCTAGATTTTTTTTATATTAAGCTTCTATCACATGCATGAGAGAGAGAGAGAGGCAAATAGTTACGACTACCTTCTAATTAAAATTTCTCAATAACTATACGGTGAATTGAATATTTTTTTCGTCTATTATTTAGTTAAAATGCTATCCTCTTCGCCAATTATTTTTAAATAATGAGTCAACCCTGTGGTTTTTTAGTAATTCCGTTATTTCTGTCCGATTTAGGGCGTTTCATCCCCACCACCGCTATTTTCAGTAACTTTGATAATTCGTATCTCATACACCGAGAAAAATGTTTTCTTAATTAAAGAATGTGCAGTCACTTAATTCAAGAACGTGCAAGTCACTTAAATTAAGAAAGAAAAATCACTTGATTTAAGTGAGAAAACTCACTTGATTTAAGTGAGTTTTAATTTCTTAATGTAAGAAAGTAAAACTCACTTAAATCAAGTGAGTTTCTCACTTAAATCAAGTGATTTTTCTTTCTTAATTTAAGTGACCTGCACGCTCTTGAATTAAGTGACTGCACATTCTTAAATTAAGAAAACTGCACGGACAAAAATTATGAAAAAATTCAGAAAAATGTAAAAAAATATCATCTTTGATAGGCAAAAAAAAACAAGGGTTCAACTGTACTCAAGTTCACTAGGATACTACCTCAATTTAAAAAAGGGCAATTTCATGGATTTTTTTCTTTGTATCAATCGTGGAATGGAACTCTTTTCCAGGGATTTTCTTCAGTTTTAATGGAAAGCGAAAGATTCTCGCATCTCTGGAAAATCAAATTGTCTGGTTGTCGTCCCAGCGGTACGTGGAGGATCATCGTAATATTCCAACCGCATGTGCACATTTTCTCATGTTGAGGAAAAAATAGTGAATACCTGGGGAATCCCAGGCACTTTTTATACGAGGAAACTGACGGAGAAAACGCAATATGCGATTTTAGATTATCATAATGCTCTTGGAATAACACGATCAAACAAAATTTATGATCAAGTGGAATATAAAGAGATAAAAATAGGGGAAATGGAGACATTTTAGTTTCAATATTTTATTCTGAGAAAATTGTGGAAATTCAATGTCGCTGAAGCTGGCCGTGAAAATATCCGTAGAATTTCTGTAGATTTTGGGTCTCGGTTCAACGATGAGACCTACAGCATTTACTCATTTACTAAATTTCACTGATTTGAGGATATTTCTCATAATAAAAACCATTCATCTCCGTTTTTATTCAGAAAAATTTTATAAAATAGAAAAAATAAGATTTACTGACCGAAAAAAATCGATGTTTTTATGTGTCTTATATATTTTTATGTGTCTTTATATGTCTTATTTTGCCCATTTTTTTTCTATAAATCCGGTCCTATGGCGAGTTGAGAGCCAATCCTTTCTAAGGTAAAGGACAGAGGTGTTTGGGAGCCTTCGGAACAGGAAATTTGAGAAACGTCAGATTTGGAGAGGAATTGTGATTTTTTTAATCATAAAATTTCTTATTTTTTTCATATTTTTTTTTATAAGTCCAGTACTATGACAAACTGAGAGATGATTTTTTTTAAGCATGACAGGCAAAGGTGTTTGGAAGCCCTCGAAATCAGAATCTTGAGGGATGGCAGATTTTGCCAGAAGATGGATTTTTTATAAGTTTGAAACCCAAAAAAATTAGAAATTTCCAAAAATTCCCAAAAAATAAACTCCGAAACATGTATTTCACTGGAAATTTCTTCAGTCTCGCAATGGAATTATCAAAAAAAAATCCATCTTCATCCCTTCCGATAAAAGTCCCCATTCCCCCCTGCTTTCCTGTAATTTTTCAATTGGAATTGATCAAATTCCACAAAAAAATCCCAAATTACAATACGAATCGTTCATCCAATGCTCCATTTCCCCTCCATCAACCCCCCCCCCCCCAAAAAAAACCTCTCAATGTGTTCAAAACAATTCAAAAAATTTCCACTTTTTCATCGTCAGCATAAGTCTTTTTATCCACATTTCATATGAAGTAACACGTGATATGAAAAATCGTGACTACCCGTGGATTTTGACCACACGTCCAGGCGTAACCGAGGAGAAAATTGGAAATGGCCACGTCGAGACGCGCAGCTTGGCCTCAACCCTGTGACAGAGGACAAACGAGGGTAAAACAAGAGGAAGAAGAAGAGGAGAAAAAAGAAAAGGCCAAAAAATCAAGCGCAAAAGAAGGGGGGGGGAGGGTGGCATGGGTTAAGGAAACTCCTTCCTCTCTTGCGAAAACTTCGTAAGGATGGATTCTGTGGCTGCGAAGCTCTCTAGCCTACCGGAAGAAAAGGATTTTTGAAGGGAGACACAGTGGAGAAAGGTGAAAAATGACATGAAGTTCAAGAGGGCCTAAATAAGAAATCACTCCGGCACTGCCCTGGCGCATTATTCATTCCTCGAAGTCTCAAAGTCTAAAGTGAAATACTTGATTCAACGGGGGTGAAAAAAACATGAGACTTGCTTAGTCATCAATTTTCATAGTTTCTTCATTCCGTCACTTCAATATGCTTTTAAGGAGTAATTTTAGCGTCTGATCTCATCAGTTTTCTCGTTTTCTGAATGGAAATGATGAATTGAAAATCAGTAGGGAAGAGCCGATGATTTTTCTCAAATATCTTGGAGACTAATGGAGATACGCCTTTCTTTTTGCCATAATTCTTTTTTTGTAGCTCTTGAAATTTTCTATAAAAAGGGATTAGAGTGAAAAATGACGTATCTCCATACGTTTTTGAGATATTTCATTGAGAAAGATAAATCGATTTTTCCTATTTCAACTCTTCATTGAATATATATCGAAAGATATATTTCGGAAACTAAGGAAGATAGCGTAACTTTTAGGTCTTTTGGTGGATTCTCGAGCATCCAATGATTTTCAAGATATCTGGGAATAATTCAATGGCGAAGAGGTAAAATACAATGAGTCTATTTTTTCTTCCATTAGTTTTTTGAGAATATTTTAGAAACTTATGAAGATATGCACTTTCTGGCCCTAATGTAATTCTTGTGAATTCTCTACAAAAATGAATTAGAATAAAAAGGAAGCATCTCCATTATTTTCCGCGATATTTTATTGGAAATTATGACGAAGATAAGTTTCACCCATTTTACCTCTTCAGTAGTGATGGGCCATCTCCGAAAAAATAGACTCTCGAGAGAGAGATCGTTAGAAAATGCGATTTTTCGAAAATGCATTTTTTTAAAGAAGAAATGAGAAAATTGACGGATCTTTTTTTTTCAATTAAAAAAAAAATTCTCATCAATTGACGATTGATCATTTCCAATTATCGATCAATCAATGCAATATCTCGCATATCATTTGAGATATCGCATCCTATTCAATAGTTCCATTTTAACTATTCCAGTTCGAAGAGAAATAAATTCAATTTTCCATCATTTTTCTCAGAAAAGAATCAAAACGATAAAAAAATCGATTAATTAAGTTTCTTAAAATCCCTCCAAAAAGATCGACTTTTAGGAGCAAAATTGCCCATCACTCCTCTTTACTCCATTGATTTCCGAAAGAAATTTCGAAAAACAAGCGAGACAGCATAACCCCCGTGAAAACCTTTGTCATTCTCGAAGAACCAAAATTCCACTATCTCACTTTGTTCCCAAGATATTCCATCGCCAACCATAACAAAAATAATTTCACTAAATTAAATTATTCCCAATAAATGATTCACACTTCCAAACCCTCCTGAAGCCCAACTCCTTCCTCTTTTCCATAAACTTAAAAAAAGCCGCCGAAATATAATTCTCATCTAGCCTTTTCAAAAAAAAAAAAAAACCCAGGTAAACTCTCGTAACAAAGAAACTTTTCTATCCACTCTCGAATATATATCCCAAGTTGACTAAGTCGCCATCCACTATAACATCGTAAGTCCACCTTATTACCTGTCCCATGCGTTCGTGCGAAATTGCCTGTGCACTTAAAATTTACGGTTTGTGTGTGTAGAGAAAAAAGAGGGAAAAAAAAAATCCGTGAGTGAATCGAGATGAACAAAGCAGTACAGAGTAAAGAGAATGAAAAGGGGAATGAGAGATCGGCAGGAGTTTCGTGCGATAAGAACGAAAGGACCAGAGTAATTCAATATGCTTTAGGTCCTTGTAGGACCTTAAGACGGTCCATCCTCTCTTCTAATTCCAATGGGTGGCCATTTCTGGCGAAATGAAAAGTACTTCTTCTTCTTTTTCTTTCCTCCCTTTTTCCTTTCATTTTCTTTGTGAGTACGGATATGTACCGAAGTAGGGGAGGATTAAAAGGGGGCATATTCTTATGCCCCAGTGAACACCCAGAAGGATAATATACCAGAACATGCGCCATCTGCGGATACAACGTCAAATATTGACCGCATGATGGGTACACGACGTTATCAAAATATTATTTACCGCACGTTGAAAGATTAAGGATAGCATATATAGGCATAGAGAGGGGTTGAAGAGGGAAGTGGGGGGAATTGACCCTTGGGAATTTATTTTTCTTTGTACATGAACCCCTGCGTTTCTCGGAAATTGAAAGAAAAAAAAAGGAGAAGTGGGAGAAGTGAAGAAGTGAATAATCCAGGATCGTAATTTTACTCACTCATTGATGAGAAGATCTCTGATGAGTTCTTTGATGATGCACTTATTGTCACTGCTAATGCCGGAAGTAGAACGAGTACTGGTGTGCTCAGACAATGCTTTCTTCCATTTTCTGTCTATCGATCCCCTTGACTCAAGACCATAAAACAAGATATGAATATAATATAATGTATCGTGACGTAAATTGTTGGCTTCAACAGCCATAACATAGAAACTGGTACTGGATGACATTTCGGTACGAGTTGATACCGATTGTATGCACAATAAATTTAATTACACGCACATAATTATTTTGTGGGAAATGAAATATTTGATGGAGTCGATTTTTTTGAGAATATTTTGATAATTAATGGGGATACGTATTTTTTATCATAATCGTTTTTTGCAGTTTTGAAGTTCGGTACAGAGAAGAGAATTAGGGTGAAGAAGGCGTATCTACATTATTTTCAGGAATATTGGATTTTTTGAGTCAGTTTGATTATTTTTTTTTGGTAATTTTGGAATAAAAATTTTCTATTGCGTTTAAGGTAGTATTCCAACCAATTCGAGTACAGTTAACCAATTATTTTTTGATGCTCTATTGAAGATGACATTTTCTTACATTTTCTTGAATTTTTTCACAATTTTTGCGCGTACAGTTTATGAGATATGAATTATCAAAGTTACTGAAAATAGCGGTGGTGGGGATGAAACGCCCTAAATCGGACAGAAATAACGAAATTACTAAAAAAACCACACGGTTGATCCATTATTTAAAAACAATTGGCGGAGAGAACAGCATTTTAACTAAATAATAGAAGAAAAAAATATGCAATTCATCGTATAGGTATTGAGAAATTTTAATTAGAAGGTCGTCGTAACTATTTGTCTCTCTCTCTATCTCATGCATGTGATAGGAGATTAGTAATGTAAAAAAAATTCGCGAAACTAAAAAAATTATATTCACAATCTGAAGAGATGACTTTCAAATAGTTGAATCGCTTTTTCGGGTAAATTGAAGCACATTCCCCCAAATTATCAGCAATTCATTGGAAACTAACCTACAAATCCTCATTTCCTCCAATTTCATCAACCGCACTCTGGGATACTACCTTAAACGCACTCAATTATTCTGTACAAAATTGAATGTTTGAAAAATCTCAGTTTCCTTTCAATCATTTTTCGAAAATGTCTCCAAAACTAATGGAGATACGCCCTGTTCACCCTCCCCCCATCTCCTTAGAATTTCTTGAAACACTCTACAGAAAAAGACGAAAGTGAAAAAAGCGTATCTCCATTAGCTTCCAAAATTAAATATTTTTTCAAGTCTATTTGATTTTTTTACCGTAATTAATAGATAAATATTTTCTACTACATTGAATCTGTGATCTTGATAGTTGTGTTATTAAACACGATATCATATATGATATTTGGAAGACACTTGGTGCCTGCCACTGGGGGTAAATTGTAATCGCGTGCAACGTCAGGGATATTCCGTGCGTCCCGTGACAATAGGGTCGACGGGGGCGACCTTCCTCCCCAAAGACAACGATTTTAGCTTGTACAGGCAGTTTTGTTTCGACTTTAGTGGCTCAAAGATGAGGCAAACTTCTTCCTCACAAGTGTTCTGCCTTTTTCCTTTGTATTTTTTTCCATAACAAGATTAACTCAGCTCTTTTTTTTTCCTAAGGACTTGAGGAGATGGCGGGTCCAGAGTCTCCAACTGATCACAGGCTGGAGTATCTGGGCCTGTGCGTTCAGAAATCCCTGAAATTGAAGCCAGAAAAATGGGGAAGATTGTTGCTCACTGAAGAATACAGAAATGCAGTCATTGACTTTCTGGACAATTCTTATCCAGCTGCTATTTTTGTTGTTCTCACGCCAAATGCCCAACTTGTGGCATCCTGCAGCTTTCCAATACCTTGTCCAAGGACAAAAGGTAAATTCTTATCTGAAAAACAAAGAGTCTTAAGTCATGTCTATAAGCATAGCGTTTACGCCACTTTGACTCCGAAGCAGCGAAAATAATGACATTTTTCTGCAGGAACTTATGCAGTAAAAACCAGAATGACACCAGTACCAAAGGACATGGAGAGCTGTTCATCGATGCTGATAGTGGGAGATTTTTCAAATAGAGTTGTCGACGAACTCGCAACTTTAGTTGATAACATCTATGCACCACTATTGAGCAAATCAGAGAACCACAAAGATCTGCCGGAAGTAGCGATTCAAGATATCTGCAGACACGTGCACTCCATCAGAGGTACACTGTACCAGGTCAGCTCCTCAAGCAGAAAATACAGATTTTCTGCACAGAGTCGTGGGGAAATGGGTTTCTAACCTCACTTCGCTCGGTTTGGAACGGAATTTTTCCAACAGCGTTAGGCAAAATAGTATATTACGCATTTAGGAAGGGGAGAAGTTAATTCGCGCTTCGCTCGGAAGGCGAATTTTTGTCGAGGTTAACTTCTTTCCTCCCTAGGTGCGTAATATGCTATTGTATTAAGGAAGCGGAAATCAGACTTTTTAATTGTGAAGTGAGGTTAGAAACATCGTTTTTCGCTCCAGAATACAAAAATAGTACATTACGCACCTAGGACGGAAAAAAGTTAATTTTGACAAATTTTTTTCCCGAGCGAAGCGAGAGTGAGGCAATTTGGTTGTAATTAACTTATATCCACGCATGGTGCGTATAGTATTTTTTGCCCAAGGGTGCTGGAAAAGTGCGTTTCAAACCAAGAAAAGTGAGATTAGAAACCCATTTTTCCAGTCCCATGGGTAAAAAAATACTATACACACCATGGGCAGACAAAAGTTAATTTTTACGAAATTTCCTTCTCGAGGGAAGCGAGGACTCAACTTTTTTCTGGCCTAGCTGCGTAATGTACTATTTTTCGACGGTTGTTTATCAATATAAGGAATTTGCGTAGGTTAAGGGTCAGGTCAATGGAAAGACGGTGTTGCCGATGCCAGCTGGATTGGAAAAAGTGGCGGAGGTGGAGAGGTTGGTGAGGGAGGAAGGACCACAGGCCGTTGATCTGTACCTGAAGAGTGCTATTGAAGGGGTCGTCATCAAGTGGGCCTATTTGGTCAACGACGTCGTCACCCAAGAGTCCAGTGTTGCTTTTGATAACGGACAGAACCCTATTCCCACGGCTGAACTAGAATTTTGGTCGAAGCGATTGACGAACCTGAGGTTAGTTCTTTATCCCTTCATTGCAAATCAATGCTACAAACATGAGAAAAAACAAGTGGATAATAGTATGGCTTTGCAGATACATCTTCGATCAACTACGAGAGGACCGAGTGAGAAAAATGGCTGTAATCCTCGAAAAAACAGACAGTGCCTACTATCCTTGTTTTCGTACACTCTTCGGGAATGTCGTGTCCTCTCTAGCAGAAGCCAAAGAGATATCGCTGTACTTGACGCCACTGAGGAGATGCTTCAAAGCCATTGAGGAAATTGACTTTTCCGAGGCTAAGCCCGTAATGGCCACTATAATCCATTCAGTTGGCTTGGCCTGGGCAAAGTCACGCTACTACCAAAATTCAACAAAGTTGATTATCATGTTTAGACAGATATCCAACCTGTTGATACAACAGGCGAGACGTTTTCTCGATCCTTCGTCCATTTTCCAGAGTGACGTTGATGAAGCACTGCAACGAGTACAGATATCAAAGGGTAAAAAAACACATTTTCGTGGTTTATTGTTCAATTGAATACCTTGGAAACTAATAGGGATATGTCATGAATTTTTACCTAAATCTTTTCTTGTAAATAATGTTGAAAGCTACGAGAAAGGTCTCTTGATAATTTCTCCTAGATCCAACGGTTCCCAAGATATTATTAAAAACAACTCAAAATTTCGTAGAAAAGATAAAACATGATTAATTGACTTATTCTGCAGTTTTTTTTAAATATCTCGGAAAATAAGTGAGATAGAGCGATTTTATCTGAATTCGTTTTTAGTAGCTCTTCAAATTCTCTACAAAATGGATTGAAGCGAATTGCTCCATCCCGCTTATTTTCCGAAATATTCTCAATGAAAAATAGACTTTGTCCGAAAAATTTGATTTTTTTCTTCAAATTTTACCTGTAAAATTGAACGAATTTTTCTGTCCAGGCATTCTGGAAGAGTTCAAGCACCAATTCGAAAAGGCAAAGCCCCAGCCAGGAATGAAAGAAAACAGTCCTCCCTGGACCTTCAATTCTTCAGCAGTCTTCACTCGTCTCGACTCCTTCCTACGAAGATTATCCGACATAGAATGGCTTTTTCACACAGTTATTGAATTTTCAAAGCTTGAAAAAATTGAAATTGGTGGTATCCTAGGTCGTTCTCTCAGTGCAAGGATCGTTGGCGTTTTCAAGGAGTTTCAGGCGCTGTTTGCATCATTTTCAGCAAGAGCCAGTGACGTCCTCGAACCCGACGACGAGTCCTTCGCTGTTGACTGTGCCAAGTTTGGTGAATCAATCACCGATCTAGACAGCAAACTGGCTGCCATACTCTGCCAGGCTTTCGACGACTGTAGCAATTTGGAGAGTGCTTTCAAGGTTCTCGCCCCTTTTTTCTTCCATCTCTCATGCCCCTTTTTTTTCATAAATAAATCTTTTTTCGTTTTCGTTTCGCTTTCATTTTCGCTTTCGGTCCTTCATATTAAAGTAGTATCCCAGAGTACGGTCGATAAAACAGAAGAAAATGAGGATTTTTAGGTCAATTCCCAATTAATTGCTGATAATTCGGGAGAATGCGCTTCAATTTACCCGAAAAAGTGATGAAACTATTGAAAAATCATATCTTCAGCCTGTGAATATAATTTTTTTCTTCTCGTATTTTTTTTACATCAATCTCCCAAACAAAATTAAAATTTCTCAATAACTATTCGGTGAATGGAGTTTTTTTTTTCTTCTATTATTTAGTTGAGATGCTGTTCCCTTCCCCAATTGTTTTTAAATAATGGGTCAACTGTGTGATTTTTTAGTAATTTCGTTATTTCTGTCCCATTTAGGGCGTTTCATCCTCACGACCGCTATTTTCAGTAACTTTGATAATTAATATCTCATAAACTGCACGAACAAAAATTATGAAAAAATTCAGAAAAATGTAAAAAAATATCATCTTCGTTATGGCATCAAAAAGATAACGAGTTAACTGTACTCGAGCTGGCTGGGATACTACCTTAACATAGTTTATGTCTGACTATTTTTACGATTTCCTGCAGTTGATCAACATTGCTGGTACTGTCTTGGATCGACCGGTGATTCGAAGGCAATTCACGGATCGTTACTCCCGGATATATCAACTTCTGAATAACGAATTGACAATGGTCGAGGTACTATTCAATCGTGGTACACGTGGAGCCATGAGTGAACTTCCTCCTCTTGCTGCTGCATTACGATTTACGAGTATGTTAAGACAGAGAATTGATCTTCCAGTGCAGTGCTTCAAGACACTACAAACATCGTGAGTATTATTCTACGAGTGTAGTTGACCTACAGGGGACGAACGTCAATTAATATCAAGGGAAATAGGGGAATTTTTTGGGGAGAAAAGTGGGGGAAAATGGAAATTCTGATGGAAGGGATTGAGATGGATTTTTTTTTGATGATTGTGTTGAATAGCTGAGAAAATTTTGGATGGAAAGCGTGGGTCACAATTGATTTTTTGCGATTTTACAAAAATTCGTACTTTTCGGAGTGAAATCGTTGATTTCTAAAAAATTTCATTTTTTTAAAAATATATTCGGTTTTATTGGTCGTAGCGCAGAAATTTCGATTGGAGGTGAAAGGTGAGATCATTTGCCATCGATTTATGGGGTTTTGAAAGAAAAATATGGATTTTTGAGAATTTTTGAAGAATTTTCTCCTGAGAAATCGAATTTTTAAAAAATTCTCAACAATTAATTTTGAATAAAAAAATTAATTTTGAAACATGTTTTCCACCAGAAATTTGCATTTCCAGCTTTTCAATGAAATAATCAGGAAAACCCATCCCAGGAACCTTTCCACTGATTTATCTCAATTTTTACCCCAGTCTCCCCCATTTCCATTTGATTGATCCTCACTTTCATTGCAATGCCCTCAATAAAACCATCAGCATTTTTACCTCCATCGCAAAAAGTTCCTCTTTCTTAATTCCACTTTTTCCCCAGGATCGTTGAAAGCACTGAAGGCAAAAGCATTATATCACGCTACGAGAGATTCCTCGAGCTACTGAATGAAAAAGAGAAAACCCTCTTCGTTGATTGGGCTGAATCAGTGCCTATGATTATCGAGTATGGCCTCCAGAGAACCCTATTAACCCGTGATCGAGGCTCCATCCTCCTGATGGTAAACTTTGACCACGAATTACTGGCCGTACTGAAGGAAGTCAGTTACCTGCAGGGGGTGGCTCATGACGACATCCCTCCAGTAGCCTCAGAGGTCAATACTTTTCCTACCCCCGAAAATTCCCCTTTTCACGAAAAAAAAGTAAAAAAAAATTATAAATACTGAAAATAGAAGACATTCACCAGTTTTGAATTTTTTTTTCTTTTATCGAATGGTCGCCTGATGAACGAAGGGGTGTAAGTACCATGCTTATACACAGCACTTACACCCCTTAGACTCTGAGGTGATGAAATAAATTATTTAAAAAAAATAATGGAAAATTCGCGTTTGTAGCAAATTCGAGAAACTATAAGTGCTCATTTTTTAATTTTTTTTTTTTCATAATAATCTATCTGTTTATTTTTAAATATCCGAAAAATGTCAGATATGTTCTAATTTTATCGTCATAAAAATTGACGATACTCAAAACAGCCAATATCTAAAAAATTTTGACTTTTTTGTTCTGGTAAGAAATAAATTATGAAAAAAAAAAATTAAAAATTCGCGCATAGTAGAAAATTCAGAAAAATAAAAGCGCGAATTTTTTAAATATTCTAATTCCTTTTCATAATAAGCAATAAGTTCCTCAAAAAATGTGGGATACGTGCTAATCCCATAATCATAAAAATTGTATTTCCAGGTATCAGAACAAGCAGAAACCTTCCGAAAATTCCGAACCCTCCTAGGCGCAACTGTAGCAGCTTACAACGATATTCGCCGAACGTCCAGACAAGTGGAGTACAATCTGATCGAGTTGGAAGTAGCACGAATCGACTCGCTCATAACGCGAGGAGAGAAAGAATTGTCCTGGAAATCTGCAGGTCTTCCTGACTACATCAACGAATTAGGCGGTCTCGTCGAGGGCCTCTGGAAGCGTCTGAAAGCCATTCAATCTAACGTCGAGAAGATCCGCCAGATCCTAGAGCCCTGGACAAAAACGCCTCTCATCGAACGCAAAGACCATCGAAAAGACGCTCTTCTCTCGTTGGACGATCGTGCAGAAAACGTCGTCAGACGTTACGCAGACATGCAGAAAGCTGCAGAGCAAATCCACGCGCTTTTGAAGGAAAATGAGGTCCTTTTCGAGATAACTGGAGACGGAGGAGAGCCTTGGAGAGAGTACGTCACGTACGTCGACGACATTGTGACGGAGTCCTTAAGGAAATCTGTTGGATGCTGTCTCAGTTATCTCTCCGAAAACATGGATCCTACTATTCCGAGTGAACCCTTGTTGGAGGCGAAATTGGAGCTGCGGGAACCTGATTTGTACTTTGAACCTAATCTGGATCCTGATGATCCTGATGGTTTAGAGCAGCTGATTGTAGGGATGCTTAAGGATATTATACAGATGGCGGCGTTGGTAGAGAGGCTGAAGCCAGATGCTGATGGTTATGCGGTGGAACTGGAGGAGGATGAGGATATCAAGGCCATGAAGAATGAAATACTGATGGGGGTGACTAGGGCTATTGATGAAGCTACTGAGTTCTGCGGAATATTTGAGGGTAAATTTCTTAATTTTATTTACTTTAATTTTATTAGAATTCTCGTTATCGAACAGTGTTTGGTTATGGACGAATAACCATCAGAAACACTCACGCACTCATACTCACACAGAGCCACTCAAATTTCTTTATCGGTCATCGGCCTACTGACCGTGACCTACTCAACTTTGGCACTCGAGGCGCCACTTGATTGACAGGTGTTCTGACCCGCAATCTATCGAATGATAGATTAATTAATTCAGGACACCTGCCATATTTTCTTGGAATTCTCATCCTTATTCTCGAAAGAGCTATTCTCGCATCAAGTGCAAAAAGTGTTCTCAGAATTTCTCAAATATTCTCAATTAAAAATAGTGAAAAGAAACTCTCAAAACTCTAGAATATCTCAATCAATTATCGTTAAATTAACAAAAAAGTGATATAAAATTGTGATATTTTTATTAGTGATAATTATAATAAAGTTATAATTATATATAGAAATCTCGTGCACGCGTCATTTTTTGACTCACACCACGCTCCTCTCAAAATCCGATTAAATCTCGCGAATCATAAAGAAATATTCGAAAAACCAGTGAACAACTCAAACATTTTGGTCCATCGAACCGGATTTTCGATATATTTTTTGATTTTTTTGGAGTTTTCATCGTTTTTTCTCATTTTTTTTTCGGGGGGAGCGTGTAATTGGCGGTTTCGCAGTGGTGCTCATTAAAATCTTGTTCGGACTCCTCAGAAAAATTTGAATTCGTGCAGTGGTTCTCATTCCGGGGCTCCTCAATAGTGTTTACCCGCGAATTTCAAATTCAAATTATAGGACAATTCAATCATTCGGTTAATTCTCAAGCAACGACGTCTCCAGAGACCAGGTGGCGCTGCAATCGATCTTCTCAAGGACATTTAGGACAATTTTGGGAATTTTTGAATTTTGTCGATTCTTCACAATCATTGGCGGCTCAAGAGGGCACCACCACAAGAAAACTGAACATTTGGTAAATTTTTTAATTTTTTTTGGAAATCTCGGGTTTTCCTGGATTGACTCAACTGGAGGCTAAAGAGGGCGCTGCTGTGGAACATCTCGACGATTTCTCGATTATTTGTTGAATTTTTTTGGAATAATTCGACTAGACCAACTCAAGAAGGCGCTGCTAGAGGACATTACTGCACAGTATTTGGTCTTTTCGATTTTTTGTGAATTTTTCTCGATTTTTTTTGTTTTTGGCTCAGCTTCGTCTGCTCGTTCAGCTCGTTTTTCAATTGTTGATTTTTCTCGTGCTCCATCTACAAAATAATAATCAAAATGAGCAAGAAATCTTGGGACATGGATGTGGTATGTCGCAGCCAAATGACTCGTTCGAAGTACATAAAAAAAGTTTATATGGCAAATAATCAAGCTCAAACTCTCGCTCTTGGGCCGGCAGCACTTCAAGCGAAGCTGGAACTCTTGGAGTTTTATTGGAGCAAGTTCGAAAGAACTCATGATAGCATTATTGATAGTAGCGGCTCAATTGAAAATTTACTCGAACATGAGTACTACTCGTCAAATCTGTTCGATGAGACTCTTGATTGGTATTCTACAGCCAAAGTTCAGCTCAACCAGTTGTATGAGTCTGCTGGAGGTCATGCTCTCAATGACACCACCCGGAACAACTCGACCAGTAACGCTTCGACTCACTCAACACGTCGCTCGCTTCCGGACATCCCTCTTCCGAATTTCTCAGGGAACTATTCTGAATGGAGATCATTCAGAGATCTGTTTCTTTCTTTAACAGGAAATGACTCTGGTCTCGAGGATGTTGAGCGCATGCACTACCTTCGCATGTGTTTAAAGGAAGAGCCTGCTCGACTGATCGCCAATCTCGCTATTGAAGATGACTCTTACGCAATAGCTTGGAATACGCTCGTAAGCAGGTATGAGAACAAGCGATTGTTAGTTTCAGCTCAACTTGAGAAGCTCTTTAGATCAGCTCGAATGACGTCGCACAGCTCAAAAGAGCTCAATCAACTTCTCACTACCGTAGTAGAGGCTCTTAGTGCTTTAAAAGCACTTGATGTTCCAACTGATGAATGGGACCAGGTCGTGGTCTACACTGTAGTTGGGAAGCTAAATTCGAAATTGCGTGAATCGTGGGAGAATAAAATCGGATCGTCGACTGAGTTCCCCACGAAGGAAGAGTTGTTTGACTTTCTCAGAGGTCGTTCTCGAGCGATGGAGAGCATCGAGATGAACGCTCTTCCACCGTCATCAGCTCAACAGAACCGCTCGCAACCCAAGCCTCCGGCAAGGGTTAACCAAGTCTCCATGCAGAAGGCTTCAACTCAACAGTCGTCAGCTCAACAGGAGACAAATCAACAGGCGCCTTCTCAACAACTCAATCGCTCGTATATACAGTCCACTAGAGCTGGTTATTTGGATAATCCTAATAATTATCCGTGCTCATATTGCGAGAAGGGTCATTATATCGTTTCTTGCACTGATTTCCGTGATTTATCTCCTGTGGCTCGAAAAGAAGTCATTGATCGGCTCCGTCTCTGCTACAATTGTCTCGGCAAACATAACGCTGTAGACTGTGGCAACGAGAAACGTTGTGCAGCTCGACGGGAGGACGGACGGATTTGCGGTGCTAAACACCACACCCTTATTCATCTTGGTCGTCAATTTGTTCCTTCTCAAAATCAAATGAACCGCTCTAATCAAAATCTCGTAAACGCTCAAGTTCATGCACAGGACGATGTAACTGGATCCACTCAATCGATTGCTCCAGCTCAATGAGATCTCGCATCCCAAACGGCTCTGTCCTGCTCTGCGAATAGTGACTCGTTCAATTCTCGACCCGGTGTTCTGCTCGCTACAAGTTTAGCAATTTTGATTAGCTCGGAGAGTCCTAATCAACAAGTACGTCTTCTCTTAGACCCGGGTTCAGAAATCTCGCTCATCTCAGAAAAACTCGTGCGTCAACTCAAGCTGAAAAGGCTAAAAACCTCCATCACTATCTCTGGTGTTGGAGAATCGTCGTTTGGGATGACCAACGGTCAAGTACAGCTCCAACTTAAATCGATTTATTCAACAGAACGCATCGCAGTCACAGCTCATTCGATCGATCGTCTCACGTCTTCGCTACCAACATTTTCAGCAGAAGCTCTTCAATGGGATCATCTCCAAGGCCTTCAACTCGCAGATCCGCATTTTAGAACTCCTGCGTCAATAGATCTACTCATTGGTGCTGACGTCTTTGGCCAGCTCATAAAACCTCAAATAATTCAAAATGATTTGAATTCTCCTGTTGCTCAGCTCACCAGTTTCGGCTGGATTATCTTTGGACCAACGGGATCCGCTCACGTGACCTCTGTCGTTTCACATCATGTCACACAATCGACGGATCAGCTCGATGAACTTCTCACAAAATTCTGGGTTCAAGAAGAGATTCTTGGTAGAAAGGACTCGAATCTCACAAAAGAAGAACTCGAATGTGAGCAGCATTTTCGATCTACTCATTCTCGCGATGAATCAGGTCGTTACATTGTTCGATTGCCATTATCAGCTCCAACTTCCTTGTTGGGAGATTCTCATCATACAGCTCATGCATGTCTCAAAAGAATGCTCAACCGAATCTCGAAAGATCAACAGTTTTTCTCGCTCTACTCGAATTTTCTCAAAGAATACGAAGAATTGGATCACATGGGAAAGGTAAATAGTAAGTCGACTAGTCCAGCTCAGCAGAATCAGGCGGGAATCACTTGTTGTCTCGATGAAATGACCTTAGCACATGATGTTTCGGCATCAGGAGGGTGGAGGGTTTCTGAAGGGCTTCAAGCTGATCTGCCTGGTTTATCTCAACAGTACTATTTACCTCATCATGGTGTGCTCAGGGAAAGCAGCGAAACAACGAAGCTGAGAGTTGTATTTAATGGCTCAGCTAAGACCAGCTCAGGCAAATCACTCAACGATATTCTCCATACTGGAGCTAAAACTCAGAGAGACATTTCGGACGTGCTCTTATGGACTCGTCAGCATCGACTCATCTTCATGACAGACATAACAAAGATGTTTCGGCAAATTCGTGTTCATGAAGATGATTGGCCTCTACAACAAATTCTTTGGACCAGCTCAAATGGAGATATCGTGACGTATCAGCTCAAAACTGTGACTTATGGTACTCGATCAGCTCCGTATCTTGCCAATCGTGTTCTCCTTCAGCTCGCAGAAGATGAGGGATATCGTTTCCCATTGGCCGTCTCGTCGCTCGTCGAAGGCAGATACGTAGATGACATTTGTGGAGGAGCTGACTCGTCGGAACTACTCATCGAGACAGCTCAACAAGTTCGAGATCTCTGTGCCGCGGGAGGGATGCCTTTGGCTAAGTGGCACAGCAACTGTTCGGAACTGCTCAAATGGCTTTCTCCTGACAGCAAGTCTGATGATCAACGTGTTTATGAAGACTCGGAAACTCGAATCCTCGGACTTTCTTGGTTACCTAGCTCGGATAGCTTCATCTTTTCAACAAAATCAACGAAAAACTCGAAGATCTCAAAAAGGTTCATTTTATCGGAAATCGCTCAGCTTTATGATCCACTTGGGTTTCTCGCTCCTGTGGTAATTAGAGGGAAAATGCTCTTACAGGAGTTGTGGATCGAAAAGCTTGATTGGGATGATGAAGTATCTCCCCAAACGGCTCATCTTTGGGAAGACTTTCGAGAGGATTTAGTAGCGCTCAAAAATGTCTCAGTTCCAAGATGGCTTGGAATTACTGAAGATGGTCAGCTCGAAATTCATGGATTCTCGGATGCTTCTCAGTCAGCAATGGCTGCAGTGGTTTTTCTCAAGGTGACCAACGAGAATGGAGTTCGAATCTCACTGGTATGCTCAAAAACAAAGGTTGCTCCACTCAAAAAACTAACGATACCTCGGTTAGAGCTCACAGCTGCAGTTCTCCTTGCGAAACTTGTCAAATACGTCAATGATCAGCTCAAGTTCTCCAATGTTCCGACGTATTTATGGACCGACTCATCTGTAACGCTCCATTGGATTAGCTCTCATCCTTCGCGTTGGAAGGAGTTCGTAAGGAATCGTGTTCAGCTCATTCAAGAATTATCATCAGCTCAATGGAAATACGTTCCAGGCAAGGAGAATCCTGCAGATTGTGCTTCACGAGGATTGACAGCAGCCCAACTCGTTTCTCATAAGCTTTGGTGGAAAGGTCCACAATGGCTTTCAAAAAACTCCTCATCATGGCCAGAATTTAGCTCGACTCCTATTCCTAACATCGATCTCGAAGAAAAATCTGGTGTAATTCTCAACGTAAAAATTCAACACAGAGAGATTTGGGATCTAGTCTATCGATATTCAGAGCTCAACAAATTGCTAAGGATCACAGCAATTTGTCAACGATTCATCGCACTACTCAAAAAGATTCCAAAATCGTCTCTCAGCTCAGCTCTAAATCCTGGTGACATTGAACAAGCTCGAATCTTCTGGATAAAGGCTACTCAGGCAGCTCATTTCTCATCAGAACTACTCATTTTATCCAAAGGGCAGAAGTTAAGTACTTCTCATCCGCTAACTCGTCTGACGGCATTTATCGATCACCAGGGAGTTCTTCGTGTTGGGGGTCGTCTCAAATTCGCTGATCTCCAAGTGGAGAACAAACATCAGACTATAATTCCCAAGGAATCGCATTTCGCTCAACTCATTATGAGCGAAGCTCATTTAAGAACATTGCATGGTGGAACTCAAGTTACTCTCGGTCATCTCAGACAGTCTTATTGGATTCTCGGTGGAAGAGCTCCAGTAAGATCGTTGATTCTCAAATGTGTTCCTTGTGCTCGACAGAGAGGAGTAAGAGCTCAGCAGTTGATGGGTCAACTCCCAATATCTCGTCTCGCTCAAACTCGTGCCTTCGTTAATACTGGTATTGACTATGCCGGACCAGTATCGCTCCGCTCATGGAAAGGACGTGGTCACAAGTCATACAAGGGCTGGCTCGCAATTTTCGTTTGTATGACCACATCAGCTGTTCATCTTGAAGTTGTCTCGGACTACTCAGCGGAAGGTTTCATCTCTGCTTATCGTCGGTTTATCGCTCGCCGTGGTATCTGCCAGAATTTGTTTTCGGACTGCGGAACAAACTTTGTAGGAGCAGATAAGGAACTCAAAAGGCTCTTCTCCATGGCTTCGAAGGAATCTCAGCAAGTAGCTCAACTCTTGCTCAAGGATGGTACCAGATGGTCATTTAACCCACCTGGTGCTCCTCATTTTGGTGGTAAATGGGAAGCTGCTGTAAAATCAGTGAAGTTTCATCTCAAGAGAATGATTGGTGATTCTCTGTTGACTTTCGAGGAACTCACCACTTTGTTAGCTCAAATCGAAGCAGTTCTTAACTCTCGACCGCTCGAACCGCTCTCAGAGGACCCTGATGACGTCAGTGCTCTCACTCCAGGTCATTTTCTCATTGGACAAGCTCTCTCAACTCTGCCTGAACCTTCTCTAGAGGATCTCAACATTGCTCGTTTATCTCGTTGGCAGCTCATTCAGCAGAAGATTCAGAGCTTTTGGGATCGGTGGTCGACTAGTTATCTTCAATATCTCCAGTCCATCTCGAAGTGGCATCACCCGTCCAACGAAATCAAGATCGGCTCCATCGTTCTTCTCACTGATGAGAGATTTCCACCAACGAAATGGCCTCTCGCTCGAGTTACAGCTCTACATCCTGGGAAAGATGGTCTCACCAGGGTAGTCACCATCAAGACGTCTAACTCAATTCTACAACGACCAATCGCCAAGCTCGCTCTTTTGCCAATCTCAACAAAAGAGTCTTGAACATCTTCACGGCACCAATCTATCATCATCTTCAGTCATCATCGTACTCTGGTGAGGATTTACGACCCACACGAGAGGATATCTGTGATGGATGGAAGCAGTGACATCTCGAATAAGGAATTTACGCCTCCCAAGTCTTGGTGTCTCTGCACTGGTTCAGCTCAGTTAGATCTTGGTGAAGTTCTCAAGAGTTCTCAATTAATCTCGAACAAATTAATTTTTTGTTTTGTCTGTTTCAGTTTACTCAATTTGTCAGCAACAGTTGCTGACGGCGGGGAGAATGTTTGGTTATGGACGAATAACCATCAGAAACACTCACGCACTCATACTCACACAGAGCCACTCAAATTTCTTTATCGGTCATCGGCCTACTGACCGTGACCTACTCAACTTTGGCACTCGAGGCGCCACTTGATTGACAGGTGTTCTGACCCGCAATCTATCGAATGATAGATTAATTAATTCAGGACACCTGCCATATTTTCTTGGAATTCTCATCCTTATTCTCGAAAGAGCTATTCTCGCATCAAGTGCAAAAAGTGTTCTCAGAATTTCTCAAATATTCTCAATTAAAAATAGTGAAAAGAAACTCTCAAAACTCTAGAATATCTCAATCAATTATCGTTAAATTAACAAAAAAGTGATATAAAATTGTGATATTTTTATTAGTGATAATTATAATAAAGTTATAATTATATATAGAAATCTCGTGCACGCGTCATTTTTTGACTCACACCACGCTCCTCTCAAAATCCGATTAAATCTCGCGAATCATAAAGAAATATTCGAAAAACCAGTGAACAACTCAAACAAACAGAATGAGTCGATTTTCTTGTCACAGTGATACAGAGATACGCCCTTTTTACCCTCTCCTTTAATTGTTGCCGAATTTAAAGGACTACTATAAAAATAAAGGATAAAAAAGGCGTATCTCCATTACTTTCCTAGAAATTCTTTAAAAAAATCATTAAAAAAAACAAAAAAAAAACATCTGAGATTTTTTTTTTAATTAAGGCCTGTATAAAAAATTTCGAAAAAATTCAACTATAATGCAAACATTTCGAAGTATCTTCTCAAATTTTTTCAGATTTTTTAATAAAGTCTTTCACTCAGAAAAAAAAAATTCACGATCATTTCCCCTCTTTAGTGCACTTTTTTAGAGAATATTCCGAAAACTGGTGGAGATACGCCCTTTTTACTCCAATCCATTTTCGTAGAAAATTCCAAGAGCTACAAAAGAGGATTAAGGGCAAAATCTCTCCATCTCGCATATCCCCTGATATTTGAGAATAAAAGAGAGGAAAAAATGGACTTTCTTTTTATTCTTTTTTTGCTTCTGAATTGAATTCTAAAAGTCTAATTTTTCCAGGATACGCTTATCTGTGGCTCGAGGACAGGGACAGTGTTATGCAGCAATTTCTCGAATACAGTCGTCAATTGACAATAGATGAAATGGAAATGATAGCACTGCTAGATCCAAAGGCACCACAAAAATGCAATCCACGAATGGAGCAATTTCGTGAACAGATAGACCTTTATGAGGGACTCTATCTCGAGATAGAAGAGATGACGCCATTTCGTGTTTTTTGTGGATGGTTTCGTGTTAACCTTCGACCCTTCAAGCAGTCACTGTTAAATACAGTCTGCAAGTGGTCCAGCATGTTCAAGAAACATCTAGTAGAGAGGCTTACAACTAGTCTGTCTGATTTAGGAAATTTCATCCGGTGAGATGAAGTGTTTTTGTTTAATAAGTATGAAGAATGTCAGTACGATGAAGTAGAATGTAATGGTAAATGTTCTTGTAGACTAGCGGATGAGGGTCTGTTGCAGCAGATATTACCCGGCGATTACACGGGTCTTGTCAGTGTCATGGGTTTTTTAATGCAAGTTAAAGAACGTCAGCCAACTACCGATGAGATGTTTCAACCACTTCAAGAGACCATTGAACTGCTCAAGTTTTATGATCAGGATATACCAGAGGAGGTTAATGTTTTACTAGCAGAATTACCAGAGCAATGGAACAATACGAAAAAATTGGCGGTGATGGTCAAGCAACAAGTTGCACCTTTGCAAGCGGGTAATTTCAATTTTTTTTTGAAGATTTCTTTCTTTTTAAGAATATCTTTAATATGATAAAGTTATGCATTTTTTCGGAATTCAAGATCATGACGTTTTTTTGTAGGTAAAACGATGCATTTTTGAATACAATCATCTTTACTTTGAATTTTTTAGATTTTTATGGTGAAAGTGATTAAAATTGAACATGTCTTCTAAAATGAAGTGTTTTGAATCTTTATTTTTTTGCTTCCAAATGGAAGCTTTTTATGAGAATATTTCAGAAAATAATGGATATATGCCTTTTTTCCCTGATCAATCTTTGTAGCTCTTGAAATTCTCTTTAAAAAGAAGGATTAAGGTAAAAAAGGCAAATCTTCATTGGTTACCGAAATATTTTATTCTTTCAAAAAAATCTATTTGACCAATGAAATAAGAAATTTGTAGAGAAAATATAGGGAGAAATGCCCATTTATTGACCATTTAAGGTGTTCAACCAATATAACGTCGCTATAGTAAAAATGCAAAATATTGCTAGATTCGAAATTGAGTGAACTTTGGGTATAAAAAATGAGAGTAACATTTTGATAAAAAAGAAGCAGTAATCAATAATAACACATTAATTTTTTACTTATAGAAAATTTTTAGTTCACATTTAAAGTTGAACTTGAACGAATTTCATAACAAATAGTGATTTTTTATCATTAATGTTTAGCAATTTATTATTCATTTTATAATGAATAATTAAGTGTTCTAGTAATTAAACATTTTCTCTCTTCTTTTCTAGAAGTTTTCGGCGGAAATTCGAGATACCTCATTTTTGCTCTAAACATAAAAAAGTTAGAGGGAAAGAGGCGTATCTCCATCAGTTCCCAAGATATTCAATTATTTTCAAAGAAATATTTGAAAAAAACAGTATAATTATAAAAAAAAAATTAAATTTCAGGTGAAGTATCAAGAATACGAGCCCGAATATCAGCCTTCGACACGACAATAGGTCATTATCGTGAGGCATTTCGTCGCTACAGTTTCTTCCGTTTTGACTGCAAAAACGTTTACAGTACACTAGACGAGTCTGACAGAGAGATATGTATGCTGGAGCGCCAAATGAGTGACATACAAGAGTCAGCCTCTCTGTTTGAGGTGACAGTACCAGAATTCAAGCAGTTGAAACAATGTAGACGTGAGCTACGGATGCTTAAACAACTTTGGGATTACGTATACATTGTACGTAGTAGTATAGAAGGCTGGAAAACAACACCATGGAGAAAGATTGACGTTGAAAACATGGATATTGAGTGTAAAAAATTTGCTAAAGAGATACGAGGTACATTTACATTTGTCTTCACTGTGTGTTTAATTCATTAAAAATCATTCAATGTTAAACATTTGAGAATATATCTAATACCAATGTAATGATAGCACTTGACAAGGAAATGCGAACATGGGACACGTACCTTTCACTCGAGGCGACTGTTAAGAACATGCTGACATCATTACGTGCAGTTGGAGAATTGCAGAATCCAGCGATACGTGAGAGACACTGGAGACAACTGATGAACAGTACAAAGGTATCGAGACGAACCACGAGGCGAAGATTTCTCATTTAAGCTTAGTCAATTCTACTAAAAAAAAAAAAAAACCTTATTTAAAGATTAAAGTTAGGTTCAACCAAATTACCTAACTGTGCCTTCAAATGTTAGGATTTTTTAGGTTTATTTTCAATCTAGGGCTTCCAAATGATGTTTTCTAATTGATGTTTATTCTAGTTTCTAAGTTTTATCTAATTATTTTTAGTCTTGTTTATTAATGACTACGTTATACGTTATTTTGACACGTATCGTAGTCACTAGTTGCACTGCTGTAAATATGCTATCGGTGTTACAGAGACTGGGCGATATGACACCTGAAGAAACAGTAAGTTCACTGTAAATAATATGCACATTTTCGTATTTTAGGGTTTTTCATTGTATTTATTTGTTTTAAATTAATTAAAAATAGTTTTGTACTCATTCTTTTATAATAGCTGGTGAATTTAGAGTCCCTTGGTTTTATACTTGGAGTAGACACCTTCGAACAGAACTTCAAAGCACACATGGGCTCAAATTGATTTCATTCCATTTTTTTTTAAGTGTTATATCTCGAGAACTATGTCGTTGTCTTAGAAAAAAAGGGTGCATAAGTGCATAGCACTTACGCTATGCTCATACATAGCACTTCTGCCACTTTGTTTCTAAAGTGACGATATAGTAATGAAATTGACACAAATCTGATGATTTTTTTTTTTATTTCTCTGAACAAATGAATTATCATGAAGAAACAATTTTAAAAATTTTCACTTGTAGTTTTTCTAATTTTCTACATAAGCATATTTCTTCATTTTTTTGAATAATTTATTTGTTGGGAAAGAGAATATGAGAATTGTCAGATGTCTATTTTCAGTGTCATAAAAATACAAATTCTTTTGAAATTCAGATTATGACGTTTTTTGGAAGGAAAACCATGTACTTTCGAATACAATCATCGTTCCTTCAAATTAACTATGTTTTGATGGTGAAAAAATTAAAGAAAATTAAAAATATCTCTTAAAATAGCGTGTTTTGAAAAAAAAAACCTGAAA
The DNA here is from genome assembly GCA_963921955.1 of Aleiodes alternator. NCBI lineage: Eukaryota > Metazoa > Arthropoda > Insecta > Hymenoptera > Braconidae > Aleiodes > Aleiodes alternator. The sequence goes on along the minus strand of OY998099.1, from coordinate 4,961,583 downwards.
AACATCAAAACTTGTTTTCCAATATTCCTGGTTGTTTCGAATATTTCCATTTTTTTAATTATATTCTAGGGCAAAAAATTTTTTTTAGCATCCAGATGATTCCCTGTGTGCTTCGAGGGCCAATCATGTCATTACACTTCGCCCCAAGAATGCGCACTAATCAATCGATTTAATAAAGCATGAAAAAATGAACGATATAAATCATTGTAATTGTAAGACAATACCATAAAATGTATTCACTCATCATCTTCATGCTGAATAAAACGATTGTTCACAATTTATAGCTTTCTGTTCATCATTCATCACACCTCGCCCCATTCTCATTCTTTCACTCAGCAGTAAAGCACACTTAAAATTAATTCGAAAAAGCACAAAAAATAAATAAATTACTGAATGGATAATTTCAAAATTGTCCAACTACACATTGTGAATGGTAAGGTGAATATGTTCTCTGAAAAATCAGGTTCGTTTTGTGATGGATGACACAACAACACTGGCTGATTTACTAGAACTCAATCTTCACGAGTGCGAGGATGAAGTTAAAAATATTGTGGATAAAGCAGTTAAAGAAATGTCAATGGAAAAATATCTTAGAGAATTAAATTCTACCTGGTCGGCAATGGAATTTGAACGTGAGCTGCATCAACGCACTGGTGCCACTCTATTAAGAGCGAGCGAGGAATTAATCGAAACATTAGAGGAAAATCAGGTTAAAATTGCGTAAAAGAGATGATAAAAAGAAAAAAATTTGCGAAAAAAAAAAAAAAATATTACTGAAGGATTTTCTTTTAGGTACAACTGCAAAATTTAATCACCTCTAAGTTCATCGCTCACTTTTTGGGAGAGGTATCGGCGTGGCAGAAGAAACTTAGTATTGCTGATCAGGTTACAACTGTTTGGTTTGAAGTGCAGAGAACATGGATGCATCTTGAGAGTATCTTCATGTCATCGGAGGATATTAGAAAACAATTGCCAATTGATGCTGATCGTTTTGATAGAATTGATGAGGAATTTAAACAGATGACACAGGAAATGGCAAAAACACCAAATGTTGTAGAGGCAACCAATAGGGATGGCTTAGCTGCATCATTAGATACATTGCAAAAGGAATTAGTCCTATGTGAAAAGGCACTTGCTGAGTATTTGGAAACTAAACGTTTAGCTTTTCCACGTTTTTACTTTGTATCGTCTAGTGATTTATTAGATATACTGTCTAATGGAAATCAACCGGCTGTTGTAGCACGTCATCTTACAAAACTATTTGATTCTATGGCTAGATTAAAGTTCGTCGAGACTGAAGATAAAAAAGTTGGAGTTGGTACGAATTTTAAAAATAAAAAAGAAAAAAAATTAGAGAAATGCTTTTTTTTTTAAATTCATTAGAAGTCGATGTTTAATGTGTTTTAGTGTTGAATGTTAAGAGGATTGAAATTTGAATGGAAAGTATGGAAAATTATGGTAGCTCAGTTGAAAGAGTAACGGACCGGTAATCCGAAGATCGCAGGTTCGAACCCTGCTCAAGCATTTCCGGTTTTATTCCCAATTTCTTTACTCTATAAATTCTGAATTTATTCTAAGGTTGTTTGGAAGAATATTCTGGGCAATGACAAATTTTCCAAAATTTCACAGTTAATTATTTAAATAATGAAGAATGGCCTGTCAAAATTTGAAGTCCTTTTGGAGCATAGTTTCGAAGGATTTTTTTTTCATTACGATTTCTACACGGTGAAATGTAGGGAGCAAAAAAACATTTAAAAAAAATTACTTAGAAGAGTAGCGGACTGGTAATCCGAGAGTCGCAGGTTCGAACCCCATTCGAGTATTTCCGACTTTTCTCCGAATTTCTTTCCTCTAGAACTTCTTAATGTTCTTTTTTGATTGATGTCTTAGCGAAAAACATTTCTTTACGTTTTCATCAATTCACTCGGATTATTGACTGATCAAGTTCATTTGTAGAGGGAATGCACGCAAAGGATGGTGAATACGTGATTTTTGCTAATTGTGAGATGGTCTGCGATGGACCTGTAGAAGTTTGGCTGAATCGTCTTCAACGCGCTATGAGAGTGACAATCCGTTACTATTTAAGCGAGGCTGTTCTATCCTACGAGGAAAAGGCCAGAGAACTCTGGCTCTTTGATTATCCAGCTCAAGTGTCACTATGTGGTACACAAGTCTGGTGGACCACTGAAGTTAGCATGGCTTTTGCAAGACTCGAAGAGGGCTATGATAATTCTTTGAAGGATTACTTAAAAAAACAGATAAATCAATTGAGCACACTTATCTCCCTGCTTCTCGGTGAATTAACGAAACAAGATCGGCAAAAGGTCATGACTATATGTACTATCGATGTGCATTCGAGAGATGTTGTTGGGAAATTTGTACAAGCCAAAGTGGAAACAGCACACGCATTTCAATGGCAGAGCCAATTACGAACGAGATTCGATGAAAAGGAGAAAGATTGCTTTGCTAATATTTGCGATGCTCAGTTCAGATACTCACATGAGTATCTGGGTAATACCCCGAGGTAATGAAACGTTAAGAGCCTTGAGAGATATCACTGTTATTGATCCGAAAAATAAAGCACAATAAAATGAGAAATTAGTCAATTGTTTTTTTTTCAACTTCTTTTAAGAATATCTCGGAAACTAATGGGGATACGCTTTTTTCGCTCGTATTCATTTCTGTAGAGAATTTCAAGAGTTACAAATTGAATCGATGCAAAAAGGGTTATCTCCATTAATTTCCTAAATATTTCAGAAGAAATGATGAAAAAAAAAGAAGTTTCATTATAGTGTTTTTTTTAAATTTTTCGGAAACTAATAGAGATACGGTCATTTTGTCTGAATCTATTTTTAAAGCTGTTGAAATTGTCTCTAAAAATTGATGAATGATTGATGACCTCTGAGGTATCAGGATTCATGATTTATTTTCGGAATGAAGGACTCGGTGAAAAAATCTTGAAAAAAATGAGAAGATGCTCCAATATGTAAACATTGTCAGTGAATTTTTTCAAATTTTTCAGAAGAGACCTTCACTCTCAAAAAAAATCCCGAATCATTTTGACCATCAAGTCTATTTTTCCCCAGTTCCCCCTATTCCACTGAGAATTCCAAAAATACCGAAATTTCTCCTGTTTGACCTTACCACTCCTAATTTCGCTTTTACTTCACTTTACAGGCTCGTAATCACTCCTCTGACAGACAGATGTTACATAACTCTTACTCAATCGCTTCACTTGGTAATGGGCGGTGGTCCCGCAGGACCTGCAGGCACGGGTAAAACGGAAACAACGAAAGACCTTGGTAGAGCACTAGGAATCATGGTCTACGTATTTAACTGCTCGGAACAAATGGACTACAAATCGTGCGGCAATATCTACAAAGGTCTAGCACAAACAGGCGCTTGGGGCTGTTTCGATGAATTCAACCGTATATCCGTTGAGGTACTATCAGTTGTTGCAGTACAAGTCAAGTCTGTACAAGATGCAATAAGAGATAAGAAAGAAACATTTAATTTTATGGGTGAAATTATTGCACTTACACCGAGCGTTGGTATATTTATAACAATGAATCCTGGTTACGCTGGTCGTACAGAATTACCGGAAAACTTGAAGGCATTATTTAGACCATGTGCTATGGTTGTTCCGGATTTTGAATTAATTTGCGAAATAATGCTGGTTGCTGAAGGCTTTCAAGATGCCAAAGTTTTGGCACGTAAATTTATTACCCTCTACACGCTATGTAAGGAGCTGTTATCGAAGCAGGATCACTATGACTGGGGTCTGAGAGCGATAAAATCAGTTCTCGTTGTAGCTGGAAGCTTAAAACGGGGAGAACCCGGAAGACCAGAGGAAGAAGTGCTAATGCGAGCACTTCGAGATTTCAACATTCCCAAAGTGGTTTCTGATGATTTGCCTGTCTTCATGGGACTCATAGCTGATCTTTTTCCAGCACTGGATGTCCCTAGAAAGCGAGACGTCGAATTCGAAAAGACCGTAAAACAAGCGGCTGCTGATCTATTACTCCAGCCTGAGGATGGATTCATTCTGAAGGTTGTTCAGCTGGAAGAACTGCTGGAGGTCAGGCACTCGGTGTTTATAGTAGGAATCGCGGGTTCTGGCAAGACACAAGTGTGGCGTACATTGTTCAGAACTTACCAGAACATAAAGCGCAAGCCTATTTACACTGATCTGAATCCAAAGGCTGTTAGCAATGATGATCTATTCGGGATAATAAACCCAGCAACAAGAGAATGGAAGGATGGGCTCTTCTCTGTTGTCATGAGGGATCAAGCTAATTTGGGTGGCGACAATCCAAAGTGGATCATCTTAGATGGAGACATAGATCCTATGTGGATCGAGTCACTGAACACCGTAATGGATGACAACAAAATTCTAACTTTAGCTAGTAATGAGAGAATCGCTTTGACTCCTGCTATGAGACTTCTCTTCGAAATCTCGAACTTGAGGACTGCAACTCCTGCCACTGTTTCCAGAGCTGGGATCCTGTATATCAATCCTCAAGATCTTGGCTGGAATCCTTACGTCACCAGTTGGATAGAAACCAGGACTATTCCAGCAGAAAAGTCAAATCTCGTCATGCTGTTTGACAAGTACATTCCAGTCTGCCTAGACACAATGCGCACGAGATTCAAAAAAATAACACCAATCGCTGAAATGGCACACATCGAAATGCTGTGTCATTTATTGAGTTGTTTACTAAAACCAGAATTAACTACAAGCAATGAATTTAATAAAGACCATTACGAATTGTACTTTGTCTTCGCTGCTGTATGGGCATTTGGCTCGGCAATGTTTCAAGATCAAACTGTTGATTACAGGGTAGAGTTCACAAAGTGGTGGGTCAATGAGTTCAAACAGATACGATTTCCAACGCAGGGTACTGTCTTTGATTACTACATTGATCCAGAGACAAAAGAGTTCACGCACTGGTCAGAACGCGTGCCAACATTCTTTCTAGATCCTGATATGCCGCTTCAAGCAGCACTTGTCTACACGTCTGAGTCAATTAGAGTCAAGTACTTTTTGGATCTTCTAATGGAGGAAAAACATCCGGTTATGCTGGTTGGTAGTGCTGGTTGTGGTAAAACTGTTCTTGTCTCGGAGAAGCTACTTCAGCTGTCGGAAAATTATGCAGTGACCAATGTTCCTTTCAATTTTTATACTTCTTCGGAAATGCTCCAGAAAATTCTGGAGAAGCCGTTGGAGAAGAAGGCGGGAAGGAACTATGGACCGCCTGGCAGTAAGACACTGATTTACTTTGTTGATGATCTAAATATGCCCGAGGTTGATACTTATGGAACTGTTCAGCCTCATACACTTATTAGACAGCATCTTGATTATGGACACTGGTATGACAGGACCAAACTGACGCTCAAGGACATTCATAATTGTCAGTATGTCAGTTGCATGAATCCAACTGCTGGATCTTTTACAATTAATCCTAGGCTGCAGAGACACTTTGCTGTTTTTGCCGTTAGTTTTCCTAATCATGACTCGCTGATGACCATTTACTCGTCCATTTTGTCTCAGCACTTAGCGAATTTGGAGCACAGGTAATTTTAGACTTTTTTTATGGTTTTTTTTCTGGATTTAATGAGGCATGGATCTTTTGGTCAGGTTTCCCCTATGTGTGACTGACATGTGCAATCAAATAGTCCAGGCATCGCTTCAACTTCACAACCGCTGTGCCCAGGTGTTTTTGCCCACGGCAACCAAGTTTCATTATATTTTCAATCTTCGTGATTTATCGAATTGCTTTCAAGGCCTACTTTTCAGTGGAAATGAGTGCTTACAGTGCCCCACAGATCTCATAAGACTGTGGATGCACGAGACTTATCGAGTTTATGGGGATAAACTCACGGATGAAAAGGATATTGATAATTTTGGGAAAATGCAGATTGATGTGCTGAAAAAAAATACGGAGGAGATTGATGAAGGAGCGGTGCTGGAGAGACCGAATATTTATTGTCATTTCGCGGGTAATTCTCCATCAAATAAGAAAAAAAAACAAGATATTTTTTTTAAGCTCGTCAATGAGTGTTTTTTAATCATTATTAACTTTTCTCAGAAATATTTTTAAAATTAATGGAGATACGTTTTTTTTCGGATGCTTTTTTGTGACTCTTGAAATTCTCTGAAAAAAATGAGCAAAATAAAAAGGGCATATCTCCATTAGTCTCTTCACGACTCACTTTTTTACATCAATTCATCCCAACTATTTCGGAAAGTAAGCGAGATAGAGCGATAATGCGAAAATCCTTTTCTTTAAGCCTTGAGGTTCGTTGCAAAAATAAATAAGGATGAAAGGGCGTATCTCCATTAGTTTCCGAAATATTCTGAAAAAAAGTGAATGAAGAAAAAAAACATTGATTCGATTTTCGTACTTCATTATTAAATTATTCCCGGAAAATGTGGATTAACTAATGAATAATGAACTGTTTCAGGCGGAGTTGGTGAACCAAAATACATGCCAATTAAAAATTGGGCAACACTACATCGTCTACTATCTGAAGCTCTCGTTAGCTACAATGACTTAGTTTCTGCCATGAATCTAGTTCTCTTTGAGGACGCAATGATGCATGTATGCCGTATAAACAGGATTTTAGAATCCCCAAGGGGAAGTGCCTTGTTAGTTGGTGTTGGCGGATCTGGCAAACAAAGCCTATCTCGTTTATCAGCTTTCATAAGCTCACTCGAAGTTTTTCAAATTCAATTAAGAAAGGGTTATGGTGTACTTGATCTCAAAATTGAGCTTGCTGGTCTCTATCTAAAATCAGGGATGAAGAATATTGGAATTATGTTTCTAATGACTGACGCACAAGTACCAAATGAGCAGTTTCTTGTTCTAATCAATGACATGCTGGCATCTGGTGAAGTACCTGATCTATTCCCAGAGGATGAAGTAGAAAATATAATTGGGGGTAAAAAGCCATCGAAAGAGATAATTTTCTTTTTTCTTCTTATTTTTTTTCAGCAACAACACGAAAATCTTGATTTACCTCATTTTAGGGAAATTTAATATTTCTTTAGTGCGCTTTTTTTCAAAGTAATTTTCAGTGACCACTTGTTCTGAAAAAGATATCTCATCTCATATTTCAATTTAAAGGTGTTCGAAATGAAGTTAAGGGCGCTGGTATATTGGATACTCGTGAAAATTGTTGGAAATTCTTCATTGATCGTGTCAGAAGACAGCTCAGGTATACATAAAGAAATTCAACTACTCCCCTCTCCCCCCAGAAAAAAAAATCTCATGTAAAATATATAGGAAAGGCAGGGGCAAAATAGAGCTGAGAGTTAAAATGATTCGGAACTTTTTTTTCAGTGTGAAGGGCTCTTTGGAAAAATTTGAAAAAATTTAACAACAATGTCCACATATTGGAGCATTACCTCAAATTTTTTCAGATTTTTCCACTGAGCCCTTCTCTCTGCAAAAAATCATGAATCATATTATCTTGTAGGTCCATTTTACCCCAGTCCGTTATTAACAATATGAAGAAAATATTTAGTAAATATAAAATAATGTATTGTTACCTTTGCAACAAAGAGGCATAAGTGCTATGGATAAGCACCTTATTTCTAAGGTGACGATATTATTCTACATTTCCTTCACATTCGACATAGATATATGTTTTATATAAAAATTTTACATTTCACTATCTATTTTTTTCTCATATTGTTAACATAGATATGTTTTCCACAAGGAAAAAGAGGGATTAGAAGATTGAAAAAACATTTAAATTCACAGGATAGTCTTGTGCTTCTCTCCCGTTGGCTCTACCCTACGTGTACGTTCACGAAAATTTCCAGCAATAATAAATTGCACCGCAATCAATTGGTTTCACGAATGGCCCCAGGAAGCCCTAATGTCAGTGTCGAAGCGATTTCTAGAGGAGCTCAATGAATTACCAGAGGGATACAGGTTTGAGAAACGAGAGTTTTAAGTCTTTTCATGTAATTAAAGTGTCTAGTAATCGATGTAACCGACAATATAATATTTTAGGGAGTCAGCAGCAAAGTTTATGGCACATGCTCACACAACCGTTAACGCAGCCAGCCGTGCTTATTTAGCGGGAGAAAGACGTTACAATTATACAACACCAAAGTCATTCTTGGAACAAATTAGTTTGTATACAAAACTTCTTAAAGCTAAAACGAGCGAATTAAGGGGACGCATTGAGCGGTTAGAAAATGGTTTGGCTAAGTTAAAATCAACTGCCGCACAAGTTGATCAATTGAAGGAGAAACTGGCATTACAGGAGATTGAATTGAAAGAGAAGAATGAGGCTGCTGATGCGCTCATTGAAATTGTTGGTATTGAAACGGCAAAAGTGCAGAGAGAAAAGGCATTGGGTAATAGTTTATTCATTTATTAGAGCAAAAATAAAGGCATCTATATCGTTGCCTTAGAAACAAAGGGGCGTAAGTGCTATGCTTACACACAGCACTTACGCCACTTTGTTTCTGAAGTGATGATACTATACAGCCATGACGAAATAATTTGAAAAAATAACTAACGGTAAAATAATAATAATAATAATATCGAAAAAAATAGTTATCGACGAAATAATATAAAAAAGCACAATATAATAAAGTTAAATTATCGCCAAGGAACGAAAATCTATAGAACTGTATTCGTATGATAGAAGAATATGATGTAGATTATAAAATTTGAACCTGCCACCAAATAATCGAAAAAAAATTCATGAACACCTCCCAACATTATGTTAAAGATTGTTGGAATTCCAAAAAGTCATTATTTTTAAGAAAAAAATGTTTAAAAAAACATTATTTCAAAACTGCAATGAATTTTCATTTTTTAAACGAAAATATAGAAAAAAAAGCTCAATTATGATGAAAATTAAAAAGCCCCCCTATTTGCAATTGTTTAATAAACCTAGAGTGAAGAAGGCGTTACAAGATAGGACACGTGTACGATTCATGTCTTTGTTTTTTGAGCATCATCACGTTATAACAAATTCGGAAAATAATTTTTTTTTTCAATTCCAGCTGACGAGGAGGAGACAAAAGTTGCAGTGATCGCCGAGGAAGTATCTAAAAAGCAGCGAGACTGTGAAGCTGACTTGATGAAGGCCGAGCCAGCACTTCTGGCAGCACAAGAGGCTCTAAACACCCTTAACAAAGCAAATCTAACGGAATTAAAGTCATTTGGTTCTCCACCGGGTGCTGTAACCAACGTCACTGCAGCCGTAATGGTCCTTCTCGCTCCAGACGGCAAAGTGCCAAAGGACCGTAGCTGGAAAGCAGCCAAGGTATATTTGTTTTAATGTCACTTCATTTTAAACTCATTAAAATGTCCTGGGATATTTAGATTGTCATGGCCAAGGTTGATGCCTTTCTGGACGCACTTATTAACTATGACAAGGAGAATATTCATCCTGAAGTGACCAAAGCCATCCAACCTTACCTAAAAGATTCCGAATTCGAACCGGAATTCGTTCGATCCAAGTCAGCTGCAGCTGCTGGTCTTTGTGCTTGGGTTATCAATATCATTAAATTTTACGAAGTCTTCTGCGACGTCGAACCAAAAAGAAAAGCACTGGCACAAGCCAATGCCGAATTGGCTGCTGCTACAGAGAAGCTAAGTGTCATTAAGAAAAAAGTTACGGTAAGTCATCCATATCCTGAAGAAATGGTTCTTTTTATGCATATCATTTGATTCATGGTTGATGTGCTTATGCAGTCATTGGAGGAGCAATTAGCAAAGCTTACTGCGGACTTTGAGCAGGCAACTGCGGAGAAGCTCAAATGCCAGCAGGAAGCAGACGCTACTAACGCAATTATCGCCCTTGCTAATCGATTAGTTGGGGGTCTAGCTTCGGAAAACGTACGATGGGCAGATTCGGTGGCTAAGTAAGGCGAATTATCTCTGGGTATATAGTGTCATAGAAAAAAGGTGGTTAATTGAGTGTTTAAATTACTAGCCTCATGCATCAAGGGTCAACATTACCGGGGGATGTACTGCTAATTACTGCGTTTATTTCCTATGTGGGTTGCTTTACGAAAACGTTTCGGCAAGATTTGCTGAATAAGCACTGGCTGCCTGTTGTCAAAACGCTTGATCCTTCAATTCCAATTACTGATGGACTTGATGTGCTTACGCTTCTGACGAATGATACGCAAATTGCTAAGTGGAATAATGAGGGACTGCCTAATGATAGGATGTCAACGGAGAATGCAACGATTCTGTCGAATTCTGATCGATGGCCTCTGATGATTGATCCTCAGGTAATTTTTTGATTGTGGTTGTTATTATTAGAATTATCTATTTTATGCACTTTATCTTTAGCTTCAAGGGATAAAGTGGATCAAGCAAAAATACGGGGATGAGTTGAGAGTTATACGCTTGGGACAACGTGGATACTTGGATGTTATCGAGCAATCTCTGGCGATAGGTGCAACTGTTCTCATTGAGAACATCGGGGAAGCAGTTGACCCCGTATTAGATCCCCTTCTTGGTCGTAATCTCATCAAGAAAGGAAGGGCGATTAAGATTGGTGATAAAGAAGTTGAATATAATCCGACATTCAGACTTCTGTTACACACGAAATTGGCAAATCCACACTATAAACCGGAGATGCAAGCGCAAACTACGCTAATTAATTTTACTGTTACGAGGGATGGTCTCGAGGACCAGCTGTTGGCTGAAGTTGTTAAGGCTGAGAGACCGGATCTTGAAGAACTCAAGGCAGATCTTACGAGGCAACAGAATGAATTCAAGATTACCCTCAGTTCACTGGAGGACTCTTTACTTTCTCGGTAAATGAACATTTATCTTTTCACGAAATTAATTAAAGTGAAAGTGGAAGAAAATAAATTAATATAGTTTTTTTCGTCGGCCATTGTTTCGAGCTTTATTTAGGTAGAAAAAAGGGGGTTGTGGTCACTTCCGAGGATTCTCCAGGATTTCCTCAAATTAAACTCTTTCTACATCCTTTTATTCACATGTTTTCTTAAAAAAATTCGTTTTTTTCTCCATTTTTGAAGTTTTCAGGATTTTCCCACATTAAACCCTTACAACTTTTCCCCATCCCCGAGTTTTCTCAGACGTATTGAAAATGACTGCTTTTCAACTTAATGAAGTGGAAGGCAGTGAATTTTCTAATTCGGGATTTTCCAGAATTCTCTGGGATTTTCATAAATTTGGGTCGGGCAAGCTTCCTTTGTCTATATGTTTTTGGAAAAATCCGAATTTTCTCCCAATTTGGTATTTTCCTAAATTCTTGAGAATTTTGCAAAATTTTACCAAATTTCCGCAAATTGAACCAGTAACCTTTCTTCGCCAACATATTTTCTTAGAAATGACCATAATGACCACCTTTCAATCTAATGAATTGGAAGAAACTGAATATATCTGTTCAGGCTGTCTTCAGCCAACAAGAATGTACAATTTGGAATTTTCCCGGATTCTCCAGAATTTTCGTGAATTGAACTATGGCAACTCCTCCTTTCCCACACATTTTCTGAAAAAAAAACAGGATTTTTCTCCTAATTCATGTTTTTCGAGAATTTTCTCGAATTTCCCAGGATTTCTCCAAATTTAAATCTGGCATTTTTCCTTTTTTTTCACATGATTCCTTAAGAATCATCACAATAACCGTTCTTCAACTTAATAAAATGTAGAAAAAAAAATTAATTTCACTCCTCAGACTGTCTTCGGCCGATGAAAACGTACTGGGAGACACTGTACTAGTTGAAAATCTAGAAACGACTAAGAAAACAGCAGCTGAAATTGAGAGAAAAGTTACTGAAGCTCGTGGAACTAGCAAGGAAATCGATGCGGCTCGTGAACTGTATCGTCCAGCAGCAGCACGAGCTTCACTACTGTACTTCATCCTCAACGATCTGAACACCATCAATCCAATTTATCAATTTTCACTCAAGGCATTCAGTGTTGTATTCCAAAAAGCCATACTCAAGGCTGATCCAGCACCAGATGTTACCAGCAGAGTACTAAACCTCATCGAATGCATTACATATTCAGTATTCATGTACACAACAAGAGGATTATTCGAATGCGACAAATTGATATTCACATCGCAGATGACATTCCAAATTCTTTTGGTCAGAAGAGAAATATCGACGGGCGAATTGGATTTTCTATTAAGATTCCCAATTTTACCCCATGTTACATCACCGGTTGACTTTTTAACCAACACGAGCTGGGGTGGAATTAGGAGTCTTTCTTCACGAGACGAATTTAGGTAAGATCATCCTATTTAACTCATTTTTTACAATTATTACCAGTTTTTTGAGAGTATTTTGAAATTTAAGCGAGTTACGCTCGCATTTTGACCCAAATTTTGCATTTTTACCCAAATTCTTTTTGGTACCTTGGTTAAAGAGTCTCATATCATGATAAAATTTGTAATTTTACGATATTTTATGTCAAAATATGTCGAATCTCCCAGAATTGGATGTCGCACAATGAAATAAAAATGTGACACATTTTGTCATAATGTGTCAAATTATGACAGAACTTTTTCTGGGAAAATTTGAAAAAATATGACATGCTGTTCCAATTTATAGGCAAATGTATCCAATATATTTTGACAAGAAAAAGAGACAAATTATGACATTTTATGATAGTTTCGGTGAAAATATGTCAAATTATGACGGAATTTCTGTGGAAATTCGTCAAATTTGATCAGAATCTGACATCTTTTGCTAAAATTTGACACTCATATTTCCACCCGGGTAGTTCTTGATATTTCGCTAAAAAATATGAGTCCATAATTGCTCTATCTCACTTAGTTTTCGATACTATGTAAAAAATTGACGGAAAAAATAGATTTTTCTGAAAACTTCTTATCCTTGATTTTTTTTCATGTAAAGGAAAATGAAATTATGAGAATGTGTCTATTTACAGGAATTTGGACCGAGATATTGAGATTTCTGCCAAACGATGGAAGAAATTTGTAGAATGTGAATGTCCAGAGCGCGAGAAATTTCCACAGGAGTGGAAAAATAAAACATCCCTTCAACGTTTATGCATGTTGAGGGCCTTAAGACCAGATAGAATGACTTACGCTATATCTGTGTTTATTGAGGAAAAACTTGGTGTCAGATATGTTGAAGGAAAGACGGTAGAATTTTCAAAATCTTTCGAGGAGACGAGTCCTTCAACTCCCATATTCTTTATTCTGTCTCCCGGTGTGAATCCTTTAAAGGTGAGCCATTCTGCATCTAATGGACATACGCCCTTTCTCGCATTTATTCATTTACATAAAGAATTGCAAGAGCTACAAAAGGCAGTATCGACATTAGAAAAAAAGAGCGTATCTCAATTAAGTTCCGAAATACATTTTCCGGAAAATCAATGGAAAAATTCACTTTTTGCTTACTTAGGATGTTGAAGATTTGGGCAGACGTCTAGGATTTTCAGCGGATGCCCAAAATTTTCACAACGTTTCTCTCGGTCAAGGTCAGGAGTCCGTGGCAGAGCAGGCAATGGACATTGCCTGTAAATCCGGCCACTGGGTCATTCTTCAGAACATCCATCTCGTCAAAAAATGGCTGCCGCTTTTAGAAAAGAAGCTGGAAGTAGCTGCTGAAGGATCACATGATGACTATCGTGTCTTCATGAGCGCCGAACCTGCGAGTACTCCAGCAGGTCACATAATTCCTCAGGGTGTACTGGAGTCCTCCATCAAGATCACGAATGAACCGCCAACGGGCATGCAGGCAAATCTGCATAAGGCTCTTGATAATTTTACGCAGGAAACGCTGGAGATGTGCAGCAAAGAGGCAGAGTTCAAGTCTATTCTTTTCTCGCTCTGTTACTTCCACGCGGTCGTCGCGGAAAGGCGAAAATTTGGGCCTCAGGGGTGGAACAAGATCTATCCTTTCAATGTTGGGGATCTTAACATCAGTGTTTCGGTGCTTTACAATTATTTGGAAGCTAGTACGAGGGTTCCATGGGAGGATTTAAGGTATCTTTTTTTTACGGGGAGACGACCACGAAATTTGAGAGTCTTTGGTAGATAAAAGGATAGAAACCTAGAAAATGTTGAGCACAATCCATTTTGCCCCGTATTTCGAGATAAAACATCATCTGGGTTTGTCGTAACAATAAAGGTCCTATGGACTACAATTTTGATCCGATTCAGATATTTTTTTCAATATTCGTCAGCCTTCCGAGGATAAGATTGGATATCTGTTTCATATTACACATTATAGATCACTAGAGAATAAATTTTTTCAATTCAAAGAATCGAAAGAATTTCAATCAAAGAATAAGTGAATGGAAAAAATTCATTCTCTCCTGATCTATGATCGGTAATACAAAACGGATACCCAATTTGGTTTACGAGAGGCTAACAAATGTTTCAAAAAAAAATCTGAATCGGATCGAAATTGTGGTACATGAGACATTATCAACATAAGACCGGGTAATGACGTTTTATCTTGAAATACGGGGCAGAATGGATTATGTTCAATATCTTTTAGGTTTCTTGACACATCTCATCATGTTCCAAATATCACTCGATGGATCCCTTCATCAACGAAAAACATTCGAATTTCACTGTGGTCTCCCCTCAATACTTATTTCACATCTAATACTTAGGATATACGACCTCAAATATTCTAATTTCAATTCATTAAATTCAATAGTGGCCTTGTAGGTTTCTGTTGCGTTGAAAGAAAGATCAAACGATAATTTTAGCTTTTCGTCTCGACGTTCCGGCCTCTTTGTGAGGCCCTTTTCAGGATACTGATTTTATTGTTCCATGAATTCATTTTTTTTAAACAAAAATACGAAACTTGCGTATTAGAGATTAGTTTACAAATTTTTATGAGATATTGTTTAAATTATTAAAGATCACACTTATTTGATATCGCCATTTTTACGCTAAGATTATGTCAATCAGTGACGAGGGTTCATAGTGTGTCTATTTTTAAGGTATCTTTTCGGCGAGATTATGTATGGAGGTCACATCACAGACGACTGGGACCGGAGACTCTGCGTTTCTTACCTGGAAGAGCTCATGCAGCCAGAATTGGTCGATGGAGAGCTTCAATTGGCTCCTGGTACAAAAATCTTCCCTTTTTATTTCTGCAGCATACTTTAATGTTAGAAGGCATTTGCCTCAGAGCAGATGCTACATTTTTATATTCAATTTTCTACACTCTTTTACATGACTAAAGGAAATGTAAATAACTGCAAAACATCAAAGAATATATATCTAAACGTTGAATTTAACATTCAAGGATTCCCTGCTCCACCGAGCACAGATCTCGTTGGTTACCATGCCTACATCGACGAGTCGATTCCACCAGAATCACCCTATCTCTACGGTCTTCATCCAAATGCTGAAATTGGTTTTCTTACTACTACATCGGAAAATTTGTTTAGGACTGTTTTTGAAATGCAACCACGCGATGCTGGTGACTCGGGTGGACAAACCACTACGCGAGAGGATAAAGTAAGGAAATTCTAAGATTAATCATAATTCTGTATTTCAGATGATTTTTGTCAAATATCTTGGAAAGCAATGGAGACACGGCCTTTTTAGTATGAATACTTTTTTGTCACTCTTGGAAGTGCGTGAAAAAAAAATAGGGTAAAAATCACAATTTCGAAATATTCAGGAATTTTTCTGAAATTTTCCAGTTTTTCTTATGATTTTTCAGGAATACATCTTCATTTCTCAGAACTATTGAAGATTCATGTCTGTAGCTCCGCTAAAACTTGTACCTTCAGTGAATCACAAAAATATTGAAGGTGTATTTCTGTAGCTCCACTGAATCTTCTGGTCAAAAATTTTCTAAATTTTTAAGATATTTCTGAAATTTTCTAGATTTTCCCGGATTTTTCAAAAATACATCTCCATTGCTCAAAAAATGTTGAAGATATATTTCTGAAGCTCCACTTAATTTAGTAGCTCTATTAAAATCGCATTCTAGGATTTTTTACGATTTTCCGTATCTCCATTATTTTCCCAGATATCCCCCCTATTTGACCTGTTCCTAAATGAATTAAAATGGTCATTAGTAACGATTCATTCCAACAGGTGAAGCAAATACTGGACGAGATTATGGAGAAGCTACCAGAAGAGTTTAACATGATTGACATAATGGCAAAAGTGGAGGAACGAACCCCTTACGTAATCGTAGCTTTTCAGGAGTGCGAGAGAATGAATGGCCTTACTGGAGAAATAAAGAGATCATTGAGAGAATTAGATCTCGGTTTGAGGGGTGAACTGACAATAACATCTGACATGGAGGATTTGGAGAATGCATTATTTTTGGATCAAGTGCCACCAGTTTGGGGGCAAAGGGCATATCCATCGCTGCTTGGCCTCACTGCTTGGTTTGTGGATCTGTTGCTTCGATTGAGAGAATTAGAAACATGGTCCACAGACTTTGCAGTAAGTACTAATCGCATTTCTCTTTTTATTGTTACCTTAAAAACAGAGTGGCGTAAGTCCTATGAATGAACAGAACACATACGCCACTTTATTTCTAAGACGGCGATAAAAATGTAACAATTCTTCAAAATTTGATGTTTTTTCTGCAGCTACCAGCTTCAGTTTGGCTCGCAGGATTCTTCAATCCTCAGTCACTATTGACGGCGATTATGCAGTCGACAGCAAGAAGATGTGAACTACCACTTGACAAAATGTGCCTGCAGTGTGACGTTACGAAGAAGAATAAAGAAGAATTCACGTAACTAATATGTTTTTTCTGATCTTTTTTTCGGTTTTAATATCACAGATATCTTGATAATTGAGAGAGATACGTCCTTATTGCCCTGCATTTTTTTTAGAAGAGGAAAGGGCGTATCTCCATTTTTTTCCGAAATATCTGAAGAAAAATGGTTCTTTTTTTGATCTTTTTTTAACAAATTTTTCAGAAATTAAGGGAGATATGTTCTTTTTACCCTCCATTTTTTTATAAGAAATCTAAGAAATGGATGAGGGCAGAAGAGGCGTATCTCCACTAGTTTCCGGAATGTTTGAAGAAAAATGACAAAGAAGAATAGACACTCAGTTATACTTCTTTCCTACTAATTTAATCTTCATTATTAATTATAAATCCAAAGTTTCTTATAAATTTAAATACTTCATGTAGCACTGCGCCGAGGGATGGTGCTTACGTTCACGGAATATTCATGGAAGGAGCGAGATGGGACGTACAACAGGGATTATTAATGGATTCAAGAGCGAAGGAGCTGTTTCCAATGCTACCAGTGATCAACGTACGTGCTATAACTCAGGATAAACAAGATATGAGAAATATGTACGAGTGTCCAATGTACAAAACACGAACACGTGGTCCAACATATGTGTGGACATTCAATTTAAAGACAAGAGAAAAACCGGCAAAATGGACACTAGCTGGTGTAGCACTTTTACTACAGATTTAATTCAATTAGGAAGAAATTTATTTATAGAGAGAAAGTCTTTCTCATTTTCTTCTGTAAAAGGATGTTGACGTTATGAAATTGCTTTGTTAGGTATGAATTAATTATTTCTGAGTCTGGCGGATATTAATTACAAAGAAACGCCGTTTTTTTTTTTTTTTTGGGTCTAAGGACAGAGATTCTTACGTAAATTTCGAGGGAATAAAGGGGGTTTTCGCTTGAGATATCACAACCAAAAGGAGAGTTTTAAACGCGAATTTAGATGGGGAGATGAACTGACGCTGCAGAAGAGTGAAAAGTGTATAAAGACATTATTCATTATTCGATGAGCGTAGTGGAGGACTTTGAGGAGATCAATACTCTTAAAAAAGGGATCTTTAGTTGTTTAATGTTTGATGAAATTGCTGAGTCACTTTGATTTGTAATGCATTGAGTAATTTATGTTTGTATTGATTGAATCAGAAGTTTTGCCTATTCTTTTATGAACAATTTACGGTATTTTCTTTTCTTCATATTGGGGTAGTATCCCAGAGTACGGTCGATAAAACAGAAAACATGAGGATTCTGAAGTCATATCTTCAGCTCGTGAATATAATTTTTTTCTTCACTAATTTTTTTTCATTAATCTCCTATCACATGCATGAGATGGAGAGAGAGGCAAATAGTTACGACTACCTTTTAATTAAAATTTCTCAACAACTATACCATGAATTGAATATTTTTTTTTTCTATTATTTAGCTGAACTGCTGTTCTCTCTGCCAATTGTTTTTAAGTAACGGGTCAGGTGTGTGGTTTTTTTAGTAATTTCATTATTCCTGTCCGATTTAGGGTATTTCATCCTCACCACCGGTATTTTCAGTAATTTTGATAATTCATATCTCATAAACTGCCCGGATGAAAATTATGAAAAAATTCACAAAAATAAAAAAAAAATCATCTATGATGTGGTATTTAAAAAAATGAGTTAATTTTACTCGGATTCGCTGGGATACTACCTTAATATTATCGGAATTTCCATATAATCCAATTTTTTTCAATTTATCTGTTAATTTTTCTATATCGCTCAATTGTTGAACAAATGTATATCGTTATTTTTGTTAGCTACATGGTCTTTTGCGGTTTCAGTCAGAGTAAACATATATCCATCGAGCTACTTTCACAGAAAGCAAAAATTGTTGACAGAAGTTATATTAAAGATTTTGTTATAGAATAATATTGTTGTTAAAATATAAGCGTTTGTATTAATGATGAAAAAGAATTGAAAGAAATAATAAAAAAAAGTTTCGTTAACCTGCGAATGATATATCGAATGAGAATGTCAGTGATTGCATAAAGAAAATTAAATTCTGCGGTAAAAACATTTGCGACTGTGGAATGAGTGATTATTAGTACTTTTTTTTTCTTCATTTTCTCCCTCGTCGTACACCGACTGGGAAAAATAAATGTTTGTGATGTTGGCTTGATTTAGGTAACATCCAATTCAACTACAGAACCCCAACGGGATTCCCCACTGGCTGGGAAATTTTCTCAAAAGGCTTTTATCGGGAGACTCGGTGATTAGCCTCGAGAAAACGGTCTTTGCTCTCAGTTTCCTTTGTCCCGCGCGACAAACTGTACAGATCGATCGTCGCCCTCTCACCAAAAAAAAGCCCCAATCAGGCTTTTCATTAGCTCTAGAGAGGCAAGAATGAAACGAGACGCAACACTGAGTGTCTCGGAGTTTAATACGTACAGAACTAAAAAATCTTTTGCAGTAATACGGATGAGTGATGTGAAATGGAGATTCAGGTGGAAAGGGCTTGAGATGATTTTTCTTTTATGATTCCATTGGAAAACTGAAAAAACGTGTGTAACAATGAATTTCTTGAAATTTTAAATTATTTTAGAGATTTTTGAAAATTTTTAGCTTTTTTCTCGAGAAATTCTAGTTTTGATGTTTTATACTATGAAAATCGAGAAGAATCGGCGAAAATACTTTAGATAAGAATTTGCTGATGATTCCATTGGAAAGCTGGAAAAATTTCCGTTAGAAAACATGTAAAAATTGATTCTTTAATTTTACTTTTATAGGAAAAATTAGGAAATGGAAAATTTTCGGTTTTTTGAAAATAGAGATTTCATCAGCTTTTCAATGAAATCATCAAAACTAAAATGTCTTCATTTCACCCCTCCTCCACCTCTCCCTACATTTTTTCATTTGAAAATATAAATCAATCGTGAAAAATAAGCAATTCTATATTTTCTTCAATCACTGAAAGTGACAAAGAAAAATTGACGATTCCGATGCGTTATAAATTCCCATGAATCGATATTTCTACCTGAAAAATTCAACGAATGGAAAAAATATTAATAGAAGGTCGTTAGCAGTGACAAATGGCTTGTCAGCACGACGTGTCACCGGTTATCGTTAGAACCATAACCATCCAGACACACTCAGCACCAGTTGGCCACGATTGAACATCTCATGGTTATTGAATAAATACAGCCATAAATTGACTGGCTGGAGAAATGAATCCGCAAGTCGACGAATTGGCTAATGAGGATAATAAATTCGCGAGACCCTAATTCTTATCTGTAGAAAATTTCAAGGATCATGAGAAAGGATTAGAGCCAAAAGGGCATATCTCCATTAGTTTCCGAGACATTTCTAAAGAAAAAGGGAACAAATCGATTTTATTTTCCACCTGTATTCTTTACGAAGTAATAAAATTTCTGTATTTCATTAAAAAAATTAGGATTTTTTCTTCAATTTGGGATATCCCAGAATTTTCCACGATTTTTTCAAATTAAATTCCGAGAATGTTCTTTCGCTCAGATATTCTTTAAAGAATCAGGACTTTTTTTTACAATTTGGGATTTTCGGAGTTTCCCAGGATTTTCCAATATTCTGCAGAATTTTCTATAAATTATCAGAATTTTCCAAGAATTAGATCAGAAATAAATTAATCTTGCCTACATATGTTTCATGAAGATTCACGATTTTTTTTTTGCAATTAAGAATATCCATAAACTTTCCATTATTTTCCCATATTGAACTCCTACAAGCTTTCTTTGCTCACATGTTTTCTGAAGAATTGGCATTTTTTTTCTTGATTTGAAATTCTCTCGAGTTTTCCAGAATTTCCCCAAATTTTTTAGAATTTGCCAAGAAATAAATTAGAAATAGAATAAATTCATGCCTACTAAAATCTGAAGGTTTTTTCTTCAAATTCAGTCATTTATTCAGATCTGAATGATGATCACAATTAAGAAAAGTTTAAAGTTTTATCAGATGAATAAAAACCGCATTTTCCCTGAATTTTCTTGTCGGCAACAGCTTGGATAACGTCACTCTCTCAATTTATACAATGAAGGGAGTAATCCAAGGGACACAACACTTTCCCTTAAAATATATAATAAGAAGGCAACAACAGCAGAATCTAAGAGGAGACACGAGTTGCTAATGGCTCCTTTGTCTGAACGCATGACATAACCGATTTTTCATTGGTGCTGTCAAGCGACATGACTCCCCTGTTGTTTAATAATTTTGAAAAAAAAAGCCGCAAGCAGGTGGTACCACCTGTCATTCTCTTCATCGTTATGTATCCGCCCCTCGAGGTGAAAAAGCGTAACTCAAAGTATTATACGTGTGAAACTGAAAGAAGCCCATGGTAAATGTCACTGCTGAATGTATGCTACGAGTGAAAATTAAATTTTTCCGTCACTCCAGCTTCGTAATAATTAAACTACGCTCGAGGGGACGAGGATTTATATTCCATGCACGTTAATAAAATCTTTTTCTTCTTTTCAAGGTATTTTCTCAGCGAACTCGAGTATAGTTGAACCCCTCATTCCTTTTGATGCCGTTATCAAAGATGATATTTATTTACATTTTTCTGAATTTGTTCATAATTTTCGTCCGTGCATCTTATGAGATATAAATCATCAAAGTTACTGAAAATAGCGGTGGTGGAGATGAAACGCCCGAAATCGGACAGAAATAACGAAATTACTAAAAAACCACACGGTTGATCCATTATTTAAAAGTAATTGACAAAGAGAACAGCATTCTTAACTAAATAATAGAAGAAAAAAATATTCAATTCACCGCATATATTCACCGTTTTTTTAAATTTGTGCATTATAATTAATTTAATTTGTTTATCTTTCTGAGAATAATTAATTAATTTAATTCTTTAATTTCCATCAATTTACGCGATAGTATGAATTTCAATAAATACTGAGTAAGGTTAGAAGTATAAGACTCAAAGATATTGAGACTTCTCTCCATTAGTTCGGTTGAAAGTCATAAACGAATGCGTTAGTGACCGATATGCCATGAAAAAGTGATGTCACGAAAATAATAAGTATAGTTATTGAGAAATTTTAATTAGGAGGTAGTCGTAATTATTTGCCTCTCTCTCTATCTCATGCATGTGATAGGAGATTAGTGATGTTAAAAAAATTCGAGAAACAAAAAATGATATTCACAAACTGAAGATATGACTTTCAAATAGTTTAATCACTTTTTCGGGTCAATTGAAGCACGTTTCCGAAAATTCCGAAAAATTCAAAAATGAGAGAAACTAATTTTTCTTCTGTTTTATCGACCGTATTCTTGAATACTCTCTTAATCATGAAATTATAGCCGTCCAAAACTTTTGTTACGTTAAAATTCAAATGCAAAAATTATTCTTGGCTCTTCCCTTTTGTTCAAGAACTTTTGAAAGGAGATTATGAAGAAGCGTAAATACCTTGAAAAATAATTTCTCTTTTAATCTTTAATAAGTCATCATCAACCCTTCGTAAATTCACTCCTCAACTCAATTCCACGAGTTCTAATTAATTCTTCATTCCTGATTAATTCCATGAAATTAGCACAAAGACTATTTTTTTATTTTTTTTCTAGAAAAGAGTATTTCTCCGTAAAAAAGGGTTAATTAATCATGACCAATTCTTAAAGCCAGTAATTTATATTCTCAATAACAGACGAGTGCCTCTAAACTCAGTGAAACAAGTTTACCCATGAGATAATATTTCATCTTTCTCATTTAACCGAAGATTGATTGTGCGGTAAATAGGAGGCCTTGAATAGGGACAAAGGAAATTTTGTGTTGAGACACACAAATGTCTGAAAATAAATTTCACTTAGTTCTTGAAATCATTTGGATTTTGTGGGCTTTAAATTTTACGTTTTTCGAAGACATCTTGCTTTTCATATTTTATGTCTGTTTTTTGTTGTCATTCATAATGATGGATAATTAAGTTTGAGATTGATCGAGATTTCGGAAAGATAAATAAATATTAGAAGTCAATTTTCACATTTATTTTCTAAAATCACGACGTTTCGCTTCTGATTAAGAGTTTCTTCAGGCTCTTCAGATTAAATAGTAATAGTAAATTGTCATTATATTACTAAACTTGAAGAACAGTTTTGTTGCATTTTATCACTTTTCATTGCTTTTTCTTACTACAATTCAACGATATAACATTCAATGAATTACTAGATCGTAGGAAAAAAAAGCAATAAAAAGTGATAAAATGTAACAAAACTATTCTTTAAGTTTAGTAATATTATGACAATTTACATGAATCTAAAGTGCCTGAAGAAGCTTCTAATCAGGAGCGAAACGACACAATTTCCGAAAATAAATTTGAAGATTGACTTCTAATATTTACTTTTCTGTCCAAAAACTCGATTAACCTCAGAATTTATATTTGATATGATGGAAATCGGAAGAAATGAGGGGAAATATTTGAGATAACATTTTCCTGAGAAGTCCATTGAAAAACTGAAAAAATTTCCTTTGGAAAACATATAGAAGTTTATTTTTGAGAATTCATTTGAAAATTATATATTTTTTTTCTTTAAATAAGGAAATTGAAAAATTTCACTTTTTTTTGAAGTATCTCCGATTCTATCGGTCATAGCGTGGAAATTCCGAATGGAGATGAAAGATGGAATCATTTGCCATCAATTTATCAGGTTTTTAAAAAAAAAAAGCTCAATTTTCAAGGTATTTATGGACGCTTTCATGAAAATCTGCAACAAAGGGAAAATGTGTGATAAATATAAGAAATTATGTCTTGAATATAAGAAAATATCATTTTCACGAGCCAAAATGAAGGTTTGGTAGCAAAATTTATATTATATCCATATATATTAATTTTTTTCCCATGGCAGATGAAAATTTTTCTCATTCACTTCAAATACGAACGAAAACAGAGAGTTTTATCATATTTAAGCGTTGAAGAGCTTGAACTTGCCTTAAGTACCCCATTCTGCCCCGCCCTCCCCTCACTATTTGATGCATCAAATATAAAAAAATATTATTATGTGTGTCGAGATAACCACAAATGTCTGCAAATAAATTTCACTCAGTTGAAATCATTAGGATTTTGGGGCTTTAAATTTTCGATAAATTTTAATATCACGAGGCGTCACAGGTGGACATTAAGAAGCCATCCACGTGGTATCCATGTTGAAAAAAAAAGGCAGCCCCATTTTTGTAACCCTTGGCTCACAATTTCATTTCAATTAAAGTAAAAAATGAAAACGTAGTCTCAACGGAAACGTAGTCCCTTTATTTTTCCCTATCCCTCCGTACTTTATTTTTTTTTTCTGCTTATATTGCTGAGAATTATACTTTTTTAATTGGAGAATCTTTCTTTATACAGCCAGTATAAACTCCTGGCTGTAAATCTCAGTTTATTCTCTCTCCCCTCAATCCCGGAGAAAGGAGCCCTTGAAAAGGCATAAAAAAAGAAAAAAAGAAGAAGAGGAGTCGATCTTCTTGATTAAAATAAAATAAATCCAGAGATGCAAATGAATGGGAGAAAAGAAATAATAAAACGAAAAAAAGTGAAATACAAGATGAAGAATAATTAAAATTAATTCTCCGAGAAATTTGATCGATGACGCGGCGAGAAGATTTGGAAGATCTTGGGAGACAGAATTCTCACAGGTTAAATTTAATTAAGCGACTCTGCAATAGCACTTGAGGGGAGGGAGGGGGGAAGAAAGGATTCCCCTATAGCTAACTAACTAAACGCCTTTGAGTCTGAGCCGCACAGCACACGAAATCTGTAAACCAATCAGCTACGGACTGATACCGTCGAGGCAGACTAACGGCTTCCCTGATTATACATGTCTACCGCATTTGGCGAGTTCATGTTGAATAAAAATAAAAAGTTTTTTGTCATTTTTTTTAAATGGAGTACTTACCGAATATTGAGGGAGTGATTATTATGATTATAGTACTGAGGTTTTTTTCATGTAGGGGAGACGGGGGATTTTCGAACAAAATTATTTTTTTTTAATTGATATCGTTAGCTTAAAAATCACTAATAACAAAAGGGCGAATGCTTGAGAGATACGCCCTTTTGGTATTAAATAGATCAGGGAGATTAAGCAAAAAAAATCACTAAAAAAAAGGCGTATATGTTGCACACACGCCCTATTCCTGATAGCATTGGCAAATACCCCCTTTTATTACTCAAATTTTGAATTCGTTTCTTTTGCATCATTGGAGCATAAAAAACATTTTCTGTAGCATTTTGGACGTACGCCCTACCCGTACGGAAAAAATATATATGCGAACATATATGTGACATATATAAAAATCATACGACATATATGTACGACAAAAAATATAATAATCGACATATATTCAACATATATGTTCAGGCATATATTTTGTGATGTATATATGTCATTTATATGTCACTTATATATCGCATATATGTGACATATATGTGGCATATATTTGGCATATATAAATTCTACATATATAAATTTCCATGCGGGTACCTTTTGAAAAGTGGTTTTTTTTTGGCACTTATGCCTTTTTGTTTCTAGATCGACGATATAATTATCATTTATCATTTGTTTTTGTTAATTAACAAAGATATACAGGGTGTACCAAAACTGAAGGTTTCCCTCATCTTTTCGTTGAAATTCTGGTGAAATATTGGGTGATGAAAATTTCGAGGTCAAAAAATCGTCGGTTAATATTTTTGCAAGGAGTTTGAGAAGTAACATGTTAAGTGACGGTTTTTTGACCTTTTGAAAAAAAGTGTATCACTTCCATTCGGAAGCATATTGCTAGAGTATTAGCAGGAAAAGCTATATCAGTTGGAAAGCAATACTATTATACTATTATTTACTTGTTTCATGATAAATCATGAATAAGAGAATGTGAATATCCAAAGAATCATGTGCTCTCCATTGCCAATTCCATTTTTCCCCTAAAATCATCAAAAAAATATTATATCCCAAATCATTAATATAAAAATCCCCATTTTCCCCTCTCTCCCCAAAATTTAATTCTTCTCCTCCAATTCTTCATTACCCGAATTACTCTAATCCACTGGTTTTCCCACAAATTAAGTATGTTCGATATAATCCCTGAAATATGAAACCACAGACTGCGAAAGCGATTGGAATCATCGATAAAGCCATAAGATTTCTTTTCTTCCTCTCATCCAAACGTCAGATAGTCCCCAGAGGAAAAAAGAAGCTGAAGCAAAGAAGAAAAAAAAAAAGCAGGCAATATGATACTTCTTGTTTTCGCTATCACCGAAGTAGCATCTTTTGTGGATTCTTCTCTTCGTTACCCTGACGACGAATGATATCGTCGTAATTGGCCGCTAACCGTAATTATGTGGTGGAAAGGGGGAGGGAAGGAGGGGAGGGGGATGTAGATCTAGAAGAAGAGAAGAGCATTATTTTGGCGTCTGTTAGAGCAGATGGCCCCATGTGCTCATTGTTTGCTGGCTCGAGAGCTCATTCCCACTGGAATTCATCCGTGTCTCTTCGTTTATTTTTCACGAATGAAAAAAGAGAGAGAGGGAGAAAAAAAGAGAGCTAATGTTTGGTGACACCTAATTATTTCGCTGTTTCCGTCTGTTTACACAGACGGGAAGAATTGTAGGAAATTCAGAGCTCAATTTCAAATTCATTGGAAGTGGAACTGATGAATGTGAATACAAAGAGCAAAAATTACGAGAGGAAGAGCTGACGACTGGTTGATAGAGCTTGGTCACGGTCAATGACAAGGCCAGTTTTTTTTTTTATACATTTCATTTGTGTCAATTGGAAAAATGTTATTGCGTCGTATTGTCAAGAGTTTTTATTTTCTGAATATTTTATTTCTCTTTTTGATGCAGTGGCAAATTCAACTGGAGAACCTGATATTCACCCCTTTTTGCAGGCAGAAATAGGGGGAACTATTCGAGAGGGGTGGGGGAGTTTCTTTAGAGGGGAAATGTATGCTCCACGTGGCTGAAGAGAGATAGAATGTGTTTGAAAGGGGATAGAGAATCAGTTTAAAATGGACCTTTAGTGTAAAATGAATTGTACTCGTTTTTTTTTTTTTTTTTGATGGAGACATTAGCCAGAAATTCTGAAAAAATTACAGAATAATGTCGATGTATCAAAGCAATTTTAGGAATTTTTTCAAATTTTTTTGAAGAGTACTTCATGGAAAAAAAAATATTTTTGATTTCAATTGGGAAGTTTTTTTTAAATAATTTAAGAAAAAAATTATTTTTCGCCAATTTTCTTCTGCTTTAATTTGAATAATACTTGTGTTACGTGAGCATCTCTCTCGTAAATGAGTCAAGCTCTTCTGTACAACCCTTTTCATGCTGAAATTCGAAACGTTATCGCGTCTCGACGGTACAAGTAGAAGCTACAGTCGTATAAGCCACCGCGAATGCATTCCCGGGATAATCTTGGTGGATGATAAGGTAAGAGGGTCTAGAAATGTCAAGAGATGAGGAAATAAAGTACATAACGCACGTATGAGACAATGCTAGGATAATCCACTTCGTGTCTCATCTCTGAGTAAAATGGCATTGTCTTCGTGTCGTTGTGCCTCTAAAAGACGTAATTAATTTCTGGATCAGGGCAAAATTTTGGCTACATTTGGAGAAAAAAAACGTTTTTTAAAACATTGAAAAGGGAAAACAAAAATAAATTTAAAAAATTATTTTTGTGATTATTTTTGAAATAATATTTCGGAAATTGATGGAGAAAGCCTATTGCAGTATAATAGTGGAAATACGCCTTTTTTGTTATTTTGAGGAAAAAATTGGAAAAAATGGTACTTACGCTCCTTTTACTCTAAATCGACGATATCATCTTTGATACAGCATGAAAAAAAAGGAGTTAACTGTACTGGATTTCAATGAGATAAATGAGATGAGGGTGAAAAAGGGCAGAACTCCATTATTTTTCGAGATTTTTCGAGAGAAATTGATAAAAAATGGTAGTTCTCCTGCAATAATTACGTCAACACGCGCGTTATAATTCGCACATCAACGTGCCCATCTGTTCGACCAACTGGAGCGCCTAAAAAGGGATATAAAACCCACCGAATTTGAGCTGAACTTCTGCGCAACACATTTTTCTCTTTTTAATACCGTTAAAAAAAAAACGGGGGGTGTTTTCACTTTATTCAACTAACAAGTACAGGCGCTACTCTGACAAAGAGAAAAATCATTTACCGTTCGACAAATCCAGTGGCCATTGACACTCGAGTACACTAGGACCACCCAATCATTTTTCCAATCGATTTCCCAACGATTCAGAGCCACTGGATATTCTCTACTTTTGGGGGCTTTTGTGAAACTCCCAACACCCCCCTCTGCTTCGACAAACGCATGTGGGTCCAAGTTCATATAATTCTCTTCTTTATTCCGTAAAAAATGAGGTAGGTAGGGTGAATATGTTGATGCTTCTAACGAGCCACTTGTGGGTCCAATGAAAATCCCAGGCTCTCCAGAAAACTCTGGGTAATGCACATTCAAGGAGTTCATTCAAAGGAAATTCTTTACCTTTTCCATTTGTAGGAGTGTATGTAATTCAGTAGTGAAGAGGTAAAATGAGAAAGAAAAGTTTGAAAAAAGAAAATAAATGATAAAAAATCATGTTTGTGAATAGTCTAATGTGAATATCTCGGAAATTAATGGAGATACGTCCCTTTTCCATGAACCGTTGCCTTTTCCAGAGAATTTTCAAAAGATACATAAGGGAATTACGGTAAAAAAAGCATATCTCTATGTTTTTTTGAGATATTTGAGGAAAATTGAAGAAAAAAAAATACTTTTTTGTACTTCACTTTTCTAGTATTGAATTGTTGACAAAAAATATTCGTATGTGCATGAATCAGAGTGAAATGCTGGGAATTATGTAAAACTGATTATATTTGTGATCATTTTTAATCGAGTATCTCGGAAATCAATGGGGATACGCCCTTTTCGTCATGGGCTTTTTCCATTAGAGTTAATTTTAAAAGTTAGAAATTAGATTAGCGGAGAAAAGGCGTATCTCCATCATTTTCCGAGATATTTGAGAAAAGTTGATTGGAAAAATTCATTTATCCAGTTTTACCTCTTTACTATCGAATTTTTGAGAAAAATATGCATGAGCTCATTAATTAAAGGGAAATAGTAAGAGTGATGTGAGAATTAATTCGAAATCACATGAATCGATAAAATAGGACAAAACGAATTTATTTTTGTGATTATTCACAATTGAATGCTCCGGAAATTATTGGAAATACGCCCCTTTTGTCCTAATCCTTTTTGCAGAGAATTGTCAAAAGCTACAGAAGTGCATTAATGCAAAAAGGGGCGTTTCTCCAGAAAAATTGTTTTTCCGTAGTTGCTATTCGGAATTTTCTGAAATTTCTATGGAAATGCCTTTTTTTTAGGCATTTCACCAATATATAAACATATAATACGATATATCGCATAGAAAAAATCAAGATTTCTCAAGAATTTCAAAATTTGAGATGAAATAGTCATTTGGTATGAACCAAATCGACCGAAAAAAATCGAAAAGTGAGTGAAATAGCATGGAAGTACTCCCATTGATCTTTGTTATCATTTTCAAGTGAATATCTCGGAAATTAAATGAGATACGCTTTTTTTCGCTCCAAATCCTTCTTGCAGAGAATTTCAAGGGCTACAAAAAATGGATTGAGATAAAAAAAAAAGCGTATCTCCATTATTACTGACATATTTTTCGGAAAAATTGATGAAAAAAAAAATTGATTTATTCTGTTTTACCTATTCAATACTGAATTTTTGGTGAAAATATTCATGAGCCCATGAATCAGAGGGAAGTTTTTGGGGCTCGCAAAATAGTTTCTTCTGTTGATTCAGTTTTTTATGTCTTTTTTGTGCCGATGAAATTTGATGCTTCGGGCAAAAAAATTATGGTGATTTCAAATTTAATTTTTTTTAGACTCTTCAATCTGGCTTTCGACCCTTTTTCAAACATCGTTATGAGCATACACACACATTCACATGGTAAAATTCGAGTCACGAGGCGTGTATTTGGCGAGAGGGAGGGACTCCCTGTACGAGGGTGGTACATGAACGGCCATGGTGGTTCCCAATTAAACAAATGCCAGTTCTGCAGGAGAGCGAACCCCTCCGGTTAGAATTCAAGGCCAGGGGTGGTCCAGGAAACTGCACGTGTCGACACCCATACTCGTTTCGGATTTTCCCCCTCTTCTCCACACAGAAGTGCATTATATTGTAGTTTTTGAATCACAATAAAGTACAATGTAAAAGAGACAGGGGAAAAAAAATGAAACTGGATAGAGGAACGATAGGGCATTGTCATCGGTTTTTAAATTAATGGGGAAAAATGGGGTTTGTGACGGAATGGTTTGAGGTAGAGATCTTTTGGGGATTTCGTTGGAAAGCTGAGGAAATTTGCGATGGAAAACATGGGTCATAATTGATTTTTGGGATTTAAAAAAAAAATTGATTTTTTTGGAAAAACTCGCTTTTTGGGAAATTTTATTTTTTTGGGAAATTTTATTTTTTTGGGAATATCTTGGGTTTTATTATTCGTAAATATAAAAGGTGATGACAAACGGGAAGGTATGATCATTTTCCATCGATTTTCGGGGTCTCGAATTATTTTTATTTTTTTTTCAGAAAATTATGGGGTTTTCTTATTAATGTTCATTAAAATGAGTTATATTTTAGTTAGGAATTGCGGAAAATTAGTTCAAAATCACATGAATCTATGGAAAATGAGCTAACCTTTTCACTCGTCATCGAATTTTATTGTTACGACTATTAGAACCAGGAATATTCACAAAAAAATGAAATATTTTATTCAAAATTGTCGAATTTTCAGAAAAAAATTGAAAAATTGATTCTAAAAGATGGTTTTTGTCTAAAACTTCTTCAGTTCTTCAATAAAATCATCAAAAGACTTGAATCTCAAGTATTTTTTCATGATCTCAACCTATTTTCTTCATTATCACATCAAAATAATAATTAAATTAAACAAAAATATTCTTAATTCAAACATTTCTGAATAATTTGTTCAATTACTAAAATCAACGTCTAAATATTGAAGTATCCCTTACGAAGCTCCAGTCAAAATGTTTGACTTTGTATTTTCACTCGGTGCGTCTATCTTTCCAGCAGACTACGAGTCAGCAACATCCTGAGGTCAAAGATACTGCTGAATTTTTCTCAACTATCTATTCACCCTTCGCCTCTAAAGAACCAGAAATAAAAAGCGAGAGTAAAAAATCAACAGTTTAAAGAAAAATTTTATTTTTCACGCAATTTCTGGGAAATTATCAGAAAGTAGAAGTGAATGTTCTCTAATGAGAACAATTTTCCTGAGAATTGCATCCACTGTTCGACATTTAGCCTTTGAGGATGTGAATTCTAGAATTAAATTTTCGCAACTGGTCAAAAATTAATTTTTCCCTAATTCAGTAATAAAAAAATGAAACAGAAAAGAGTCAACTTTTTTTTAGCAATTTTCTTTAAAAGATATCTCGGAAACTCGAACTGAAGATACCCCCCCCTCCCCTCCCACAATCCTCCCCTTAGCCCTAATCCGTTATGTAGAAAATTTCTAAAGTTACAAAAAAGGATTTGGGCGAAAAGGGCGTATCTCCATTATTTACCAACCGACAAATGAAAATAAAGTCTTTATAAAAAAATTCCAATTCTTTACAAAAAATAGTTTCAATTCCTTATAAAAGAATACTCTTTATAAAGCACTCTCGTACGTGGATATTTGAAGAAAAACAATAAGACCTGAAAAAAAAATTGACTAAAAGATGAAAAAATTGACTTTTTCTATTTTATCCCTTCTCTCCTCAATTACTCGAGGAAATGATTCAATGAGTCTCATTCTTTGCAGCCAGAAGCTCTCCAGTACCAAGTAATCCTTCAAAAATCATTCTCTTCATTCTCCTCCTACCCCCCATTCGTATTTTCCTCATTTCCTCTCTTTCTCGCATGTCGAGACATCAAAACCATAATCAACTTCATGGCAAAGACTTTATCAAGTAGTTGCCAATTACAATGTGTTCATTTCGTAAAAGATTAGGGAAAAGTAACCCCTCTTTCATTCGCCATCGTCTTCACTTCATGACGGAGACAGAGAGCGATTATCTTTCTGATTGACTACGACTTGTACGTCAGAATACTTTTTGGAATCGTTCAGTCGTATTCACGGGGGACCTCATAAAAGCCCGATTCCATCGACCTCGTTGTGTATTTCTTCCAGAGAGAAATTTTATTTCTCCCTTTTTTTTTTTTTTTCATTTTATTTTTTTCTTCTCATCCAGATTAAGAAAAAAGGAAGAAAAAGAAAAAAAAGAGCCAGTGTGCTCACGGGTACTGTACAAAGTAAAATTAAGTTGAAGACGGAGGGGGGTTGCTCCGAGGTATTTCACTGGAGAATGAAGGAAAAGAATAAAAGGAAGAAAAAAAAAGGAAATAAGAGACTGAAATGAGACCGAAGACCTGCCGAAATCACTCGTGCCTTTCAACGGTGAATTTGTATAGGCTTGAGGAGGCCGAGGGGTTGGATGAAAATGGAATTTTCAGTCAGTGAAAACTCATTCCGTTGTGCTTCGATACCAGATGCAGACTTCAAGGAGAATAGGACTGTTTTTAGATGAACAAGCTGCGAGAAAATTACGAGATTGTCTCAGCAACAGATGTAATTAAAATTTATTTGTTTGGAGATGTTGCTATTGTCTTTTTTTTTTCAATTCGCTGCTGCTATTTTCTAATTAATCTTTTTCGGAGAATATTGAGGAAATTAATGGAGATACGCCCTTTTTAACTTGATCTCTTTTGCAGCTCGTGAAAGCTTGCACAGCATGGGATGAGAACGAAACTGCAAGAAAATGCAAAAAAAAAATGAATTAATCACAAAATTACTAATCGTAGCAGTTCGGAGATGCTGCTCATTATTTTTCTGCAGAAGATCTCGGAAACTAATGGAGATGCGCCCTTCTTGACTTAACATTGAAGCGTATCTTCATTGCTTACTGAAATAATTCGCAAAAAAAAACATTTCAGAAGAAGAATTATCAGGTTTTACCTCTTCGCTACTCAAATACAGCCGTAACTTGCTGAAAAGACATCCATCAAAATGTCGACAATAGACTGCTAACAAGTTCCATTCCCTTGCAGATTTATCTGTAAATGCTGCTATTTTCTAATGTATCTTTCAAAGAATATCTCGTCAAGTCATAAAGATGTGCCTTTTTTGTCCTATTATTTTTTTGTAGCTTTTGAAATACTTCACGAAAAAGTTGAGGAGAAAAGGGCGTTTTTTAAATTCTTTCTATTGGAAAGTCCTAATGCATCTGGGTTATTTACATTCTAATATAAATATGTGATATCATACATCGTGAATACACCTTCATACATTACTAAGTACCCAATCAACTTATCCTGTTCCTATATAGCATAAGTGTTACTGACATATTATATCCCAATATCGCTCGCTGTGATGACTCGATGACTCTCTGCTAATTTCCGAGATATTTCTAGAAATGGAATGTCAAAAAGAGAAAAATCATGTTATATAGAGATCTTCAGTACTTCCATGAAGTGATAATTTGCTGAAAAGACATCCATCAGAATGTCGACAATAAGCCGTTAACAAGTTTCATTCCCTTTCCAACTCTATCCAAAAATCTAGAAAAGTACCAATCACAGTCGTTTGAAGATCCTGCAATTTTCTTATTAATTTTTCCCAAAATATCTCGTGAAACAAGCAAGATGGACGCGATTTCGCCCTATTATGTTCCGTGCAGCTCTCCAAATTCCCAAAAGAAAAGGATTAAAGCCCAAAAGACCTATCTCCATCAATTTCCGCCATATCTCCAAAACTAAACTGTCAAACTAAGAATAATCATGTTATACATCTTCCACTACTCAATTAAACCAATAATAAACTCAAAGACATCCATCAGAATGTCGACAATAGGCCGCTAACAAGTTTCCATTCCCTTTTCCCACTTCTATCTCGCAAAATCTCGTAAAATAGCCAATCACAGCTTAATCTTCATTGGCTTAGCCACCCCGTTTAGTATAGTAACAAGTCTCCTGCTGGTGTGTCTCTCAGAAGGCTTTATATATATATGTGTTACACAATCTAACTGCATAGTTTTTGTCCCTAGCTGTACCATCATTCTGATTGGCGCTTGGGAGCAGGGTCAGTGGGCCATGGACGTGGCACAGTCGTTCCTACCCCTTAACAAAGCCTCTTCATCCCCCCCCCCACCTCCCTCCTAAAATCACCCCTTTCTCCTTCACATCCCTCGTCTCTCTTGTACTCTCAGACCAAAGTCAGTTCAGCTCGTGGGTTGAAGCGAGGGCGAAATTGGGATTCAACCAACGTATTTCCTATCCTCTTTTTCTTTTTAACGCTCAACCCCTCGGTATTCTATCTTTCCCCACTTCTCTCTCTCTCCCTCTCTCACTTCACGAAAATCGAGTTTTCTCTCGTTGTCACGGTGTCTTGCAATGAAGACAGAGACAACACAGTGCTTCGAAACGAAAAGCCGTCCAAAACTTCCAACCAGAAACAAGAAAATCCTGAATAGATGGTAGAAATCGAGACAATGGATTGCGAAGAGAGAGATTTTGTGCGCCAAGCCAAGTTTTTCCGACTAATTAAAGCTTCTCTGTCTCTACGTTACACTCACACACAAACACATACACAATCTCATCTACTTCCATTTTCTTTTTTTTTGTTCTTCTTTGTTTCCTTTGTTTCCTCTCTTTTTCCCTGTCTTTTGATGGAGGAAATGTGACAGACAGCCGTCACTGCTACGGACACGATGCGAGGACACAATTACCATGTGATTGATAAAGTGATTGAATTTTTTTTCTTCTCTTTGCTTCTTTTGGTTTATTCTATTTCCTTTTGGATTTGATTATGGATGAAACTAGGAAGTTCTTGTCATGGTGGAGAGAGTGACCAATGGTAAATTGCATTTTATACAAATGGGAAATTCTGCGGTAGAGAATATGTGGTTGGGAAGCTCTTATTCGAATGAAAAATTATTGTCCAAGGATGTATTACATTTCCTGAAGAGCATTCCTCATTATTCTTTTCTTTTCTTGTGGAAAAGTTTTGAGGGAGACTTTTTTGATGAACGCCTTTTTCTTTGGGACATTCACTTATCGTGAATGATAAAAATGTTGCATTAACAGGATTCCACAAGAACATAAAAATGGACAATACTTTTTATTCTTGGAACTTTTTTACTGCTCAATGATCATACGGAGATAGAAATAGAGTGAACAAGTTTCTGACTGATTCACTTGGACACACACACACAAACAATCTTCATGTTGTATGGGGAAAATAGCATTTACGTTAAAAGCAAACGCAGATTCTGGAACCGGACAAATTCATCTGGTGCCTATTTCGACAAATAGGCACTTTTCGAGAATCCCTTTTTTCTTTTCTTTGTTGGACGGTAGATTCTACGATACAAGTGGTCGTATTGTGTCTGTGTTTATTGGATAAAATCCACTGGCTGGATGATATACAGAATAATTCATGATGGTATTCTTTATTTTTCTGAATTATTTTATATGAATTTTTTTATTGATATAGCTTTAGCACAATTGTCGGAGATGCTACAACACAGTTGGATGAAATATAGAATTCGATTTTATCGAGGGTGTAGATAGTATTTTCATTCGTTCGTAACATATCACTTCGACGGCGATTATCGGTCACAGAAGCGTAATAGTTCCTTAAATTGATTGACTTAGATCTTCAATTTCATTAGCATTATTAATATAGAATAAATATATTAATAATATGAATGACATGTTTATCTATAATATATAAACTTTATACAGATAATTCGAATTTCGATATATGGCTGAATCCATATAATGTATCTGAAATACGAGTAACTTATATGTTGTTATATGGGAGCTTCCAAAGGAACTTTATGGGGAACTTTCAAGGGAACTTTCAAGGGAACTCGTAGAGTAACTCATCACGATTATAACTCACGTTGAATAATCATATCCAAATGTTAACCAATTCTTCAAATTATTGGGAAACACCAATTCTTTAACGTTTATAAAATCAGATCAACGTTTATCAATGCCAGTTTGACATTAATAACCATTTAAAATGGTTTTGATCTATATGTAACTTCAGTCTACATCAAACCTTGCACCAACGTCTCAGCCCAGTATATTCTAAGAGAATTTCTGAAATTCCAGAATGCATCTCATGAATTATCGCTTTTCTTTAGTATTTTCATCACAATTATCATATACTCCTATGAAAATTGATGGGAACCGATATGAAAGAGAGCAGATGCTCCCGAAATAGAATCGGTATCAAAATTTAAATGATATATTTTCGTATACTTTGGCGGAATTCCTGAAATTCCAAAACGCATTTGAATAATAATCACTCATCTTATCATTTTCATTATGATTATCATATATTTGATATGAATTACTGCTGATTACTCAATACTTGGAATTTTCAATCAAGTGAATATGTCAAAGCTAATTGTTAGCTAAAATTCCAGTAAATCTCAAAAATTTTCAGAAATTTAGGAAAAATCCAAGACTTTCGTTTCTTCAATTTCTTCTAAAAATGTAAATAAGTCCTAGAAAAAAAATGAATTATCTGCTTCAACTATCTAGTCTATCTCATCTATTCGAGAATAGCCGCTAACACAATTCATGATGACACTCTTATTTTTCTGAATTATTTGATATTACTTTTTATTGATACTTTTAGTACAATCGTTATAGATATACTAATACAATAGATGAGTTAAAATATCGCCATCTTAAGAACAAAAGTGCGTAAGTGCTATGCTTATGGAATGAAATTACGCCTTTTTGGCTCTGAATCGACGATATATAACACTGTTATGATTTAACGTTCCATACATCGTCTTATCTCAACACATTTGTCCATACGATTCATCACTTGACCATCAGGACAAATACATCCGGGACGACACATTCTCTGTAAAAAAATAATTAATTTGGGTTATGAATTTGCTCAAATTTGCTATAATCCTTATTATCAAACAGAGGGAGTCAATTTTTTTCTCATTTTTTCGAAATATTTCGGAAACTAAAGGAGATACGCCCTTTTTACCCTGAGCTTTTTTTGTGGACATTTCAAGAGATGCAAAGAAGAATGAGAATAAAAAGGGCATATCTCCATCATTTTTTAAGATTCTTTCAAAATGTAAATGTGTAAAAAAATCTATTGATCACTACTGAATTATTAAAAAATTAATAAACCTCTAGACACTCGGTTGGTTGAGGGATGTTACATGTTCTGCGGCACATTCCACTGCATTCAGACCAGACCATTCCTGAACGACATTGTTGAAGTCCAACTGGAGCCCAAGGGCCATTATCCACGATCACTTGCCTTGCATTGGCTTATAGAGGAGAGAAAAAATGAATAAAAAATTTATTTTTATACGGAAATTAAGAAGTGATTTGATACTTACTAGCAACGCAGAAAGCTCCTACGAGACAGAGGAAGATCAGAGAACGATTCATCTTCGATTTTAATCACTGAGTGAATTGTATCAATGACTACTTCATTGGCTTTATATTCTTCTATATCTTTGCTCATTCAATATTTTTCCAAGTTATCACTGATTGCGGGAACAAGTCAAGGATCAATTGCGATAAAAAATGCAGTTGGAATCATTGAACTATCGCGAGATTAATTGATGCAGCAATGTCAGAGTTTCTTCGATCTTCATTAAAAGATTTTTTCTTTATGCAGAAATGCATTGAATTGCGTAAATTAGATAAGGAAACCTGTCAGCATTTTCTCGAATGCTTCAGGAATTTTCATGATTTTTTTGAGGTCATTTTAATGGAAAATAAAATAACTCGTAGATAACTCGTCATACAAATAAATAATCGATCTGCTTCAACTTTGTAGTCTATTTTATGTATTCGAGAATAGCTACTGATACAATTCATGATGATTTTCTTATTTTGCTTCCGGATGGAAGCTTTGGAATCGTAATTTTTTTCGAGTTTCAGATTTTATCATAATATGACTGCAAATGACCCAAAACGTCAAGAAGGGCCGTTTTTAAAAAATGTCTGTGTCTACGCTGAAACGGGGCTAGCTAGCGATCTGAAAATTTCTTTACATTAATTTTTATTGATACTTTTAGCATAATTTTTGGAGATGCACTCAAACAATCGTTGGATGACATATTCATTGCCTGAGAATCGAAGTGACGTAAGTGTTATGTTTAAGATTCTCTCCGCAGAAATTAGATATGGAAAAATGACAGAATTCTCTCGAATCTTCTAGGAATTTTCATGACTTTCTAGATCATCGTGATCAAAAATAAATTCAGCCACAGAGATAACTCTGAAGACAATAAAAAATGATCAGCTCCAACTCTCTAATCTATTTTATCTATTTAAAAATAATGACTAACACAATTCATGATAGTATTTTTATTTTTTTGAATTATTTCACATGAATTTTTATTGATACTTTTAGCACAATTCTTGTATTAATACAATTTTTGGGAAAAAATATATTTCACTCTAATCATTTAACGCTCCCGACAACGATATGTGTCAACACATTTGTCCATACGATTCATCACTTGACCTTCAGGACAGATACATCCGGGAAAGCAAATTCTCTGTAAGAAAACAAATTCATTTGGGTTATGCATTTGCTCGAATTTACTATGATTCTCATTAGCAAACAGAATAAGTCCATTTTTTTCTCTTTTTTTAGGAATATGTTGAAAATTAAGGGAGATGCGTCCCTTTTACTCTGAGCTTTTCTGGCAAACATTTCAAAAACTACAAAAAATTGAAGGTAAAAAGGGCGTATCTCCATTAATTCTTGAATTATCTTCAAAAATAGGGTAGAAGTACCGTATTTTTGGCTACTGTATCTTCTTCGGCCACTTTGTACCCAATTTCGAATATGAATCATTTTATAAGTACAATAACATTATAAGTTAAATTCTTAGAATTATGAAAGTTTCAAAATTCTTTAAAAATATTATCCAAATATGGGAATTTTTTGTTATCCACTCAACTTTGGAGTGGCCAAAGTAAGGTGCAAAGCTGGCCAAAACTGGTTCTTTTACCCTAAATATTCACAATATTCTATTCATCACTACTGAGTTACTAAAAAAAATGATAAACCTCTAGGCATTGGACGGGTTGAAGGTTGTTACAGGTTCTGCGACACAGTCCACTGCAATCAGACCAGACCATTCCTGGACGGCATTCTCGACGTCCAATTGAAGCCCATGGATCATTAGTCCCGGTCACTTGTTTTGCATTGGCTTATTGAGAAGAAAAAATAAATCAATTAAAAAGATATAAATTTAAAGTATCATGGGGATATTGGAAGATTTCAATAGCAATACTGAAATATTGTCAATGCGTGACGTTTCGCTTGTAATTTAAGCTTCCTCAGGCTCTTGACATTTTCAGTATTTTGTCAACTCAATCGTAACTAAATTCATCTTGAGAACCAACAACATTGCAAAATTAATTCAATACAATCGATGAATATACACTCAAACATTTGTCACAATAATTCCTGCACGGAAACAAATTCTCATCAAAAAGTACCGAACTTTCCCATCAAACGTGGGACATTTCTACAGTTATAAAGATAGCTGAAAATAATAAGAATCGACGAAAAACTAATAAGCATAGATGAAAAATTCATGAATTCACGTGAAATTTTGACGAACATGGCTTGGTAATTTCCGACGCGCTAACAACGCCATTTTTGATGTACTCCTGTGATTTGTTGATAAGCTCTTGTGATAAATTTGTTTTTTTTTTCTTGTAATAAATTATCACCCAATTTTTTCAATATTTTGTATACGCCACGGAATGTCTCACGATTCCGGTAGATTCAGTAATTTCTATTCAGATCTTTCATTATATTGTCATCAGAATTTCTCTCCATGTAATTAGGTTTAAGTTAACAAATTAATAATCTTATAATATCGTTGGTGAAACCTTCCAATATCCCATGATACTTTGAATTTATAATCATTACCATGGAAATGGATCAGAGTATTCATTAAAAAGACATATTCATATGAAAATTAACAATTGATGTGATACTTACTGGCAACGCAGAAAACTCCTACAAGACAGAGCAAGATCAGAGAACGATTCATTTTCAATTTTAATCACTGACTGAATGTTATCAATTATTGTTTTGTCCACTGTCTTTATATCCTCTTATCTCTTTACACACTCAATATTTTTTCAAGTTATCACTGATTGCGGGAATGAATCAGGCATCAATTTTGATAAGAGATGCGATTGGAATCATTACATTATCGCGAATGAATTAATACAATAATGTCAAAGTTACTTCGATGCTCATTAAAAGATTCTTCTTTCGGAGAAATTCATCGAATAGCGAAAATAAAATAAGGAAAAATGTCAGTATTTTCTCGGATCTCTGCCAGGAATTATAATTTTTTTTCTTTAGGTCATTGTAATGAAAAATAAATTCACCCGCAAAGATAACTCTGCATACAAAAAATAATTGATCTGCTTCAACTCCCTGCGTCTATTTGATCTATTCGAGAATAGCCACTAACACAATATTTTTCGACTACCAAACCACCTGCATGAGCAGCTGTAATAATAGTGGATTTGTCATCACGACAAGTGGTTGAATGGGAGATTCAAGTGGTTTGCCTATTTTTAATCACCTGTTTTATGTAGAATTCCCTTTAAAAAAAGTCGGATTTATCAAAATTAATTGAATTTTGCAGTTCTCTCCATTCTTCTTAATCCAAACATTATGAACATTCTTCGGAAAATCAAATAATTCGTGGAGATTCATCGAAAACCTTGTCTTACGTTATGTAACGAATTCGGCAATATCCCAGCCTGTAACTTTCAATGCTTAAATAACTTTATAAACAATTAAGTCAAAGAAATGTCACGTTCGATTAAACCCATCAATTATCCAAAATTACTTTGTTATCACTCGAAATTAATGAATGTCATGTTTTCACATAATCCACAATTATCAAGGTCATATTTGAGTAATAAAGTAAATTTCATTTCCACGTGCTTATCGCCGAACGATATGTTGACCCAGAAGTGAGCACGTAACGGTAGACATTGTTGTTACATAAATTGAATAAAAACAAATGCAATTTCATCAACAGCATGAAGAATCTATCATAGGATCATCACTTTCATCAGCTGTCAGAATACTGCATTCCAGAGATGCAAATTCTTTCAGGAATCAACCAGTATATAAGAACTGAAGGATCATGAGTAAATTCAGAACAAATTTAAAACGTGAATATGACTCGAACTCTGCTCTTCATGTGTCTCATTGCAGGAGCCTTCTGCAACCAACGTAAGTAATCATCAAATTTTTACCATATTCTTTTCTTTATTGGAATTCTTCTGTAATAATGAATGATTAAATTTGAAGTTTCAGGATGGAAATTATTGGAGTTTGATGCTCTCTCTTCAGGCATCCATGTGCAGTCTCATAATTTAGCTTATAATGAAACACCTCCTAAGGAACCTGCTTGTGGACCATTTCGAAGAGTTTGTTATCGCGATTGGGTATAAACAATCATTACACTTCGAGTAATTCTTATCATGTATTACAAAGAACTTGATGTTGAATATAAAGCGTTTTTTTGGGAAACTTTACTCAAGAGTGACTACTAATTTATGCGATTCCTTCACGAAGTCCCACAAATCCTGATATCATTTGGTTTCAATAATAAGGCGAAACGCAGAATGTCACGTTCGAGCGGATGGAACGGGTATATAAGCAGGAACATGGCTTGCATAATTTAAATTGCGTAAAGAGTGTCAACATCATGTTCCGGCTTACTGTAACGTTGGTATTAGTACTCGGGGCTTCCTGCGGTAATTGTGAGTATAGATCAGATAGTCATAAGGTTTTTTTCTTTACAAAATTCTCTCCTATTCTCAGATTCCTAAACCTTTGACCAAACTTTCAAGAATCATCAAAATGCACATAAATCAATCGAATATAAGGCCTAGAATAAAAACCCAAGGGTTGTAGCTATGTAAATAGTTATAGGTGAATAGTGTTATTGATGTAATTGTAAATATTGTGTTTAGTTACACTGTCGAAAATTCCTGTCTGAATTTTCCGTGCAAAATCCCAGAAATTTCAAACGTGTCACATTTCTACTGACATTTCAGATAATTACATCATTGAAAAATGAACTCATAATCGATTTTCAATAATTCAACGCCTGGATATCAATGAAATTTGTCAATTTCAGTTCAATTGTTTCTAGAAAATTTATTAAAAATAGGAAAAATTCCGAAAAAATTGAAAATTCAAGTCATTTTGATTCTGAATATTTATGTTCAGTTGAAAAGTCGAGTAAGTTGTAGAATTTCCGTCTCGATTCTACTTAAAACTCGTAGATTCCTTTGGATTTTCTCTGAAACCCACAGATTTCATAACGATCTGTCCATCAAAAATAAATAAATATCACGTTTATGAAAATTTCCATCAAATTGCCCATGGAATTTCCATTTTCTTTTCTAACAGTGTAGTTCACTGCATATAAAGTTAATAAAAATCGTTCGAATTTAATTTGAGTATTGATCAGGAGGAATAGTCAAAAGAAGAAGCTGATGGTTTTTTATTGTTACAAATTCAAGCCCAAGTGTTTAGACGACGCTATGATGACGACTCGACCAAAACAGATCTATCGCATCTTTGTGGACCAAATTCTCATTGGACAACTTGTGCAACCAAATGTCCACCAACTTGTCGAGACTATTCACCGAAAACCTGCAGAATGGTAAGCCGCTTTTTTGGGTTTTGGGAGGATTCAGAGACTTCGGATTCTAGGGGAGTTTTGTTTCAGATGTGTGCTCCAGCTTGTCAGTGTGATTTACTATATGTGAAGAATGATGAAGGGGATTGCGTCTTCTGGAGAGACTGCGAGGCACAGCGTCCAGAGTCACCACCTCCAGAATCATCGAGATCATGGCTCCCGAATTGGATGTTCAGAGGCAGTCCAGAAGGAGCGAATGAGAATCAATGATTCTGAAGAATGGAAAATATGGAAACACATTTTTTTATGATCGAAGATTGTTCGTCATAGGATTCCTTCAAATCATGGGGTGTTTTAAAAATACTTTTCCCTATGTACATTTCTTCATACGACCACAATCCTCAAGATTTATAAAACTCATTACACCCTTCAGTTATATGTATGTAAAAGCCCTGAGCTGAGGCTACGATGTTTTATTTAGTGTCTGTAACTATTTTGTCTACAATTTCTTCTTTCATGCCAATAAAGAACTTCTTAAATTGAAGAAAAAAAATTAAATATTGAAGTTTGTTCTCCGACTATTTGAATTTTTTTTAAGAAAAACAAATCAATGAATCAATTGAAAAAAAATGATAATTTAGAGAAATTTTTTGTGTTTGCACGTAATGATTAATAAATTTGAATAATTTAATAGCGAAAACTTGAAAAAATGAGTCAATTTTCTTGGGATTATTTTTTGAGAACATGTCGAAAACTAAGCAAGATAGAGCGATTTAGCTCTATCCAAATCTCCCTTTTTCGTAGCTCTTGAAACTCTCTACAAAAAAGGATTTGAGCAAAAAAGACATAACTCCATTAGTTTCCATAGTCTCAAAAAAAAGACTTAAAATCAAATCAGAAGATACTTTCATCATTTTCAATATCCTTCAAACTTTAATCATTGTAAAAACTACAATTACTTCTGAAAGCCCAAAATTTATCCTCAATATCTCAGTTAATTCAAATTTACATCCTCGTAAAATAGCTCAAAAGGGTGAAATACAAACTTCTTTATAGTTCCTTGAAATTTAATTACCATCCC
This sequence comes from Aleiodes alternator, assembly GCA_963921955.1. Lineage (NCBI taxonomy): Eukaryota > Metazoa > Arthropoda > Insecta > Hymenoptera > Braconidae > Aleiodes > Aleiodes alternator. Next base: position 4,917,990 of record OY998099.1, on the reverse strand, counting down.
TCAGTGGTAAAATTCACGTGAACGTGGAATTCTGAAATTACTTTTGACACGTTCAGCTCGTCACTTCAACAGTGTGAATGCTGAATAGTCAAGTGTGAATTTTAATAGTCATAGGAATTATACATCAAAAGAATGACATTTATAGTCCACAAAATAGCACTTCCGTCACGGGAAAAATCGTTTTACCTTCTAGCATAAAACGAATTAAGTGAATTCAATGAAAAAAAAAAAAAAAAATGAAACAAATTTAGAACTGATAAAAATAATGAATTACAACTGCATGAGACGAATAAAATGTAACAAACATAAATCATTGAAAAAATGTGTACAATGTAAATTTCTAACTGCAACCTCAATGGAATATCAACTCTCTTGATACAACCATGAAATTCAAAAAAAGGGACATAAATTTTCTAGACTTTAAATTACCTTTGTATGACTATACTTTCAATATTCAGATACTTTTAACACTAACGTATGAGGCGTTATTAACTGGGCTATTAGAGTAAGGCATCTTTACATGGCGTGGCTAATGGATATAAGATTGAGAGCCTCCCCCCTCCCCCCTGGTTGGTTACAATTTTCCCTATGTCTGAGTAACGCTTCTCGATCGAGTTCACCCCGGCCTATTCGTGGGAGGTGAAAAAGAGAGAGGGGGGCAAATAAGAGCATCGATTACGATTTACGGGGACAGATAAATGATTTGTCGATGCTAACCTATGTGTTTACAGCGTGTACACGACTGGCTAAATTCAGCGTCTATTAGAACCGGTTTAAGAACGAGTTCGAGAAAATTGGAGTAAAATGGACCTTTGAAGTGAAATGCTTCAGGAATTTTTTTGGGAAGGAAAGAGTTGGTGGAAAAATCTGAAAAAATTTGAGAAGATGGTACAATATATTGACATTGTTGGTGAATTTTTTCAAAATTTTTGGAAGAGTTTTTTACCTGGAAAAAAATGTAGATTGATTGAAAATTGGATAATTTTGCTTTTTTAAAGGATTTTATGGTTTTAATTATTTTGAAAAAAAATGAGAATTTAATGGTTGGAAAAAATTGAACGTTTTCATTTTATGACTTGGGCGAGTCTACAAATTTTTAATCCACTCACAAAACTCCTGAGGAAATGATAGTCTACTTGCTGTTGAGGTGCCTCGTAAACCTGTCAGAAATACTAAATCCGAAAGTACAACCGAGAAATTTCACATTTAACGATACAAGAGTAAAAGGAGAAAAAAAAAAAAGAAGAGCCCCTCGCAACACACAAAACTCTGTCTCTCCACCTTCCCCAAACGGACTCAATTACGCTGAGTGAAGGAAAACGACGAGTACCATAATCCAAAAAAAATTGCCCAGTGAGAAGTGCTCGGGCATTTGGAAAAAGAGAAAACGAGTGATAAAAATCACCATTGCTAACTGAATCGTTACTCTGTCATTATCATTTTCCTCCCTCTCGAGTTATTCATTATTTATACCATTTATTTAATTTCATTTGGAGTGTATTAATTCTGTCGGATGAATTGATCACTCGTAACAACATTTGATTGCCAATGGGCATTTACAAATCAATTAATCAAAACAGTTGTGAAAAAGAGATAAAAAAAGGATAAGTCGGCTTTATTGAAGAATATTTCAATAAATAATGGAGATACGCAATTTTTACCCAATAATTTTTGTAGAGAATTTCAAGGATCACCAAAAAGATTCAGTTAAAAAGGGCGTATATCCATTACTTTTAGAGATATCCACTAATGAACTCATTTCTTTCGGTTTTTCTGAAATTCTTAATTGCTATCGATTTCGAGATATATAATTAAAAAAATAGATTCATCGATTTTCAACAATTTTTTAAAGAAAAGCGTATCTCGATTAGTTTCCAAGATATTCTCCAAAAACTTCTCCTATTTTTTTGGAAATTGTGAATTGCTATCGATTTTGAGATATTCGAAGAAAAAAATGTCGATTCTTGTAGATAATTTTAAGAGTCACAAAAAGGGATTCAGGCAAAAAAAATGCGTATCTCCACTAATTTCCGAGAAATTTCTGAAAAAATCCAGAGTCGTTTTCTCAACAACTTTTCGAAAATATTTCTGCAAATAATGGAGATACGCCTGTTTTGTACCTTAAACTCATTTTTATAGATAATTTTAAGACCAAAAAAATAGTTGAGAGTAAAAAAGGCGTATGCCCATGAATTTTCAAAAATATTTTCCAAAACAATCGATTGAACCAATTTTTTCACTGAAATTTAGAATTATTATCGACTCTGAAAAAAAAAAGATTTTCTTTTTTTCAACAATTTTTCGATAGTATTCCATGAGAATGGAAATACGCCTTTTTTTATTCAAAACCATTTTTGTAAATAATTTCAATAGTTGCCAAAAAGGACTAGTGTGAAAAGGCGTATGTCCATCAATTTTCGAAATTTCCTTCAAAAAGGGGGATGATCCTGTTTTTTTCAGAAATTCTGAATTGCTATCGATTCAACGGATTTAAAAAAGATAATCCATTCTCCGATGAAAAAGTAAAAGAGGGGAAAAAAATAGAAGCACTGAAAACAGATGAAAATGAAAATTTAGAATGAACAAGAGGGAGAAATTGAGTACAAAGGATTTTCAGAAGAATCGTAAAGCTTTTTATGGCTATCCATTGGAAATTAATTGGAGTGATAGAGGCAGGAGTGCCGGTGTTTCTGGTGTGGCATCGCCAGTATTCGAGTGTAGCCTGGCTTCTTTTTTTTTCCCCACTCGCAAAAAGCCAATCGTGCCCCACGATTGTACTACCCGATAACGTCAGAATATACACAATGTATAACGTGCTTTCAGCATGGCCTCACTTGCAGATCCACCTGCGTGTATGTGTATAGCCCAGGAAAATTTTTAATACCGAAAGCGAGAGGGGGGCAGATGAGAATGGGGAATATACGAATATTTACGCGTTGCCAGGGATACCTTATACTGGGTGGAAAACCTTTTTCAGGATGTAGAGAAAGGGACGATAATTATGTTTGACTCTAGAAAGGGTTCCTAACCCTTTTATATCGAATTTTGAAATTTTAGACGTCGACAATAGCACTCCGAGTGCTATTGCGTGAATTTTGCTTATCAAAGATGATTTGCGTCAATTTTTTAGCATTAAAAAGGGAGGAATTTTCTAGAATTAAAGGAGATCCAATCGCTACACATGAGTCAAATAAAGTGTAATACTCTGAATTCGACAAATTAGATTGGAATATCCATGAAAAATGATATAATTAAGGAATAAATACTTCGCAAGGCCTTGATAAGGGAATTGAATTCGAAGATATTATTTTGAAAACAAATTGAGGTACTATGCCAGTGAACTCGAGTACAGTTAACCCCTTATTTTTTTGATACCGTATTAAAGATGAGATTTGTATATTTTTTGGAATTTTATCATATTTTTTGACTGTGCAGTTTATGGAATTTAATTATCAAAGTTACTGAAAATACCGGTGGTGGAGATGAAATGCCCTAAATCGGACGGAAATAACGAAATTACTAAAAAACTATACAGTTGACCCATTATTTAAAAACAATTGGCGAAAAGAACAGTATTTTAGCTAAATAATAGAAGAAGAAAATATTCAATTCACCGCATAGTTATTGAGAAATTTTAATTACAAGGTAGTCGTAACTATTTGCGTCTCTCTCTATCTCATGCATGTGATAGGAGATTAGCAATGTAAAAAAAATTTGAGAAACAAAAAGAAATCATAGTTACAAGCTGATGATATGACTATCGAATGGTTTAATTATTAGCAAGTAATTGGAAAATGAACTACAAATCCTTATTTTTTCCCTTTCATCAACCGTACTCTAGGACTTTACCTCAAATTCTATATGACTCCTTTCCATTGATTCAGTAAAATCTACTAAATGAAGTATTTTATCACAAAAAGAGGAATTTTCAGATATCAAAAACGAAATTTTCAGTTTTTTCTTCCAATCTCATCCAATCGACAATGATAGTTTAATCCAAAAAAGTACCAGAATCCTGATTTTCCATGAGTCTCTGTAAAAAAATTTACTTTTTTTGAAAATTCAATTTTTCCAAAAGCTATACGGTTTTTTATTTTTTTTTATAAAAGCTATACGGTTGCGTCAGTAAAAATTCCGCTATGATATTGCTAAAAACTTGAACAATCCCCAAAAAATTGAACTCCATTATTATCTAATAATTTTTATTCAACATCAGCAAATCGAACCTCTTTCTTCTTCTTCTTTATTGGGCTGCAGTGGGCGCAGCTGGCCTTTAGTCCACTGACTATACAGCCATCTTGAGTAAAAAATAAATATCAACTGCATCGACCGGGATTTGAACCCGGGTCACCCGCGTGGCAGGCGAGTATCATACCCCTAGACCATCGATGCTTATATAATCGAACCTCTTTAATGCGAAAATAATGAAGCGTCAGCGTCAGCTGGCGCCATCTCCGTCCCGCAAAAAACATCATAATTCCCTCTGAGACCTCCAAAAGCCTGAGCACTCAACTTTCAATACTTTCCTCTTAATTACAACAGATTAATAGTTACCAATGTCGTAATTTTCCTAATGCCTCAATTCTAACATCTCCGTAATTTCACAATTCTCCACCGAGTGGGCTAGGCTTCGCTGAATTTATACAGCACAATGACACTAGACTCTCTCCATATCAATTAATAATAATAACAGTACAATTATTCTCCATTGTCAAGTGTCGTTCCAGTGTTGAAAAATAGTGTACACATGTAATCGTAAATCCGTTTCATTCTGCTTTCTCAAAGAAAAAAAAAACAAAAAAAAATCCGCCTCTGCACTCGTGTCATTCATTTCAAATTTCAATAATTTTTCTAGAATAGATAAATATGTAAATTCTCTCCACAAAAAAAAACATGAATCTCTAATAAATCCTTGACATTTTTCATATTCTCAATAAATAACAAATTCAATTTTCCACCTGAAATACCAGAGAAATCAATGGGAAAAATAGTTTCAATGCAATTGCAAGAATAAATCATTTATCTCCAATTATTAATCAGAGTCTCTTTCTCTGATCAATGAAAATATATAATTCAGTGACTTCTACAGGCCACTAGCGCCACGTACATGAACTATCCGTCAATGTACTCTCTTAGTTTAATCACGTCACATGCATATATGCATAGAATTGCATGCGAATAGTGGAAAGAGAGGGGAGGAGTGGGAGAGAAGGGGGAAAGAAAAACCTCACGAGATTCTAATGCCAATGCTCTTTTGCCTTGAGCTAGTTGGCGGTCGTGTCGGACGTTGCCACCGAGAAAGATGCATGTGTCGCATAGTTCGTAGTATAACGTACCTAGTCAATAACGTCGAGCGATTCGCGCCGTAAATTAGATTCACCGCCTCTTGCTAGCACGTTATCTCTACCGCCCCAGGTATCGATGCGGGTTCTCTATTTTTTACGACTTTTTTTTTGTTGAAAATTTATTTTTCCTCGTGATACGTGGATTCCTGAAAAAAGTGCCTTTTAAGGTGCTATCTGAGGGAAGTCGTGGATAGTTAACAGCTTATTTTTTTTGATGTCTTATCAAAAATGATATTTTTTTACATTTTTCTGAATTTTTTCATAATTTTTGTCCATGCAGTTTATGAGATATGAATCATGAAACGCCCTAAATCAGACAGAAATAACGAAATTACTAAAAAACCGCACGGTTGACCCACTATTTAAAAACAATTGGCGAAGAGAACAGCATTTTAACTAAATAATAGAAGAAAAAAATATTCAATTCACCGTACAGTTATTGAGAAATTTCCATTAGAAGGTAGTCGTAACTATTTGCCTCTCTCTATCTCATGTATGTGATAGGAGATTGATGTAAAAAAAAATACGAGAAGAAAAAAATTATATGCACGAGCTGAAGATATGACTTTCGAATAGTTTAATCACTTTTTCGGGTTAATTAAAGCACGTTTTCCCGAATTATTAGCAATTAATAGAAAACTAACCTACAAACCCTCATGTTTTCTGTTTTATCGACCTTGCTCTCGATACCACCTTAAACGGAAAACAAAAGTTTCGTTGGATAATGTCTCATTGTGACATTTTCACAATTTAAAAGCTTGTAATCCACCAGCAACGCCTTTCACCGTAGTTACGCCTGTTATTTTCAGGCATTTAATACGAAAATAAATAAAAAACATATAAAATAGCTAATAAAATAAAAGGCAGGTCTCTTATGTCGCGTGCTAGCGGTTGTAAATAATTTTCCCGACAGAATGGAGTCCAAGGACCACGGAGTTCAACGCCATCTTGCGCAACTAAAGAACTGAATCTACACCCTCTTTTCTCTTCACTTCCCTCGGATAACTGACATCGTTACAACTGCGGGTCACTGATCCTACTTCTTAAGATGGCGTTAATTCTCTATCGATTGTAATCGTTATCTCTCTCTGTCGGGTATTTTGCCATTCGTGGGAGAGTCAATTCGTGTCACGAAATAGAATAAAAATGGAGGAGAATGAAAGATGAAAAAAAATCACATGCAGCGTAAAACATTCAGCAATGCAGGGGCCTTAAGGTTAGAGGGGAAGAATAGAATATCATGCAGAAATCGCGATAAGGAGTTCCCTTTCATATGCACTTTTTTTGTGGGTATTTGTGTGTGTGTTTGCTACCAGGCCCTGCAATGATGTTGGCGAATGGTATGCAATTCTCGTGCTCATTTTGGATAAGCCGGAAGCTACCAATTTACCAAGCGATTCGACAAACTGCCCATCAGGCCCCCGGAAACCACTTGCAGCTGTTGGCCTTGAATTAATCTCCCAGACAATGCGCAAATTTTTTATTATTATCATTATTAACATATTCTTTGATTCATTTTTCTGTCCCTGAAATGTTCGGGAATTTTTTCTTACAATTTTTCAAGAATGTCTCTATTAATTTCCAAGATATTCTTGAAAATAGTCGATTTATCTGGGTTTCTCCTGAAATTCTAAATTGCTATGGATTTCTAGATTTTGAGAAAAAGAGATAGATTTTTTTGTCCAACGATTTTTCGGAAATATCTCGATAAATAATGGAGACACACCCTTTTTATCTTAATTTATTCTAATGGGGAATTTTGAGAGCTACAAAAAAAGAGTATACAATTGTGCTGGAAATTAATGGAGGTACTCCCTTTTCCATCCTGATCTATTTATGTACGAAATTTTAAAAGCTACGAAAAAAGGATTGAAGTAACATATCTCCAAAAAGGGCATATCTCCATTAGTTGCTGAGATATTCGAAAACAAAGGAATAATAATAATGAAATTCAATTCGAGAATGGAGATATGCCCTTTTTACCCTAATTCACTCTTGTGGTGACTTTCAAGAGCTGCAAGAGAGGATTCGAGCAAAAAGTATTCCATTAGTTTTTCCATTAGTTTCCAAGATATTTCCAAAAAATGGAATGAACAAAAAAAAATCGATTAATCGATATTTGGAGATGATCGCCCAGAAGCTGATGCAATCGTTCTTTTCACTTCCTCAAATCATATTAAAAACGAATGCTTTATTCAGAAGAAATTTGGAGAAATTCTTATTGCGGATTTGAAATTCCTGTGGCTCATTGTTGCAGAGATGCAGTCATTATCGTCCGCACAAATAACTCCATTTCTCCGGGGGGGCATCAGGAAATAGAAGAGCCCGGAAGAGGGAAAAAAAGGAAGGAAGCAGATCTCTCCAGGCGGGCCCATGCGTTTTTTCTTCTTTCTCTCATGAGGGGTAGAAAAAAGAATCATCCTCACAGAGAAAAAGAGAGAGAGAAGGCAAAAGCGCGCGCGCCTCTCAACGTTAATGCCAAAGTAATGACTGGGGCTGTGCGATGTTCGAGGGCCCTCAAAATGTTCTCATTCCCGGGGGTTTGACGTTGTGTGTCGCTGTCGATGGCCCACGTCAATCACAATCGCCGTAGGGTGCGCGTGTGTCAAATCGGTTGGATCACGAGAAGAAAAAAAAAAAATTTCGTCTTGATCACCGTAAAACTCAGTGATTATAAATGAAAGCAACTTTGATAAATAACCGGAAAATAAATTCTGTTATTTTGTATAAAGTATTTTAGAGTCACGAAAATCCTGTTCCCATGCGCTTGAGAAGCCCCTCAAGGTCACTTCCCCCCCTTCGCCCCTAAGAAACCACGAGAACCGCAACAGTGTTCATTCACGTGCGAACAAATAAAGAAGCATGTAGAAAAACGGGCATATGTAATACACGTGTTATAATAATAATTATAATAATAATAATAATAATGATAATGGACGCTTCCGCAGTGCCTCAAAAAATTTCAATTAAAAAAAAATTACAATTATAATTACAAATGACTTTTTCCCTCCTTTTTATCTGGCTATCTTTCTCAAGGATTTACACAGTTTCAAATTTCGCGCTCTTTCTCAATTGTGTTCGAACGTTGAAATGCATTGAGATACGTTGAAATAGCTTCAAATCTTTTTGTATGGAATATTGTAAAGCGCAGCAACGTAACTGTTGGGTTTTTTAATGTAGAAAGTAGAAGTTTTGTCCACTTCTTCCTGTTTTGACGTTGGAAAAGCCAAAAAATAGGTTGATCACGAAAAAACAATCTTGATATCAGTCTAGTTTCAAATGAGTTGGGATTTTACTGAAAATCTCGATATTTCAAGATTTTTTTGAAATTTTTTATGTATTCCCAATTTTTTTCGAAATTTCTCTCAAATCCACCTCCGGAAACGTTGTTTTATCCATCTCCAATCTCAAAATCAGTTGAATGCCAAATCATTTGGAATTTCACTGAAAATCTCAAAATTTCCAGATTTTGTGATTTCTATCGACTTTTTGAAATTAATATATTAACCAATATTTAACAGTTAATAATAGCTGCACCGTACTTCAACGTATTATCGAGATCCTCCCACGCATCCGAATGTCGCCTAATGTACCTGTACACTGAAAAAAAATACAAAATTTTTTCTGTTTCTCTCATTGAAAGAAAAAACAATTTTTTCAATGAAAAACAATTAATTTTCATTTTTAAAAGTGCAAATATTTTCTTTCAATGGGAAAATATAATACGCATAGAAGTTATACACACGTTATTGATAGATAATAATAATAATAATAATAATGATAAAAACAATCAACACATTCACAATACCTCCAAAAATTATGAATAACAATTTTAATTACAAATTTACCTCTCCTCCCCTCCCTCCCCCTATCTATCTTCCTTGAGGATTTAGTCTCTCACGCAAGTTCAGATTCCCCACGAGAGTTTTGAGTTTAATAGCGCCCACGTGGATCTACCGCCAATAAGAAAATTTATGAAGCCACAGACGCCCGGATGGCAAGCAGCTATGAGAGGCTTAGTGTATACATGTATTTATCATGGATATAGGCACTTTCCTAGGAAATCGTGCGTAGCTTCCACCTGCTCCCTAATAACCCTGTGTGTATGTGTTTCCCGTTGTCTTCCCTTAAACCCGCAAACCCCTTTCACTATACATATATATATATACATCTCTTCCTCTCTTGTGCGCCTGAATATCCTGTCCCCGTTCGGGTGTGATCGATTGGCCGAGTACTCACCCAGTTTGTAATCAAGCGCCATTAATTCACTCGGGTGAAGAATGAAAAATAAAAAAAAAATGAAAGAAAAAAAGTGGAATAAATATATGCAGGTGACGTACCAGTTTACATTCGTGGCACCAGAATAGCTCAATTTCGGGGTTTCAAAGGGGTGAGAAGCCCATTGAAAGGGGTGTGGAGGGGGGGGGGAGGGGTTCTTGGAATCCTGGGTGATTGGAGTAAATGACGGGGAGATTGATGGTCGGAGGATAATTTTTATTGCATTTATTTTAACGCTGGGAATTGCAGTTTTTTTTTTTTTTTTTGATGCAAGTGCGCCTGGGAACTGCTTCATTTTGATGTTTTTTTTTAGGGGAGTGGTGACAAAAAAAACGGGAATGGGCAGTTTTTCTTTTAGAGATGGACTCACCCTAACTGGTTTTGCTGGCTGGGGAATGACTTTACACACCTTCTCATCTGGAATTTGTTAAAAAGAGTTTTTGAGAATTTAATTTATGACGGAGGTTTTGGGCGGATGGAAGCTTTCATTCATGTTTTTCGGGGATAATTTATTATGTGCTGCAGTTAATGGTTTTTTTGTGACATATTGTCGGAAATAATACGTGATTTTGAAGCTTTCATCGGGGAGTTTAGAGAAATTTTCCATCTTTATTATGAAACAGAGTTAATGCAGTGGTGAAAAGGTGAAAATGAATAAATATCTCGGAAATTGATGGAGATACGCCCTTTTTGTTCAGATTGTAGAGAATTTTAAGAGGTTACAAAGAGAATCGGAGTAAAAATGACGTATTTCCATTGATTTCCGAGATATATCGAGAAAATTACTGAAAGAAAAAGCAGGATTCTTCTGTTTTACCTCTTTGCTACTGAATTTCTCTATTTTTTTGGGGGAATTTAACTTTGGACGAGTATTTCTGGCTCTAATTGCTGTCCAATTAAGAGTTGAGATCACGCCCCATTGACTTCGCTCCAATTTCATTGATTTTTAATTAAAATTGAAGGAATTACACAAAAGTGGATTTTCGATAACGACTCGTATTTCTGTCAATTTCAATTAATTCTCAACAACATTTTAATGGAATTCTTCAGAAACGATTTTAACTCTTATTGGCACCAGTAATATTCCCAAAAATCTGGAATTTAAGGCGAAGGAATGAATTTAGAACTTTGAAAACTCTCTTTGACCCAATTTCCTTAATCAAGGTAGTATCCCAGCGAACTCAAATATAGTTAACCCCTTATTTTTTTGATACAATATTAAAGACGATATTGACATTTTTCAGAATTTTCTCATAATCTTCATTCGTGCAGTTTATGAGACATGCATCATCAAAGTTAATGGAAATAGCCGTGGTGGGGATAAAACGCCCTAAATCGGACAGAAATAACGAAATTATTGAGAAATTTTAATTAGAAGGTAGTCGTAACTATTCCCCTCTCTCTCTATCTCGAGAAACCAAAAGAAATTATATTCACAAGCTGAAGATATGACTTTTGAATAATTTGATCACTATTCCAGGTAAATTGAAGCGCAATTTCCCAAATTGTCACCAATTAATTGAAAAATAACCTACAAATCCTCATATTTCCTGTTCCTACCTTAAGAAAATAATCGTAACACTTAAAACTTACCCTCGCCTCTTTCTTCCAAGTGATCCAGCACCTCCGCCCAACAATAATTCACCGTTCCGATGATTTTCCGCTAGCCACTGGATAGCCTATAATTACCCCGTTTCTCTTAATAACTGCGTCTCACCCTGCAACATTTAAAAGCAACAGAAAACGGATTAAATTACATTCCCCCTATAAATACGCTATTAAAAACCAGGAATAATGCCTTTTGCGCTTGTGCAACAGGAGAACCGTATATATATATAAAGGGTTGACGCTGATTCCTTCGAATATCTTCAGGGCTACCAGATGTTCCGGAAATTACGTGGCCGAGTTCCGGCAACACACCATGCATATATATAACTAACGGGATCATCCAAACAATATTATTATTTTTTTCCTGTTCTGTTCAATTTTTACCAGCTTCACATCAAGATGGTAATATTCGATAATAACAAAGTGAATTGATGAAGATTGAAACGTCGAGATTACTGCGAAAGAAAAAGAAGAAAAAAACGGCACGAGCAGAGGGGGGTGAGGAGGGGGGCAAATTTAACCCGGAGGACAATATAAATAGGTCACATGATGATAGTACGAGTTTATTTACGATTTATCCACTCTTGTACTTTGTATTATACCTTCACAGCCATTCTTTATTTTCATGTAATAATACTGCCAACGAATTTATTTTACTTGACAGCCTCCAGCAAGATGACTCGTTCTTGGTATATGTAATGAAATGTTACAAACGAGATGCGAGGAAAAAATGAAGGATAAAAGTTGGAATGAAAAAAAAAACACATGTACAAAGTACATGTATTATTCACCTTTATGGCTTTTTCTTTCTTTCTTTTTCATTAAAATCAGAGGAAAGTGAGGAGAAAAAATGGAAAATGTGTCAGAATTGATTTTAAAAAATTAGAAAAAAAAATGAAAATTCTTTCGAAGATAATCTCTATTTTGAAGAATAAGCGAGATAGGGCGATTTCATTATAATTCTCCTTTGTAGCTTTTGAAATACTCTATAAAACAAAAATTGGGACAAAGAGGACACATCTCGCTTAGTTGCCAAAAAATTCCCAAAAAACGGACTAACAAAAAAAATATTGTAACAAATCCTTTTTTTTAATTCAAACAATTTTTCTCAAATCTCTAGTAAACTAATGGAAATACGCCTTTTTCTCTACGGAAACTGCTCAGAGCAAAAAGGGCGTATCTCCATCAGTTCCAGAGATATTTCCAAAAGATGCTCAAGTTCGATTAAATTTTTTTGTAAAAAATTACATATTTCTGAAAATAATGGAGATACGCCCTTTTTACATTAAGCCATTTTGTAGACAAATTTAGGAGCTACAGAAAAAGGATTAAGGTAAAAGGGGCGTATCTCCATTATTCACCGAGATATTCTCCAAAAAAAGATCGGCAATTTTCTACCTCTTCACTAACAGAAAACAGCATAAAAACTTGACCCCCTCCTTTTTTTTCTTCCAGACTCTTTCTCCAGTTATAAATCTCTGCATTAAGATAAAGAAAATATTTTCCCCTGAAAGACGCCGTTTCAAATACATTTTCGTCTTGTCCTCGACGAGGCTACTAAAAAAAAAAAAAAAAAAGGGAAATAAAATGAATCAGACGTAGAAAAAACAAGTGAAAGAGAAAGAGATATGAGTACATCATCGCAAAACGTATTACTCTCATCGGATTCACATGACAAAGGAGAAACGAGGCAGCTGTCTCTGTGTGTTCGCTCGTGCGTTCATACGTTTTCATCGCTTATATATATATATCCCGTCGTATTAAGGTCGCACAAGAGGTACATCGGGATCTTCCTTTTATTCCCTCTCTCCCCCCTCCCCCTTTATGATACCCGCATGATTCCAGCAAAGAACGACGACTCGTGCCCTTTCTGCCATTTATATAGGTTTCTTCTCCTTCTTCGTCTTTTAAAATTCTAAAGACACAAGTTTTGACGTTATATAATAAACCTTAAAAAAAAAACACTGTGTGTGTCATCTCACCTCGAGTGTGTATACTCGTATGCGGATACATTTGGTTATAGGGGAGAGAGAGGAGACTTTGGTGTATACACACACGCATCAAATCGATTTTATCCCAGGGGAAGAAAACCTAGGAGCAAACAAAGAGAACGCGCCGACGCCGTTACCAACTTTGTTGATGTGCCATAACGCAACAACAGTTTTTCGATTTAACTACGATTTTTTCCCCCCATTTTAGGTATCTGCGCTTTTTCTTTTTGAATGAAAAAAAAAGAGATCAAAGATAAAATTCGGATTAACGGTCGATCAAAGGAATTTCCTTTTTCTCTTGGATTTGAGGGAAATGACTCTTGGTGTATCGTTTCTTCTTGGTTCTTCTTGGATTGTGGACGCACGTGCCACAATGCGCATTTTCTGGGGCAACAAAGGGCAAATGAGAAGCGGGATCCCAAGGGTTTTCCTGATTTTTATGGTCAAGGTAGTGTTACAGAGGACGTTGGATAAAACAGAGAACATGAGGATTTGTAGGTTATTTTCTGATAATTGTTGATAACTCGAGGAAATTTGCTTTAATTTACACGAAAAAGTGGTTAAACTATTCGAAAGTCATATCTGCAGCTTGTGAATATCATTTTTTTTTCTCGAAATTTTTCCTAATTACTGATCTCCTATCATATGCATGTGATAGAGAGAGAGGCAAATAGTTACGAATACCTTCTAATTGAAATTTCTCAATAACTATACGGTGAATAGAATATATTTTTCTTCTATTATTCAGTTAAAATGCTGTTCTCTTCGCCGATTGTTTTTAAATAATGGGTCAACCGTGTGGTTTTTTAGTAATTTCGTTATTTCTGTCCGATTTAAGGCGCTTCATTTTCACCATCGGTATTTTCAGTAACTTCAATAATTCATATCTCATAAACTGCATGGACAAAAATTATGAGAGAATTCAGAAAAATGTAAAAAAGGATCTTCGACACAGCTTCGAAAAAATAAGAGGTTAACTTTACTCGAGTTCACTCGGATAATATAGTATCTGTGTATAGTCAAGGTATACCTTAACTACAATTTTTCCCCGATTTTAGTTATTCTTTCATTTATTCGTTCATCGAAACTGAAAAGCATTTAAAAAGCCAATAACACAGAATCACATCAATATCCAACAATATTTCGTCACCTTAGAGTCAAAGGGGCATAAGTCCTGTGTACAAGCATAGCACTTACGTCCCTTTGTTTCCCAAGCCGACGATTTAATTTACCGGATTCTAGGTCCCTGCGCTTTTTTTCCTAAAACGAAGATCGAAGATAAAATTTGGATTAACGTTCGATCAAAAGGAATTTTCTTTCTTTCCTTGATCCGCTGAAAATGGCCCCCCGACTATCGTTCCTCCTCCTTTTTGACTCGTATTTTCGAAGCACGTGCCACATATTTCCTCAACAGCAACAAAGGGCAAATGAGAAGCAGAGTATCCCTCGGGTTTTCCTGATTTTTTTCCCTTTAAATTCAGGCATCGGGTTCGGCTACTCTCATGAGAGAATTATTCGAATGCCTCAGATGTGTGTGTGTGTATATGTGTATTTTAAAAAACACCGGAGAACAGTGATCAAACTTTTTTTTCACGTCCCGGAATAGCATGGGTCATTGCAATAGACTCACTCTCTCTGTCTCCCTGTGTATCCACGTGTCGGACGTTTTCAAAGAAATGAAGAGGAAAAAAAAAAAAAGAAGAAAGGGATGAGGAGAAAGAAACGGGAAACTGAAGAGGGAGAAGCCACACGGACGTTAATAAAAATAGCGCCGGGACAGAATTGGCTGGAGAGGCAAAACGTATAATTTTGGGCAATAATTCGTGGTAGAGCTACGGACGATTGGACACGAAGCGACGCGTGCTTCCGCACGGCACAAAAATCTTGTATGTGGCCATTACCTTACTGATACGAAATTTGAGTGGAATATACTTCATTTCGATGTGGCGAGAAGAAAAAAATCGTTTCCCTGGAAAGAAAGGAAAAAAAAAAAAGAGGAATAAAAGAGAGACACGAGTGAATAAAGGAAAAAAAAAGGCCATAAAAACGAATTGTGTGGACTAAATCACTGAGATTTCCGAGTGGATTTCGGAATATATGATTCTCTGTCCATGAGAAAGGATATAATGAAAGATTGAGGGATCGTAATATTCTCTGTATGTTCATTACTCTCTTTGGATTTTTTTATTTTCATTTATTTTTTCAAAATGACACTAACCCCTTTTTCGCCTCTTTTTTGAGTCTATCGACTCAACAAAGACGAGAAGACTGAGAATTGGATGATAGTATTGCTTTCCAATTGATATAGCTTTTTCTGCTAATACTTCAACAATATGCTTCCGAATAGAAATCATACAACTTTTTTAAAACCATCATCAAAATATCAAATTTTTAAAAATTCATTGAATCGCGAATAACTCGAGAATTAATCATGCAGATAAGCTCAAAATTGTCAGGCAATTAACTGATACAGCTCTCGTGATAATATTTGAGTATAAATAACATCAGTTGAATAATTTCCCGAAATTCCATTAAAAAATGGTTTTCGAAAAATGGACACATCTCAAAAAGTACCGATCATATTCTCTGCAAATAAAGTTAAAAAAATAGAGTTCATCAAGAGAAAATTTTCCATAAAATACGAAATTTTTCTATAACACCGTCTTGCTGTAGTTGAGACTTTTATGGACACACAGACAGACACACACACACATACACAGAGAAAAATGTTTTCTTAATTTAAGAATGCGCAGTCACTTAAATTAAGAAAGAAAAGTCACTTGATTTAAGTGAAAATAATCACTTAATTTAAGTGAATTTTACTTTCTTGAATTAAGAAAAAAAAATTCACTTGATTCAAGTGAAAAAAGTCACTTAATTTAAGTGGCCTGCCATTCTTGAATTAAGTGACTGCACATTCTTAAATAAAGAAAACATTTTTCTCTGTGTATGCGCTAAAAATATCATTTTCTCTCTATTCAGATCATTTTAAGTATCTTCTATTAAAAAAATTACAATCGTAAATTCTGATGATTTCATAGCTCCCAATCAGACGCAAAAGAGGGGGGGGGGGGGGGGGGAACTCCCAGGACGATCGATTTTTTTCAATTGCGTGTGAGGGAGATTTATGGGTTCTATCGAGAACAAAGGAATTGAGGATAGAAAAGTATAAATTTTCCAGGTGAAATTAGTGGAAATTGTTGGAATTTTCGAGGGATTTTACTCCTGGGAATATTGTATGGATGAAAAATGAGGCGATAAAGGAGAAAAAAAAAATAAGAATTGGCTCATTGGATCAGCTTGAATTGGCAGTTACGTTGGGTGATGGAGGAAAAAAATTCTCACGTTGAATGTAAAAATGAATTTTTAAAGAATTGTAGAGTGGATTTTGGCGGTTGTTTATATCAGGAGCTTTCTTCTGAATAAGAGAGACGTGTTTTGATCGATACCCAACGCTCAATCCCTCCTCTTGTTTTTTTTTCTTCTCTTTTCTCTTGGAGATGTAATGTAAAATGTATGGGGTTATGTGGAGGCCAGAATTTACATCTGGATAAAAATCAGGTCGCACACGTAAAGAATCTATTCCACAAGAAAATATTTGTGATAAAAGTTCGATGAGCATCGAATTTTTGATCATAAAATAAAGAATATGGAAAGTATTAATAAATAAAATTTAATTTTGGAAAAAGGAGTCTAGCATAACATGATTCGATAGATCGATCATTTCCAAATATCGATTAATCGATACGAAATCTCGCATTTAATTCAACACTGACGATATAGAAAAACAATTATATCAAATCAACTTGAAATCGATAATTTTTCAAATATCGATTAGTCGATGCGCTATCTTGCATTGAATTCTAGATATTGTATCACTTTCGATAGGTCAGTTTCAGCAATTTTGAATATAAAAAAACGATATCCCCTTAAATTAGTACAGCTGAACCAGAACTATCAAACGGAATCCACTACCTCGACTTTGATGCGAGATATGGCATTCATTAATCGATATTTGATGAACTGTTAACACAAGAAGAACGAAACTGTCAAATATCTCGAATTTAATGCATGATATCAAATCGATTAATCGATCATTGAAAATAATCGCTCGAAAATGATTTTTGGGTCTATTTCTGGGAGAAAGGAACTATAATGCAGTAGCTTTTAATTGCCAGTCGCACTGAAGTAGAAACGTAACTATCGAATAAAATGTGATATCATGAATTCAGTGCGAGATTAATCGATTAATCCATGCGATATTGTTTCTTTATATCATTAAGGTTGAAAAATGTCAAAAAATCAAACCAAAAACATGAACTCCAAGAAGATTTGATGGATTGATCATTTCCTAAATATCGATTATTCGATGCAATATCTCGAATCAAGTTCGACATATCGAATATCATTCGATAGCTCCATTTCCCAATTTTAGTCTAAGTAGATCTCCCCATTGCCCTTTTTTTTCATCTACTCCTTTTTATTCAGGAGATGAAGACGAAAAAAAAAAGGTAGGAAGAATCTCAGCCGGTAAATTAGGAATCCAACGAGCGAACCCTCGCATTTATCAACTCACCCGTGTCTATAAGATTTCGCAATTGGTCCTGAAACAACCAGGGGAATTGTATACTACCCTTGAGAGCAAAGAGTGAACATAAAGACGTTTCGTTTACAAGTTTTCGATTGCTTCCTTCTTTTTTTGAGAATGAAGAAAAATAGTGTAATTCATGGTGGTACAGGGAAAGAAGGGGGAAAAAGAGAGGGGGGAGGAGAAGAAAAGAGTGAAGGAGATAAGAAAATTGGATTGCAGTTTGTGTAGAGACAAATGATGCTTGAAAATGATTCTCCTACTCTATTTAATCACGTGAATTAACGAAAAGGTCCGATGAACCCTTCGGGTAATTCCACGTAATGGCGGCGTTAATGTAACAGCCTTTCCCTGAATTCAGATTGACTCTCAATGGCAAATTCATTTTAAGTGTAGCCTGCATAATGGCTGTCATGCAAAAATAAAGAGAAAATAAAAAAAAGGCCGAACACGTGTAACGTCCAACTAGAAATTCCAATGACTCCTTGTCCTCCTTGGACTTTTCAAGGCTTCGAAGAAGTGCGAGAAAGAGAGATGTAGAGAAAAAAATATTATATATAATAAAAATAATAGTAAAGCATTTCTTCGTTCTCTCTTGACCCACTTGCCGTTTATAAATGTTGCCTCTCTGTGTGCCTCGTGTGTCTCTGGAAGTTGTGCTCCGTTGACATGTGTCGAGACGTGAAGGAAGACGCCTTTGATCGTGTGCAGAATAAATATGTTGACAAAGAATTTTTGGGAGGTTTACGATCATTTAATCTGTAACTAACAGTGGATCTTGTGTTTGGAGATGACTTCAAAGTAGCTGAGAGAAAAGACAGATTTTTTTGCGGTAAAAAAAAGGGATTTTTTGGTGGAATTTATGGTTTTTTCTTGAGGAAAATTAAGGGAGAGAGTGGAGATGGAATATTTTTGATGATTTCATTGAAAATCTGTGGAAATTTTAGGTGGAAATCATGGATTAAGATGAATTCTTAAGATTTTTTGGGGGAATTTGTCCATTTTGGAGAAGAATTGCGCATCAAATCATATTTTACCATCATTTCTGATGACACTTCAGAATATTATGTAATTACGACATTACAATAAATGATATTCGACCAATATTGTGTATCGAAATATTAAATTATTATGATGTCACACTTGAGAATTGGAGGGAAACATCTTCAAGTTGACTATACACTAATGATGTAGAGAACCTGAATAAAGCGGTTGAAACGTCGTTCATTTGACAATTATAAGTATTGTTAAATTTAAGATTTCCAACATCCTATGATCCCGACATCTCAATTCATGAACATGGAAATGAACATTACAACAGAACACTTAAGAATATTAAAAAAAAAATATTAAAATATTACTTAATTAGAATATCTTAAATATGAACTCATGATTCTCATTTCGGATGGAAGTCAGTGTTGATACTAACTTGTAATTTTACGACAGTCAATAAACTGATTTGATTCACATGTTTACTTCTTTCGTAAACTTGAGTAGCTCTATTTGGATATCATTCCTAATTATCTAGTGTATAGAAGTTTTATATCACATTTATTAATTCACCTTACTTTGTTGAGAATTCAAATGAATTGAAACTAGTCATTACTTATTTCAAACATAATTGGATTGACTATAAGCATCAATGGTTTTATGTTCCTAGGTGATATTGTATCCAGTTATGGAATTGCTGTATTTAATGATTAATAATGTACTAATAATGTATTGAAAGTATGTTACCATACATTCAATCAATGATTGCAGCATGTTCATGTGATGATTTGAACAAAATTGATGATGAATAGAATCAATTCATCTGAAAACTTCAGATTTTTGTCAAATTCTGTTAAACTTTTTCAACTTTTGCACTGCAACGGTAATATTTTGATGTTCCAATTTAAAAAAACCGTCAAAATTTTGACATTTTTATCAATGAAGTCATCTAAAAAATTCTACCCCAAACAATTTCTCATAGTAATGATGATTTTACCCCAATTTTTCTCACCCCTCACTTTCCATCGGAATTGCAGGATACCGATGCTCCAAATTGTCTCCGTGATTCCGTGATTTGAAAAACACGGCGGTTTATTTATAATCCGAGCACACGTGTATGGTAACCGTGAGACACAGCCATAATAAGGGCCACAAGAACCAAACAAGAAAGACCTTGAAAAGACCTGTCCCCCCTTTCTTATATATATACGTATATATATATATATATATTTCCTTCTCTCTTCAATAGCGTCCTTCGTTTCAGCTGCCACGGGGCCCCCGTAACGGCGCCCTCGGAGAAGAAGCCACTCGCAAACTACTATCCCATCCGCATTATAACAAATGTAACCTTGAGAGACCCCACGAGAAACGAAGAGAAACAAAAAAATAAAAAAGTGATCACGCGATCGCTGGCTTCTGTTTTACAGGTTTTTTTTTACATTTTTTTTTTAGTTTTTTTCGGTGGTTTCAACTGGCAATAATGCCTTCTTCCTTTTCTCCTAAAAAAAATTTAAAAATAACAAAAAAATGAAGGAAAGAAATTTCTAAAAGAAAAAAAGCATCATCTCTGGCGTAATTTGGCCGCTCTGGAATTTTGTTTACGTCTCTGGATGATTCGCACCGCTCTCATACAGTCCTATCTAAAAATTCGAAGTTATTTGTGTCTCATTTTTTTTCATCACACAATTTTCTTTGTCTCCCTGGCAAAAAGACAATTTGTCAGTGAAAATGGAAAAATAATTGACAATTTTTCACCTCAATTTTGCTTCTTTTTTTCTTCTCTCTTTCATGACAACACTCAATGAAAAGAATTGGCACTTGTTTTATGTCAAGAGCCACCGAGAATCTTTGACTCCAGTGGGGGTTGTTGAGAAAGTGTATTTTTTTTTCTCTCTTTTCACCCGTAAGACATTTGCTTGCCATTTGAAATTCAGATGCTCGGATTGTTTCACGCGCAAATCAAGAAAAATGTGGCCCCGTGGAGTTCCTGAAAAATATATATATACATACGCATATTCTTACTACTCTCAATTTTTTTCCGCCTTTTTTTTTCGCTTTTTCCTTGAGCCCATTGGGGGCTCCCACGGCCCTGAACCTTATTCATTCGTAGCTTCTCATTCATATATTGGAGAGACGAGTGTTTATGGTGAAACACCATAGTTCCTTTTTTCTTCTCATTCTGATATGATAAATCTCATCATTTTTCATCGACGTAAAGAAAATTAGATAAAAATTTCCTACACTGAGGACAAGAATAATGGTAAAAATAATCAAATATTGAGGCAAATGGTTTACAGCAAATATTTTTTCGAAGTAATTAAAAATAGCTGTTAAATTCACTGAATTTAGTCAATCTAATTAGTTAATCTGTTAGAATTCCCTAAATTCAGTAAATTCAATATTTTTTCAAAATTATTTTTAAAAAAATATTTGCTAAAGACCATTTTCCTCAATATTTGATTGTTTTCCACCATTTTTCCACGCACTTACTTACAATCAAGGATAAAAAGATATGTCTCTGTAAATTCTGAGAGATCTGAAATATATATACCATAAAAATTCAATGCCCAAACAAAAGAACACACAAAAATCAGGCGGAAATCCTTGAAATTGAAAATTTAGTTCACGTACATGCTGTGTGTTGAAAATTTTACTCGCAATGAAGCCATTGACTTGGCTCTGCAATTACGGAAGCTTCCCTTTGAAAGCATTTATTCCCCCTCCCCCCCCCCCCCCCCCCCCCCCCCACCCTCCCTCTTTCTCTTTCTCTCTTTCATTCTCGAGAGGAAAAAAGTCACCCTCGACTGCAGAGTTTGGGGCGGTTGCTCGCAGATACGAAAAAAAAGCAGGAAAAAAAAAGAGAGGGAGTATACTTCTTCCATCTCTTCCTTGAATTATCATTGGAGCTGGTGCAATAAGTCAGAGGCTCCTTTAAGAGCCTATACTTGGATGATTTAGCAGGCATTGTATGTTCCTTCGTACATTTAATTTACGTTAGGGGGGACCCAACTGCGCCATTGCCTCCATATTCTTTCTTTATTCTTCTTCATCTCTCTCTCTCTTTCTTTCTCTCTGCACTGTTCTTCTCACTTCTGTGTGTGTCACTGTGACATGTATATATAAACCGGTATAGTTATACCGTAACGAGTCTTCTGCACTTCTCGTTACTACCATTATGCCATAACTATTTTTACGATTCTCTCTTTCTTCTGGATTTTATTTTCTTCCTTTTTTCTTTCACTTCTCTCTCCCTCTCTTTCTTTTTTCTCTTCTGCATTTGAGAAGAAGCATTGTTGATGTACGTGTGGTGGGAGGGGGGCAGGGGGGACGGAAAGATGGAGATGAAAAAATAGATGTAAAAAAACGAGAATACATGAACAATGAGAAAGAGATGGAAGAGACTGCGTTACCTGAATTATACCTGGGCACATTGTAATTGAAAGTGGAGCAGTTCTCGAGTTCTATACACGATTTTTATTCATTTCCACTGGTTCTATCTCAATGGAAGTACCGCAAAGGTCGTTTCATAGGGCCCACGTTTTTTTTTTTTTTCACTTTTTTTTCACAATTTCTCCCCTGAATTCCATATATTCATCATTGCTTTTCCCAGGGTAGGAATATCAGTGATAAATACCGTTAGGTTCGATGAAAAGTTCTTTGTTTGGGAATAAAGAAGAAATTTTTTTTTTTTTGATATTTTGTTCAAGTAGTATTGCAGAGGATGGTGGATAGAACAGGAAACATGAGGATTTGTAGGTTAGTTTCCAAATAATTGCTGATAATTCGGGAAAATGTGCTTTAATCTATCTGGAAAAGTGATTCAACTATTTGAAAGTCATATCTTCAGCTTGTAGAAATCATTTTTTTTTCTGTTTCTCGATTTTTTTTTACATTACTCATCTCCTATCACATGCATGAGATAGAGAGAGAGAGGCAAATAGTTACAACTTCCTTCTAATTGAAATTTCTCAATAACTATACGGTGAATTTAATATTTTTTTTCTTCTATTATTTAGTTAAAATGCTGTTCTCTTCGCCAATTGTTTTTGAATAATAGGTCAACCGTGTGGTTTTTTAGTAATTTCGTTATTTCTGTCCGATTTAGGGCATTTCATCCCCACCAATGTAAAAAAATATAATCCCTGATACAGCATCTAAAAAATAATGTATTAACTGTACTCGTATTCCCAAAAATACAACCCTAAATAATTCTCCTCTGTTCATAAATAAATTCTCCATCCACTAGTTTTCGAAAGCCAGGAAAAAAAACTCAGTCCAAAAGAAGAATAAAACAGGAAGAATGAGTTTCTGACCGAAAAAAAACCCTTAACCACCAAAACTTTGGGATCGTAAATATGCTGCGGATTTTTCGAGAAGGTGGAGAAAGAAGCGGAGTCTTGTGTTTTGCTAGACCTTTACTTGCTAAAACCGACGAATGTGTATATACCAAAAAGAGGGGGGAGGAGGAAGGAGGAATTCTTTTTCTAACGTAACTCTTGGCCAAAATAGAATGCGGTCCTTGGAATCTAATTATCGTTCCAATGGCCCGTGCCTCTGGGCTCTTAGTATATATATGTACATATACATATATATATATATATATGTGTGCCAAAAAAACATTTGATTATTTATGCGCCAATGCCTCTTTGTTCGTGCAGGATACACGCGCGTGTTTACTCATGGGCAACGTGTAGACCTCTTTATTCGAGCAATGAGCACCAATCGACTGCGCTTCTGATAACGCTCGTTATCCGATCGAGTTTTACGCAAAGTTAATTATATTTTGTTCTCTCTGTCGTGCATGCCAATCGCTGCCTACGGCTTTTCTTCGATCCTCTCTCTCTCTCTCTCTCTTTCTTTCTCTTTTACTCTCATTCGCCTGTGTATTTGGCCTGTGTGTTACTGTATTAGTGATGACGCCGAGGGGTTTGAGCCTCAGTGGATTCTCAATGGGACACAAAGAGACTCGTGTATGTGGCTGAGTGAGAGTGGCATTTTGGATTCCCGCAACGTCGAGGGACGTACATACTTCACGTGACGTGATAACGTAACGCATGGTTATTCGAAAATACAAAAAAAAAGAAAAAAAAGAGAGAGAGGAGGAGGAGGAGGGGGGTTGAAAATTGAGAGTGAATAAAATAACGGGGTTGTCAGAGTCAAATCTATTGAAATAATTTTGCTACAATTTTGGCAATATTTTGAATTATGTAAATTTTTGTTCAGAATTATGGAATAACACAGTCTTGCGTTCGTACAAAAAAGCGAAAATTTTGAATAATAATAATATGAATAGAGATGTCCACTCTTGTCCAATAGAGCGAAAAATGGAGTCGTGTGTTAATGATTTCTAAGATTGAAAACATCCCCAAGAATTTTTTGCAGAATAATGGATATACGCTTTTTTTGCACTAATTCTTTTATTTATAGCACTCTAAGTTTTGTGCAGGAAAGGATTCCAGTAAAAAGGGCGTATCTCCATTATTTTTCGAGATATTTCATCACGTGTACCCCTGTATCACTTTTTATTTTTCGTTCTGTTTGTTTTGAACACCTGATAGCACAAAAAACTGAACTCTGTACAAACTTGTAATTAGCTTATAAGAAAAAAATGTAAAAATTTAATAGGTTACGAATAGTCTTCAAGAATGCCTAGCATATGAGTGATTTTATCGTAATTTTGTTAAGGGAACTGGAGTCCTCAAACCCATAAGAGCGATGAGAAAGAAATAAACACATAAGAAACTGAAGAAAATTTTATCAACGTTTGATTTTGTACTGACATTGTTGTTTTTCCATTAGTCCAGTTAATGATCACTATTTTTGTTTTTCTTACCATTTCGATTATCTATATATCGTTGCCTTAGAAACAAAGTGGCTTAAGTGCTATGCTTATACATAGGACTTACGTTCTTATGTTTTTAAGGTAATGATGTATTATTGCGATTTGAATGAAACTTGACTGTATCTGCAATTGTGACATTTTGTTGACTAAGCAACAAAGGGGCGTAAGTGCTGTTTATAAGCATGAAACTTACGCTCCTTCGTTTCTAAGGCAGCCCTGGGCAAATTTCAGGTAGCCGAGAGTAACTTGCGTTAATCCCATTATCACTCCTTGTACCTGAGGACTAATCTGGCCATAAACTGTCCCCCCTCAATTATTTCATCATGAATTTTCGGGAATATCGTCATTTTTAAAGGACAAATTTTGTGCGACTACATGCATGATCCTCTCTTTTTGAAGAGGATGAGTCTCATGGAGCGATGCTAACGGGAGATCAGATCTTTCAGTTAGAATTTTGCCTACTCTTGGCTAGCATTTTGTCGATGCTACTCAATTGAAACAACGAGAAGGTGGTAGGCATTTTCCATTAGGAGGAGGAAGGAAAAAGGTTTAGAGAGTTTTTGAATTCTGAATTAATAAAAAAAAATTGTAAGATCATCTATTTTGTTACATGAGATTGCGCGTTTGCTGCGAAGATTTCTAAATCTGGCTTCTAATTACTTAGAGATATCAACATAGACTCTAAATTCCGATGAAAGTGTGTGAGTTCCTGCATTAATTGAATTTGATTTACAGGATGTGATTCAACGATTGATTTCACCAT
Source organism: Aleiodes alternator (assembly GCA_963921955.1). Taxonomy (NCBI): domain Eukaryota; kingdom Metazoa; phylum Arthropoda; class Insecta; order Hymenoptera; family Braconidae; genus Aleiodes; species Aleiodes alternator. The sequence goes on along the minus strand of OY998099.1, from coordinate 4,892,585 downwards.
GCTCCTCATATCATGATCGCCAATGGGACCTCTCAAAAACTCAGATAAATTCTATATGTTTCAACAATATCCAAAAATCTTTTCTCCAAATGTTCAAGAATTTTCTCAGTGAAATCGCTGAAATATTTACAATTGAAACTTTTTTGATTGGTTACCTCTAACATTCTGTCTAATCTCAAAAATTACAATGGAACTAAATTATTGCTAAAATCTTTCGCTGCGTTAGAATCTAAGGTGACGATTTTGAGACTGTGATGGGTTGTTTGAAACCTGAAGTCTTCAATTAAAGAAAGAACTCATTCCTTTAAAGGCAGAAAAATATCATTGCCCTAGAAATAAAGGGGCGTAAGTGTTATTTATAAGCATGGCACTTACGCCATTTTGTTCCTAAGGCAACGATATTTTATTGGGACTACATGGGTCATAATGGATTTTTTCCCTTTTTTTCATTGAAAATTCAATGATTTTGGATGAATTATTAAAGTGCAAGTACTTTCATTAATTCCACTCGATTTTCCTCATGGACATGAAATTCAAGCCGATTCCACCCCCATATCCGTTCCCCCCATCTACAAATTCAACTTTATCAATTACCAAACTCCTCGTGAATTCTCCGATAAAAACTCGTCGAGTAACTCGAGGCGGAGTCCATTAAAAAAAATTACCATTTTCTTCATATAAAGAGAAGAAAAAAAGGAAAAAAAAAAAAAGAAAAAAAGAATTTGCGAATACCGAAAGGCCAGACCCATTACATACAATAAATTTCCTTCGTCTCGCCGGAAAAGAGACTTTCCCCTGTGTCCCCATTCGAGTGTATTTGATATAGAGATAGAGAAGGCATTAAAGTGAGAGAAAAAAATAAGAGAAAGAGAGATAGAAGAGAATTTCGAGTGAAGAAAGAAAAAGCTCTGTATATAGGGTCCCCAAGAAGCCTTTTCGTCTTCTCTTTCTCCTCATCTCGCGTTGTACCATCGGCAGTGTGACAAAGGAAACGGCCGGAACACCCGAAAGGCTCTCCTATCCCGTATATTCGCATGTAGTGCTCCCCTTCGTATCCCATCGGCTTTACTCCCATATTCTCTCTTGCCCCTTACCCCTCTTCCCCCTCTCTTTCTTTCTCTCTCGCAGTCTCCCGTGTGTTCTCTTTATCCAGTGGGTAACTCGCACGAATCGAAGACCCTATATCTATATCGAGGAACGGATGAACGAGACAAAGAAAGAGACCCAAGTGTGTGCGCCCTCAGGACGCTTGCGCACATGCACACACACACACATACACATTGGCACTCGCCTCTTCTGGTACTAATGAAATGCGGCTTTTGAACGTATTTAAATTAGAATACGAGAAAACATTCGCCTTTAAGGGGAAGGGCGAGAGAGAAAGAGAGAGAGAGGGAGGGGGGATAGGAGTGGAGGGGTAGAGAGAGAACAGGAATTGTATTATCGCGCGTGCATCAAAACCATATGCGAGGGACATTTTAAATGTAATGGTTTTACATATGTGGGTCAAGTATCAATAAAATGAAATAAAATGCAGTTTAGGTTACGTAAAAAGAGATGGAGATAGAAATGGAAATGGAAAAGGTGGAAGAAGTTGGAAAATTCTTTTAAAATTAAATGTTGTTAATAGAATTTAGGAGCAGAGAGAGGGGGAAGGGGGAAGGGGAGATGAGACCGAGTTCTTTGTTGTTTCTCGTTAATAAATTTTCTCGTGATTTGCATATCTCGGGAATTAAATTGGGGGGAGGGCAATGAAAATGGGCTTATCAAGTGACTGGGGAAATATCCGATGAAAATAACGATATATTTATGCTTTGATAGGCAGAGATATCGGGAGAAAATTTTTACAGGGGGATTGTTTTCAGGATGTAGAGAAAGAGGGGAATGGATATGGTTTAGTTTTTGTTTTTTTTTTTTTGTAATTAGGGGAAATTAGGTGGGGATGTTTGAGATGAGGTTTTTGTGATGATTCCATTGGAAAGCTGAGGGAATTCACGAGAGAAAAGATGTGTGGAAATATGTTTTTGAGGATTTTTTGAAAATTTGATGTTTTAAGGGGGGAAAACAGGGAAATGGAAAATTTTCATTTCTATTGGTCGCAGCGAAATAAGTATGGATAGAGATGACCGATGAAATCATCTGCCATCAAATTATGTGGTTCCAGCCAGTGAATTTCATTTTTCAAAGAATTTGTGTGTATATTTCACGAAAATCACTTTTGCACTGTAAGTCCTGTAAAAATCGATATTTTTGTTTCAAAATTTCATGAATTGATGGAAAATCATCTCATCTTTTCATCTCCATTCGGAATCTTCACACTACGATCAATAGAACCGGGAAAATCCTCAAACTGAAATTTTTCTAAAAATACAATTTTCTAAAAATTCCGAAAAATTAATTCTGACACATTTTTTTCACCGTAAATTTCCTCAACTTTTCAATGAAATTATTGAAAAAAAATCCATCCCAGCCTCTTCCATCAAAATCCCCAATTTTCCCCCACTCTCTCTTTTTCAAAATGAATAATTTTCCATGGACTATTCCCCAGACAATTTGATGCAATAGCTTTTCGCAACTCTAAACCAAGTTTATTTAAAGAGTAAACTCATTCACTTGTCTTTGTCATGAAAATTTTCTCTTCCACATCGACTCGTCTATTTGCATGCATAAAAGAAAGGATATGGAAAGCTTTTTCGGGGAGAATACGATAAAGGTCGAGGTTTCATTAACCATCGATACGTATCGGCATTGGACGGTGATTGATAGGCTCTCATTCTTTCTTACGCTACTATACACCCATTCCAAAAAAAAAAGTAACTGAGATCGATTTCCTCAGTGAGACCCACGTGATCGATAAGCCGCTTCATATCGTACGTATTTGCATGCTTTACTTGTATTGGGTGCACAAGGCGAAAAATGAGAATCGAAAGAGCCGGGGCATGTGGTGTAGTGTATAAACGAACGACTCGATGTTAAAAAAAAAAAAATCTGGGCAAAATGCCTCGTGTGGCCATTGTTGTTTATATCGAGATGCAACGAGAGAGGAAAGGAGCCTTCATTATTCATTCGTTTTGTATACCATAGCGGTTTCCATTACGGCTCTATATATCTCTCTCTGTATTATGCGAGTCAAGTGAAGGGAGGAGAACTGTTACATATAGCCACACCGTGTACTCAATAAGTACAAGCATTTTGCATGACAGAAGTTTCCGATTACAATCAATTTATTGTGATATAAATTTTATTTAAAAATAAAAGAATTTGAAGAAATGTTAGAATTTTATTTATGCGAAATGCGATAATTTGGGGAGATCCGATCTGCACGGGAGGCAAATGAAGTGTAATACCTAAAGTTTTATGAATTTCATTGAAATATTGATGAAAAATGATGGAATTTAACAATAAATAATTTGTAAGACATTTATCATTGGAATAGAAAATTTCATAAAAAAAAGCTCAATTTTAATGCAGATTAATGTTGAAGTTGTATTCCAGTGAAGTCGAGTACAGTTAATTCCTTTTTTTCTTGATGCTGTATCGACGATAATATTTTTCGACATTTTTCTGAATTTTTCCATTAGTTTCGTCCGTTCAGTTTATGAGATATGAATTCCCAAAGTTACTGAGAATAGCGCTGGTGGGGATGAAACGCCCTGAATCGGACAGAAATAACGAAATTATTAAAAAACTACACAGGTGACCCATTATTTGAACACAATAGGCGAAGAGAACAGCATTTTAACTAAATAATAGAAGAAAAAAATATTCAATTCACCGTATAGTCATTGAGAAATTTTAATTACAAGGTAGTCGTGACTATCTGCCTCTCTCTCTATCTCATGTATGTGATAGAAAATTAGTAATGTAAAAAAATTCGAGAAACGAAAAAAATTATATTCACAAGCTGAAGTTATGGCTTTCGAATAGTTTAATCCCTTTTTTTGGTGAATACAAGCACGTTTCCCGAATTATCAGCAATTAATTGGAACCTATCCTATAAATCCTAATTTTTTCTGTTTTGTCGACCACACTCTAAAATACAACATCAAACCATTATAAAATCAATTTTCATTATTATCTAATATTTGTCATTCAACATAGGCCGAACTGAACCTCTCCAACCAAAAGCACTCATTATTCCACTATTTCAACAAAATCACAAAACTCCATTTGCAGAAACACAGAATCCCCCTGATGGAAAATTTTTCATGAGAGTAATTTACAGTTGAAATTAAACAAAAAAAAAAAAAAAACTCACAGTAGGTTCGAGGTTACACTGCTCGTTACAATGCGTTAATTAACGCACAACGTTCCGTTTTCCCCCTCATCGTGCTAACATGTGAGAACATTAAATAAACTTCCGTCGTAAAAAAAAACACCCATACGGACTCACAAACATTTATCAGAGTGTGGCCTGATAACGAGCTCCAGTCCGTAGTATAGTTGATCTCCAGTTTCACTGGAAAAAAAATTGAGAAGAAAAAACACTAAATCCTCACCCCTTTTTCTTTATTCGGTCGTATCTTTCTTTATTTACCTGTGTTACCCGGTGTCATCTAAAACTGCTCTTGTGGCTGGTATAGAGGCGTGAAAATGATGCTTACGCATCGTAAAAGCAGAACTGGTCTATGAAATGAGATACAGACTGGTGGCTATGATAACTGGGGAAGTTGGATCGTAAACCAGTAGCTTGACCGAGTTCCCTTGATGCCGTATAGAGAAAAGGGACGAAATGGGTAGAACACACAAAGGGATTCTAGGGACGAGTTTTCTGGGTCTTCCCTAATCGCTTCCAGCAATTATTAACCCTCTCGCCTGGAACAAAGAAAATCAATTTCCATATTAGCATGAGAAAGGGGTGAAACATTACACTGCCATTTTTTAAGGCAGTATCCCAGAGTACGATCAATAGAACAGAAAACATGAGAATTTGTAGGTTATTTTCCAATGAATTGCTGATAATTCAGGAGAATGTGCTTTAATTTACTTGAAAAAATAATTAAATTATTCAAAAGTCATATTTTCAGTTTGTGAATATAATTTTTTTTGTTTCTCGAATTTTTTTCACATTACTAATCTCCTATCACATGCATGAGACATAGAGAGAGGCAAATAGTTACGACTACCTTCTAATTAAAATTTCTCAATAACTGTACGGTGAATTGATTATTTTTTTCTTCTATTATTTAATTAAAATGGTGTTCTCTTCGCCAATTGCTTTTGAATAATGGGTCAACTGTGCAGTTTTTTAGTAATTTCGTTATTTCTGGCCGATTTAGGGCGTTTCATCCCCACCATCGCTATTTTTAGTAACTTTGATAATTCATATCTCATAGAAATTATGAAAAAATTCAGAAGAATGTACAAAAATATCATTTTCGATACAATATTAAAATGAATTGATGAAAAAAAATATTTTTGTTCAATTATCGTAACTCTGTTTTATCTTCTCCCTTCAATCTCATTGTTTCTGTTTTGTTTCAACAGCAATGTCTCATCTTCGTGGAGAAAGGGGTGCTACCAGCATTCATTTCCCCTTTTGGAGCAGTTATATTCGATTACATTGTACAGTGATGCGCAATGAGCCCAATGGCATCCATAAAAGGCCCCAGTAGTGCACACAGCTCTTTTTCGATGCATAAAGGAACCGGTGAATTTCAATGGTTTTTGATGCCTTTATATACCTTTGGCCATTCTTTTTCAGCCATAAAAAGCACACATTCTCTGGCATTTATACACGATACGTATGTCGTATATGCTGAGACGGGCCATGCCGTTGTCGTAAATCAACCGTTCTCCCTTATGTACACATATATTTTTCTTACGATGTTTTTTTTTTTTTATTTCCACGCTTTTTTCTTTACACACATATACACACATTTACATGAGAAATGTATGCACAGGAATCGCACGTCAGTTTCATTAAAATCTTTTCTTTGAGAAGAGAAGAGGCTGGGTGTAAAATACAGTGCAATGCATTTTCTCATGTGCACTAATGTGCAAATTCCTCAACGGCACATAATCCCAGGAGACGAGAGGAATGGGGCTTCACAAAAGGCAGAGGAAAAATCAAGGAATTCCTTTGTTTGGGAGGTTTTTTTTTTATTTTCTTGGGTTTTTGACGTAATTATTTTTGGGTTGAGGAGGCGATTTATTTCTGAAATATTAAAAAATCATGTAAACTCATGGTAATTCAGTAGTGAAGAGAAAAACAGCACAAATCGAGTGATTGTGATAATTCTCTGGAGAAAATATTTCGAAAACTAATGGAGATACGCCTTTTTCAACCCCGATCTTTGGTTTTTTTTCAAGAATTTCAATGAGCTACAAGAGAGGTTTCGGGCAAAATATCCCAATGTCTCTTATTTTTGTAGACATTCTCTCTCAAAAAATAGAAAATTAAAAAATATGCACTTACGCCACTCTATTTCTAAGGCAACGATATTCGTTTAGTGTGATGATTCCTCATGAAATATTCCGGAAAATAATGAACATACGCCCTTTTTACTAGCCTGCTCCTTTTTCCAAGAGAATGGCAACGGTTCCCAATATGAATCGAATCAAAACTGAAAAAATTACAAGAAATATATATTAGTTCATAATAATTGTAAAAAAAAAAAATCTTGCTCAAAGAAAATGTAAGAAATCCGAAAAAAATCATTAAATATAAATAGTTTAAAGAATATTTTTTATTTTCCTTCTAACATAAAAAGGCGTATCTCCATTATTTCCTGAAATATTTCTAAAGAAAATAAATCTCGAAAAACACAAGAAAAATATAGTAATTAAAAGCGTAACGACAAAGAATTCTTCCAAGTAGAAAAAGCAAAAGCAGACCAGACCAAAGCAGGAGAAACAGAGAGAGTGAAATTTACGAGGATAAAGCAGTGGGGATGAACTGCAAGAAGGGGTTGGTACCCCGTTCGCCGGCGTGGGTGGCCGCAGTAGCAATGACGTCACTGCAAGGTGCAGTGAGAGAGAGAGAGAGAGAGAGAGAGAGACAGTAGAGGGGAGAGAAGCAGAGAAGTGCAGGGTGCAGCGGATGGAATGGCAACTGAGGGGGATGGTTGGTTGTGAGCTAGGCGGAACTGGGCCAGTGGGTCTCCGGCAGCCATCTGCGAATCGTTTCCTTTGTCTCCGCACACGAAAACGCGCACAAAACGTGTGTGTTAAATTTTTTTTTTATACCATCTCACTTTGGTGTTCTACGCACTATTTTTATCGCCCTTTCTTTTATTCACATATTTCGACGGCCAAATGACTCACCCTAGATGCCCTTGGTCCCCCTTCTCTCTTTTCCTCTTGTTGTGTTTCGTTGGGCTCTTTTTTTTTCTACGCACTTCCGATCACTTTTGAGCCCCAATCATCGGATCTTCTCGTGCAACAGTGCAAGTGCCGAAATTTCCGGGGGTGATTGGTGATACTGGTGTGATTCATTGGCCTAGTTGCGGTGAAAAATACGGATTCCAATAGGATTACATTGATTCCTCTGTTTATTTTTGGATTTATGCTTTTTTTTGGTAAAAAAAGGGGGGTAGCTCCTAAAAAAGGACACATTTCATGCGAACACTGAAAAAAGAGAAAAACGATACATTAGTTCATAATAATTGTAAAAAAGAAGAAAAATATTGAATAAAAAAACTAATTGTAATAGTTTCGAAACATCATTAGATATAGATAATTTCAAAAAATGCGGTCACAGATAGGGATTTCGAAGGACCTTCATTAATTCCTCTGTTTATTTTTGGATTGGTCCTTTTTTTGGGTAAAAAAAGCGGTAAATCCAAAAAAAGAAAGACACATTTCAGCTGAACACTGAAAAAGGAGAGAAATAAATTAATTAGGTCATAATAATTGTAAAAAAGGAATCATGAGCAAAAAACAATTGTAGAAATTAGGAAAAATCATAAATTAAATATGAATAATTGACAAAAATTTGATGACAACTAGGGATTTCAAAGGGATTACATTGATTCCTCTATTTATTTTTGGATTTTCTTTTTTCCTTTCAGTAAAAATGAAAGGAGTAGCTCCAAAAAATGTACACATTTCTGGTGAACAGTGAAAAAAGAAGAAAAAATAATATTAATTCATAGAAATTGTAAAAAAAAATTTCAAGGAATTGTAAAAATTTGAAAAAAAAAATTAAATATAAATAATTTTTTTAAATGTTTTTTTTTGTTTATTTTCACATAAATTATAACTGTTCCCAATAGCAAGAACAAGAAAAAAAGGGCGAAATTTCTCTACATATCAAGATTAAGAGTTCTCGTTACGATAAACCGAAATGATAAGTTTTCCTGATTCTCTCTCGGTCAAAAAAAAAATAACCTGGGAAAGTCGATATCGTTTTATTTCATAACCGTTAAATTTATTCATTGGCCTCACAGCGGTTGGTGGTTGGGCATCATGTTTTTTGTGCGATTAATTTGCACCTTGCATGTGTGTACCAAAGAGACAAGAATTGTTGGGGAAAAAAAAGAAAAAGAAGTGGGGTTCGAAAAAAAAAAAGAAAAAAAGAAAAGGCGAAGAGAATAATAGTAAAAAGAGAATAAAAATTCAGCTGTCCGGGTAATTTTCGACGCGATCGCCACTTGCTCCGCCTTAAACGTGACATGCGAGAAGTTTAATTAAAATGATCCCCTCTTCAGATAAAAACGTGTCGTTATATATATATATATATATATATATATATATACGAAAGGATCGAGTTAAGTAATATGCCTCAATTTTTTATTTTCTCAAAAAAAGACATTTTTCGGCTGTTTTTTTTTATTTATTTCTTCCTCTTTTCCCTCTTTTTTTTGTTTACTGTGTGTACTGCATCGGCCAATGGAAACGAGAAACCCATAAAACGATCAAGTTAAATGGCAATGGCTCGTTATACATTATAAATTATGCATACAATGTGTGTGCACACATGTGACACTGGACTTTGGCAGTTGGACCGTTCGATATATTCATAAGTTTTATAGTATTGAAATTACTCAAGCATACATGAAAAAAGAAAAAAAAATATACACGCAAGTAAAGTAAAGGCGCAAATGATCACATGCGCTTGTAAATTACGTTCAAATATTTAATGTGTAACTGAAGATGAGTAACTGGTTTGAAAGAATTGAGAGGAGAAAAAAAAAGAGGCCTAATGAAATAAAATTAACACATTTGTGTGTATGTGTGAAATGTGTGTGGTCATGTGTGAATAAATGTAAAAAATTTGACATTGAAAAAAAAAAGAGAATTCTGTCGATAACAACTCGTTTTAAATTTATTCAAGTTAGATAAAATTATAAATAGTTGTCTCTTGTGCTGTTGTTTTTTTCGTCTCTTTTCATGGCTTCAAAAGCTATTTTCAGAATGTCCTAATGAATTTTCTGAGAACCATATTGACTCTTATTCTTGTGTAATACAAAAACAGATGTCATGCGTGACTCTCGGCTGAGACGTAAAAAACAACGACTTTTTGAGTGAGGGAAACCTTTTTTTTTCTTCCTACCTTTGCGGCATATTAGTGACGTCAGAAGACCCTTTTCTTCAAGATATACGATGGGCACATTGACGTCACACAATTCAAAACAATCTTGAGATATTGAGATAGGTGAGAAGAACATCTGTGGAATTTTACGAATTTTTTTTTCACTCGAGAAAATGCTTTTATTTCTATGGAATGAAAAATAACTCGAATGAAGGTGAGAGTGAAGAAATTCGAATTTTTCAGGGAGGTTCTTTGATGGGAGATCGTTCTTTGAGACTGATGACGGAGTTCGTCGATGGAGAGGCAGTTATTTACTTGTTTGGAACAAAAAAAAAACACTTTTTTTAAACAGCTGGAAGAAAAAAAAAATTTTAATCAACTAGAACAAAAAACAACACTTTCATTGCACGATTGAATCCAAAAAAGCACTTTTTTTGGAAACACTGAAATAAGAAAGCGCTTTTTTAAACGACTGAAACAAAAAAGCTCTTTTTTAATCAACTAGAACAACAAAAATGTTTTTTTTTTTAAAGTGGAACAAAAAAGGCACTTTTTTCAAACAACTAGAACACCAAGAAAAAACTTTCTCTGAACGATTCAAACCGAAAAAGCACTTCTTTGGAACCACTGGAATGAAAAAACACTTTTCTGAACGACTGGAACAAAAAAAGCACTTTTCTTAGATAACTGGAACAAAAAAAAAACACTTTTTTAAACAACTTGAACAAAAAAAGCAATTTTTTTAACGAAATCGACTTTTGAAAAAATTGAATTTAAAGAAGGGTCTTTGCGGCCCCTAGTCTGGGCCGCACGTCCCTTTTTTTTCACATGTATACTCTTATTCTTTTTCTTTCATCCTCACGATTGCGAAACGGTTCACCGCATTCAACCGCTAATACGATTATCGCCTCTTTTTACTTCCGCCTTATGGGCTCTCATATATTTACATTGGTCTTAATGGAAAATTTTCGATTCATTGAATTCAGAATATTAATATTTTTCTTTTTTTCCTTTTCCTTTACATTCACGCTTATCTGATGAACCTTCACTGAATGAGAGAGTTTGTATGTTGAGTGGTAAGTCGTGAATGCACCGTTGTGAATTTATTGAATTTTATTATTAGAATATTCATTCTAATCAAACACAAATAAATTCTACTGCCACTGTCAATAAATTATGCAAGTAGTGATTTTTTAACGATAAAATTTTATTCATCAGCTTGTAATTCAATTTGAAAAATCTAGTTACACTGAACTTCTAAACGAGAGCAGAGACTCGTCAATTCTGAGATTCAAGAAAAATTTCGGAGAAGGAGGAGGGAATGTTTTTAGAAAGAAGTAGATGCTAATACTGCGAGTGAGACAAGATAATACAACTGAGTGGGACACAGGGCGGCCAATGACCTGTCGACCTACTTCTAAAAACCAAAACAAAATCTACCTGCCACTCACTACGATAGTGAAAAAAAAGAACACGAGGCAATAGTCATGAGGAAAAAATTCTGCCTGAAAAGAAAAAAGTTGTTGACGAATTCTCTGAATCAGGGTTACCAGATGGCACATAATTGATAGTATATATACATATATGTAACGTAATTTTTTCCAATTTTTTTACGATTTGGAATGAAAAGCTGTGTTATGAAATGGTTTGTTTTCAAAATTCTAGAATTGAAATAAATTTTGTAACTTTGAAGAAAACAATAAAAAAAAAATTGACTCTTTATATTTATGGTATTTTTTAATACTCAGGAAATTGTGATCTTAGAAACAAAATGGTGTAAGTGCTATGTATAAACATAGCACTTACGCCACTTTGTTTCTAGCATCACGATTTGCATGTTTAAATACTCATTTAATTTATACAATTTTCAAATACTAATCAAATTCACATTGTTGTTTAAAAATAAACATGTTCATAATTAAATACTTATTCACTTTAGAATTAATTAAATTTTTTTGTGATACTGAAAATAGCGAACATCTGACAATTTTTATTTTTTTTTTAACAAATTAATTATTAAAAAAAAATAAAAAATAAATAATTAACAAACTAAAAAAAAAATTAATAATTTATTTGTTTAAAAAAAATTCAAAAAATCATCAAGTATGTGCTAATTTTATTATCATAATTGTTTTTCATTATCTAAAAGAGCCCTCAATTTGAATGGTTCCATAATGCATTATAATTTTCAAGTCCACGCTTGTTTTTCAGTTCTGATCACATAATTTATTTCCTAAAGTCTGATAATACTGCTCTAAATTTTGATAACTCAAAAATTTACTGAAAAAAAAACATCGAGTAAATCTTACGATTCAACATTATTTTTAACCCCCCCAAAAAAATAGTAAATTTGTGTAACAAAAGGATACTCACCCCCAGAAACACTTGGTGCGTTTCACGCAAAAGGTAAAGATTTTTACGAGCTCGTAAAAGCCTCGCATTTCCTTTATCTTCGTGTGACCGTACAACGTCAAAACTTCCCTCTTGCATCGTATAATTTTTTTTTTTATTTCTTTTCTTTTTTTTTCCTTTCTTTCAAAACGGGGAAAATTTAATACACACATGGGAAAATTTACGTACGTACCGTTAATGTTCCAACGACAATGTATAGATGATCGTTAAAATTTTCATCGATTCGTTCTGAATAGTTTGATGCAGTTTTACGATTTTTTGGGTGAATTTCCTGTGGGGTGAAATCAGAGAAGGAAGATTATCCACGACAGATGACTCCTATAAAAAGAGAATAAAATTTTTAGATTAATGCATTTATTGTTAGTTTGAAATTGTAGCACTAGCCATAAATTGTAATTGCACAGGAATAAATAAATAATTTACTCAATTTTTATACAAAATGATGAATTAACAATTTCCTGTTCTGTCAACTGTATCAAGATCGTAAATAAATTCACTACCACTATTGTAATCAATTGAGAAAAGTATCTCGCCCACGTTTGGAAATAACTGAAAACATGTTCTTTGATTCTCTGTGTGTGTGTATGTGTACTAACGATGTGCAGAGAAACACTTCGTCTCTTGTTACACGAGGGCGATCGAGTTCTAACTAACTCTATTCCGCAAACAGTAAAAATAATCACTTTTGACTCTATAGAGTCGAAAAGGCACTATGCACATAGGGTGAAATGAGCAATAGATGGACAGTTAAGGAAATATTAGACTTCATTAATTCATATGAAATTGGCAAATCATCTTAAAATGTTGCGGAAAAGAATGATGTACAGAAAAATATGCAGTGAATCGACTGAAGATCAATTAAACTTGAATAATGTAGAATAATTAAAGAAAATCAAGGAAAAAGTAGAGAATAACTCAAACCGCCGATAGATGGACAGTTGTATATTGGTCGTGGGATGATTTTAAATGTCGATCAATCGGTATGTATTAAATAGCTCATGAATCTATTTGAATGGAATAATCAGGAATTGACGTAAAAAGTACAAGAATCATAGAAACCATCTATCTTTTGGTCAGTGTTTTTCTATTGACAGTGTGACCCTATCTGCTCAAGGATATCCAAGTACTTCCGATAATCCATTTTTCCTCTGCAATTTTGGTCACTTTCAATAGAGTAGCATGGGAGATCTTCTTTAAAAATTTACTTAACACCATATTACCGGACAAATTGAGCCAAGAATAATTTTTGGAAATAATTAAATTAACATTAGAACTCCATGAGCGAGATTCAGTTTCAGCTTCACTGCACCAATTCATGGTCACAGACCTATTTTTTCTTTGTATAACCATATATATTCTTGTTCGTCAGAATGTCTATTAATTTTTCAAATCATAAAAACGCCTGTTACCAAACAAATATGGATGATTAGTCCAATTAATCACATAAAAACATCAATGGCAGCTATATCGGTATTTGAAATCCGAGGATCCTCCTATGCTAGTCCTAGATTCTGGAAAAGCGTCAGTCAAATTCGAAACAATATTGGATATCGGTAAAATGTTACAAAATCAGGATGATTAGAATATATATGTTAACTCAGAAAAAAAAGGAAACAGATGATTTGAACTTGCTATTTAGATTTCCTTAATGCCTATCTCTCCAGTTCGAATTACCGCAGAATACACAGGTCAAAGTGAAGAAAAAATGGAAAAAGAAATCAAAATAACTCATGAACTCGAGAAAAAAAGTGGTGTTTACAGTTGCGTGGAGACAAATGTATTCCGTAATTATTGCTGGCATTTTTCACTATCTAATCGTAACTGCGGCAGTGCCGAGCTTACTGGCTACTCACTGGTCCCACGTTTCTTTCGTTATTTTTCTGAATAATCTAATCACAAATGTTCTAACTACCACACGTAGGCAGTCACGGTGAATGTACTGAAGTCCTCGAGAATAGATCGCTCATGAGGTTTGTTTTTCATGACATTGATAACTCAATAATCCGTTTATGAACATGTTATTCTTTTTATTTCTAGTGTCTTTGCGTTTGGAAAATGGAATGAAGAATTTTTAGAATGTTGGATTAAAGGGGTAATATGAAAAATCCTAGAGAATGAATCATCGAATCAATTATTTGACATGTATTGAAAAAAAAAGCGTGAACGACTCACGAAGGACATTAGAAATTCGATGCTGCTGTTTAATGAAAAAAATCATAATTATTGCTAAACAATGAACTTGGAAATTTGAAATTTAGTGGGTGTTCGGTTACCTTTTAAGGTAGGATTCCAGAGTACAGTCGATAAAACAGAAAACATGAGGATTTGTAGGTTTGTTTTCAATTAATTGCTGATAATTCGGGAAAATGTGCTTCAATTTACCGTAAAAAGTGATTAAGCTATTCGAAAGTCATATCTTCAGCTTGTAAATATAATTTTTTTTGTTTCACGATTTTTTTTCATATTACTAATTTCCTATCACATGCATGAGATAGAGAGAGAGACAAATAGTTACGACTGCCTTCTAATTAAAACTTCTCAATAACTATACGGTGAATTGAATATTTTTTTCTTCTATTATTCAGTGAAAATGCTCTTCTCTTCGTCTATTGTTTTTGAATAATGGGTCAACCGTGTGGTTTTTTAGTAATTTCGTTATTTCTGTCCGATTTAGGGTGTTCCATTCCCACCATCGCTATTTTCAATAACTTTAATAATTCTTATCTCATAAACTATTTGCCAAAAAATTGTAGAAAAATTCAGAAATTTTTTTTTTTAATTGAAGCCCTCTACGGAATTATTTGCAAAAATTCTACAACAATACATACATGTTAAAGCATCTTCCTGAATTTTTTCGGATTTTTTCAATGAGTCCTTCACTTTGAAAAAAAAAATTCCTCGAACACTTTGTCCACGTCTCCCCTATTATATTCAATCGATTTTTCATTAGACAGATAGAGGGAACCATATATGATCAATGGAATGAGTTAAAAATCCTCTTATCATCGGCTCAATAATAAACAACTTGGAAACGTAATCGTAATCCCAGTCTCTCGTTTTCACCATCGACTCGAGAATAAAAAATCTAGAGGATTGAAAAAAAATATATATAAAAGTATCTGTACTAAACCACTCTAATCTCCTCTTGGGAATTCCATCTCATCGTACTGTCCGATCACGGAGAGATTTTCAGTCCGATATTCCCTGGTAAATACACTACAGTAGAGTGTAATAATAGGCAAGAGACCTGACTACTGTCTGTCCTTAAGCCACATCCCTCTTCTGTCATTATCTGCAACAAGAAAGAGAATCATCAATTCCGTCAGTAAAGATCAATTTTCAATATCTTTTCTCCATATGCTCTCATCCAAAGATAATAAAAAAAAATTTATTCCACATTTTATTTTTAATCTTGACAAAAAAATGCTCTTGTAGAAAATGTAAAAAACTAAAAAGTGAGAATTTTTTGATTTTTTGTTTATAATAATTCATCTGTTTGAAGAAAATCCAAAAAATTGTCGGATGTGTACTAATTTTATTGAATATAATTTTTTTTATTATTCAAAAAAGCTCATATTCTAAATGTTTTCATGGTGCATTAGAATTTTTAGGCCTGCGATATAGTTTTACGTTTCTAGTCACATAATTTCGTTTCTGAAGCCTGATAAGACTGTCCTAAATTTTTATAACTGAAAAGTTAATTGAACAAACATATAACAATGAAATTATTATAAAACAAACATTTAAAAAATTCGCGTTTGCAGTTTTCTCAATTTACTAGATATTCATATTTTTTATTTTTTATTTTAAGACAATTCCTTCGTTAAAACAAAGAAAAATTCAAAAATTGTCAGAGATTTGCTACTTTCAGTATCATAAAAACATCAAATAAATCTTACAATTCAACATATTCTCAACCCTCCAAAAAATCGTCAATTCATGTAAGAAAAGAATTCTCATCCCCAGAAACACTTGCTAGAATAAATTCATCAATTTCGTCACTAAAGATCAATCCTAAATATCTTTCCTCCACATGCTCCAATCCAAAGACAACAAAGAATTTTTCATTTCATATATTTCTTTTTTTTTATTCTCAACAAATTTGATATTCTTGTCAGAGAGATTGGAGTTGTCGCAGCACAAAGTGAGTACATGAAAGTAGATTTACACAATAACACGAGGATAAGTCCTCCGTGTATTCCCTCAATGTAAGAAGAGTGAGGAAAAGGGGGGAGGAGAGGGGGGGAATAAAAGTTGCTATGAGGAACAAGAGGTGAAACGAGAATTCTTCGCGAACCCCATCGACATTCTATCGTACACTCGAGAACGCAATTTTTTTTCTTCTTCTCTTTCATTATATCATTTCTGCCTTTTATTTTTTTCCACCCGCTTCCTTCATCTCTCTCTCTCTTTTTTTTTTCTCTTTCTGTTATGGAGAGTCCGTTTGTTTTCCACCGATCATTCGTCCCAGATCCCCTGGACGTCCTCCTCTATTCAATTTGAAAAAAAAAGAGAAGAAAAATACCTAGGAACGAGTGGAATTTTTCCTCGAAATACCAATGCTACAAGCCCGAAATTTTCAAGTTAAGTGGACTTATAAATAAAATAGAGGATAAATTTTTTGTTTTCTTTCAAATTTTTCTACTATTACGAAAAAAAAAAAAAAAATTCAAGAGATTTAATATGTCTGGATTTCGTCAGTATTTTCTTCGTTATTATCGTACGGGGGGATTTGGATGAAAAAGCCGATGGAGATTATTTTGTGTGTATCGATGTACGATAACACTCATCAAAGCATCCGATTTCTAGGGATCAATTTTTTTTTATTTGAAAAAAAAGAGAAATCCATTACTTGAGCAAGAATTTTTTATCACAAATAAAATATTTGAACTTCTCCCGTTTTTTTTCAATGATACAATACTGAAGACATGACCTTGAAGAACCATATATATATATATGTACGTATATTAATCCTAAGTGATCATTCGAAATGCCAATTACAAAAATAAGAGCAAATTCGTGCAGAAGGTAATAGAAAATTGAGTGAACAAATCAACTGTGTGTATAATTTTTTTCCTCTTTTTTTCCTCCATATACGTATATTCACAATATACACATGTATATTGACGCCGGCGTTACGTAATTCTCCTCACGGGTCAATGTATCTACACATAGCTTTTACGCAATTGCAACGAACACGGTATGCTATGAATAGCGATAGATCGTAGAACTGCCATGTGAGTAGTTGGCTCAAGTGCGCTCACGTACAAGTTTTATTTTGTAATTGTGTGCGAATTCGATTCAACGAATCGAATAAAAAGAAGAGAGAAAGAGAGAGGGATTAATAAAATAGTGAGGCATTTATACTGAGAGGGAACTTTTGTGTCCAACATGAGCGCCAACAGTGAAAGTTTATCGATGGAAATGCGATGAAATTTTCATTCATTCGCGGTTTAATTACGTAATTAATGGGGTTTTGAAGGGGGGGATTGGGCGGGAGGGGGGTGGGTATATTATCGGACGTCTGATTTCAGGAGAGTTATTGACGAGAGCTTTGCAAGGTTTTTTTTTAGGTTTATTCAATAAATGCTGGAGACTAATGGAGATTAATATTTGAGTTCCTATTTTTTGGGAGGAGAAACTAGGAGAAAAGGGGGTTTTTAGTCGAACGGCTGGAGATGGATTTTTTTTTGATAATTTCGTAGAAAACATGAGAACATTTCAGGTGGAAATCGTGTGTAAAGATTCATTTTTCGTTTTTTTTTGGACAATTCTAATGTTTTGGGGAGCAATTGGAGGAATTTAGTTGTCGATTTTTAGAAATTATCAGTTTGTTTAAGGATTTCTCCGTTTCTATATCGAGGGTCTAAAAGCAGAAGGTCGTATGGGCCAAAAATTGGTTTCCGTCCTGCAAACGTCATGAGGTCGTATGTAGGACATACGACCTTCTGCCGCAGAAACATCCATTTTGGCCCATACGACCTTCTGCTTTTAGACCCTCGATATGTCGCAACGTGAAAAAACTGGATAGAGGTGAAATTTTAAATCATTTTCCTTTGATTAATGGGATTTTTAAATAAAAATGTTGAATTATTAAAGTTTCTATAACGCAAAAATTGATTTCAATGGAACACGCGATTGATACCTTAAAAATCGACTATTTTTCTTCCAAAACCGCATGAATCGATGGCAAATGATTTCACTTTTCACCTCCATCCAGAATTTTCACGTTACGAGCAACAGAACCGAAGAAATTCCCAGAAAAGCGAAATTTTTCAATTTCGCGATTTACTTCTAAAAAAGGTGAATTTTTAAAAAATTGTAAAATATGAATATTGACGTATTTTCTAACGTAGATTATCTCAGTTGCTCGATGACGTCATGAAAAAGAACCTACCTCAACGATTTCCATTGATTTAGAGCTATTTTGATGATAAAAGATCATCAAGATTAAAATGTGTCCACTGCACCTCTTATCTGTTTTTTCCTCACCTTCATTTATATCTCAGAAAAAAGTGCAGATACGACTTTTGTCGTCAAGACTTTTCTTGAAGAACTTATTCCTTTCTACGAAAATAATTTCAACAATTTTTTCAATATCTGTCTCAAATTCCGAATTATTCCCTTCTGTAGATTTGAAGCCCTGATGTCTTGGCTGAACAACAAAATTCAGGTCTAAATTCAAGAAATTTAATGACGAACTGAAAAGGATAAATTGCGTGCCCATACCATTTTCCTCTATAAGTCACTATTAATTTCCAAGAATCGTTCGATTATTGAAAGGTCAGATCGCACCACATCCGACAAGTGTTATTTAATTTTTTTCAACAAACCTTTCCATTCAAATCTCTCTAAACTGGCCTACGTGCTTTTCGTCTCGTTTCACCTTATCTCGTCTACATAATTCTCCCGTTAATTTCAGAAGGAAAAAAAAATTATGACCTCAACATGAGAAATATGAATCACTCTGCATTGTGATCAGAATCATGTAAAAAAAATTGAATAATTAGTTATGAGAAAATAAATGCAAGATAATTTTATTGCTCACATGTTCTCGATAATAAACCGGAGGATCACGTAACTATATAATATAATTTTTCCTTTTTTGCTTCCGAATGGAAGCTATGTGATCATCAGAATTTTCGATTGTAATTCCTTTAATAAGAGATACTTAAAATGATCTAAAAAGAGAAAAAATTATATTTTTAGGGCATTTCTGTGTGTGTGTGCGTATTTGTATGTGCATAACAGTCTCAATTACAGCAAAACGATTTCACAAAAAAAATTCATATTTAAAGAAAACTTCCGCTCGATGAACTTCATTTTTTAAGCTTTATTTGAAAAGAATCCGATCGATACCTCTTGAGATATGTCCATTTTTCGAAAATTAGTTTTTAATGGAATCTCTGGACACTATTCAACTGATGTTATTTATACTCATATATGATCTCGAGAGTTGTATCAGTTAGATGCCTGTCAATTTTGAGCTCATTTGCATGATTAGTTCTCAACTTGTGGCCGTTTTAATGAATTTTTCAAAATTTCATATGATTTCTGATGATGGTTTGAAAAAAATTGCATCACTTTCATTCGAAAGTATATTGCTGAAGTATTAAGAGAAAAAGCTATATCAGTTGGAGAGCAATACTATTATTGACTTGTTATTTTCTGTTCAAAACATAATTTTTTTCATTGAAGAAACAAATGTAATGACATTGAAATGAGGCATCAATAAATACTAATTTTCCTGTCATGCCAAAAATGATTAACAGCACTTTACAATTTCTAATCAATCAATTTTTCCCCGAAAAACAAGGAAGTAATAAAAATTTAGACTTTCTCAAAAGTTAGGTCTCTTCCAAGAACGAATAACACGTATATTTACGATGTTATAACGGCAGTGGGCGAGCACTCGTAACGTGTATTAAATAATAATTCATCCTACGAGGGACCGTACCATGGTCAAATCAAAAAGAAAGAGAGAGAGATAAAAAAAAAAAGAAAGAGTGTAAAAGAGACAGAAATAGGGCCAAAATTGGTTGGTTATATAACACGTGAAGGCTTTTCCCGTGATACCAATTTTACATTATACACTAAAAGTTCTCTTCACCATTTGGCCTACACCCCGTTCATTTAATCACGGGCGTGGTCGCCAGTGAGTCTTCGAATCTATACCCTACACTGTTCGCAGTCATCGACTCTCTTCATACGCTCTCAGAGTAATGCCTTTTTTTTTCTCAGCCTCTTCGTATCTCTCGAAAATGGCAGTGCGCCTCTTTGGACAGGACCGCCTCATTAATTCTTGAATACGGGCTTACAAAGCGCTCAATTATGATAAGCACTTCGGAGAAATACGGGCAGTACTTGAGGATCATCGTTGAAGAATCTCATTTATGCTCGGACTTTTCGAATTATTGAATTGCCATTTTAATGAAGAAAGGGCGTCCACCATTTTGCTCATTCCATCCTAGGATTCTAGTAACATTAAATCATAGTTGAAGGAGACCTCGATCATTTAGATTTGGTAATTCTAACTTTAGACATGAAAAGTTAGTACCATCATGTCAAATAGTGAATGAAACTACATGAATCTACTGCAATAGAATAAGATGATCACAATTTAGTGATTACACTTTTCACATAGTAAAAGTATCAGTATGATCATTTGTCAATTGTAGAAGCTTTTATACTGCATAGAGTCAAGAAAGTAACAACAAACGAATTGGTTAATTTGTACAAAAAACAATCCAATATCTTTACGATATTGAAAATAGTAGAATTTTGAGAACAATAATATTGTCATAGTGACATTAACATTGTCATTAATGTTCTTATGTATCAAAATTTTCGCAGAAGGACTTGGTGACATGTACTGAACATTTAGTAGTGTATACAAGAATCAAGTGTAGTGATTATGAAAACGATCTCAACAATAACAGTTTTTTTAAGTGTACATATTAACTTCCCCTTTGTGTCGACAAACTGACCAGATTCGGAACAGTACCTATGAACGAAACGAAATCAAGATTTTATTAGGTATTTATGAGATTTATAACTTCTAAGTTCTAATTTTCCTTATAAATTTACATGATTAAAGATGACGTCACAAATGATAATTGCCAAGTATTGGTTACATCAGAAAAAAACACTTGACATTTTGATATACTCAAAGTTCAATCGATGTTGAATCCATCAATATTTGTCATGAAATATGTCTAACTTCAACTCGGAATGTAATCTAAAGAATTTGCTATGCGTAAAAATGAATGTATTCATTGAATCTTGAATATTATGAATGTGACACCCGATTTGCAACAATTTCTCATTGGAAAAGAATCATTCTGGCGTTTTTTCAGCAATGTTCATCTTCAGTGCTTGGTATTAGGATATTTTCTGTTCCTTTCATGGAAAAAGTGTTCACTTAAATTAATCGGAGATAATACTGCATATTACATTATTTATTACTGTTTTTTTTTAAATTAAATGTTACTTTCATTTCTATAAACAAAGTTTCCTCAATTTTGAATCCAGTAATATTTTTTCAACAATTTTACCATCACGTTATATCAATTGAGCATAATTGAAATAGTTAGACACCTCAAATTGTTCAATAAATGGACATTTCCCCCTACTAGTCTTCCCGAAAGACCAAAAATCCAGTATTTTATCATAATGCTAAAATATTGACACTACTTTACAAACTAAATTGGTCTACATTTGATGTACGACTTAGCATGGAACCTAAAGGGGCACTGCGACTTGGAGTTTGCGATTCAACCGGAAGAAATGGAATTTACGAGTGAGATAGACGCATAGAGAATCCGAGGATAAAACGAGGAGAGAAGAAGTGGGTGGTGAGGATAGTGAACCTGCACGAGATATCGATTTTGCAGTAGGGGTGAATGTCGTGTTTACCCCCCACTCCTCCACTTTCTCTCTCTCTCTCTCTTTCTCTGTGCCAGCTATCCCGTAATTTGCGATCCTGACGAGACCGTCCGGGCTGGCCCCTCTTGCACTAGAATTTTGCGAACATCTCCCACCACCTCGCCGGCCATCCAAAGAACGGGGAAAATAGGAGGAGGGGGAGGGAGGGGGCTTCGAGCTAAATACATGGGGTATTTTCAAGGGTGTGTACGAGCAATGTGCGGGGTTGCCAAGCTCAGTTGCATCGTGATAAAAGGGACATGCGCACAATTGAAAATGAAAGTGCACGCCCACTGGCAATGCCAAACCCCTGGGAAACCTAGACCTACACACACACACACACACACACACCCCCGCTCAGGCAGTACTTTTTTTTTAACCACCCCATGGTCAACCCTGTGCCCCCAACCTTCATTGCCTCCTCCTCTTTTTACCCCACTCCATGCATCCTCCCTTGCCTCATTCTCTGGCACTGCTCGGGCTCACGGCCAAGGATTTTAGAGCACGGAAATAACAGTACATGTTATGTTTCGTATACAGCAAATATTTTTCCTTTATGAAAATTTTTTTTTTCGGAATAATACTAATGAATATTGGAAATTAACAAAGAAAAGATGTATTATTGATATTGATACTTGATCTCATTGATCTCATTAATTCATATAACTCAAGAGAAGGTGTAGTGGAGAGATTGATTGATTGATTGGTTAAAAAATAAAAAATTTCTTGATGAATATGAGAAAATATGCATATAATATGATGGATCAATAAATGGCATAGAAAAAAATCAATGTTTCCTAAGAATCTCAAAATTTCAGATTAAATTGTCTCTTTTTTTTTCATTTTAAAAGAAATAGCTTTTCTACTTCTCCTACTCACTTGTGACAGAAAGCATTGAAAATAATTGAAGACGTTAATCCAATAAATAATTTGTAATCATTAGATATTACTAGATCATCATGATTGATTGATTTGCCCGATTAATTAAAGTATGTAAACAAGAACTATATTGAGAAAAAAAAATTCTATTATTGAAGAATTTTTATTTGAATTGAAGACAGAGATTAATAATTATCAATAGTTATCTTTAGTTGAGCTTAATACAATCTCATTGTTTTTTTGATCAAATTACTGATTGATTAATGGGAAAACTTTTATCTTCAAGTAGTTATATTTATTCTTGGAATGAGGAATGAGATGATCAGCTTGAAGAATCTTTAACTTTTAGCAAATAATTAATAAAAATGAGTTCATTGCAATTTTTAGATAATTCTCGATTTTCCTCAATATCAATAAATTCATCTTTTTTTTGGAAAAACTTTCTTTTTTGCTCAGTGTCTATAAAGTTAATCCTTCGACGAATCTTCTGAATGAAAACTTTTTTTTCAAATTCAATAATTCACTTTTTTTTCTCAGTTAATAATTCATCGTCCTTTTTCTGATAGAAATTTTCCTCTTTTGTAACTGAACACAGAAAAATAAATACATATGAATAGAAGAAAGAAGAGAATAAAAAAAAAAGGGATAAATGATGAATGTTATGTTCCATTGTGTATATTCGATGTGCGAGAAAATTTTTTTGACTCCAGCAAACGAACAGTTATTACTGCCACTGTGCTCTCGGCAAACGAGAATGAATGGGGATCGACATTGATATATTTTATATACCCAATACATACAAAACTGAAATGCAAACTTTATATACATGGTGCAATTGTGAATTATGTCTCACCCTTTTTTTTTCATTTTTATTCTCGAGTTCCACATATGCTTGGGTAGATGCACTGGGTTTTATTATAAATCTCGGATGCATTGGAGTATCAAAAAAATGGTCAAATCAGTGACTTTGTGTTTGCATGAGAGATTTTTCAATTTAAAAAATTGAAAATATCTCTGACTTCACAACAGAATTTTCCCTACAGCTTCAATTATCATGATTAATCATAAAAAAAATGAAATTCTCTGATAGTATAGCTCGGTTATTATTTGCATCTCTTACACAAAACAAATATTTTGTTGGTAAACGGCCATTGTGGCCACTCCACATTTTATTAAATAAACAAATTAGTTAATTATAAAAGCACCAACGTTTCGTCTGCTTTGTGCAGACCTGATCAGAGTGCATATATTCATTTCAAGAAACATAATCATTTAAAACATTCATTACACAATTTTTTCTTGATTTTTTGATGAAACGGAGTTTGGTCACACGACCAATGGATGGACATTGACCAATGGATGAACGTTTTGTCTGAAAGACAATTTTCATAAATAAATGAATGATTCTTATATTTTCATGTCCATTCCTGATTATTACATCCATATAGACTTATAAACTATTTCAAAATCATACCACTGCAAATATGCAACTGTTCATCTATTGGGGGTTTGAGTTATTCTCCAGTTTTTCCTTAATTTTCTTTAATTATTTCTACATTATTCAAGTTTTATTGATTTTTAGTCGATTCACTGTAGACTTTTCTGTACATCATTCTTTTCTGCAACTTTTTAACGTGATTTGCCTATTTCATATGAATTAATAAAGTCTAATATTTCCTTCACCATTCATCTATTGGTCATGTTACCCTATATAATATTTTGTCAAATCTTTCCTTACATTTTATGAATTTAAATTCGTCATAGTTAATAAAATTCTTTGACCAAGAGATTTTCGTCTTATGTCATTATCAAGTGCACTTTCCTCAACTGTTAAAATTTTTTGAGAAAAATTATAGTTATGTTCTCTTATTTCTAAATAAATAATTTTTTTCATCTTAAAAAAAATTACATTACTTAAGTTTTTTTTCTTCAACAATAATTAAATGACGCATTTTTTTGACACTCAAAAAAATTGAATTCACTCACCAATAAAAAAGTGTCCAAGTCCCCAGTGACATCTGGACACAAAGTGAAGAGCCCCATCGATGCGTAGTCATTCATGGCCAATGTCCCAGAAACCCAAAACGATCAAAACAAATTTTTTTCTCCATCTCTCTCAAAAACATGAGAGTGATGCAGGGAAGAGAGGAGGTGAAGGGGAAGCAGCTCTTGTAATACGGATTATCCCTTTGGTGGGCCACCTTTAAAAAAGAGGAAAAAGCGGCATGAGCACTGCGTACTTGATGGCGGGGATAAAATGACGCATCAAGGTTACGTTCATATATATATGTATATAGGGCGTATGTACAACAGTGTGTACACCCCAATTTTATACTCTCTGTTTCACTCTATTCGTCTCTCTCCTAGCCCAAGGTCCCCGGGGGTCGACGCTGAATTTTCGAACGACTGACCTGCTTTCTTCCCCCTCCACTAAGCTCCTCATATATATACATATATATATGTTACCTAAATATATATATAAGGCAACCCCCTCAGCACCTTCGCTGAAAAATGGGATCTCTATATTTACGCAATTCTGGCAAACATCCTTAACCGAAAAAAAGTGGAAAGGTCCTTTTATGCAATTTACAATGCCCAACGATGTGTACGTGATGTTTATACAACTTTTTCTTTCCTCTCCCTTTTGTCCAGTAGCCGTTATCCCTCTGTATCTTTTCATCGGGTATTTATCGAAACTCTCAAATGGAAAGAATGGGGAGGTACAAACTTTTCTGAATTGTCTCAAAATGATACTTTTATGGACTTATTCATGGCTTTCAGGTTCATTTTATGGGGTCGATAAATTACAAGTTATGCTGTATATTCAATGATTTACGGAGTGATGATATTTTTTGGTCTCGTGATTTTTTAGTACAAAGTGGTTTTCATTTTCATACAATGCGGATGAACAAAAAACGAAATTGTTCTCTGGTTGAATTAAGAGGATCTTAGAAACTAGTGGATTTAGGAGAATTCGTGAAGAAACCTTTTTTTTAGCTATTGAAATTCTCTGCAAAAAAAGTTTCTTGGTATTTTTACCTAAATCTATTCGTTTTGGAGATATTCTTGATTTAATCGACGTAACATTTTAAATGAAAAAAAAATTGGAGTTATTCATTTAAAAAAATCGTGAATCGATGCAGTCCATTGATGAAAAAAATCCCCGTCATTAAATTTCTCACCAATCCAAAAAAAAAAATCAATTTAAAAGGTTATCACATAATTGATTATTTCATAATTCAATCGAAAATAATTTCCAAAGGAATAAATAAATATAATAACAATTTTACCATCACATTTCGTCCACACACACAGTACTCGTACGCATTTAATTCGGGGTTCCCTCACCTTCCCCATTCACTCACTCACTCACTCACTTGATCGTCGTGTTGGGTTTCACCTTTCAAAGACTTTACGATTGCCAATAAAATTATGCAATGTGTAATCCAAGACGTATCTCGTTTCCAATGCGGTGTTCCAGGAACACCGTTTGTGCACACTCTTGATATGCCCTCAAACGCACATACACTTAACGTATACACACAGCCGCACCTCATGATGTTTGAAGAAAAGAAATTGCATTGCTGGAGGAGGAGGAGGAGAAGAGGGGAGGAGGGGGGCTTTTATAAGCCCAAAGATTTACCTCGCAGTTGCACCTCTCGGTGTTGAAAATTAACGGCTATTTTCATTACAACATTCGTGGGAATTTTTTTCTCAATAATTCCCCCCCTCTCATTTTCAATGCAAATGACCGATGATCTCAATAAATCCATAATCCCCGTGGAATTCGATTCAATTCTGGGGCAGAATGAAATTTGAGCAGGTCCAAGAACCCGAAATTTGACGAATTAAGGTAGTGTCCCAGTGAGCTCGAGTATAGTTAACTCCCCTTTTTTCGATGCCGCATAAAAAAACGATATTTTTTTAGGTTTTTCTGAATTTTTTCATAATTTTTGTTCGTGCAGTTTGAGATATGAATTACCAAAGATACTAAAAGTAGCGGTGGTGGGGACGAAACGACCTAAATCAGACAGAAATAACGGAATTACTAAAATACCACACAGTTGATCCATTATTTAAAAACAATTGGCGAAGAGAACAGCTTTTTAACTGAATAATAGAAGAAAAAAATATTCAATTCACTGTATAGTTATTGAGAAATTTTAATTAGAAGGTAGTCGTAACTATTTGCTTCTCTCTATCTCATGCATGTGATAGGAGATCAATGTAAAAAAAATTCGAGAAAAAAAAATTATATTGACAAGCTGAAGATATGACTTTCGAATAGTTCAATCACTTTTTTAATTAAATTAAAGGAGGTTTTCCCGAATTATCAGTATTTAATCGGAAACAAACTAATTCTTCTTATGTTTAATCGACCGTATTCTGGAACACTAGCTCAAATTAAAAAATTAATAAAAAATCATACAATTTAAAAATGGAGTAAATGATTTTGCAAGGCATTCATCATTGAAATAGGAAATATTATTTAAAAAAAAATGAAATACAACATTGCCAAATGTTTCAACTCCATTATAATGCAGGTTAATCTCAAAATTTATGACTTCCTTCTCTTAATTCAGTCAATCCCACGATAAGTTACATATTTTATGACAAAAATGAAATTTTTATATTTTAAAACGCAAATTTCTATTTTTTTAACCTTATCTCATTGAAAAATAATCATATAATTCAAGAAAAAAATGCAAAAATTCTGATTTCCCATAATATTCTGTCAGAAAAATTTACATCTTCGAAAAATTAATGCAGAAAAATTTACACGCTAAAATAAATTGAAATTCCATCATAATGTATAGAAATAGTATATAGGTAACCATTGAAACTACTATAAAAAAATTGTTTTCAATTTTTATCTCCTATTTTCGACTTATCATGAGCAAATTAAGCCTCCTTAATACATGAGTCATTCGATGATTTAATTTCTATTAAATTCTTTCATAATATTGTTTTCATGTTGTATGATAATCGGATTTATCGTTGAAAATGAATTATCGCTTATGTTATTGAAGAAGAGGATAAGAAAACGAGCAAGATTCATTAGCGCCAGTATATAAATACAACGCGAAAATGCAGATAATTCAACTAGACGTAACGAATTTTTCAATATTTACGATAAAAGTACAAATGATAATATTCGTGTTGTTTATGCGAGCGCATTCTTTTATTCAATTTTATTCTTTTTTTTCGGTATGATAATCGAGAGAGTTGTTATATCGTTGTGATAAACCTTAATACACTGATAAATTTGTTATAACATGGGTCATAGGCCCCGAAGAGGCGGAAAAAATTCAATTCAGATAAAAATAAATTCAAATTTATATCTCCCTCTTCTTTTTTTTTCATATTTTTACGCTTTTTGCGAAAATAGCCTTCTGCCCACCAGACTCATGATTCAAATAAATGCCTGAGGGTTCAGTAAGCAAAAAAAAAAGCATTCACGTGTTTATCGTGGTTGACGATACAGTTGTCGTCGTCGAAAATGAATAAATAAAATTTCACGATGAGAGAGGTCCATTTTGCGAGGTCTTTCAAGAGCCAAGAAATAGGAACAAAAAATAGGTGAAAAAAAAAATTTCGGGATAAAAGAAATGTTTAAGAACATCGCCTGATATTTGCGGCACGATCGAATCGGACAATTTTTTTTTCAAAGAAATAAAACACTCGAATAGTGCCTTCTCTATCGCTCCTATTCGTCTAAACTCGACCTTGGTCTAAATTTAAAAAGGGGAATCGCTCGGAATTTAAGCGACATGTCCGACAGTTCACACTTGTGCCGAGAAAGTGATACTAATGTTATATGAACTTTGGTGTTTGAAAAAAAAATTTTAAATGAATTTTTTTTCATGATGATGAATATTAGCATGTATCTAACAATTTTTTGGACTCACTCCAAGACAGATAAATTATTATAAAAAAAATATTTTAAAAATTTGGAACTGTAGTCATTTCAATTTTCTACATGTGCACAATTTTTCATTTATTTTCAGAGAATTTATTCGTAAAGAAAAATTTTCAAAAATTAAAAAATTGTCTTCAAAGTGCTATTTTAAATATAAATTTTTTTTTCGACGTAGAAAACGATTTTTTTCCATTTACCAATTAATGTCCACTTGTAAAACCCTTTTTGTCTTCACTACCGATTAGAGTAGTTTTATCATGTGTCGCACTAACTAGTCGTTGAATGCATAGTGAGAAACGAACGGAAAACATACTCCAAAATTAATATTTATGATTAAAAACATATTTCCTGGTATTTAAAGCGGCTTCGAAAGAAGAAATGTTCAATTACATTAATTAATTATCTGTCTTTTATTATTCAACCACATTGAGGAAAAAAAATGGTAAAAACTATCAAATATTTGTTCCATTGGTCCATAGCAAATATTTTTTTTGGAATAATTTGAAAAATTGTTGAATTTACTGAATTTTGTTCATTCAAACATAGCAATTGTTTGAATAAATAAAATTCAGTTAATTGAACGACTTTTTTGAATATTTCAACAAATAAAACCAATGGAACAAATATTTGATCTTTTTTACCACTTTTTCCTTCTCAGTGCAATTCTATGCCATATGCCATATGCCATATGAGAACTAGCGTTCTCACGTTTTTTCCTATACAATAACAACAATCATTCATTAAAAAGTCATTCGATGGTCAATAATTTTCATATTGGATCGTAATTTTTTTTACCCTTTTTCTAGAGACTTTTTCCATATTTTCATGTTTTACCCAATCTAAAAGCAAAAAATCTTGCATTAGCCCGCAAGACGCCATGTTATTATTATTCCTTGTCTATTGAATTCTTTCTGAAAATAGAAAAAACTGTCAAATTAATATGAAGGTAGCCATGTAGGTTGAAGTTGAAATAAATTAATTGAAGATATTCAATTGTGTACCAACGTTTCGATTCTCATGTGGAGTTTTCATCAGGGTACGCTGATTATTTGAAGTAATTCCCAATAAAAAGGAGACAAATAATGGTAAAAAATATGAAAAAAATTTTGATTTAAGTGTCATCACGCATTTCATTATGTTCAATCTAAAAACGGAGTCTAATTATAAAAATGTGTGAACTTTGAAATTTTTTGTTTAAAAAATAAGAAAACGGAATTTGAATTTTCAAAAATGGTCATTCGCCTTCAAATTTCACGAAATCATTCAAATTCCTATAAACTCATTTAAAATTTATTTTATATTTAAATCTTTAAAAATTCGCATATTGACCAAACTACCATAAACTCCCTGAAACACCAGAAAATTAATATTTCATTCGCCAGAATAAAAAAATCTCAGCTCTTATAATTTAAGTAATGTACTTTCCCAGAAAAGCCGCCGCCTCAACAAGAAGAAAAGAAAGAAAAAAAAAAAAAAAAAAGAGAAAATAAAAAAAAAGAAGGTGTATTCAGCTTGAAGCGTGAATTGCAAATTGCGTTCGATCGGCACGACTATCGTATTCGCTTACAATGTAATACCTCCGCTCCGGTGTATAAATAACACATCAGCGATAGCCACGAGTGACGCCTGAGCGATCAACAGAAAAAAAATCCCCCCCACCCCCCATCCACACACACCCAAACTATTTAAATCAATGTAAAAACTCTCGAACCCCTGACAAAAAAAATCTCATCATTCACAAGAAGTAGTAAATAAAAATCGTAAAAAAAAGGAGAATGAAGAACAAAAACATTACAAAATCAAAAAAAAAAAAAAAAAAAAAACTTTAGTGACACTTGTGTGTTTATGTATATTTTTTTTCGTCACGTGAGGTCAAGTGATTCAACGTGACGTTATAACAAGTGTCTCGAGATCGGTCGTGTTTTAGCACGTATGGCATAACTTCTCACGAGTAGCCAAAAATTCAGTTGTGTTCAAAACACGTACAAAAGATTCTCACATACAAAACTTGTTTTCCCATTTTGTAAATATGTACATATATATATATATATATATATATGTATGTTGGTCCGTTTGTTTCCGAACTAACACACACACTGAGGCAGAAAGTAGAAGAAGAAAAGAGTTTTGGTATACGAGGACCTAAATTTTACGTTTAGTTTAGTTTGTTGCAGCGAATAGAGAAGAGAAAAGAAAGGGGCAGAGAAAGAAGAAGGAAGAAGATTGCAGGATAGAAGGAGAAATGAAGAGAAAAGAGAACACAATTTCTACCGTTCCTGCCAAAAGTATCTCGTATTTACCCGTTGATGAAACGAGAGAGAGAGAGAGAGAGGGGAAAACTAGCGAACGAGAGGAACACAAAGAATGATGGAGAATGGCCAAAGACAAGGTTTACAAGCTTATTTGTGTGCTGTTGTGGTTTACGATGGTTGTGAGCAACATTTTAATAATGCTAAATGTGCAATGCTATTTTTAAGAGCAAATTTCGCAAAAATAGTCTTTTTTTTATGATAATTGGTATTTTTACGGTTGTTTCCGCTTCTTTGAGTGCGTTGGAAATTGAAAAATGACAATTAAAATGTTTGACTTCAGATGAGGGTATTAATAAGGGGAAAATGTATTTTACCGCTTCTTTGAGGACATTTCCCGTTGAACTGAAAGAGGTGAAACGAAACTATCGAATGGAACGCGATAGCTCGAACTCAATGCGATATATCGCATTGATGAATCGATTTTTTGGAAATTACCAACCGGAGATTAGGCAATGTAATATTGTTTTCTTTCCCTTTTCAATAAAGAAAAAAAGGTGAAACGGAAACGAATTTCGATATTGATTAATCGAAAGTTGAGGTCGATTGATCGAAATTAGCAAGAATTGATTGGACATTTTTTAATTAAAAACGCTGGAAGGGAACCATTGAATGGAATATCATATCTTAAATTTAATGCGAGATATTGTATCGATTAATCGAAATTTTGGAAATTATCGATTGGCAGCTGTTGTGATATTGTCTCTTCCTTCTTCAAACTGGAAAATAGGTGGAAGAGACTTGTATGTATTTCAACATGGATTAATCGAAAGTTGATCAATCCAACATTGACATCGATTAATCGAAATTTGACATCGATTAATCGAAATTAGAACTGATCGATTGAACATTGTTGATTAAATTCAAAGAGTTGTAACAGAACTAACAAATGGAATGCAATATCGATGTTAATGCGAGATATTGCATCGATTAATCGAACATTTGAAAAAAATGATAGAAAGTTGTTTTTGGAAGAAAATAGATGCAGGTGTGCATAGCGCATCTTAAATTGCTAGTTTTCTAATAATAAAAATGGAGATTCTTGAATTATTGATTTCTCTTTCTTCTTATAACCTCAGAAGTTGAAGTTTCAGTTATTCAAGATTTATTGAATATTCAAACTCACCAGAGAACTTCGAAAGCTCTTGGATTGCAATTTAAGCTGCACTGCATTGCCAACTTACTTTTTGCATGAAGAATGGAGCGAAGAACTTCTTCAGGCACTTTTGAAAGCGTCTACTCCGCCATTTTGTCTGCTACTGTAAATAAAAAACGTGTTTTGTTAGAAAAAAAACGTACAGATATATCAAAAAAATGCTTTGTGAGATCTGCTTGTTTGTTTGAATGTTATAGAAAAATTCTCGAACTTTTGACGGGTCAATTAGCTCAATGACCTGAAAAATACATAAAAAAAAAC
Organism: Aleiodes alternator; assembly: GCA_963921955.1. Lineage (NCBI taxonomy): Eukaryota > Metazoa > Arthropoda > Insecta > Hymenoptera > Braconidae > Aleiodes > Aleiodes alternator. The sequence goes on along the minus strand of OY998099.1, from coordinate 4,860,249 downwards.
TAGGAGTATTCACCTCAGGAGATGGAATGATGTGTTCATCGGCTTTTCTGCACGCTATCTCTCCCAAAAAAACAGTCGGGCTCTTGAACTTGCTCTCATCAGTTTCAATCGTCCTTCAAAAACCTTTCTTCGCACGAAACCCCCAAAAAAACCTAGCGCTGTTGTTAGATCATTCCGCCATTTTGTTCGTGAGCGAAAAAAATGATGCTCTTGTAACGAGAGAAAATCGCGAATTTTTTCCGGTTCAATTAACAACAGAAAACGAGAGATGAGACTCGTCACTTGAATGCTCACATGCCGCCATTTTGTCTACTTCTTCGTTTATTATGTACTTCGACGATTAGGGCACTCGTCCTCCATTTTGTCTTTTGATTAACTTGACGAAATTCTATGATAATGGAAGTAGCAGACACTAGATAATTTTTTGCATTTTTTTAAACAAAGAAATTTTTATAAAAATAATATTCAAAAAATTTTCACTTAATTTTTTTAAATTCATTTATGTATTAAAATAATAAGAATTGTTAGATGTCTGCGATTTCCAGGATTATAAAATTTTCTCGTTTAAAAATTCCCTAAATTTCGTACCGATCTGACAATTTTTTGGTATTTTTATTTGGCAAAATTATTATTAAAAGAATATTTGAAAAATTTCAACTCATAATTTTTTTGAATTTGTGACACGTGCATATTTTTTAGTTTTTCAAAAATAATTCATTTATGTAAAAAAAAGAATAACAATTGTCACATGTCCTCTATTTCGGTGATACTAGAAATAGCAGAGATTTGGCAGGTTTTTGGATTTTTTTGAAGAAGGAAATGATAAAAAAAAATTCATATTTTCTTTTCTTTTCATAATTAACATGCATAAAGAAAAAAAATTCTAATAATTGTCAGATGTCTGTTATTTTCAGTGTCACAAAAAAATGCCCCAATTTTTTCTGAACTAATTAATTCAAAGATCAAAATTACATCTCAAGATGCTTAGAATAGCCTTCTTCTATTTCTTCCGCGTGTATTATCCCCGAATATAATTACGAGAGCCCAAACGACTTGTCTCCCCCACCGGAATGTTTTCAATAACAAACGAAACAAAAGACGCTCACCCAAACACAAAAATCTCCCCCGCCCCCCCCCCCCCCCCACTTCTTCCCATCGACCAGAACCCAAACTCAAATGAGTGTGTCCACCTCCAATAAGAAATAAAAGCGCCAAACCTATTCCGCAAGCATCATCACGGTGGACCCAGTTACCGGACATATCCCACTTTACGTACGCAGCAGCAAAATAACCAAATAATTAATAATTGAGTGAAAAAAATAAATAAATTTTTCAATACTTGTAAAACAAAATAAAAATCAACTGAATTGTTTGATTTTTTTTTAATTAATTTTTTTGCTTCACTCAAGTGTAATTTTTTATCATATTAATAATTTAATTCTCAGTGTCCGGATACTGGTAGCATTCCCTTAATTGTCCGAAAACTGGTGCCCTGATGGTACATGTCAATTCTAAAATTCATGCAAGAAAAGAAAGACTCTTATGTGTGTTTACCTCGTTAAAAGAAATCAAAAAGTTTCGTGCCCATCATATTTCACTCACACATACTCAGACACACACACATGCTCCAAAATACACACAATACACAAATACACATCGCCCTCAGTGTTTTTCGCCGCTACCGTCAGTGCCAAAAGTACATCTCTCAATTCCTCTCTAGCACGTAGGCATAGCCAAACAATAAAAAAAAAGTAAGAGAGAGAAAGAGAGAGAGATGTTTCATAGACGAGTGACAGAGCAAGACTGATACAGTCTCATGCGTGCGAGTGAGACAGAAGAAAAGGCAAAACACCCGACAACGGCGTGCATCGATTGGCGCACTAGCCGTGACCCCCACCATTCTAGCTTTCGCTTTCACCCAATGGGATCTCACTTTCGCGCTCGGCCGTGGACGAGCCTCGGTAGCACAGACCGGTACACCGCATGCTAGCTACACGTATTGCCATCACTTCTTCAGTGTTACTAGTGCCAGAGAGAGCTTCGCATAAGATACACACACGTAAAGTTGAGCTGTAGTATTTTTTTTTTTTAAATCGATCGGAAACGAAAAAAAACACAAAAATAAGAACATTATTACTGAGTTTGTGAATTTTATTAGAACTTTAATCTCAACACACACACACATACAATCTCATAATTTGAATAATTCGAATAAATAAAATAAAAGGAAATAAATCATTGACAGTTACACAGTGTTTACATCTGTCCAATTTTCGTTGCTGTGTATGTGTGTTTTTATATATATATGTATGTGTGTGTCTGTTCGTTTTTATAAAGGATATTTTGACAGATAATATTCTCAATCTCTTTATTATTGATATAATAATACGAGTGTGTCGAAAAATAAAGAAACAAGTGTGTGTTTATGTGTGTATGTACACAGAGTAGAAGGGTCGAGAGACAGAGTTGTAAGTTCTGCGGATCGAAATAATAATAATAAACCCCCTCCCCCCCCAGCCGCACTACTGCGCTGCTGCGGTGGTGACCCTGACATTCGTGCGTCGTGCCTCAACGACGATCGACGCGCGCCACCACTCCAGTACTAGCTTCATGCCGGTAATCATCAGGAATAGGGGATATAGCCGATATAAAGAGTAAGAAGGAGAAGAATCATCAGGAATAGTGTCCAGTGTTCTGGTGCTTTGATATTCTCATCAAATTAAACAATTTCATTAAAAAAAAAATTCTAAAAAAAAAAAAAACACGTGAAATTTCGTAAAATCAGTGGAACTTTTCTCAACATCAATAATTCCACATTAAAAGAGTGAAGAATTGCGTTTTTTGTGTGTCTGTGTGCGTGTGTTTGTGTTTTCCCTAAAAATAGACAATTCGAGACATTACAAGTGACTTAATCTTTGAATGGGATCCATCGGAAATGGGGGAATTTCGTTGTTGATGATAAATAATTTACGTCGTCGAAAAATCGAGCCAAAAACATTAAATTTATTTGTAAAAAAGTCCTAATTTTTTTTTAACACTTTTTTTCTTCAATTGAATCATTTTAATTACAAAAAAATGGCACCAAGACGTCATGCTGGTAATGTCCATGTAGGTGGATTACTTGATGTAGCTGGTAATCATGATACTATCGATGCTTTTGGTAATGTTGCAAATTTAATGATGAGCACACAGTGCTGTACACCAACTGGCGAATGTCTTAGAAATGACATACCAATACGTATGAATTGTCTTCAGGATGTTGTTAAAGTAACGTGCAACAATGACAATTGCCCAATGGGACAGTACATGCATCGTGAGTGTTTTGATGCTTGGGAACAGACTGTACTGACGTATTTGAAGAATTGTGGAAGAGCAAGAAGCTGGTCAGAGCGTCAACGTCATCAGAATTTGTGGACAAAGAAGGGATATGATCTTGCATTTAAGGCTTGTGGATGCCGTTGTGGTCGTGGACATCTCAAGAAAGATCTTGACTGGATGCCACCTGGACCCAATACCATTGGCAATCGTAATGATGATGCTGATGCTAAGAAAAAGAAAAGACGTAATAGACAGAATACAAGACCTAGTCTGTCTGTATCGGCTGGACCACCGCATGGTAATCATGGTAATCGTCCTAGTGAAGCACAGATGATTGAGTCTAGTAGGGGTAGAGCTGGATCACTATCTTCCAGTAATGGATCATGCTCACCGCCAGCTACTAGTGAGACTAGTGTTAGTCCGATGCATCAGCCACAGGCCATTGGGAAAAAGAAGAGCAAGGTCGAGTTCTTTGGTGATCATAGGCTTCGGTAAGAGAATTTTGCATTTTTTTCTTAGAAATTTGATGATCGATATTGAAATATTGTCACGGAGGGATTTTATTGGTTGATCGGGAATCCACGAGATGCGCGGGATATTCAAAAGAACCGAATATTGTGGATGGATTAATGATTCTGAAAATAGCGAACATCTGACAAGTTTTGGCATTTTTTTTCTAACAAAAAAATTATTTTGAAAAAAATGAAAAATATGCACATGCTGAAAATTTGACAAATTGAAAGTGCAAATTCTTTAAATATTTATTTTTACAGAGTTTTTATCAAATACTCTGTTATGATAATACCGATTTTTAGATGTAGGGATCATGGGACGTTGTAATAATTAAATATAACAATACTAAGTAATTGTCAATTGAACGACGTTTTGTCCGTTTAATTCAGTCTTTCTCAAGTTCTTGACATCATTAATATGGAGTCACCATAAAGTTGATATTATCCAATCGAAAATTGAACATATGCAAGATTATTTCAATTAACATTGCAGTGAGCTCTTTTCTCGAATGATACTTCAAATTAATTAATTAAAATTAATTTAATACCGATTTTGAAACAGAGAAATCATGTTTGATTTTCCATAAGATTTTCATGAGAAATGAGAAGAAAATTTACAAGTAGCCACGACAAAATCAGAGCTATCCTCTCGCGGTACATTGAAGGCTTAATTACTTAAACGCAGATAAACAAAAAATAATTGTTTTGTATCAAAATATCGTGCATAATATGTTGCATTTCTTCTCCATTAACAAAAACTATCATTTATGATTAAAAAAAATTAATTTTCATTTTAATTTCGAAAAATGATGACACATGAATAGTCATTGGTTTGATCATGATCTAGTCATTCTCAAATTGAGCATCATTTTTTCCTGTCTCCATGAAAAATTGACACATTCTCGCGTGATCGAGAGCCAATTCACAGGAAATCAGATACCCCCGGAGACGTCCCAATGATTTTGCTGCTACGATGCACACTCAAATTTTTATTCATTTATTTTTGTGTTTCAATTCTTTTTTTAAAGCGTTATCTTCGTCGCCCCAGAGGAACCGGTCCGGGTGGACCTGGTCTGTTGTTTGTCGTGCGGAAGAAGGCGGAGTCCCTTGTGCTCTCTCTTTCTCTCTTTTTCTCTCTCTCGAACAGACAGAGAAAAGTATTTGAAAACAGTGGTAAATCGAGTCCACTCCAACCCACACAATTCCCAATTTTTTTCGCAATTTTTTCATTCTTCAGACTATAGTTTCTTGATAAAAAAAATGAAAGAACTAAAGTTTCATCAATTTATTTGTTTATTCTTCGCCGAATAAATGAGGAATTCCACGGTAACTCAACGTGTGCAGCATCTTACTACTTTACTAGCAAACGAGTGAATGAATGCTTTTTCATTTTTCCTCTGTCCTTATTCATCTTGTGTGTGTGTGTAGGTAGGCAAAGAAACTGCGGTAGGTTGTGTGTGTGTTGCGCCTTCGTCAAGCAACATCAGACATTTACAATCTTCATCAGTAGTTGTTTTCTCTCGGTGTTATTCAGACGCTGCTTTTTTCCCTCTCTCTCTCATCCCATTAACATTCACGCATGTATAGAGACAACTTCCTCGGCGGTAGCTTCATTAATTCTATATTTAGAGGTTTTTTCTTCTTTTATCTTAAATGAGAAGAGTAATCCTATTTTTAAGAAGAAATCTCAACCCTATTCATTCGGGAAAGGATGTTATCGTCGAAAAATAAAGGAGCCATGATAGGCTAAGGTTATTTTTAAGTCGTGTAATTATGCTTGAGTGAAGAGGTAATTTCACTTGTGTCGTTCATTTTTATGAATAAGTCGTGAATTTAATGAGATGAAGAGAGAGAGAGATAGATTAATGGTTCTTCTTATTAAAGTTACGTCTTTTTTAGAATTAAAGAAAATTATTTTCGTCAATATAATAATTGAATTCATGATTATTTTCCTTTTCTTTTGAATATCTCGGAAACTATTGGGTTTTGGAGGAAATACGAAGAAACCTTTTTTGTAGCTCTTGAAATTCCTCACAAAAAAGGTCTCCTTACATTTTCATCTAAATCCATTATTTTCGGAGATCCTTTTCATATAAAAAAAAAAATTATTCCAATGCAAATTTTTTTCTTTTTCAAAAATGAAAAATTTATTTCCCGCCCAGAATAATGATTTTCCACGTGCACTAGATGCGTTAATATTTATAATATTCTCCCCTAGTTCAATTAAATAAATACAAACATGGCATTGAAAATTGCTCTGAAAAATACTAAAATTAACACTTGACTAATAATTTGTATTACATTTATTCATGAGAAATCAGTGAAAGGGATAGGAATAGAGAGAGAGGGAGAGAGAGAAAAAAAATCGAATTATCATTTACACGAGTAGGGCGATAGAGAGAATGAGACGGGTGGGAGTAACGTTTAGTCTGTGATAATGGGGATAATAAAAAGGCCTGATGAGATAAGAGCCTTTTTTTACATTCGGGATGCATGCGAGTGGGCAACGGTGCGAGTCACGAAAAAAAAAGGAAAAAAAACGTATAAAAAGGGAAGAATGACGGAGGGCTCTTCGAAGCACACGCGTTGTAGCCTTGACCGTGGCCACCTTCTCAGGGCCACGATGGGCGCTAGGCCGGGGGACTACTACGTTCAGGCACGGATGGGTTGGGTGGGGCTCTCAGAGGCTCCAAGGCCAACCGCATCGAAGCCGCACGGGCCCATGGTGCATTTAAAGCACACACCATAGTATAATAATAATGATAATAATGATAATGGTGATAAAAAAAGTGGAGAAAAATACAGCAGTTGAAATTCTCCTGAAATTCGAGGCGCTTCATTTTTTGAATTTTTTTCCTAACATTAAGGCGACATTTTTCGTCACGAAATTCTCGAGATTTCGTTTTTTTTCATTAGGGGGGGGGGGGGGGGAGTTAATGAATTTTGAAACATGAGAAAGGGCCATTCCGAGGCGGATGTGACTTTTTCTTGACAAATTTTGTTAATTTAAGGTAGTATTTCAGGGTACGGTTGATAAAACAGAAAACGTGAGGATTTGTAGCTCATTTTCCAATTAATTGGGGATGATTCGGAAAAATGCGCTTCAGTTCACCCCAAAAAAGTGATTAAACTATTTAAAAGTCATATCTTCAGCTTGTGAATGAAATTTTTTTTTTTGTTTTTCGAATTTTTTTTTGACATCACTAATCTCCTATGACGTGCATGAGATAGAGAAAAAGGCAAACAGTTACGACTACCTTCTAATTGAGATTTCTCAATAACTATACGGTGAATTGAATATTTTTTCGTTCTATTATTTAGTTAAAATGCTGTTCTCTTCGCCAATTGTTTCTAAATAATGGGTCAACTGTGTGGTTTTTTAGTAATTTCGTTATTTCTGTCCGATTTAAGACGTTTTATCCCCACCACCGATATTTTCAGTTACTTTGATAATTCATATCTCATAAACTGCACGGACAAAAATTATGAAAAAATCCAGAAAAATGTAAAAAAGTATTATCTTTGATACGGCATCAAAAAAATAGGAATTCAACTGTACTCCAGACCACTAGAATACTACCTTGAATTCTCGGATAGTGCCTCTATTCCAGATTCATTAAACTGCCTTCGTTTATTTCTGTTTCATGTCTTTTTTATTTTTTCGGCGCTTTTAAACGGTGTACATGGGCTTTTGTAATTGCTCGCATTCGTGAGCTTCACATTTGGGGTAGGATAAACAGGGGCCACTTCTGCTCAAGCAATAAATCCTCAAAAAGACTCCTTTGTCTTTTTCGCGCTTCTCCTTCTCCCTGTTCTATTTTTTTTCATACATTTTTTCCTTTCATTTGGTCCCGGATGTTGGCGAGATGAAGAAGAGGGGGGGGGGGGGAGGAGGGAGGGGCAGGCGGATATTTTCTTCGGTTACAATTCTTGAAACGAAAGAAATGGAAGTGAAGTTACACTCCACCCGTGGATAATCGATTTGCAGCAGGGCACACAGGGGGAAATAGGGGGAGGGGGGCTTGCCCCGAAATTGCGAATAAGCGAGTGAATCGAGAGATTCATATCCCCCGGGAAATTGTAGAGATCGGAATCATGATAAACGATGTGCCTTGAATACAAGAGAAAGAACGAAAAAAAAAGAAGAAATTCAGTGAAAAAAATAAATGAGGAAATTAGAAGTGGAATTAACCAAATAAAATAATTCGGATGTGTTGCAATCGTTTTTTTTTTTCCTTATAGTCTTGACGAATTTGAAAATATTGACTCAGTTATTCATCGCGAGAATTGATAAAAATGATTGTTTGCACGTGCTGCATGTTTTTCAACGAAAAAAAGGAATTTTGTTATTATTATGTATGGTTTTATTTGTTTTACTCACATAATTGAGATTATCTCATTTGTATTTGTATCAATATTATTATTGTTTGCTCATTTTAATTGAAATTCTGATGAATGACTTGAGATTACACGATTGTAGTTCAGTTGTATTGTATCAAGTTGTGCGTTTTAAATTTCAAGGCTTCATCATTTAATTTTAGGCGATCGTGATAAGAGGATTTTTTTTTTATTTTAATTTTTTAATCTCATTTTTTTCGCCTCAGGGAAACTTGGAGAAATCAAGGGGAACGCCCGCGGAAGTATTACCGGCAATAAATGCTTTTTTTTTACTCCATCGTTATTCAATGGCGATGAAGGTCATGTTTTTTTTTCACCGATCAACACAGATAATAGAGAATTAAAATACCGAATTATGATGTCATTTCGGGTGGGCGAGGCCGAAAATACGATTTATACTTCAATTCTATCTCTCTTTTTTTTCAGGAAATGAAATGAGAAAATAAATTATGGAAAATTTGGGAATAGTTAGATAAGTTGAGTACACAGGTGTGTTGAGAACTGTCTAAGTATATCAATATTCCCATATTTTTATTCCAAAATGTGTTCGAAAATAATTGATAGCACTGTTTTTCAAAAATTACTTGTTCATTCAACTGTAAGGATCTCTAAAACTAGTGGATTTAGAGGACAATGTGAGGAGATCTTTTTTGTGGAGAATTTAATTCTTTTAAAAAAAGGACTTCTGATAAATTCTTTTAAATTCAGCCATTTTCGAGATTTTCGCAAGATAATCCCCTTCCCATTGCAGAGCAAAAAATCTTCAGTCATTTTTAAAAAGAGAAATTCTATTTTTACGCAAAATGAATCGGTTTGAGGATGATTGGGAGGTACAATCGGAAAAAAATTAATTTTTGTATAAAATTTTCAATAACAATTTATAAAAGGTGAAATTCTCAAATCTAATACAGTGAATCTGTGGAGAATGCAATGAGGAATAAAATAAGCCCTAGAAACGAAAAATTGATTGAAAATCAAGGAATTTTCGTCATTTTTTTACATTCTTTCAAATTTTTCAAGATTTCAAGAAATGTCAAGAATAATAAAAATTTTTCAACTTTCAATTAATTTTTCGTTTCTACTGCTCATTTTATTCCTCATTATATTCTTTAAAAATTCACTGAATCAGATTTGGGAATTTCACCTTTTATAAATTGTTATTAACGATTTTACACAAAAATTTAAATTTTTTCCGACTGTGCCTGCCAATCATCCTTCAAAATTGAAAAATATTTTTTTATATTTTTCAAAATTTGTAAGTAATATTTTTTTTTTGCATTTTAACATGTAATGTATGTCTGAGAACATCTCGAGAATGGAGTATCATGGGGTTATAATGGGGCACTTGTCTGTGTGTGTTCCTCTGGTTTTTTTTTCTTTTTTACTGTAAAAAATGAGGATGAGGAGTTATCTTCAGTGGTCAAGGTCATTCGTAGGAACCCAAGTTAAAATATATAAGTGCCAACCCAACTGAATAAATATTTTTCGAGCGCAATCTCAACTCGTTATTTTTCAACTCTTTGCTGCAGATGCTATTTCTGCACTTTATCGAGAGAGAGAGAGAAAAAAAAATTCTCCTCTTGTATTATTATTGTTATTCATTTGTTGAGAGTCGAGAGGGATAAAGACATGAGGCACTTGACAGCAAATTCTGCGCACTCCATGTGTGTTTGTGTTCCTGTGTGTGTGTTATGTGTTTACGGCAGTTTTTTATATTCTAAATTTAGGACAAAAAAATACAGAGATAACGAAGAGAAAAAAAAACGTGGAGTTATCTTCGCATGTTTTTTTCCTATGATTTTTACTTTTTTTTTTTCGTTCGAGATTAAAATCGGATTTTTTATTACTCAGGAAAAATAATTCGTAATAGTTGAGATGTATAATTTAGATAATTTCGTTATTTGCCTGATAAAATTAATCATTCGATGGAGGAGAGAGAGGAAAAAAAATTTGCGAATCAAAGTGTGAATGAATGAATTAATTATTTCGCTTCATATTTCACCTTTTTTTTTTTAGAAAAAAATTGATTAAATTTTTTTTTTAATTTAATCATTTTTTTTTATTCTCTCATCATTAAAAATAAATTCTAAATATAGATTGTGGCTGTTGGATTAGCAACATTGTAAATTTACGAGAGGACAACGGTATTGCGAAGTTCACAGTGTGACCCTGAACTCCGACCCTTAGGTAGTCGCACGTTCACGAGCTCAAGGATATCTTAAAGACGAGAGGGCGACATTTTGCTAGTAGCTCTCTTTCTCGTTACTTCAATTTGTCGTGAAACGACTCACCTCCACAAGTAAAAAAAAAAGAGGGAGAAAAAAAATTCTCCACCCCCCCTTCCCTCCCCCTTTCTCTCTCCTCTTCTTAATTAAACTTTTCGCCATTTTCTTCATTTAATTCGGCTGATGAAAATGGCGATATCAAATTTCACCAAAAAAAAACCCGGAGAGATAGAGAGAGAGGAGAAAAATATCCTCTTCGCACACACAAAGTTAAGTTAAATTGTCATTTAATTAAACTTTTGTTATCATGTCGGTATTCCCCTAAAAAACTTTCGGTTAATACGTAATTTATTATTTATATCTAAATTTGAAATAAAAAAAGAGGACAGCATTTTTTTCTCTTTAGAGAGAAAAAAAATTCGCGGGTGTTGATTACAAAATTTATTCAAATTTTAATAACACATGGGAGAACAGAAAAAAAGCCTCGAACTTGTTTAAAGAAAAAATTACAAAAAACTTCTGTGAATGAAAAACTCATTTTTATTTTATTTAGGAATTCAAAGGAGATTAATGGAATCTATATGATTTTTTTTCCAGAAACTAAATAAAAATTAATGAAATTGAATTAAAATAATTCGCCAATAAAAATTCAACTCCCATGACCAAATCGTGTTCGAGGTCAAAATTTTCTGCCAACACAGAGAAGAGCTTGAAAAAAAAAAGAAATCGCAAATGCGTTGATTACAAAATTTATGCAAATTCCTCTACTCTAGAGAGAGGAGGGAGTGTATCTCGTACAAAGAACATGAGGCAGGTAGAGGAAAAAAAAAATTTTGTCTCAAGTGCTTTATATCCCCGATATACTCAGCCATTAACATTCATGAACTGTCGACTCATTCTCTATCTTTGTTTTTTTTTTTTTTTTTATTCATCTCATACCTTTATTTAGACAGTGTGTATTTATTCACAGACCTTCGGTAGACAATGTGTTTTGTGAAGAAACGGAAATTTCTCCATTAATTTACTATTTATTGGAGATATATTCTGCGCACCCACGATGTTATTCTGACGGTTTGAATCACATTTTTCTATTTCGAGTGTCTCATACTCACGAGAGTCACCGTTATCTGCTTATTTACAGTAAAGTCTCTTGGATATTAAGGTAGTATTCCAAAGGACGGTCGATAAAACAGAAAATATGAGGATTTGTTGGTTAGTTTCCAATTAATTGCTGATAATTTGGGAAAAACTGCTGTAATTTACCCGAAAAGGACAGTAAACTCTTCGAAAGTCATATCTTCAGCTTGTGAATATAATTTCTTTTTTTTTCGAATTTTTTTTACATTTCTAATCTCCTATCACATGCATGAGATAGAGAGAGAGGCAAATAGTTACGACTACCTTCTAATTAAAATTTCTGAATAACTATACGGTAAATTGAATATTTTTTTCTTCTATTATTTAGTTAAACTGATGCTCTCTTTGCCAATTGTTTTTAAATAATGGGTCAACTGTGTGGTTTTTTAGTAATTTCGTTATTTCTGTCTGATTTAGGGCGTTTCATCCCCACCAGCGGTATTTTCAGTAACTTTGATAATTCATATCTCATAAACTGCATAGACAAAAATTATGAAAAAATTCAGAAAAATGTAAAAAAATATCAACTTTGATACGTCATCAAAAAAATAAGGGGTTAACTTTACTCCAGTTCGTTGGATTATTACCTTAACTGATGGTAAAATACGTAAAATCGAAGCGGAGGGGAATTCTCGTGAAACTCTATTGTATACAAGACTGTAAATTATTAGTACCCGATAGAGAAAAGGGGATGGAAATTTGGGGGTTGGGGGTGGTTTACTGCTAATTGGTTTGTTAACATTCGTATTCGCCTCTGGTGTGGCTGAAATGTTAACGGGCTACAGTATTGTCCTCTGAACTCGTGATTAAACTTGATAAAGTTTTCAGAAAAATCGATTTTTTATTTCATTATGAATTTTTTAAAGATATTTTCAATACTCTTGTATAGCTCTTGAATTTTTTAATGAAGAAAAAAGGATTTGTCCAAAATCGCTCAATCCCGCTTAGTTTCCGAGAAATTAAAGAAAAAAACAGTTCATTTGATAATTTTTGTTTCCTTTAAATATATCTCCAAATCCAGAAAAGATACGGAAATTTTTCATGAAAACCGTTTTTATGGAGCAGATCAAGAGCCATAAAAAAGATTCCTGTGAAAACTCCCATATCTTCATCGGCTTTCGAGATATCTTCAAAAACCTAAAAAATTCTTTAAAAAAATGAATTTATGGAGACAAATTTGTGAATGTTTATTGATAATAAATATTCGCGTTTGAAATTTAACCATTTAAAAACCTCAATGGAATACCCTCAGTTCTTTTTCAAGGTAAAATACTTTAAAATACCTGAATACAACGCACGAGAGCCTAGGATACGAATGCCGTATCATTAATAAAGTTATTTTTGTGCTGGTAATATCCTTTTTTTTCATTTTTTTGGTATTATATGAAATCGAATGAATAAGGAAAAAAAGGGGGAATGATATTCTCAAATAAAGTACATTAAAGTCGAGATGTGTTTTGGTCGAGTATGTTAATTTTATTATAACCAGTTTTGTGGTTTTATTCTGTTAACCAAACACGGGATTAATAAATTGTGTGAAAAATTACTGTCAACACGTATTGACCATTTAATATCTTACGTAATAATTTTATTTATTAAAAAGCAAAAAAAGATCGAATTTGTTACATTAATTGGATGAAATAAGGTTTCGATAAAATATTCGAATATTTTCAATAATTCAGACTTCCCCTATTTTTTTCTTCTTTGACACGAATGAACTTTAAATTTCGCAATTTCTTCGGGCCTCGTCATCATCTAATAACACACGGCCGTTAAACACATGTGAGAAATTCTTCTCCCCTCTTTATTCAGACTCTTAAAACAGCCTGTGCCTTGAGGAAAAGGGGATTAGTCCTATATGTAGTCAGACTTCCCCGAAATAAAACATTGGCAGTTGCAGTTTATCGCATTAGGGAATATAATTTTATGCTTTCATCAAGGGACCTTCGTCACTCATCGTAACAATCTTCGCGCTATCTTGTGTTATTTCTCTCTCTTATTTTCGACACTAATGAGCTTAGCAGTCATGCTGTATTTTTGGAAGTTAATCCGCTCTGTTTTTCAGCTTATTTCATTCTTTTTTTTTATCTGTTTTATTTCAAGTTCAACGTTGTCTCATTAGAGTCTTTTTTTTCGGAATTTTATTGGATCTGAGGAAAAGTCGAAGATTGCGATGAGCTAACTCTGGAATAAAACTCGATTTTCCAAGGATCGATCTTCAGAAAATGCAATTTTTTAAGAGTTGAAGAGAATTCAAGAAAAGAGGGAAATGAAAAAAATCGACCAATCGATTAATAAATAAATAGAATTAAATAAATAAAAATTATTTCAACTTCCTATTGATTGATTTGGAATATTCGATTAATCGATGCGATATCTTGCATTGAGTTCCATATATCGTATAAAAGGACGAAAAAATCGATTTATCTAGTTTCTTAAAATCGCCCCAACAAATCGAATATATAGTGAAGAGAATCGATCTGTGCAAAATCGCCCATCACTAGTCGCAGGTTTTTGTATTTTTAGTCACGACTACAATTTAAAAAATTCAGTCTCTAGGATGCTTCCTCAGCACTTCTATTCTTGGTCCACAAAATACATCTCTCCTATCTCACTCTCGAAAAAAAAAAAATAAAAAAATTGAATAAAAAAAACGTTATCATCTCGCCCGCAGGCAAAATTTACTTCTCTCCTCACACACCAGCAACTTCCCTCTCACACACATACACACACTTCGTAATTTTTTTTTTTTTCATTTTTTTTTATTTCACCAGCGCTAAAATTCAATTTGAAACAAAAATTGCTGCTTGTTTCTGACTCTTCAATTCGTGCAGAAGAGAAGGGAGCCTCCATCAAAGGCGTTTCCTTTTCATCTGAATGGATGGAGGTGGGGTAGAGAGTGAACACTGGTGGAGGGAGGATATAAACGTGACGAGGATGAAAATTGCACTGGGCGGAGTGTTAGGATGAGAGAGATTTTTTCCTTCAGCAAAAAAGAAATTGGGAGGGCAGATAGAAAGAGAGAGAGAGGGGGAGAATAAAATTCACACAAATGTCCAAGGCAGAATGCAGTATTTGCTGAAGGATTTGAGGTGTCCTGGGGCGACTGTGGGTGGTCCTGGGGAATTGCCCAAGTGTTGTACACATTTCCATGATTTAACACGTACTTTTCAAGTACAGTTCGATGGCATGGGAGGATTGTTGCAATTGGGGTGAATTCGGTTGACACACACACGTGTGGTGGGAGGAGGGGGAGGGGGGATTGCTCCTCTCTTTTCAAATCTCGGGAAGGCTGTCAACAGCAGAGACTGAAGTAAATGGAAAAGTTTCATGTCTTCATTGACAAAGAGAGAATATATACATATATATATATTTTCTATTTCTTTCAATGCTTCGAAAAGATGCTGGAGTAAAATTTGTTTGAGTAAATAAACGGAGACATCATCCTTAGAAGCAGAAATATGCATTTTTTTTCTCCTTCAGCCGACTATTTTCTGGACATTTCATGCAATAGTGATGAAAAAAAAAGGTTTTGAATTGGAACTTTCTTGAAATTCATCGAAAAAAATGCAAATATTAAAAAGTCGCAAGTCCAAATATTTTTATCCTTATAGTTTGGACAATAAAAGGTATTAAGTGATATAAAAAGACGGAGATACGCCTCTTTCAATACAGAATGTAGCGTTTTTCGCCATGTACGCCATTTTGTTTCTGAAGCGTATAAATCATGAGGATGAAAAGAAGCCCCCGAAAATGAAGCATCTGAGGTCCTTGAGAAGAACTTGGGAAAAATCCTCGCATAATGGCAAGGCTGTTGGGCGATTATCGGATAACACCAGGAGATCTCGATTAATGGCCGATATTACGCGAGAACACGAGAGAGAGGGGGGGGGGAGGTTTGTTATAGGATCGTGTGTATGTATCTCTCTGTCGCACGAGAATATTCTTTTCTCCTCATCTCAGTTCCCTTTTTTATTCTGTACCTCATTCAGGGCCTTGTTACAGTATAACGATCCTCGTCCTTATTCTGCAGAGGTACACGCTGAGGGCTTATTTCTTTTTTTTTCCTTTTTCTTTTTGAAGATATTAATCTATGCTTAGGCAGTAGTCGTAAATCAAGCCAATGGGGTTTTGGTTTGGTTGGGACACACTGTATTTTACTTGGAATGAATGCCGATTATTCTTGCACCAGTTGTGGAGACGTTGAAGTGAAGTAGCTCGATGGCTTCCGTAATTATAACGAGCTGCACGATTATTCAGAAGGAAATTATTTTTTTTTAAGGAATATTAATAGTGCAGAGTACAAGCTATCCGCTCTACATAATTAATTAATTGCGGATTTTTTGGTTTAGACGATTTTTCTTCTCTCAATTGAAGTAGTATTCCAGAGTTAATGAGGATTTGTAGGTTAGTTTCCAATTGATCGCTGATAATTTGGGAAAATGTGCTTAAATTCACGCGAAAAAGTGCATTTTTATTCTTCAATTTTTCCTTACATTACTAACTTCCTATCACATGCATGAGATAGGGAGAGAGGCAAATAGTTACGACTACCTTCTAATTAAAATTTCTCAATAACTATACGGTGAATTGGATATTTTTTTCTTCTATTATTTAGTTAAAATGCTGTTCTCTTCGCCAATTGTTTTTAAATAATGGGTCAACCGTGTGGTTTTTTAGTAATTTTGCTATTTCTGTCCGATTTGGGGCGTTTCATTCTTACCACTACTATTTTCAGTATTTTGATAATTCATATCTCATAAACTGCACGGACAAAAATTATGAAAAAATTCAGAAAAATGTGCCAAATATCATCTTTTATATGGCATCAAAAAGATAAGGGGTTAACTGTCCTCGAGTTGGCTGGAATACTACCTTAATAGTCCACAATTCAAGCGCTATCCTCTTTTCATAATGAATTAATTGCAATTTTTTTGATTAAAACGATTTCTTCTTCTTAATTAAAACAGATACGAGAGCAATAAAATTAATTTTGAATTGGTACTTGGGTGAATTAAATGCATCTCTCGAGTAAAATACTTGATTACAGAGTACCTCAGGTCCCCAGTGTCTCTTACTTCTCTCTCTCAGACTTTGCACACTGTCACAGAGACAATTATTTAACGAGTCAAAACTCCAGCACTCTCTATCTCTCTTTCCCCCCCCGAGAGATGTATGGAGAAACGACCTCTACAGTCGATTCTAGTGTCGAGTGAATGAATAAGGTAAACTAGAAGTGGAAACACTCTCACGTTCTCACTTAATTTGTTTTTCGTCTCGCGTTTTGAACATTAGCACTTTTGTGTTTTGTTACATTTCAACTGAATGCTTCTATACATGTATGTATATATATATATCTCTATCTGTGTTTCATTTCAATTGTCATTTGGCTCTCAACTGAAGAAGTGTTAGACCGGACATCCTGTCTCGACATTTGCGATTATTTGTCTTCAGCAGAGGTGTCAACACGTGCGATAACAATAATACTCGATAAAAAAAACGAATTTGTGCCCTTTTTTTCTGTAAAAAATTTGCAGAAGTAAATCTTCAAAAGAAAATACAGAAAAAACAGGAAAATTCTTTAGTTTCGGACAGAAAAAAGAGGCAAAAGCTGAAATACCACCTGACACTTGTATGTATATTGTTGTTGACACGTACCTCACGTACGCCGTAAGTAATTCGTGAAGTGAATTTTGAATGTCAAACAGACGTCTCGAGGTCACAAGACTCTGCATCAAAAACACACCTAATACCATCACATATATTGGCCTTTTTTTTTCTCAGCTCACCTAACTTCTGCTCAATGTCTTCATGTATTTTTCCCTTTTCCACCCATTTTTCAAACCGACAACTATGAAAGGCTCTGGGCCTACGTACGAAAAGTGCTTACTTAGTCCAAGTGGTATGAGAAGGTCGTTCTCCAGGAACATTCAGTGTATTGAATTATGAATCCCTTGTATATACGTAAAAAGGGTTAGAAGCCCAGGGGAGGAAAAGGCTATGGCTTACTTTACTCCTTATGTAATCCTCGTAATTTCCACTTTCTGGTCCATTCAAAATATTTAACTTTTGATAAGGCAGAGTGAAGATAAACAGACATTGAATTAAATGAATTCACAGGAATAATCGATTTTTTCTTCTGAATATTCCTTGAGAATACCTTTGAAAATTCGTGGCGATACAATTCTTTTTCTTAGAGAGAGTTTCAAGAGCTTAGGGCAAAGAGGGGCGTATCTCCATTATTTACCGGAATATTTGAGAAAAATTAGTAATTTTTCTCAAGTTAATTTCTCTATTTTCAGATGAATTTCTTTAGAATCAGAATTTTCACTCTATGATTCATTCAAAATATTTTAATATTAATAACTCAGAGTATGAAAAACTTTAGAATTGAATTAAATGAATTTACAAAAATAAAATTCAACAATTTTTCTCAAATTATTCGGAAATTTATGGCTATACGTCTCTAATCTTATTTTCTAACTCTTGAAATTCTTTACGAAAATAAATGGAAGGGGAGAAGATGAAAAGGGCCTATCTCCATTAGTTTCCAAGATATACTCTAAAAAACTAGTGAATTTTCTTCAAATTATTTCTTTCTTTTTTTTTTCAATTTTCAACTAAATTTCGTAATATTTGTTCCGACGACTTTCACACCTCTCTGAATGAGCCATCAGATGACATTTAATTACGTAAAGCCTGTCACTGTCGGGTTGGACAATCTCATTGCGTTGAAATATCGTAAAACATCAGTCACGCATATATTTTAAAAGAGGAAAAAAAAGAAGAACGCCCAAGAAGGAAGTATTAGAGTGGAAGGGAAAGAAGAAAAGAAGAAAAAAAAAATTATGCACAAGTCTTTAGACACTTCATCATGAACAAAGAAACACGGTATACACTCCCTATCCTAATTTCCTCGGGGCAATACGTCATGCCACAATCATGCTCCACGAAGCAATAATATCTTTGTGCCACGTGACGTCAACATTTGAAAAAGGGATTTGGGATTTTACCCACGGGATAGAAGAGGGGCTCTTTTTAATCGTTCTTTGTTTCCTGTCTCGAGAGTTCTTTGGAGAATGAAATGAAATAATAAAAGAAAGAAGATGCAGTTTGTTATGTTATATTTGTTCTTCTTTAATTTTCACGTCAGGTGGAATAAGGAGATAAGGGCATTAGTTCAATTCTTTAGGGACTAGTGTAAGGAAGGGGAAAAATAGGGGAAAGCGCCTCTTTTGACGATTCTATTGAAAACCTGGGAAATTTGAGGTGGAAAACACGTGTCATAAGTTTACCAACTTTTTTTTTTAAATATCCCCTCAATTAAAAATCGGTGAAACAGATATATCAAATGTGATGCGAAATATCGCATCGATTAATCGAAATTTTGAATCCACCCGAACTCAAGCAGATGTTTTTTTTTTCAGTTCAAACAGATGAAAAGGAATCGAATCATTAATCAATTCGAAATTCGATTAATCGAATTTTGACATATCGATTAATCGGCATTTTGAAATCGATCGATTTTTAATTGATTCCTCAGTAATTAAAGCAGGCAAAACGTAACTTTCGAATATTTCAATATCTCGAATTCGATTCGAGATATCGAATCGTTTAACCGATGTTAGAAAACGATCGATCAAAAAAAGCCTTTTTTTGCAGAAAAAAATTATTGTTTTTCCCCTTGAACTACAATTGATGGAACGAAACTATCGAATCATATGCGATATCTCGGATTTTTTACAAGATATCGCATCGATTAATCGATATTTGAAAATGGACGATAAAAAATGCTGTTTGTGGAAGAAAGAAATATTGGTGCAAGTGTGCTTTTAATTCTCAGTCTCCCTCATGAAACAACTTTCAGAAAAATCTTTCTCATTTCACGAGATAATTACACTTCCAAATGACGAATGACTCCCCTCAAAAAAAATAACGAGTTAAAAAAAAAACCATTGGAATCAACGTAACTCTTTATCCACTATAACTCCAGAATTTCAGTCTGGAAGAGCGCATCCATCAATTTTCAACTTCATATAAACTGAATGGACGCACGTCACGCGATCTCTCATAACTGAATTCGATCGAGTAAAAGCAGTGTGACCCGCATCGATGATGCATCACGTACAAAATATACAACCAGATAAAACGAGAAAAACAACGTAGACCAGTCTGGTTAAGGTGGCGCACACACAGTGTTTGTTGCCATTGGCATTGAGACCCAAAGCCGGAAGGGCATCTGTGAGTCACGAGGTGTATCGTATTCTAACTGCGCAAAAAAGAGAATTTCAACCGAAAAGAAAGTAATTTGAGCCAAAAATAGTGTCAATTTGCATCATTCATTCAAAATTACGCAAAATTTCAATGATGCACATGCAAATGACAACATTTATACTATTGAGGTAGTTTGATCATGAGACATATCTAAAGATATTCAAATAGTTCCGATAATCTATTTTTCCTTTCAAATGTTCGTCACTTTCGATAGAGTAGCATGAGAAGATTTTTTTCTCAATTTACTCTACACCATATTACCGGACAAATCGAGCCAAAAATAATTAAATTAACATTAGAACTCCATGAGCGAGATTCAGTTTCAGTTTCACTGCGACGATTCATGGTCACAGACCTATTCTTTCCTTATGTAACCATACGTATTCTTGTTCGTCAGAATGTCTATTAATTTTTCAAATCATAAAAAACGCCTCTTACCGGACAAATAACGACGATTGATCCAATCAATTACATGAAAACATCAATGGCAGCTATATTAGTATTCGAAATCCGAGGATCCTTCAATTCCAGTTCTAGATGCTGAGATAGCGTGAGTCAAATTCGGAACAATATTGGATATTTGTAATATTATTCAATGACAATTTATCATCGTGGACATCGTTTCAATATCGGTAAAGTGTTACAAAATCGGGATAATTAGAATATTTACGATAACTCAGAAAAAAATGAAAGAAGTAGATCATTTAGGTTCAACTACTTGGATATCCTTAAGTTAGGAAAAAGATTAAAATCTGAAAAATGTTTTGAAAAAAGGGGAAAAATGGAAATTTACCATCCAATATACGAAATTATTGACCATCTGATAAGTTTGTAATAAATGATTGTTATCAGTGAATATCCTAACCAAATGGCATCCTATTAATCAAGTTATTGAGTACCAAATAAAGAATAATCAATATTATTCACTAATTCTCTTTCAAATTTGCTCCCAATATATAAAAATAGCTTTTGAATCATCAATCAATTTTTGGGTGTTTTTTCCATTTGTTTTTCAACTACACACTCACCAAACTCGTACGACATATGATCAAACTTCTTCAATTTGAATGAAGAAAAACACTCTGATTCATCGATTAAATTTCATACAGATGATAAAATCTCGAAGATTAAAAATAGAATATGAAATGAATAAACCACAAGTTATTATGCATTCTCGTATCACAAGAGCATCAGATTACACGCTGAATGATGAAGTGAATTGACACGGTATAATTTATTTTACGATCCGTTGAAGCACTTTTGAAGCACACTGATATGCATTTTGCAGGCTCGTGTGTATTAAATCTATCGCTTCTATCCTATCGATCATTTATCCTTCGCCCACGTGTGGATATCTTTTCAGTTAATAATGCGATATCGTATTAGACAGTTTGTGTGCAAGATGAAAGCCAGCGGGTTTTAAAATGTCTGGATTGATGAGGATTTGTTGATCACGCATGCTCCGTATATATATTCTCTGGATTTAAAAATGTTGGAGAGAACGAGAATAGGAAACACAGTGTGGAAGAAGACAGTTAATGCCTTTGGGCTCTTGTTTTGTGTTGGATTTCGTGTATTAGCATTTGGTAAAAGGGAAGAATTGACTGTGTGTGTGTTTCCTTTTTTTTTTTCTTTCCTCGGTCTCTCTTTCTTTCTTGGCGCAATTTTTCGTGGAGGAGAAAGAGACGATGATAACAACACAGGCCGTCTGGCTTTGGGGGCCACTCTCGACTTATATATCAAACACGCGCTCGTTATTACGTTATAAAAGCCAGGGTTATACACAAGAGAAGATAATACGGATGTGTAGGCGAGAGAGAAGAAAAAGGGAAGGGGAGAGCCTTTCTCAGAAATACTCATCGGTGATCCGTTATTTTTTTCGCCTATTCATTTATTAACTCTGTGTTTTTGTTTTGAATTTAAAGTAGGATAGTCACGAATCGAATTTTGAGATACAGGTAGTTGGTTTTGTTTTCGATTCATTGAAGGATTTCTTTCAAATTTGAGGGGATTACTCATTATGTTATTTCTGATTTTTGTGGGAAATTTGAAATTTTTTTATCGTGGAGTTGATGAGATATTTAATATCAAAGTTTCAAACTTTTAACATAGAGTGGAGAGATTAACCTTAAAAATCAAGGAAATTCTGCAGGTATTTGTCCTTTTTCTCATAATCCAGTGGAAAGATTTCGGTATAAAATTATAGAGGGATTCTTGAAGTATTTTGGATTAATTGGGAATTAATTTAGGATTTTTCACCGCATATTTATTTTTTGGGGTTTAGTAAAAGATTAGAATGTGAAAAAAATCATTGAAAAATGAAGAAAGAAGCCAAAATTCACAATTCCATATGGAAATTATTAGCTGTTTGCTAACTTTTTGATGAATGATAGTTTTTGCTATTTGTTATCAAGTAATAATTGATAAATAAATGATATAATCGACTAATTCTTCTTCAAATTCACTTTTAATGCCAGGAAGAAGATTTTTGAATATACCTCGTTGTCTTAGAAATAAAATGGCGTTAAGTGCTATGTATAAGCATTGCACTCACGCATTATTTCTTAGGTAAATATTTCTGAGAAACAAAGTGGTTTAAGTGCGATGTTTCTACATAGCTATTCAAGCCATTTTGTTTCTAAGATAATGACAATTTTTGTGTGGTTTTTTCTTTCCAAACACTGAACTACTCAATTGTCTTTTGACCATACCACCTTGATCATCAGCTTTATTTTCCAACAATTGACTAACCAACAATCACGATTTTTCAAGACTTTTGTGAATTTATTAAAAAAGTTTTCCATTCACGAAATTTCCTCGGGAAAATTATATATCACGAGTTTGCCCTTGAAAAATACTTTTCAAGCCCACTATTCGAACAGCTTGAATTCTCCAGTGGCCCTTGCCTATCTTGAGACTCGTTTAAAAAACCCTTGGAATAAAAAAAAAAAAGCAAAAAAGAAATAAGAAGAGAGGAGTCTTGAGAACCTCGTGAAACGAGTTTTGGTGGTAGACCCACCGGTGCTAAGAAGCCGTTTGGTTCGCCACGAATTTTGCAACTCGTGACATGAATTCGAATCAGTTTGGGAACACATTAAAAAGTCACCGTTTGAAATCTACGATTTAGAAGTAAAGAAGAAAGGAAAAAAGAACGGGGAGTTGGGGGGGGAGAAAAAGTGGTGATCGTTTGAAAGTTGGTTTTATTGAGTTTTTTGGTAGATTTTTCTTGTGGTTTGCGTTTTAAAATCATTTTATTATTCGAGTGAGGCCCTCTCTTCTCGTGCATTCTCCTTCGGTTGCTCGTTCCCATTGGCAAAACGCCTCGATAATGGGCACATGGCCTCTCAACCGGTTTTTTTTTCGCCTTTTTTCTGATACTAATCCTCTTGTTTCTCTTTCATTTTCGGAATGTATTTGATTATAAAATATTTTTCAATGGTTAATACCTAACGCACTTAATTCTAAACTTTATTGGCCTTTTCTTTCGAGCCTAATTCTCGGGTATTTTATGCATTTATTCACTCACGCGATTAGCGGCATTCCACGGAAATTGTGTTTACCCAAAATTGAAATGATGAATAATGTAAATTAGGAGTATTCATGTGGTTTTTTTTTTTCGGAAGAATTTATTATTCCGCGTGTAGTTAAATGTTACGTAAATGAATTGTGTTATTTGGGGAAACGGGAATTTCGGATTTTACGTAATGAAAATTGACTGGAATTTGGGGAGGAATTATTTGAAATTGGATGTTTCGGATAATTGTATTGGAAAGGTGAAGTTAGCATGGGTCATGATTGATTACTCGGATTTGTTCCTCGAAAATTCGATGATTTCGAACAGGAATTGAGGAAATTTATTTCATTTCTTTTGACCGATTCAATTTTTGGTAAACATGTAGAATATTGCCTATCCGAAAATTTAGATAATGATTAAAGTCAAATCTTTGGAAAAAAATTCCTATACTTTCCTTCTAATTTTTGACCAAGATATATCACATCATTTTCGCCGCCTCCCTTCCTGAGGCAAATTCAATTTCATTTTAAATTAATTTTTATTTTGAGCTCCATTATACACAATTGCCCGATTTTTCTAAAAATATATCCGGTTTCAATCGTTTCAGTGGGAAAAGTCTGAATGGAAGGGGAAAATGAGATCATTTGCCATCAATTTTGAGGATCTTCTTCAATTTATAGTGATTCTCAACATTTTTATAACTCATTTGATGAAAATCAGTTTTTTAAATCATAACTACTTCAAAATTAATCAAAAATTGATGCAGACCCACGTAAATTGATGACGAATGATCCCATCTTCCACTTTTTTCTTCGAATTTTTAGACTAAGATCAATGGAACTGGAAATTTCTTCTGGACAATGCTTTTTTCCAAAAATAAAATAGGTTTAATTCTCAATTCACGCTAAAAATGATTAAATTATTGAAGAATCTTCAAAAATTAATTCTAACACATATTTTTCATGTGAAATTTCTTCAATATTCCAATGATATCATTGAAAAATTTCTATTTTTAACGATTTCATTGAAAATCAATTTTACTCCACTTTTCCTCACATAATTCCTCTTCTGAATGAAAATCGTTGGATTATTGTAATCATGTGTTCTTTATATTTGCAAAAAAAACATTCTACAATACGTGAAACTCAGCGCCATTGTCACACCGCGTTAAGAAAATAACTGAATGAGCAAAAATAAACATTCATTAACACCGAAAATACGTGACTGTTGGAGGCCAAGGTGAAGGCCTCACAATGCGTGACTTCATTACTTTTATGAATTCATTGGTAAGCCAGTGATGAACTTTAGATTGATAAAGAAGTGGGTGGGGATTTGATGGCTTAACTGTCTCGTCATCAACCATTTCTCGATTCCCTCAAGTGGTAAATCAAATTGAAAAAACAAAAAAAAAAAATTATTGTGTACGATTGAATTACATTACTAATCTCCTATCACATGCATGAGATAGAGAGAGAGGCAAATAATTACGACTACCTTCTAATTAAAATTTCTCAATAACTAAACGGTGAATTGAATATTGAACATTTTTTTCTTCTATTATTTAGTTGAAATACTGTTCCCTTCGCCAATTGTTTTTAAATAATGGGTCAACTGTGTGGTTTTTTAGTGATTTCGTTATTTCTATCTGATTTAAGGCGTTTCATTTTCCCTCACCGCTACTTTTCGTAACTTTGATAATTCATAAAAAAAAATTCTGAAAAATGTAAAAAATATCATCTTTGATGCGGCATCAAAAGAATAAGGGATGAACCGTACTCAAGTTCGATGGAATGCTGCCCTTAACCTAAAAACCACTATTTGCCTCTGTATTACCGAGCGATTACACAATACACCACCAGATTTTACCCACCAAAAACTTACAATATTTCATTCATAATTCTCCCTTTTTTCGCTCTTATGTCATCGACACCCTTCCTCTCAAGCCTCAAAGGTTTCTCTCCGTATTATTGCCATCAGAACTGCCATGTTATTCACATAATACACCTAAAAGCTCCTGTATTTCCCTCTGAATCCCTCCAAGTACCTCTAAAACCCTGTCACTATTACATGTATCTAATTTTTTTTCTCCCATTCTTATCTTGTTACAGTCAGAGCTGCGGTGCCAACGGCATCTTCTCTCGTCGTCTGGACTTCAGTGCTTTCAACAGTCTACCCAAGACCAAGCTCAATTCCTATCATATCAAGGTAAAAAAAAAAAATACATTCACCTCCATTCTCCATCGTTGAGAGTAAAAATATTCTATGCATTTGGATGGATCTCCTTTTTTTTCTATTTTCCTCGTGAATGAAAGTGGAGAAGAGAAAAATTGGAAGGGGTAGTATAGTAGCAAAAAGAACCCAGGAAAGGCATCCAAATGTATCCATCCAATTCCTGATACCGTGGATCTGTAGTGAAGCATGAAGGAGGGTGAAAAGCCTCGAACATCCGTGCAAAATCAGCCAAGCAAGAGAAATCTCTTCTTTTTTTTTTCCCTCAATTCCAAGTTTCACTGCCTTTCTGTCACCACCCCCTACACCCACCCTCCTAACTATATGGATAACTTCACGTGTCTATTTTACATGAACGTATATCAGGAGAAAACGTTGAATACATCAACGGACAACGGTCTCCAACTCCCCCTAGTATTTTTTCTTCTCTTGCTGTTTTCTTTTTCCTTTTCTGACGTGATCTCATTTCTCGTGAATTCGAAAATGCAGAGGTTTGCTTTTTTTGGCTGAGGAAATAACTATCCCGTGATTTTTTACGTTTTTCCACTAGGGAACGTTAGCAATTTGAATAATTCACATTTCATTTGCATTAAATTAAATTCATCGATTTTTAAAAGAATTCCAGTTTTTCTTTTTTTTTTTTAGTAAAAGGCATTCATTTATGATGATTAATTTAAAGTCTCATGGGAGATTGGGAGATTCTGAACGAAAAATACTAGATGATTGTCCATTCACGATGTTTCGCTTATTATTTGAGCTTTTTCAAGCTCCGGAGGAATTTTTTATTTTTTTTTTTTGCTTTTTTCCAAGTGATTTCTGGGATAAGAGAAACTTTTCCAAGTCTCTTGAGATTCTAGAAGTGAGTGACTGTATCTGACCGAATGAATCGAAATTGAATCGCACACACTACGTCTCGATACAATAAATACCACTCCACTCATCCCCTCCTCTTTAGTTTATCTCTTCTGTAGATACCCCTTTTTTTAGATGGAAATGGAGAGATAGCGTGACTCGTGATCGTAAGTCTCTGAGCTTTCGAGTCACGTCTTTCTGCTTCTTTTTGCACTTATGTTGGTGAGGAGTGGCTATTGAGTATCAGGAGTGGGCCAGAGATAGGTGAATCACATTGTGTGGGTTTGTTATAGTGAGTGAGGATGACTTCAAACCACTCTGTCTATGAATGTCGTAAAAGTCATTGGGATTCTATAAATTCTTGGGTTTAAATACCGATTCAGTTGCATGAGGTTACGGAAAGTCGTTGATTATTTTTGAAGAGTCGGGAAAAGAGGGGAAATAAAAAGCGCAGATGGTTGTGGTTGGTCGCAAATGAAAGCTGAGACTTTTTTACCCTTAATTTCACATAAATCGAATGGATTTTCATTAGAAACTAAGAAAGACACACTTAATTTTGTAGAAATCAATATTTTACCTATCTTTGCCGCTTCTTGTCGGAAATCGATTCGATTTATATGAAATTTGAGGTAGAAAAATCTCAGCTTTCATTTGGAATCGATTGCAATACGCTAATTCAGTCAGAATCAGAGGTATCCGCATAAGAAACCAGGAAAATACCGGAACTTCAGATTTTCCAATTCAATTAATTGCTTATATCGTCCACAAAGTAATTCGATCCCCATTGAGCATCTTCAGGACTTTACAAGCATCCACCATAATTGAATTTTGGCTTCAAGACACAACTTAAAGCCGGAAGTTTGCATTTAACAGGTTTGCCAATGCACCGATAACCGCAAGTAATTGAAATATATCAGCGACACGAAAAAACTCGAGAAGTACCTCGATTTACTTAATGGAAAATATGTAAATTCCCCAACAAACTTCCGTGAGAACTGAATTCTCTCGGGTTTTCAGTGCATAACCAGTTTAATTGGGAAACTCCATTAGTGCTCAGTGAGACGCGAGCTTTAAAAATTAATCGATAACTCGAGGCACAAGAAAATGAAAAAAAAAAAGAAACTGAATTGATAATTCGATTTCACTCGATTCTCTATCTCTCTTGTAATTGGAAAACCATCTTGTCATTTCTCTGGATTTTTTTTTCTGCGAGAAAATCAAAGTCAATTCACCTTAAATCGTAAAATTGATTAATTGAGAGAGGAAGAGAATAAAATACCAATAATATTATTTCCTCGTGACGTATAACTCGTTAAATGTCATTACTCCGAGTACATTCGCCTTGCGTAATTTTCCATGATTCAACTGACGAGAAAAAAAAAAGAGGAAAACTTGAAGGCATAAAGAAACTTGTTTATGTGGGAATCTTCGTAAGTATGCAATGCGTAAAAAAGGACAAGTTGATTTTTTTCTGGTGATTTTTTTGTGAATATTCTTGGAAACTGAAGGAGATACGCCTTTTTTTGCACTCGTCCATTTTTGTAGCTCCTGAAATTCTCTACAAAAAGAATTAGTGCAAAAAAAGACCGTAGCTCCATTATTTTCTGAGATGTTTGCCAAGAAAGATCGGCAAAAAAAGGCTATGAAATTTTCCGAAAAATTCATTTTATTTCCCCACCAATTTTTTTTTTTTTTAGATATATCTCGGAATCCAAGCGAGATGGAGCAATTTCCATAATGACCTTTTTTTTGTAGCTCCAATTTTCCTCTACAAAAAAAATCACTACACAAGCTGCTCTATCTCGCTTAGATCCCGAGATATCCTCAAAAAACTGATGATGAAATGAAATCGATTTGTCTGAGAACTTCATGAAAAAAAAATCAATTTATCCTGTTTTACCTCTTCGCTACTGAATCCTCATATCGATAATCAAAAAGAAACCACCGAATTGTGGTGATTCTCATCGCAAACGTCCCCAACTCCTTTTGAAATCCACCAAATCTCAGAAACACGAGCTTTCCAGTGATATCCAACAAAGAAACTCTAGTTCACACTCGACAAAGAGAAAAAATTAGGCGAGCAGCTCCATTTAATCACTCGATAAACCTACAATATTGCAGCGAAAGCTCACTCGATTCCAGCAACGAAGGAGTTTACGATAAGAATTCACTTCTCACCCCACCTACACAACAGGCATAAAGAACCTTGTTTATTTATTTTTATTTATACTAGACATCTTTTCTCGTTTCTCCTTTTCTCTCTCTCTCTCTTTTTCTGTGTGACATGTTTTTTTCCTTCTCCTTCCTTCTTTCCTTCTACTTCTCGCCTCAATTTCACCCTCGAGGATATGAGGGTCGAAAATGTGTACTCCACACGCGGGGGCCGGACTATGGCGCCCTTGAAATTCATCCTTGAACTGGGATAAGAGACTCGCGTCTCGCCCTCCCGACACCGAGACCTACCACAACCAGATCGATACAAGGTAGGCACGTAGACGGTAGTCGTTGGTTTTTCCCAACCACTCACTTAACGATTTTTTCCGGTTAAACGCTCGCTGACTAAGCGCCTAAACGATATCTACATCAATTTTCTTCCGTGTTCTAAAAAAAAACAAACGCGCAGTTAGGGATGACGTAATACTCGAGTCACATGACCGTAAGAGTTGAGTTGAGTTGATTCACAGTAGTAAAGTCGATTTATTTGAATTTTTCATGGAAAGTCAATTTTATTGCTTGAATTGCTCTATCTCGCTTAGATTCCGAGATATTCTTGCTGGAGAAGGGGACATTGCGAAATTTGGTCAAACTTTGATGTTCGATATCGAAATCCTGCAGGACATGTCACACTGCGATTTCATTGGTTGATCGGGAAATCTACGAGTTGCGAGGAATATTCAAAAGAAACGAATATTGTGGGTGGATCATGTGTGTCTGTTAGAAAGGACAATTTTTCATGAGTTTTTAATGATTCGTGATTTGATTTTTTGGGTGAGATATTTATTAAATACTCTATTATAATAATAACGATTTCGAAATTGAGAAAAATCATGTTTGATTATCCATGAGATTTTCATGAGAAATGAGAAATAAATTCTCATGTAACCACGACAAAATCAGAGCTATCCTCTCGCAGTACATTTGAGGTTCAGTTACCTAAACGCAGATGAACGAAAAATGAATGTTTCGTATCAAAATATCGTGCATACATTGAGAAAAAAAATCACTTGTGCCTAAAAAAAATCTTGTCAAATTAAAAGACGAAATTTAACGCCAATCAGAATTTTACTTATTAATATAATTTATGTTTTATGGAATAATGTTGAAATGGTTCCACAATATGCAACGGATTCCTATAATGCGTTTAGTACTGACGAAAAATAGAGAAGGTTTCTGCCCAATTCAGTTTATTTCGTGTAAACAGATTTTTTAACGATTATTAAGTTTTCTTCTGGTCAATAAGCTTTCTTCTAGTCAAATTATTCGGTTTTGGTACAAGACAATTTTTTCACTCAGTATAATATTTTGCATTTCTCCCCATCAATAGAAACAATTATTTATGATTTAAAAAGAAAATTTTTCTTTTCAATTTCGAAAAATGATGACGCATGAAAACATGCATAATATTAATAACATGCATAATATTAGTTTGCTTGAAGTCGTTAATCGGTGCCTATCATGATCTACATTTCATCATAATTATTCCCCACCCCTTCTCAAAGTCTAACAAATCTCAAAAACACAAGCTTTCCAATCATTCCCAACAAAGAAACTCTAATTCGCCTTTTCAAACAAAATGTACACTTGAAATAACGTAATTCACGAGTCACACGACCCTGAAAAATCGACTTGATTTACAGTCGTAAAATACATCTGTTCGAATTTTTCACAGAAAACCCAATTTCCTCTGTCATTAATCCTCGAATTCACGATAAATTAACGGGGAATAATTTGTCCCCACACGAATTATCCACTTGAAAACCATTGGAAGAGCCTCTCGGAAAACATTACGACCCTTTTGTGTATGTCTATGTGTGCGTGTATGTTATTCTACTCTAATAAAAAAAAAGAGCAAAAAAAATCGTTCTCGTATTTTCACAAGGGCAGAGATTACAGAGACTAGTAATTGATTGCCAGTGATAGGGGCCGTCTTTTCTCTCGTCTCTTCCCTGACAAATCGTTGTCTCACCAAAGAATTCGGGCTATGCGAAAATGAGAAAAACGAGAATAGACACTAGGGAAAGGTGGTGGGGGAGGGGGAGGGGTGAAAGGGCGGTGGAGAGATATTTGCAATAAAAAACAAAGAATGAGAAAGTAATAAACGAGGAGCTAAGATTTTTGGCGTTTCGTAATCATAGGAGGACTCTTTCTTTTTCGATCGAGAGTCAATGCTTGAAGGAGAGAACAAAGACCTCGACAATTTTTTTTTGCTCCCCCAATTCCAGGGGGAGACGGGAAAATAAATGAAAGAAAAGATACGTCAACTTTTGATGCAGCCGGAACTTCCGTTTCCATAAGCGAGAAGAGAAAAGACACTGGAGCTTGGGAAAGAGAGAGAGAGATGAAAATAAATTGAAGTCTCTTATGGGTTTCTCTCTCACCCCCTTTAGTATTTCCCCTTACGCCCTCAAAAAAAGTTGCAGAAACTTCTTCTTCTTCTTTGTCTCTGGTTTTTCTCAGGCTATGGAGGATTAGGAGTGAGAATTGAGGAATGAGCATGCCTGCAAACCACTCTGTCTATGAATATCGTAAAAATTATTGGAATTTTATGAATTCTTGGATTTAAATACCGATTTAGTCGCACGAGGTTACGGAAATCGTTGATTATTTTTTGGAGAGGCGGTAAAAGAGGGGAAATGAAAAGCGCAGAGGGTTGTGGCTGCTTGCAAATGAAATCTGAGACTTTTTTACCCTTAATTTCACATAAATCCAATGGATTTTCATTGAAAATTAAGAGAGATTCACTTAATTTTGTAAAAATCAACATTTTGCCTATTTTCGCTGCTTCTCGTCGAAAAACGATTCGATTTATATGAAATTTGGGGTAAAAAAATCTCAGCTTTCATTTGGAATCAACTACAACACGCTGAGACAATCAGAACCAGAGATATCCACATAAAAATGCAGAAAAACTTGAGATTTTAGGAAAATCGAAGTGAATGAAAGAAAAAAAATATGTCCACTTTTCTGCAGCAGGAACTTCTGTTTCTATAAGCGAAAAAAGAAGAGATCCTAAAGAAGCTTGAGAGAAAGATGCAAAGAAATTGAAGTCTTTTACGGGTTTCTTACACCCCCCCCCCCCCTTTGTATTTTTCCCCTCAACGCCCTCAAAAAAAAACTCGCAGAAACTTCTCTTTCTCGGGTCTTTCTGAAGGCTTCACTTCCCCTCCCCCTCTCCTCCCTCCCAACTTCACATCCAAAAGTCCAACAACTTCTCAGGCTAAACTTTTAATACTTTGTGTTTCACTTTATTCTCTTCTTTGTATAAATTTCACTTTTATCGTGAATTCTTTATTATTACACGTGTTTACATGCGTTTTTCGTCCTTTTTTTTGTTCTCTTACGTACACCAATGTGACAGGTAGATGAAGTCCCTCATTTTCAGAGGCCATTCCACCCAACGATTCCTCTTTTTTTCACTCCGGCGACACATAAATCCTCGATTTTTTCTCATTTCTCTATCGTCCTTTTTTTTTTCTTTTTTTACTCTCGCCGAACTCTCTTTATCCATGAAAATTCTTGAGATTTTGCGGGCGTTCAACTAGATGAGAGAGGAGGTTACAACCTCCCCCCTCCCTCTTCCACTGAGCCATTCAGGAAAATGGAAATAAAATCCCGTTATGGAAATGGTCGGTTCAGACGCTGGTAATTTTGTACGCTTTTCTTACCATTTTCCTCTTCTATACAGTTCTTACGTCGAATCACTTTCGCCAAAGTTTACCTGTGCATCGATAAAATAAATTGAATTAAGAATCTCCTGAATTTTTTGGATTTTTCGCAGTAGAATATTTCAGGAACTAATAATGTCGATAATTTAAAAACCCATTAAAAAATGCGGACAAAAAAGGCGTATTTCTATTAGTTTTCAACATATTCGAGAGAAAAAGTGGTTTTCTGTACCAAAAAAAAAGAGGAAAAAAAATCGAAAGTGATGAAAAAACAATTCGACTTGGAAATGAAAAAAAAAATCGGAATATTCAACGAAAACAAAAGGCCAGAGTCGTCAATAATTTTTCGTGTGTCTCTCCTGCAATTTATTCGTGCATTGTCGATGAGGCTAAATTGTATGGGTGGAAAAAAAGGGGAGAGTTGGGGCCAGACACTGAAGAGTTAACTGTGCCGCGTGTCGTCGCCCGATAAACGAACTCTCTGACGCTACACTGCAAGAGGGATTGAAAAATGAAAATAAAATTGAAAAAAAAAAAAAAATTGGGGAGAAAAGCGAAGTGGCAAGAGGAGAGTAACTATTTTCCCTGTCCATCCGTGAACGTGCCCGCAGACCGGACACGATGAGAGGCTTCGGATTTACGAGACCCGAGGCGACTAGTCAGTGCTTTAATCTTTTTATTACTCTCCCGCCCGTTTTTTTCTTTCATTTATCCCCCTTTTTTTCTGCAACCTGTCATTTGCAATTCTTAAACGGTCAGGTTGATGTGGGAATCTTGGTGAGGATGAGATGCGCCAATTTTCGAGATGAATCTAGTAGCAAAGAAATAATGAAAGAGGACAAGTCTCTTTTTTCCTGGTAATTGTTTGTGAATATCTTGGGAACTAATGGAGATACGCCCTTTTTTGCCGCAATCCATTTGTGTAGCTCTTGAAATTGCCTATGAAAAAGGATTAGTGCAAGAAAGAGCAGTAGCTCCATTATTTTCTGAGATATCTGCAAAGAAAGATCGGCGAAAAAATCATGAAATTTTCCAACAAATTCATTTTATTTTCCCACCAGTTTCTTTTTTGGAAATATCTCGGAATCCAAGCGAGATAGAGAAATTTTCACGATGACCTTTTTCGTAGCTCTGATTTTCCTCTACAAAAAAGGTCACTACACAAATTGCTCTATCTCGCTTAGATCCCGAGATATCCTTAAAAAACTGATGATGAAATAGAATTGATTTGTCTGAGGACTTCATAGTCGTAACAAAAATCGATTTATCGTGTTTTTCCTCGTCGCTACTGAATCCTCATATCGATAATCGAAAGAAACCACCGGATTGTGGTGATTTTCATCGTAAACGTCCCCGACTCCTTTACAAATCCACCAAATCTCAGGAACACGTGCTTTTTCAGTGATATCCAACAAAGAAACTCTAGTTCACACTCGACAAAGAGAAAAAATTAGGCGAGCAGCCCCATTAAATCACTCGATAAATCTACAATATTGCAGCGAACACTCACTCGATTTCAGCAACAAAGGAGTTTACGATAAAAATTTACTTCTCACCCCAACAAAACGACAAAAGTATTAAAAAAAGAAAGGAAAAAAAGAAAGAGGGTAAAAAGACATATATATACAGTTCGCATTTGGTGAAATCGTCATGGGTGGTGGTATTCTAGTGGATGAATCGATTTATCCGTTCCGGTTGGAGACGCGGTTCCTATTTTTCCCATATAAATGCAGGAGGGCGTAAGGGCCAGAATAGGAGAAGAAGAGAGTCTGGTTAGGAAGACGTGGAGGTTTTTGGCGAGATTTATTAGGCTATTATTGGACTGCGGTACTCGACGTTACCCAGGGATACTTGTGTACCCGTAGTTTTACATGAGAGAAGGGAAAATGGAGAAAGACCCCTAGCCACCCAACGGGCGGTCTGCAGGTCGTACGTCACCCATGCCCATCTATGCTCGCGAAAAATCTCCCCAGAAAGGAGAAAAAAAAAAGAAAGAAAGGAAACAAAAAAAGGGGACGAAGAAGTCGATGAAAAAAATGTTCTCATAATTTCAATTGGTTTAACCGTGAGAAAATGTATTTATGCCCATTTAATTCACTGGGGACAAGAGATTTATTGACTCGACTATTTGAAATTAAATTTATTCACAATCAACTGAGTGAACATTAAAATGATTTACTGAGGTATTATTCAATATTTTTTTGTTTGAATTTATGACGTGAAGAGGATGAATTAAAAAAAAAGGACCTTTTACTCATTTTATTCGCCTTATTTTCTACGAAAATATCTCATTTTGGGGATGATACTGGAAAATTTTCAAGTATCTGTAACAAATTTTTTTGCACGAGTTTCATGCACACTAGAGACTTCTGTAAATTTTTCTTCTCTTGAACTGTTCTTTGTCTCGGGAATGGAGCATCACGCTTATACTAAAGAAACAGAAGCTGCCAAGAGGATAAAACACTTGTCTTACACCTCCTCCAGACACAGAATTTTCCACTTACAAAAGGGGAAAATGCAGTGATAAAAAATGTAACTAAAGCGCGGAAGACCGGAAAAATTTGGAAAAATTACTCAATAATGGAGATCCATCGACTTATTTTCCTGATTTTTTTCAGAATTTTTCAAGAAGTCCTTCACTCCAAAAAAAATCCTGTAAAAGCAAATTGTGCATTAGCTCGGTATTTCAAATCCGTCCTCTTTCCTTGAAAAATCCAGTGATAAAAGATATAAATAACGCGCAGAAGATCGAAAAATTCAGAAAAAATTACCCAATAAAGTAGACATATTGCAGCATCTTCTCAATTTTTTCTAGAATTTTTCAAAAAGTCCGTCACCCCGAAAAAAAATCTTGTACAAGCAAATTGTGCATTAACTCGGTATTTCAAATCTGCCCTCTATCCTCCGATATTTAGGGGGTGAAAGTGACTAAAAGCTCTAAGTAAATTCACTTTCCAGTTCATTAGAAATTTGTTCGTCTTAATTCACTTAAATCCGCTTTTTTCTCACCCCCATTCCATGTTTACGGAAGCTTTTATCGTCCACGCTCCCGTCCGAGACGCATCTGTTAAGACAAAAAAAAAAGCGAAGGCAAAAAAGGATCCTTTTATCGGATTTGCAGAGTCCCTTTACATTTTTCGTAGCATTTGCTCTCTCGTCTCTGGAAATCTGCTTTAGCTTTCAGCGCACCTCTTTCCACCCACTCCTACTTTCGCCCTCCCCCACCCTTTCCCTTTATTCTTTATTTTCCACTCTTGAGCTGGAAAAAATAGCGAATGGATTTATTCTTTTGACACCCACTCGATCATTGAAATTCTGATGCGTTTCACAGTTGTTCGAGAATAAAAAAAGCCACATCCCAGACGAATCGCCATTAAATAAATAACATCAACTCTTTCTCAATAGCAAGGATCGTTTCTCTCACGGCGAAGTGCTCCTTCAACCGTTGTCATTCTCACTAACCAAACGTTTGCCTTTTTTATTAAGCTTCTTTTCTCCTCTTTTTTTTTTCCTCACGTCACTCATGACACAAGACAGGATAAATCGAGGGACCTTGTTCATCGCAAATTGTTCTGGCTTTTTACTTTTTTTTTTTGCTGCAATTATTCATACTCTTCAATACAGACACAGACACTGTCAGAATTCATCGGGGATAGATGAAGGGTTATTTATTCAATTGATTGAGCGTTGAGAATTCGAATAAAACTCGCCAATTGCAACTTCAACCAAACCAATATTTATGCATGTTTTCATGCTTCATCATTTTTCAAAATTAGCAAGGAAATTTTTCTGTTTAATTATGAATGATTGTTTCTGTTAATGGGGAGAAATGCAACATATTATGCACAATATTTTGATACAAAACATTTATTCTATGCTATTATTATTGTCGTTTATGATGACAGATAATTAATTTGAAGGTTAATTGGGATATTGCATCATTAAATAAATATTCGAAGTCAATCTTTACATTTTATGTTCTAAACTGGCGAAGTTTCGCTCCTGATTAGGGGCTTCTTCAGGCTCTTTAGATTAATGTTAATTGTCATAATGATATTAAACTTAAAAACATGTTCCGTATTTCAACACTTCCCATTACTATTTTAACGATATAACATTTAATGAAACACTAAACAAATTGATAAACTCAAATGACGCATACAATGATAAAAATACGAGACTGATGAGACTTATTTTATTCTTATCTGCATTTATCTCTGATTTTTTCGTGGTTACATGTAAATTTCTTTCTCATTTCTCATGAAAATCTCATGGATAATCAAACACGATTTTTCTCTGTTTCAAAATCGATATCATTAAAATAGATATTTGATAAAAATCTCACCTGAAAAATCAAATCACGAATTATTAATAACTCATGCGAAATTGTTCTTTCTAACAGACATAAATGACCCACCCACAATATTTGATTCTTTTGAATATCTCGCACAACTCGTGGATCCCCGATCAACCAATGAAATTTCTCCGTGACAGGATCTCGATATCGATCATCAAAGTTTAACCCAATCTCGCAATGTCTGTTTTTTCAGAAAGCATCATTCCTCCAAAATGAAGGTAGACCAGACGAAGATAATGTAAATTCTCAAACTTAACATTTTAATGAAATAGTTCAGTTAACCCACCGTCCTGGGGCGCTGAATGTCAAGGACAAGGGCGCGGGGCCATTGGTGTGTGCACGAGAACGCCCGGGGGTCGACTACCCACAAACTCCCAGAGTCTCTAATGATCGATATACGAAGTACGTTCAATCCCACTAACCTGTCCATTGAATTCACTCAAATTCTTCAATTTATCAAAGTTCAATAATTTCACCTCTTTTCTTTTCCACTCCATCTCTATATTTTTCCATAGCTTCTTCTTCCCTTTTCTCTTTCATTTTCTTCATATTCCCTTGAAGAACTCAGAATGAAAAAGAAAGGAAAAAAAATCATAAATGGAGAGCATTTCATAGAGCCCTGGGTATTGACGCAGAAATGAAAGCCTCGGTTGAGATGTTTTTGAAGGGGTTGTATGTGCTGAACAAGTTGGGTGGTTTTTCGACCCTGGAATATCATATGTATGTGTATGTATGTGTTTTTGCGCAACTATGTTCACGAAATGGGGATGCAACGGCTGCTGCAGGCAGATTGCAAGCCTCTACACATTTCTCCCCCTCGTTTTCGTGATATACGCAGTTAGATTGTACAACGCAGTTGATGAAAATTAAAGGGCAAGGCGATTTTTATCTTTGAAACACGCAAATATAACTCCTGTACAAAAGCTCTATTTTGATCATAAAGAAGTGCAGAAGCAGCTTCTTTATTTTTCCAATACGTAAACGGAAGTTTTACAATATATAAATAAAACATTCCTCCTTTTTACAGCATTTTTTAACCCAACTTTTACAGTCACTTAAAGCACACCCATAAACTCAGCTATTAAAGCGAAAAGTTAAGGACGAAAAAGAAAAGGTCATAAAAAAAAAAGGAACCATGTCCATTTCGAACATTTGAACCTTTACGTAACACAGAATGGGTGGAGTTCTGTCCAGGCATCCAGGTAGTAGCATAGCCCAAGGAATTCTATGTTCAATCTTGTGTCTGTTGAAGAAACTTTTCCAACCTTCAAACAGATAAAAGACACATAGGCCCATACATCAAACTGCCTACTATCTCTTCTTATTCCCCTGATCCAATCTCAATTTTCTATCGAGCAAAAAAAAATGGAGAAAAAGAAAGGGCAAAATAACTGAGATGCTTGGAGCCATCAATTTCTGCTACGAAATAAGACTGATAGTTTCTGCAAACTCTCATCAACCACGATTCTTTTTTCGAAGAAATGTTCTAGTACGCAATGAATCATCCAACATCATCATTATTCCCATGAGTGATAGACACAATTTGAAGCATTATAAACTCTCAGCTTTAAGTCGCCAAAGGTACATGGATGAAGCGAAGAAGAAGGGGGTCTAGGCACCTCGGACGAAGCTATAGTCATGGGTGGAAAAGAGGGGGAGGAAGGCCTTCAAATAGAGGACCTAGAAGAGGGCGAATAAGGGGTAAAACGGTGCTGGAGGGAATCAATGGCGCAGCTGACGAGGGCAGCTTTCTGTACTAGGTGTTTTTGCGCATGTGCGCAGACAATTCTATCGACCGTTGTCGGCTGCTGCTGCTGCCGCTGCAGTACAGACACAGCCTACCCCTTCCTTCCGTGCAGACACACAATTCGCCTCGTGTTGGAGACCCCTGTGTGTGTCTTCCTCCCTCGT
The DNA here is from genome assembly GCA_963921955.1 of Aleiodes alternator. NCBI lineage: Eukaryota > Metazoa > Arthropoda > Insecta > Hymenoptera > Braconidae > Aleiodes > Aleiodes alternator. The sequence goes on along the minus strand of OY998099.1, from coordinate 4,821,637 downwards.
ATATATTTCCCCTCTTCTTCATACAAAATTTGCCCTCCCTCTCTTTATACAGAGAGAAAAGAGTCCAGACCGCGGCGCATCGAGTGAGGCAGACTTGTGGGGGGGAGGGGGTGTTGCCCGAGACACTGCAACGACCCTGCGCCACGGCCTTGACTCTTCGTCTTTTCACTTTTCTGTTCAGAGAAGGACCTTTTCCTTTCGTCTGGTTCTCTCCCCCGGAAAAATCACGTTTCTTTTGGAATTCATGGTGAATTAAATTCCTTGGGTGATTTTAGGACGGGGGGAATTTTGCAAGGACGTGTGTGCAAGATCCTCGGGAGAGTTAACGACGTTCAGGATTTCCGCAGGGTCATCGTCAGGGAATAACGACGAAACGTGGCAGGACTAGGCGATTGAGGGAAAAGAGCCTTCGTAGTCCTTGGAACGAGAGAAGAGGACCGACTGGGTAAAACTGGGAGACTCGATTGAGGATTCCCCTCGTACATTGGCGGTCAGGGGACTCTCCAGGCGACTTACAGGGGTTCGCACTAACGATGAGTTTCAAGCATCTCTTGCTCATTCTGTCCATCCCTTTTCCTGTTGGAGTGTTACACACTCACACTGTCAATGTAATAATCGTAGAATTTCGGATAATACGGAGGATTTTTGGTCTCTATGTTCTCGGCAATTTGGCATCTTTTGTCGAGTCAATTGTCCGGTTGGAGACTATTTTGCCGTAATCATCGCAATTGTTGGGATTTAATGCCTTATTTTTTTGATGGTGTAGCAAAGATGATGTTTTTTTCTTATTTTTTTGAAGTTTTTCATAATTTTTGTCCGTGCAGTTTATGAGATATGAGTTATTAAGTGAGGATGAAATGCCCTAAATCGGACAGAAATAACGAAATTACTAAAAATCCACACGGTTGATCCATTATTTGAAAACAATTGGTGAAGAAAACAGCATTTCAACTAAATAATAGAAGAAAAAAATATTCAATTCACCGTATAGTCATTGAGAAATTTCAATTAGAAGGTAGTCGTAACTATTTGCCTCTCTCTCTATCACATGCATATGATAGGAGATTAGTAATGTAAAAAAAATTCGAAAAACAAACAAAAATTATATTCTTAAGCTGAAGATATGACTTTCGAATAGTTTAATCACTTTTTCCAGCAAATTGAATCACATTTTTCCGAATTATCAGCAATTAATTGGAAAATAACCTACAAATCCTCATGTTTCCTGTTTTATCGACCATACTCCGCGATACTACCTTAAGGAAATATCCTAAATTACTTGCCATTAAAAACAAATACTCTTTTTTTTCTTACATTCAAAGTTCATTGACAAGTCAAATTACCAGACAAATTATGTAATTCAGTTTGAAATACTGCGTCAAGTTCACTAGAGTTTGACGAACACTCCCGCACCTCCGGAAGCTATTGTTTTCAGATATATATATATATATATATATATACAACACGTCTCGGGTTGTCACGGACTTGCGGTTGTCTTCCCGAAAAGTTTGACAGTGGGGAACTCTTTGCCTCTTTCCTTCCCCCCTCCTCCTTTTTCTTCTTCTTTCTTCACAAGCAAAAGAAATGGGGGAAAAGAACAAAAGTGAATGCCTCAACGGTTTATCGAAATACATTTAGCCAGGTTTATCAGGTAACATTCTTCGCTTCAGTGCGGTTCATGTCTTCTGGTCCTGGGACTCATTACAAGCACCAACTGATAGGGCGTATTCATTCTCATAAAGCGGATCGTTTGTAGCCATTTATACCCCTCTTTCTCTCTCTCACACCCCTTTCTTCGGTGAATATTAGCCATCAGCCCAAGAGCTTCGTTTTACGACGCCGTCACACTTTTCACTTTTATCTTTGCACCTATTACATGAACTTCATTCTTCTTTATTCACTCTCCTCCATTTCTTCGCGAAAAAAGGGCGAGAGGAGGATTTGGAGGGGCAGGGGATGAGTATTCTAATCTCTGATTTTCGGTGGGAAATTCGGGAATCCCAGGGAGTTTGGAATCAGAATTCCAGGCACGTAGGTTGTACGAGGCTAATTTTCTCGTACGAGGGCAGAAAAATTGGAGGAGGAGGTGGGGGTAAAAGAGGTTGTCAGGGGTGATTCGGAGACATTTTAGTTTTATATTTTTTATATTATGAAAATCACGAACATCGATGGAAATATTTGAGATGGGATTTGTCTGATGATTTCACTGAAAAAATGAGAGAATTTCCGTTCAGAGATATTTGTAAAAATTCATTTTTGAGAATTTTTTGAAAATTTGAGCTATTTAGGAGAAAATACACGAAATTAAAAAATTCACTTTTTTGGGATATTTCCGGTTTTACTGATCGTAGTGGAAACATTTCCAATGGAGATAAATGGTAAGTTCATTTGCCATTGACTTTATGGGATTTCGAAGCGAAAAATAGATTTTTGGGGTGATTACGGATCACTTCATTAAAATCAGCATTTGCCCTGCAAAGACGTTAAAAATCCGTATTTTTACATTCGAAACCCTATAAATCGATGGCAAATGATCTAATCTTTCACCTCCACTCAAAATTTTCGCGCTACGACCAATAGAACCGGAGATGTCCTAAAAAAAAAAAAATTCCCAGAAATCGACGATTTGCACCTAAAAAAGCTCCAATGTCTCAAAAATACAAAAAAATGAATTCCCACACATTCTTTCCTTCTGAAATTTTTTCACTTTCCCAATGAAATCATCCAAAAACGGGTATCTCAAATCCTCCCCTCAAAATCCCCAGCTTTTTCTCTGACCTTAACCCCAAACGGAAAATTGATAATTTCGTGTTAAAAATTAGGCGATAACTCTGATTTCGCATTAATCTGAATTCCATATATCCCTGAACTTCTCCAGCAATTACTTAGTCCCTCCAGTTTGCATAACAAGTAGATAGAACTGTACTACAGACGAGACAGTTGAGGAGGGTGAGAGTGAGGTGAGTGAGGGCTATAGGGTTAGGCCCCAAACAGAGCCGCCCTTCCTCAGAATTACACTACGTGGCATTCGTTACGATTTAAATCGACTCTGGGGCATCTGAATTTCCAGATAGAGTATATACCAGGGGCTTTACAGCAACGTTGAAGAGGCGGGGAAGAGGAGGGCGAGGTAAGGGAATGGGGAGAAAGCAAAATGGAGTGAGTAAAGTTTAACGTAGGCAGCCTGGTAAAAGGGCGCCTGCCAACGTCACGTTGTCTCGTTGCTGCGGTTGGTATAGAAGACAAGAATAGGGTAAAGGGTGTCGAAGACTGGCACAGAGTTACTGCCAGTATAACTTTGTTCTGGCCTATCTAACTCTCTCGCACTCAGTTGTACTACAAATATTCAAAAGTCCCTTCTGGGTCGCCGGAACACTGAGGATGAGGAGGAGGAGTGGAAAGGGATGGTGGGGGACTTTCAGAGGTATTTTCCAGGGGTCTTCACTGATTATTCTCACTTGTGTAGTTCACGGTTAAAGATAAGTGCTATGGTTTTCTGAGGGTAGATGAGAATGATGAGGTGATATGGTAGAAATTATTTTAGGGGCTTTTCAACAATGCATCAGTGAATTTTGATTCTGTTGGAGACAATAGGGGAATGGAAGAAATATTAAAACTTTCGGGGCTTTTAATGTTGAGAAGTTGGGGATATTTGTAGGAATGGCTTGGATAATAAGTGAGATAGCGCAGTTTGAACTTAATTTCTTTTTTTATGGCGAATTTTGAAGGCTACCGAAAAAAAGGGCTCCACAAAATGTTTCATATTTCATTAAATAATGATAAATGTTTTGTATCAAAATATCGTGCATAACATGTTGCATTTCTCCCCGTTAACAGAAACAATCATTCATGATTTGAAAAGAAATATTTCCTTTTTAACTTCAAAAAATGTTGACGCATGAAAACATGCATAAATCCTGTGTCTCAAGTCGCAAATCGCAAGATGCGCGCATCTCTCTCTAGTACTCACAAAAACTAAGAATCCTCAACATTCCCACCCTCCAAAAAAAAGCTTAATTCACTCAATTTTCATACAAATTCTTATAAATGTAAATTATATTCCGAGAAAGCAACGTCCCGGGAAACTCGAGAAATCTTGAAAAACGATGTTGCGCTCGCAGTAGTTAATTCCGGTAGAGGTCCCTGGCGCGTCATCAAGCATGAGGCACACCCCTGGGGCTAACTCGACATAATCGCTGCTATTTTGTCACTTTTACGTGAAAAACAACTGCTCCTAAGTTGCCTCCATGATATCTACACTCTTATCCATCGTGCTATCGCACTTGCCTCTTCATCTTTTCATCAGAGCTGTGAAAAAAAAAAAGGAATCATGATAAAATATTTAAAAAGTTATGAGAAAATATTTAGAATTCACGTGAGGGGAACGTCTCAGGAGTGATGATGAGGGGGAGAGTGAGTGAGATTATTAGAAATTCAATTAGAAACGATTAAGCATCCTCTGGTGCTAACGAACTCCAGTGTAAAACTTTTTGGGTGATACGATGGGGAAAAGCTGACGGTGAAACTTTCATATTATTATTATAATTATTATTAGTTTTTTTTTTTACCGTCTCGGGAGAAATTACAGGGGCTGTGTGTTTACTCAGCTCTCTGGTGCTCCTGCGTATACATTTGGCTCCATGAACAAGACAAATGAATGTCTTAACGCTAATTGACTACGAACTTTTACAAAGTTTCAGCATTTTCACGTTCTCTCTCTTCATTAGCTCGTGATAATTTTGGTAGAAATTTTGTGAAATGAATTTTCTTCTTTTTATTATTATAGAAATTTATTGTAATGGTCAGAGACGTGAAAGCTCGATTTTTTTGGGGCGATATTTTACAGTCTGGAGGCTGGTCGCTTTGTTTTAAAAGGGATTTCGGAAAGTAAGCGAGATAGAGCAATTTTAGCTGAATACTTTTTTGTAGAGAATTTCAAGGGCTAAAAAAAAGGGTTCTTCCAAAATTTCGCTATCTCGCTTAGTTTCCGAAATACTGTGAATAGAAGACTGTGATTCGATTTCTTCAAAATTTCGAGCATTTTTATACTTTTCCTTTTCATTAACTTGTGCTAATGTCTTTGAAAAAATTTGGAAATAACTTTAATTCAATTGCCTCGAGTGCCTCAGCTTCATTATAATGGTCAGAGACCTCGACCTAGGTTCACAAAATTCTATATATATACATACATTTGTGTCCGTGTGGCGATGTTGATAGCATCTTGATTTTTTTCGGCCACGCGAGCAGAGAACTCGGAATGCCCATAAATCCCATTGGCACGAGTCACCAGGTTTCTACCAGTAGTCCTTTTCCCTTTGAAAACATCGTGTTGGAATTCAAACATTCACTGTTATACGACAGTTAATTTATCTCCTTCACTAACATTGTCACTCCTTAATTCATTTATCTTAACTTTTCTTTTTTATTTATCCCTTTTAGCCATTAAATTTCATTCCTTTTACTACGATTATACTCCAAAGTCTCTTTCATTTCCATGGAAAACGACGATTTAATGCAACTATTCCAACATCTGGCCTTTATTATTCACTTGTATTGTCATTAAATTCAGCAATGTATTTAGTTACTTTATAAACTCCAACGTGTGTCAAAGTGAGAGTTTTCGAATGAATTAATGCTGAAATAGCGTGCATATAAACTGTCACACAAAATGGGTGTGCTCTTGGGTATATAGTGTCGAGGACCTTTTCCGAGTTATCCCACCTCCGGTCATCGTACTATGTACAAAATTAGAAGCACACCCACTATATTCATATCACTGTCTAATTCACAATTTTCATATGCACTTTTTTTTATCTCATTTTATCAAATTCCACATTTTTCAATTGAGTAGCGAAAGGCTGAAAAAGGCATATATATGTATCGAAAATAGATGGAGATACGCCCTTTTTACATTGATCTTTTTTGTAAGTCTCGAAATTCGCTACAAAGAAGGATTAGAATGAAAAAGGGTGTATCTCCATCAGTTTGCAAAAAGTGATTTTTCAAAGAAGAGTTTTCTCAATTTTTTTTGTTACTTAAGGATTACGATGGAATTATCAAATTAAACTCTATTTCGACTGGTTTTCGAGATATACTTGAGAAAAAAATTGGAGCGAAAATAAAAATTCAACAGAAAACAATAAAATTTGTCGATTTATTAATGCAGATACTTCTTTTTACACTGCTCTATTTTTGTAGAGAATTTCAAGAGCTACAAAAAAGGATGAGAGCTAAAAGGACGTATCTTCATTAATTTTCAACCATATATAATGAAAGTAGTTGAATTCAAGAAATTATTCTCGTGATGATAAATTCATTTTCAAATATATCTCGAAAATCAAGTGAGATAGTGCGATTTTACTGGAATCTTTTTTTTTTTGTAGATAATTTCAAGAGTTGAAGGAGAGAATGAAAATTTTCAGAAATAAAAATAAGAATCATGAATTCATTAATTTTTCGAAATTTTAAAAATAATTTTTTCGGAAACTAATAGGAATACGCCTTTTTCACCTTAGCTCTTTTCTGTAGAAAATTTCAAGAGCTAAAAAAAAGGATTGGAGCAAAAATATGTCGTATCTCCATTATTTTCCTAGACTTTATAGAAAAAAAAACAAAGAGCAAGTATGAAGCCCCATCTTTTTCCACCTCTTCCCAACCAAATTGACCTCACAAAAGCCAACTGCGTCTCAACTTCGACTCCTAGAAGAGAAGAAGAAAAAAAAAACAGAAAGAAAAAAAACCTCTGAAAAAAAAACGTAATAACATTCCGTAATAATCTCACGATGGGAATACTTGGATTTTATTTTATAAGGTAATACTGAATTTCAATCTCGTGAGCCATAAATGCAAATACAAAACCCACACACACTACCACAAATATAAGAAAAAAAAAAAAGAAAAAAAAAATACAGTGTAACACAAAGCGTTAATCAGTCAACGGCCGCACTCAGGGATATAATAGCTACATAACAAACGTTTCGAGTTGGAAAACGACTCGTCCGCCTCTCGTCAGGGTCGACGATGGCCATAACGTGGCGCAATACATTGGGATAGGTTAGTAATATCGTTCATGCTGAGTTTTCTTTTTTTTTTTCCTATTTTCATGCTCTATTCTTATCCCAGAGTGGGTAAAAACAAAGTGCATGAACGAAGGCACGCAAGACCCGCATATATATTCCCATATTTAAATGTATAAATGCACGTTATGTACTCTCTATCTCTCTCTCTCTCTCTCTCGCGCGCGCGTTTTTCCACATTCTTGAATTGCATTTGTGTTGAGTAGTTTTCCCGCATGTGTTGGTGGACTGTGTCTGCAACGTGATAGACGGAGATAATCAGTGTCGCCTAGGTCAGGATTTCTCGCATTTAATTTTATTTATGTCTGCTATCTTGAGAATTTCACTGATTGGAGTATTGAGAAATGATTTACTCTGATAATGAATATGCGATTGATTTTTTGCAGTGAAAAATATTGATCTTGATGGAGAATGAATGAGTATAAAGTGTAGATTTTTCGATGAATTGAGACAGTGACCCCTTATTTTTTAAATGAGGTATCAAAGATGATATTTTTTCTTCATTTTTCTGAATTTCTTCATAATTTTTGTTCGTGCAGTTTATGAGATATGAATCATCAAAGTTAATGAAAATAGCGGTGGTGGGGATGAATCGCCCTAAATCGGACAGAAATAACGAAATTACTATGAACCACACGGTTCACCCATTATTTAAACACAAATGGCGAAGAGAACACCATTTTAATTAAATGATAGAAAAAAAAATATTCAATTCACCGTATAGTTATTGAGAAATTTTAATTAGAAGGTAGTCGTAATTATTTGCCTCTCTCTCTATCTCATGCATTTGATAGGAAATTAGTGATGTTAAAAAAATTGGAGAAACAAAAAAGAAATTATAATCACAAGTTGAAGATATGACTTTCGGATAGTTTAATCACTTTTTTAGGGTAAATTAAAACGCATTTTCCTGAATTATCAGCGATTTATTGGAAACTAACCTACAAATCCTCATGTTTTCTGTTTTATCGACTGTACTCTGGGATACTACCTTAATATCGAAATATTCATCGCCTCAGGAGAAAAATAGCGCATGTACTGCGCATAAAGATAGCACTTAAGTGCTAAACCACTTTGCGCTTCTAAGTTGACTGTACAAAACTAAATAAGGCCGTGCACATCCGAAAAAGGCGCGTTTCATCAATCCTGTAAAATTAAGTTAATCATTCCACTCGTCTTAACCTTAAAAAAATACGAATAAGTACCGATGTGTCGTTATGGATTAAGATTAATCATTCGCGTGGGCTCATATCAAATAGAGTTACACGTTTACAAATACTAATGCACTTGATATAAACTTTTCACTTACGTAAATTCATCTGTATACAAGAGGAAATAAATAACTGAGAGGTATTTTCGAACTGCGCATTTTTTTAAATAGAGCTTCTCTCATTTTACTATATTGTTATTAACAAAGCGCATATACATGAACAACTGGGATAAATATACTCTGTTATATAAGTTGTTTGTGACGCTCTTGGAGGAGAAGTGGGAAATGAAGCAGTCTATTTATCATTATACAAACGACTTCAATGTGCCTATTAATTCCTTTATTTTTTCCTCAGCGAACAAAAAAAAAGAAGATTTATGAATTTGTTATCGATTTTTTTTTTCTTATCATTTTTGAGAGAATTACTCAGTAAATAATGGAAATACGCATTTTTTTGTCCTGGACATTTTTGAAAAAGTGAAAAAAAATTGTGAAATAAAAAAAATTGCGAATTTCTTTCCTTTTTTTTTCATTAAAAGAAAGTGAAGAAGAATTTGAAGGGAAATGTATATAGAATCCAGTATTTAACCCAATACCGATTGAACTGTGCCTCGTGACACGGACATTTAAGTATTTCATTTGTATTGAATCGGAGGGGAATGAGAAGTGAGAGTGGGTATTGGAGTGACTCGATGTCTCGTTGCGAGCGACTCGAGGGCGCCATGAATCATGTCTCTTTGCGTTAGGCCTATTGATTTGGCGTGTCTATATGAGAAACGACAGTGAGTTCCATTTATGGATTTCGATGTAATTAGGTGGATCTGTTGCAGTACCAAAACGCTTGATCAATAAAGTTACTTTCCAATTACTGGCGCTATGTTGAGTGAACATTGGAAAAACAAACATTTCCTCAATTGCGGGATTTTCTTTATTTTGTTGGAATAATCTGGTAAATGAGGAGGTTTAGAGATATTTTACAGGAGACCTTTTTTGTGGGGAATCGAATACTCTACAAAAAAGGTGCCCTGACATTTTTTTCTGAAACCACTCGCGTCAAAGATATCGTGAAAAGAAAGTTAATCCAAGTTTTTGTGAATTGAGACTTCAACCAAATCAGTATTTATACATGTGTTCATGCGTTATCATATTTAAAATTAAAAAGAAAATTCTTCTTTTTAAATCATGAATGATTGTTTCTGTTAACTGGGAGAAATGTAACATATTATGCACGTTATTTTGATACAAAACATTTATTTTTTGTTTATCTGTGTTTAAGTAATTGAACTTCAAATGTACTGCGAGAGGATAGCTCTGATTTTGTCGTGGTTATATGTGAATTTTTTTCTCATTTCTCATGAGAATCTCATGGAAAATCAGACATGATTTTTCCCCATTTCAAAATCGGTATTATTATAACAGAGTATTTAATAAAAATCTCACCTAAAAAATCAAATCTTGTATCATTAAAAACTCATCCACAATATTCGTTTCTTTTGAATATCTCGCACCACTCGTGGATCCTCGATCAACCAATGAAAATCCTCCATGACACGATCTCGATATCGTCCATCAAAGTTCCACCAACTCTCGCAATAACAAATTTCACGGAAAGCCTTGTTCTGTCTAATCAAATTCTCCACCATAGAAAAAAAGTCTCTTGACAATTTCTCTCTAAATCCATTGATTCCCCAGATATTCACAAAATGAACTCATCCCACCGTAATTCGTTCGATTTCTCTATTTTCTAACAAAGAAAAAAAAAATCTTCACCAGTTGAGCATCAGCCTCCCACTTACGTCAGTCGCGTGGCCCTTCGACGTCCCCTCATCTAGAAAAATCGAGCGGGCGTATTCTCCAAGTCCATGCAAAACTCGAACAAAAAGAAGAAAAAAAAAAAAGCGTTGGTGGCACAATTCTCCTCAGTAGCTGTGCATAACGATCCCGATTATCTCAGACAGCTGCTAATGCGTAGCGGATGAATCTGATTTGACAACAAGGGTTTCCCGTACTCCAGGGAGTGTATAGATCTACTCAACAATTTTTTTTTTTTTTTTTCATGGCAAAGAGGGGGTGGACAAAAGCCGGAAACTCCCCCTGGTTTGATTGCTTACGAATGTGACACGATTTCGTGGGCTCTCGTTTTTCCCTTCGGGAAAGGAGAAAAAACGAGCCCGGAAAAAAAGAAGCGGAAAGGAACAAAGACGAGAGAAAAAAAAAGTCTTTGTGATTCAACCAACAGGTCTCTAGATGGGGATATCGTCCCTGGTGGTACAATTCGTCCACCATAATCTCCCATTGATTGTCCGTACGTCGACACGTGTGTAGACTTTTCCATTTCTGTTCAACAGTTAGACTTCCGGAAATATCCGCTTCTCTATTGTCAACAATAATGTGATATTTTCTATGAAAGGTAATCAAAAAATCGGGCAATTGAAAGCACGCTACATGTGTTTGCATGAATTTTTCTCTTTCTTCTAAAAGCAGCAGCTTCAGCAATCGACTAATCGAATGCTATATATTGTATTTAATTCGAGATATTGGGTATCATTCAATTGTTCTGTTTAACCAGTTTGTAATTCAAGGGGATCAGCTTCACCAATCGATCGGTTTTAAAATTTCGATTAATCGATTGTGATATCTCACATTAATTTCGAGATATCGCATATCATTCGATTATTTTGCTGCACCTTTTTCTTCATTTTCAAGAAACAAAAAAAACATTCCATCAACTTTCGATCGATTATTGTCAAAATATCGATCAATCGAATGCGCTAACTCGAACTAAATTCGACCTATCGCATTCCATTTCGATAATTCCGTTTTACCGATTTCATTTTGAGCATATAAGCTTATATTTTCCCCAATTCAAATTGATTCGTACTTCACTCAACATTTCAATTCCCGAATTGTTATTCCCAACAAAGGAATAAAAAAAAAAGAATGACAAAAAAAAGCAGCACCAAATGCTCAAACAATGCGTTTATTTGGCTAAAGGCTAATACAACGTACAAAGAAAGGAACGAAAAAAAAAAATGGCAACTGACAGCTAATATGAGAAAAAAACCCTACGGGTACTGGGATTACTTTGTTTTTCCATTGCGAAAAATGCGCGCCAGCTGCAAACACGTGAATCCCTATCCCCCAGGCTCTCTCTCTCTCTGTCCATCAAACTCTCCACAATGGGCCACGCGCCGCCCCCTACCCCTCCCCCCAATTCTCTATATCTCACGATTAGCTCTTTTTTATTCCTTTATTCGAAAATATTGAGCCTTGCGTCAATGCAAAGTTCATCTGACATTTGATTTGCACACACATACACACACACGAGGGAATTGTAACAGTATTCAGCATCAATTCGACACATTTGCTCATTCTTTCATCTTTATTTTATTTTTTGGTGAAATGGGGGAAGCACGCATCGTGTGGCACGTGCGCTACTCGAGGAAACACGCGCGTGACCTAATTGTAATTACCGTTTCACCCAGGTACATCCAATTATCGTTGGTGAAAAAAGAAATGAAAAATTGCCACGAGACTGTTATAATAATGTGCAGGATGGTGCGACACGGTTGGACGAGTGTTTCGCAATTGCGCAATCATTAATTAGTTCATCTTCTTCACTGTGGAGTCAAATTCAGTTGTAAAGTGGTAAATAAGGCTAAGCATATATCGTCGTCCTAGAGTGAAAAAGGCGTAAGTGGTATACGTTACCTATCTTGTTACGTTCTTTTCAATCTAAAACCATGATATGGTAATTCTATATGACTTAATCTTGTTTACCACTTCACTACTGAATTATCATTTTTTTTTTTCGTTTAGTAGAAGAGAATAACTCGAATTTTTCCAGTCATTTTTCTTGAATTTTTTAGTAAATAATAGAGATATGCCTTCTATTTTAATCTTTCTCCATTTTTGGGGCTCTTAAAATTGGTTTTAAAAGTATCTTGGGATGAAAAAGGCGTATCTCCATTATTTACCGAGATATTCTGTAGAGAATCCCAATCGGAAATTACAATTGAATTAAATTAAAAATGTCATTTTTTCGTCATTCTTTTTCCAAATATTCTCGATAAGTAACGGAGATCTGCCCTTTTTGTCCTGATTAGTTTTTGTAGCTCTTACAATTCTCTACTGTAGTCTCTTAGGGTGCGAAAGGCAATCTCCATTAATTACGACCGTATTCCATTGCAAAGTACTATTGAAAAAAATTTTTTTCTTCAAATATTTCGAATGAATGATGGAGATACGTCCTTTTCACTCTAAAATTGAGTAAAAAAATTAGTGATCCGTTTTTTTTGGGAATATTTCGGCCAGTAATGGAGATACGCCTTTTCCACCCTAGTCCTTTTTTATAGCTCTTAAAATTCTTTATAAAATTTTTCTACAGCAGAAAAGGGCATATCTCCATTATTTACTGCGATATTTTCAGAGGAGTGATGAAGACTCACACTCATGTTTTTTTAAAATAAAATTGCCCTCGAATTCACTGAACACATAAGCAAATTTAAAGAAAATTCTTTTAATTCCTCTGACGCCTGTTGAATAAACTCAATTTTGGCCAGTTGAATTGTTTAAACACAGTTTTAAATAAAACCAAAGTGAATGAGGTCGTGTCGAGATGCACACGACGAGGCGGTCATTGCACTCCACATGTGCCAACTGGAAATGGTGTCTGTTACCTTCACGGGTGAAAACGAGAAGTGTGTTTCGTTGTAAAATTTATATGTGTAGAGACTGAAGGAGTAGGTATTGAAGCCAAGTTGGATTAAAGCAGTTGCGTTAATGTGCCCCAAAAGAGTCAAACTTTCTCATTCTTTCGATTTATTTTCAGTTCCTTTCTAAAGAGAAAAAAAAAAGCAGGGTATTGCGAGATATTTGGTTGAACTTTGATAATCGATATCGAAATCCTGTCACGGAGGAATTTCATTGGTTGATCGGGAAATCCACGAGTTGCGCGGGATATTCAGATGAATCGAATATTGTGTGTGGATTATGTATGTCTGTTAGAAACAACAATTTCGCATGAGTTTTCAATGATACGTGATTTGATTTTTTAGGTGCGATTTTTTATTAAGTACTCTATTATAATAATACCGATTTTGAAATAGAGAAAAATCATGTTTGATTATCCATGAGATTTTCATGAGAAATGAGAAAGAAATTCACATGTAACCACGACAAAATCAGAGCTATTTGAAGTTTAATTACCTAAACGCAAGTAAACAAAAAATAAATGTTTTGCATCAAAATATCGTGCATAATATGTTGCATTTCTCCTCATTAACAGAAACAATCATTTATGATTTGCAAAGAAAAATTTCTTTCTTTATTTTGAAAAATGATGAAGCATGAAAACATGCATAAATTCTGGTTTGGTTAAAATCGCACTTCGTAAGAAGCGCGCATCTTCATTCCGTAAAGCCAAAAAAAGCACAAATTGACCAACCAAATAGCAATTGGAAGTTATCGACTGGTAAAATCATGAAAATATACTTTTTTATTTACTAACCTGCATAAAGACATCAAACAGCAGAAATCAATCATACTCTGACAGAACAAAGAAGTCATCGTTTTTCATACGAGGGATAAGAAATATATAAGTATAAACGTTGGAACGTGTCAAGAGGCCACAGCCTGGAGATTCCTTTCTTCTCCTTTGTCTTGGTCCTTCCAGCAGAAAGAAAAATATAAGAAAAAAAAAAAGGGGAAAAAGATTGTTGGGGTGATGGGCTCTCGACGAGTGCCAGGTGCTCTGGGAAATGGGGTGAGGGATTGGTCTTAATACGCCGAGTATTTCATCGGTCATAATCCACCCTCTTGCAAGGGGTTATTTTCCTTTTTTTTCTTCTTCCCCTCTTTTTTTTTTTACCTTTTGTAGATGATGGGAGAATATGGGAGCTTCTGGCCCGTTTGTAGAAAATTGCGCGTATGAATTCGGCAAGTGGGAATTAATGGAAGTGGTGGAGACAAAGAAACACAAGAGAAATTTAACGGAAAATTCGAGGATTAGACCGATGAAAAATGTGACATTAGACATTTAACTTTTTTCTCAAGAATAAAAAGCCTCTGTGAAACGCTTTTCTGTGCTTTTTTACTGATCTTGAAGGATATCTCAGAGAGTAATGGAGATACGCCCTTTTAGCCCTAATCCATTTTTGTAAAGATTTTCAGCAGATAAAAAAAGGATCACGATGAAAAGGACGTATCTCCATTAATTTAAGAGATATTTTAGAAAAATTTTTGAAAAAAAGAAAATCGACGAGATAAATATTTTTTTTAGCAATTTATTTTTTTGACAATAATGGAGATACGCCCTTCATGATCTCACTCATTTTTTGGGAAAAGAGCATATCTTCATTAGTTGCTGAAATATTGAAAAAAAATCGGCAAAACAATTTTTTTTTGTGTTTAAGAGCTAGAATAAAGGATTAGGTTAAAAAAGACGTATCTCCATTTGGAATTGATGGAAATGATAGAAACAAAGAAACACAAGAAATTGAAGGATTAAAAATTGATGAAATGCCGATAAAAATGCGGTATAAGACATTTACTCTTTCCTCTTTCGAGATAGAAAGTCTCGTGAGACAGTTTTCTTTTTTTCATGCTCTTGAAAACGAAAAAGTTTTCGAAGTAATATCGACTACGTAAGTGCTCGATATATTTCTGCTCCTTTTATTCTCTCTCCCTATTTCCAACATATTGTTTTTACGTTCAAGTAAAATAATATCGTTTTATTTCATCATTTTCCTTTATTACATTTTTCCTCTTTCACTTTCATGAGAATTGTCCAAGATATTTGGATATTTTCCAAGTACTTGAAGAGACAAGTCTCTCTCTTCTCTCGATACACCCCAGTTATCTCGGGTAAAATTTTCCTCCTCCTCATCTTGACGTAACCCTCCGCATTTTTTTATGGCCTTTCCCTCTTCCTCCTTTTTCTCCTCTTTTTTTTCGCCAGTTTTATTCCGTTCTTGCATAACTATGACACATCCCTTTTGACAGAATCGATGAGAATCCCCCATGCAAATTGCCAGTATACTTTCAAACACGGAGATGAAAATGTCATGGGGATGAAAGTTT
Organism: Aleiodes alternator; assembly: GCA_963921955.1. Lineage (NCBI taxonomy): Eukaryota > Metazoa > Arthropoda > Insecta > Hymenoptera > Braconidae > Aleiodes > Aleiodes alternator. The sequence continues at coordinate 4,806,271 of OY998099.1, read as the reverse complement.
ATATCCATCTCTTCATGGTAACTTGTCGGTTACGATTGCTTCATGGAATTTATGCATCGGTGAACACAATATAACGCATTGAGAAAATTGTCATGATGAAAAGGAGAAGAAACAAAAAAACAGTGAAGTATGATCTAGGATTATTTTTTTTTCGGATGAAGGAGTCGATAAAAAATTCTGGAAAAATTGTCTAAAATACTCTAACATCGCTACGTCCTCACAGAATTTTTTCAGAATTTTACGTAAACATTTTCACTTAAAAAAAAATCCCCTGAAAATAAGGCAAAAAAATTAAACACTATAATTCGATTTTTTTCCGGAAAATATTTTCATGATTTTAGAGACATTTTTGAAAATGGATATTTTTTTCTCATTGAAGAACTTTATCAAAAAATCTGAAAAAATTCGTGAAGGTACTCCAACATTTCCACATCATGACAGAATTTTTTCGAATTTTACTATGAAGACGCGCATCTTCTAAAAAAAAATTCTGTCAAGAAAGAAAGAAGTGAAACAACAAAATTTGATTTTTCTTTGGTAAATATCTTTGAAAATATATTTAGTCAAAATTTCAAGAGCTACAGAAAAAGATTAGAGCAAAAGGGGCGTATCTCCATTAAAAACAACTATTAATAATTTTCCAAATTATTATTAAAAAAACTTTTCATCTCTTCACTACTGAATTAATTCACAATATTCAAAACTCATTTACTTTTCATATCTCTTGAAATTTCCACTAGATCGAACATATATTCCACGTCAGTTTTGAAAATACCCCGAGACACATAAGAGCATAAATTTAAGTGAAACACATAGTCCATGATAATTTCCGCATGGAATGTCTCTGTATCTCACACCATTTCAATTATTAACGCTACTGATTTTCTCGAGTGTGTTTCTCTCCACCAGAGCCAAAGCCCAAAAGCACAAGGGAGAAATGAAAGATAGTAGAGAAAGTGAGATGCTTCAAACTGTACCTCAAGTTTACCTTCGAAATATTCCCAAAGTACTGGAAAGAGGGAGGGGAGGGGGGAGGTATTTTACCAGTAAACTTTTTGCAAAAGAGAGAAAGAGACAGACAGAAAGAGAGAAAAAGAGAGAGAGAGAGAAGTTTGGAAACAACCCAAAGGGGAATAAGTTTAATCAGAGATATTCGCTTGAATTCGAAGAGTACGATGATGATGTTTAGTAAATGGAATACGTTTTGGAGAAGATTCCCCCCTCTTTCTCACCTCCTCCCTGTCTCAGACAGTTTTCCTGAATTCATCCGCACGAAATATCTCTTGGCGCGTGATTTATTTGTGGAGAACAAAGAATTTGCGTGAATTTCGTGTCTTTAGAGCCTGTAAAATGAAAATAAACGAAAATTTTCTCGCACCTCTTTCATGTCGTTCCCTTCCTCCCCCTCAACCTCGCAGTTTCTCTTCCCCTCTTCTCTTCATTTCCGGCGTGATCCCCAGTTGCTTCGAAACTGCAGAAATGACACACACACTAGACAAGCCCTCTGATATCTTCTTCCTTCTTCTCCTCATTTTTTTTTCTCCTTTTTTGCACCAAAAAAAAAGGAGAAACGCACACTCAACCGGAAACGAGTAGAGATTCCAATAGAAGGAAGTCACAAAAAAGCCCTCTGGGCGAATTGCCAGCTTCCTTCTTCATGTGTAAGTTCCTCACAATCTTAAGATCCTGATCAGGAGGGGAAAAGACACACACAAAGAGTCTCTTTGAATCAATTTTTTTCCCTCTTTCTAATAAATAACGTAAAATTGTTTTTAAGAGTCCAAGAATCTCGTTATGCACTATCTTGAATTTTGAGTTTTTTTTTCGCAAGGATGATGACGAGAGGGAAGGCTGGATCTTTCCCCTTTGATTTATATGATTTTTCATGAATTTACCCGAAAAAGTGATTCAACTATTCGAAAGTCATATTTTTAGCTCGTGAAAATCGTTTTTTTTCCTCGAATTTTTTTTCAACATTAACCTCCTATCACATGCATGAGATACAGAGAGAGGCAAATAGTTACGACTACTTTCTAATTAATATTTCTCAAAACTATACGGTGAATTGAATATTTTTTCTTCTATTATTTAGTTGAAATGCTGTTCTCTTCGCCAATTGTTTTTAAATAATGGGTCAACTCTGTGATTTTTTCAAGTAATTTCGATATTTCTGTTCGATTTAGGGCGTTTCATCCCCACCACCGCTATTTTCAGTAACTTTGATAATTCATATCTCATAAAATAAACGGTCAAAAATTATGAAAAAATTCAGAAAAATAAAAAAAAAAAATATCATTTTTAATACGCCATCAAAAAAATAAAGGGAGCTTTATCCCCAATGTGCAACGAATTTAAAAAATGATTAAAACTCCATAAAAATCGAGAGGCGTGACGAAATTTGACACTCGACAAAAGCATTGATCGATGCACAACTATTATACACCAATATCTCATTAATTCTGTGTTTCCCAAGCGTTTAAAATGCCTCGAAGTGGATTTTTACCAATGAATGAGAGTGAAAAGGAAACACATAAAGAGGGGAAAATGAGCTGATGAAAATTCGGGTGGGAACTGTAATCGATTGACACGCGTGTCAATGGTGGCGCCATTTGGTGTCATTGCTGTGTGTTTCCCTCGAAATCTCCCCCCTTTTCTCTTTTCTCCCCCCAAAAAAAAGAAGTAAAATTCTTTCTCTGTTACACTGAGTCTGTTGCGTAAAAGGGCCCGTGTGACGAGGGGTGACTGATGCGCCTTTGTCGAGTCTTTGCTGAGCGTGCGAACTGGTGCAGCCATCACACCATTTTTTTCCGAATTTTTTTTTCCTCCCCAAATCCCAAATGAAAGAGGAAAAATGAGATCATTGTGTGTGTGTGCTCTTTCTCTCGCGCAAAGAGATCCGTTGCACGTCACCGTTTAACGACCCTTCATTCTTTTTTTTTTTTTGACCTGGAGTGTCAAGGATTGCGGCTGGAACCCCTTCTCAATTGTTGCACGATGCACCTACTGTATATTTTCTTTGGATGTATTTTTCCTCCTCCCCTTTTTTTTCCAATCTGTTGATTCAAAACGGATTTTCACGATGGTTGAGTGAAGCATTGTGGAGAGTGGAGGGACTAATTCAAAGAATGTATCAATTTTTTGCCTCATAAAATGACAGTTCCTGTTTCTTTATCCTTTTTTTTGCGTGTACACACATATACGCATAGGGGAAACTGGAGCAAAATGGACCTAGAAGATAAGATGACTCGAGATTTTTTAAAAAAGCAGCGGTTGCTCTAAAAAATCTGAAAAAATTCACAAACAATATAGATACACTGGAGAATTTTCTCAAATTTTTTCAGATTTTTTCGTCGAGTTCTTCATTCCGAAAAAAATTCCTCAAACATGTGACCATGAAGGTCCATTTTATCCCACCGTCTGCTATATATATTTATGTATCATCGCCTTAGGGACAAAAGGGCGTAAGTGCTATCTTTATTCATAGCTCTTACACCCCTCTACTTCTAAGGCTACTATATATACATATATAAACAAACAAATCTGTGGGAAATAAATGAAGCTATTTATTTTCATGGGAATGAGAATTTCCTAGATTCTTATTGATGCTCCAAGGCACGTATTGGCTGGAGCCTTTGGAGATACTGGTGAATCGAAACATCGATATTCATAGACTTTAGAATGTCTCGAAGGTAGAAGAGAAAGAGAGAGGCAGTCGTGCAAACCATCTCGAATGTAACAAAATGAAAGAAACGAATAAAAATGCGAGAGATAAGAGGAATACGAAAAAAAAAAGAAAATGAGAAATAGAAGAGACACACGAAGAAAAACGGAATTGGGACGAGAGGTAGAGCGAAAGAATTCAGTGAAGATCTCTCATCGCCTTATTTTGCAGTACGTGCGATCTTTTCTCTCTTCTTCAATTTCATTTTTTTTTTTCCTTCCTTTTTTCTATCTCTCTTTCCTTTATTTCTCATTTTCCGTTTCATCCTCGAACATTGAATCTTATCTCTCTCGCAGTTTTACGTGCAGAATAAAGAAGACAAAAAAAGTTAAGCCATTGGTAAAAATCCCCACTTTTTTTTTTTTCTTTTAACCAGTCGGTTATGGCCCTTTCGGAAAAAGGCAGACAGACTTGCTCGATGGACTGTTAACGAATATAATATAAAATTGGCGAAGAAAAATGAAGCTACTGAGCTTATCGGCATTCATGCTTGAGAGAATATTTCATGTTTATTCATTTTTTTTTTACTGGAGAAAATTCAGATGGAATTCGTGAAAAGCTGTCGTTTATGTAAGACGATTATATTTTTTGCTTCAATAATTCTACATTTTCCACGAGAATTTTTCATATTTCAATCACATGAAACGGTAATAAAAAAAATCACATGAAACATGTTTCATTCAACAGAACACACAATGAATATTCTCTATCTTTGCCAAAATTACAGCTAGAAAGTATATCGTCGTTTTAGAGACAAACGGGTTTGAATGCCCGCACGGAAAAAATATATATGCAAATATATATGTCACATATATAAAAATCATATGACATATATGTGCGGCGAAAAATGTAATAATTGACATGTAAAATGACATTTCCAGAATATAAAATACATATATATCATTCATGTATCACACATATGCATATATGTTGAATATATTTGACATATTCATTCTTCTTAATCATACATATATGTGTGTACATATATATAAATTTCCATGTGTGTGCTATGCTTATACATAACACTTACGACACTTCGTTTTTAAGGTGACAACATGTAAAAATCCATTTTTGAGGATTTTTTTTGAAAATTTGCCTTTTTTTGGAGGAAACATTGAAAAATTTCATGTTTTGGAGGATATTACCAGTTTTATCGGTCGTAGCGTGAAAATTATGAATGGATGTGAGAGATGAGATCATTCACCATCGATTCATCTGGTTTTAATCATGTTCATTCATCTTTTCCTGAGGAAATTCAGATAATATCCATGCAAAAGCTGTCGTTTATTTATGTAAGACGATTAATTTCTTGCTTCAATAATTCTTCATTTTCCTTGAAAAATTTCGAAATTTCATTCACATAAAAACGTGTATTTTCATTCAACAAAACACAATAAATCTTCTCTACATCTACAACACAAACACAAAGTGTTACACTTATCGCCTCATTAGCGAATTACATTAACATGATAATTTATGGACACAACTGTCCACGAGTTCATTGACACCTGTGTTCGTATTTTCTAGTTTCTTCCTTGTAGACTGCTTTTGTAAGTTCTTTTTTTCTTTTTTTCAAACGCCAATAGTTGTCCTGCAAGTGAGCGTCATACTTTGTTGGACTTCACCAAGATAGAGGATTGAAGCCATTGGACACCGGTTTTGGTAGAAATACCTGGTTAACTGGAGTGTCTGTAGCGAGATGTACTTCTTTATCCCTCGGACAGAATCGTTGTCACATTCACACAGCCGGTTATACCACCTTCCACAATAATTTTTATCTCTTCTACCTATTTGCGCGTTCTCTCTTTCTCTCTTTCTTGCAGTATCGGCTTCTTCATTTCTTACAGATTCCCTCAGCCTCGTTCGAACCTTTCCCTACTTCACTTCGTGATCATTCACGCGTTCTGTCACTGTGAAGATTTTATTATTGACTGGGATACGTTCAATGGAGTGGACGAATCCTTTCAAGGTGCAATGTACAATTTTTTTGAGAATGTCTCGGAAATTGAGGGAGATAGGGTGATTTCATTCTAATTTATCTTTTATAGTCATTTCAAGAGTTACAGAAGGAGATTATAGAAAAGTAACTTGTATTTCATTTTTTGAGGTGTTCCAGAATTTCCAAAATTATTTTGAATTTTTTCCAGATTTTTTCATCGTTTTTTTTTCAAGATTACACACACTGAGAAAAAACATTCTTGTAGCAAGAAAATTGCTTTTCAATACAATTTTCATCCACAATTTTTATATCTATATAAATCTATATATATATATATATAGAAATTTTCTGGAGTAAACTAAATTTTCTTCAATGAAGTGAAGTTTCTAACAACATTTTTTTATTTTCTCAGTGCAGAAATTGAGCGAGATAGGGCGATTTTGCTTTAATCTCTTTTATTCATATAGAATTTCAAAAACTAAAAGAAAGGATTCGGACAGAATTGCTCTATCACGTTCATTCTCCAAAAACCGATGTCTCCCCCAATGACTCATCAATTAAAAGAAAATTCTTTTAATTAAACGAAACTTTTTCCCAATTTACAAAACTAAATTCTCCGAATATCTCTTCTATTTCTCTTCAAGCCATGAAAATATATTGGAGTCCCGTTGTGTTTCCGTGCAATTATACAAAACGGAAGTGTCTACGCTAGACTTGACTAGTGTTGTGCAGTATGTGTTAAGGTATCGTGTGTTCAGATAAGGCACGTTTTACGAAGCCTCCCCCCTCCCCCTAAAAATACCCACCAAACGTCCACCATTGCAATACTCTTTTTTTCCTCCCCCTTGCTCCTGGCTCAACCACTTTCTTAAAATGCGAGACACGTAGTCAGCTACCTGTTCACCATTAGCCTGCATCCCGATTTGACTTCAAAGTACTTTAATTCAGCATTTAATTATCGTCTTCGAGATAAACTTCTGTAATAACGATATTCTTTTATTTTTATCTGTTTCAGGTAAGGCGAAAAAAAAGGAGTGATGATCTTAATTAATAAAGATCGATTTGTTAAGCTTCAGCAGAATTATGTTTCCATCTGCAAAAATATAATCAGCTAAAAAAAAAGGAGAGAAAAAAATTAATTCACTCTACATTTTTTTTGCGAATTCAATCTCTCTCCAAGAAAAAAAAAAAAAAAAACATGAAATCATTGAAAATGAGAACACGAGTTCACTGAGCAAACTATAAATATCTTTACTATGCATATATGACTAGTTGAGGACATATGATAAAGATAAAACCGATAGAAAACCGGCCAATGACCGCTTTCAAGGCGGGCAAATGTCGGAGTCAGTCACATATATATATGAGTGCAAGCAACTGGCGGTCACTTATGTAAGTTCTGAATGAGCGAGAGAAGGCCATGGATAGTATAATAACACATGTACACTTGTTTTTTTGCCCCCAACTCCCTCTTTCCTTTTGCAAGAAAAAAACGGCAATGCATCACATCTTTCTTCTCTCTCTAATGTAATTCCCAGGGAAAAAAAGAAATACTTCCAGGAGTATTTGTGCGTTAGTATCGATTACATCTCCTGCCAGCAAACATTGTATCCACACAAACGATATATAACTGGCACTCCCTCTCCCCCCCCCCCCCCCCTCCCTTCCCAAAGACTCCCCGGAGGCTGCTAATTATCCTGCATCAAGACAAGACGATTCGTTTAACTGACCATCTAATTGAAACATTATCGGGAGACTCCTCTCTCATGTTTCATAAGTAGAAAGCGAAATACTACACAAAATGAATTGTGTCTGATTATTTTTTTTCTGAAAGTTCATCTGATGGTATTTATTGCTATTCAATGGGGCAATTAATGTCCAGGGAAAATTTCAAAAGTTCAGTTGGGGCATTTTGAATAATTAATAAAAATATGTGTGTTTTTATGGTATTTTAGAAATTGTGGGGGGAAAAAAAGTGGTGAATGTTGATGAACTTTCTAGGTATTTGATGTTATTAATGGAGTTGTTGGATAAACGGTTTTTTTTTCGGTTGACTAGGGGAAGGCGGGGTGGAAGAAAAGGGGGAGGGGTGGAATAAAGACTTCAGTTTTGATGTTTTATTTTGGGAAAATTGAGGGAATTTGGGGGAAATGTTGGAAATAGTTTTTTTTTTTAATGATTTTATTGAGAAGCTGAGGAAACTTCAGTTGGGAAATGTTGGAATATGGAAGAAAGGCAAGGCAGAAAAAATAACTTTAAAACTATTGAGTTGGAAACTGAGCATTTATTTTAAATACTTCTCGATACGAAGTGTCGTCAAAGACTGACTCCTTTTAACGAACGAATTTGATTTCCATGGTTCTCTTTTCTCCTATGGTTTACATGACGTCATTCGTAACATAAACAGATATTGGAGCCTATGCATCGGTCACAAAGAAGACCACACATACAACCCCAATACCTTGAGTCATACGTAAAAAATAATTAAATTAATAATTTTGCTCATTCCAATAGGAAATATGTCGTTGCCTTAGAAGAGAATAGGTGTAAGTGCTATGTTCAAACATAGCGCTTACGCCACTTTTTTTTTAGGGTGACGATATGTCACAATTCATTTTTGAGGATTTTTGGAATTTTTAGGGAAAAAATGGAAAAATTTAACTTTTTGGGGGATATTGCCGTTTCTATTGGTCAGTGCGTGAAAATTTCAAATAGAGGTGAAAGATAGGATCATTCGCCCCGATTCATGTAGTTTTCAAATTTAAAATATCGATTTTCAAGTTATTCTTGAATCACTTCATAAAAATCAGTTTTTGCCCTATAAGTACCTTCAAAATCGATATTTTCCTTTCAAAACCCCATAAATTGATGGAAAATCATCTTATCTTTCACCTCCATCTAGCATTTCAGCATTATGACCAATAAAAACGGAGATATCCTCAAAAAACACAATTTTTTCAAAAATCGACTAGTTAACCTCTTCAATACAACCCCGAAAAATTTTAACTATCCAAAAAATCCCAACAACATCCATTTTAATACCCCTCCCCATCGCAAATTTTCTCATCTTTCCAATGCAATCGTTAAAAAAAATTTAATCCCCAGCACTTCCATTAAAACTCCAATTTTTTTCCCTATAGAAAAAGTTTCGTGTGAAAATTGAGAAATTCGCATGTCTCCTCACGTTATTTTTCCACTCATTTTTAAAGAGGGTAGTTGGGAAGCCCGAGTAATTCTAAGGTGAATACAGACCAGGTTCTCCTTAAACTCTATATTTATATGCAAATAAGGAGAGCAATGGCTGAATAGGGTTGAATGAGACAGGCAAGCCCCAAAGAAGCCATTACGGGACGCCTAGTCGCTTGGGGTTGTAGCGGTTATTCTCTCTTTTTTTTTTCATCCATCCACCATGAACCAAGAAAGAAAGAAAAAACCTGTGGAGCAGGAGGGGTTTTTTTTTGCGCAACGGAAAATCCCAGATTTTCATGAACAACAATCATCTAAAATCAAGATTTACCCACCCAATTTCCATGATGTCTACGATAATTGTAGACCCCCTCTCCTCTTTCCTCCCCTTCTTTCATGAAACACCAAAGAAATCATTGTTTATGGAGTTGTCGTGGCATTAGTAGTCTGTAATGTTTCTGATGGAGATCAGTGCTATGGGTGAATGTCAGCTGAACATTCACGGGCGCTTAATAGAATTTGAATGTCGTTAACCGGAGTAACCGGGCGGAAGGGATGGGCCAGAGAGTTTGCCTCCTTATCCCCTATTATCGCGTCTGGGTGACAACTAAAGTTAGGGGGTAGAGAGAGGGAGAGAGAGAGAGAGGGCTTTATATATCCGTGAGTAGTCTTACGAGGAAACCTCGGAGACACCGAATTATCGGGAAAAGGGCGGAGTGGCTTAATGGGAATGAGGCAAAATGACATCTTTCTGATATCATGGCTGATGATATTGAAAATACATGAAGCTGGATTATTCAGTAATGGTTGATAGACAAGAGACTTCAGAAAATGGGGAAACTCCTTGAGTATTTGATGTAGAAATTTGGCTGAATTGGTCATTGCAGAATTATGAAGGTGTTTCAGTTTATTAATTAATTCTTGGAGTTAAAGACTTGAAATTATATAAAACTAGATCATGAGCAAGGTCGACATTGACCAAACGAATGTTCATGCATGTTCTCATGTGACATCATTTTCCAAAATTAAAAAGTAAATTTTTCTTTTCGAATCATAAATGATGGTTTCTGTCAATGAAAAGAAATGCAACATAGTATGCACAATGATTTGGTACCAAAAATTCATTTTTTGTTTATCTGCTTAGGTGATTAAACCTAAATCTAAACCTATATCCCGCACAACTCGTGGATTTCCCGATCAATCAATAAAATTGATTTCGATATCGATCATCAAAGTTCGGCCAAATCTCCCAATGTGTCCTTTTAGAAAGGGTTATAAAGCCAGAATATAAGTATGATATAAAATCTTATATAATTTCATGCATTTAATTCCAAGAATTTAATAAGAAACAGCCAATAGCCGATAACAGCCGAATCCTTTCAATTAAATAAAATACTAAAATCGGATAAAAATTGCAAATGAACTTCTGCGAATCCCTTCAGTCGAATGAGAAATCCCACATCTGTCCGCTTATTTGGAACATCATTATCTGTCAAAAAATCACGAATTATTGAGTTTACCTGTTTTTCACATCCATCAAAGTGGACGGAAAATGTCAGAGGATATGGGCATTGCTGACACACATACGCAGCAGAGCCGTGCAGACATGGACTCGAGAAAACGGAAAGCCCAATACATGTCGACAATCGCAGGTTGAGGTTATTCTCTCTTAACTTGTCTTTGGAAAGTGAATATTTTGATGCAACGTGTGTTTTTTATTTCTTTTCAAACTACAGCCTGTACAGGTGGATTTTCCTTCGGTTGTGGCCTCGGTTGGAGCTCTCCAACTATCGGATTATTACGTGAAAAGTACAATTTCGGGAAGATTTATAACGATCTGATTGCATCTATGTTCATGCTTGGTGCAGCATTTGGTGTTATAGTTGTGCCATTTTTCATCGACAAAATTGGAAGAAAATTAATGTCTACACTCGTTGTATTACCATTCATTGGTGGCTGGGCAATTATAGCACTAGCTGAATCTCATTACTATCTTTACGTAATTGGAAGATTCCTAACTGGTGCCTGTGGTAGTATATTTTGCATCACATCACCGCTTTATGCTGTTGAAATTGCAGAGAAGGATAATAGAGGTATTTTTCTTCCAACTTCATTCATTTTGCTCTCTATTGCCTTTTCAAATACTGAGAACGAAAAAAAAAAAAACATTTTCTTCAGGTACTTTAGGTGCACTCTTTCATCTTCTATTAGTAATTGGAATACTTTTTTCCTATTGCACTGGTTTTACAAGAGACATAGTCTGGATCTCCGGTCTGAATGGCCTAACTCCCATTGTGGCTGGAATAATAATGTTCTTCATTCCTGAGACTCCATTGTTTTATCTCATGAAGAATAACGAGGAGTCAGCCAGAAAAGTATTGCAATTCTTTCGTGGCAAAGACATTGACATTGAACCTGAGATGAGTGAACTCCGTGTAAAGCACAATTCTTTTTTTTTTTTCAATTAACTCCAATCTCATTAACCTATTATTAGCATTTCTTTAAATCTGCAATGTCAATTTTAACCAGGAAAGTGTAAGAATTGCAAAACGAGAAAAATTTGATTTCCGCGATTTCCTGAAGAAGCCAATGCTAAAGGCACTGGGAATAGCACATGGATTGATGAGTGTACAACAATTGTCTGGCATAAATGCCATAATATTCAACGCAGTAACAATCTTCGAAGCCACCGGAGTTGATCTAGATCCAGTCCTTCAAGGCGTCGTACTTGGAGTTGTACAAGTCATCGCGTGTTGCCTATCGGCTCTACTCATCGACAAGGTTCCTTGAACCCACCAACCTTCTAATCTAAATCTTTCAGAGGCATTTTGCCCTCAACCTCCCGAGGATTACGCTTTTTTATCTTCAGGATGCTCATTCTCCAGTTTTTTTTTCTCTCTTCAACTTTAGATAGGTCGCAAGGTCCTGATGATACTATCCCAGATCACCATGTGTCTTTGTCTCCTTGCGCTCTCTGGTTTCTTTTATATCAAAGAACTGCATCCGGAGATAGTGGAGATCATCTACTGGATACCGCTTGCTGCCATGTCTTTCTATTGCCTCGGGTACTGCATCGGTGCAGGTTAATCTTGATTTCAATCATCAGCACTGTGAATTGAGTGATAAAACTAGAGATTTCCTCTACTTTTCTTTGATTACATTGAGAAATGTGATCAGTGCCATTTTAACTGAATATTCATTTTCAATTCTTTAGGTCCAGTACCTTGGGCCTATGTTGGTGAGATATTTCCGAGCAAGCTGAAGGGCACAGCTGCATCTAGTGCTGCATTTATGAACTGGCTTCTCGGTTTTGTCGTCACCCTCTCATTCGAGAGCCTAGTGGATGCACTTGGCAACGCAGCAGTACTCTTAATATTCAGTAGTACATGTGGATTGAGCATACTCTTTGTAGCTGGATGCGTTATAGAGACAAGGGGAAAGAGTCTCTTAGCTATACTCAAGGACTTTGGAAATCTTCGAGATCCTCGTGCTGTAAACACTTGAAAAAAGAACCCTATCTGCATGATTAAAGTAATGATTATGAGATAATGTGTGTTTCGTTGGGTTCAATCACAATTATTTAGTATATATTCGATAATTGAATTCGGTCTTGATGCATACTGATCAAAAAATCAAATGCAGCTACATGTCACCATTCATACTTGATTCATCGATTATGCATTCAGCTTTATATATATATATTTATCAAAGTACATCGACTTTTAACTGCATTTGTATGTATATACATTAGTCTGTGATATCTCGTTCTAATAACGGATACTGTCATAAAACCTTCAACGGCAAAATGCAGCCTAGGCGTGGCCCATATGTATTTTAAGCACAATGCATATAAAATACACATTCACTCTTTATGACCACACAAGATACTCAAGAGCTCTTGTGTGTGTTTGTATGTGTGTATCTGTCCTTTCGTTTAAGAAGTAAGATGCAAAAAAAAAGTCAAATGTCTCTTCAACCCTAATTATTTCGTTGACTCATTCCACGTCATCTCGACAATTAACGCATTAATTATCGAGTGAATTAAAGTCAACTCATGAGTAGAATGATACACAGGCACATTCATTAATGGCAAAACTCGATTTATTGTCTGTTTTTACAGTTATAATATACTTTTTCATAATTCTAAGAAGAGTCATGTGAACATGATCTTCAACATTGGTTCAGTTCAACATTTTTCTTATCAACTCTTAATCAGGAAAATAATATCGTTGTCTTAGAAGCAAAGGGGCGTAAGTCCTATGTAATAAGCATGGTACTTAAGTCTCCTTGTTTTTAAGACGACGATACGAAGTTATTAAAGTCCATGATAAATATTGCCTTGGGAACAAAAGGGCATAAGTGCCATCTATAAGCACAGCACTTATGCCACTTTGGTTCTGAAAGACGATATCTCTTGAGTTTTTTTTTTTGCTCTTCTGAGCAACGCGTGTGGCAGAGAGCATCTCCCGCATGTGGGTCATGCAAGAGTATCTGAAGGGGTCTTACCCAGGGTCGCAGAATAAATTTCAAGCCAATATAATAAAAGGCCTGCTGCAAAGACGTCCATCCACCAGAGTAACTTCGCAGAACCAAAACGAAGAAAAAAAAGAAGGAAAAAAAAAAAAGCAAGCAAGCCCTCCAAGAGAAGAGAAGAAGCTGAAGATGGAGAATCCTCTCCTTCTCTTCGAGGCCAGAAGAGAAAAGAGGGGAATGACAAAGTTCGTGGCTTCCCAGACGAGTTTTTCATGTCACCCATATAGCGAAAACGAGGCATTTACTTGTTCGTGGGAAGAAAACCGTTTGGTACACACAACGTCACACAAGCTCATTGGTACTGAAATCCCTCTTGTGTATTCTCTCTTTCTATCTCAATCTCTTTAACTGAAAAAGAAAAAGTTAGAATAAAAGTACTGAACAAGTTTTGTGCAAAGTGAATCTAAACACGAATGTATAACACACTCGTGACCGCTTTAGTCAGTGTCTTCACAAACACAAAGTTTGTGTACCGATATTCACGTTTGATCCAGAAAGGAGTGGGGGAAAGGATTTATTTTAAAATAGTTGAGTCCAATTATCCGATTTCTATGTTCAACCTGAGGGCACTTCAAGATCTTTGATACAAACGTTTTACCTACTTCTTCTTTTTCTTCTCTTCGTCCTCCTCCATGTCTCTTCTTCTTTATCTTGTCAGTGTTTTGCGGAGATAATTGACGAGACATATAGAAAGTAGTACGAACTAGAGTTCACAAGTTGAATGAATAATTTTCATCTAAATATTGAGTTCAAGTAAAGAAAATTCAATAAATGATTGTTTTTTTTTCTGTTTTGCCCACTGCAAGTGTGTCTGTTCCCACTTTCATCTGCAGATGGAGGGGAACTTGAAAACAAAAAAAAAAGTGTAGGACGGTAAAAAACAAAGGGAAACATCTGCAGTACCCGGGGGTTCCCATGCTCTAACCTTTCATTGCCCAAAAAGAGATGGAAAAATTTTAATTCAGTTTTTCTTAATACCCATTCCTTCTCTCATTCCTCCATTCCTCCCTTACTTTTTTTTTTTCATCTCCTCTCGTTTACTATATCTGAATAGGATTATACGGTGTATACCTTCTCTCTTCACTTGAAATACTCTGTCTGATGGCCTTGGGTGCATTTATAAACGAGCAATAAATCTGTCTTTCTTTCATACACACAAGGAGCGTTATTTGCCCTCCCTCGCACAAGAGAGCTTGAGACTTCAGTCATCACTCTCGTGACCCACACGCAATCTGCACTCTTTCAAGGTTCCAACACACACACACACAGTGCCGGGAGCCTATATATATATATGTATATGTTTGTTCACTCTCTTCTCTTCTCTTTCATGTGAAAATGTTACGTATTTATGACTTATGTGAATTTTCTCACACACAATTCTCTGATTCACGTGCAAGTTTAAATAATTATTTTTATTTTTAAAAATAATTCATGAAAAAAGGGGCAAATTTTTGAGGGTATCCTTTGGATTTGGGAATATATTCTTATTTGGTAGAGTAGCGGATTGGTTAGCTGATGATCGCAGGATCAGATCCAGCTCGGGCATTCCCGAATTTTTCTTCCAGACTAGAAATTCTCAATTTACTCAGAAATCTCAATTACTCTATGGAGGGCAGACCCTGAAATTATTATTATTATTATTACTATAGCCTTTCTATTCACTTAATAACATGATCCTACAAAATCATAACGAAAATTCATGAAAAATAGAGTTCTCTTCAAAATTTGAGCACTTATCGCATTTCAGTTCTATTTTCATCAAATTAGAGTTGAACGAGTTCAAATCAACAAAAAAAAAAGTGAAACATTGATGAAAAGGAAAAAAACGATACTATAATTATGGAATGTTCATATAGTTGTTATTTAGTTATTAAGGATTTCTGAACGAGTAAGGGTCTCCTCTAAAGGAGCTGAAATTATTACTGAAATTCGATTGGAAAGTATGGGAATTTCTCATTATCCATCATAAAAAGATTTTATTGTTTCTTTTCTTTATTTCCTTGGGCTGTATATATGTATACATATATCGTTGTTTCTTAATAACACAAAAAAAAAAAGAAAAAAGCGGAACAGTAGATCTGTAATCGCGAAGGTCGTGAGTTCGAACCCCTCTCGAGTATTCTCCACTTTTTTAGGATTTTCTTTTATCTAGAAATTCGTAATTCTTTCTTTCTTTCGCATCTTCTTTCCCCGTGAATTTGACGATGGAAAACCAGTCACCCTCCGTGTGTGCATAATCAACGCCGGTTTTCCTCTTTATGCACGCACGGCACACACGTGCTCACTGCGGATTTCACTGCCTCCCCCTCCATCTCCTCTTCCCCTTCATTCGCTTCTTTCATCTCTCACGTCAACTGAAGAGAGAAAAGAGACACGTTATTTCTCCTCTCACTTTGCTCTGTTGCACACTGCACCATTAGCAACTGCCGAGGCCAATGGCCTCTCGCACATACTTCTCTTTCACTCGGTTACAACTTCAACTTCGTCTCTCCCTCCCTCCTATCACCGCCTATTTCTTCAGTTGGATATCGATGTACATATGAGTTTAACTGAGAATACCCAAAAATTGTACGCACACACTCGTTATTTCTTTTTTTCTTCTTCTTCCGAATTCTTTATTCTCGTTTTCTTCTTCTGTAATATTTCTTTTCTTTTTTTTTGCTTTTTTTTTGGGTTTAACTTCTTTTGCGCAATCCTCACGTCCCAAACATTATTTTGCCTTTGAGTATATACAGTCGGCACTTTCGAAAGACGAGGGGCATTACGAAGCTATACACAAACAGGTTTTGTGTGATTTTTTTTTTTTTTTTTCATTCGCATTTTGGTTTGCAAAAGAATTTTTTTTAGTGGAGAATTTTTTTTATAGTCTTCTAATTAAAAATCAATCGTTTTTGATAAATCAATCGTACAAGTATGCGGTGAAAAGTGGATGTTGAATATTCTCCAGGCAATTTGAGGTAAAATTTGAAAATAGACGGAATTCAGGGGGAAAAAAAATAAAATACTCGTTTCTATTCACTTGTGCAAATATTTGGTTTTATCAGATAGATTCTCCGCTTTTTTTTTTTTACTCTTTTTTAATCGAAAAACCACAAAAATATATATTGATATGTTATCGGTATCGTTCGCGCTTTTTTTTCTGCACTTTTTCGGTCGCGTATATTTTTTGCCATACTCTTCTGGGCCGATGTCCACTATCGCTTTGGCTCCATAAATAAGCACCAACCAGAAATACATTTGTGTATATGTCGCTGTGTAAGAGAGAGAAAGAGAGAAAAAGTGAGAGAGAGAGAGATAACCGCCCCGATATTAACGGACGTAAGTACACTATCTCGCATCTGTTATCTCGAATACTGCCAACGCTATATGCTCCAACCGTTCGCCTCTTCTCTCCGTTTCTCTGTTTCTCTCTCTCTTTTTCTCTCGCGTGCGCGCACTTGGCGCTAGGAACTCGGAGAGAATAAAATTGCCCTTGTGTATCAACTACTTACATTTCATACTACAATGTATCTTGAAGTTGTGTCGCATCCGTTCACGAGACGGAAATGGTTTTGATAAAATTTCGAATAAAAAGAGAGAGAGAGAGGGAGAAATTGTCAATCTCAAACGATTACTCGTGCTCTTTAAATTTCCTTTTTTTTTTTATCGTGATAATAAACATTTTAATTTGTTGAAAATTAATATTTCATGATCATGATAATTATCTGATGCTAATTTAATTGATTAATTGGATAATTATAGTGTTATTGTATTCATGAAAATTCAACTGAGGGGGAGTTAGATAATCAGGGAGAGAATTATTTTGAAATTTGGTAATAAATAGGAAATCCTTTTTTGGGTGATTGTTTTTTGATAATAGATCGATAACTAATGGAGATACGCCTTTTTTGCCCTGATCCTTCCCTTTAGATTTTGGAATTGTCTACGAAAAGAATCATGATAAAATCACGCTATCTCGCTGAGTCTCTGAAATATCTTCAAAAAATCAATTTATCAGCAACATTTTCATTCAAAAATTTCTCTTCAATATTTCTCTTAATTAATGGAGATACACCACTTTTTGATTCAAGACTTTTTCTTTGTAGTTTCTAAAATTATTTGAAAATAATAGTGAAAGGGTGAAAAGGGCGTATCTCTATTGATAAATCCATGAATCTTATTTTTTTCTGTTAACACTGCTGTTTTTGCTCTAATTTTTTTTCCTTGAGAATTCTCGAAATTTCTTGAAAAATAAATGGAAAAAAATTGGGAGGAATTTTTTTCAAAAAATATTTTAGAAGTCAATGGAGAGACGCCCTTTTTGCCCTAATCGTCTTCCATAAAGTATTTCAATGGTTGCAAAAAAATGCCTTAGAATAAAAAGGGCCTCCAAAAGGCGAATTTCAGGAATATTTTCAAAGAGAAAAAAATCGACTTTTCCTTTTTTTTTTTTCAAAATAGAGAAAAATATAAAAAATAGTATAAAGTCGTTTGATAGATTGCCGAAGAAAAAAAAGACAATCCAAAAGTGGGTGTACTGAATTTAGTCATTGATTTGCATTGAATACACGTCTTGGTATCCCCGTGAATGGAGAGCTCTTCAGACACATCGTTTGAGAAACACAATGGGTGCAAAATTTACTAAGTTAAAGCTGGTACGTATAAGTACCAGCATTGACCTGTGTAACATTAATTTTCTTTTCTCTTTTTCTTTTATATCCGTCGTTAGCGATAATGATAGTCAAACCGCCTCTTCTGGAAAACGTCGGCGTTTAACGGCCTCACGGTCCACATCACCTCGTGTACACGTCACGCCTCCGTTCTGTGTTATTCTTTCACGTCTAGTGCCTCAGTCTCTCGCGATTTCAATACTCCGCATATTTTTTTTTCTTCTTTTTTTTTTGCATTAAAAGGAGTGAAAAAAAATGATTCATTCTGAATAAATGCTGTGAACCGGTTTCAATAATAAAATAGTTGTCCTCCTGCGAAGTAATGGAGACTTCATGTTGAATTTCTTACATATTCAACGGTTAAGAATTTTCAGAGTCTATCAATGTCACCAAGAAGAGCACGAAATGAAAATTAACATAAAGGATCAATTTTAATCTGCATATTTCACATTTTCTGAGAATTTCCTTAAATATTCGGGAAACTGAGCGAGATAACGTAATTTTACTGCAATCACTTTTTGTAGAGAATTTAAGAAGCTCTGATAAAGGTCTCTACAAAAATTGCCCTATCTCTTTTAGTTTTCAAGCTATTTCTGAAAAATGAGTTACAAGAAATTCGATTCTGATTTCTCGATCAATTTTGCAGATAAAAAAAGGCGAAATTTAAATTCAGTTAAACCCTAAATTTTTTGATGCCGTATCAAAGATGATATTTTTTTTATATTTTTCTGAATTTTATTTGCTGAAGAGACAGCATTTTAACTAAATAATAAAAGAAAAAAATATTCAATTCACCCTATAGTTATTGAGAAATTTTAATTAGAAGGTAGTCGTAACTATTCGCCTCTCTCTCTATCTCATGCATGTGATAGGAGATTAGTAATTTTTAAAAAAATCAAGAAACAAAAAAAATTATATTCACAAGCCGAAGATATGACTCTCGAATAGTTCAATCACTATCTTCGCGTAAATTGAAGCACATTTTCCGTAACCATCCCCAATTAATTGGAAATTAACCTACAAATTCTCATGTTTTCTGTTTTATCGACCGTTCTCCACAATATTACCTTAATAAAAAGATCATAATCCTCCAGCCACAGAAATTTCCGTTTCCAAATGCTATAATGAACCCCTTTCCAACCCCCACACTCACCAAGATATAATTGAAAAACTTTTTTCACCAAAAAAAAAAGTGGACTCTCCACTTTTTTCCTCATATCTCGGAAACTGTCTGGACAAAAATGCTTCGATTATAGCGTTTAGAATCGGAAATTTTCCCGGCTATCCAATGAGCTCATTATCATTCTCCTCTTATCCCTCATTCTCCAGATATTCCCTAGAAAATTAAGCATCAAATGAGCAGAGGAAGTTATCAAACCTCTAAATTGGACGTTAGAGCTCCAAAAAAAATTATAATAAAAAAAAAATAATTTCAATGAGCCAGTACCGAGTGTAATCCTCGTATTTCAACCAAGGACATCCTCTTTCGGTGCTCTTTTAATTACAAGAAATAACGCATGTACCACAAGGAGTATTTAACAGTGAAGAAGGAGTGGTTTTATCGTACCATAAACTACACACAATTCACATGGGTAATAAAATCATTCAACCTATATATGTACAACGACGAATGGTGTTTAATATTTTATTTTTTAAAAATTCATTTGTCGAAGGACAAATTACTCGTGATCCCAACTTGTGTTATATAGTATATGAAATGACAAGTACCCAGAATCCCAGAGACCTTCATTTCACAAGTCTCTTTTCATACTGACTGTATATAACGTAACAAGAGGGTGAAGATTAAGAGCCGACTCTCCTTCATTTCTTTATTTTAATTTTCTCCTCTTTTTTTTTTCTTCGTTTCTTTATCGTTCTGCAAGCGCCGAGAACTCGCAGGCCAATTTACGTGGCCATAAATCAACAGTTTCTTTTCCATCGAGTTTTTAAATATATAGATATATATATGGATATATATGTCGTCGCCTTAGAAACAAAAGGACGTAAGTGCTATGTATAAGAATTGCACTTACGCTCCTTAAACTCTAAGGCAACAATATAGATATGTATATATATATATATATTTATGTATATTTGGAACGACGCATAAAGACGTAAAAATAACGGTACCTTATACCGATAGAATTTCGTTCTTTGTGTGGGCGGATTCGGAGTCTTCGAGAGTAAATCATTTTGAACTAATTAAATTCAGAAAAACGGGATCACAGGATCTTTTTTTAGTTCTCCAAAGCGATCTCGTAAAGTAAGTGAGATAGCGGAATTTTTGTGGAAATCTTTGTTGTAGAGCGGACTGAAAGCTGAAAAAAAGGTCTCTTTGAAAATTTCGCTATCTCGCTTAGTCTCCGAGGTCCTTCCAAAAAATCGTCTCCACTGTAAATGGTGGGATTTTTAGTTTTTGATAAATATTGCTTGGAAAGTAAGCGAGATAGCGAAATTTTTGTGGAGACCTTTTTTATAGTGCAGAAAAATGGCTTTAAAAATGGTTTCATGAAAAATTCCCTATCTCTATTATTTTCAGAGATCCCTTTAAAAAACGATTCTAACTCTCGAAATCTTCGGTTATGAATGAAGAATAATGATTCGAAATGTCTCGTAACACTAAAATCCAGTGATGAAACACACATTGGCCAATTAAATGCGCTCTGTTGAGTTTAAATGCACGTGTGCACACACACACACACACACTCACACTGAAGATCAGGGTTTATGTGGCACAAGGATGCAACTCGTCTGGGTCATTACTGTATCGTCCATTCGCATCGGTTCTTCCTCTTTTTCTCTCGTCTCATCCGGGCGTAAAAGTCCCTCCCTCGCCCCTCCCCTCCTTTTAACCCAGTCCATGGACCTGATGAAGGTCGACTTCCAAAAATAAGCGTCAAATTTCTCCTAAAATCTTTTTTTTTTCTGTTATTTCTTCTATCAATTCCGATTTTTTCTCAATTTTTTTTTTTTTCTTCGCTACGATTGGTTTTGATATGGTTCATGGACGTGTGTCATAGTATATGAGGCTTCCTTACACTCAAAGAGGCATCTGTTATTGAATAAGAAAGATTGGTGCTATAGGACAGACGGTAATGGACGTGAAGAGAGACGTGAGGCGCAAACAGCAATGACAAATATACAGAGAAAAAAAAAAAGAGAAGAAATCTCCTTTTTTTTCGCATATAAATACAAATGACAGGACACAATGGGCTTCATTGTGTGTTGGGCTTCTATATCTGAATGAGAGGGAGCGATAACTCCGGAGGCATACATGGTAATATCTTTGGGTGAAAGAGTCATTCTGAATGAAAAATAAATATCCGTTTGTGAGGGACAGTATGTTCTATAAATAGAAATATGCTATTATCTCCGGAAGTATGGGAGATATTTGAATGAAAATGGTTGTAATCGATAGGCAGGAAAATTTGACCTCGGAAAATGGTATAATGCAATGGATTTTACTCGATTCGCCGCTGAGTTAAGAGGAGAAAAATTAGAATTTTTGAAATTCAGGGGGAAATTGTTTTAATTGAGGAAAATTAAGTGCATTGCAGTGTTTGAAATCGGTAATTTCCCGGGCTATCGAACAAGCTTATTCTCCTCCCCCCCTCCCCCTCTTCACTAACCTCCCCTTTTTTTACGCCCGGAATACGGGAATTGATGATTTGCTCTGGAATTTCTCAATTACGAATGGAATAAAGGGATTCAATTTTTAATTAGAAATACAATGCCCATTCCAATTAGCATCATTTAATGCTGCGTATGTTACGCGTCTCTCGTAAAACCCGATACCAATTAAAAGCTTCCAACTAGACTAACAACGACATTTAAGGTTGTATACCAGCGAACTTGAGTAGAGTTAATCCTTTATTTTTTTGATGTCGTATCAAAGATGATATTTTTTTACGTTTTTCTGGCTTTTTTCATGATTTTTGTCCGCGCAGTTTATGAGATATGAATTATCAAAGGTACTGAAAATAGCAGTGGTGGGGATGAAACGCCCCAAATCGGACAGAAATAACGAAATTACTAAAAAATCACACGGTTGACCCATTATTTAAAAACAATCGGCGAAGAGAACAGCATTTTAACTAAATAATTGAAGAAAAAAATATTCAATTCACCGTACAGTTATTGAGAAATTTTAATTAGAAGGCAGTCGCAACTGTTTGCCTCTCTCTCTGTCTCATGCATGTGATAGGAGATTAGTAATGTGAAAAAAATTCGAGAAACAAAGAAAATCATGTTCACAAGCTGAAGATATGACTTTCGAATAGTTTAATCACTTTTTCGGGTAAATTAGAGCACTTTTTCCCGAATTATCAGCAATTAATTGGAGAATAACCTTCAAATCCTCATATTTTCTGTTTTATCGACCATAATCTGAGCAGTATCTTAATACTTCACAATGAAGAATCAACAATTTACGGGAAAAATAACATAATTGCTTGATCTCTTTAAACTAAACAGTTACTAAAATCTCTCGGGCTCTTTAACTTGTCACGATAAACGAAGAAAAGCTATAAATCTCTCTATAATACTTGATGAAGTGGGTTCCCTCCTACCCATTTATATAATACTCTTCTTTGCACTCCTATCTTTTTGGATTAAACTTGTTCTCTCACTTTTGTCACTTACTAAAGTTGATTTGGCCTCATTGATGGCAATGAAGAGTCAACTGGCTGTAACACCTCCACGTGTTTCAATGTAAATTTCTTTTTCGTTTCATCGGTTGAGATATATTTGTTTCAATGAAGTCGCAAAAAAATGAAAATTACAATTTTCATTATTTTTAGAATTTTTTTGCAATTCTCAAAATTTCCCGAAATTTGCATTTTTTCCACAAGCAAAGTTTCATATTGAATATCTCGGAAATGGAGAGATATAGGACAATTTTCATGGACACCTTTTTTGTGGTAAATTTTCAGAGCTAGGAAAAAGATCTCTACAAAAATTGTCCTATCTCTCTTCCTTTCCGCAATAATTCAACAAAATCCATGAAATATAAAAAATAAAAAGATAAAAAAAACTCGACAATTTTTTTTTCTTGAAATTTTCTCGTCTCGATTGTTATGAGTGTAAATGTTTCTATTTCATGGGAATGGGATCCTTAAAAAAATACTAAAAAAATATTCGGAACAATGCATTATTCTTTTTATTCCACTTCAAAGCTCATCTCTCGACTCTTTGTTCATTCTCTGTTTAATATTTTCCTTTATCTCACAATTTAAAATTTCTCTCTCTCTCTCTCTCTTATACTCGTCTCTTCTTAACACTGACGCGTGGGTCGACGTTACTGTCGTTGTACCACTTCACGTTTTGCACGTTTTCTTATTTTTACTTTTTTTTATTTTTTTCCTCTGTATTACTTGCTTCAACTTATACATATATATGTATGTTCTCTTCTCTCGCGCCTTCGCCTGTTTACACAGCTAGACCAACATTCTCGTCAGTCGTTGAGGCGCCTTTGCGCGAAAATATATTGCCCGAAAGAGGAGAGACACCGAGTGAATACGAATTTAAATGTTCAATTTCTTTTTTTTTTTTTCTCAAATTTCTTTTTAAACACCTCGAGAATAATGCAATCTCACGTTCTCTTAATAAAATTTTTTTTTTTCTTTTGAAATTATGAAAGAAAAGGTTTCGGGTAGAAATTCTCGAACGAAAAGTAGAAAATTCCGAGTGTAGTCAGACACAAGAGTGTTTGAAGCGAGTTGCCTATCGTTTCGCATGCGGGATTAATTAACTTGATTAATTCTCAATCCCAGATAAACATTTATCTCTGTAAATTAATTTTTTTTAAATGGGTCTTCGAATTTTTGAATTGGTTTTTTTTTTGGAAAAATATCAACATAAAAAACAGTTTTTTTTCAGTTTTTTTCAAGGAAAGTCTTGGAATTCAAGCGAGATAGAGCGATTTTCATGATTATATTTTTTTAGTTCTCAAAATTCTTTACAAAAATGATTACATAAAAAATTGCCCTATCTCGATCAAATTCCAAAGTGTTTCTGAAAAACAAGACATTAAAAAAATAGATTTATCCAAAATTTTATTTTTTAATTTTCATCTGAACATTTTATATATTTTTTTTAAAATGATTTTTCTTGCCAAATATTTCAGAAACTAATAGAGATACGCCCTTTTGATCCTCATCCTTTCTATAGCTCTCAAAATTCCTTACAAAAAAAATAATCCCAAAAATCGTTCTATCTCTCTTAGATTCCAAGAAACCTTATAAAAAATTAGTCAAAAAAAAATTAACTTGTCTGGAAATTTTCGTAATTTTTTTTCTCTCTTTTCTTGAATATTTTGGAAATTAATAGAAATACGCCCTTTTCGCCCTAAGCCTTTTGTACCTCTCGAAATTTTTTACGAACAAAAATTAGAATGAAAAGGACATATCTTCATCATTTTCCAAAAAATTCACCGAAAAAGTATTTAAAAAATCAATTTATCCTCGATTTTTTAAAAATATTTTTCTCTTTAATTTTTTTTTTTTTTTTTAAATTGATTCATTTATTCATTCATTTTACCCCTTTAATTAAAAGTAAAAAATTACATCCGACATTTCGCCCGACATTTCGAAGCACGTGTGGCTAAATAGAATTAAAAATAATCCAAAACTCCTGAGAAAAAGGAAAAATGTTGAGAATAAAATAAGCTGAGGGAACGAGTGTCTCAAAGAGAGTCTCGGTCGAGTCTAATCCCGACTCTAAGCGTGACGAGGGGGTGGCCATGTAGCTTTTCTCCGTTGCTTTTAGGTAATTAGCAAAAGCGTCGAGACTGAATTAGATCCGACTAAATTCGCGAGAGAACTCGAGGAACGAGATAGTCTCATCGCAATTATCATTTGTAAGGTCACCTGATAGCACCAAGAAAGAGAGAGAAAATGTTGGAGAAATCGATGGAAGAAAGGCGCTTTGTTTTCTTTTTCCTTTTTTTGAGGTTATCAAATTTATCGGCGTTTTATGACACTTTGTGTTTCGCCAACACAAGCATTATCATGAGGAGGATGCTTGAATGTGTAATTGCTAATGAAAGGCGATAAATCGCACGCCCCAACGATTCGCACCAATTAGAAGAGAGAAAGAAATAATTCGAACTGCTTTTTCGTTAAAGAATGAAGAAGAATAATTTAGTAAATTGAAAATAGGAGAATACTAATGATTTTTTGGGAATAATATGGGCAAAAGAAAATGCGCCGAAGTCAATTTTGAGAAAATATGAAAAAATTGGGAAAAAATAATTATTGAAAAAAAATCGAAAAATATCAAATGGAAAAATTCAATTGATTTTTTTTTTTTTCATGATTTTATTGAAGAATTCTCAATTTTCCATTTCAGAAGACAAAAAGCTATGCTTCGCTCTTTTTTTTTTTTTTGATCGTTAATAAATATAGAATAATAATTGCGAAAATAGTGGGAGATCGAAAGATAGGGAAAAATGACTAATTTTGGAGAAATAATGTGAATAAAAAAAATGGCTAAAGTTGAATTTTGAAAAAATCCGAAAAAACCAATTGGAAACAAAAATTGTCAAAAAAAAATTTCGAAAATTCTGCAAAAATCTTAAATAGAAAAAATACAACAGATTTTTTTTTCCATAATTTTATTGAAAAGTTCTCGATCTTACATTTCAGAAGACAGAGAGAAGCGATTCGCTCTCTTTTTTTTCCATTTAATAAATGTAGAAAAATAACACTGGAATGTTACTCCGCTGATAAGAGAAACAGTGTAACGAGCTTAATCTCTTGTGATACGAAGGAATTACTTTATTGTTCGAGGGAAAAGAGAGAGAGAGAGAGTGGTTTCCATAGAGTTGCGTGAAGTGTCGATGAATAAAAAGTATTAATGTGCGAGTTTTATCGGTTATTAAAGAATAGAGCGAATTGTACTTAATATCGATGTCTTCGAACACTGTGGGCTTGTGTTTATTCATGACGATGAGATCGTTCGACCTCTTGGCTAACCTTGTGACACCAAAGTTGTTATTTTAGATCTATTTTTTTAGCGGAGATTTTAAAACGAGCTAAATCATGTTTTATTACGTTTTTCGAGAGATATTTGCGTTGGAGGAAGGGGCAATTTGGTTTGTTTTTCACGACTGGGGGTCGTAGATCACGAGAATCTTCGGCGCCTTTTTCTGCTGATGATTTATCTATTTTTCTACATTCTTTTTGGATTTTTTCAAAATTCTCGAAAAATTCTTTTTTTTTTCTATTCTTTACTGGAAAGGATCTCGGAAACTAAGCGAGATAGCGAAATTTTTGTGGATACCTTTTTTGTAGCTCGTGAAATTCTCTTTAAAAAAGGTCTCTTCAAAAATTTCGCTATCTCGCTTAGTTTCCGAGTGCCTATCCCTGTAACGCAATTTCAACGTGATCTCCTTGATTAAATTACTTTACTTTTAAAAAAAGAACTTTAATTAGATAATTTCATTGAAATATAATACGAGCGTTATATATACATATATATTCGTTAATTTACATTATAGCCACGTCTGGCGCTATGTAATACGAGAAGAAAGTGGCAAAATGGACAAGTGAAAGAGTAAAAATGAAGGCTCGAGGTAAAAACGTATAACAAACACGTCTCTTTGTCTCCAAGCGAGGGCTTACCGAATTTAATTAACAATCGCTCATTCCTTCTTTTTTTTTTCACATGCTTGTTCAACACACGTATTTCCCTCGCCTCGATTCCCCTATCCCTCATATTCTAAAAGCATTCCACATCACCTGCTTCAAAATGGAGGATTTAAAATTTAAAAAAAAAAAGAGGGAAAAACCTTTTTATTTTTTTTTATTTCCCTTTTTTTTGGTCAAATTTTCAATTATCGCGGAGCAAAAAGGCGTGCATGAATAATGTGATTTTGTGGGAGGAGGTGAGGGGGGGGGGGCGAAGCAATGCATTTACATTGTTGGATGATTATATCATCCTGCATTTAATATTAAATGTTTATTACAATAATTACGTGCATAAAACGACAAATTGCAAAGTCACGTGTTTGTTAAAACGCCCAGTGGGCATCAATAAACATTTTTCTTTTTTTCGTGTGACCCGGGAGATGGGTTGCCGAGTTTACAACAGCACGCGAGAAAACGTGAATTTATATTTTATGCAGTTGAATAAAAATTCATGTGTTCATTTGTGTTTAAAGTAGTATTGCAGAGTACGGTCGATAAAACAGGAAACATGAGGATTTGTAGGCTAGTTTCCAATTAATTGCTGATAATTCGGGAAAATGTGCTTCAATTGTGAATATAATTTTTTTTTGTTCCTCGAATTTTTTTACATTACTAATCTTCTATCACATGCATGAGATAGAGAGAGAGGCAAATAGTGACGACTACCTTCTAATTAAAATTTCTCAATAATTATACGGTGAATTGAATATTTTTTTCTTCTATTATTTAGTTAAAATGATTTTCTCTTCGCCAATTGTTTTTAAATAATGGGTCAACTGTGTGGTTTTTTAGTAATTTCGTTGTTTCTGTACGATTTAGAGCGTTCCATCCCCATCATCGCTATTTTAAGTAACTTTGATAATTCATATCTCATAAACTGAACAGACAAAAATTATGAAAAAATTCAGAAAAATGTAAAAAAGTATCATCTTTGATACGGCATCAAAAAAATTAGGGTTTTACTGTACTCGAGTTCACTGGAATAGTACCTTAAATGACTTCTCACCAAGAAAATTTATTATTTTAAAAGGATCTCGAAAACCGTTGGGCTTAAGAGAAAATGTGAAGAGACCTTTCTTTTAGAGAATTTAATTCTCCACAAAAAAGGTTTCTACACATTTTTTCCTGAACCCAACGACTTCCTAGATATTCCCGATAAAATGAAAAAATTACTTTTTTTTTCTCAAGAATATTGTCGAAAAAAATGGAATGACGTTGATATTCATTTCAACCGCTCATAAATTTGCGTGCGTCATGCAGTGCACTTCGACTAACAAAGAGGAAACCTGCTTCCCGACAATTCCTGATTCACTGTGATTAATGTTGAAGCGAGGGGAGTGCAGAGCGTGTTCCCTCCAACCCCAATTCCCCGAAAATACACATTCAGTGAAGGACCCGGGTTATTTTTTTTTTCTCTCTTGTTTCTTCTTTTTGTTCCTCTCATAAATAGTTTAATTTTTGTTTCGGCGTTACGGTGTCTACCCAGCAGACTGCATTGTGCCAAATACATATATAAAATGAGTATGCATGTCCATAGGTGTATTTTGTATTTTGGCAAAACGGAAATGCACGTCCGGTGCACGAAGAACTGCCCTCATTTCGGCTTTATTATTTCTTCGTGAAACCCAGGAAATTTTGGAGGGGGACTAATTATTTTTTAGCAAAAAATCAGGGACAATTGAATTTATGATCTTTTTTCTTTAATTCGAGAACAATTTTTTTTTCTTTTTTTGAATGTTTCAGTAAATAATGGATACACGCCCTTTTTGTCCTAATATATTTACGAAAGAGGATTGGGGTAAAAAGGGCATATCTCCATTAGTTTCTGAGGGATTTTGAGGATTTTTTTGATTTTTCTTCACGATTTAATAAATTTGTGGAAGATTGATCTAAAAGGATCTTGGAAACCGTTGGGTTTAGGGGAATTCATGAAGAGACCTTTTTTTTAGCTCTCAAAATTCTCTACAAATAACATCTCATGACATTTTTTCCTAAATTCACTCGATTCGAAGATATTTTTTTTCAAAACGCCACACATAATTTTTTTAATCCAGAAGAAAATCCGCATTTAATTGCAAATTTATTGGAAATATTCTCAAAATGTAAGCTCGATGTTCAAAAAACTGCCTTCATTTTTTATTCATATTTTCTTGTCATCGAAAAATCAAAATTATTCAAAGAAAAAAAATTTTTCTCCTCTTTTCTCGAATATCTCAATAAATTAAGAGAAATACGTCCATTTTGCCTTGAGCTCTCTTTTGTAGCCCTCGAAATCCTTCATAGAACCTTTTCATAGGATGAAGCCAAAAAGGGCGTATCTCCATTAATTTCCGAGATATTTCATCCAAAATGATCGCAAAGTTTGAATTGTGTCTTCAGAAGTCGTTGGCCGCTAGTTTCCATGGGTATTTTGTACTTCATGAAGTTGCTGATTTGAGTGAGCCGGAGAAAATGTCGACGTACAACACCAGATACTGTCACGTACAGCAAACGTGCGGCAAACTCTCGGTGCAACAAAACTGCTGGGGGTTGTTGTCCGCAAGTAGACAAGGGCGAGAGAATGTATTGGTCTGTCTATAACCCTGAAGAGAGAGAGAGAGAGATATATAGATAGGGAGACCATAGAAAGTACGAGCCGGCGACTGTATACAGGCAACATTTCCTCCTCGACGTGTATGCGAATAAATCCCACTCTCTCGTACACTGGGGAAATTGAATATTATCGTTTTGGATACCTATTGTTTTTTTTTTCCTTTTTCGGGGGAAAAATGGGAATCAAACCAGAGGGAAATGGAAATTCAATAATCCTCCTTTCATTTCCGATTGAATTTTTTTTCGGCAGAAGGCTGGCATTGTTGTGGATGTTTCGGAAACTCGATTGTCAGAATTTCGTCAGTTCATTAAAATGTTTTTAAATGCATCTGTCAATCAAGGGAAAGATTATTGTTCATTGAATTTTGTTTTTGTTTTCTTTTTTCTTCATTCTTTTATGGATTTGATAGATTTGTGGGAATTAATCGGGGAATATCTCGGAAACTGTTGGGTTTAGAGAAAAATATCAGAAATCATATTTTGTAGAGACTTCAATTTTCTACAAAAAAGAGCTTTTGACATTTTCTCTCAACTCCACTTGACTCAAAGATATCCTCCAAAAACGCCAAATATGATTTTTCAACTAGGAAAAAAAAAATTCGATTTAATTCCAATTTCTTGAAAAATACCTACGAAATGAAGTAAAAAAACAGGCAATTCTCCCGCAAATTTTCAGCTCATTTCCCTCTTCAAAAAAGATATCACCCAAAAATCCCCGTATATCCCTCCACTCCCCTGATATTCTCTAATTAAGCCCCCCTCCCCCCTTTCAAAAAAAAACTTCTCCCACTTAAATAATCCCAGATAAAATCAAATTGTCACCTAGTGCCATAAAATGCATTATTTATGAAGTCTCATTAACAAAACTCGAGTATGAATAATGTTAATAGCCCAAAAAAAAAGCAAAAAAAAATTTATTCATCATTTAATACACTCGCCCCTCAAAACTCTTAATTCACAGTACAATAAGTACACGCACTTTTCCCTGAATTTATATTTTTCCCAGCCCTCTTTCGCTTCGTTAAATAAAATTGAGCTTTATTATCGGTGCTTCTTTACAATGCAAATGCCCAAAAAGAGCGAACCCAAGATACCTCAACACACAGAAAGAGAGAGAGAGAGAGTCTCTTACCCTCCCCCCTCTCCTCCTCCCACCCCATCCTTTAATTCGAGTAGACTCCTCTCGACATCCCACCAATTAATTTCATTACCCCCAAGCCACCAACTTCTTCCCAACTCGTTTTTTCCCATTCACTCACCCCCCCCCCCCTCCCGAGTCTTCATATTCAAGATGAAGAGAGAAAAAAAAATAAAGTTAAAAGGGTTGAAGAGGAATTGTGTGAATATCTTCATGCAGACTGACGATAAGTCAATTTTATGGCCGTGACTTGCAGAAGAGAGAAAAAAGGACTTCGTGATTGGAATTTTTTTTTGTGAGACAAGAGAGAAAGACATTTTACAGAAATAAAAGAGAAGAATCATCCCCCAGGCACAAATTAAAGGAGACCCTCAATTATACAAAGGTGATTGGACTGAAAAAAAAAAGCGAATGGAACTTTGGGAAAAAAAGAAAATTGGAGAAATTTCAATGATTTGAAATCATTTTTTTTTCAAATATTTTGATGAATAATGAAATTACGCCTTTTTTTGCCTGAGGTTCTTCCATGGCTCTTGAAATTCTTCACAAATGAGGGCTGGAATAAAGGAGCGTATCTCCATTACTTTCCAACATATTTTATTCGGAATGATTGAAATAATTTTTTAAATTTTTTTTTCAAGAATTTAAGAAATACGTGATTAATTGAAAAGTATTTCGGAAACTGTTGGAGTTACAAAAATTTCCCACGAGACCTCTTTTGTAGCTCTTGAAATTTCCTACAAAAAAGGTATTCTTCTAATTTTCCCTAACTCCACTCGCCTTTAAGATATTCCGAAAAAAGGCTAAAAATTTTTAGGTCATGACTTGCAGAAGAGGAAAATACTTCGTGATTCGAATTTTTAAGTGAAGAGAAAGCGTTTTTACAAAATAAAAGAGAAGAATCATCCCCCAAGCGCAAATTAAGAGCGACCTCCAATTATAAAAAAGCAATTGGACTCAAAAAAAAAAATTAGAATTGAACTAGAGTAAAAAAAAAAATAATTCTATAATGATTTCGACAAAAAAAACCCGCAATTTTACTTTCTTCAATCTCAATTCGTACGTGACTCAATTTCGAATGAAGAATAGCCCTGACGACTCTCTTCTTCAGCCCCTTACACTCTACCTATCTGCAGATTCAAAAACGTTTTCTCTCCATATTTTTTATCTCATGCATGAAACAAAAAAAATATATGTAACGAAACACATCCCTTTATGACTCTGCAGTTAATCTCAATGGAATCGTAAAGTAGCGATCCCTGGGTTATTCCAAAATTCAACCCTCTCTCATCATTGTTTCAACCTCCACTCTCCCCCCCTTCCACCCCTTGAACCTCGGGCCACATTATTTGGATTCACGTGAGCGTATAGTTTAAAGTTCCCTCTGGGCTTCTCTCACCAATAAACCCACGAATTTTAACCAACTCTAATTTTTGTGCAGTTTTTTTGCTCTTTTTTTTTCAATTTTTGTATATTGTGCTGAATTTCTTGCTTCCTTTTTTGTCAATGCAGTGAAAAAACAAAATTGTATAATGAAAGGAGGGGAAGGGGGGAGGGGGAGGGCTCGTTGGGACTCAAGTGGGGAAAATTTTTTAAATAAAATGTTGGTCATTCGGTGGACATTTAATTAATCTTGAGCTTTCATGCAGAAATATATATATACATATATCTCGAAAATGAAAAGAGATAAGGCTTTCTTGTTGATATTTCTTTGGTAGAAAATTTTCCAAGATTTAAAAGAATGTAAAAAATGATCAAAAGATTTTTCGAATTTTCAATTAATTTTCGGTTTTCAAGGCTTATTTTATTTCTCATTACATTTTTCACAGACTCACTGAATCAGATTCGATAATTTCATCTTTTAAAAATTGTTATCAACGACTTTATGAAGAAAGTTAACTTTTTTACAATTTTACATCCCAATCAACCTCAAAAAAAAAACTGATGAAGTCCTAAAAAAAAAGTGAATTCAAAAATAATGAGAAAAACCCAAACTCCTCAGAACTTTTTCATTTCAATTGAATTCTCTCCTCTTTTTTTTTTATGCAGAGCACAGAGAGTTAAAATCGAAAATTGAAACATGAAACAGAGAAAATGAGGAAAGTTTGATTTCTTTTTTTTTTTCTTCCTTCACAGTTTTTTTTTTTTTTTATTGAAAGGTTTCTGGTGGAAGGCGTAAGGAAACAAGCTACAGTACAGAGGCTTTAGGTACCTGGTTTATTGCTAATGGGGTGTTTCGGCCCTTCTATATATACAAGTCGTCTTCACGAAAGTTTCCGGAGGGTGCTTTTAAATTTCATTACCGAGGCCCGCGTGCGATGGATGTATCCATAGATATTTTCTCAGGGTTACGTTTATACATCAGAAAAGAGGGACTGTGTGCCTCTCTCTCTCTTTCTCCCCTCCCCCCTCTTTCACTCTCTTATTTTCTTTGGCAGTTACGAGTCATGACGAAATTCGACGATAAAGATTTTTCGATTACATTGGTAATGAAACGCGAGGACTAAGGCACCTCTGCGGGTTTTTCTCATTTCAAGTCATTCATAAATTATTTCGAAGAAGAGAAAAAAAAAAGAAAAATTTTTAAGGAGAAATTGACATATACCATTGGGAAATTAAATTTCAATGGGCAATGGGACATTGGGTGAATCATAAAATAACATTGTTGCGCCAGTAGAGAAGCCAACTATTTACGATTGAGCTCATAAAAAAACTGTTTCTCATAAAATTTTATGTTTAATTTCATATTTTTCCTTCATCAATAAAAAATTTTTACATTATTTGAAAGATATCGTTGAAACCGTTTGGTTTACGAGAGATTATCAGGAGACCTTTTTTTGTAGAAAATTTAATTTTCTACAAAAAATGTCTTCTGACGTTTTTTCTTAACTCCAACGGTTTCTTACATAGCTTTGAAATAATTCAAATTCGTCAGAATAACAAAAAAAAATTACGTTTACTTTATCTTAAAGGGATCTCGAAAACTATTGGGTTTATCAAAAAATATCAGGAGACCTTTTTTGTATAGAATTTGATTCTCCACAAAAAAAGTCTCCTGACATTTTTCGATAAGTCCACTCGCCTCAAAGGTATCCTCAATTTACAATTCGAAATTGAAAAAAAATGCGAAAAAAAATTACAGAAATGATAAATTACAGAAAAATGGACGATCATCCAACAAAAGCCTTTTTTCCTCTCTCTGTCTCCATAATCACACGATTCGTTAATGTCACTATTACACACTGTATGTCAAACACAATCTCAATGTCTCTCTCTCCATAATGTAAAAGTTTTCGTGAACGAGGTAGAAATATCCTAATTTCCTACTGACACTTAACACGAAAAACTTTTGATCATGACAACCCACGAGTAGTTGACATTAAAGTAAAGCTAACGAGGCATTGTGCACACAGTTGTGTTAAGGCCGAAGAAGAAGGAGAAGACGAACATCTATTTATTTCTGTGTAATACTTAAGCCTCCCTTTTCCGGTTGCTTGTAATCGTTAAAGGAAGGAAATTAAAGTGTCGCTTTACCTTGTGTAATGCCATTGCCATTAGCATTGTCACAGTTTCAAATGAGAAACAGTAATGATTTCATTCGTTTTTTTTCCCCATTAAAGAAAGAAAAAAAAGGGAAAAAAGGAGGGATAGAATCGCCGAAAAATCGTAACTTTATTGAACTCATTATGGTAGAACATTTCAAATTCAATTTCACGTTTTAACATGAGATTTTACAGCCTCAGGGATATTAAAATACTTCTTCCATTAACTCCAATCTTGGGGACATTATCTTAACAAAATTAAATGTAGTGAATGTTGTAATTGGGTTGAAACTGACGGAAAAAAAGGAGAATAAGAGGAGGGATGAAGGAATTTATTTAAAATGATTAAACTCATTAATGTAA
Source organism: Aleiodes alternator (assembly GCA_963921955.1). Lineage (NCBI taxonomy): Eukaryota > Metazoa > Arthropoda > Insecta > Hymenoptera > Braconidae > Aleiodes > Aleiodes alternator. The sequence goes on along the minus strand of OY998099.1, from coordinate 4,771,921 downwards.
TGTTATTTCATTAGGGGAAAATGAGGCAAATTTGATACTGTAACGAAATTTTTCTATGGAATTTTGGTGGTGGGAGTGAATTTTCATGAAAACAGCAAGAAATTTCATTTTTTTTCAGTTTATTGATGAATTTATTTTTTGAATATCTCTTTATTTTAAAGGGATCTCGAGAACTATTGAGTTTACGAAGAAAGAAGAAGAGACCATTTTTGTAGAGCATTCAATTCTCTTCAAAAAAGATATGTTGAGATTTTTCTTTAAACCTGATACTTTTCGAGATCCTTTTAGAATAGAATTTTTTCTTTTCAAGACTCAATTTTCCACTCGTTGTACTTTTGAAGAGATTAAAACACTTGGAACGATAAATTCACGTGCTTAAGTATCCTGAATTCGTTTGAATTCTCCAACTCTCGGGCAAAAAGTTAGGCTGAGAACTCGGAAAGTTTCTCAGGAGCTCATCAGAAGATAAAGACTCTTTCTCTGTTACCGTAAACACTCACTTTATTTACGATTCGAGTGGGAGATGACTCTTTTATTTTTTTTTTTCTGCTCTTTTTCGTCGTTGAGCCACCGAAAAGCCGAGAGCAGTGGCCATTCCCATGCAAATTGTTCTTGGTTGAGCATTCTAGACTGAGCGTTAATACAGAAGATATGCAAATGTAACTAATTACTGGTAGCTGAGGATTACATACCCCAGACGTTTCTCTCATTCACCTAAATTTGGGTCTTTAAGGTAGTATTTCAGCGAACTCGAGTACAGTTAAACTCTTATTTTTCTGATGCCATATAAAAAATGATATTTTTCTCCATTTTTCTGAATTTTTTCATCATTTTTGTCCGTGCAGTTCATGAGATATGAATTATCAAAGTTATTAAAAATAGCGGTGGTGGGGGTGAAACGCCCTAAATCGGACAGAAATGACGAAATTACTAAAAAACCACACGGTTGATTCATTATTCAAAAACAATTGACGAAGAGAACAGCATTTTAACTAAATAATAGAAGAAAAAAATATTAAATTCACCGTATAGTTATTGAGAAATTTTAATTAAAAGATAGTCGTAACTATTTGCCTCTCTCTCTATCTCATGCATGTGATAGGAGATTAATGTAAAAAAAATTCGAGAAGAAATGAATTATATTCACAAGCTGAAGATATGGCTTTCGAATAGTTGAATCACTTTTTTCGGGTAAATTGAAGCACATTTTCCCGAATCATCAGCAATTAATTGGAAATTAACTTGCAAATCCTCATGTTTCCTGTTCGATCGACCATACTCTGGAATACTACCTCAATATCATTACCGCAGAGATAAGTAACACCCTTTTTTTTCAGAACCCAATCATTTGGAACTTCGAAAAAATTCAAACGTCTGACATTAGTAGATCCTTATCTACTGAAACAGCTTTACGTGTGGATTATTAGACGGGTGATGACAGTTTTGTAGGAAATAATTCATATATTCGTGTTTTAGGTTTTTATTGCGTGTGTCTGGGGCCACAGAAATTGGCACTATTCTTGGAATAAATTCGGTTGCGTGAAAAGAGCTTTGTTATTCAAGCGAATTTGAAGATGGGAGGTTGGAAATGAAAGGGGGTTGGCATGAAATCGTGCACTTGGCAGTGAAAAAATTGATGAGATTAACGATATTATATAATCTATTTTATTGCGTGAATACAAAAAATAATTATGGAAATTACATGAAGATTATTTTAAAGATATTCTAGAAACTATTGGATTTACGAGGAAAACTTGGGAGACCTTTTCTGTAGAGAATTATATTCCCCCAAGAAAAGATCTCTTGACATTTACCCCTAAACTCACTGGCGTCAAAGATATTCCCGAAAAAAGCAAAAAAGTCGTCTCAACTCAATTTTTTTCCAATTATTCAGTTTTTTTTTATAATCAAAAAAAAAAATCAGTTTTTATAAGAAATCTCGGAAACTAAGCGAGATAGCGTAATTTTCGTCATTACATTTTTCACAGCTCTCATTTTCCTCTACAAAAAATGTCTCATCATAAATCCTCCTATCTTTCTTAATTTCCCAGATATCCTCGAGAAACCAAAAAAAAATCCCAAATCATGAAACATCAAAGACTCTGAAAATATCAAATTTTATCATGAAATAGAATCTCACGAAGATGTGCCGATATACGTAACATTATTACAAGCCCATAATGAAAGAGAATGAGAGAAGACAGTGACCATAGTCCAAGAGATAAGAAGTATACAATGTCCAATGGGTTGTGTGGTCAAGGGTCGTGGCAAATTAGGGAGGGGTTATTTTCATTACCCGCTTCTTTCTTCTCTTTGACTCTTTCTCTTTTCCTTCTTCGTGCCCATATTCATCCAAAGAATCCCAAAACACTCGGGAGACGTAGCTAAGGTATTATATTCTCTCTCTCTTTCTCCCTTTTCACAAGACGAGCCGACTGATATCCCCTCGCTTCGATGATCATCGCGTTAATGGCGAGCGAATTTCCGTTCCTTGTGATCACTGAAATGTATTTAACAGCATTTCTTTCACTCGCGTGAAGTTACAGTCGAGAAACCCCCAGCAAAAAAATCCCTTCCGACACATGAATTTCATCTGAAATTCCCACAGTTCTTCATAAAAATCATCAAAAAAACATCTCCAACTTGATAAAAATCTCTCTTTGCTATCGAATGGAAGCTATTTAATCATCAGAATTTTTGGATTGTAATTTTTTTGATAGAAGATACTTGAAATGATCTAAATAGAGAGAAAATTATATTTTTAGCGCATGTCTGTGTGTATATATGTCTGTACGTGCAAAAAAGTCTCAATTACAGCAATACGGTTCTATAGAAAAATTTCATATTTTGTGGAAAACTTCCTCTCGAACTCCATTTTTTAAGCTTTATTTGAAGAGAATGCGATCGGTATTTTTTAAGATATGTCCATTTTTTGAAAATCAGTTCTTAATGGAATTTCTGGAAACTATTCAACTGATGTTATTTATACTCATTTATTATCTCGAGAGTTGTATCACTTCCATTCGGAAGTATCTTGCTAAAGTATTAGCAGAAAAAGCTTTATACGTTGGAAAGCAATACTATTATCCACTTGTTTTTTTTTTTGAGAATATTTTCGTGAATACACAGAGAAAAATGTTTTCTTAATCTAAGAATGTGCAGTCACTTAATTTAAGAATGTGCAGGTCACTTAAATTAAGAAAGAAAAGTCACTTGATTTAAGTGAGAAAATTCACTTGATTTAAGTGAGTTTTACTTTCTTAAATTAAGAAAGAAAAGATCACTTGATTTAAGTGAGAAAAGTCACTTGACTTAAGTGAGAAAAGTCACTTAATTTAAGTGAGTTTTACTTTCTTAAATTAAGTGACTGCACATTCTTAAATTAAGAAAACATTTTTCTCTGTGTAATGGAGATATGCCCTTTTTCAAGAGAATGTCAAGCGCTATATCTGAGGATTCGTGTGAAAAGGGTGTATCTTCAAGAAACAATGAAATTGAAGTTCATTTCATGAATATCTCCAAAACAAGTGGATTCAGTGGAAAATGTGAAGAAAGCTCTTCAATAGCGAATTAAATTCTCCAAAAAAAAGGTCTCTCGTTAAACTTTCCTAACTTAAACAGTATTCGAGATGTTCTTAAAATTCTTCAACTCTCCAGAGTAATTTTCACAACAATTTCCACAATTAAAAAAAAAAAAACCCCCCAAAAAAATCTCCAATTTCACTAAACCCCAAAATTTCTCCAAAAATTCCTATTATTTCATCACAAGAACCCATTGTGGAATTCCTTTGTGTTCCATAAATACACGTGCGGCGCCCATATCCCAGTGGCAATAACCACAGTTCATCCGATCCCGTTTTACGTTACGCAATCGAACGATCCAAGATTCCCATCCCCTTCAAAAAAGAAGCGCCAAAAAAAAAGCGCAGAGAAAGGATAACCAAAAATAAAAAAAAGAAAAAGAATACATCATACACTACCACAAACGCATAAATTTGTATTTTGCACAGGCCGATAGTTTTCTTTATCCGCAACACAATGTGACTAGTGTGTATATGTGCATGTGTGTTGGACCTTCTTCTTCTTCTCCTTCTCCTCCTCTTTTTTTTCTCCTGAAGTCAACCAATCGTGGGTGTTGCGAAACGATCTTCGTAATCGAGCCATGATTTATTACGGTCGAACGAGATGGGCCGTAAAGATTGCGTGTCGCCCGAGAGAAGAGGACCAAAAAGAAGAAGAAGAAGAGAAAAATAAATAAAAAAAAGTGCCTCCAAATGCTTCGAAAACTCTTCCCCATTTAATTGTGACTGGTCATTGATTTCTCCCTCTTCTCCCTCCTCTCCCCCCCCTTTTCTCATTATTTTATCCGCCAAATTCCGTAAATTAATTCGCGTCAAATTAAAGGAATTAGCCGAGTGCAGCTCTAATTTTCGTCAATTTTCATTAAATTCCCGTTGACGGTTTATGACGATTGGAAACGTCGTAGGATGCTGCTGCTGTGCGATTGCAAAAAGAGAGAGAGAGGGAGAGGGGGTGGTGCTCCATGTCTCTACCGTGCCTCTCTCACGTGATACATGACCATGCAGGCCATAATAATATCAAAACCTTGTGGCCTCTCTCAGCTAGTGGCAGATACACCCGGGTGTGTGTGGGTCGAGCAGACAGGGAGTGCCACTCCAAACGAACCCAGAAGAGGAGGAGGAGGAGGAGGTAGTGGCCCCTGTGTCTGCATTGTGTTTATGTATGTGTTTCACTCAGCCTGTATGTCTCTTTTTTTCTCTCTCTCTCGCTCTCACCTGTCTGACTCTTTTTGTCAATTTCTACTTTATTATTACTCTCTTGAGAATATAATTTTTTTTAAATTATTTCTTTGAGGATTATTCTGGATGGAATGTCTTGGGTAAATCATGGAGATATGCCTTTTTTTTATCTTACGCCTTTTTTGTAGAGAATAAAAATTTATTACGACAAAAAGGGCGTATTTGAGAATAAAATGGCAAAAAATTAAATAAATTCAATTTAAAAAAAAATTAAAAAAATTAGTTCAATTATATTATTGTCTTACAGTTAAAAGGGCGTAAGTGCTATGCTTATACACAGCAAGAATGAAGATACGCCCTTTTATTCTCCAAATTGCCTTTATCGAGCATTATCAAGAGTTACAAAAGAAGGATTAGATAAAAAGGACGAATCTTCATTATTTACCTAGATATTTGAGAAAAAAATTACAAAAATAATAAATAAATATAATTTTGTTTTTAAAATAATAATTTAAAATAAATTAAATTTAATTAATTCTCAATGGAATATTCCAGTAGATAATGGAGATACGTCTTTTTTATGTTAATGCATTCTTTATACAGAGTTTAAAGAGTTACAAAAGTGAATGTGTATAAAAAAAGCGTATCTCCATTTTTTTTCTGAGATATTTAACGATTAATCGAGAATAATGACAAAAAAATTATCTTGTTTCACCTTTTATGGATTTAATTCAATTTAATTAAATTCAATTCTAATCCAATTGATAGAAAGTTTTCGATATTTCAGAAAAATTTGAAATAATATAATTCGTGTTTGAAACATCAATTACTGGTTTTCTATATTGATAAATTATTCTGTATCTTTTGCTTGTCGTTACGTCTAGTTGATCTCTTCGAACGCGGAAATATGAGAGAAAAAAGGCTCTCAACATTGTATGAGTAATTAATACATGACCACAGAACCATGACACTGAGAAAGAGAGAGAGAGAAAGAAATATCCTTTTTTTTTTCATGTTTTACACTTGCTAATTCGTTTTATTATTCGCATAGTAATTTACCTCATTTTTATTAAAAAATTTTTCACTCGTTTCTACTTTGTTACTTTTTACTTGCTGTGTGATACTGCAAATAGCATGTCGAGATTGTTAGCGAGACGAATAATAATTATTGGGGAGGGATACAAAAGTGCTCTTGGCGATACATCGCGTGTACAAAATACTGCAATTGCAATTCAAATTATTGGTGAAAAAAACGTACAATTTTCATTTTTGCACTGGATTGTAAGATCGTTTCTCTTTTCTTCTCGATATTGAATTAATAAATTAATTTGTTGATGAGAGACTTCTAGAGTGATTATTATCATTATTCAATCATTTTCATTGAGGAAACTTCGATCTCTTTACGATTGAAATAATTTTTTTTCGGAAATTGTGGGAGTAAAAGCTAATTTTAAGGATATCTTTAATGCGAGAGAGTTTAGGGGGAAAGTTGAGAAAACCTTTTTCATAGAGAATTCAATTCTCCACAAAAAAGGTCTCATGATACTTTTTCCTAAACCCAATGATTTCTGAGATATTTTTGAATTCATTAAATTTAGCGAAGAAACTCTAAAAAATTACTTTTATCTTATTTTCAGAATATCTCGGAAACCGCTGGGTGTATTGAAAAATGTCAGGAGTCCTTTTTTATAGCTCTTTAAATTTCACATAAGAAAGGTTTCTTCACATTTTTCCCTAAATTCACTCGCGTCAAAGATATCTACAAAAGAAACTTTTAATCTTCATTATACCCCTGAAAACAATAATTCAATTGCATTAAGATCCTATTTTCTTCCACTTAAGGTGCAGTATCCGTTAATTAATGAGGCGTGAAAAGTGCTACTTGAAGGCAACAAAAAATTCAAGTACAACCAAGGAATAAAAAGAATTATTGAGCACACGAGATTGGCATTACTCTACAGATATATTTATTATCCCTGGAGCTAAGAGGCAAAGGTGTATACGTGTGTCACGCGAGCTCAGACCGTACTAGATCTCTTTTGAATTTATCGACTAGTTTTGCAAGGATCAGTATCCAAAGTAGACTAAAAAATTCTCTCCTTCAAAATTACAAAAACTTTCTCTCTAATCAAAAAGATTTTTTTTTTCAATTTTTTTTGGTTATTTTTTATTGAAAATATCTTTTCAGGGAGGCCGTATCTCCATTATTAATCGAAATATCTAAAAAAAATCAATAAATTTTTATTTTTTTCCTAAATCGCAAAAATTAGGATTCAATGAATAAAAAATGAGATCACTAAAGATGGTTTTATCAAAGGTGCGGTTACTGGTTTTAACTTTATCGAGTATTCGATACCAAAAGTCACCAGCCGGTTTTCAATTAAAAGAAATTAATAATTTCAAAGATAATAATAATAATAAAATTTGTAGCAGTTTGTCCCGTTCAGTTAACATCACAAAAAATAATTTCCTCGACTTAGAAATAAAATGGCTTAAGTGCTGTGTATAAGCATAAGATTTACGCCACTTTGTTCTTAAAGCAACCATGTATAATTATGAAAAAAAAATTGTATATTACTAGAAGTTGCTGATTGAGTTTTCCTCATTTACTATAAATTTAAGAGGAAATACATCAATCAATGAAAATTAATTGCTACTCTGTACGTTGTAATAAGTCCATTGGCTACTGGACTCTGTAATTTACTAGCATTTTCATCCTATTACAATTGTGAATATTAATATAAACGGGAGGAACAGAAAAACACGCGATGATGATTATTATTATTTTTTTTTTTTCAATTTAAAGAGGAGAATACCGGTTTTCTTGAGTGAAACACACAATCACGTGAAAGATTCAATTTATGAGATAATATTTTCGTGTTTCGAAAAATTCTTTGAAGAACCGAGAGAAGAGAAACGAAATGAATAAATTATTAAATAATGTTTTTTTCCACAATTTTAAACAGAAAATAAATATTTAATTTAATACACAAATTGAAGTTTTTTAAAATCATTAATTCGAGCAGAATAAATTAGTAAAATCCTGATTTTGCGAAATTAGAGCAGTTCTCAATGAGAACGTCTCATTACAGTTAAGTCTACTGGAAATAAATATTTACAAGGAGAAAAGCCAGGAATTTAAATTGCTCGTTAAAGGATCTTTTTTTTTTAATTGTGGGAGAAAAAATGTTTTTTTTTTTTTTTTTTTTTTTAATGTGGATTTTATGGTTTATTTTCATTGGAAAGGAAAAAAAAAGGTAGAGGGAAAATTATAATAGAGAGACGTCGGTGGCAGTAAAAAGTGGATGAAAATATACTGAAGTTAGGACCACAAAAAAGAGTATAATGTAGTGCTCGGTAGAGCGAACAGACAATCGTTAAGGGCACACGTCGTCCACTTTACGACGATCCCTTTTTTCGTTGCTATTCAAGGACAGCCAATTATTGTTAATACTTTGAAGTAGAATTGTCTTTGGAAAGGTCTCTAAAAAAAATTTGATTTTTGAATAAAAGAAAATTGTTGAAGGAAGTCTTTTTTTGAGAATGTCTCGGCAAATAATGGAGATACGCCCTTTTTGTCTGAAGCTTGTTCTGTACTCTGGAAATTCTTTACAAAAAATTATTGGGATAAAACCGCGCTATCTCGCTTATTTTCCGAAATATATATAAAAATAATAGAAATTTCCAATTTTTACTACAAAATTATTTTTATATATTTTTTTTAATATCTCCGAAAATATTAGATTTGGGGAGAATTGTTAGGAAACCTTTTTTGCAGCTTCCAAAATTCCCCACAAAAAGTGTTTCTCAATATTTTTCTCTCAACTTACTCGCACCAAAGATATTCGCAATCGAACAAAATTGATTCCACACAAAAAATCGAAATTCCACGAGACGAATGAAAATGAGAATTTTCCTCTTATATGCAGATAGTGAAAACAATGTGCGAAATAAATAATGCATCTTCTATTTCTCTCTCTCTTTCTCTATCTCCACCGTCTCTCGAGGTCAAAGAATCCTGTTACGTGCCACTACGAATTCCACCGTCATCTCCATTCTATCTCAAAAACCCATGCATACAACAGCAGCTGCACGGAATATCTTTCTCCGTGAATACCAATCCGGCAAATTGAATGACCGTTGGATATTAAAAACATCTCAATAACTCTGAACCCTTTCCAATAAACTGCGAGAATTAAATTCCCCGAGGAATACCATCATCTTCATTTCCATCTAGACTTTCCATTCAAATGGCAGAAAAGAAAGGTAAAACGGACGGAAAAAAAGGAGAGGCATCGTAAAATAGAACCGATTTTCCAGATGCACGTTTTTTTTGGTAATTTCACGAATTTTCATAGTATCTCAACGAATTCGAGTAAAGTCGAACTCTTCTTGTTCTCATGCCATATCAAACATGATATTTTTTTACATTTTTCTGAATTTTTTCCCAATTTTTGTCCGTGCAGTTTATGAGATATGATGTATCAAAGTTACTGGAAATAGCGGTGGTGGGGATGAAACGCCCTAAATCGGACAGAAATAACGAAATTACTGAAAAACCACACGGTTGACCCATTATTTAAAAACAAGTGGCGAAGAGAACAGCATTTTAACTAAATAATAGAAGAGAAAAATATTAAATTCACCGTATAGTTATTGAGAAATTCTAATTAGAAGGTAGTCGTAACTATTTGCCTCTCTCTCTATCTCATGCATGTGATAGGAGATTAGTAATGTAAAAAAAATTCGAAAAACAAAAAAAATTATATTCACAAGCTGAAGATATGACTTTCGAATACACAGAGAAAAATGCTTTCTTAATTTAAGTGAGAAAACTCACTTGATTTAAGTGAGTTTTACTTCTTTAAATTAAGTGAGAAAAAGTCACTTGATTCAAGTGAGAAAACTCACTTGATTTAAGTGAGTTTTCTCACTTAAATCAAGTGACTTTTTCTTTCTTAATTTAAGAAAGTAAAACTCACTTGAATCAAGTGAGTTTTCTCACTTAAATCAAGTGATTTTTTCTCACTTAATTTAAGAAAGTAAAAGTCACTTAAATCAAGTGAGTTTTCTCACTTAAATCAAGTGATTTTTTCTCACTTAATTTAAGAAAGTAAAACTCACTTAAATCAAGTGAGTTTTCTCACTTAAATTAAGAAAACATTTTTCTCTGTGTAGTTTAATCACTTTTTTCGGGTGAATTAAAGCACTTTTTCTCGAATTATCAGCAATTAATTGGAAACTGACCTACAAATCCTCATGTTTTCCGTTTTATCGACCGTTCTATGGGATACTGTCTTAAATATTCTATTATAATAATACCGATTTTGAAATAAAGAAAAACCATGTTTGATTTCCATAAGAAATGAGAAAGAAATTCACATGTAACCACGCCAAATTTGAATGACCATTGGCTATTAAAAAAACCTCAATAACTCCGAACCCTTTCCAATAAATTGCGAGAATTAAATTCCCCAAGGAATATCATGATCTTCATTTCCATCTAGACACTATTCAATGGCAGAAAAAAAAAATGGTAAAATGATAAAACTCACGGGGAAAAAAAGGCATCGTAAAATAGGACCGATTTCCAAACGTAAAAAAATATGGAAGAGATGAAAAATCATAAAAATGAATTTTTTTTAAGATGCTTCGACTGAAAATTTATGGTAAAATTTTCAAGGTTACTCTACGAGTTCAAGTATAAACGTGAAATTTATGAAAAGTAAGAACATTTAACTTCTTTTGATCGCCTCTGTTTTTATCATCGCTGAGAGAGGCTGGATAAAAAAATACGTTAAGCCCATACTTTCTCATATTCTGCCATTTTCTTTTCTCTAGTGATGCTCGTCTTTTTTTAATGCATCCAGAATCCCTTTATCACCTGAATTTTCTCGTCTCTACCACTTCTTATCCAGGAGTCTCGTTAACTCGGCGTGGGTGGGTTGCTCCTTTGACGTTGGAGTTAACGCCTTCACATGCACAGAGATGAGGGAGAGGTGGAAAAAAGGGGCATGAGGGGTTAAATGGAATCATTTCTGTTTTTTTTTTATTTAATGATTCCATTGTAAAGCTGACGAAATTTTGGATGGAAATCATATACCAGAATTAATTTTTCAAAAATTAGACTTTTTTGGTTAAGATTTGGAGGTGAAAAGTTCGTTTCCTTTGATTTTTCACTTTTTTTAGGGGAGAGGGGGGGGATTTCGAGGGTTCTATTGGTTGCAGCGATCTGGAGTCGATCTCAAGTGGAAAATGAGCTAATTTCTCATCGTTTCGTCTAGTTTTTTAAAAAAATGATCAATTTGACAAATGGATATAGAGCAAAAACTGTTCTCCAGAAACTGGAATATAAATAGTTAAAAAGTCGTAGAAAAAAAATTGAAACTACATAAATTAATGGGAAATGAGTTCACCTTTCATTCTAGATCAACCTCAGGTTGCTGCGACCAAAAGAACCGGAAATATCTCTAAAAATATGAATTTTTTAGATTTTGAAACAGGGAATCCCTTCAAATCTTGACCCAAAAGTCGAATTCTTAAGAAATCCCGAAAGAAATAATTCTGACACATGTTCTCCCCTTAAAATTTCTTCAACTTTACAATGGAATCATCAAAAAAAAAATCTATCTCCAGCCGTTTCATAAAAAAAAAACTCATTTGACACCACTTCCAAGTGGAAAGACCAAAGACACTTTCCCTCCATTTATGCAACAATTTTTTTTAATTTTCTTTTTTCAATGCCTCTCTCAAATTTCCTTCTTTTTCCCATCAACTCGAAATAACGTGTGTCATATGCTCGCAATTTTCTTTTCTCCATTCTCACTTCAACAAAGCCGCAGTAAGAAAAAAAGAGGAAAAAAATGAAATAAATGTTTATATGATTTCCTTTTTTTGTTGTTCAAGGGTTCTCTCCGTTGTTTTGTTGCGACTCGGTTTTAACCTGAGACCACACTAGCCACAAATGTGTTGTGTCCCCGCTAAGTTTAGATTGCCCAGGGACTGTGAGATATTTTTTACGCCTGGAATTAAACGGGAGAGGAGAGAGAGAGGGGGGATATTCACGGTACTACCATCTGACGAGGGTTAATTACTTCGTGTGATTCTTGCTGGAGGGAATTTTTGAATGATTGAAGATTCTTGAAGACAAAGGATTGTGAGTAATTTTCGTTTCCAAAGAGGATCTCGGAAAGTAAGCGAGATAGCGAAATTTTTGTGGAAATCTTTTTTGTAGCTCTTGAAATTTTCTATAAAAAAGGTCTTCTTGACAATTTTGATATCTCGCTTAGTTTTCGAGATCCTTTTGAAAACTGCCAAGAACTACTAATTCGAGAGTGAAAAGATGAAAAATCTACTGTATTGTCGATAAAATAATTCGGTAAATAATGGAGATACGCCCTTTTCGTCTTCAAATGGTTTTGTGGAGAATTTCAGCAGCTACAAAAATATATTCGAATGAAAAGGGCGTATCTCCATTAATTTCCAAAATATTGTTTTAAAAAAAGCAAAAAAAAACGTTTTTTTTCACAATTTGAGAATTTTCTAGGATTTTCAAAATTATTTTGAATTTTTTGAATATTTTTTTAAAGGCTTTTTGTAAATTTAACTCCTGTAACTGTCCATTTGTCCATATAATACCTCAAAATTCTTTTCTATTTCACTATTCAAGATTTTCAAATTTTTTAAAATTATTTTGAAAATATCTAAATTTTTTTAAATTTATTTTTCCAATATTTTAAAATGCATGATTAAAAAAAAAGAAATAATTATTTCAAATCCCCGCACGACAATAAATTCCCCGAAAAAAATAAAAAAAAACCCATAAACTCGAGATACAAAGACATTAACGCACAAAATCCCATCATAAAAACAATAATATATATAGATATATATCTTGCACAACATTAGTTTTTATACTCGTAATAATGCAGACATTTCGTATTTTTTGTGGTAGAGTGAGAATGCCAGAGGATATATACAAGAGGAAAATAAAAGAAAAAAAAAGCGCGAGACGGAAGAATTTTTAGCGGATTGTGTTGGCGAAGTTAGGGAGGGAAGGATGAGATTCTTTATCATCCCTCTCTTCAAAAAGTTCAGAGGGTTGAGGTTACGTATGACTGTACAGTATTACGAGAACTGAAAGAGGAAGGAGTATTGCAATTTTACGCTCGGATTATTGCCATCAGCGAAGTCAACAATTGCAGTTTCTCTATTTTTTAATTCATTTTATTTGCTTTTTGAGCTCGTGTATGACAGTAGCACTAATGCAATTATTCCTCGTATCTCTTGCTGTTGCATGAAACTGGGAAAATTGGACAAAGTTATTTCTGCAATTGTCTTTATTGCGGAAAAATAAAGAGAAACAGAAATGGGGAATTTTTTTTCATTAATTTGATAGTTAAAATAAATTCCATTTATTTGAGTAATTTCCCGAATTTCCATGAATTTTATTCAAAATAAACAACTGTATTTGTTCAACAATATTTGAACAAAATATTGGTTTGATTAGAATCACAAACCGCAAAGTGCGCCATGATCTAGTAGGAAGAAATTTCAAGAGACCTTTTTTCTAGAGAATTTCAAGACCTACAAAAAAGCTCTCTTCATAAATTCCCATAAACTCAACAGTTTCCGAGATCCCTTTAAAAATAATCTCAATTCAATGTTCAAACTCATTTTTTACGCAATAAAAATATAACAATATAATTTTATCCGAAGGGTAGTAATTGAATTTCAATTAATTTCAATAAATTCACCTGTTTCTGAAGGAAATTAAAGAAAGTATAAAAAGAAGAAACTTTTATCTTCTCGATATTCAAGGAAGAATTTATCCCTCAATTTCCCCTTAAATGCTACGGCAGATTAATAATATTTAAGGGTGGATTAAGGGTCGCAATTATGAGTGCTCCAGTTGTCTCGCCAACTCGAGAGGAATCATGAAAGAATCTCTTTCTTATCATGGGGAGAATGGAAAAAAAATGAAAGAAAAAAAAATTGTTAAAAATTCTCTGCAATTCTTTTTCTCCCCCTGTTGCGGTATTTAATTTAAATTTTTATCAGTTAGAACTTCGGAAATTCTTTTTTTAAAGCATTCAGAAAGAAAAAAGAAAAACTTTATGGTTTTATGCGCGAGAAAAGTATAAAAGAGACGATTTCGTATCATACTGGGGGGTTATTTCACGTTTTTTTTAGATAAGGGAGCGAAATAAATTAATTCAGATGATAAAAATCGGTGAGAGCACCGCATTATCACAATCTCGGGTTGTATTGAAAGATATAGAAAAGTGCGAGGGTATCAGACAAGGGCTTTTTTTCTTCTTTTTTTTTTAGGGTTTTCGTTATTTTTCCGACTTCGTTTTATTTCTCCTCCACTTTGTGGTCCAGGAAGGACAAGAGGGGCCGTCTTGAGTAAATCCAGCGTCAACTTGTCCCGTCAGTCACACGCCCTTGTGGGACACAAGCGTAATCTTTCAGAATCGATCAATCGAGGAAATTGCCAACTAGATTGTCCTATTCTCATATCACGTTAACCCCAAATCTTCAATTACTAAAGTTCTAATTTTTCTTTTGAGATAAAAAGGGGAAGAATGAGATTTTTTGTGGTTTTTTTTTGGGATATTTTAGGAATTATCTGAGGTAGAGGATTTTTGAGGATTTCAGTGCATTGCTGAGGAAATTTTGGGTGGAATTCATATGTTGGAAGTTTTTTTTTTTTATTTTTTCTAAAGTTGGTTTTTAAAAAAATTTAGTTTTTTCTGGAAATTTAACTGATTCCAATTGGCGTGGTGCAAAAATTCACAATGGACATACAAAAAGCGTTCGTTTGGCATCAATTTATAAGGAGTTGAAAAAATATATCGATTTTTGAAAATTTGTTAAAAAGGAGACTATCAAAATTCATAGAATTTTCGAAAGAAAAATTAGAAAATGAATTTGGGACACATGGTTTCCATCCATAATTTCCCCAGTTTTTCACTGGAATCGTCAGAAAAATTATCTATGTATACAATTGTGTCATCAGAATCTTGAAAAAAAAAATTATCAATTTTTGAAAAACCGAAAAACTGAAATTATCGAAAAATCGTCAAATTCTGGAGAAAATTTCAAAAATTAAGGTCGATACATGAATTGCATCTAGAATTTCCCCAGCTTTTCACTGGAATCATAAAAAAAATTCGATCTATATCGGTATCCTCAGAATCTCCAAGAAAAAATCATTAATTTTCCAAAAATAAAAAAACTAAAATTTCAAAAAATCATTAAATTTTCCAAAAAATTAAAAAAAATCAACTCAGACACATATATTCCACCAAAAAAAACACCTTCCCACTGACCTCATCAAAAAAATTCTATCTCCACCCATTCCCTAGAAATCCCCAATTTCCCCATAAAATCTAAAAAAAAAAAAATGCGAAACCTCAAACCCTTCCGCGAAGATACATGCATCACGAAAAAAATCTCATTGTCGATTATCAGTACGTCAGTACTAGCGTGTTCTCACGCACAGACAAAGGAAAGACGGCCTGGGGATTCCCTCGGATAAATCTCCACCGACTGTTCGTCGCAACATAAATCGTTGGCTCTCACTTTCCCTTTTCCTTTTCTCTGCTGGAAAAGCCTTTCTCCACCCCCTTCCTCCCCCCTCCCACAAAATTGTGTGTAGCCCCTCGAAGTGAAGCCCAACAATCCCTTTTCCACAACGCATCCATCCCTCGTGTTCGCATTCTGCTGGTACTTTACGAGAGAAGAGCACGAGTATAAGACAGAGAAAGGCGCCTTTTGCACTCGTTTGGCACTGCCGTACTTTCCTCAGTGCTTTATTCCCCGAAAAACCTCTTCGAGAGGACGTTTCTCACTTGATTTACAAGCCGGCGAGTGTGCGTACCGCCCGCGGCTTCTTCTTGGGGTTTGATACCAAACAGCTTCCTCTCTTTATCCATGGGAGCATGAAGTTAAAGCTTTGGGATTCTTTCTCTTCTTTTTTTTTTAACAACCCCTCGGAAAATAGAGAGAATTTCGAGTCTGTCGTCGACGTTATTTCCGGAGCGAAGAGAAGTGATTAATGCCCGTAAAAATGAATAAAATCCAGGAATAATCCCTGAATTTTGGAAAAAATTGAAAAAAAAAAGACTTTCTCTAATTATTTGTAAGTCGAAGTTTTTAATGGGTTGAACCATGAAAATGTGGAGATTTTTAATTAAAATTCCACGATGAGAAGCATTAACTTTCCTTTCTTATTAATTTAATCATCACTGGAGAGAATTTTTAGATTATTAGAAATTCCTGGAGGCAAAGGATACTTCTAAGTAATTTTGACTTTTTGGGAATATCTGGGAAATTAAGCGAGATAACGGAATTTTTATGCTTCTAGGCAAAAAAGTGATTGAAACTATTAAATATTTGTTCAATTAGTTCTCAGGAGATAATTTTCTCTTTAGTTAAAAAAGTTGAATTTTTTAATTTTTAAACTTTTTTTTCAAACAATTTTGTTAACTATTTGAGAAAAAAAAATTTGCTAAACACCACTGCAACAAATATTAAATAGTTTTCAACAACATTTTTGTAGAAAGTTTCGCCAGCAAAAAAAGCGTATCCCCATTAATTTCCGAAATATCTTAAAAAAAAGCAGAAAAAAATTATTTCGTTAAATTCTGAAATGAAAAACTAATAATTTACACATTACCCTTTAACTCAAAATTTTTAATGAGTTAACCGTGAAAATATGAAAAATTTTAATTAAAATTCCACAATGGGCAGTATCAACACTCTTTCCTTATTAATTTAATAATTCCACAAAAACCTCAAGCCCTCTCTCTCTCTCTCTTTTTCTCGCTCATTCCTCCAATTTCTTCCGTTCTTTTTCATTTTCCTCTGGTTGAGTCCGTGGCTCGTCAGTTATTAAAATCGCGTAGGAGTAAAGAAAAAAAAAAGAGCCCGAGATGAAGCCCAACGAACCAATTCGAGAGAGGGAAAAATGTCTTTTACCCCGTAATTTCGAATTGAATTCACTCCGTTGAATTTCGTACGTGAAACTCTTCATTTATTCAGATAAAAAGAAAGAAAAAAAAAAACCGTATAAAATTCATTTTTCAATCACGTATGAAGTCTCTATAAATCACCGGCAGGGATTTTCGTTCAATATTAAATTCAAATAGAAAAAAAAAAAAAAATTAACAAAAGATTTGGTAGAAATATCTGACATCCTTTCAATCTCTCTCTCTCACCAGTAATCCATGAGCTAGCGAGAACATGGAAGGGCTCATTTTGTGTCTGTCGTATATTTACAAGAGCCAGCGCGAAACATTCACGTTATCTGCTGCAAATAGCCGAGGGCTTTTGACAACCGGTGCACTACACACGCACACACATACACACACATAATAAACGTTACAACACTGGCCATTTACCCCCCCTCCCCCCTTTTGGTGCTATCGTATTATCGATTCAGTACTATCTCCCCCTCAGTTACGAAATACCCGATGCGTAATTCCGGTGGTAGTATGAACCCATGTTTACCTCCTTCTATCATCCCCCTCCTCCCCCCTCCCCCCATGCTCGATCTTCCGAATGCCCACACTGATTTTCGTCTCTCGCTTTTGGGTTGCAACAATGGCCCATTGTGAAGACTCGATCATCCGAGAA